>OW026361.1:26318208-27709677 GCA_932273835.1 Sarcophaga variegata
GCAAATAAACCTGCCATGAAAAAGTTTCTCAAAAATCTGTCGTTCGGAGTCGACTTTAAACTGTAGGTCCCACCAATTATGTATAATTAACACACACAACATAAGTGGTGTGAGAAACTAGGTCGTATTTCTGACTGAAGGGTTGTAATGACCAATTATGTATGAGGATAATAAATCAAAGGCATTTTAAGCTCAAGTTCTTAAAATTTGATGATAAAAAATGCAGCGACAGAATAAAGGCGTATAAACCGCCGTAGTTTAGTAGATAATGAGACGCCTCAGATCAAACTCCAGATCAGAAAGAATTATGAAAATATATTTCCTCGGCGTCTTCCTCTCACATTTCTGGCAAAAACCCCACCATGAAAACTCTCACAAAAAATCTGTCGTTCAGAGTTGACTTTAAACTGTAGGTCCCGCTACTCATGTGTGAATATTAACACACACAACAAAGGTAGTTTGAGAAGCTAAGTCATAATCCTGACTGAAGGATTGTAATGACCAATTATGTATGTATGTACGTATATATTTGTCGTAAAACTTACAAATTGTAACTTTTTCTAATTTTTCGACTATTTGTTACAGATTTACCAGGGGGTATTGAGGTTATGGAGTCAATACTTGTATACTCTACTATGAGGCTATAACTACACCAATTCTGCTATTAATAATATAATGTACCGAACCCAGTAGGTACTGATGATGTGGAAATTCCGCCACCGAGCCTTGAATAGGTCAAATTTGTGATTTTGCGGCTTAAGACAAATAAGATGCAGGTCTTGAATTGAATTGTTGCCATTGAATTGTTTAAGGCAGGAGGTAATGTGCTGGTAGGGTGCATGCACCAGCTTATTTACGAAATATGAATAAAGAAAAGTATACTCCGTGATTGGAACCTCAATGTCCTCTATCTTGTCCTGATGAATGGAGAAGCCATTCCATGCGCCAACCGTAGGTATTTTAGCTTTTACCCTATCCCTTATAAAATTCTCTGCGAGCATGCTTTGTGGACGACTGAAGTCACTTATCAAAGCAGCACTTCATGGCCTTTAACAGTGAGGCCAGATTTTCAGATTACGACAAATTTTGGAGAAGATATATGAAAACCAAATCAACATATCCCATCTATAAATACTCCTTCGATTGCCCTGTAAAGGATCAGGATTTTGCCGTACCATCTGAGCTGGCTATTCCTGTGAAGCTGATAATGCTACTCTGAATGATGCTCAGCCACTCCTGAAGCGCCATCAAAATAGGAATGGACCTCTTCAATCTTTTTGATACCGTGCAAAGTATCAGACAAGGCGATCCCTTATCATGCGACCTTTTCAACATCGTGATGGAGAATGTTCTGCCAAAGACGGGCGTGCATCGCAATAAAGCGATTTTCCACAAAAGTGTCCAGTTGTTTGAGAACGCTAACGACATTAACATGGTTTACACTTTTTTGGAAAAAAAATCTGTTGAAGATAGTTGGTTAGGCTGTTGTATTACTGTTAAAAGTGTGGAAATGAATGCGGTTCTTCCTAATCTCCTAAAATTATAGCGATTTGGCTGTAAATGAAACAAAATTAAAATCACCATTGGATCGATCCAGACCTATTTTTGCGCCGCCTTTCTGGTCTTAACGTATGCCTGTGAAAAATTCCGAGAGAGATGTAGATTATCCTGACATATGTCCTGAGTAACCTAGCATCGATAACGAGGCATAAAATAAATTTTTCATTATCAATAACTACCATTCAGAAAACTAGTTAATCCAGTATGTAACAATGAATTTTAAAACTCGGTACGTATACGTGATATTAAATGGTAATTAACGAGAGTAGCCGCCACCCGTGCGTATGAGTATTTGCGAATTATTAGCATATTTCAAGGGGTAGTAATACGGTGACGTATGAAATGGAAAAATTGTAGTTGATTGACACTTAGTGTCGGAATTTTAAGAAAGCTTTTAAGGAAACTAAAATATAAAAGTTGCAGTCGCCGTAGGTAGTGTGTTGACTTATTAGACGTAAGGCCACGGTTCAAACCCCAGATCAGATATCAAAACGAAAATATGAAAAAAATATTTCTTCGGCGGCTGCCATGAAGATTTCCTCAAAAATCTGTCGTTCGGAATCGACTTTAAACTGTGCTGCCGCCACTCATGTATAAAATTAACACATACAACATGAGTTGTGTGAGATGCTAGGCCGTAATCCTAACTGATGTATGTAAAATATAAAAGTGTTCTGGAGAAAATTCACTCTGAAGCTAGTTGATCCGACTTATAAAAGGTGGGTGACTTAAAAGTTTAGATTTAAAAATCCAATGAAACAAAAACGATTTGAAATTTAGCAAAATTTATGTTTTTGTTGCGAAGTACAATTGTTCCGGTTAGAAATGAAAGATTATTTCATTCATATGATTTTCGCGGCTTGCCTGACAGTACCTCATTCTATTGGACCAATTTTCCTGCACTTTTTCGAGTGTATGAGGTCTTATCTCGGCAACAGCATTACGAATGTCGGCCTTCAAATGCTCAATTGTGTCTGGTTTATCGGCATAATACTCTTCTTTAACGGCGCCCCACAGAAAATGAAATGTGTGGCAAGTTGCACTATCCTGTTGAAATCAAACATCGTTCACATCAATACCATGAAGAGCGGGAACAAGAAAAAATAGATTATCATGGTGTGTTAGGTATCTTCATTGACCGTTATGGTTGCGCTGTCCTCATTTTCAAACAAATATGGGCCAATGCTGCCTCCGCTCTTGGAGCCTCACCAAACAGTCATTCGTAATGCGTGCATTGGCTTCAATAAGACCACGTGGGGATTTTCTCCAAATACGGCACTTTTGCTTATTATCGTCCTCAGCGAGATGAAAATGAGCTTCATTTTTTTTTTTTTTTTTGAAAAATCGACATCATTGTGCAGTTTGTAGTTGGCCAATCCAGCAAAGCGGATGGTAATGCGGCTTCAACTCTTGAACCAATTGAACTTTGTTATGCGTCATACCAAGATTTGTTCTTAAAATTTGACGTAAACTGGTACGTGATATGTTCAATTATTGAGAACGATGAGGAGTTGATGTTGACAGATTATCACACATACTCTCAGCCACAGATTCGATATTTTCGCATGAACGTACTGTACGGATAAGCTTACGCGTTGGCGTATCAACAGTGGAAGCAGTTTTACGAACTTTAGCAATAAATTTGCGTATAACGGACACTGAAGTAGCCGTGGTCTAGTAGGTAGTGTGTTGATTTATTAGACGTAAGGTCACGGTTCAAACCCCAGGTCATATATATCTGGCAAAAACTCTGAGAGTAAATAAAATTGCCATGAAAAAGTTTCTCAAAAATCTGCGTTCGGAATCGACTTTAAACTGTAGGTCCCATCACTCATGTATAAAAATTGAAGCACACAACATATGTGGTGTGAGAAGCTAGGCCGCAATTCTAAATGGAGGGTTGTAATGGCCAATTATGTATGTATTATGCTTTGAGGACTTGTTTGTGCTGAGATAGAAATGTGTAATGGATCATCAAAGTTTTTTTTTTAGTGATTTAAAGTTTATTTGACCTCCAACTTGAAGTTTTTTTTTTGGATTTCTTTTTTTACTTTTACTTTTACGGAAAGCTATAAATAACCGTTATACTATCAAATATTTACTGATTTCACTTCCCCCATTGAAGCTTATCGAAACTTTCCATATCTATCAAAGCTTTATGACAGACAAACTTCAATTCAAATGCAATCAATAGAGAAATCTCTTATTTATTGCTAAATAATGTTGAAGACCCCATTTAGCAGAGTTTACTGCTTTTCTATAAGCTGGTACACCAAAGAGGCTATACAATTAAACGCCTGACAAACGTATAGAAATCGTTGATAATTTCAATGATCTTTTCATAAACATTTCAAATAAAAAAAACAAGAAGACGATTTTAAATTTGGTATTCATTAAATACAAATGTTTTTATAGTTATTTTATGAGTCTTCTTTTATTTATTTTTGGGGAAGTTTCCTTTTTGGATGCTGCTGCTAGTGATGATGCTTCTTTTTCTTCTGTATTTTTGTTATTTAAAAACTTGTTAATTATACTGATGATTTAAATCATGCCATTAAGAGCAACACCAGCAACCAGCCAGCAACACCAGCCATCACCAGCTATCATTAACCAGACTGACTAAATGAAACGAAATAATTTGATTTGATTGTTAAAAATATTTTTACGACTTTTCTGTATAATTTAATAATTTTTATTGAATTTTACGACTTTGTGAGCGCTTTTTATAGTTTTTTGACGTTTCCAAAGAAGAAAAAAATTTTTGTTTCTCTTTTTTTCTTGGGAAAGATTATGTTGGATTGTTTATGGACAGCAGCAGTCATGCAGTTAGGCACGCAGCTTGTGTTGAAATATTCTACACAACAAAAAAAATTTGTTTTATTTTATTTTTTTTTTTACAACTTTCAATGGATATTAAAATTTGTCATCCATTTTAATTAAGTCGTTTCAAATATGGACAAGTAAATCGTTATTAAAAAACAAGCCCTGTTTTACGTTTTCGTGCTAATGATGTCATTTACCAGAAATGAAAATGGAAATTAATTTTAAAGGTGCCGGGGTTAAGTGGATGTTTTATGATGATAAGGCGGGTAATAAATATTTCGTGTTTTTTGTGTACTAAGCACCTGTTATATATTCAAATTGTTGTCTTTGGCTGCCATAATTTTATTTATTTATAAAGGACCGGAAACACTTCAATAAACGAGGAGTACGTACATACATACATACATACATTACAACCTTCAGGATTATGGACCTAGTTTCTCACACCACTTATGTTGTGTGTGTGTCAATCTTTGAAGTAAAGGATGATTTTTTGCTGTTTTTACTGTAAATCTAATAGTTTTAAAAATATACAAGTGAATTGCAATTTCACTAACAGACTAACAAGCGCACAACATTCAGGTTAAGTTAGGTTAGGTTAGAGGACGTGTACTTGTCAATTAACACAAGTATAGTACCTGGGGGTTGAATTGACCAATTGTACAACGTTCTAGTTTCTCACACCACTTATGTTGTGTGTGTTAATTTTATACATGAGTGGTGGGACTTAACAGACACACGTTCAATAGCACTAAAGGCACCAGTAATATCAACTGGACGCTTTTTTGAAAAATAGTGCCATTGTAACACACGCCCACCTTCCGCAGAATACTTTCCAAGACGAAGTTGAAGAGGTCGCCTTGTCTGAAATCTAGCACGGTATCAAACTGTTTGCAGAGGTTCATGTCTACGTTGACAGAGCTGCAGGAAGTGTTCAACGTTATTCTGCATAGCCTTATCAGCTTTGGAGGTATACTGAGTTCAGACATTGCGGCAAAAGCACGATGCCTTATGGCGCTTTGGAAGGCTACTTTATAGTCGACAAAAAGATGGTGTGTGACGACTTGTCCGGGATTTGACATAGTGTGATGATCTAGTCGATGGTTGACTTGCGAGGTCTGAAGCTGCACTAATAAGATTCAATCAGTGTTTTGCCGTTTGGCTTCAGTCGTTCACACAATACGCTCGTAGGAACCTTATACGCGACAGGTTTATACCCCTGTGATTAGCGCATATCGAAGGGTGTTTTTGTCATTTATCTGGAGAGGACAGACGACGCTGAGGTTCCAATCATTGGGCATACTTTACTCTAGCCATATTTTGTAAATAAACTGGTTCATGCGCTCTATCAACTCATTACTTTCGGTCTAAAACAATTCAGCGGGGAGGCCATGATGACCTACAGTTTTATAGTTTTTAAGACGAGTGATCTCGACTTTGATGGAGAAATCTCCACTCCTTCATCACCGATCGGGTTCGATACATTATTTCTAAAGGCGGTATTGGTATCGTTAAAGCCTTGTAGCACAGTAGAGAAGTGTTTTCTACACAACCTTAGCACCCCCTGCGAATCTGTTATCAAGTCTCCATTTTCATATTTGCAGGAAGACGGTCCCGGCTTAAAATCTTCGGTTAGACACTTAACCTTTTGATCGAATTTTCTCTCATCCCTTTTCCTCTCTCTATCGACAATGGCTCGCATAGCGGCTGACTGCAGCGTTTTCTTGTGTGCGGCGCTTTATGCTGCAGCTGACTCGCGACACTTCTCATCGTATTATTGATTTCGTGGGGGTGGGCGCTCGAAACCAAAGTCTGTTTCCGCAGTAGTGCGTACGGAGTGGGAGATGTTGGCCCACAGTCCACCAATGTCGCTGAGCTTAGATGGAGAACGACGAATCTTATCCGAGAGTTGAACGGAGAACGCCTTAGCTGTCCTTTGTGATCGCAAGTAAACAACCTAGTTTCCATTATCATCTTTGCAGGAAGTCTACTTAGTCAAGATCCCTACCTTAATATCAATGTAACATGATACAAATTGGTGTTTAACCTGACTACACTACTCCATCACAGTTTCGCTGTACTGCTAATAGAAAAAACGCAGCAATAAATTCATTTTGGATGCCAGTGGAAATATGTATGTATGTATGTATGTGCGAGGATGTAAGTGTTTGTCATACGAATATGACTAAAGTCGAAAACAACTTTAAATATATTATTTTGCTTGACATTTCTGTTGACATTTGTCTAAATTTTCTACATTATTTTCATGTTGTTGTTGTTATTATTGTAAATTGTATATCGCACATTTACGCGATGACGTTGGTGGCATTGTCTGCCTAACCGACTGTCAGCATAGTCGTATTTGCATTTGCATTCTTATTTACGCTGGCATGTAAGATTGTGTGGCATGAAAAATGATTATGAATAAATGCATTTTGTTTTCAACGTTGCTATTTTTTTTTCGTTTGCATTACTTGTTGTTGTTGCTGGTAGTGTTATCATCGTTTTTGTTGGCAGCACATAAAGTATGCACGACAGAGAGAGAGCAAAAAAGGGCAACAACAGCTGTCATATAATAAAATTTCGCGAATTACAAATAACTGGCAACATTTCATATACAAATAAATGCAGATGAATGAATGAACGAATAAACGAATGAATGAATAAACGAATGAATGAATGAATGAATGGAATGAATGGTTGTGTATGAAAAATTATAAATGCATACAATTAAATGAACAAACAAATAAATAAATGTATAAACAGAACATGCATACATAGCATACACATACAGCATACAATTTATGTATTTATGTATACATACCTACACATGAATATGCAATATGTATAAAGCATACATCTCTGAATGTGGCATAAAGTGCACTCAACACATGTATGTTTATAAATTGTTGCATAGTTTCACGCATACACATACATATACGTTTCGAAACAAAAGAAAAAGAAGAAGTATGTAAACATTCAAAGAAATAATTGTTGCCACCATCATCAACATCGTCATCGCTGTTGTCATCATCACCATCACCATCTAACGTTAAAAGACACATGACAGGAGCAATAGTATCAGCAGCAACAATAACAATCACCCCTTGAAGTATACAGTGGGGAATAAAAAAAAATGGCAACTATTAACAGCAGTAGTTGTAGTTAAAAGTTAAAAGAGTGTAACTTTACATACATAATTGGTTATTACAACCCTTCAGCAAGGATTACAACCCAGCTTCTCACATCACTTATGTTGTGTGCGTTAATTTTATATATGAGTGGCGGGACCTACAGTTTAAAGTCGACTGCGAATGACAGATTTATGAGCAACTTTTCATGGCAATTTTATTTACTTTCAGAGTTTTTGCCAGAAATCTGCTGAGAAGAAGTCGTCGAAGAAATATTTTTCGTATTTCGTTTTGTTGAAGATGTATGGCCTGTGTTTTGAACCGTGACCTTATGCCTAGTAGGCCAACACACTACCTACTATACTACGGCGGAAACCAAATCCCCATTAACGACAACATCGTACGTTCGCTGAATGGGTTCTGCAGCAGTTGGCAATTGGTCCTAATTGTCATCGAAAAATAATCTTCGGAGCAGAGGCCGAATGGCTGAGTAAAATAACAAAATTGTCAGATTTGGTTCGATATCATCCTACATGAGATCCAAGAGCGTCCAATTCATCTATAAAAAGGCACACTTTAGCATCATCAGTCCATATTTCTTTGAGAAGGACGTTGGTTGATGCTTACTAACTCCTTTTAGTCTGAACTAGATGATCTGGACACCACGTGCATGTGGTTTCTTCAGGACGGTGCTGCTTGCTACACTACTCAGGCCCACATTCTGCACGAGCATTTTGAGGGAATGGTCATCTCATGCGGATTTTACTTGAACTGACGACCGATTTGACCCAGATAGACTTTTCCTTTTGGTGTTTTCATCATTCACATGTGTATGCGCATAAGACACAAAACATAGCGATACTCAAAGTCAAAATAGTCTATGCCAACGGTCGAATTCAGTCTGATTTATGTGCCGGAATCATGGAAAATTTAACATTTCGGGTGCGCTCTACCAAAAAAGTCGCCGTAGTCTAGTAGGTAGCGTGTTGGCTGGCATCTCCAACAAAACGAAATATGTAAAAAAAATTCCCTTGGCGATTTTCTCACAGCAGATTTCGGGTGCTTAACAATCTGCAGTGTAAACGAATTACGTTCAGAGACAAGTGATGGAATTCCATATCTACCGTCCTTCAACCAAGTTTGATGCGGTTTACCGTAATAATTAAGGTTTTTTAAACGAATTCTAAGTGAGTGGATTTCTCACATTAAAAGAGTTTTGAAAAAACTCGATCTTCATTTTCTATGATTTTCCTCAAGAAAACTATACGCTTTAGCATTCCCATATGCATGACGTGGTTATGCAAGAGCTTAGCTTAGTATGCTCAGCTTCTTTCGAAATTGCTCATGTCTGAAAAATTTACTGTATGTTCTCCAAACGGTTGCTATTATTGGGATGAATAGTTAGTTAGATAGTCGCTGTAGTCTAGTAGGCTTATTAGATGTGGGGCCATGGTTCAAACCCCAGGTCAGATATCATCAACAAAATGAAATTTGAAAAAATATTTTTTCGGCGACTTTCTCTCAGCAGTTTTCTGTCAAAAGCCCTGAGAGTAAATCAAATTGCCATGGCAAAGTTTCTCAAAAACAATTGTAGTTTGGTGGTGACATTAAATTGTAGGTCCCTCCGTGTGTTAAAAAATTAACACACAAAACATAAGTGGTGTGAGAAGCTAGGTCGTAATCCTGGCTAAAGGCTTGTAATGACCAATTACGTATGTACGTATGTAGTTAGATGATATCGAAAAGTTGCACTTGCAAAATTTCTTATTTTATCACAGGCTTGTGATTACTGTATGCGTTGAAACCAACAACTTACCTTTTTTGTTGTTTACTACTCCAATCCTGCTTTCTATGATTCGTGTTCGAAATTTCTAAAGGCTGCTGTTGAATTAAATCATCGACGTAAGCAAGCAGCAGTCTTTATTTGAAAATGTGGAGAAGATCGAAATTACTTCTGGGACTGAACAGTTCTTTTTGTATTACAGCAGATGAGCCCTTATTAGTTTGATCCAACCAGCAAACGATCACATTTGCCAAATTCAGACCTTTGCGCGTATTGGAGTACGAAAAACGCTTTTGTAATCGATTAGCACATCGCTTAGTAACTCTTTTCTTAGATTTAGCTTAGCATAAATATCTGATCGGTGGCAGATACGCCCTAACTAAAGCTACACTGGTAGAGTCTATAAAAGTCAACAACATAATGTCAAACCACTAAATATCTTCTCCTCACCAAAGTCGTTTTGAAAAATACTTTTTCACAGGCTTCTATGTTGGACTACACAGGTTAATTCCGAATTCCTACATAGTTAACTCTCACCAAAACCGTTTGCATATGCTTCAAAGTACAAGGTTAGGTTATATTAGTGGATAGCCTGCTGCTCATAGGAAAGTTCACTCAGTGGATCATATAGCCCCGTTGTGTTTTTCAGTGTGATGTAAATCCCCTTGTCATGATCCGTTACAGGTGAGTTTGAAACACCTCGAGCTTCACACGAAACCGGCCGGTTGCCTTAGTGGAGCACCCGCCACCATTCATTCTATCAGCCAAAAACCGATGACGTCTGTTCAGAAGTGCAGGGCTCTCGCATAAAAGGTGTTGTACCACATCATGGCAGCTTCTGCAGTAATCCTGGTGGGACAAAGTATAAAGTTTCACATTAAAAGTGATTTAACGTTTGCCAATCGAGAACCACATTCCATAGTTTGCCTTTACATGCAATTCACTCTGGTAAAATATTTACCATGTCCTCAACGACATGTTAATAATTTCTTTTTTTATTTTGTTATGCACTGTACTTGCACACACATGTCAAATACATGCAACAGAAGCTAACAGTAGTAGTTGCTGCAGATGAAAAACGCAAAAAAGGAAAAAAATTAAAACTTTTTAACATTTTTGCTTTGACAACAGTTGCTGTTGTCACATACAAACTGTAGTTCATATATGCTGCAACATGTACGTACACACTTTGTTTGCTAGTAAGGCATATACACACATGCAACACATAGAAATTAAGACACATATTTACATACCATCTTGCAGGCATTTACGACAAAAAGAAAAACAACACAACTTATACACTTTGCCCCATGCAAACACACATACACACATACACATATTTTTTCCTTGTGCGTATGTGTGATTATGGCTCCTTTTTGTATGCTTGTGTATAGCAATTGTATGACGTTTGTTATATGTACATACATATGTATGCATGTGCATGTGAAATTCGCTTTTATGCAAATGAATTACAATTATGATAAACGTCACCAGTTGTCCGGAAGTTGCAACTAGTAAATTGACAGTGCCACTCGTATGACAGCATGGGAGACAGTGTTGTATACATACGAGTATATGTACGTACAACAAACATGTTTCTTTCCTTATGCATCTCATCTCGTTTTTTTTCATAATTTGTTTGCTTTTCATGGTTGTTTTTTTAATGAAAATTATGCAGCATAAATGCGAAATAAAAAGAGCAGCAACAACAACAACAACAAACAAACAAACGATGTGAGCAATTTTATTTCACAGTTTTGCTACTTTAACACTGTCATGTGAAGTGCAAACACAATAATGACGTTGTCGTTGCCACTGTTGCTGTTGGTTTTTTTGTTCTGCCTCCATAATAATCTGCTCTTTAGCTGTAAGCGTATGTACGAGTATGTATGCTTAAATAAAATACCAAAAGGAGAAGGGGGTAAACAGCTGAAATAAAATGTAATCATGTAAAGAAAAAAAAGAACAAAAACGCGTTCTTAATATAATTACACGCTTTACTTTATTTGCTACACTCAGTCACTCACTTATATACTCACTCACTCATTCACTCACTTAATGTAATTAATGATCTTGTTTTTGCTGTTGTTTAATTAAATAAAATTGTCAGTTTAACAGCGAACGGCAATAATAAATTGATTACTTTGACACAACGGAAATTGATAATTTACATTTTAATGTTTTAAATGTCATTACGCTGAAGTATTTTTTTCAAATAAGCGGTGAGATTTTATTTGTCGTCATAACAAGCAAAGAAAAAAAAGGCTAACAAGGCTCGATTTATCCACAAAGCTAATAATGGCAATAAATTACATAAAATTATCGGAATTCTTTTTAAATTGAAACGATTTATTTCATATGATTTTAATACGCCGTATCATTACTAGACGTCTGGGTATTATTACTGCTCAGTAAGTAAATATTGTTACAACAGAGTGAACACACTCATTCTAACATATGGATTATGAAATATAATCCGTAAAGCAGCATTTTGTATCAAGAATTCTTAATTATTGCAGTGGACTAGAGACAACAGCATCGTTGTTATAGCAGGTAGCTTGCCATTCACAGGAAAATTCACTTGATAGCCGTATGGCCCATTATGTTACCGAGTGTAAGGTAAACCCCCTTGTCATGATCCATTAGTGATGGATTCGAACTACCCTGAACTTGGTGGGACGGACCGAACCTGTCAGCTATACTGCCAATATCGCAGTGTCTCGTTAGAATTCTTGTTAGAATGTGATCGGTTCTCTTCTTGAACTCAAATAATTCCCTGAAGTGTGACATAAGAAGTTTCCGTAGTCTAATAAGTAGTGTGTTGGTTTATTAGACATGAGGCCACGGATCAATCGCCAGGTCAGACATCTCGTTCAAACCTAAATGTGAAAAAATATTTCTTCGGTGACTTCTTTCAGGCAGATTCCTCTGAGAGTAAAAAAAAAATGCCATGAATAAGTTTCTAGAAAATCTGTTGTTCGGAGTCGACTTTGAACTGTAGATCCCGCCACTCATCCATAAAATTAACACACACAACATGAGTGGTATAAGAAACTAGGTCGTAATCTCGATCGAGGTGTTGACCAATTACGTATGTATGCACGTATGTGATCTACCAGCGCATACAATTTTCTGAGAAGACCATCGGACTGTCGGATCGTTCATGCACATTTCGATCGTCATAAGTTATCAAGGCTAACAAGTCAAGAATTCAACAAATACCGCCTCGGAAACAAAAAATTATGAATCGGGAGATTAATAGCTCTCAGAAGTCCATGAAAAGAGTCCTGGTATTCAAAAAGTATCAATACCCAGATTTAGTTATGGCTTGCTAGTGTGCTCTTCTCTGTACAATAAGTCAAAACATCAGCTATTGTTGGACTATTTAACCAAATAAACCTGAAGCAAATGGTTACTGAAACTGTGCAGTTTGTTCGTTGTTTCCACTGACACGAAACATGTTTCCCTTCCACAAAAAAGTTCAAATTTCATATTCGCATCGAAAGTACATATAGTGGTAGTAGATAATAGTCGTCGGCAATCTTTTGGGTTTCTCGAACCTCAACATCCATCTTGGATGGTTTGCTTACCAGGACAAGTAAAATTTTGCGCTTCTTTAACAGCTTTGTTATCGTGATAGACCTGACTGCTGCTTACCAGCATGGCCTTTGTTTTATTGCCAGAGAATGTCCCTGTTGGAAGCGGAATCTGTACTCGTTCCTAGCTCCACATCGATTACCATCAAATATATGATTTACTCAGCAGATTTCTGGCAAAAACTCTGAGAGTAAATAAAATTGCCATGAAAAGTTTCTCAAAAATCTGTCGTTCGGAGTCGACTTTAACCTGTAGGTCCCACCGCTCATGTATAAAATTAACACACACAACATAAGTGGCGTGAGAAAAGGTCGTAATCCTGACTGAAGGGTTGTAATGACCAATTATGTATGTATAGTGAAGTTGTGTACTCATTTCCACAACAGCCTTCAAAAGTTTTCAGAGCAATGCTGTATATTCCTTCAGACTTACCTGCTTTGGTCTGCCGTAGCCTAGTAGATAGTGTGTTGCCAATTCAAACCCCAGGTCAGACATCTCCAACAAAATGAAAAAAACAATTTTCTAAAGCGATTTCCTCTCAGCAGATAAAATTGGCAAAAAATTACTCAATTGGTTATTACAACGCTTCAGTCGGGACTATGACCTAGTTTCTCACAGCACTCATGGTGTGTGTGTTAAATACATCATTGATTTGCGGAATATACAGTTTAAAGTCGACTGCGAAAAAGCGATTTTTTGAGAAACTTTTCATGGCAATCCCCTAATCCATTTGTCTCTTGTAATATATTCGAATATAATAAGAAAATTTGTTAAATTGGATTAATCAATGAGATTATGTAACTTTAATGGAATAGCTTAGATAAAATCATTGAAATAAATCCAAGCAATTATAAGATCATTTACATAAAAGTGTATGCAAATTAGAAGATTAATAGCAATTGAAAAATGCAATTAATATACAATGTAGGAATATAATTCAACTTATTGGAACTTTTCAGCACAGTCATCGCCGTAATATTTACATGGTCATTAAGACTAAGTGTTTATAACGCATATACGGAATAAATACTTTATGACAACGGCTATAGATCACAGAGAACGTCATCGTAGTATTCTATGACAGATTCAAATCGTATGACCCAGACTGTTTTGATCTGCAAGGCTTATTCACTAACTTTTAAACAGCCTTTAGCTTCTTGGTGTGTGCACATACGTAATTATTCATTACAACCCTTCAGTCAGGATGACGACTTAATTTCTCACACCACTTAGGTTGTGTGTGTTTATTTCATATAGGGAAGACCATCTATCGATTTAAATTTGTACCATCGGTTCCAATCTGGCGATACTTATGTCATTCTATTCTGTCACAAAATTCAGCATAATATCTCTACTGAACGCAATGAATCGATTAACACTTGAGCATCGTTAAGATTTATTGGAAATTTATTTCAAAAACAAAGACAATTGCTGGGAAATTGAAAGAAAATGTCAAACAAAATTTGGTCGCAGAGAAGGACCAACAGTGCCCGATATACACAAGTTTATTGGTAAAATTCGTTAATCTGATTTCATTGCTGATGCGCCAAGGCGTGAGCGTCTTCGTATAGTGTGTACATCCGAAAATATCGAAACTGTGGCTGAGCGTGTGCTTGAGAATCCATCTACAACAACTCGTAATCGTTCTCAAGAATTGAACATATCACGCACCAGTTTACGATGAATTTTGCGAAAACATCTCTGTATACTGCCTTACAAATTTCAATTATCTTAAGACTTTAAGCCGCATGACTATCCGCTTTGTTTTGACTTCGCTAGGTGGGCCAACGAGAAACTGCATGACATCATCACGCTCCAGTTTACGTCGAATTTTTGGAAAAGATCGCGATATGTCGCATTAAAAAGGTCCAATTGTTTCAAGAGTTGCAGCGGCTGTCCGATATCGATTTTGCCAAAAAAAAAAACATCTTTTCGGATGAAGCATATTTCTAATTTGGTGAGTACGTTAATAAGCAAATTTGCCGTATTTTGGCTTATAAAACCCACTCGTGGTCTTACAGAAGACAATGTGCCCATTACAGGTGACATTTTGGTGCCGCTTGAGGAGCGGAGGCATCATTGGCCTTTTGAAAATGAGGACAGCTTAAACATTACAGTCAATGGAGACATCAATCGCATAATGATAACCGATTTTTTTGTAATCGCTCTTTATTGTATTGATGTGGGCAATTTTTAGTTTCAACAGGATGATGCAAATTGCCACACATCTCATGCCACAATCGATTTATTGTGCCAAACGTTTGATGGCCGTTTAACTAGACGAAATGGTGATCTCAATCGATCCCCAAGAAGCTGATATTTGGCAATTGTGTTGGATTATATTCTGTGGGGCGCCGTTAAAGAAAAATATTATGCCGACAAACCTGAGACAATTCAGCATTTGAAGGCCAACATCTGTGATGCCATTGCCGAGATACGCTCCCATATACTCGAAAAAGTGAACGAAAATTGGTTTGATCGAATGAGGTACTGTGAGGTTAGGCGCGTTAGCCATATAAATGAAATAATATTGCATTTATAACCGGAACTATTTTACTTCACAACACAAAAGTAAATTTCTCAAAATTTAAAATTTAATATTTTTAAAGTTAAGCTTTTAACTGTTAGGCAACCATTAAATTCCCACGGAGTGTGAACATACATAATTGGTCATTGCAATGCTTCAGTTATGATTAGAATTTAGCTTCTGATACCACTTATGATGTGTGTGTTAATTTTATATATGTGTTCCGGACGGACAGTTTAAAGTCGTCTCCGAAAGTTAAATTTTTGAGAAACTTTTTCATGACAATTTTATTTACTTTCAGAGTTTTTGCCATAAATCCGATGAGACCAAGTCGCCAAAGAAATAGTTTTTCCTATTTCGTGTTCTTGGAGATATTTAATTAATATGCCAAGGCAGTACGTAGCAGACTACGATGACTTTATATTATCCTGGATATTGAAATTATTCTGGTATAAAAATGCTTTTTTAGGGGCTAATGCTGTCATTTCCGCAGGTCTAATAAGCCTCCTTATTAATTAAGTAAAATCGTTTTTGAACGCCTGCTTCAATTCGTGAGGAACTCGTTTTAAAATTACTACTACAGTCCATTCTTAATCCCTTTTTATTTTGGTTTGTTTAAATTTTTTTTTAATTCCTAACAATATTTGAACCTCATCAACATAAGCTCTGACTGAGTTCATCTGCTTCCATTTGCACATGTCAAAAAATTCGAGAAAACTTATTTGCCAATAGCGGTAATACTTGCCAGACATTTGATTACACAAATGATGTTCTCTTCAAACAAACAAACTCAACAAATTTTCTGCCAAACAAACAAATGTTCTAAAAAAAGGATAAAAAGGATATTCGGCTTGAAAACATGATGAACATTTTATACACATTTTTAATTCTTTAGCAGCCATAAAACATAAGGATCTACTTTTATTAAGCTGACCGTTGTTCCTTTTAACTTTGCTAGCTAAGCTGTCTACATATGCATACACTTACACATACACATGTACTTTTTATACTTGACCTTTGTATACAAAATTATATTCTGCTGACTGTCCCTTCTTTCAAAGTTTCGTCTTGTCTATCTGTATCTCTCTCTATCTCTTCGTCTCCCAATTATGTTTAGCTTTGAGTGCTTATTGGTTGTTTTTTAAATTGCATGTGTGTGACCGTTATGAGGACTTTGGATATTGTTTTTAAAACTTATTTAATTTCTCTCTTATGGTTGCTGGCGTTGTTGTTGCTGCTGTTTGCTTATATTTTCTCCGTTGTTGTAGTTGTTATGTTTAGATTAACATGGGTTCAAAAGTGTTGTGTTGCCACTTCATTTTGTGGTTACAACGTTGTATGTAAACATGTATGTACTTTTGGGGTTTTTCATTTGGATGTTAAAATATCCACATGGTTTAAGCGCAAGTACAGTGGCGACAAAAAGTATAACAAATAATTTCAATCCTGGATGATAAAGTTTCTTAACTTTTTATTTTCTTTTTTTTGTAACATGAATAGATTATTAGTCACTATAACCACTTAGCCTTCATTACGCGCCTAAAGTGTGTGGATTAATTTATCTGAGGCCTACACATAACTTGCAAAGTATTAATTGACGCTCAGAGTTTTTGCCAGAAGGCTGGCAAAACTGTCTTCTTTTTAAGATGGCAGTCCTGAGGTTTCAACTCAAATCTCTTCAGCTTCAAAACAAATACAAAAAATCAATTTTAGAACAAAGCCTATCACTTCACATTATTGCAGCGTCTGTAGCAATCCTCCACCCCCAGCTTCAGATGAAACCGGCCTGTTGTCTCAGCAGCGTGTTCGCCATCATGCCCAGATCTTCAACGTTCTGTCACCCAAAAACCGATGACGTCTGTTCTGAAGTGCATGGCACTCGCTTAAAAGAAGTTGTACCTTTTCCGTCTCATTATAAGTCTTGTTAATTCTTGTTCTCTGGTCGCCTACCTTTATTTTTTTTTTAAAGTTGTTCGGACAGCACTCTCTAGCAGCTCTTGCTAGACAAATTTTTCGAAAGGAGTGGTTAGGTTAGGTTAGTGTGGTTTCTTTGACACCAAAAGCACTGGAACGCAGTCTCTGTACTGATCAAGTTCCTCCGAACCAGGGAGGGAGATAGCTTGATAAACGAAGCTATATCCTTGACATCAATGGAAAATAGCTCCGGCAAGCTGACAAGGGTTGGAGAGCCAAATAACCTATATCTGCACCTCGCCAGAGATGGGCGTTGACAAAGAAAGTGGATAAGAGTCTTCTCTTCCTCAGCGGATCTGCACCCACGACAGAAGTCGCTAAATGGGAGCCGCATTCTTCCGCTTGTCTACCCATAACACAGTGACCTGTAAGCATGGCCACTGTGATCGAGATGATGTTACGACCGAGTCTAAGTAACTGGTTGGTGCGCCTTCTATCCATTGAGGGCCAAGTGAGCCTAGCCGTGGAGCAGGACTACTTATTGACCCAGAATAGGTTGGCGTCTCGGAATTTCCGAGCGATGGCCGGCTTGAAAGAGGTAAGTGGCTTTCCTATGTTGATTGAAGAGGATTCCGAAAGTAGTGCACCATCTCTGACGCGCTTGTCGGCTCTGCAGTTTCCCGGAATGTCACAGTGCCCGGGAACCCAGATAAATGTGACACTGAAGTGCCCAGAAATAAGGTTGAGACAGCTTCAACATTCCCTGACGATCCTGGAATTATTCGCATCGTTCGAGAGAGATTTTATGGCAGCCTGACTCAGATCAGAAATGATCGAGATCGACATTCGATATAACAACGTCAGGGACCTATGCTAAGTTTTTAAAAAAGAAAAAAAAGAAGAGCAATAGTGGCTGCTGTGGAAGCAATTACTTGAGAGATTCATGTGCATAATGTAGAGCCCAGTAATAGCTTTGCAAAGCAGTGTCACGTCATATTTGCCGTATCTAGCATTGTAGTTAAACCAACGCTACTTTTTTTATGGAGTTACCTGGCAACCTTGTTCGAAAACAAACATGAATCTTACAGTGATTTCGGTTTTCCACTGGGATATTCAAAGATAGGCCCCTGTCGGTCACCTTACATATGTACATACATAATCGGTCATTACGACCCTTGAGTTAGGATTACGACCTAGTATCTCACACAACTCATGTCGTGTGTGTTAATTTTATACATGAGTGGCGGGACCTACAGTTTAAAGTCGATTACGAACGACAGATTTTTGAGAAACTTTTCATGGCAATTTTATTTACTCACTCAGAGTTTTTGCCAGAAGTCTGCTGAGAGGAAGCCGCCAAAGAAATTTTTTTTCATATTTTTGTTATGATGTCTGACCTGGGGTTTGAATCGTGGTCTTTACATCTAATAAGCCAACACACTACCTACTAAATTACGACGACTTCGGTCACCTTACTTACATGAATTCTCGAATGTCTTTGAGTTCAAACCAATCTAAATTTTGTGTATGAAAAATTACTCATGCATACAATTAACACACACAACATAATTTGGTGTGACAAGCTAGATCGTTATCCTAACTGAAGGGTATGTATTCTAACCTCAATTTAAAATCGTTCGTAGTCTTAATAAGGAGACCTCCTGTGAAGACTTTTGCCATTATTGGATTCAAAATGGGCTTCCGGTAGAGTATACTGAAACTGCCATAATGGAAGTTCACTTGCGACGGGTTAGCTGAGGTATCCAGAGAATTCCTGTAATGGAACCTCTTTTTATTTATTTAATATTTTAGGCACCGACAAAAAATCATGCACAATCTGCAGCTGTGAACTAATGACAGAGCCGACCAATTGTGATGGGCTTCTGGCAAGACTTATATTAAACGCACAATTAGTTCAGCTTATTTGGAGCATCAAATAAAGAAATGTTTTTGAAAAACAATTTTAAACTTCGTTTAAAACTCTGTTTTATTTCATGCCGTGTTGCTTCAATTTTTGCCTGCACTGTTTCATTTTTATTTATCGGCATGTTGTTTGTGGTATTGTTTGATATTTTAAAACATTTTGTTTAAAACTTTATAAAACTTTTTTTTTTGTTTTTTTTGCCAGTTACATGTGTATTTTACAATTGAGGTTGAAGTTAATTGATATTTTCCCTACACATGCGGTGTGTGGGGGGGTGTTAGGGGGATATTTGTAACGTATTAGTCGGTTTCCAAATCTAATAAACATACTTGCCTCTGTCATTGTTGTTGTTTTTGTTGTTGTACATGCCATATTTGTGGTTAAGTTAAATAAAGTCGAGTCTTTTTTTAACCAACAAACCAACAACTACAACAAGAACAACAAACAAACAAAGGAAAACCACATTAATTATTCATACTGTAAATGGCTGAAAATGAAGATGAAAAAGTGAACAGCAAAATAACCCAGAGAGAGAGAAAGAGCGAGAGAAAGGTTTTCCATAAATTTCGTAGACTATTAAAGGAAATCTGCCTTGAGTTAATAATTTAAATATTTGATGTGTTTGTCTATGATTTTTGGATTGTTTCGGGACAAGTTAATCAATGTATGTATGTGTGTTAGAAGCTTTAATTTAACAATTTTATGGTAAAGTCTGTTACAAGGGAGAACAAGGTTTAACATGACTTAAAACAAAATAAAATGAAGAATTAAATAAATTTAAAATTTTATAGAAATATAGTAAAATATTCTTACGAAAATGAAAAAATCTAGATACTGGTGTTTTGCTGTTACATCATTTAACTTTAAAATTATAAACAAAAGCAACAAAAACAAAACAATGTAGAAAACAAACCTGTTTACAAATTATCGTAGTGCTTAATATAACAACAAACACCAGCATAAAAAATACTAAGCAAGTAAACAAAAAGACGGCAACAAACACCAGCATAAAAAATCTTAAACAACTAAACAAAAATATACCAACAACACTACAATAATAAACGTAAACAAGGATATTTACATTTATAGAGATTTCGAGAAGACGAAGTCATGAACGTTTACCTTCAAGAACATTCTTCAGACAGTTTACCCTGCCATATAAAAGGCAAGGCAAAGCAGGCGACTCAGTTAGTGAAGTTCAGGCAGTCTTGTATGAATATGCGATGCATTTGAAGAGAGTAATCGTGGTTTGAAGATCTCCGTTACAAAGATCTGTCGAAAAATGTCGAAAAAATAGTAATTGTTATTGTTTATGCAAAGGGTATAAACAGAGGAATAACAACGAAAAGCAATTGTTGTTGTTTACATCAAGTTGTGAACAGTTGCACACAGAATTGTGCGAACAATAAAGAATTGATTTAAAATTAAACACAAATTTATTTTTATTTTATTTGCGATCTACGAGCTCATATTTTAAACGTTCTTGAAAGGTAAAAACGTAACAATGTATTCAATCGTAGACGAAAATGACTTTGCAAAGGAAATATCAAGCTTTTGAAATACTTCTTGGGCTGCTTTAAATTCCGATGATCGGAGGGAAGGTCATTATCGTTCCATAAAACTGTCACAATGAATTTCTTTCAGACTTATTTTATTTGTTTGCTTTATTTCAGTTTTATTAATCAAGTCTTTCGGCTAAGCAGATGACTGGTCTCTCCTAAAGCCCCTAGCATGTCTGACTTGCATATGAACCAACCCAGTTCCTAGGAAATATTGTTTAATTGGCTGTACAAGTAAAAACCCCAGCTCAATGCTGCCTACTCTTTCTCAATAGTAGATATAATGTAACCTTCTTGTGCTATTCATTGTTGATGTCATCCTCTAAGGCAGGTCAGGAAGCTTCTTGCATGAGTTATTTAAATTGGAATTAAATTTTTTTGTCCTGTTCCACTATAGTATACCATGCTACCTTTCGGTAGAAACGTTCTCTGAAAGCATCATGTTGCACTTAAAGAAAGGCTAAAAAGTCTAAAATACACGGAGCTTAATTTGAACATTTCTAGACGAGTTGTAAGACAGCATGTTGGTTCATATGTATGTAATGTAGTCTGTAACAGAATAAAGCGATATACTCTACTGACTGAGAAGTTGTAAGCCTTGACAACAAATTTGTTATTTAACACTGAATCGCATATTAACGTCCAAATCATCTTTTTGCCACTGGGATATACTCAGCACACTTACATAAAAAACACAATTGGTCATTGCAACCATTCAGTTAGGATTACGATCGAGCTCCTCACACCACTTATGCTAATTTTATCTATAGGTGGCGGCACCTATAGTTTAAAGTCGACTCCGAACGAAAGACTTTTTGAGAAACTTTTATCTCAGAGTTTTGGTGCCAGAATTCTGTTGAGAGGAAGTCGTCAAAGAAATATTTTTTTTCATATTTCGTTTTGTTGAAGATGTCTGACCAGTGTGTTGGGACTTCAGTCAGCCATAACATCAAAATTTTGCGTACATCCCTCCAATGATGCCGTATCTAGTGGGTAAACAAAGTCTACCTGTTCTTTGCAGACAGAGAAGTTGTAAGTTTTGACAACAAAATTGTTTTCCAACTCAGGATCGCTTGTTAAATCCCAAATTCCAATCATCGAACTATTCCTTCTGCTACCATGATATGCGGAGAGAACTCAGTTCTGTAATATGCGGGATACAGTTCATTTTTGATATGCTTGAGCATCCGTTGCCTATTCTACTCTTAATACAGGATCTTCCAGCAATGAATTTCGATCTCTAATAGGTTATAACGTCTGTTATGTTGAAGGAGCATCTGTCAAATTAGTTGTCATTTATTTACTCTGCTTTGTCGAATCACCGTGGACGAATATAGCATTCAACAATATGCGCAAAAAATAATATTTGTTTTAATAAAATGGGAGTTCTGAACGACCATCTGTACCGCGTGCTTCTTCCATTTTGCAATCGCCATTATAGTCCAACAGAGGTGACTATTCGTAGTCTGGTAGATAAATTTGACTCCACAGTTTCACTCTACGGATGACCAAGATCCGCATGATGCCGAAATGTAAGGAGTGCCGAAAACATCGACGTGTGTTCGCTGAAAGAGCTCTTGAGCAGTAGGTCCCTAAAGGTCTCTAATTTACATTGAAAAAAACGTCTTCAGAGATGAGTGCCATTTCTAAGTGATTGGGTGAGTGAACAATCAATAATTTGGCACAATGCAAAATCCAAACGATACCCAAGAGCATCCAATACATCCAGAAAAAGTCACTGTTTGGTGCGGATTTTGTCGGCGTCATCTCCTCCAAACCATCAGTGTCGAAGGCGACAATTGCCGGTCGATGATTACCAACTTCTTTTGACCTGAGTTGGATGATGTGGATACCAACCATATGTCGTTTCAACAGAATGGCCCAATGTGGTACACAGTTCATGACACATTTGAGGGCAAGGCTATATCACGAGGAGATGACGTGATCTGGACACTGAGAGCGTGCCACTTTTCCCTGTTATACTTCTTCTGGTGGTATGTTCTTAAGTAGCAGGCGTATGCTGATAAGCTCCATATCACAGTACTCCAAAGCCAACATAACCCATGTCATCAAATTCAGCTACGCTTTATGCGCCAAAGTCTTATAAAAACATTTTGATTGCGCTCTACATAACGAGGCGGTCATTTGAACGATGTTGTGCTCTACAGATAATGGCATGAATAGGTCTTTCAAACGTATAAATAGTTTTGAAGCTTCGCCTTAAGAAAAACTTGTCTTCTTAGCAAGCATTAGCCAACGAAGTACCATTTTACTGGTCAAACGCCATCAAATGCCATGGATTGTTTGCAGACGTTTTGCATAAACTCTCTGCAATTGTTATTCTCGCCCGTTGATCATTAGCATGTTCTGATCTTTTTTATCTGGTATCTGCAGTTATTTTCCAGGATCTGTGATGCTACCATAATTATGTCTTTAAGACATTGTAACGTGACAGTAGTGTTCAGATTAAGCCAAAAATATATCGGGGCTTCATCTGCTAAATACATGTTGTTGTGCTTGCCCCACGTCAAGATATTTGTCATATCCAAATAAAGCCGATATTGAAAAATAGTCCTCGAAGTGGAGTAAAATTTGTTAAGGATCATGGACTTTTTCCGTATGAATTTAATAAAATTTTAAGCTCATTATCCATCAAAGATTTTAGGTTTGAAGATCTCAATTAATGACTTTCTTAATCCCCCACTATTAGCACTTGATAAACGACGGGTGTCTACGAAACTTGTTTAAACCACACAAGGCCTCTGCCCTATCAAACTTGAATCATAAAATTAGAAGAAAAACAAGAAAGAAAATTAAATTTCTTGTACATATTACACATGTATCATCTTAACCTGACATTTTCTGTGGTAACAACAGCACTTTAGTCTTGTGTCCCATAAGGCAACAAACATATACTACCACCTTGCAACATGGTACACACACACTTACACATGTCCAATATGGATGGAAAATTGTAAGTAAAAGTTTAAGTACAATCAGGAATATATGATTAATAAAAGTAAAAAAAAAACGAATGAAAATATGATAGAGATTGTAAGTGTATATTTATTGGATTGTGTTATGCCATGATAACATTTCTAACTCCTAAGGGTCAGAGTGTGAACATACAGTTTATCATGTTAAGTATGTTAAGCTGATACTTAGGCAATCTCACATAAAAAAACACACACACGTACACATAAGGTTAGCATAAGTGGTTATACATTTATACACGTCCAACTGAAGGATGATAATGCGTGTGCCTGAGTGTTAGGGTGTTCACTGAAGAAGAAAAGTTATTAATTTAATTTATTATAATTTAAACCAGAAAACCTAGGAAATAGTACAATCTATTTAAAGAAGATTTATTTTTTAGTTAGGATTACGACCTAGCTTCTCACACCACTTATGTTGTATACGTTAATTTTACACATGAGTGGTGGGACGTACAGTTTTAACGTCGACTCCGAAAGACAGATTTTTGAGAAACTTTTCATGGCAATTTTATTTACTCTCCGAGTTTTAGCCAGAAACCTCCTGAGTAGAAGTCGCCGAAAGAAAGAATTTTTTCATATTTCGTTTCGTTTGAGATGTTTGAGCTGGTATTTGAATCTTGGTCTCACATCTAATAGGCCAACACATTTTGACAGCCATTAAAGCAGACTACTGAGTGATTTGAGGAAAAAGTTTAAAAAACCCATTGTCAAGAGATCCCCAAGTTCCCAATACCATGATTCAATTGAGTTATCCGTTACAATGGAGTTCACAATGGTGTTCCACCAAGTGGAATAATTTATTTGATCAAATTGTTACGTCTGGCCCCTAAGAACTATCGTCGAAAAACTGCTGAACCTGTTACAGAGGACATTAAAATAATCGTAGAAAATAAATAGGGCAAACTCATCTGGCAATAGTACATGAAAGGTTTAATCGAGCAGTATCTGTTACAACGAGCCGAAACGGTGTTTCACCAAGTGGAATAGTTTATTTTATCAATTGATACTGATCGAGCCGTATCTGCTTTAACTTGCTAGTCCTATGTGGATTCAAATGTACTCAAAAATCGGTAGCGATCCCTGAAGACGGATCGAAACATAATACAAAAGAAATTAACGAAATATTCTACAGTTCTAGGCACGTTTAAAGTACACTGAAGCTACCATAATGGAAATGCCGAAGCTGAGGTGTCCAGAGAATCCCTATATAGGAATCTCTAGAAATCTCTCCACCTGAGCACGCATAGCAGCCCGTTGTGATGCCACGGGTTAACGCAGTCCCTTTCCTACCAAGTTCCACCAAAATCAGGGAAGAGGAAGAGGTCAGCGCAAGGGCTGCACATCAAGGGCACGATTACCCTATACTGGAAATCCTTGATATGATTTTAGCCAAATAACCTATATCTACACCTAGCAAGAAACGGGCACTGACAATGAAAGTGGATAACAGTCTCCTCTTCCTTAGCGGATCTGCATCCACGGCAGAAGTCGTTAAATGGGAGCCTCATTCTTTCCGAGTGTCTACCCATAACGCAATGATCTGTAAGCACGGCCACTGTGGTTGAGATGACGTCATGACAAAGACCAAGTAAGTGGTTGGGACGCCTTCTATCCATCAAGGGCCAGGTGAGTCTAGCGGTGGAGCAGGACTCCTCATTGATCCAGGATAGGTTGGCGTCCCAAGAGAATTTCCGTGCAATGTCCAACTTAACCAAGGCAAGTTCAATTGAAGAGGATTCCGGAAGGAACGCACCAGCTCTGGCGAGCTTGTCGGCCCAACAGTTTCCCGGAATGTTACTGTGCCCGGGGACTCACACCAGTGAGACACTGGCGAAACTCCCAGAAAGAATCTCGAGACAGCGGCGACATTCCCTAACGATCCTAGAGTTATTCACGAAACACGGTAGACAAAAACACTCAATAAACAGATTTAAGTTTTTTTAAACTTGGAAGCGTTGTCTTAGTGTTACCTGTTTTATAATGAGTTGCTAAATCTTATCGAACGAAAATGTCAACATAGTTTGAAATTCTCAGCTGTCAAGCGGGAGTTACAGTTATCGATAATTTCCCTGTAGTTAAAACTACATCCAATAATTGGATTTTAGAGGCTATCTAATCAGAAGTAGAAAAGGAAAATAAAGTGAAGCGTAGATTACATAGGTAAACCTTTCATAAATCCAGCCCCTTTATTCAACTCAAGATTTAAAATGATTTTATTGAACATATTTTTTGTATTTTAAAGATTTAAAAATCATGGAACACCCTTCGTTTCGCATAAGTATTCGTAAGCCATACACTTCTGATTCCCTGTTGGTCATGATAATAAACTTTGTTTCATTCTATTAAGAAAAGAAGAAAGAAACCAAAACAGCTGGAAAACCAAGTAAGTGAGTGTATAAAAAAGTTTATATTTACACAAGTGATAGCAGAAAAAATAGAACAGGATAAAATGAAAATAAAAAAGAAAACGAAAACTAAAAATAATATTTTTATAATGGACTTCTCTTTATTCGAAAACTCACACGCACGCTTTACAAAATTTCTAAGCAACCAGAATAACAAACGTGGTCAAACTCTGTTTGTGTAGTTTATGATTAGTTATGTTTGTCGAATTCGTTTAACAACAGTAAGAGTAGAGGTCAACACCGATTAGTTAACATGCTGCACAGTTTGTTTTTAAAGGTAGTTGATGGAGGAATATAGGATATTGGCTTGGCAATGTAGAGGTTAAAAACGACATTAAGCAGGGAGTTATCGTCAATGCAGCACAGCCAGGCTGACACTCACTCACTTTCCATGAAGTGTCACCCTCGGCGGTCAGGTCTTTTATCAGGTTAACGAACCACCGTCTGGAAATTACTCCTCCCTGACTCTTATCCTTTGCCAAGTGCAGTAGACTGTTAGGTCTTTTAAACCATTCAAGTCCTCAGGACCGGATGGTATTATGCCGGGTGAAATTCAACATGGGGAGGAGATAATTCTCCCTTGGTTGCATGCCATTTACAACGCTAGTCTCAGGCTCCTTTATATCCCTTGGAGCTGGAGAATATCTAGGGTGATCTTCATTCCCAAGGCTGGGAAACCGTCCCGCGAATAATTATAGACCCATAAGTCTTTGTTCCTTTCTTCTGAAGACACTGGAAAGAGTCCTTGATGTTCACATTAGGGCCTCGATTGATCCAGCGCTTCTATCCACTTCCCAACATGCGTACAAGAGAGGTAAAATAGTGGAGACCACACTACACTCTCTTATCTCTCGTGTAGAAAAGTCCATGCACGTTAGGGAATACACTTTGAAGATTTTTCTGGACATTGAACGTGCATTTAATAACGGCGACCCGGACGCCATAGTTAGGGCCCCTATGAACGGACAAACTTGATAAAATATGAAAAAAATTCGCATTTGTCAAGTGTACCTCATCAAACCTCATAGAATATAAAGTCAAGTAATACATATATGTATACCGTTTTAAAGGCCCATCTCTCTCCTGTCTAATAAGGTTTACATTTTGGTTATCATTTCGGAAATGTTTGTGTAATCAACAAATTTATGCGTAAAGTCCCAAAAAACTGTTTTTGTCAAATAAAACAAGTTTGGAGGGTTCAAGAAATATAGAAAAAAATATTTTTGAGTTCTACTCAACAAAACTCACAACTTACACTACGTCATTAGCTGGGTGCATTTAATTTTTTCTTTTAATTTTATCGCGTAGTGTTATTTGTAACTTCTTTTGGACTGAATTGCGTGATCTGGGCACCAACGCCATTGAATATTCTACACGAACAAATTGAGGTCATGGTCATTTCACGCTTTAAATGACCACCCATATCGTCCGATTTGACCCGGTGTATGTGAATAAGTATCAAACTACAGTGTTCCTCAAAGTAAACAGTTCATACCACCAGTCATATTCAGCCTGATTTATGCGACAGAATTATGAAAAATTGGACTTTTCGAATGTGCCTTCATTAATATAAATATCCTCTGTATCTGCTTCGTTTTGGAACGCGGTTAGATTTGATTAGCTTGTAAGCTTATCAACCTATCGGATAGAGGTGATGTATATCGGAAGCTTTCTTAGCTGCATGAGAACTATCGATATCCATAATTGTGGTTTAAATACTGATTACGTCAGCTGTTAAAATAAAAAAAAACTTCTGGCCGTGAAGTTCATAGAGCGATTTGTCCCTTTTGTAGTCAACATAGTCAGTGTAGTGAGTAAGGCGACTACGGCGTAAACCCAACTCGTGTCATAATGGCCAACATTTTTATTTCCCACATGCATGTTTCCACAAGGTGTAATACGGTGTTTAGATACGCACCTTTATTGCGTAAATTGCAATAAACGCCATTATTGACCTCAATATTTCATATAAAATTTCCATTTCAATTTTTGCGACCAAAATAAAAACAATGTTGTTGAAACAACCAGCTGTTTTGTTTACCAGCTGTCAAATGAATATTGCGTATATTATGCCTGAATACTTAAAATATTGTACTCAATAAACCGAATATTAACTCAATAAAAGTGCAAATCTGAACATAGTATAAGAATATCTTTTTGGAGTTACAAACTCAAGCACCAGCACAAATGATTTATGTAAGCATATAGCGTGTTATACAATTTTATTTCATTTTAATGATACCTCCTCTTACACATACAGACACTTACAGGAATATTAACAAAAGATTTTTAGATTGTATTTTATTTGTATTTGTATTGGGATTTGGTACACAAATCCCAAAGGTTATTTCAAACATTTATGGTTGCTAAGTATGTATATGTGTATACGAAAATCCTAATAACAGTACATTTATTTCATTTTTTTATTGTTGACTTTAACTGGACAATATTATACGGATTTTTTAACCTCCCTTGGGAAACTACATATATGCATTCACTCTGATAGAGTTGTTGTTTATAATAAATTTACAAGACGTTTTTAATATTTTTGATTAATAAACAGTTTTTCTTAAACTATAGGGAGTATTTTAAGAGCCTTAGATCATAAAATCTTAGATCCTAAAATAGACATTTTGCTGGAATATGAAACCTAATTACATGGCATTTCAATTTTAAATATGATTTTCGGCATATGTCCTCCTGGACCATGAGTTACATAGACTTGTAGTAAAATTTTTAAATAATTTTTCCCATAAATCTGGCCATACCTCATCGCCGTAGTCTAGTATGCAGTGTGTTGGTTTATTAGATGTGAAGTCACAATTCAAACCCTCAAACATCTCCAACAAAACGAAATATAAAAAAAAATATTTCTTCGGGGACTTCCTCTCAGCAGATTTCTGGCAAAAACTCTAAGAGTAAAAAAAAGTTTCTCTAAAATCTGTTGTTCGGAGTCGGCTTTAAACTGTGGGTCTGGACACTCATGTATAGAACGTACACAACATATGTGTTATGAGAAGCTAGGTCGTAATCTTGACTGAAGGGTGGTAATGACCGATTCGTAATGGTTATTACTCCCAACAAGTCATTGAACCCAATCAGACGACTGCTAATGTGAATATTTGATTTGGCAAACAAAGTTCCCACAGCTTTAATACTCTTGCACAAAAATACGATACGACTGTAAGAGAGTATTTAGGGAATCATTTGGAAGAACGTTTAAGTACTCGCTAATTCCCAGACGAAAGTCAACAGACAACAATTTACTCATAAGCAAATGGCGGCAAGTATCAACAGAAAACACTGGAAAAAAATTGCTGCATTCAATGCCAAATGAGTTAGATGGAGTGCTTGAAATTAATTCTATAAAATATGGGGGCTAACATAGTAATACATTGGGCCTTTGGATTTTAAATTTTTCTTGAGTGTAGCTATGCTTCTGCGCTGCAATAATATGGAGTTAGCAGAATGATGTTCTTATTTTCCTTATGATTTTTTTTCATAATAAAACCGAAATAAATTAATAAAATAAACATAAAAAACAACAATTATTTCTATAGATTATTGTTTAAAATTTATAAAACAATTTACATATATTTGTGTACCAAGACTTTTGCATACCACTGTATTTATATGCTTGAAAATGTCACAACTTTAATCACTAGTTTTTATCTGAGTACCGTATTCAATATTTTATTGAAAGTATTTTGCCAAGCCAATCATTTGAGTAACACATACAACACCTTGTGTTTAAAAGCCTATTGAAATTATCTGTCTCCAGTTAACAATTAAAAAACTTAAGATGTCTCAAGATTAATTACCCCCCCCCCTATTCTGGTTAGGCCAACCATAATAACAATGATCTTCTCAGGCCAGTTAAAGAGCATAAGAAAAGAAAAAAAGAATGCAAAAGTTATGTTCATGTTCAATAATATGCTCCACAATAATTTATAAATTTCACAACACAGCACAGCAACAAACCAATGTTGATGGTGATGATCATGAATGTGATGTGGATGGCGATGAGTATGATTATAATGATCGGTTTGGCGATATGTAATCATATGAAAAACAATTTACGTCTTTTATGAAAATCGAGTCACGCACATTTAATGTCATGTTTTTGCACAGCTAACAATAACAACAACAACAACAACCAAAAAAGAAGTATATGTTTAATACCAAGTTTATAACGTTGAAATAACATACATAATCGTTGTATTTTATAGAGTGGCTATAATTTAAAATAACCACTATTGTACAAGGCAAACTAAAACATACTGTTAATATCTGTCTGTCTGACAGACTGGCAGACAGACGGACGAACGGCCTCTCCTTTATTTAGCGTACTAGCGTAAACAGTATGTCATCTCTTAATATGATGATGATTATGGCCAATAGGGTATGACTCTTGAGAGATTTTTCACTTTACCTTTATGCATTTGAAATATGTTGTTAAAGCCTCTATATGGTGCACCGTATTACCAATGAAACTATGCAGGAGTTGTTACATTATCATCATGTTTAACTCCCGATACAAAATTTTTTACTGTATTCCTCATGCTCCGTTTTGATTGCGTTTACAATTTAAAATATTTACTTGGGCTATCCATATGCATCTTGCCATGCATGCATCCGTTAATGGTTGCTGTTGTTCCAACTATAATTACCACCACAGTGTGTGGATATGAATTTAACAATTATTTACGTAGTGTTGCCATAATTTACACAGTCGCCATGGCCTTTTGTCTTCTTGTTCATGTTCGAATGCTGTTTAGAATGCTAGAATGCCGCTCTATTTTTTTGTTTTTGTTTTTTAATCGAGAAGTGGCAAAATGCCATTTACAATTACTACACATACTTTGTTTTATGTTCTCTTTTGGTTAATTACGCTGATGTCCACTGAAAGCTTGTAATTAAAGACTATTTACCAGGCCAACAACTATAATAATAAATGGAATTAGTTTAGCTACGGAACAGTACAAAAGATGATAGAAAAAAAAGCCATGAAATTAAAATGAAAATGAAGTATTTTTGTGTGATGGAAGAAAGTTTTTTGCTTTAACCGGATGCTTTAAATTAAACTGAAAAAGAGGAAAGACAATTACTTGCCTGTTACAATAATTCAAATACGTTTACATATCCATATTCCAAATGGCAAAGGAGGCACTATTTCATATGATTACCATATTTAAAGAAAATTGTAATCGTAATCGTCAAATAAGAAAGTGAAGAATTTATTATACTTCTGCAGCTATAAACGAAGAGATTTACTTGCACTTCCCTTTGGAACTGGCTTACTTCGGCCAAATATTTTCAAGGAAATTGTTGATCTTTCTAAGGGCCAATAAATGGTCACACTACCCACCCATTTTCTTCAAATCAAAAATTGTTTACTAAAGGATCTGTCTATTTAGGATTATGGCCTTATTTTTGAAGCTACATCTGTCATATTAAATACATAACAATCATTTCCCACACTACTTATGTGGTGTGTGTTTTTATTTTATAAATGAGTGGCTGGACCTATAGTTTAAAGTCGACTTCGATTTGTGAGAAACTACTCATGGCAATTTTATTTACTCTCAGAGAGTTTTTGTCTGAAATCTGCTGACCTATAGTTTAAAGTCGACTTCGATTTGTGAGAAACTACTCATGGCAATTTTATTTACTCTCAGAGAGTTTTTGTCTGAAATCTGCTGAGAGAAACTAAGTTTTGTTGAAGATGTCTGGGGGTTTAACCCGTGGTCTTACGTCTAATAAACCAACACACTACCTAATAGAAAATGGCGACTTCCATTAATGCATCTTGCTTTTCGCTTTCTTACTGGAAGCTCTCCTATTGTCCTGAATTCGTAAATAATTTGGGATCTAGCAAAGGGTTCACCTATTTCCCCTATTGAGTCGATGGAGATTGCCCAGCTAGTCCTGCTGAAAAAAAGCTAACTACTTATATGGCGGCCTGAGATAGTATCACTAAGTCTTCTCCATATTATTATGGCTTAAACGTTGGCGATATCCAATCCTTTATATCTTTCGGAATGAGCAAAGGTTTGCACTGTCCAGCCATGCTTATTGAATGAAATTTGGTTTCCTAAAAAGTAAGATCCAAACATCATTCCGAAAAGACGACGCAACTTGCCATACAGTGCAATTGACAAGCGATTTATTGCAAAAAAATTTGATGATAACTTTCTTCCACTATGCTGGTCGTTAGTGCAATTCTGCGCCTCTGGATTACTTTACATGGGGATTCTTTGAGTAATTGAGATTATGCCGATAAAACAGTAGCTCTTGAGGTATTGGTAACCTGTATTTAAGCTACCAATGACGCCATATAGCCATATGACTTCTAGCCTCAGGGAAAGTACCACGAAAATCATGATTAATAAGTAAATGTGTTGAATTCATCAACCAGATTATAATAAAAATAAGTATTCCAGCCATATTTCTGTCATGTATATTTCATTTTAAGTTCATAAGCTCTTTAAAAATACCCTGTATATATTGATTATGGTTACACATTTATCGATATTTCTTCTCCATATGCCATAAGCTAAAGCCAAAGCAAATAAATCGATGTCGACATTACTGGGTCATTTTCTTTTCTGTCATTTACTTTCATGCTTTGCAGAGCAACATTAAGAAGAAGTACAAGAATGCTACTGTCCTATAGGAAAGGGGATTTTTTTGTTACTTTGTTACTTCGTCTTTTTTCTTTATTTTTTTCGAGGTTTACAAGTGTTTAATGTTGATTTTTATCTTTGCCTTCAGTTTTTCACCGAAGTTTTCAGTTTTTTTTATTTTTTTTATTTGCGGTTTCAGAAAGCTGCCGTTGTGTTGATGTGCCCTTCAAATTGTGCCAATTTTTTGTTTATGTTCTTTTTTTAACATTTTCTTACTGTTTGTTGTAAAGTTTTTTTATGTAGTTTTTGTCAAGCTATTTATGGTTGATGTTTTACAACTTACATGGGCGTGTCCATAAATTACAAGGTTTGTTACTTTTTAAAACAAAATAATAAACATTGAATATGAAAAAACGCCAAGAAACACCAAGAAAAACTACATAAAAATGTAAAAGACAAGAATATTTTACGTAAATTATGGTGTTGTGAACATGATGAATTTTTTTAATGAATTTTGAAAAAAAAATTAAAATTGTTTTTTTCTAAAAAACGCAATTATAAGGCTGCTGATGATGACAATGGTGTTTTTTTCCTTGGGAACTGCAATAGTTAAAGAGTTATTTCTCAGCTAGCGTTTCAAAAAACTTCATTAAATATTTAAAACTTTGTAAAGCATCACCGGGACGTTGTTTATTGAATGGCTTTTAATAACCATGATTGCCTGTAATAATGAACATTGCACTACGAATGGTGCCTTGACGCGAAAGGTAGTGTTTTTTCTTCTTCATAATTTAACAAAATTGCTGAAATTATTGAAATATTTTTACATAATAAAAGAAAACGTATTAAAATTATAATAATAAATATTTAATAAAATTGAATATTTTATGTTGCCAAATTGTTTATGCTAAAACTTAAAAGCCACATTAAAACAATTTTTGTATGGGGTCCATAAAAATTATTATTTAAGTTTTAATATTAATTAACACATCCCGGAAATTTATTGTAAACGTATCCATTCATACATGAGTCAAGAGCTTTCGGTTTTATAGGATGGGCCATTTAAAACTTTAAATCTAAAAATACAAAAAAAAAAACAAAAACGTTTTAAAGTTTTGCCAAATTGATTTATTTTATTGTGAAGTGCAATGGTTTCGGTTAGAAATGGAATATTATTTCATTCATATGCCTGTCGCAGCTCACAGTAACTAATTTTCGAGTGTAGAGGCTCGTATATCGGTAATGGAATCACGAATATTGGCCTTCAAATGCTCGATTAGTTCTGGTTTGTCGGCATAAGAGTTTTCTTTAACGGTGCCCCACAGAAAATAGTCCAACGGTGTCAAATCAAAACTTCTTAGTGGCCAATTGGCATAAAAATTTCGGCTAATTGACTCAATTAATTGATTGTGGTGTGAACTGTGTGGTAAGTTGCAACATCCTCTTGAAGCCAAACATCGTTCACATCAATGCCACGAAGAACGGGTACAAAATAATCGGTTATCATGGTGCGGCAGGTGTCTTGATTGATCGTAACGGTTGCGACGTCTACATTTTCAAAAAAATATGGGCCAATGATGCCTCCGCTACACAATAGTCACTCGTAATGGGTGCATTTGCTTCTGTACGATCACGTATGGGTTTTCTGAGCCCCAAATACGGCAATTTTGCTGATTAACGTACCCACCAAGATGAAAATGAGCCTCATCCGAATAGATTGCTTTTTTTTGTAAAATCGACATCAGCGTGCAGTTTGGCATTTGTCCAATAAATTCCAACGGAAAACGATTCATTGCGTTCAGTGGGGATAATATGCTGATTTTTGTAACAGAATATAATGACATAAGTATTGTCAGAGTCGAAATAAACGTTAGTTAAAATTTAAACCTACAGATGGTCCACGCTGTATAAAGAAGAAATATTCCATAAATATTTCGTATTTTAAAATATACAGTGGACAGCAAATGTCTAGGTACATGTTACCGATAGACATCCCTAGCAAATTATAGTATCATCGCCATGCTTAAACGTTTCTTGAGATCGAGCTCTCCATTTCGTTTTCCTCCATACTAAGGTACAACCTTAAGAGTAAAAATTAAATATTTTGACATGTCTGAAGACAACACATTGCTTCAAAACTCATTTAAAATATTTTAGCAGGGAGGATGAAAAATAAGGAATTCAATCCAAAGAACATGCGTAAAATTGTTAAGCATGGCCTCGTTAGTAGAATACTGTGACGATGTATGTCGGCACTAGGTATGTGCAGTTTGTAATTTATTGAGGAAATAATGAATAAGGGCAGTAAAAAATGTTTATAGCAGTAAAGTGTTATAAAATGCTGAAGTATTAAGAGCTGATATTTGTGGCTTATTCGCATTCACACATGACTTAATAAAACCTTACAAGAAAACTTGTAACGGGATTATATCGCACAATATCGGTAGCCAGTTTACGCCACCTCTACGTAAGATGACCCTTTCATGTACCCCATGTCCAGATCATATTATTCAGGCCAAAAAAAAAGTTGGTAGCGATAAGCCTATAATGGTCTATGTTGGTAATAATGGCCAATAATACCAACGTAGTGTTCAAAGAAATATGGATCGATGACATCGCCAGTTCAAATCCACACCCAACAGTAACATTTTTGGAACGCATTTAATGCTTTTGAGGCTCATGTGGATTAATCATCCTGAATTTGAAAATTTTATTTGTTTATGTATCATGTATAGCCATTCCGGCGGATTTTGATAAACAAATTTTATTATTTGCATGTCTGGTTAAATACTATATCTCCCGATGGCGATTTGGCAAAATAGATTGAATAAATAACAACTAATCTGGCAGATGTTAGTTAGCAACTGTCATAAATCGGATGTATTTGCTGAAAGACGTTATAGAGCCTGATTCCAAGCAACATTTTATATGTAATTTTGTAGTCTTTAATTATGTTGCATGAAAGTCTTCAATAAAACACTTTTTTTGAATTTCTGAGTGATAATTGGAAATGTTTTAAACTTTTTTTAATACAATAAACATGAATTGTTATTAATTCTATACTTGTTTTAACATAAATTACTTCATTATATTGTATTCAAGCATTTTTTCATTTTTTTTATTTTTCGCATTAAATGATCAATGAATACAAAAATGAAATTAAAACTCAGCTACTCAGTAACTCAAGCTGCAATTTACGTGTACTAATGCAATGGGCTTATACCGCTTCATGGGACGATTATTGTTATTATTTATTAAATGAAATTAACAAAAATTGAAATATTAATAATAATAAAAAATGAAAAGGCAGTTATGGCAACCACCATCAACAGCAACAACAGCAGCAACATCAGTCAGCGAAGCGTATGAAACATGAGAATGCGTGTTGTTAACGATTAATTTGTATTGACGGAAATTAAAATAATCAGTGGCTGCAACTGCCAATTTCGATGTTAATTTAATTTAATGTTTTATTTTGTATTTTCTTCTTATTATTGTTATTGTTGTTGTTTTTGTGTTAAATTAATAATTATTTTTATTTTATTTTTTTTTTTGTTGCCTTAATATGTATATAAAACGATTATTTCCATTATATTTGATTTGATTTGTTATTTGAGTAATTTTATAAGTTGTTTTCAATTATTTTTATTTCATTGTTTTATTTAATTTTCTTTTAATATTTTCAAAATGTTTTTATTTGTCTACAAAAAAGAAAAACAAATCCCATTTAATTTATTGTACATTGCATTTGTAAATAATTATTTTGCTATGTTTTCTTTCAATTAAAGTAAACGAAAATTATGATTTATTAATGATTAATTGTTTAAAAAAACATTAAAATTAAATATTTCAAATAATTGCAGACACCGAGGCCACGGTTCAAACCCCCAGATCATACATCTCCAATAAAACGAAATACTTCCTTACTTACTTACTTAATTGGCCATAATTTGGCCTGCCCCAAAACATCCTTCCTGGCGATTCTGCTTCTTGCGCGCCTACGCTAGTTGGTCACACAAATCGATGACAGTCCTTCTTCGATTTGGTCCTTCGAACGGATACAATATGGTCCTCTTCGCCGACTTCCGCAGATCCCCGTGTTAAATATCTGTCCCGCAGGAGCATCATCCTCCATTCGAACGACATATATACATATACGCTACACAACGTCTTTGTCGTTGAGAAGCTCATACAGCTTACTACTGAATCGGATGCTGAAATCATCGCCAACTCGCACTGCACCGAAGACCTTACGCAGTACTTTTCTCTCGAATACCCCCAAGCCTGCTGTATCGGTGCTTAATAGTATCCATGCCCTAGCGCCATAACGAAGCACGGGTAGGATGAGCGTCTTGTATGGTTTTAGTTTTGTCGTACGAGAGGTCTCTGCTACTCAATTGCCTATTGAGACCATAGTAGCACCTGTTGACAAGAGTGATCCTGCTCTTGATCTCCAGACTGACATCACTTTTGGTGGTAGCGGCGGAGCCAAGATAAATAAATTCCTTGACAGCAGATTTCTAACAAAAACTCTGAGAGTAAATGAAATTGCCATGAATTTTCATAAGGCCAAGGTAATGCAATGTATTTGATAGGATCAGAAGAATATGATTCATTATGAATTCCGAGAAACCTATACAGACAAATAATTCGTTTAAAACGAGCATTGACCGCCAAAAGCCTTGAATATGGAACCAAATATAAAGGCCGTAAATTTTCATCACAACGACGTTCGGTCACATATGGCGGCAAAGGTCCAAAAACTATTTGAAGTGAAGTATATGGGAAGTTATACTCGCCGTTTAGCCCAAAACTTGCTCCTTTTGGCAAATATTTGTTTCGAACGAGCCAGAACATAATCGCTGGAGTACGCTTCATATCAGTGTAGGGAATCAAAAATGTTTCAACCTATTCTTCAAACCACCAACTTTAAAAAGCCGTCGTAAAATGCTAAATGCTATCTTTCTTCTGAAGCTGTTTAATGGTGTTATCAACTCGCAATTTCTTCTAGAAAAACTTTCCATAAAAGTACCTGTTCGTCCGACCAGATACCATAATTTCTTAAATATAAAATATTACACAGTTAACTACGCGAACTTCGATCCATTTCGTAGAATCTGTAATGATTTTAATAGTCTGTATCATCATATAGATTTTAATAAAAGTATGGAATCCATTAAAAAGGATATAATTTTACAATTAAACACATTTAATTAATATTTTCAATGATGTCTCTTTTTTAACTTATTTTTTGAATTGAAATCATAATAATAATAATTCTGAATTGTTATATAAAATGAATTGAAATATAAAATGAATTGAAATATAAATGTAAAATTTAATGAATTGAAATATAAAATGTAATAGTCTGTAAGGATATTCCATAGACTTAAATAAATAAATAAAAATAAATAAAAGAAGTCATAGTCTCTGATGGATAATACTTAATAAAGAAATAATTTCCAATAAAAATTACCAGTTTTTAAGTTGTTGAAGTCGCCGTAGTCTAGTAGGTAGTATGTTGGCTTATAAGACGTAAAGCCAGGGTTCGAGCTCCACGCCAGACATTAAAACAAAATACAAAAAGTAATTCTTCGGCGACTTCCTCTAAAGTAAATAAAAATTGCCATGAAAAGATTCCCGAAAAATTTGTCGTTCGAAGTCGATTTTAAACTTTTTTTGTTTGTTGTGAAGAACATTTTGTTCCGGTTAGAAATGGAATATTATTTCATTCATATAGCTGCCGCGGCCCGCCTCACAGTACCTCATTCGAATGCACCAATTTTCGTATACTTTTTCGAGTGTATGGGGACGTATCTCGGCAATGGCATCACGAATGTTGGCCTTCACATGCTCACACCTCTCTTTAAGGGCAACGCAAAGAAAATAGCCCAACGGGGTCAAATCTCAGTTTTTTGCGGTAAATTGACATCACCATTTCGGCTAATTAAACGGCCATCATACGTTTGACGCAATAAGTCGATTGTGACATGAGATATGTGGCATCTTATTGAAACAAAACATCGTTTAAATCAGTATCATGAAGAGCGAGTACAAAAAAATCGGTTATCATGGTACGATAAAAGTCTCCATTGACCATAATTGTAACGGCGTCCGCATTTTCAAGGAAACATGGACCAATGATGCTACTGCTACACAAGTCGAACGAAACTAGCACTGTAATTTTTTTGTCAAAATCGACGTCATTGTGCAGTTTCTCTCAACGTTGCTCAAGGGTAAATCGACTTATTATGTTCAGTGAAGATAATACACTGAATTTTGTGGCAGAATAGAATGACATAAATCGAAATAACCGATGGTTCAAATTTAAATTGATAGATGGCCCACCCTATATAAGTATGTATTTCAAATAATTAAAGGGGGTTATACAAATGGTGAGTAATTCATTGTTCTTAGAAGAAAAAAGATTTCACTCCTTCGTCTATTTATATGTTTACAAAAAGACGTATGTGTAAAACAGTTCGTCTTTCAAAAATATGCCCTAAGTTTCTATAACTGCACTACCTAAGGATCTGATAAGATTGATAGGATAAGGATAGTAAAACTTGCTTCCCACTTTAACCCAAATAATTTCGTCAATGTAAGTATTAGGCTGATCCTAATCATCACCATTCAAGTCTGGGTTTCTAAGTATTTAGTCTGAACTACAGTTCAGCTTTTTACACCATCCATGTTAATCTAGTCCGTTAATGGATTTCAAACGACAGATTTTTTGAAAAACTTTTCATTGCAACTCAATTTTTGTCAGTTTTTTTGATTGCAAAAAGTTAACATATTTTCATATTTCGTTTTGTGTGAGATGTCTGAACCAGGCTCTGATCCAATAAGCCAAACACTACCTATTAGAATACGTTGACTCCAACGAAAGTAGTCTTTCCTTAAATATAGCCTATCGATATAATCTTCAAATAGACTGAATTTCTAATCAAATTTTAAAGGTCATAGTATTGCTAATTTATATTCAAACTTAAGTATTTATTCTAAACTGTTCACAAACATGGTCTTACTAATTAGTTTGCCATAAAAAAATAATTCAATGTTCAAAGTGATTTCATGATGTTAAGTACTCACTTTTAAATTGAAAGCTGCTCGTTTAGTGATGCAATTTATGAATTTCAATAAATTAATCATCATTGAAACAAATTATACAACGACATGACTTAATTGAGCTGTTAAACTGCTAATTTGCATAAATCTATAGAAAATACAATCAAATCAAAATAGTATTTGAAAACAATTTTCATTTGCATGACAATCATTGAAATTAATTTGAAATAAAATATTTTCAATAAAATCCATAAAATACGATATTAATAGGGGAAGCGATAATACTGGGGTATTGGTAGATATTTGGAATACGAATTGTGGTTTGATATTTAAAAACCACAAAATTATTTGACAAAAAGAGTAAAAATTTGATTATAATCCGGCTATGCTTTCTACGAGTAATCAAAACAAAATGCTGTTGAATAAATGCCATTCAAAACAATTCATTACTGTGATCTGCTGAAACTTGCAGTTGAAATAATTCAATTTTCTATGCAATTTTGCTAATTTTATTTACTTACTTATTATTTTTCGTTTTTTAATTTAACAATCTAAAACTAAAATGATTATATTACTTGTAATAATACATGTATTAATTTTGTTATTATTATTGTTGTTATTGTTAAAATTAACATGCACGATTCCACGATTAACTCTATCATACTAAACGTTTTGAAAAAGTGTTTGGAACACGTTTCAAAAACATTACAAGATAAAAAATATAATTTGTTGTTATTGTTGTTGTTTTTAGCGACAATAATATCAACGACATTGCATGCGCATAGAAATAAATGGTTCTGCTTTTAAGAGGTGTTCTTTTAAAGTATTTGTATTGCAATGTATTTAAATACGTACTAAACTCACATACAGTGAGCGTCAAAAGAAACTGTTCATTAAAAAAAATATACATTAATAAATTACCGTTATTTTCATTTTAAAATTGTTGTTGTTTAAAATTGAAAAATAAGAAAAAAACGAAATATTTTCAAATTTTTAAGTGGAAAAGGTTGGGTTTGGTGATTGTTAGAATTTACCCATAGGTTACAGTTTCTTCTGATGGTCACTGTACATATACGTACATACGGAGCTCATACATAATTGAGATGCCTTGCACATGCGTATTACATAATACATAATTGGTCATTACAATCCTTCAGTCGGGATTACGACCTAGTGTTTCACACCACTTATGTTGTGTGCATCAATTTTATACATGAGTGGCGGGACATACAGTTTAAAGTCGACTCCGAATGACAGATTTTTGAGAAACTCTTCGTGGCAATCTTATTTACTCTCAGAGTTTTTGCCGAAAATCTGCTTAGAAGCAGTCGCCCAAGAAATTTTTTTTCATATTTTCGTTTTGATGTCTGACCTGGGATTACGTCCAATAAGCCGATACACTACCAACTAGACTACGGCGACTATTACATGCACTACATGCACCTTGCGCCACCCTAGACAGAAGCCGGATTTGGACATAAATCGAGCAAATCGTTTGGAGATATTTGCGTATTTAGCGACAGTATAGTGGCAATTAGATTCCTAGAGAATGTGTACCTCACATTTAAGATTGTCCAAGGATACAGGGTGCCATCAAAGGAGATAGCGAAATATTCGGCGGTTACCCCTATTTGGGTTCCTGGACACCGTGACATCGAGGGCGACCGTCCTACATAAATTTCTTTCTTTCTTTACAAAGAGATTCAGTCGGAGATTACAACCTAGCTTCTCTCAATACTAATATTGTGTGTGTTAGTTTTGTATGTGAGTGGCGGCAGCTATAGTTTAGAATCGATTCCGAACAACAGATTCTTGAGAAACTTTTTCATGGCAGAGTTTTTATCCGAAATCTGCTGAGAGGAAATCGCCGAAGAAATATTTTTCCACCTTCCGTTTTGTTGGAGATCTCTGACTTAGGGTTTGAACCGCGGCCTCTATGGCGACTTCAACCGTGAGTCGTCACCGATAATTCAGAGTGTAATGGCTGCCAAACTCACTTGGCCCTTGATTGACAGAGGGGCATCAACCAATTACTCCGATTTGATAGTAATGTTATCTCGATCACAGTGGCTATGCTTACAGGTCATTGTGTTGTGGGAAGACACCCACAAAAACTGCAGCTTTTATCTAACGACTCATGCCATGGAAACTGTTATCCACTTCCTTTGTCAATACAGATACATATTATTTGGCTCTCCATTCCTCATCAGCTTAACGGAGTTATCGTTCATTGATGTCAGGGATCTAGCTTCGTTCATTAAATTTTCAGCCTGCTTTTCCAGTGTAGGGTAGTCGTGCTTTTAAGGTACAGACATTGAGCTGACCAACTGTGCTTACCTGTGGCGTTACAACTCGCCGCAATACTTGCTCACGTGAGCTTTGATAGAAGAAATACCGCCCAAAATATGTGAAAAAGGGTTTGAGTGATACAAACACTCGAACAAATAAAAAAAACTGTCATTTACGTGACATTGTTTTTTGATCATAACGCCGACTCAATAAAAATTTTTGTGGGGTCCTTTCTTCCAAAGAGCTACTGGCAATCAATTGAACAATTTTTTTTTTGCTTAGAAAACTTCGCCTTATAAAACACCCTGTGTAGTTAGTTGTAACATACAATATGCATATGCCATTAACTATTGCCGATTTGCGGTGATTTTTTTAGTAGAGAGAATTTCATGCGAATGTGTACGTACATACAATAATTGTTTATTTTTGTATCTTTTTTTCTGTTTTTGTGAAAATACAACCTGCTTGTTGTAATTGTTGTTATTGTTGTTCGGACTGCAGTATTTGTAAAATTAAAAAATTATAATTCATTTCATTTTGCATGATTATTAAACTGTATTTAATGTACCGCAACTGACAAATTAACAACCGTAGGTAAAATTGTTATTTTGTTGCTATTGTTGCTGTTGTTGTTGTTGATATTAGTGGCTGTGTTGCACGTTGCTGCTGCTACCGCTGATTACTGTTTTTCTGTAGTTAAATAAATACAGAGTGTTGTAGTTGGTTATGTCGACATGACTCTAATAAACACAACATTGAAGAAAAAATACAAAAAAAGGAGGAAAAACGAACGAACGAACGAACTTCTTAAATTATATACATTAAGTTTAAAGCAGTAGCTAGCTGCTGCAGCAATGGCCACAACAACAATAACATCAACTTTAGCAACATATTAGCAACAACACTGTTTAAGAAGGCCGCAGGCAATATTTATTTATTTTTCTTGTTGCCATCACTTTTGTTGTTACTCTACATAATGTTGTTGTGGCACATGTAGTTGGGGCAGTTGCGTGGAAAGGAGGGAGAGCTAAACATGTAATTGAATGCATTCATGTGACGCCATTCATAACATGCCACAATTAATAGTTGAACGAACTTGTTGCAATGTTGTTTATATTATACGATTACAGTGCCTGTGCCGGTGCCTATGCATGTTTTTCAACTTTATTGCTGCTGCTGCTGCTTTTGATATGAAATTTTTTCCATTCAGCAAATGTTTCATATTTTCATATACTGCTGCCGCAGCCGTTGTTTTGCCTGTATTTTTAAGTGCTGAATGTTTTAAGTATTAAATAACATAAATTCCACTTAAATGAAATTATTTTTCTTCAGCACATTTTCTTGCTTCCACAAATATTGTGGCATTAATGCTAATATTGTTCACTTAATCGTGTTCCTCTACTTTATTATTATTATTCCGTGTATTATGCTAAAAGGTGATGTTTAAATGTGCAACATTGTATTGCGGAATTAATGATTTCATTACTAATGTTCGAGTTTTATGTTTCACAGTCTAGGCTACCACTAACAGAATTTATGTAGTGCAACAAATTATAGGGGCACCTTGAAATGTTTGAATAAAACAATGTTTTTAATAATTTAAATTTTTTATTTATTAATAAAAATATTCATTTTCGAAGGAAACGCATTCATTAGTTTTTCAATTTCCATATAACTTTTACGCCTTCTGCTATAAACACAATAAACGCAACGCAACAAACGCAGCAATCTCTCAAATACAGAAAACATGGGGTGTATATGTTAGTGACAGCGCGACAGCAATCAACGATGCCGCTGCTTTGATTTTATGCATTTTTCTATCTCTACACGCAGCAATGTGAGAATCAGTGCTCACAGTGAGAGGATTTGTGCAATATCATGCAACAATAACATGCATGAACTGGAAGTTTTAAAAACGTTACAAAACGTATCAATGGTACAAGATAAAGAATTAATGATCTGTTTATATTTTATTTGTTTTGCTTATACAGTAGAACCTTGATTATCCGTGATGGTCGGGACCGGAAGCATTCCGGATAATCGATTTTCCCGGTTAATTGAGTACCAATTTTGGCTAGTTTTTTTAATAGATATTTTTATTAATTAATAAAGGAATATGTACATATTTATATAAAAACTAAATAATTCAAGGATTTTATATGCATACACATGTTTCAAAAATATAAAAAAACCGACTTCTCAAATTTGTAAATTAAACTAAACAGGTCTACATGTACGCTTCTGACTCATCGTATACCAAAGAGGGAATTTCCCTTTTTCGCTTGTTTGTCTAAAATATTAAAAAAAAATTTTCTTTAATCACGGATAATAGAGGTAATCACTGTTAAACGATGCAGAAAAATTTATGTCGATCCAAAATAAAATTAAGTCGATGCAAAAAAATTTATTTTTCCATCCCGGATAATTGATGTTGCCGGATAATCGAATCACGGATAATCAAGGTCCTACTGTACTTTACTGCCGAGGTATTTATTAAAATTAAAAAGCATGTAGCTTACCTTAGGCTGCTATTGCAAAATTGTTGTGCTTACTGCAATGCATTTATTGTGGCTTGCTGCGATGCATTTATTTAATTATTTACAATTGTAAAATTTATTTGAACTGACAGTAATTCAGGGGATGGCCCCTACTAATGCAGTGCATTATGTTGGATCTAAGAAAATAGGTTGAGCGAGTGAGGAAAGAGGAAGTAGTGTTTATGGACGTTAGAAGCAGTTCCAATGCAGTATGACTGCCAAAGAACCGATCTCTACAATAAGAATATTTTTTTGGCTTGAAAAATATATCAAGCCTCTGAACATCATGCCTAATCTGATAGATGTTACACTATAGAAGCTAAGGAAAACCATGACAATGTTTATCAAGTCATGATACGGCTCGTATATACCTTAAGGACCAGGATCGGAAGCCTACCTAGAACAATACTGAGGTTAACCCACCAATTGCAATCAACATGTGGATACGTTATGTATTCTTAATAGAATATTTTTAAATGAAGCTTGACTGCAACAGAACGAATGAGTATGTCAAGCAGACTAAAGACAAATGTTGTCAGGCCAACACTAAGCAAAAGATGCTCACTTTGGCATTCTACGAAAACTGATGTTACCAGTCTACGTAAGATTTTTTCATACAAATCTGAACTTAATGGAATTTCCAGTAGCACTCTTGCCTAATTTGCTAAATGTAAGAGGTATTGGCTAACGCTATTACATTAATTTTAATGTCCACAAAACTTGTTAATAAAGGGTGCCTCAGTAAAAGTTCAGTTTTTAAATTTAATATATATGTATATACATATGTATATCGCCTGAAACCTTAGTGTCGCCTTTGCCACGAAGCCCAGATTTTCAAACGTTCTGCCACCAAAAATCCTATGATGTCTGCCCAGAAATGCAGCGCACTCACAAAAAAGGTGCCGTACCGAATCCATATACTGGCACCTTTTGCAGTAATCCCGGTGAGGCATACTGAGGCACAGTGTCCAGTTAGAATATAGTGCTATCCGTACTCTTATTGAACTCAAGTAGTCCCTTTCATTCGAAATTCGGCTTGTTGAATTCCATACTGCTTTTTCTAATTCGAAAAAGTTTTCTTGTAGGGCCGCATATATCCACTATATCGTTTCCTCCTCAGACATCTCCGATCACCTCCATTACAGTTCGTCTGCTTTTTCTTTTACTTCTGCGAGACAGTAGTTCGAAGGCTCCATAGTAGAGGCAGATATTATGTCGCCGTATACAGTGTAGAGAGTCTATGCAACTTCTGACGCCCTTTGATTTGACGAGATGAGGTCCCAGCGCTTTGATTGCTGCTCGACTGTCTACACATATAATTAAGTTTGAAGAAGGTAGGTTCCTGATTCCAATCATAAGTGCAGCTTGTTCAATAGTAAAAATTTCCGACTGAAATTAATTGTCCTGGGTGGTTAATACATATTGTTACGTTTTTACCCTTTCAAAAACATTTAAAATATGAATTCGCAGATATCAAATAAAATGAAAATAAATTTGTATTTAATTTTAAATCAATTCTTTATTGTTCGCACAATTCTGTGTGCAACTGTTCACAACTTGATGTAAACAACAACAATTGCTTTGTTAACAATTGTTGTAAACATCGTTGTTTCATTGCTGCTTGTGTATTTTGTTTACATTGTTTGTTGGTATATTTTTGTTTACTTGTTTATTATAAAAACATGTCTTTTGTTTTTGAAGCTTTTGTTTATCATTTTAATGTTAAACGATGTAATACCATTTCCATTTTCGTAACAATATGATGCACTCAGTGCCGGATTATCAGAATACCCCAGAACCAGTTCACATTCCATTTTTAAGCCATTGGTGAAAATTGTTATACTACTATTTCCGATGAAAGTTTCACTAAACCATTCTTCCCCTGTGGGACTGTATGTTCGTCCGAAAAGAGTCTCTGGTACCAAGTAGGCGCACTTAAAACCCGGGTGATTCGGTTCTGCTTTATGTAGTCTTGAAGCGTGTCCTACCGTACAGGGCCTAAACATATCGGAGGTCTTAAGCCTCTGCGCAATTCTATCAGCCATGTTTTGGAGGAAGATGAACTATGGTTGTAGAGATGAGAAGACCTCAGTTTGGATTAAAAAATCTGAATATTCTGCTTCACTTGAAAATTGGCTTAAATTTTTGTTATATTCTTACTTTTATTTTTTCTTAAGGTTCTTGAACCTTTAAAATAATCAATATATGGTACCCCAAACACTTTTGTTTCAATTCATTACAAGTTATTATAAAACATGGCACTTATGGTATTTATTCGAATAATTCATTAGGAAAAGTCATAAATACCTGCTGTGTTGAACACAATCATTCAATCAAAATAATCATCATAATCGTAAATAAAAATGTTTCTTATTTTCATAAAAAAACAACAACAAAAAAACTAAATAGCATTAGGATTTAAATAAAAAAAAATAATTCTTCTGTTCTGTTCAAATACTGATTAACAATCCTTAATGCCCCTCTTGCCATAAAGTTTCCAGTATAAAAGCTCATTTCCTGTTCTCTGGTAAATAGTCTGTCTTACAACGTTGTTGACAGTGTTTGCAACACATCATCACTTTCTTCTGCGTGCATTATGGTTCAATTTAAAAGTATTCCAATGAAATTCTCCATAATTTGTTTAGTAATTGCCATGATTCAAGCGATTCAGGCATTGCGTTACAATCACCAGGGCACAGGTGATGAGAATTGTGAAACGATTAAATCGGAAATACATCTGATCAAAGAAGAATTCGATGAATTGGGCCGTATGCAGCGCACCTGTAATGCGGATGTGATTGTTAACAAGTGTGAGGGTTTGTGCAATAGTCAGGTGCAGCCATCTGTTATAACGCCAACGGGGTTTCTGAAAGTAAGTCAAAAAGTATTTATTTTTTAGAGAGGTTACATGTTATCTTATATGATTTTTCTTTTCTAAAGGAGTGCTATTGCTGTCGCGAAAGTTTTCTAAAGGAAAAAATCATTACGCTTTCACATTGCTATGATCCCGATGGTACCCGTTTAACCTCAGCCGATATGGCCACCATGGATATACGTTTGCGTGAACCAACCGATTGTAAATGCTTCAAATGTGGTGATTTTACCAGATAAACTATGACAAGAAATTGTGAAACTTTTTCAACTATGAAAACTTGTAAAGCATTTAACAAAAGTGTCTAATAAAATTTATTAAAGGGAACCAAATTAACTTTATAAAATAGATGGCCACCTTAAGTCCGAATTAATTCTAAGTCCCAGTGTAATAGAAGCATAATATTCTGTTGGTTACAGGCCCAGCGTTATATCAAAGGAGTAGGTTCCTCAATTCACGACTATCAAAGAAAGATTAAATGACGTAGTTTGCCCAAATGTTGACAGGACGTAACTGACAGATCCCTATAGACAGCGTTTGCTTTTAAACGCCTACAAATCTTCTATGCTTTGCAGAGGAATGATTGAAACGGAATACATAGTTCGCTACGAAAGTACGAAAGGTTAAATGACGTAGTTTGCCCAAATGTTGACAGGAGTTCACAGACAGAACCCTATAGACAACGTTTGCTTTTAAAAGACTACAAATTTCTATGCTTTGCACAGGCATGATTGAAACGGAATACATAACACGTTACGTTGTTATCCATAAAGCGTAATGCATGGATGTTGTTATTGTTGTAACAGTTCTGCTGTTGTCTCCGGAAGTATTTCCCTGTGGATATAGGAAAATTAAGTGTATATGCCTGATTGTACGCCTATATGATTATGGTGGAGATGGTATGGATAAGATTTGGAATTATGAGTTGTAAGTTGAGTATCGAGATCGGTAGTCCTAAAAAGTCCGCGTGTTGGATTCAGCCCCAAGTCTATAAGTCAAAATGTTGTCGGATTTGCGGGGCAACCAAAGAGGTACACCCTAACATGTGGTCCTTGGTTGCATGAAGGGCTGCGATCCAAGATCCCTGGAATTATCCTGGCCCTATAACTGTTCAGAATGTTGGCCCATCCAAATCTTAGTTGGCCCAGGATGATTCTGGTTACCCTGGGTAGCTGCCTTTCATTATCCGAGATTGGTGGTGGATGCTGATTTAGAACCCTGTTCTGCCCTTGTCGTTTGGTATAAGCAGATCTGTGCTTCCCTTACTGACTGGAGATCCACTATTGTAGGTATAAGGTGTATGACGTCCATGTGGAAGGTTCTGAAGTCGTGTCTAATACGGCGAGGAGTTGGGTCGTCCATGACTATATGATGGTTAAGATGGGCGGGTAAATAGCAAGCTATGAGGTATTGTTTCGTCAGGAGCTCATTGTGTTTCCTCACTAACAATATTTGGGACTCTTCGTGAAGGTGGTCTACTCTTGACATCCTCACACATCCTCTGGCTATACGTAAGGCGTTATTCTGTGTCGTCTGTAGCACACGCCATTGCGTATCACTGGCGTACAAGGTAGTTTTGCTCGCCGAGAATGTGAAAGGAAAGACATTACACAAATGTTCAATTAATTTTGAATCATTTTATTGATTTTGTTTCCCGTTGTCCTGATGATTCAGATGAACGGGCCTGAGTAGTACGCATTCGATCATTTTCTAATCTCACTTCTCGTTGTTCAAGTGGTTCAAGCGAACGGATCTCAGTGGCATTTACTCGAAGATTTTTCAGCCTCAATGCACGTCTGATTCTGAGGCTCGTAATGCTCTTTTCTTCCGTGCTTGAGGTCTAAGTCGACCGATTGCTTGTCATTCAATTTGAATAATTTGCAGTGACGCCATCCATTGGAAATTAGTCGCACCAATCTCCGTCGACTCATGCGCAACAACTTTGTTAAAGAATGCACAGTTTACGATTTAATTCATTTTGAGTAATTTTCAGGGGCACCACCTGTCGGAAATTGGTCGTACCAACTTAGTAACCTTCGTCGGCTCATGCGCAAAACTTTGCTAAAGATCATAACATGATCAAATGCATAGTTTACGATTCTATAAGGTATATGATGTTTGTACATATGTACAAACAAACATTCATTTTTATATATATAGACTATTGAAGGTGACACGCCCACTAATGCACTTTTTGAGATATGCCACATTAAATACTTATTGTATATGTGGGCGTGGCACCTCGCCTACTTGAAATTTTAAAATAAAAAATAGCCTATAACTCCTTTCAGACACACAGGAAGATACTGTTAAAACTTCAAGAAAATCGGTCCAGCCGTTTATAGACTTCAAACAAACAAACAAACCCATAAAAAAATAAACACACATTCATTTTTATATACACATAAGAAGATGGCGGCGCCTACAGTTTAAAGTCGACTCCGAACGACAGATTTTCTTGAAAAACTTTCTTTATTTATTTCTCATAGTTCTTACCAGAAATCTGTTGAGAGGCAATCGCCGAAGAAATATTTCTACATATTTCGTTTTTTTGGAGATGTCTGATGTGTGGCTTGAACCGTGGGTTCACGCCTAATAAACCAACACAGTATCTACTGGACTACGGCAACTACAATGTAAATTTTATTATACGTATCTTTAATTACAAATCTCACACCCAAATCGCCTTTGAATCGCAAAAAACATATTCAACAATTAGCTCCACTTCTGGATGAATGAATATGTGAACGCACAAAATAAACAAGCTTTGAAGCCAATCTTTATGAAATATAGGAACGTTGAATGAATCCCAAAGAAGTTTTTGTTTGGTGTGGATTTTCGGTTGGTCGTTTCATATTACTTTGCGAACGATATTGGCCAGACCATCACTGAGGATGGCAAGCAATATAGGTCGATGATTACCAATTTCTTTTGCTTGGAATTGGATTTTAGAAAGATTGCGTCATCGTGCTACTATGGTCTCAATAGGCAATTGAGTAGCAGATAACTCTCTCGTACGACAAAACTAATACTTTACAAGACGCTCATCCTACCCGTGCTTCTTAATGGCGCAGAGGCATGGACCCTATTATGCACTGATGCATCAGCCTTGAGAGTATTAGAGAGAAATGTCCTACGTAAGATCTTCGGTCCAGTGCGAGTTGGCGATGATTTCCGCATCCGATCCAACAGTGAGCTTTATGAGCTCCTCAACGACACATACATAATATAATTGGTCATTACAACCCTTTAATCAGTATTATGACCTAGTTCGGACCTAGTTTCTCAGGTTTTGTGTGTTAATTATATACATGAGTGGCGGGACCTACAATTTAGAGTCGACTCCGAACCACAGAAGTTTTATTATTCTCAGTATTTTTGCCAGAAATCTTTTTCATATTTTCGTTCAGTTGAAGATGTCTGACTTGGGGTTTGAACACTGTGGCCATACGTCTAATAAGCCTGCTCTTTGCAAATTATTCCCTATCATTCGTCAAATTCATAAGACCATCACAAACAATTATTAAATCAAATTAAAAAGAAACCACGATACAAAATTCTAACCAAAATCTTTGCACCGACCGTCGTATTTCAGAGTGTTTTGCTGAAGACACCTATAAAATCAAAAGAACAGAACTACTTAAAGACGACAGATTCTTTAAAACTGTGGGTTGATTGTAAAAACAAAAGCCTTGGAAAACTAAATACCAAACCGCTAAAACCACAATAACTTATTCACTCATTGAGTGAGCTTTTCAAAAACGAAATGGAAACAAAGGAAAAGAAAAACGAAAAATTTTCAAAAGTCACAACGGAAAGGGATGTCAACTTGCAGAACTGCTAAGAAGCTATTTTGTTCAAATAAAATTTGAGTCAACGCTTTTATCTTAATAATCCTTAAGGTCTGTAAGTGGGAAGCTCCTGAATCCAATTGGACATATAAATTAAAAAAATATTCGAGGTATCAGCAGAATATGAAGTTTCATGTACATTATAAAAAAGTTCCATTACAACCATGCTGGCACTAACCATGGAATTAATAATATAATATTAAAACCCAGGTAGGAGTGTTGGCTTATTAGACATATGGCCGCGGTTCAAACCCCAGCTGAACGAAATATGGAAAAATATTTCTTCGGCGACTTCCTCTCAGCAGATTTCTGGCAAAAACTCTGAGAATATTTAAAATGGGCATGCAAAGATTCTCAAAAATCTGTCGTTCGGAGTCGACTTTAAACTGTAGGTTCCGCCACTCATGTATAAAAATTAACGCACAGAACATAAGTGGTGTGAGAAACTAGGTCGTACTACTGACTAAAGGGTTGTAATGACCAATTATGTATGTATGTATGTAATCCTCAAGTTCTACAAGTGGTAAGCTCCTGAATACAATTGGACTCATAAAGAAAAGAAATATTCGAGGTACCAGAAGAATATGAAGTTTCATGTCCCTTACGGTACGTCAACAGCAGTCAAAAAGTTCCATTACCACCATGATGGCACGCACCATGGAATATCTTGCAATATTAAGGCCCAAATAATTTCAATCACTGATATACCGTAAATAACAAAGATCGTTATACAGGCCATAGCCCTCAAAAAGTCTTAAATCAAGCGTATCGAGAAGTACTTCGATGGAATTCCCAGAGATTCAGAAAAATTGAGCATCTTTAGAGTGCAAAATCAATAGCGAAGTTCAAATGTCACACATTTTGTGCTAAATCGTTGTATGCTTGTAAGACCAGACAGATCTAATCACAAACCATCTTAAAAACTTTATAAATGCCATAAAATATACTGATCTCTCTGACTACATAATCAGCTAGTTAAGTAGGATTATTTCTCAAAAGAATTTCCTTAAAAATTTTGGTTTTCAGATACGAAGATTCTTAGTTAATCGCTTCTATTCTGATAATTGTTCTTATTATTATTGTCATAAAGAGGTACCTTAGTAATTAATACTGTGACCACACGATCTATTGTATGGCTCCTTCCAGTTTCTAATATATCCCCCAAGCCTATTACTTCCTTACTTACTTTACTGGTTACTACAATCCCTTAGTCAGGATTATGCCTTAGCCTTTCACACCACCAATGCTGTGTGTGTTAACTTCATCCATGAGTGGTGGGTCCTATAGTTTAAAGTGAACGCTGAAAAGACAAATTTCTGAGAAACTTTTCATGATAATTTTTATTTTATCTTTAGTCTCAGAGTTTTTGTCAGAAATCTGCTGAAAGAAAATCGACGATGAAATATTTTTTATTTATTTTTTTATTCTTCAAACTTGTTTTATTTGATTAAAAGAAAAAAAACTTTTTATTTTTAAATTGCAAATTTATTGATTATTTAGACATTTTTCAACTGATTTTTAAAATTTTAAATTTTTTCTCGAAAGGAAAGCGATACATTTTGAAAACAATACAAATATTTGTCCTGAAGGTACAAATTATATGGAATGACGTCTGATCTGGGGCTCCGGGCCAGGCTCTGCCAAGGCCAACTGTAAAAGCAATTGAATAGTGATTACAGCAATCGTTAGGAACTTCATTTTGCGTTTTATTCGTATGAAGAGTTATAGTCAAACACTGATATTCATTACAGAAATTAATTTCGCTTTTATACATAAATTTTGGTCTTTTTCTTCATACATTTGACATGGTTAAATGTCAAACGATATCTCACGTTGAATTCGTAATGGTGTGGTGTAAATAATTGATTGAAGTGTTATGCAACAGTTTAAATAAGTTATTCCTGTAACAAAATTAATTTTTATTTGTCTACGTAAATTTAAAACAATACGTTTTTCCATTATAATTACCTTATTAAATTCAAAATTGCATGATGTGCCATTTTGAAGGTCATTTTGAAGGTTATCTATCTTTCAGTACATATTGCAATTGCCAACTTGCTTTAAAAATTAACATTTTATCAATAAAATTAATTGCCATAAAAGAGAATAAATGTTAATAATTTGGCACCAAAAATCAAGCTTGCTGAACTTTAGGCGAACTCATATCAAAGTGGGCAGTGTGCTCCTCTTCTATTTGCAACAGCTCCTGAGTTTAACAATTCTAGTAAAAACACGCATAGAATTTTTACACCATCATCAATTGAAGTTTTGCCAAATTTATTTTTTTTTTGTTGTGAAGTGCAATTGTTCCAGTTAGAAATGGAATGTGATTTCATTCATATGGCTGCCGCGACTGGCCTCATAGTAACTCATTCTATCAGAGAAACTTTCGTGCACTTTTTCGAGTGCAAGGAGTCGTATCTCGGCAATGGCATCACGAATGTTGGCCTTTAAAGGCTTCATTGGCTCTGGTTTGCCGGCATGATACCTTTTTTAAACGGCGGCCAATTGACATCACCATTTCGGCATGATGCCTTAGCACTGATGCAGCAGCCTTGAGAGTATTCGAGAGAAAAGTCCTACGTAAGATCTTCGGTCCAGTGCTAGTTGGCGATGATTTCCGCATCCAACAGTGAGCTGTATGAGCTTCTCAACGACGTAAACTTTATACAGCGTATTAATATCCAGCGGCTGCGCTGAATCGGCCATGTCGTTCGAATGGAGGAGGATGCTCCTGCGAGATGGGTATTTAATGCAGGCATCTGCGGAAGTCAGCGAAGAGGACGACCTTGCATGCGTTGAAAGGACCAAATCAAAGAAGCCCTGTCATCGATTGGTGTGACCAACTGCCATACGCGCGAGAAGCAGAGGAGCCTGGAAGGATGTGTTACGGCAGGCCGAAATCCGTTAATCGGGTTGTTAATAGCCAATTTAGTAAGTGTTGGCCGGGCTATCACTGTCCACGGCGAATACTACAGATCGATGATTACCAACTTGTTTTGGTCTTCATTGGATGATCCGTATACCAACTGAATGTACTTTTAACAGAATGGCGCAACATGCCATCATGAATATTCTGCACGAGTGATTTAAAGCAACGTGAAGGTAATGTAAACTGGTGTGAAGGTAATGTAAACTGACCACTGAGATCGTACGAATTGTGGCTGCAATAAGACCGCAATAAGACTTCTCAATAAGCTTCTGGACACCCACTCCGTATAAAGATATTTAGAAAAAGGGTGCAGCGCACCTTCTAAACTATAATGTAAAAATCTTCACTGATGGCTCCAAATTGAATGGAAACGTGAAAGTTTTTTCAGAATCGTTTGAAATAACCCAGTCGATAATGCTACCACAGCACTGCAACGGAAGCACTTAGACAATCATTAATGATCAGATAATTTTCAATAGCATAGCGGCTATCGGGGGACTAATGGGAAAGTGAAGCGTTCAAAAGACACCTACTTTTTCACACAGCCTATCCTTTTCAAAAGTCAACCTCACACACTGTTCTTCAATGGGTTGATGTCTCCTGTCACGCCGACGACGCTCTGACGACGGATCATGGGCGGTATAACCTTAATACTTGTACGGCTAAATCCCGGCACGTTGCATGCTTAGTGGCGATGTTGGCAGCCACAACACCAGGATCGGACGCTATAGCCTACTAAGCTGTACGTCTTAAATAACTCTTATTACCGAAACTTCGCGTTCATATGCTCCCTAAAGGAGTAAAAGGAACATATATAGCGGCTTTCGAAGCTCTAAATTCCAAAGTAGTGGAGATCAAGACAATGGATAACTGTCGCATTTACCTACAGTTTACTGCGGTCAAACGAATGCTTCACTTTAAAAAGCAACAGGGCTAGAAATCAATGAATATTGAAATTGAAAATGCGGTCAATTGTTATCAATTTTACTAAGACGTCTAATAAACCATAAAACTACCTACTAGTCCACGGCGACTTCAGTATTACAGCAACTGTTTTTAATCCAATTGTTGGTTCAGCTTGTAGGAGTATACCAGCAATAAAACTATGTGGCTTAAATTGTGGAATATCCAACTTCGTTAGATAGACAACCACCTCTACTTACCTACCTACAGTTTACTGCGGTCAAACGAATGTCTCAGTTGAAACAGCAACAGGGTTAGAAATCCTATAACTCCTTTCAGACACACAGGAAGATACTGTTAAAACTTCAAGAAAATCGGTCCAGCCGTTTATAGACTTCAAACAAACAAACAAACCCATAAAAAAATAAACACACATTCATTTTTATATACATATAAGAAGATGGCGGCGCCTACAGTTTAAAGTCGACTCCGAACGACAGATTTTCTTGAAAAACTTTCTTTATTTATTTCTCATAGTTCTTACCAGAAATCTGTTGAGAGGCAATCGCCGAAGAAATATTTCTACATATTTCGTTTTTTTGGAGATGTCTGATGTGTGGCTTGAACCGTGGGTTCACGCCTAATAAACCAACACAGTATCTACTGGACTACGGCAACTACAATGTAAATTTTATTATACGTATCTTTAATTACAAATCTCACACCCAAATCGCCTTTGAATCGCAAAAAACATATTCAACAATTAGCTCCACTTCTGGATGAATGAATATGTGAACGCACAAAATAAACAAGCTTTGAAGCCAATCTTTATGAAATATAGGAACGTTGAATGAATCCCAAAGAAGTTTTTGTTTGGTGTGGATTTTCGGTTGGTCGTTTCATATTACTTTGCGAACGATATTGGCCAGACCATCACTGAGGATGGCAAGCAATATAGGTCGATGATTACCAACTTCTTTCGCTTGGAATTGGATTTTAGAAAGATTGCGTCATCGTGCTACTATGGTCTCAATAGGCAATTGAGTAGCAGAGAACTCTCTCGTACGACAAAACTAATACTTTACAAGACGCTCATCCTACCCGTGCTTCTTAATGGCGCAGAGGCATGGACCCTATTATGCACTGATGCATCAGCCTTGAGAGTATTAGAGAGAAATGTCCTACGTAAGATCTTCGGTCCAGTGCGAGTTGGCGATGATTTCCGCATCCGATCCAACAGTGAGCTTTATGAGCTCCTCAACGACACATACATAATATAATTGGTCATTACAACCCTTTAATCAGTATTATGACCTAGTTCGGACCTAGTTTCTCAGGTTTTGTGTGTTAATTATATACATGAGTGGCGGGACCTACAATTTAGAGTCGACTCCGAACCACAGAAGTTTTATTATTCTCAGTATTTTTGCCAGAAATCTTTTTCATATTTTCGTTCAGTTGAAGATGTCTGACTTGGGGTTTGAACACTGTGGCCATACGTCTAATAAGCCTGCTCTTTGCAAATTATTCCCTATCATTCGTCAAATTCATAAGACCATCACAAACAATTATTAAATCAAATTAAAAAGAAACCACGATACCAAATTCTAACCAAAATCTTTGCACCGACCGTCGTATTTCAGAGTGTTTTGCTGAAGACACCTATAAAATCAAAAGAACAGAACTACTTAAAGACGACAGATTCTTTAAAACTGTGGGTTGATTGTAAAAACAAAAGCCTTGGAAAACTAAATACCAAACCGCTAAAACCACAATAACTTATTCACTCATTGAGTGAGCTTTTCAAAAACGAAATGGAAACAAAGGAAAAGAAAAACGAAAAATTTTCAAAAGTCACAACGGAAAGGGATGTCAACTTGCAGAACTGCTAAGAAGCTATTTTGTTCAAATAAAATTTGAGTCAACGCTTTTATCTTAATAATCCTTAAGGTCTGTAAGTGGGAAGCTCCTGAATCCAATTGGACATATAAATTAAAAAAATATTCGAGGTATCAGCAGAATATGAAGTTTCATGTACATTATAAAAAAGTTCCATTACAACCATGCTGGCACTAACCATGGAATTAATAATATAATATTAAAACCCAGGTAGGTGTGTTGGCTTATTAGACATATGGCCGCGGTTCAAACCCCAGCTGAACGAAATATGGAAAAATATTTCTTCGGCGACTTCCTCTCAGCAGATTTCTGGCAAAAACTCTGAGAATATTTAAAATGGGCATGCAAAGATTCTCAAAAATCTGTCGTTCGGAGTCGACTTTAAACTGTAGGTTCCGCCACTCATGTATAAAAATTAACGCACAGAACATAAGTGGTGTGAGAAACTAGGTCGTACTACTGACTAAAGGGTTGTAATGACCAATTATGTATGTATGTATGTAATCCTCAAGTTCTACAAGTGGTAAGCTCCTGAATACAATTGGACTCATAAAGAAAAGAAATATTCGAGGTACCAGAAGAATATGAAGTTTCATGTCCCTTACGGTACGTCAACAGCAGTCAAAAAGTTCCATTACCACCATGATGGCACGCACCATGGAATATCTTGCAATATTAAGGCCCAAATAATTTCAATCACTGATATACCGTAAATAACAAAGATCGTTATACAGGCCATAGCCCTCAAAAAGTCTTAAATCAAGCGTATCGAGAATTACTTCGATGGAATTCCCAGAGATTCAGAAAAATTGAGCATCTTTAGAGTGCAAAGTCAATAGCGAAGTTCAAATGTCACACATTTTGTGCTAAATCGTTGTATGCTTGTAAGACCAGACAGATCTAATCACAAACCATCTTAAAAACTTTATAAATGCCATAAAATATACTGATCTCTCTGACTACATAATCAGCTAGTTAAGTAGGATTATTTCTCAAAAGAATTTCCTTAAAAATTTTGGTTTTCAGATACGAAGATTCTTAGTTAATCGCTTCTATTCTGATAATTGTTCTTATTATTATTGTCATAAAGAGGTACCTTAGTACTTAATACTGTGACCACACGATCTATTGTATGGCTCCTTCCAGTTTCTAATATATCCCCCAAGCCTATTACTTGCTTACTTACTTTACTGGTTACTACAATCCCTTAGTCAGGATTATGCCTTAGACTTTCACACCACCAATGCTGTGTGTGTTAACTTCATCCATGAGTGGTGGGTCCTATAGTTTAAAGTGAACGCTGAAAAGACAAATTTCTGAGAAACTTTTCATGATAATTTTTATTTTATCTTTAGTCTCAGAGTTTTTGTCAGAAATCTGCTGAAAGAAAATCGACGATGAAATATTTTTTATTTATTTTTTTATTCTTCAAACTTGTTTTATTTGATTAAAAGAAAAAAAACTTTTTATTTTTAAATTGCAAATTTATTGATTATTTAGACATTTTTCAACTGATTTTTAAAATTTTAAATTTTTTCTCGAAAGGAAAGCGATACATTTTGAAAACAATACAAATATTTGTCCTGAAGGTACAAATTATATGGAATGACGTCTGATCTGGGGCTCCGGGCCAGGCTCTGCCAAGGCCAACTGTAAAAGCAATTGAATAGTGATTACAGCAATCGTTAGGAACTTCATTTTGCGTTTTATTCGTATGAAGAGTTATAGTCAAACACTGATATTCATTACAGAAATTAATTTCGCTTTTATACATAAATTTTGGTCTTTTTCTTCATACATTTGACATGGTTAAATGTCAAACGATATCTCACGTTGAATTCGTAATGGTGTGGTGTAAATAATTGATTGAAGTGTTATGCAACAGTTTAAATAAGTTATTCCTGTAACAAAATTAATTTTTATTTGTCTACGTAAATTTAAAACAATACGTTTTTCCATTATAATTACCTTATTAAATTCAAAATTGCATGATGTGCCATTTTGAAGGTCATTTTGAAGGTTATCTATCTTTCAGTACATATTGCAATTGCCAACTTGCTTTAAAAATTAACATTTTATCAATAAAATTAATTGCCATAAAAGAGAATAAATGTTAATAATTTGGCACCAAAAATCAAGCTTGCTGAACTTTAGGCGAACTCATATCTAAGTGGGCAGTGTGCTCCTCTTCTATTTGCAACAGCTCCTGAGTTTAACAATTCTAGTAAAAACACGCATAGAATTTTTACACCATCATCAATTGAAGTTTTGCCAAATTTATTTTTTTTTTGTTGTGAAGTGCAATTGTTCCAGTTAGAAATGGAATGTGATTTCATTCATATGGCTGCCGCGACTGGCCTCATAGTAACTCATTCTATCAGAGAAACTTTCGTGCACTTTTTCGAGTGCAAGGAGTCGTATCTCGGCAATGGCATCACGAATGTTGGCCTTTAAAGGCTTCATTGGCTCTGGTTTGCCGGCATGATACCTTTTTTAAACGGCGGCCAATTGACATCACCATTTCGGCATGATGCCTTAGCACTGATGCAGCAGCCTTGAGAGTATTCGAGAGAAAAGTCCTACGTAAGATCTTCGGTCCAGTGCTAGTTGGCGATGATTTCCGCATCCAACAGTGAGCTGTATGAGCTTCTCAACGACGTAAACTTTATACAGCGTATTAATATCCAGCGGCTGCGCTGGATCGGCCATGTCGTTCGAATGGAGGAGGATGCTCCTGCGAGATGGGTATTTAATGCAGGCATCTGCGGAAGTCAGCGAAGAGGACGACCTTGCATGCGTTGAAAGGACCAAATCAAAGAAGCCCTGTCATCGATTGGTGTGACCAACTGCCATACGCGCGAGAAGCAGAGGAGCCTGGAAGGATGTGTTACGGCAGGCCGAAATCCGTTAATCGGGTTGTTAATAGCCAAGTAAGTGTTGGCCGGGCTATCACTGTCCACGGCGAATACTACAGATCGATGATTACCAACTTGTTTTGGTCTTCATTGGATGATCCGTATACCAACTGAATGTACTTTTAACAGAATGGCGCAACATGCCATCATGAATATTCTGCACGAGTGATTTAAAGCAACGTGAAGGTAATGTAAACTGGTGTGAAGGTAATGTAAACTGACCACTGAGATCGTACGAATTGTGGCTGCAATAAGACCGCAATAAGACTTCTCAATAAGCTTCTGGACACCCACTCCGTATAAAGATATCTAGAAAAAGGGTGCAGCGCACCTTCTAAACTATAATGTAAAAATCTTCACTGATGGCTCCAAATTGAATGGAAACGTGAAAGTTTTTTCAGAATCGTTTGAAATAACCCAGTCGATAATGCTACCACAGCACTGCAACGGAAGCACTTAGACAATCATTAATGATCAGATAATTTTCAATAGCATAGCGGCTATCGGGGGACTAATGGGAAAGTGAAGCGTTCAAAAGACACCTACTTTTTCACACAGCCTATCCTTTTCAAAAGTCAACCTCACACACTGTTCTTCAATGGGTTGATGTCTCCTGTCACGCCGACGACGCTCTGACGACGGATCATGGGCGGTATAACCTTAATACTTGTACGGCTAAATCCCGGCACGTTGCATGCTTAGTGGCGATGTTGGCAGCCACAACACCAGGATCGGACGCTATAGCCTACTAAGCTGTACGTCTTAAATAACTCTTATTACCGAAACTTCGCGTTCATATGCTCCCTAAAGGAGTAAAAGGAACATATATAGCGGCTTCCGAAGCTCTAAATTCCAAAGTAGTGGAGATCAAGACAATGGATAACTGTCGCATTTACCTACAGTTTACTGCGGTCAAACGAATGCTTCACTTTAAAAAGCAACAGGGCTAGAAATCAATGAATATTGAAATTGAAAATGCGGTCAATTGTTATCAATTTTACTAAGACGTCTAATAAACCATAAAACTACCTACTAGTCCACGGCGACTTCAGTATTACAGCAACTGTTTTTAATCCAATTGTTGGTTCAGCTTGTAGGAGTATACCAGCAATAAAACTATGTGGCTTAAATTGTGGAATATCCAACTTCGTTAGATAGACAACCACCTCTACTTACCTACCTACAGTTTACTGCGGTCAAACGAATGTCTCAGTTGAAACAGCAACAGGGTTAGAAATCCTATAACTCCTTTCAGACACACAGGAAGATACTGTTAAAACTTCAAGAAAATCGGTCCAGCCGTTTATAGACTTCAAACAAACAAACAAACCCATAAAAAAATAAACACACATTCATTTTTATATACATATAAGAAGATGGCGGCGCCTACAGTTTAAAGTCGACTCCGAACGACAGATTTTCTTGAAAAACTTTCTTTATTTATTTCTCATAGTTCTTACCAGAAATCTGTTGAGAGGCAATCGCCGAAGAAATATTTCTACATATTTCGTTTTTTTGGAGATGTCTGATGTGTGGCTTGAACCGTGGGTTCACGCCTAATAAACCAACACAGTATCTACTGGACTACGGCAACTACAATGTAAATTTTATTATACGTATCTTTAATTACAAATCTCACACCCAAATCGCCTTTGAATCGCAAAAAACATATTCAACAATTAGCTCCACTTCTGGATGAATGAATATGTGAACGCACAAAATAAACAAGCTTTGAAGCCAATCTTTATGAAATATAGGAACGTTGAATGAATCCCAAAGAAGTTTTTGTTTGGTGTGGATTTTCGGTTGGTCGTTTCATATTACTTTGCGAACGATATTGGCCAGACCATCACTGAGGATGGCAAGCAATATAGGTCGATGATTACCAACTTCTTTTGCTTGGAATTGGATTTTAGAAAGATTGCGTCATCGTGCTACTATGGTCTCAATAGGCAATTGAGTAGCAGAGAACTCTCTCGTACGACAAAACTAATACTTTACAAGACGCTCATCCTACCCGTGCTTCTTAATGGCGCAGAGGCATGGACCCTATTATGCACTGATGCATCAGCCTTGAGAGTATTAGAGAGAAATGTCCTACGTAAGATCTTCGGTCCAGTGCGAGTTGGCGATGATTTCCGCATCCGATCCAACAGTGAGCTTTATGAGCTCCTCAACGACACATACATAACATAATTGGTCATTACAACCCTTTAATCAGTATTATGACCTAGTTCGGACCTAGTTTCTCAGGTTTTGTGTGTTAATTATATACATGAGTGGCGGGACCTACAATTTAGAGTCGACTCCGAACCACAGAAGTTTTATTATTCTCAGTATTTTTGCCAGAAATCTTTTTCATATTTTCGTTCAGTTGAAGATGTCTCACTTGGGGTTTGAACACTGTGGCCATACGTCTAATAAGCCTGCTCTTTGCAAATTATTCCCTATCATTCGTCAAATTCATAAGACCATCACAAACAATTATTAAATCAAATTAAAAAGAAACCACGATACAAAATTCTAACCAAAATCTTTGCACCGACCGTCGTATTTCAGAGTGTTTTGCTGAAGACACCTATAAAATCAAAAGAACAGAACTACTTAAAGACGACAGATTCTTTAAAACTGTGGGTTGATTGTAAAAACAAAAGCCTTGGAAAACTAAATACCAAACCGCTAAAACCACAATAACTTATTCACTCATTGAGTGAGCTTTTCAAAAACGAAATGGAAACAAAGGAAAAGAAAAACGAAAAATTTTCAAAACTCACAACGGAAAGGGATGTCAACTTGCAGAACTGCTAAGAAGCTATTTTGTTCAAATAAAATTTGAGTCAACGCTTTTATCTTAATAATCCTTAAGGTCTGTAAGTGGGAAGCTCCTGAATCCAATTGGACATATAAATTAAAAAAATATTCGAGGTATCAGCAGAATATGAAGTTTCATGTCCATTATAAAAAAGTTCCATTACAACCATGCTGGCACTAACCATGGAATTAATAATATAATATTAAAACCCAGGTAGGTGTGTTGGCTTATTAGACATATGGCCGCGGTTCAAACCCCAGCTGAACGAAATATGGAAAAATATTTCTTCGGCGACTTCCTCTCAGCAGATTTCTGGCAAAAACTCTGAGAATATTTAAAATGGGCATGCAAAGATTCTCAAAAATCTGTCGTTCGGAGTCGACTTTAAACTGTAGGTTCCGCCACTCATGTATAAAAATTAACGCACAGAACATAAGTGGTGTGAGAAACTAGGTCGTACTACTGACTAAAGGGTTGTAATGACCAATTATGTATGTATGTATGTAATCCTCAAGTTCTACAAGTGGTAAGCTCCTGAATACAATTGGACTCATAAAGAAAAGAAATATTCGAGGTACCAGAAGAATATGAAGTTTCATGTCCCTTACGGTACGTCAACAGCAGTCAAAAAGTTCCATTACCACCATGATGGCACGCACCATGGAATATCTTGCAATATTAAGGCCCAAATAATTTCAATCACTGATATACCGTAAATAACAAAGATCGTTATACAGGCCATAGCCCTCAAAAAGTCTTAAATCAAGCGTATCGAGAAGTACTTCGATGGAATTCGCAGAGATTCAGAAAAATTGAGCATCTTTAGAGTGCAAAATCAATAGCGAAGTTCAAATGTCACACATTTTGTGCTAAATCGTTGTATGCTTGTAAGACCAGACAGATCTAATCACAAACCATCTTAAAAACTTTATAAATGCCATAAAATATACTGATCTCTCTGACTACATAATCAGCTAGTTAAGTAGGATTATTTCTCAAAAGAATTTCCTTAAAAATTTTGGTTTTCAGATACGAAGATTCTTAGTTAATCGCTTCTATTCTGATAATTGTTCTTATTATTATTGTCATAAAGAGGTACCTTAGTACTTAATACTGTGACCACACGATCTATTGTATGGCTCCTTCCAGTTTCTAATATATCCCCCAAGCCTATTACTTGCTTACTTACTTTACTGGTTACTACAATCCCTTAGTCAGGATTATGCCTTAGCCTTTCACACCACCAATGCTGTGTGTGTTAACTTCATCCATGAGTGGTGGGTCCTATAGTTTAAAGTGAACGCTGAAAAGACAAATTTCTGAGAAACTTTTCATGATAATTTTTATTTTATCTTTAGTCTCAGAGTTTTTGTCAGAAATCTGCTGAAAGAAAATCGACGATGAAATATTTTTTATTTATTTTTTTATTCTTCAAACTTGTTTTATTTGATTAAAAGAAAAAAAACTTTTTATTTTTAAATTGCAAATTTATTGATTATTTAGACATTTTTCAACTGATTTTTAAAATTTTAAATTTTTTCTCGAAAGGAAAGCGATACATTTTGAAAACAATACAAATATTTGTCCTGAAGGTACAAATTATATGGAATGACGTCTGATCTGGGGCTCCGGGCCAGGCTCTGCCAAGGCCAACTGTAAAAGCAATTGAATAGTGATTACAGCAATCGTTAGGAACTTCATTTTGCGTTTTATTCGTATGAAGAGTTATAGTCAAACACTGATATTCATTACAGAAATTAATTTCGCTTTTATACATAAATTTTGGTCTTTTTCTTCATACATTTGACATGGTTAAATGTCAAACGATATCTCACGTTGAATTCGTAATGGTGTGGTGTAAATAATTGATTGAAGTGTTATGCAACAGTTTAAATAAGTTATTCCTGTAACAAAATTAATTTTTATTTGTCTACGTAAATTTAAAACAATACGTTTTTCCATTATAATTACCTTATTAAATTCAAAATTGCATGATGTGCCATTTTGAAGGTCATTTTGAAGGTTATCTATCTTTCAGTACATATTTCAATTGCCAACTTGCTTTAAAAATTAACATTTTATCAATAAAATTAATTGCCATAAAAGAGAATAAATGTTAATAATTTGGCACCAAAAATCAAGCTTGCTGAACTTTAGGCGAACTCATATCTAAGTGGGCAGTGTGCTCCTCTTCTATTTGCAACAGCTCCTGAGTTTAACAATTCTAGTAAAAACACGCATAGAATTTTTACACCATCATCAATTGAAGTTTTGCCAAATTTATTTTTTTTTTGTTGTGAAGTGCAATTGTTCCAGTTAGAAATGGAATGTGATTTCATTCATATGGCTGCCGCGACTGGCCTCATAGTAACTCATTCTATCAGAGAAACTTTCGTGCACTTTTTCGAGTGCAAGGAGTCGTATCTCGGCAATGGCATCACGAATGTTGGCCTTTAAAGGCTTCATTGGCTCTGGTTTGCCGGCATGATACCTTTTTTTAACGGCGGCCAATTGACATCACCATTTCGGCATGATGCCTTAGCACTGATGCAGCAGCCTTGAGAGTATTCGAGAGAAAAGTCCTACGTAAGATCTTCGGTCCAGTGCTAGTTGGCGATGATTTCCGCATCCAACAGTGAGCTGTATGAGCTTCTCAACGACGTAAACTTTATACAGCGTATTAATATCCAGCGGCTGCGCTGGATCGGCCATGTCGTTCGAATGGAGGAGGATGCTCCTGCGAGATGGGTATTTAATGCAGGCATCTGCGGAAGTCAGCGAAGAGGACGACCTTGCATGCGTTGAAAGGACCAAATCAAAGAAGCCCTGTCATCGATTGGTGTGACCAACTGCCATACGCGCGAGAAGCAGAGGAGCCTGGAAGGATGTGTTACGGCAGGCCGAAATCCGTTAATCGGGTTGTTAATAGCCAATTTAGTAAGTGTTGGCTGGGCTATCACTGTCCACGGCGAATACTACAGATCGATGATTACCAACTTGTTTTGGTCTTCATTGGATGATCCGTATACCAACTGAATGTACTTTTAACAGAATGGCGCAACATGCCATCATGAATATTCTGCACGAGTGATTTAAAGCAACGTGAAGGTAATGTAAACTGGTGTGAAGGTAATGTAAACTGACCACTGAGATCGTACGAATTGTGGCTGCAATAAGACCGCAATAAGACTTCTCAATAAGCTTCTGGACACCCACTCCGTATAAAGATATCTAGAAAAAGGGTGCAGCGCACCTTCTAAACTATAATGTAAAAATCTTCACTGATGGCTCCAAATTGAATGGAAACGTGAAAGTTTTTTCAGAATCGTTTGAAATAACCCAGTCGATAATGCTACCACAGCACTGCAACGGAAGCACTTAGACAATCATTAATGATCAGATAATTTTCAATAGCATAGCGGCTATCGGGGGACTAATGGGAAAGTGAAGCGTTCAAAAGACACCTACTTTTTCACACAGCCTATCCTTTTCAAAAGTCAACCTCACACACTGTTCTTCAATGGGTTGATGTCTCCTGTCACGCCGACGACGCTCTGACGACGGATCATGGGCGGTATAACCTTAATACTTGTACGGCTAAATCCCGGCACGTTGCATGCTTAGTGGCGATGTTGGCAGCCACAACACCAGGATCGGACGCTATAGCCTACTAAGCTGTACGTCTTAAATAACTCTTATTACCGAAACTTCGCGTTCATATGCTCCCTAAAGGAGTAAAAGGAACATATATAGCGGCTTTCGAAGCTCTAAATTCCAAAGTAGTGGAGATCAAGACAATGGATAACTGTCGCATTTACCTACAGTTTACTGCGGTCAAACGAATGCTTCACTTTAAAAAGCAACAGGGCTAGAAATCAATGAATATTGAAATTGAAAATGCGGTCAATTGTTATCAATTTTACTAAGACGTCTAATAAACCATAAAACTACCTACTAGTCCACGGCGACTTCAGTATTACAGCAACTGTTTTTAATCCAATTGTTGGTTCAGCTTGTAGGAGTATACCAGCAATAAAACTATGTGGCTTAAATTGTGGAATATCCAACTTCGTTAGATAGACAACCACCTCTACTTACCTACCTACAGTTTACTGCGGTCAAACGAATGTCTCAGTTGAAACAGCAACAGGGTTAGAAATCCTATAACTCCTTTCAGACACACAGGAAGATACTGTTAAAACTTCAAGAAAATCGGTCCAGCCGTTTATAGACTTCAAACAAACAAACAAACCCATAAAAAAATAAACACACATTCATTTTTATATACATATAAGAAGATGGCGGCGCCTACAGTTTAAAGTCGACTCCGAACGACAGATTTTCTTGAAAAACTTTCTTTATTTATTTCTCATAGTTCTTACCAGAAATCTGTTGAGAGGCAATCGCCGAAGAAATATTTCTACATATTTCGTTTTTTTGGAGATGTCTGATGTGTGGCTTGAACCGTGGGTTCACGCCTAATAAACCAACACAGTATCTACTGGACTACGGCAACTACAATGTAAATTTTATTATACGTATCTTTAATTACAAATCTCACACCCAAATCGCCTTTGAATCGCAAAAAACATATTCAACAATTAGCTCCACTTCTGGATGAATGAATATGTGAACGCACAAAATAAACAAGCTTTGAAGCCAATCTTTATGAAATATAGGAACGTTGAATGAATCCCAAAGAAGTTTTTGTTTGGTGTGGATTTTCGGTTGGTCGTTTCATATTACTTTGCGAACGATATTGGCCAGACCATCACTGAGGATGGCAAGCAATATAGGTCGATGATTACCAACTTCTTTTGCTTGGAATTGGATTTTAGAAAGATTGCGTCATCGTGCTACTATGGTCTCAATAGGCAATTGAGTAGCAGAGAACTCTCTCGTACGACAAAACTAATACTTTACAAGACGCTCATCCTACCCGTGCTTCTTAATGGCGCAGAGGCATAAACCCTATTATGCACTGATGCATCAGCCTTGAGAGTATTAGAGAGAAATGTCCTACGTAAGATCTTCGGTCCAGTGCGAGTTGGCGATGATTTCCGCATCCGATCCAACAGTGAGCTTTATGAGCTCCTCAACGACACATACATAATATAATTGGTCATTACAACCCTTTAATCAGTATTATGACCTAGTTCGGACCTAGTTTCTCAGGTTTTGTGTGTTAATTATATACATGAGTGGCGGGACCTACAATTTAGAGTCGACTCCGAACCACAGAAGTTTTATTATTCTCAGTATTTTTGCCAGAAATCTTTTTCATATTTTCGTTCAGTTGAAGATGTCTGACTTGGGGTTTGAACACTGTGGCCATACGTCTAATAAGCCTGCTCTTTGCAAATTATTCCCTATCATTCGTCAAATTCATAAGACCATCACAAACAATTATTAAATCAAATTAAAAAGAAACCACGATACAAAATTCTAACCAAAATCTTTGCACCGACCGTCGTATTTCAGAGTGTTTTGCTGAAGACACCTATAAAATCAAAAGAACAGAACTACTTAAAGACGACAGATTCTTTAAAACTGTGGGTTGATTGTAAAAACAAAAGCCTTGGAAAACTAAATACCAAACCGCTAAAACCACAATAACTTATTCACTCATTGAGTGAGCTTTTCAAAAACGAAATGGAAACAAAGGAAAAGAAAAACGAAAAATTTTCAAAAGTCACAACGGAAAGGGATGTCAACTTGCAGAACTGCTAAGAAGCTATTTTGTTCAAATAAAATTTGAGTCAACGCTTTTATCTTAATAATCCTTAAGGTCTGTAAGTGGGAAGCTCCTGAATCCAATTGGACATATAAATTAAAAAAATATTCGAGGTATCAGCAGAATATGAAGTTTCATGTCCATTATAAAAAAGTTCCATTACAACCATGCTGGCACTAACCATGGAATTAATAATATAATATTAAAACCCAGGTAGGTGTGTTGGCTTATTAGACATATGGCCGCGGTTCAAACCCCAGCTGAACGAAATATGGAAAAATATTTCTTCGGCGACTTCCTCTCAGCAGATTTCTGGCAAAAACTCTGAGAATATTTAAAATGGGCATGCAAAGATTCTCAAAAATCTGTCGTTCGGAGTCGACTTTAAACTGTAGGTTCCGCCACTCATGTATAAAAATTAACGCACAGAACATAAGTGGTGTGAGAAACTAGGTCGTACTACTGACTAAAGGGTTGTAATGACCAATTATGTATGTATGTATGTAATCCTCAAGTTCTACAAGTGGTAAGCTCCTGAATACAATTGGACTCATAAAGAAAAGAAATATTCGAGGTACCAGAAGAATATGAAGTTTCATGTCCCTTACGGTACGTCAACAGCAGTCAAAAAGTTCCATTACCACCATGATGGCACGCACCATGGAATATCTTGCAATATTAAGGCCCAAATAATTTCAATCACTGATATACCGTAAATAACAAAGATCGTTATACAGGCCATAGCCCTCAAAAAGTCTTAAATCAAGCGTATCGAGAAGTACTTCGATGGAATTCCCAGAGATTCAGAAAAATTGAGCATCTTTAGAGTGCAAAATCAATAACGAAGTTCAAATGTCACACATTTTGTGCTAAATCGTTGTATGCTTGTAAGACCAGACAGATCTAATCACAAACCATCTTAAAAACTTTATAAATGCCATAAAATATACTGATCTCTCTGACTACATAATCAGCTAGTTAAGTAGGATTATTTCTCAAAAGAATTTCCTTAAAAATTTTGGTTTTCAGATACGAAGATTCTTAGTTAATCGCTTCTATTCTGATAATTGTTCTTATTATTATTGTCATAAAGAGGTACCTTAGTACTTAATACTGTGACCACACGATCTATTGTATGGCTCCTTCCAGTTTCTAATATATCCCCCAAGCCTATTACTTGCTTACTTACTTTACTGGTTACTACAATCCCTTAGTCAGGATTATGCCTTAGCCTTTCACACCACCAATGCTGTGTGTGTTAACTTCATCCATGAGTGGTGGGTCCTATAGTTTAAAGTGAACGCTGAAAAGACAAATTTCTGAGAAACTTTTCATGATAATTTTTATTTTATCTTTAGTCTCAGAGTTTTTGTCAGAAATCTGCTGAAAGAAAATCGACGATGAAATATTTTTTATTTATTTTTTTATTCTTCAAACTTGTTTTATTTGATTAAAAGAAAAAAAACTTTTTATTTTTAAATTGCAAATTTATTGATTATTTAGACATTTTTCAACTGATTTTTAAAATTTTAAATTTTTTCTCGAAAGGAAAGCGATACATTTTGAAAACAATACAAATATTTGTCCTGAAGGTACAAATTATATGGAATGACGTCTGATCTGGGGCTCCGGGCCAGGCTCTGCCAAGGCCAACTGTAAAAGCAATTGAATAGTGATTACAGCAATCGTTAGGAACTTCATTTTGCGTTTTATTCGTATGAAGAGTTATAGTCAAACACTGATATTCATTACAGAAATTAATTTCGCTTTTATACATAAATTTTGGTCTTTTTCTTCATACATTTGACATGGTTAAATGTCAAACGATATCTCACGTTGAATTCGTAATGGTGTGGTGTAAATAATTGATTGAAGTGTTATGCAACAGTTTAAATAAGTTATTCCTGTAACAAAATTAATTTTTATTTGTCTACGTAAATTTAAAACAATACGTTTTTCCATTATAATTACCTTATTAAATTCAAAATTGCATGATGTGCCATTTTGAAGGTCATTTTGAAGGTTATCTATCTTTCAGTACATATTTCAATTGCCAACTTGCTTTAAAAATTAACATTTTATCAATAAAATTAATTGCCATAAAAGAGAATAAATGTTAATAATTTGGCACCAAAAATCAAGCTTGCTGAACTTTAGGCGAACTCATATCTAAGTGGGCAGTGTGCTCCTCTTCTATTTGCAACAGCTCCTGAGTTTAACAATTCTAGTAAAAACACGCATAGAATTTTTACACCATCATCAATTGAAGTTTTGCCAAATTTATTTTTTTTTTGTTGTGAAGTGCAATTGTTCCAGTTAGAAATGGAATGTGATTTCATTCATATGGCTGCCGCGACTGGCCTCATAGTAACTCATTCTATCAGAGAAACTTTCGTGCACTTTTTCGAGTGCAAGGAGTCGTATCTCGGCAATGGCATCACGAATGTTGGCCTTTAAAGGCTTCATTGGCTCTGGTTTGCCGGCATGATACCTTTTTTTAACGGCGGCCAATTGACATCACCATTTCGGCATGATGCCTTAGCACTGATGCAGCAGCCTTGAGAGTATTCGAGAGAAAAGTCCTACGTAAGATCTTCGGTCCAGTGCTAGTTGGCGATGATTTCCGCATCCAACAGTGAGCTGTATGAGCTTCTCAACGACGTAAACTTTATACAGCGTATTAATATCCAGCGGCTGCGCTGGATCGGCCATGTCGTTCGAATGGAGGAGGATGCTCCTGCGAGATGGGTATTTAATGCAGGCATCTGCGGAAGTCAGCGAAGAGGACGACCTTGCATGCGTTGAAAGGACCAAATCAAAGAAGCCCTGTCATCGATTGGTGTGACCAACTGCCATACGCGCGAGAAGCAGAGGAGCCTGGAAGGATGTGTTACGGCAGGCCGAAATCCGTTAATCGGGTTGTTAATAGCCAATTTAGTAAGTGTTGGCCGGGCTATCACTGTCCACGGCGAATACTACAGATCGATGATTACCAACTTGTTTTGGTCTTCATTGGATGATCCGTATACCAACTGAATGTACTTTTAACAGAATGGCGCAACATGCCATCATGAATACTCTGCACGAGTGATTTAAAGCAACGTGAAGGTAATGTAAACTGGTGTGAAGGTAATGTAAACTGACCACTGAGATCGTACGAATTGTGGCTGCAATAAGACCGCAATAAGACTTCTCAATAAGCTTCTGGACACCCACTCCGTATAAAGATATCTAGAAAAAGGGTGCAGCGCACCTTCTAAACTGTAATGTAAAAATCTTCACTGATGGCTCCAAATTGAATGGAAACGTGAAAGTTTTTTCAGAATCGTTTGAAATAACCCAGTCGATAATGCTACCGCAGCACTGCAACGGAAGCACTTAGACAATCATTAATGATCAGATAATTTTCAATAGCATAACGGCTATCGGGCGACTAATGGGAAAGTGAAGCGTTCAAAAGACACCTACTTTTTCACACAGCCTATCCTTTTCAAAAGTCAACCTCACACACTGTTCTTCAATGGGTTGATGTCTCCTGTCACGCCGACGACGCTCTGACGACGGATCATGGGCGGTATAACCTTAATACTTGTACGGCTAAATCCCGGCACGTTGCATGCTTAGTGGCGATGTTGGCAGCCACAACACCAGGATCGGACGCTATAGCCTACTAAGCTGTACGTCTTAAATAACTCTTATTACCGAAACTTCGCGTTCATATGCTCCCTAAAGGAGTAAAAGGAACATATATAGCGGCTTCCGAAGCTCTAAATTCCAAAGTAGTGGAGATCAAGACAATGGATAACTGTCGCATTTACCTACAGTTTACTGCGGTCAAACGAATGCTTCACTTTAAAAAGCAACAGGGCTAGAAATCAATGAATATTGAAATTGAAAATGCGGTCAATTGTTATCAATTTTACTAAGACGTCTAATAAACCATAAAACTACCTACTAGTCCACGGCGACTTCAGTATTACAGCAACTGTTTTTAATCCAATTGTTGGTTCAGCTTGTAGGAGTATACCAGCAATAAAACTATGTGGCTTAAATTGTGGAATATCCAACTTCGTTAGATAGACAACCACCTCTACTTACCTACCTACAGTTTACTGCGGTCAAACGAATGTCTCAGTTGAAACAGCAACAGGGTTAGAAATCCTATAACTCCTTTCAGACACACAGGAAGATACTGTTAAAACTTCAAGAAAATCGGTCCAGCCGTTTATAGACTTCAAACAAACAAACAAACCCATAAAAAAATAAACACACATTCATTTTTATATACATATAAGAAGATGGCGGCGCCTACAGTTTAAAGTCGACTCCGAACGACAGATTTTCTTGAAAAACTTTCTTTATTTATTTCTCATAGTTCTTACCAGAAATCTGTTGAGAGGCAATCGCCGAAGAAATATTTCTACATATTTCGTTTTTTTGGAGATGTCTGATGTGTGGCTTGAACCGTGGGTTCACGCCTAATAAACCAACACAGTATCTACTGGACTACGGCAACTACAATGTAAATTTTATTATACGTATCTTTAATTACAAATCTCACACCCAAATCGCCTTTGAATCGCAAAAAACATATTCAACAATTAGCTCCACTTCTGGATGAATGAATATGTGAACGCACAAAATAAACAAGCTTTGAAGCCAATCTTTATGAAATATAGGAACGTTGAATGAATCCCAAAGAAGTTTTTGTTTGGTGTGGATTTTCGGTTGGTCGTTTCATATTACTTTGCGAACGATATTGGCCAGACCATCACTGAGGATGGCAAGCAATATAGGTCGATGATTACCAACTTCTTTTGCTTGGAATTGGATTTTAGAAAGATTGCGTCATCGTGCTACTATGGTCTCAATAGGCAATTGAGTAGCAGAGAACTCTCTCGTACGACAAAACTAATACTTTACAAGACGCTCATCCTACCCGTGCTTCTTAATGGCGCAGAGGCATGGACCCTATTATGCACTGATGCATCAGCCTTGAGAGTATTAGAGAGAAATGTCCTACGTAAGATCTTCGGTCCAGTGCGAGTTGGCGATGATTTCCGCATCCGATCCAACAGTGAGCTTTATGAGCTCCTCAACGACACATACATAACATAATTGGTCATTACAACCCTTTAATCAGTATTATGACCTAGTTCGGACCTAGTTTCTCAGGTTTTGTGTGTTAATTATATACATGAGTGGCGGGACCTACAATTTAGAGTCGACTCCGAACCACAGAAGTTTTATTATTCTCAGTATTTTTGCCAGAAATCTTTTTCATATTTTCGTTCAGTTGAAGATGTCTGACTTGGGGTTTGAACACTGTGGCCATACGTCTAATAAGCCTGCTCTTTGCAAATTATTCCCTATCATTCGTCAAATTCATAAGACCATCACAAACAATTATTAAATCAAATTAAAAAGAAACCACGATACAAAATTCTAACCAAAATCTTTGCACCGGCCGTCGTATTTCAGAGTGTTTTGCTGAAGACACCTATAAAATCAAAAGAACAGAACTACTTAAAGACGACAGATTCTTTAAAACTGTGGGTTGATTGTAAAAACAAAAGCCTTGGAAAACTAAATACCAAACCGCTAAAACCACAATAACTTATTCACTCATTGAGTGAGCTTTTCAAAAACGAAATGGAAACAAAGGAAAAGAAAAACGAAAAATTTTCAAAAGTCACAACGGAAAGGGATGTCAACTTGCAGAACTGCTAAGAAGCTATTTTGTTCAAATAAAATTTGAGTCAACGCTTTTATCTTAATAATCCTTAAGGTCTGTAAGTGGGAAGCTCCTGAATCCAATTGGACATATAAATTAAAAAAATATTCGAGGTATCAGCAGAATATGAAGTTTCATGTCCATTATAAAAAAGTTCCATTACAACCATGCTGGCACTAACCATGGAATTAATAATATAATATTAAAACCCAGGTAGGTGTGTTGGCTTATTAGACATATGGCCGCGGTTCAAACCCCAGCTGAACGAAATATGGAAAAATATTTCTTCGGCGACTTCCTCTCAGCAGATTTCTGGCAAAAACTCTGAGAATATTTAAAATGGGCATGCAAAGATTCTCAAAAATCTGTCGTTCGGAGTCGACTTTAAACTGTAGGTTCCGCCACTCATGTATAAAAATTAACGCACAGAACATAAGTGGTGTGAGAAACTAGGTCGTACTACTGACTAAAGGGTTGTAATGACCAATTATGTATGTATGTATGTAATCCTCAAGTTCTACAAGTGGTAAGCTCCTGAATACAATTGGACTCATAAAGAAAAGAAATATTCGAGGTACCAGAAGAATATGAAGTTTCATGTCCCTTACGGTACGTCAACAGCAGTCAAAAAGTTCCATTACCACCATGATGGCACGCACCATGGAATATCTTGCAATATTAAGGCCCAAATAATTTCAATCACTGATATACCGTAAATAACAAAGATCGTTATACAGGCCATAGCCCTCAAAAAGTCTTAAATCAAGCGTATCGAGAAGTACTTCGATGGAATTCCCAGAGATTCAGAAAAATTGAGCATCTTTAGAGTGCAAAGTCAATAGCGAAGTTCAAATGTCACACATTTTGTGCTAAATCGTTGTATGCTTGTAAGACCAGACAGATCTAATCACAAACCATCTTAAAAACTTTATAAATGCCATAAAATATACTGATCTCTCTGACTACATAATCAGCTAGTTAAGTAGGATTATTTCTCAAAAGAATTTCCTTAAAAATTTTGGTTTTCAGATACGAAGATTCTTAGTTAATCGCTTCTATTCTGATAATTGTTCTTATTATTATTGTCATAAAGAGGTACCTTAGTACTTAATACTGTGACCACACGATCTATTGTATGGCTCCTTCCAGTTTCTAATATATCCCCCAAGCCTATTACTTGCTTACTTACTTTACTGGTTACTACAATCCCTTAGTCAGGATTATGCCTTAGACTTTCACACCACCAATGCTGTGTGTGTTAACTTCATCCATGAGTGGTGGGTCCTATAGTTTAAAGTGAACGCTGAAAAGACAAATTTCTGAGAAACTTTTCATGATAATTTTTATTTTATCTTTAGTCTCAGAGTTTTTGTCAGAAATCTGCTGAAAGAAAATCGACGATGAAATATTTTTTATTTATTTTTTTATTCTTCAAACTTGTTTTATTTGATTAAAAGAAAAAAAACTTTTTATTTTTAAATTGCAAATTTATTGATTATTTAGTCATTTTTCAACTGATTTTTAAAATTTTAAATTTTTTCTCGAAAGGAAAGCGATACATTTTGAAAACAATACAAATATTTGTCCTGAAGGTACAAATTATATGGAATGACGTCTGATCTGGGGCTCCGGGCCAGGCTCTGCCAAGGCCAACTGTAAAAGCAATTGAATAGTGATTACAGCAATCGTTAGGAACTTCATTTTGCGTTTTATTCGTATGAAGAGTTATAGTCAAACACTGATATTCATTACAGAAATTAATTTCGCTTTTATACATAAATTTTGGTCTTTTTCTTCATACATTTGACATGGTTAAATGTCAAACGATATCTCACGTTGAATTCGTAATGGTGTGGTGTAAATAATTGATTGAAGTGTTATGCAACAGTTTAAATAAGTTATTCCTGTAACAAAATTAATTTTTATTTGTCTACGTAAATTTAAAACAATACGTTTTTCCATTATAATTACCTTATTAAATTCAAAATTGCATGATGTGCCATTTTGAAGGTCATTTTGAAGGTTATCTATCTTTCAGTACATATTTCAATTGCCAACTTGCTTTAAAAATTAACATTTTATCAATAAAATTAATTGCCATAAAAGAGAATAAATGTTAATAATTTGGCACCAAAAATCAAGCTTGCTGAACTTTAGGCGAACTCATATCTAAGTGGGCAGTGTGCTCCTCTTCTATTTGCAACAGCTCCTGAGTTTAACAATTCTAGTAAAAACACGCATAGAATTTTTACACCATCATCAATTGAAGTTTTGCCAAATTTATTTTTTTTTTGTTGTGAAGTGCAATTGTTCCAGTTAGAAATGGAATGTGATTTCATTCATATGGCTGCCGCGACTGGCCTCATAGTAACTCATTCTATCAGAGAAACTTTCGTGCACTTTTTCGAGTGCAAGGAGTCGTATCTCGGCAATGGCATCACGAATGTTGGCCTTTAAAGGCTTCATTGGCTCTGGTTTGCCGGCATGATACCTTTTTTAAACGGCGGCCAATTGACATCACCATTTCGGCATGATGCCTTAGCACTGATGCAGCAGCCTTGAGAGTATTCGAGAGAAAAGTCCTACGTAAGATCTTCGGTCCAGTGCTAGTTGGCGATGATTTCCGCATCCAACAGTGAGCTGTATGAGCTTCTCAACGACGTAAACTTTATACAGCGTATTAATATCCAGCGGCTGCGCTGGATCGGCCATGTCGTTCGAATGGAGGAGGATGCTCCTGCGAGATGGGTATTTAATGCAGGCATCTGCGGAAGTCAGCGAAGAGGACGACCTTGCATGCGTTGAAAGGACCAAATCAAAGAAGCCCTGTCATCGATTGGTGTGACCAACTGCCATACGCGCGAGAAGCAGAGGAGCCTGGAAGGATGTGTTACGGCAGGCCGAAATCCGTTAATCGGGTTGTTAATAGCCAATTTAGTAAGTGTTGGCCGGGCTATCACTGTCCACGGCGAATACTACAGATCGATGATTACCAACTTGTTTTGGTCTTCATTGGATGATCCGTATACCAACTGAATGTACTTTTAACAGAATGGCGCAACATGCCATCATGAATATTCTGCACGAGTGATTTAAAGCAACGTGAAGGTAATGTAAACTGGTGTGAAGGTAATGTAAACTGACCACTGAGATCGTACGAATTGTGGCTGCAATAAGACCGCAATAAGACTTCTCAATAAGCTTCTGGACACCCACTCCGTATAAAGATATCTAGAAAAAGGGTGCAGCGCACCTTCTAAATTGTAATGTAAAAATCTTCACTGATGGCTCCAAATTGAATGGAAACGTGAAAGTTTTTTCAGAATCGTTTGAAATAACCCAGTCGATAATGCTACCGCAGCACTGCAACGGAAGCACTTAGACAATCATTAATGATCAGATAATTTTCAATAGCATAGCGGCTATCGGGGGACTAATGGGAAAGTGAAGCGTTCAAAAGACACCTACTTTTTCACACAGCCTATCCTTTTCAAAAGTCAACCTCACACACTGTTCTTCAATGGGTTGATGTCTCCTGTCACGCCGACGACGCTCTGACGACGGATCATGGGCGGTATAACCTTAATACTTGTACGGCTAAATCCCGGCACGTTGCATGCTTAGTGGCGATGTTGGCAGCCACAACACCAGGATCGGACGCTATAGCCTACTAAGCTGTACGTCTTAAATAACTCTTATTACCGAAACTTCGCGTTCATATGCTCCCTAAAGGAGTAAAAGGAACATATATAGCGGCTTTCGAAGCTCTAAATTCCAAAGTAGTGGAGATCAAGACAATGGATAACTGTCGCATTTACCTACAGTTTACTGCGGTCAAACGAATGCTTCACTTTAAAAAGCAACAGGGCTAGAAATCAATGAATATTGAAATTGAAAATGCGGTCAATTGTTATCAATTTTACTAAGACGTCTAATAAACCATAAAACTACCTACTAGTCCACGGCGACTTCAGTATTACAGCAACTGTTTTTAATCCAATTGTTGGTTCAGCTTGTAGGAGTATACCAGCAATAAAACTATGTGGCTTAAATTGTGGAATATCCAACTTCGTTAGATAGACAACCACCTCTACTTACCTACCTACAGTTTACTGCGGTCAAACGAATGTCTCAGTTGAAACAGCAACAGGGTTAGAAATCAATGAATATTTTCTATTAAAATGGCGTCAATAATTATCGTTTTTACTAAGAATGTAAATAAAAAGGGAAATGTAACTGTTACAATAATAAATTAATAAAAAAAATTAAATGCGGCCAAACGATTACACAGCCCTGCATGGGTTTTGCAAATAAGATCGCTCCAGGTGTTTCCGAAGGCATTTTGTGCGCTGAACACGAATCTGGTTTCAAAAATCACGTCAGGTTTTTGAGAAAAAGGGGGGTTGAAACCCCTAAAAATAGCGTTTTTGGCCATTTTTGAAACATTGTAGAGCTAAACACTGACGTGCTAGAATCATCGCTATTGTCAGAAATTGACAATTGATCTTTGCTCTTTAAAATGAGCCCAAAGCCAAATTGTTTGCGTGCACCCTTAAAGTAGGGGGTGGCTTTATGTCAAGGGATGCAAAAGAAAAAGAAAGACATTACGGAGGTCCTTAAAAATTAATCAAATTTACTTGACAATTGTTACTCAGGGGTTTTTGGAGTCGCTCACAAAATGCCTTCGAAAACACCTGGAGCCATCTTATTTGCACAAAAAAGTCCAAATTTGCAGGGCTGTGTTATCTATGACTGTGTAAAAAGTAATACACTTTACTTTTCGGCTGCTTATAGCAGTAATTGTGGAATATCCAACTTCTTTAGATAGACAAACACCTCTACTTACCTACCTACAATTTACTGCGGTCAAACGAATGACTCACTTGGAACAGCGACTGGGTTACAAATCAATGAATATTTTCTATTAAAATGGCGTAAATTGTTAATGATTTTACTAAGAATGTAGATTAAAAAGAAGATGTAACTGCTACAATAATAAATTAATAAAAATAAATGTATGCGGCCAAACGATTATCTATGACTGTGTAAAAAGAAATACAGTTTACTTTTCGGCTGCTTATAACAGGAATTATGAAATATTCAACTTATTTAGATAGGCAACCACCTCTACTATAGCTAGGTAAGTTTACTGCGGTCAAACGAATGACTCACTTGGAACAGCGACTGGGTTACAAATCAATAAATATTTTCTATTAAAATGGTGTTAATCGATATTGTTTTTACTATGAATGTAAATAAAAAAGGAGATGTAATTGTTACAATAATAAAGTAATGAATGAAAAAAATTAAGTGCGGCCAAACGATTCTGTATGACTGTGTTGAAAATACAGTTTACTTTTCAACTGCTTATATGAGAAATTGTGAATATATTTCCTTAAAATCGAACTAATATTAGCTCGTTGTTTAGGTGGGCGTATGTATGTGGCAATTGGATTATATTTTGTGAATACGAAAGTATCGTCAAATTGCCTATTTTTTCTCTATCATCAGCATATCTACCTGTTTTAATATATTTTTCCATGTTTAAATTATAATTAATTGCCACCATCCACGCATTTTAACACAACATTCAATTTTTATTATTTTATTTTCATTTCTGTTTTTTTCTTTTTGGGATGATTGTTTCTTTTTATGTGATTGTATTATATATCATTTGAAAATATAATTAATTAACAGTCATTTATAAACGTTTCAATATCAAATATGCAAAATTATATTGTATTATCAGGCTTTTTTTATATTTAATATAAATTTGAAAAATTGTTTTTTATTTAGTTTTCATTTTTATTAGTTTGTGTTGTTTTTATAATAAAATTTATGGTTTATTAATATTCATTAATTTTTTTCTATTCTTTTAATAAATAAAAAATAGATAATACATACAGTTAGTGTCAAAAGAAATTGTCTACTAATGATAACATTTTAACAATCACCAAACTTAACTTTTAGCAGGGTTACTATTAGGCTTGGACCATTTTGGTAAAATTTTTTTTAATTTTTATTTAAGTTCGCAATGGCTCAAAATCAACTTAAAACGTGAGCTCAGGTGTTTTTTTTATATTTTAATGGTTTTAGTTAGTTTTTAGCTATCTAGGGTAAAATCGAACAGAACAAAATTAAAAGTTACAAATCTTAGGTTATGGTCATAGCTGCCATATAAATGAGGCACCAAATCATCAATTATTTGAAAAAAAAATCGTCAAAATTTTTATTACAATCGTTAAAAAAATCGTCAGAAAAATAATTAAATAAATTAAAAGTTTTTAAAAACCAAAATTATTTCTATTGTAGTAAAACATACATATAAAGTCAATGTATGTACGTATCTGAGTTCAAAAATAAAACATTAAAAAATTTTTAGAAATTAAAAGCTAGCGTCCTCATATTAATTTATTATTTTTTTTCCACAAACGGAGAAATTTTATATTAATTTCAGGAAAAAATTGTTTAAGGATTAAACAATCTATCCCAGTGTTGTTTATTGACACATAAGTGCAGCAATAATATTGCATCATCTTAATCTATGGGTGGTGTAAATACTGAAGAGTCAGGAGCTCTTGACATTCTGAGCATGAAAATTCAGTGTAATGTTGGCTTCAACGGACAAAGTTTTCAATTCCCTTTTAAGATCTTATGATATTACTATTTACACCATTTGTAACCGACCGAGACTGGAATACAACTGTCATGTATAGTTCGGTGCGTCAACGTCTATTTTAAGGTTTCTCGATCGTGTACAGAAGAGACCGTAGTAGCACGTTAATGACGGTAGTGTATTCAACTCCATTGAATCATTGGAGCATCGTTGCAATGTGGTTTGTGTTTCACTGTTCTATCGCTTCGACAAAAGGATTTTGCTCGAACGAAGTAAGGGGACTTTTCTCGAAAATAATGTATTCCTTCGTAACGCTCATCTTTGTCGGCCACCACTTCCGTATGTGGTCGATTGGCCAGTGGATCGCAGACCTCATTACAGTAAAAAAAGGTTTTTACTCGGACTATTCGTATGTGGAACTCAAATCCTGCAGAGGCCTTTCCTGTTACTTATGGTATCAATATATACAAGCCTAATGTCCATAACACTGTTCTCTCTATCCTTCTTCACATAACATATTTTCATAGTTCTAAACACAAAGCCATCAATCCCCTGAATGTTGGTCGTACGAAACAGAATAACGGCGCTTGCCTTTGTTCTTCTGATTGTAATATTAGAAGCTATAATTGAATTTTTAAAATTGTGTGCAAGTAATAAATTATTCTCAACTACGAGGTTATTTAGAATTTTTTTTTAGCTTTTAAGAGGTTAAAAAGGAATAAATACAGAAAAATTATCACAAGTATTCGAACGTAACCTAAAAATATAATACTTTACTCCTTGTTTTCACTAACATAAATTTCCAATAGTAACAATTGCAAAGTAAATACAAAGCTTAAAGTGGCTTTTAATGTACTAAAGCAAAGAATAAATCTTCAAATCGTCAATATGGTATTTTTAGAGATCAAAATCGTTAAAATGACGATAAATCGTCAAATCTGGCAGCTATGGTTATGGACCATTTTGGTCCATGCAATTTATTTTATTTTGTATATCAGTAAAAGTAAGAAAAAATGAAGAAAAAAAGGATGAACAAATTGTTTTTCGCTCCAGTTTGCGTACGAACGTATTGCATACAATACATTTGGCATCACATTTTCACTTACGGCAATTGCAAATTCCCCGTTTTCTAGGAGCTCACTTTTGTGTATCACCGCTTGTAGATGGTACACTATTTGATGACGATGCTTGTAGTTGAGACAATAGCTCTGCCGAAAATGAATTTTTATGTTTGACTGTCCTTTTCAACATGTATTCTTCTGATAGGCACATAGCTAGCTGACGTAAAAAGTCAGGTCTTTTGAGATTTGCATCATTTGCAGCCCAGGAAAAATCAATTTCTGAATATAAAATAAATGCATTCAATGCGGATATATCAACTATATTTGAAAACACAACATTTGGGCATGTATTTGTTTTGCTTTTAGTGCTGTAGTAGCTAATCATTCGATTAGCAGTATCAACGCCTCCTAAGATAAAGGAAATTATTTTTACAGAAACGATAAATAATGATAAAATATAAGAAACCTTTAGTAGAGTTATAATAAGAAACGATTGCAGGTTTCTTCTTATGATTACTGAAATCTATTTCATATATTTTGTGCATGGTGCTCATCAATATAGTACCTTTATTTTTATGGCCGCTATACTTGGATGTATATAAAGAAACTTTTTTGAACATAAGCAATTCCGGTGCGATAAAAGTTTTGTTTTTTCGAACTGTTCCTACATATGTCAGTTGCCTTTGTAAAAGTTTTTTCCCCAACTCAAAAGATAAAAAAGCTATCTTGCCCTTTCAATCCTCCTGTAATCTCCAACATGACACCTTTACTTGATATTATCCATATGTGTAGTGATTTGGAGGCTACAGCTAACCAAAATTTAAGCCCATATTTAGCTGGCTTTGCAGGCATATAATGTCTAAAGGAACATCGTCCTCTAAAACCCATTAGCGGCTCATCAATAGTGACATTTTCATGACAATTATAAAACATTAAAAGAAGTGCTTCCCAAGTGTCCCATAACTCATGAATTGAAGCAAACTTGTCACTACTTTTTGTTGTCTTCTGTTGATACATCATCAAAGTGGAGATTACTTGTTATGACGTGAAAATTATTCTGGCTTATAATAGACCGGAATAAACACAAACTGAAGTAAAACTTATACCCGTGTTATACATATCTGTATAGGAATGGAAACATCCAGAACTTTTGTAAAAATTTAAATTATTTAAAATTTTTGATCAAAAGAGTTTTATATCGAATTATTTATGAAAAATACAAAGTGGACCAAAATGATCCTTTACCTAAGATTCGAAATTTTTTTTAACCTAACACCTGGGTTAAGGAGATTGCCCGAAAATTTTTTTAATATTCCGAATTTTTTTTGGATTTTTTTTGTTTCAAATTTAAAAACTGGCAATGAAATAGTTTTAAAATAAAAATAACGTTAATTTATTAATGTATATTTTTTCTTTAATGTACACATTCTTTTAACGCCCACTGTACATGCATAAATATGGCTGTATATTTGTGATATTGACAACCCTATAAACAAAAAAAAAAAACAACATATATTTTATCATCTAAAATGACATAAAATTTGTTTAATAAAATTTTGAAACAAAGAAAAAAAATTTGCATAGCTGTTGGTGCTGACAGAGATACCAGTTTATTAAAAAAAATTAAGACTAAATTCCATAATATAAATTAAAACAAAAACAATAAACAAAGAAAAATATATGTTTTCAAAACATTAAACATCATAATTCTTTGAAATGCATTAAAAAAAACTTATTTTCTTTTCCTTATGGCAACTCTTTTATACTAGAGTTTAATACGCATTTGCATACTGTATCAATAACTTTTTGAAAAAGTGATTAATTATCGTTTGTCAAAGGCTATTAATTAAATTTGTTTGTGTCCGTCCTTCTTTCTGCCAGTCGCCCATTGTGTGTTACTGATACATACATTGGCTGATCGCCTATAAGCCTCATGCAAACGTCAAACTATTAATGATTATAAACAATTTATTAAAATTCAAACAACAACAACAACAACAACACATATACAAAAATAATATGAATAATAAATTTAAAACAACACTGAAAAATTATGCATAAACAAATTGTGTCAATTGCAGGAAATAATTATGAATATCTACAACACATCCATACATACATATCTTTATAATACATGTGATACAATTAACGTTAATTCGTTGTTATACGTAGTTTCAGTCATGGCTATAATTAATCAAATGCACTGAAAGAAATCTATTCACAAGAATTTGGTTTTTCATTTTGTATGTGTTGTATTAATAGAATTAAAAATATAGTCTTAAATTTAAACCATCAGGAGTAAGTATTGCCACTTCTGTCACAAAGTTCGGTATATTATCTCCACTGAAAGGAATGAATTGATTTACGCTTGAGCAACGTTGGCATTGAAGTCGCCGTAGTCTAGTAGGTAGTGTGTTGGCTTATTAGACGAAAAGCCAGGGTTCAAACCCCAGGCCAGACATCAAAACAAAATACAAAAAATATTTCTTCGGAGACTTCCTCTCAGCAGATTTCTGGCAATAACTCTGAGAGTAAATAAAAATTACCATGAAAAGTTTCTCAAAAATCTGTCATACGGAGTCGACTTGAAACTGTAGGTCTCACCACTCATGTATAAACTTAACATACACAACATAAGGGGTGTGAGAAACTATGTCGTAATCCTGACTGAGGGGTTGTAGTGACCAAGTATGTATCAGAGATCAGCAATGAGTATTCAAAAAGATGAGTAGATTTGAATCATACTCATAATTTCCGATACTTATACGCATTCATACTTATTTTAATAGCACGGAACCTCTACTCGTATTCAAAGTTTGAAGTACTCATCATATTCATACTTAACAACACGTATGATGTTGTTGATTTCGTCTCTCCATTACTCAATATTTGCAAGAATAGCGTACGAACACTACAATACTCACTAGAAGGTTGTGTGTTTGCTTTGCTTGCAAAGTCACTCGAATCATTTATAAGTATTTTTCTAAAGTTATGAATTTTAATGAAATCAAACATATCTCGAATGGTATAAGTTCGATGTCAAAGTTGTACTCATACTCATTGCAACCTGCACTTATAAATCAATGTTGTAGTGAGTATGAATGAGTCGAAGTAGTTAAATTTCAATATTGTAGACTCACTTATATTCAAAATTTTTTGAGTGCCTGTGAGTAGCGAAAACATTTGGTTTTTTTAGAAACTTTTTCATGGCAATTTCATGGCAGAAGTATTTTTTCGTATTTCGTTTTTGTTAGAGATGTCTGAGCTAGAGTATGAACCTTTTGTAAAAGCTTAAGAAAGTCAAATTTTTTCTTTGCTACAAATTCAAATATTTTTACACAAATTTCGCAGACTAAAGAATCGCGCTGTAAATAAAATATGCACACTAAATAGTTTTTTAATTTAAATAACAAAACACACATACTCGATAGTATTTTTATGCAATCAAATTCAATTTATTTCATTATGTTTAAAATTTAAGACAGACGCCAAAAAGAGAGTATGTGTCTGCAATAATCCATCAGTTTTAGCCATTCATGTTGTAAGATTTAATAGACGTGTGCGTCACGTCCCGATAATTTCACCATTGTGGAAATTAAGAAATTATTTTTAACATTTAATTTTTTCAATGCTGGTTCTGTATCGTTAAAGCATTTTCTTACTCTTCCTTGGTATTCTTATTATTGTAAAATGATGCCTTAATACTGCAACCGTCAAAGTAAGAATTAACCTCTCCAAATCTATTGATACCGTGCGAAGTTTAATACAAAGCGACACCTTCTCCTGCGTCCTTTTGAACTCTTCGCCATGGAAAGTGTTCTACGGGAGGCGAGAGTCCACAGCAACTACTACTACTACTACTTTCTACAAAAGTGTCCAGTTGCTTGCGTTCCGCGTCTGATTTAACAATAAGCTGTCTGAGCTCCTTAACGTCCATGGATGTTATGAGGCGCATTAACTTCCAGCGGCTGCAGTATCTTGGCCTTACCGTTCGGATGGAAGAACTGGTGAGACAGGCATGTGCTGCGGATATTAGCGTGAATTGCCTGGGCTGCTGAGAATTGAGGAAATAGAGGACTGTTTGGGGAAGTTTAATCAGCTAAGTAGGCAAAATAGTTTTACAAACTGTTGGGTCTCACATCATCTGGGAATTTTCATATATGTGAGAGGAAACCAGCTTCCATGCCGTGGATTGACAGTGGAAATTTGTTTGGTAAATTATACCCTAAGGAGATGCAAAAATACTTTTCCAATCAAGTGGGTTTGCGGCAATCGAAAATTTCGTTTTGTTAATAAACAAAATTTCTATACTTGGAGCTCAGAAAACCCACACGTGGTCTTAAAGAAGCCAATGCACCCACTACGAGTGACTGTTTGGTGCGGCTTGTGAAGCGGAGGCATCATTGGCCCATATTTCTTTGAAAATGAGGACAGCGCAACCATTATGGTCAATGGAGACGCCTAACGCACCATGATAACAGATTTTTTTCACCCGCTCTTCATTGTATTCATATGAACGATGATTGGATTCAACAGGCATGTCATGCCTCATCTCATGTCGCAATCGATTTATTGAGACAAACATTTGACAGCAGTTTGGTGAAGTCAACCGGCCGCCGTTTGATCTTTTTTTGTGAGGCACCGTTAAAGAAAAGTGCTATGCGGAAAAACCAGATGCAATTGAGCATTTGATGGCCAACATTCGTGATGTCATTGCCAAGATATCATGCCATACAATCGAAAAAGTGCATGAAAATTGGTCCGATCGAATAAAATACCGTGAGGCCAGCTGCGTCAGCCATATGAAAGAAATAATATTCCATTTCGAACCGGAACAGTTGCACTTCGCAACAAGAAAAAAAATTTGGCAAAATTTTAAACCGTTTTTCTTTTATTGAATTTTTAAATATAAACTTTTAAATGGCCCACTGTATATTTCTTTCGGCGACTTATTTTCAGCTATTTTCTGGTAAAAACTGTGAAACCAGATAAAAATTTAAGAAGACTTTCTCAAATCTGCCGTTCAGAGAAGACTTTAAGCTGTAGTTCCCGCCACTCATGTATTAAATTAACACACACAACGGATGTGGTGTGAGAAGCTAGGTTGGAACCCTGCCTAAAAGGATTGTAATCTGTCATTTGTGGTTTACTCTAAACTGTAGGTCCCGCCACTCATGGATAAAATTAGAACACACACGATATGTGGTGTGAGAAACTAGGTCGTAATGTGAACTGAAAGGCTTGCATGTACTTACCTACAGCAATTACCAGTGTTATCAATAAAAAGTGTTATTAATTTAAAGCTTTATTAAATAAATGTATTATCATAATTAATTCTTTAATTTATTGTAAATTTGCAATCAGCAAATCCAAAAAGAAAAAATCGTTTTTGAAAGTAAAACGTAACAAAATTTTATGGACAGTGAAGTAAGCCTATAGAAATTTCACTAAAGTCAGCCTATATTACGTATGTTTAACATTTCTTAAGCAATTATTTATTGGGAATTTATTAGTAATCGATTATTTCTTAACTTTTTTCATTTGCTTATTCTTTCTCTTTGGGGTTTTTTATGTATATTTTAAATATTTTAATCAAAACAAAATTAAGCATCTAAAGTAGTCGGTGTTTTTTGTGTGAGTCTTATGTCTTATCGGCCTTTATAATAAATGATCTGTATTAATTGTTAAATTATAATAAATAAGCAATTAATAATTTTGTTTGGCTTCCACTACTTTTTTTTCTCCACATTTGGGATTATTTAAATGAAATCGGCAATCAGTGTTAAAAGATCTTCAAACAAGCAAATAATGTTACGCGCCTACTTAATTAACAGCACACAGCAACAAATACGAATTAATTTTTTTTTGTTATAAATTACTTGAAAAGCCTGTATACAGTGAGCGTCAAAAGAAACTGTACACTAAGTATATCCCCTATATTATCCGTCCCTCCTTTAGGACGTTGTTCAATGCGTCAATCCGACCTCCGGGTACTGTACTTGTCTTGATTGACAGGTACACGTCCTCTAACCTAACCTAAGTATAAAATTCTAATAATCACCAAACTCAACTTTTACCACTTATGTAAGGAGAGTGCCCGAACAAATTTGTTAATATTTCGAATTTTTCTTTTATCAGTTTTAAAAACTGTCAGTGAAACAATTTTCAAATAAAAATAACGCTAATTTATCAATGTATTGTAACGAAAAGGAAAAATGTAGATACTGGTGTTTTGCTTTTGGATCGTTTACCATTAAAATTATGAACCAAAGGTACAGAAACGAAGCAATGAACTTGTTTACAAATTATCGCACTGCTTAATATAACAACAAATACCAGCATAAAAAATGGCAAACTAGTAAATAGAAATATACCATCAAACACCAGCATAAAAACTGGTAAACAAGTAAACAAAAATACAACAACAAACACTACAAGAATAAATGTAAACAAAATACACAAACAACCATAATGAAACAACGATGTTCACATTTAAAGAGATCTCGAGAAGGCAAAGCCACGAACATTAGCCTTCAAGAACATTGATCAGACTGTTTATCCTGCCAAATAAAAGGCAAGGCAAAGTAGGTATAAAAGTTCAGTCAGTCTTGTGTGAAGACGGGTTGTGTTTGAAGATCTCTGTTACAAAGATCTGTCGAATAATTGTCTAGTAATTGTTATTGTTTATGCAAAGGGTGTAAACAAAGGTATAACAAACAAAGCAATTATTGTTCTTACGTCAAGTTGTGAACAGTGGAAATACAGAATTGTGCGAATAACAAAGGATTTTAATTAAACCTAAACAGAGATTAGGTTAGGTTAGGTTAGAGGACATGTACTTGTCAATTAAGACAAGTACAGTACCTGGAGGTCGAACTGACCCATTGTACAATGTCCTAGTTTCTCACACCACTTATGTTGTGTTCGTTAATTTTATACATTAGTCGTAGGACCTACATTTAAAAGGCGACTCCAAACGACAGATTTTTGAGAAACTTTTTCATGGCAAGTTTATTTACTCTCAGAGTTTTTGCCAGAAATCTACTGAGAGGAACCCGCCGAAAAAATACCTTTTGTATTTTTGTTTTTATGTCTGGCCTGGGGCTCGAACCCGGGCTTTTGCATCTAATAAGCCAACACACTACCTACTAGACTACGGCGACTTCTTAAAAACGACTTGGTGGTCCAAACGTCTATGATCAATGAAAAGGTTGGTTTTCACATCCCATAATTGTGTGCTGTAACCTCAACTTGTTAGAGAATAAATCTACAAGTGGGAAATTATTGTCAACAATTAGATTTAAGACTAGATGAATATAAACAGAGATTTATTTTTATTTTATTTGCAATCTATGAACTCATATTTTAAACGTTTGTAAAAGTTAAAAATATAACAGTATATTTTTTCTAATGTATAGTTTCTTTTGATTCTCACTGTATGTATGCATATAAAATATAAGAAATTATACCATTTATAAGTGGTTAATATGGCATATTTTATGTGAAAGATGTCTGTGAAATTGCCTATTTTTTTAAGTTTCCATTTTTAGTTACTTTTATTAGCGCTTGATTAAAATTTATGGCCTGTTTTAAATAAGAATTTGTTATTAAAAAAAGAAACCAATTTATGAACCATTAATTAGGTGGTGTGGTGTGGTTGTTTTTCTGTCTCTTATAAATTAATGATTTTGCATAAATTTTCTATTGTTGTTCGTAATGGAAACTGATGATCATTTGCCATAAAACATATATTTTATAGGCGGCGATCATTCATTCATATATTTTTATACGTTTTCTTTTCCTATACAATGACTAAGTTAGACAATGTGTATCTTGTCTTCAGCAATTTGCTTAGTTTTTGCTTTTTATTACACATTATTTCCCAGGTAACAAAAGAAAAAGTGAACAAAACTCTAGTGATTTTGTAACCATTGTTATGCAAAGCTTCCAATAAAAGATTTTTAAAAATATAATTAATATTTTAAATAATTCGATATCGTATTATCAAGTGGTCCGGTCTTTTTCAGTCTTATGGAAGAATTAGTTTTTCTGTTCCATATTTTGACAGTTGAGTAATAGAAATGCGTAGATCAAAAGCATGAAAATGCATCAATGTAAACATAACCGTATTAACATTTTTTATAATATCTCTTCAATTTCATTGTTATAAATTAAAGAATTATCACATTATTAATAAATTTATTCAAATTTTTAAACAAAAATAAGAAATTTAATATAGGATGTCATTTATAAACGAAGTCGCCGTGGTGTAGTAGGTAGTGTGTTGGCTTACTATTCGTAAAGCCCGGGTTCGTATGCCAGGTCAGACATCAAAAATGAAATATGAAAAAAAAAATATTTCTTCGGCGACTTCCTCTCAGCAGATTTCTGGATAAAACTCTGAGAGTAAAATAAACTGCCATGAAAAAGTTTCTCAAAATTCTGTCGTTCGGAGTCGACGTTAAACTGTAGGTCCCGCCACTCACGTATACAATTAACGCACACAACATGAGTGGTGTGAGAAGCTAGGCCGTAATCCTGACTGAAGGGTTGTAATGGCCAATTATGTATGTATGTATGTCATTTATAAACAGTGTCAGTCGAAACTAATTAACGAATCAAACTAATCTTCTCCTTAATTCATACATAATTGGTCATTACAACCCTTTACTCAGGATTACGACCTAGTTTCTCACACCATGTGTGTTCTGTGCGTTAATTTTTATGCATGAGTGGTTTTAAGTCGTGAGGCTTAGGTTCAAATCACAGGTCAGACATCAAAACGAAAATATGAAAAAATATTTCTTCGGCGACTTCCTTTCAGCAGATTTTTGGCAAAATCTCAGAGAGTAAATAAAATTGCCATGAAAAGTTTCTCAAAAATCTATCGTTCGGAATGGACTTTAAACTATTGGTCACGCCACTCATGTATAAAATTAACACACACAACATCAGTGGTGAGAGAAACTAGGTCGTAATCCTGGCTAAAGGGTTGTAAAGGGTTGTATATATGTAAATTCTGAATACAAAAGGTATTTCTTCGGTGACTTCCTCTCAGCAGATTTCTGGCAAAAAACTCTGAGAGTAAATAAAAATTGTCATAAAAAGTTTCTCAAAAATCTGTCGTTGGAGTCGACTTTAAACTGTCGACACTCATGTATAAAATTAACACTCACAACATAAGTGGTGTGAGAAACTAGGCCGTAATCCTTACTAAAGTGTTGTAATGACCAATTATGTGTAATAACATGAGGAACTTAAATGGTTTCATCAGAAGCTCGAGATAGTTCCAAAACTAGGGAAAATGTATAACAATGAGGTGGCCATATTCAATAATATTCAATATCATTTCAATATTGGCTCATATGGGCCCAGTGAGTTTATTCTAACTTATTTGGTTACAACTTACTCTAGCCACCTACCTATTGATTATGAAAATTTTCGATTTTTTAAAGATTTTTTTAAGTTTTTAAGATCAAAATCTTCTTGTTAAACCGCGAATGTTTACCCTATATTGTCACTCCAAATTTTGAGAGTGCAATATAAACTATCACAGGAAACAAAATAAATTCTACGGCCATAATTATTATTTTATTTTTTGCTGTTTTTTGCAATTCATAACTTTTTTTACCATTTTTATGCGATTAAAGACTTAGTTGGTATTGGTACTTGTATCTGAACAACGACTGGGTTTTGGTATTTGAAATAATTTATAACATACAGAAGAGAAATAAGAGAGACGCACAGATATTTATACATACATAGACATTTATTAACAGATACCACATACCAGATACCAGAGATAGTGTGTGGTACAGCTGCCATTTATTATTGCAACATTATAAACGACCTTTACCCCAAAAGAGTCTCAATGGCGCTGTAAATTATGTTTTATTATGCAATAAAGTCACCCATAAAATTTTTGCTATAAATTAAATTAACTACTAAATATTGTTGATATTTTATTGGTATAAAGTTGTTGGTGTTACTGTTATTGTTGCTGTTACATGGTTGCCATATTTTTATTTCCTTTTTTTACATTTCAAATGGCAGTTTGAGAGGCAGAATGAAAAATAATTTTTTTTTACACCAAACGCTACTTGTATTAGGGGCTACAGACAAAGTATGTGTTTCAAAGTCAATAATTTAAATGTGGTAATAAAATTTAAATGTTTTTCAAGTCTCCAGCTTAATTAATAACTACAATACCACCACTTTAATTTGTTGAAACACAAAGAGCAACACGAGCAAAAAGAAAGTTGATTTCATTATTAAAATGGGTGGCATTCGTTGTGTTATTTTGCAGCATTTATCTGTCAATTTAATATTCAGAAATTTGCAGCTGCCTGTTAATAATATACACACTACGAGGAGTGTTTTTTTACATTTTGCATACAATTTATGTTAAATGCCAGTGTGTCTGTCTTTCATTAATGAGGGGTTATTAAGCACTAAAGAAAACATTTAGATCTTCATTATGAAACACAAACTGTATATTCTGTTTGTGAACAAAAAACGAAAATAAAACAAAATTTCCATACAAATAAACGTGTCTCTTACATTGTCTCTAAAAGGGGGGCTTAATAGCTGTTATAAACGTGAACAAGTTCCGTATTTTTTTTACGCATCACTTATAGGGAACAATTTCATTAGTTCATGAGCTGTAAATAATATTGAATTGAATTAAGAGATCTTTGCGATAACAACAATGTATTGAATGCACATTTTTTTTCTGGAGAATTTAAACCACGTGAAGCAATTCCATGCCATTTAATTATCTTGTAAAAGATCTGCTTCTTTAATGCCGAAAATTATTCCAAGCAAAACTGCAAATTGGACAAGATAGACACTAGACTCTGTACTGGTATAAAAGGGGTAAGGTATATAAGATTAGGTCAGGTTAAGTTAGGTTAGCGGATAGCTTGCTCCATCACTCCGTGGCCCATATGGCCCAGTGTGTTACTCCCTTGTCAAGATCTATTAGTGGATGATTTGAACTACCTCGAGATCCATATGAAAACGACCAGTTTCTCTAGTGGCACTTTCGCCACCAAGCCCAGATCTTCAAACGTGCTGTCACCTAACAACCGATAACATCTGTTTATCAGGACATTCATATAAAACCTGCTGTACAGCAGCGTTGCCGTTGTGACACTAAAGTATCACTTTTGACCCTTTTTCATGCCAATGACACTTTTTATGATCCTTTTTTTAATTTATCCCATTGTATCATTTTAACGAAATATATGGCACTTTTTGACCCTTTTTATTTATTTATTAATTAGAATATAATTTGTAATTATATTGTATACGAGCGGAGTAATTTGACAATACGCTCGGTGTAGTGTCACAGGCCAGAGCCTCTAATGGGAATCGAACCCACGACCCTCAGGCTAATAGTCTAGCACACTACCCACTAGACTACAAGGGCACCTTTGACCCTTTTTAAAAATAAATAATAATTCCAAAATTCCCCACGAAAGTTCTCAGTACAATTGAAAAAGAAGTAAAGGATATTGATTTTGAAAATATTTTATATGCAAAAGACCCTTTTGACATACATATATAGATCTTGGAATATGTATTAATTTGTATCCAAGATGTGATGTTATAGAAATAAAAACTAACATTTTGAATTTTTATAAAAAATTGTGTCACGATATGATATCGAGAATAGATATGACAAATAAAAGAATTAATATTTTAAGATATTTTGACCCAGTTTTTATAAATTCCAAACAAGATATAAATTATTTTGAAATTGTATCTGAATCTTGTATCTGAATCTTGTCGAACCAGAAACTTTTGTCAATGAGTTTAAACTGCTAGAAAGTAATATAAACAGCAAAAAGTGCGCAGATATACTTAAAGTAATTAACGCAGAAAAGTTTTGGTTCGAGATTGGAAATTTCAAAAATAGATTTGTTGAAAATATATATTCAAATGTATATGAATTCGTTACATATGTATGTATATTGTTACGCGAAGCGAAACGACCTAATATCGTTTAACAATAAAAACGATAAACAAAAGCTACCAGCTACACCAACACAATACACACGACACAAATACGCACTAACACTAAGAATACAACGAACGTGGTGATTATCTAAAGCTGCACACACACACATGTGTACAACAACATAAAGTAAACCAGCTACGACAAATATGTATCGAACCTGGTAGCGACTGGTACATAACATAAGCGAGTACACAAACAACAATGTACTAGCAATAGAGTTCTCGAGAAGGCGCGAACGAGAACCTTCCACATCGAGAACGTTCATCGTACTGATTGATACGCGTGTGTGCGGACTATAAAAGGGCTGGACAAAGCAAGCAGCAGTCAGAGTTAATTTAGTCAGCCTTGTGTGAAGTTGCGTGTGAACGAAATAAGTCGTGGTTGTAAAGATCTAGCGAATACTTGTGTGAACTAGTACAGTGAATAAACAGATTATTATTGTTGTATCGTTAAGTTCCATACGGTGGTACACAAAAGTAGTGTAAATAATAAAGAGAGTTTAAGAGAAAATAACCACATATTTGTTTTTACTTTATTTGCAATTACGAACTCATATTTAAACGTTTTTAAAAAGGTAAAAACGTAACAATTGGTGTCAGAAGTGGGATTGCAAAATCCAAAAGTAAAAATAAATAAATAAAAAAAAGGAGAAAATGAAACTCTGCGATCTAAAAGTGGAACGGCTTAAACGGGAGTTGGGTAAACTCGAGCTGCCAACAATGGGCACGAAAAATGAACTGCAAAGGCGATTAAGGGAACATCTGCAGCTTCAGGACATCGACATCGATTCCTACGAGTTCGAGGATGAAGAGGAACGAGAGGTAAAGGCCCCTGTAACCCCTAGCGGTATCGACATAAATTCGTTGCTAGCCGCTATGATGGAAAAGATGCAAGTATTAACGGATGCACAAGAAGCTTCTAGAGCCGAAAACCAGAAACTATTTGAAGCTTCTAGAAGCGAAAATCAAAAACTTCTAGCTGAAGTGCAAGAAGCTTCTAGAACCGAAAATCAAAAACTGTTAGCTGAAGTGCAAGAAGCTTCTAGAACCGAAAATCAAAAACTTCTAGCTGAAGTGCAAGAAGCTTCTAGAGCCGAAAACCAGAAACTGCAAGCAGCAATTTTGACGAAAATCGAAAAAGAGCTCGAAGCGACATCAGGGAAGCTGCAGGAAATACACGAGTCGGTCAGCAAACGAATTACTGGTGTGGAGGAAAGGATGTCACATTTAGAAAGGACAGTCGACACGAAAGTGAACGATTTGGGGAAGACCGTCGACGGAAAACTGGTGATTATGGAAGAGAAGATCAACAACCTCCAGAGCCAGCGACCGGAACCAGTGCGAGTCGTGTCCGAAAGTATCGGCAGTATAAAAGCACCTAGCTTTGATGGCAGCTCACCCCTATCCGTATTCAAGTTCCAATTTGAGACGGTAGCCAGCAGAAACGGATGGGACAATGGGGAGAAAGCACTAGAACTAATTTTGGCTCTAAAAGGTGTCGCAGCTGAGATTCTAGAAACCATGCCAGCCAGCAGCAGAAACAACTACAGCGACTTAATGGTGGCGTTGCAGCGTAAATTTGGCGATGAGCACAAACGGGAACTATACCGCATGGAGTTGAGATGTCGGGCGCAAAAGGCAAATGAGTCATTACAAGCCTTTGCAATGGAGGTTGAGAGATTAGTGCAGCTCACATACCCAGGAGAAAACCATCCATTGATAGACAACTTTAAAACCGAGGCGTTTGTTAACGGCATACGCGACCCTGATATTAAACTGGCGGTATGTTCTACACAGAAGACAACTTTTGCAGAGACCGTGGCTTTCGCACTAGCCCAGGAGACCGCTCGCACGATTTCTAGACCACAAGTCAGTAAAGTGCGAAAAATGGAAGTCGTGGAGGAGGAGGAATGTCTTTTGGACAAATTTAAAGAGATGTTGAAGCAAGTTTTGGGAGAAAATGGACAAAAGGCTAAACTCAAATGCTTCAACTGTGGAAAGAGTGGTCATTTCCAAAGAAACTGCAAAGCGCCACGCAAGAGATCAAGATCCGCCTCACCATCAAGGAATAAGAAACGGGCGAACTACCAACCATCACAAGAGTCCCCGTTAAACTAAAACGAGCTAGCGCTGAGGGGCAAGTGCTGGCTCCCACAAGCGAGGGCCCCACAATCTCAATATCAGTGATGCAACAGAACAACAGCAATCTTACGGCGTGCGGATACATAAATGGCAGACCACATACCTTCACTATAGACACCGGGGCGACGCAGTCTATCATCAGGCCAGATGTAGTGAAGGGAAAGTGTGAGGCACTTAGCAATGTAAGACTACGGACAGCTACGGGAGAGTCTGCCACCGTCCACGGAAAAACAGAGGCGAAGGTGACTATAGCCGACATTAGTGTAAGTCACATCTTTATTGTTGCCGATATTGTGGACGAGGTTATAATTGGTGCCGATTTCATGATAGCTCATGGCATCAATTTGAATATGGGGCAACAGATTATGAGTTGGCGAAATGTAGAGATACCTCTAGACGTGGGGTACAAGCATCAAGTGCACGCAAGAAGGATAGTTGCGGTCGAACAACTCAAATTGCCACCTCAGAGTGAATCACTGATATGGGCGCGTTTGGTTGGAGATTGTGTGGAAAACCGCTTGTGGGTTGTGGAACCAGCAGAAATACAGACGGATTTAATATCAGCAAAGGCCCTCGTCAAATCCACAGAACAAAGAATAGTCCCGGTGAGAGTGCTAAATCTATCAGGCCATGAAAGAGTCGTCTGTAAAAACTCAGAGGTGGGCCAATGTGTTCCAGTAGAGGCGGTAATAAACAACGAACAAACGCCGCAACCTGCCGATATGTCAGCCAAGGATCAAAAGGAATTTGGTGAAAATGTGGAGAAATGGATAGCAGGTTTAGCAGCTGCAGAGAAAACCAAAGCCAAAAAGCTGCTAAAGAGGTATGCTTTCGCTTTCGCCACGAACAACAAAAGGCAAGGAAGAACAGCTATGGTCAAACACGAAATTGATACTGGCGAAGCGCGGCCGATAAAGCAGGCACCCAGAAGCATACCGCTGGCGAAGCGTAATGAGGTTAAGGAGTTAGTCGATGAAATGAGGAAGAGCGGTGTAATCGAACCATCATCGGGTCCGTGGAGCTCACCTGTGGTCTTAGTAAAGAAGAAAGATGGCAGTACAAGATTCTGCGTAGACTACAGGAAGCTGAATGATGTCACCAAAAAGGATAGTTACCCGCTACCGAGAATTGACGACACACTCGACACGCTAGCCGGAACAAAATGGTTTTCCACATTGGATCTACAAAGCGGGTATTGGCAGGTGGAGATTGCAGACAAGGACAAAGAGAAAACCGCATTTAGTGCGAACGGCGGCTTATGGCAGTTTAAGGTTATGCCATTTGGACTCTGTAATGCTCCGGCCACATTCGAGCGGCTTATGGAACGTGTGCTAAAGGGACTGCATTGGAAGACTTGCCTGGTGTATCTCGACGACATAATAGTGATGGGCAGAACTTTTGACGAACACCTCAAGAACCTGGGAGAAGTTCTGCAACGGATATCAACGGCTGGACTAAAACTAAGCGTAAAGAAATGTGCATTTTTCCAAAAGCAGGTGAAATATTTGGGGCATCTTGTCACAGCAGATGGCATATCCACCGATGAAGATAAAATACGAGCAGTAAAGGACTGGCCTCGTCCCCAGAATCTTCATGAACTACGCAGCTTTTTGGGACTATGCACATACTATAGACGCTTTGTGCCTAACTTTGCCAGCGTGGCTACAAGTTTGCATGAGCTCACCAAGAAGTCAAAAATCTATCAATGGGGTGAGCCACAGGAGAAGGCGTTCCAGACACTAAAAGACCAATTGTGTGCTGCACCAGTTTTGGCGTATCCAGTCCCAGGAGAAAAGTTCATCTTAGACAGTGATGCTAGCGGATATGGTATTGGTGGTGTACTTTCCCAAGTGATCAATGGAACAGAAAAAGTCGTAGGCTACTATAGTCGCACCTTGTCAAAGCCCGAACGGAATTATTGTGTGACCCGACGAGAGCTACTGGCAGTGCTGGAGTGCATCAAACATTACCACAAGTACCTGTATGGCCAAAAATTTCTGCTAAGGACTGATCACTCTGCACTGAGATGGCTGCTACAATTCAAGAACCCTGAAGGACAGTTAGCACGTTGGATTGAACGCCTCCAGATCTACGACTTCAGCATCGAACACCGAAGGGGCATAAAACATGGAAATGCTGACGCTCTTTCACGCCGTCCTTGCAATTTGGAGTGTAAACATTGCGTGAAAGCTGAGAAAAAGGAATCCATCGTCGATATCCGGCTAACGCGGATTGAAGCCAACGAAGACTGGTCCCAAGCACAAAGAAGTGACCCAATATTGGCGAAAATAATAGCAGCTAAGGAAGAGGACAAACGACCGACCAGAAATGAGATATCCGCCCAAGGTCCTTTTACAAAAGCTTATTGGGCACTATGGGACAGCTTAAAGATCATAAATGGGTGCCTATATCGACTTTGGGAAAGCGCTGATGGCAAGACCTCATCAAACCTATTGGTAGTGCCTTCCTCCAAAATGAAAGAAGTGTTAAAGGAGTTCCATAATGGAGCCAGCGGAGGACATCTTGGAGTGACCAAGACGCTGGAAAGGCTAAAACAACGTTTTTATTGGGTTGGATGTCAGCAAGCAGTATCGGACTGGATAGCAAATTGTACCCAGTGTATTGCAGCTAAAGGTCCAGTAAGAAGAACTCGAGGTCAGCTGCAACAGTATAACTCAGGCGCACCATTCGAGCGGATAGCGATGGACGTTGCAGGCCCTTTTCCAGTCAGCAATGCCGGAAACCGATATGTTCTCGTTGTGATGGACTACTTCAGCAAATGGCCGGAAGTATATGCCATACCCAATCAAGAGGCGAACACAATAGTTAACGTTTTTGTGAACAACTGGGTATGCCGCTACGGGGTTCCAATAGAACTACATTCCGATCAAGGCAGAAATTTTGAGTCGGCTATATTCCAGGAAATGTGTGAAGTATACGGTATTAAAAAGACTCGAACAACGCCTCTTCACCCACAGTCAGACGGAATGGTAGAGCGATTTAACCGAACCCTGGAGGAATACTTGCGAAAAGTAGTGAGCGAGCAACAGAAAGACTGGGACGAACACATTCCGAGGTTTCTACTGGCGTACCGATCCGCTGTCCATGATTCAACATCTAGATCACCCGCCAAGGTTATTTTTGGGACTGAGATAAAACTGCCCGGTGACTTAGAGTTTGGCGTTAAGCCCGGCACAGAGAGGGATGCCACATCCACTGGAAGAGATGAAAGCCTAAATGAACTTCATGAGTTTGTGCGCACCCGTATAAAAATGGTCAGTGATAGAATGAAGGCCAGGTATGATCATGCTGCAAACACAGAGGGCTTCCATGAGGGACAAATGGTTCTGCTATACAACCCAAAGCGGAAGAAGGGATTATCTCCCAAGCTACAGACCAGCTGGGATGGACCGTATAAAATAATTAAACGATTAAACGATGTCGTATACAGGATACAGAAAGCTAACAGCCCCCGAGCAAAAATGAAGGTCGTACACATAGAGCGACTGGCAAAATATGGGAAAGGAGATAATGAGCCTATTCGGGACGAACAGGCTTAAGTGGGCGGCAGTGTTACGCGAAGCGAAACGACCTAATATCGTTTAACAATAAAAACGATAAACAAAAGCTACCAGCTACACCAACACAATACACACGACACAAATACGCACTAACACTAAGAATACAACGAACGTGGTGATTATCTAAAGCTGCACACACACACATGTGTACAACAACATAAAGTAAACCAGCTACGACAAATATGTATCGAACCTGGTAGCGACTGGTACATAACATAAGCGAGTACACAAACAACAATGTACTAGCAATAGAGTTCTCGAGAAGGCGCGAACGAGAACCTTCCACATCGAGAACGTTCATCGTACTGATTGATACGCGTGTGTGCGGACTATAAAAGGGCTGGACAAAGCAAGCAGCAGTCAGAGTTAATTTAGTCAGCCTTGTGTGAAGTTGCGTGTGAACGAAATAAGTCGTGGTTGTAAAGATCTAGCGAATACTTGTGTGAACTAGTACAGTGAATAAACAGATTATTATTGTTGTATCGTTAAGTTCCATACGGTGGTACACAAAAGTAGTGTAAATAATAAAGAGAGTTTAAGAGAAAATAACCACATATTTGTTTTTACTTTATTTGCAATTACGAACTCATATTTAAACGTTTTTAAAAAGGTAAAAACGTAACAATATATTTACTTTCCCTCATAGTAGTGCTTCCGCTGAAAGAATTTTTTCAAAACAACTATCACTAATTAAAAATAAACTTACTAACAAACTTAAAACAAACTTGTGAATCCATGCTTTCCTCTCTCAATTCGCTCGAATCGAAGCTGGAAGAATGGAATTAGTATTCCTAAAAAGTGATAAACATTGTCAAACGTTTTTGATAATGGGACTAATATTTGAATGTACCTGTGAATTACTTTTATTTTAGTTTAATGTTATCTAATGAACTGTTATAACTCGGTTTTTTTTTACTGAAATAAATCTTATTTTTTGTTCACAAAAAACTTGACTCTATTTTACTTTAAAATATTATCTTTTGACCCTTTTTTTCATTAAATATCCTTTTTATGACACTTTTTCGAAATTGTCAACGGTAACCCTGCTGTACAGACTGCGTTTCATAGAAATCATGGCTGTTTCTGTAGTAATCCTTGTGGGGCAGACCTAGCATGTCAGCGAAATTATCAATAGTGCAGTGCCCGGTTAGAATTCCTGCTAGAGTGTGAACCGTTCTCTTGTCGAACTCCCGCTGTTTTCCCGCTGTCCTCTACTGGACACAATAGTTTTGAAATTCGACAACCAGGTATGTTGGGCCATCCACGGTTTGTTGAATTCCATGCTACATAACATACATAACATAATTGGTCATTACATCCCAAGAATTACGACCTAGTTTCTCACATCACTTAAGTTGTGTGTGTTAATTTTTATACATGAGTGGCGGGACCTACAGTTTAAAGTCGAATTCGAACGACACATTTTTTAGAAGCTTTTCATTGCAACTTTATTTGCTCTCAGAGTTTTCGCCAGAAATCTACGGAGAAGAAGTCGCCAAAGAAATATTTTTCATATTTCGTTTTGATGACCGACCTGGGGAATTTCATGCTGTTTTTTCAAATTTAGATATGTATTCCTGTAAAGGCACATATACCGCTTCTATCGTCTTCTCTTCAGACATCTCCGATCACTTCCGTGCCAGTTCGACCGCCTTTTCGTTCCGCTCTATGACAAAAACATCCTTAACCACCAGATCTTAATTTTTTGAAGTACGAGATCAACCAGCAATCGATTAAGACTCCAATAATCCTTGAGTTTCTCAATTTCTGCTAGTCAAATATATGTAAGTAGTTTAGATCTGAAATAAAAAACGCTTTCTAACATTCTATACAAATTCAAATTAATTCATGCGTTTATCCATCCAACTTCTTTCAATTACCGTTTGGTGAACTAGTGCTAAGCTTTCCATCATTAACACAAATTAATTTAACTTTTAAATGAAAGCAATACCGGCATGATATTCGTGGCATTCAATTAATTACTCCAACTTTGTCTTTATAATACCAGTTTTAAATATTTAAAATTAATTTGAATACATGATACATGATACCCAGTAATTAAATCAATAAATTTTGAATTAATGTGTGTTTCTATAATAAATTAAATGATTAATTATTTACGTATTCATTTAACTATTAAATATTGTATACATAGGTTTTATTATGGTATTAAACCTTGTTCTACTGTATTCCAGCTGATGGCTACTTGCATGGAAGTCGCACAAGTTTAGTTTCGAATTTTATGATTTTTTTTTTTGAAAACTTAGCTCAATCCATTTGAAATATTTAATCAGTTAAACATAGCAAGTGTTTCCAATAAAAACGAATAAAAACCAGCTTTAAAACTTCCTTGTAGAAGCTAAGAAAAATGTAAAAAGTAACGATCTTAACCAACCACTACTCGCCAAATTGTCATAAAATTTCTTAGGTGTTTTGAGCGTAATTGCTAAACTAAAAAACATAATTTTTCATGATTCTGTCTCGCAAATCAGGCAGAATTTTATCGATGGTATGGGTTATGTTGAAGTCGCCGTAGTGTGTTGGCGTATTAGACGTGAGGCCGTCGTTGAAATCACAGCCCAGACATCCCGAAAAAAACGAAATATGAAAAAATATTTCTCCGTCGACTTCTTCTCAGCAGATTTCTGGCAGAAACTCTGGGAGTAAACGAAACTGTTGTTCGGAGTCGAGTTTAAACTGTAATTACCGTCACTCATGTATAAAATTAACACACACAACATAAGTGGTGTGAGAAAGTTGAAGTCGCCGTAGTCTAGTAGGTAGTGTGTTGGCTTATTAAACGTGAGGCCATGATTCTATGTTTGTTATGTTGGCTTTAAGAACAGCTACTTTATTTGCACACATCTGTGTCTTATGAAAATCCTACAAGAAAAAGTCTTAAGGGGTCAAAACGCACATGAGCTTGCTCTCAAATAGTTTGTGCAGAACATCTAATAAGACATGAGCTGTGTTGCCCATAACATTGTCTAGTTAAAACTACATGTCGCTGTTGTTCATGTAATAGAGTGCAGGTCAAATACAGTCAGTGCTCGTCGACCTACTGCGCTCGCCGCTGAAGGTGATAAACTGGAAAATGTCTTGGACCTCAAGGGAATTGGAATCATTTCAAATTTTGACAACTTTGTCAGTTCATGTACTCATTCATAGAGGAATGGGGTTCATCGCTGAAGATAATACTCTTCCCGAGGCTAACACACATTGTTATCTATGACCTAGCAGAATATATAAAAGTTAATTTGGCAAATGCAGCTTCAATAAGAAACTGTTAACAACTGTCAAAGTATGAAAGTTCCTGTTGGAAGTCCTCATGAAAAAAATTCAATGGCGTAAAAAATCTTATGGATGATTATGACAATATCTTGCTACATCAGGAACTTGTCATACATAAAGGACTTGGAATTGGAAAGTAGAACAAAAAAAAAAACTCGAATTCCACCCAAATCTTCACGTCACATTTTGAAGTTCCGTAGGCAAATTCATTTAAAAAAGAATAATCCACCAACCTATGATGAAACTCTACAGGTAGAAATTCTGACAAATGCTAACCCCACTATGCCTTTAGGAAAACACCGTTTTAGTATCTTGAGTCTTGGCCTTTGCATGTTAGGTTAGAGATACTCTCTGAATAGTCACATAGCCCACCACAGTTTTACAAACTCTAGAAAAAAAAATGTCTCAGTGCACAATACCTAGTAAAAAAAATGTATCAAGGTTGTGATAGATTCCTTATACAAATTTAATAGCCATTCCATTTTAGAGCGATCGATCCTGTAGTGTAATTGCCAGGAGATTCAGCAATTTCCACAAAATCATGAAGCTCCGTCTGAGCTTTCGACCGATTAAACCAAAAAACTATCTGCAGTGAGGTGCAAGTGATTATTCGCCTAATTTACGCTTTTCGTAACGCTGTCACATGCTAGATCATGTGCAATGCCACTCGATTTTATACAGATTTAAGATTAGAAACTTGCTGACAAAGTCATCAGTCATTGCTTTCAAGACAAACTGTCTATTCATGTATTCAGCCACAAGAAATTCCGATACGATGCGCATTAATGATACGAGCACCGCAAGTTGAGGACTCTACACTCACCAGAGAGATTATGGGATATAGTATTTGATTTTGTAAAATTTTAACGTTGCAGTATAACACACCAGACTCTGTGTTGGGGAGCGAACCCACTACCTACTAGACTACCGGGTACCCGATTTTATAAAATTTTATTGGACTGTGTAATGCAGGCCAATAATTATTCAAACTACAGGACTATGCAATCACCATTTATACATCTTAAATACATGCATTAAAGGATTTGTTTTGTCTGAGAAATATGAAAACTAACAAGTACTTGTCCTAGCAAACGAAAGATAAGATACTAAACATCTGGTATGAAAAAAGAAGGTATTTCCTTTCAGTTAGAGGATGGCTCTAGTAGGGGTAGTGTGTTGGCTTATTAGACGTGAGGCCTCGGTTCAAAACCCAGGTCAGACATTAAAACGAAAATATGGAAACATACTGCTTTGGCAGAGACTCTGACTATAAATAAAATTGCCATGAAAAAGTTTCTCCAACCTATAGTACGTAGTCATCTTTAAACTGTAGGTAACGCCACTCATGTATAAAATTAACACACACAACATCAGTGGTATGAGAAGCTAGGTCGTCATCCTGACTAATGGGTTGTAATGTACGTCTGTATGTAGAGGATAGCTTCACACTATTCCCAAAATAGCCTTTTTCAACTGGTCAAGCCAGGTAACCTGGAGTAACCTCGTCATTGTTCCGTATTTGGAACAATCACATTCGGCAGCTAACAGTAGCAGCTCATCCTCTCTCCTATATGCCCAAACTGTGTAGATGAGAAAGAAAATGAGCAGCATATTCTAATATGCTACCTCAAATTTAGATGGCGCGGGAAAACTAATTTTAGGCCAAACCGGCTTATGGGTGAGATGCTGAATTCTGAAATTCTATGGAGCCAATACGAAGATGAAATTTAATTTAATCTGACAAATCCTTGAAGCTAACCGGCACTCAGCAAAGAAATATCTTACGACAGTCCCGCCCCGGGAGAGTGGGTGAAGGTTATAGGAGGTGGGTTTAGTACGTACGCACTAGCGTTGGTGAATCGAGCACACTTTTTGCTGGCACAAACATATCTTTCGATGGTTCCCACCTCCGGCTCAAGATGAAAAAAAGAAGAAGCACATCCTGCCCGTATAGGTTGTAAAACCCGCAGTCAAAATCCCTCAAAATCCCTACGTATCTATATACATATACATAATTGGTCATTACAAGCCTTCAGTCAGGATTATGATCTAGTTTCTCACACCACTTATGTTATGTGCATTAATTTTTATACATGAGTGGTGGGACCTACAGTTTAAAGTCGACTCCGAACGACAGATTTTTGAGAAAAACTTTTCATGGCAATTTTAATTACTCTCACAGTTTTTGCCAGAAATCTGCTGAGAGGAAGTCACCGTAGAAATACTTTCTGTACTTTGTTTTGATGTCTAGCATGGGGCTCGAACCCTGGCTTTACATCTAATAAGCCGACGCACTACCTACTAGACTACGGCGACTACCTCCCTACATATCCGGGCTACCCAATTCTCTGTGAATTACTTAACTTTAGCTTCATGTAGAGTCAATTTTAGGAGACTTTACGAATTAAAGTGGCATCAACCAGTCACATGTTTTTTGTTCTACTTTCGTTTAAAGGTGGTGGACCTCTTTATTTAAGCTTTGCTAGTCCTTTACAGACGCAATTCTACATACATTTTTAACTTTGCAAGGCCTTAATGAGTTTCTCGGAAAAAAACAAATAAACAACAACAGCACCAAAAAAAGAACAAAAAATTCAATTTGACTTGATTTACTGTTGCTTATCGCTCAAGTCAGTTTAAGTTCAAACCCACTTGAGTGAAAAATTTAAATTATAACTGATGAAGACAAATGACTTTGTACGTCTACAGATTACAGGGTATGAATGTTATGAATGTTATGTATGTACGTACAACTAGAGTACACAAGTACTAAGTTTTACCACTGCTTAACTGACTTATAAATTTGATGTATGATTTGTATTTCATTATTTTGATGTAATTTTAGATGATATTTTAGTAGCATTAGTACTGGTATTTTACGAATGGTTGATTATGTTTTGCGATTCATTTTTTCCCCCTAAACACAGCAAAAGAGAACAAGAAAAAGTAGGTTTCTATGTACAAATGATTGATATACGTCTAAGTCTACGTTTGCTATTAAGCGTCTTATAAGCGCCGCCAAATAAAAGATAAAAAAGAATAAAACTTAATACAGTGAGAGTCAAAAGAAACTGCACATTATATATATATATATATATATATATATATTAATAAATGACCGTTATTTTTTTATTTTAAAATTGTTTCATTAACAGTTTTTAAAATTTAAAAAAAAAATTTTAAAAATTTCGAAATATTGTCAAATTTTTTCGGGCCATCCCCTTAAGTGGTAAAAGTTTGCTGGTTGTTAGAATTTGATCCTTAATGTACAGTTCCTTTTAGAAGTTGCCATAGTCTAGTAGGTTCAAACCCCCAGGTCAGACATCAAAACGAAAAATGAAAACATATTTCATTGGGTGACATCTTCTCAGCAGATTTCTGGCAAAAACTCAGAGAGTAAATAGAATTACCAGGAAAAGTTTTTTAAAAATCCTACGGAGTCGACTTTAAACTGTAGGTCCCGCCACTCATGTATAAAATTAACACACACCACATAATTTGTGTGAGAAACTAAGTCGTAATCCTGACTGAACGGTTGTAATGCCCAATTATGTATGATTACAGTTTCTTTTGATGCTCACTGTAGAAGAAAAAATTATAAATTGTATGTTGTATGTATATATTTCGGACTGCTAGTCACTCTGTACGTACATACATGATGTACGTTCATACTTTTATTCAGTTTGTCAGGCATTTAATCATTCATTTCAGACGGTGGCCATAGAAATTATTGTACAGCCTGTGGCTTTTTATGCAACACGCGCTTAATAAATGTTTTTTTTTTTTGTTTTTTATTATAATGCCATTGTTATTGTTGTTGTTGCTATTATTCACTTAAACTTTTAGTGAAGAATTGATTTTAAATGAGTTTTGTCAGTTGATTCTCCAATTCGTTTAGGAAGATGGATTGTTTTTTTGTTTTTTGCAGCATGTTTTCGTTTTGGCTGATGTTGTTTTGAGGCGAAGGTTTCAGGTTTCAAGTACATCAACGTAACTGATATATTGTCTTTTTTGTTGTTGTTGTTGTTTATTTTGCCTACAATGATATTCATTAAGACAAACAAAAACTTAATTAATTAATGAAATATTATGGTGTTTAACATTTTTTTATTTCGTTTTTTTTTTACCAAAGACTGATGGGTTTTTAAACACTTTTGATCATTTATTTTCTTGAATATTTTTTTTGGTTTTTTGTTTTTGTTGTTGTGCTTACTAATTGATTTTATTGTTTTTGTTATGGCCAACGATTTCATCATGTTTATGACACATTATTATTGTTGAATTTGGTATACAGTTTAGGAAATTCATAAATTTCCTATTTAAGTTCGAAGACATGTGCCCACACACACACACTTAAATGCTTAATGGCGCTAAAGTATGAATCGCATGATGTATGAAACACCATGAACACAGCTTAGTTTGCTTTACCAATCAAGGCGTATTATTGAAATAGATTTGTAAACTTACTTACTTATGTACTTAATTGCTGTTTACAAACCTTTAGTCAGGATTACAACCAAGTTTGTCACACCACTCACGTTAAGTGTTTTTATTGTTTCCATAAGTGGCGGAATCTACAATTTATAGTCGACTCTGAACAACAGATTTTTGAGAAACTAAGCTAGATCGTAATCCTGACTCAAGGGTTAGTATTATTAATTACGTAAATCAAAATGAATTTAATCGATAGCATGGTGGGTTATGTTGATCTTGAGGGTCGTTGTGGTTTGTGGTTTAATTGCTTACACGCGCTACTTAAGAATACCTCAAACAAAAATGTATAACAGTTCTAAATTGCACAATCTTGTTGGGAAGTTCAAATCAACTCCATGTGAGATGGCCATGTGACCAAAATCGTTCGTGTCAAGTAATCAATGTGGTTGCCCATGGAGGCCACATGCAGTTGATGTCCAGATCATCCAATTCAGAGCAAAAGTACTACAGTACTCACAAATGATATCTGAGATGATTTTTTAGATGAAAATTAGCGTCAGTTGTGAATTGCTCGAGAACCTATTGAGGGAACACAAGTCGTTGTCTATAGCCCTTCACTGAGGTTTGACAAACTATTCTAAATACATGACAACTAGTTTAAAGAACTTTGCTTTAACAGTCGCAAACGCTGTAGTATACAGTAATCGTAACATAATCTAATAGGTAGTATGTTGGCTTATTAGACGTGAGGCCATGGTTCAAGCCCCGGGTCAGACATTAAAACGAAATATGAAAAATATTTCTTCGGCGACTTCCTCTCAGCAAATTTCTGGCTAAAACTCTCAGAATAAATAAAATTGCCATGAAAAGTTTCTCAAAAATATGTCGTTCGGAGTCAACTTTAAACTGTGGGTCCCACTACGCGCGTATAAAATTAACACGAACAATATCAGTGGTGTGAGAAGCTGGGCCGTAATCCTAACTGAAGGGTTTACTGATGACCAGTTAAGTATGAATGTATGTGAATACCCCATACGCTTAACAGAATGCAAACAGCGTTCAGCTTGACTGCCCAGAGCCAAAAGAACTGTTGTTATTGTTGTGGCTAGAGTAGACATAACAATTCTGGAATAGGGGAATTTGAAAATTTCAAACAAAAAAAAAAAAAAAAAGAAAAAACTAGTGAAAATGCAATGCTCTCAAGAAATTATTGCAGTTCCAACTTGCATATATAGAGTGGGAAATTTGAAAGTTTAAATTTAAAAATGGCAGTAAAACAAAAACAGTTTGAAATTTTGCTAAATTTATACTTTTGTTGTGAAGTATAACTGTTCCGCTTAGAAATGGAATATTATTTCATTCATATGGCTGCCGCAGCTGGCCTCACAGCGGCTAATTCGATCGGACCAATTTTCGTGCACTTTTTCGAGTGTATGTGGTCGTAGCTCGACAATGGCATCACGAAAGTTGGCCTTCGAATGCTCAATTGTCTCTGGTTGGTCGGCATAACACTTTTCTTTAACAGTGCCCCACATACAATACACCACCGTTGTCAAATCGCAGCTTCTTGACTTCGCATTGACATCACCATTTCGTCTAATTAAACGGTCATCAAACGTTTGATAAATCGATTGTGACATGAGATGTATGGCTAACAGCGTCATCCTGTTGAAACCAAGCATCATTCACATCAATACCATGAAGAGCGAATAGAAAAAATTCGGTTATCAAGGCGCGATAGGTGCCACCATTAACCGTGATGGCTGTTTTGGTTTCTGTAAGACTACATGTGGGTTTACTGAGTCCCAAATATGGTAATTTTGCTTAGTAAAGTACCCACCAGGATAAAAATGAGCTTCCTTCGAAAAGATCTAGCGAAGCTAAAATGAAGCGGATGGTAATGCGGTTTCAACTCTTGAGCCAATTGAACTTTGTAAAGCATCATACAGAGATCTTTTCGCAAAATTTGACGTCAACTGAGTCATGAAGTGTTCAATTCTTGAGAACGATGACGAGTTGATGTTGATAGATTCTCAGGCATATTCTCAGTTACAGTTTCAATATTTTCGGATGTACACACTGTATGAGCATGCTCGCGTCTTGGCGCATCCACAATGAAACCAGTTTTACGAACTTTAGCAATTAACTTGTGTATACCGGGCACTGTTGGTCCATCTCTACGAACAAATTTTGTACGACATTTTCCTGCAGTGGCCCATCAGTTATCTTTGTTTTGAAAATAAATTTCCAATAAATCGATTCATTACGTTCAGTAGAGATAAAATACTGAATTTTGTAACAGAATAGAATGACATAAGTATTACGAGATTCGTAATAACCGAATGGTTCAAATTTAAAACGTTATATGGCCCACCCGATATACACCCAAAGGTATACAGCAACAATACTCTGCGAAAGCAATATTCTGGGAGTGGAATGGTGGATAAAAAGTTTAAATAAACGTGGAGTAGGGCAACGAAATCCTGTGCTTCGTGCAGAAAATCTAAAGCGTTACGACAGAGTTGAATAGTGTAGGGTTTTAAAATTGTTTGCTTAGCCAAGCCAATCATAATTTGTGTTTTCGTTACGACTTTAACTGTCATTAAAATTAAGAGTTATAAAGTATATGATAGTCTAACAAACAGCCAGCCAGACAAACATAAAATGAAGTTAAATTTTGTTAAATGTTTCTTTCGAAACTTTTTTTTAATGATCAAAGAAACCCTCAAATGTGGGTTTCTGTTTGTAATTTATCATGTTCAAGCCATAACTCATCTTTGGTTTTCGTTAATGTTTTTTCGAGCTTACAAAACGTATTTGAATTTCACGATTAACAATTTGGCTTTCAATGCAAAAAAAAACAAACCCCTCAAGCGTTAAGAATTATGGCAAAACAACCGTTAACGACTACCCACCACACTTTTGTTTAACAGAAAAAATGTGTTTTTTTTAATGAAAATTTCAGTCATTTTTGTTGTTGTAAAACAAATTGTTTTTTGGGGGTCATCCGGCTACAAGTAATGAAAGTTAAAAAAGTTTTTGCAAAAACCAAATTGGCAAATTGATTGCGACATTGTAATTTAATTTTATTTATCGTTCTTCTTAGGCATACACATCGCTTCAAAGTCCTTCGCGAATTCTTGTTTTCTTTTGTTTGCTCGCAACACACCCTGAAGCGTATATCCGCTTGTGACATTTAATAATGTTTTGCCAAATTCCCTTATTTTTCTTACGTTTTAAACAGAACATTTGGTAGAACACTTTGACGCCCTTCCACCACTGCCGCAGCCACTATATCACCAATAATCAATTTGCTGAAAGATCAAAAGAGCTATGCTAAGAAATTAATCAAGCCCGCGGACTAGAAGGAAAATAATTTCCATTCATTTTTGTCCAGTAGTCAGTGCATCAGGGTAGCTTCAAAGGCCAAATAACAAGATTGCTGAACAGAATAACTTTGTAAAGAAACAGGAGTTTTTCATTTTCATAATGCGCCAGAACTTAAAAAGTACAAGCAAGTGCTTTAGGACTTAAGGGCATTTTTTTCAGCCGCATACACAGTTTAACAATACTATTGGAGTTTTGCGAGGATTCGTTGAAAATAAAAAGAGAGGTCAACAGAATGATTTTAAAAAGAAAATCTCGATTTAATAAAACAATTTAAACAAGGAAAAAGCAATGCAGCCAGTCCAACAGCATATACATATACAGGGTGTTTAAATTTGTACCATTCGGTTATTTCGAATCTGGCAATTCTTATGTCATTCTATTCTATCAGAAAATTCCACCCAACCTAGTGAATCGCCTTACGCTTAAGCAACGTTGGGATTTATTTGAAATTTATTTCCAAAGCAAAGACAGTTGGGCGAAAATTGCACGAAATTTAGTCGTACTAAATTTGGTGCACAGAAGGACCAACAGTGCCCGGTATACGTTGGTTTATTGCTAAAGTTCGTGAAACTGATTTCAATGTGGATACGACAAAACGTAAGCATGCTCGTACAGTACGTACAACCGAATATATCGAAGCTGTGGCTGACAGTGTGCCTAAGAATCCATCAACATCAAGTCGGCACCATTCTCAAGAATTGAATGTTTAACGCACCAGTTTACGTCGTATTTTAAGAAAAGATCTCTGTATGACGCCTTATAAAGTTCAACTGGTTCAACAGTTGAAACCACATGACCATCCGCTTCGTTTTAGCTTCGCTAGATGGGCAAACGAGAAACTGCACACTTAAACAGATTTTGTAAAAAAAATCATCTTTTCGTATGAAACACATTTTTATCTTACTAGGTACCTTAGTAAGCAAAATTTCCGTATTTGGGACGTGGTCGCACAGAAGCCAATGCACCCATAACGAGTGACTGTTTGGTATGGATTGTTGAGCGGGGCCATCAGCTCAACAATTACGATCGATGGAGACACCTGTCACGCTACGATAACCAATTTTTTTGTAACCGCTCTTCATGGTACTGATGTCAACGGTGTTTGGTTTCATCAGGTTGGTGCAACTTGCCATACATCTCATGGTACAATCGATTTATTGCATCAAACGTTTGATGGCCTTTTAATTAGCCGAAATGGTGATGTCAACTGGCTGCCAAGAAGCTACAATTTGACACCGTTGGACTATTTTCTGTGAGGCGCCGTTAAAGAAAAGTATTATGCCGACAAACCAGAGTTAATTGAGGATTTGAAGGCTAACATTCGTGATTCCATAGATGAGATACGACCCCATACACTCCAAAAAGTGCACAAAAATTGGTCCGATCGAATGAGGTACTGTGAGGTCAGCCGTGGCGACCTATAAATGAAATAATAATCCATTTCTAACCGGAAAAATTGTACTGCACAGCAAAATATAAATTTGGTAAAATATCAAACCGTTTATATTTTTTTGTATTTTTAAATTTAAACTTTTAAGTCACCCACCCACGATGGTCCTCGAATTTGGCTACAATGTCTCACTGTATCTGCAGTGTAGGATTTCATATAGTCGATTTTGGACGTTATGCTCTTACGTATTAATTTTTCAACTTCACCTATTTGTGTCACCATGTAATTTATTTAAAGCTACAGGTCTCCTCTACATTTTCCGGCTAATATTGATGAATGGGTTTTGTGAGAGATTAATAAAAAAAAATTATTTTAAATGCGAGGTCGTCATAATTGTAATTCTTTTGTATTGTTGCTCTTATAATTTGTTTTTAATCTTGCAAACGATTTAAATTAATGTCTGATAAGCAGTATTAAACAAATATATCGTAAAATATTTATGAATTGTTGATTTCGTCTAAAGACAGGTTTTATTTCCATAAGTAGCCGAGTTTCACTTTTAGTTGGTACACTTTTTTGACGTGAATGACAATAAACACACGTGGATTGTAGAGAGATGAGGAGAAAAAATTTGCTTAAAAATTCATAGTCTAGTTAGGAAATAATACTCAAATGAAGATTATTTTTTCTCACATAAATGATCCAACTTTACAACGCAACTTCAACTGTTAATGGAAACCACACTTCATGGACCTTCAGGTTTCCTTTTTGTCCCACCAAAATGAAAATAAGCTTCTTCCGAAAAGTTTTTTTTTTGTAAAATCGACATCACCGTTGGCTCAATGTTGTTCAAGCGCAAATCGACTCATTACATGCAGTGGAGATAAGATACTGAATTTTGTGACAGAATAGAATGACATATGTAAGTATTGCCAGATTCGAAATTACCGTTGTTTCAAATTTATACCGATAAATGGCCCACCCGATAAAGAGTATTGTCTGGGGACCACCAAAGGAATCCACAAATAATGGGGTATTTAAGTAAAGTACCGTATGTATCAACTTTTCAATTGTTAAGTATTATGGGAAACTGCCGTAGTCTGCTAAATAGTGTGTTGGCTCATTAGACGTGAGTCCCCTCAGGTCACACAACTCGATCCCAACAAAACATGAAACAATATTATTTTTGGAAACTTCTTCTCAGCAGATTTCTAACAAAAACTCTGAGGATAAATAAAATTGCCAAGAAATTTTTTTAAAAAAATCACACTTATGTTAGTGGCGTGGGAAGCTAGGTCGTAAACCTGACCTAAGGTTTATAATGACCAATTACGTACGCGCGTGACAGTAGGAACTCTAAAAAACTGTTGCTGTTATCATGGAATTAACATAAAAAAATAGGTCTGCACTGAAGCTACAAAATTTATAGAAAGACAGGCATACATATTGTATTCATGCCAAGTCCATCGGTATAATAAAGGGATCGCTGTTATACAAATCGACATTAACGCACCTTTAAATATAAATTTAATGACTCAAAAAAACCCATAATAAAACCAATAAATGACAAATGAGACGCCACATTATATGCGAAAACCAACCAATAATCGTATTTGTATTCGTTATCGAAATTGAAATAAACAAAAAAAAAAAACTTAAAATCGTCCACAAAATTGTTTTCAATCGGTTTTGTGATGTTTTTATTTATAAAAATCCACCACAAAATGCTCATAAACTTTTAAGTTTTATGAGCTTTAGTGGTATAATTTGACACATTGTGCTTCAATGATAATATGATCGCATTCGTATTTGAATTTGAATTCAAAATTGGAATTTGAATTTGAATTCTGTTTAAGTATGGATACACAACACACACATAAATATCAAATGAAATAAATTTTAGACGAAGTAATTAATGAAGCAAAACGACAGCTTATTTGCTGATTTCAAGCAAACGAAATATATATGGTTTTGAATTTTTTGATTTTAATTTTACGTCTGTTTCAGTATAGACTTTATATGTATATAGGAATGAACTGATGCCATCGATTTATTTAAAAAATTTACAGTCGTTTCGAAAATTGGGTTGCCATTATTAGTTGTTATTGGGGTGGAGTATTCGTAATTAAAAAATGTACATGTGGATTCGTGGTGCTACAGGATATGTTATTTAATTTCAATGAAGTATGTAATAATCGCCGTAGTCTAGTAGGTAGTGTGTCAGGTCAGACATCGGAACGAAAATATGAAAAATATTTCTCCTGCGATTTCCGCTCAGCAGATTTCTGGCAAAAACTCTGAGATTAAATAAAATTGTCATGAAAAGTTTCTCAGAAATCTGTCGTTCGGAGTCGACTTTAAACTGTATATCCCGCCACTCATGTATAAAATTAACGCACAAAACATAAGTAGTGTGAGAAGCTAGGTCGTAATCCTGAGTGAAGGGTTGTTATGACCAATTGTGTATGTAGTAAACCGCCTTTATCTTTATTAGCAAGTGCATCAAAGGGCATGGTATTCCAGCTCAACTATGTATATCACTAACGCGGACATCTAAACCTATCTAAACCGGCAATTTTATAAAATCAACTCGCAATTGAGCATATATAGCAACAAATTATGACGCCGCAGAGCTATCTTACATCTCCCAGATAGACATTCAGCATAACAGTTTCGAATAAAGCTGAAAACTACTTTGAAAGTTTAAAGAATTTAGTGACCGATATGTGATATTTGGAAACTGACCTTGATTCTCTATATCTATCCACTACGGAACTACTTTTCAAATTAACAAAGCATTCAGTTTTAATCAGCTTCGCTTACCACGGCTATTGGCTGACTGAACATAAGTTCAGTCTTATGGCACTGGGCTCAAGAACAGCCTACTAGAACTGAAATATTTTCGTATTTATATTCGAAAACTATAGTGAACTCGAACAATGTTGCAATGAGTATGCGTACAACGTTGGTGTCAAACTCATACCATTCGAAATATGTTTGATTCATAAGCTTACTCTTTCAGATTCACAACTTTAGAAAAATATATATACTCATAAATGATTCGAGCGATTCGAATCATTCGTCAAAATTTACAGTCTTAGTTGTTGCTGCATTTACAAAGAAAGAAGAAAGACACATAAACAAAAAAGACAAAGACAGCAAGCAGAGCAAACCCACAACCTTCTTGTGAGTACTGCAGTGTTCGTACGCGAATCATACTTATTTTGTGATTCGTGCATGCGATGAGTCTTGGAGAGTCGAAATCAATAACATCATGTGTATTGTTAAGTATGAGTACCATGAGTATTTCAAACTTTAAATATGAGTAGTATGAGTATGACATTAACATAAGTATGAATGCGTATAAGTATCAGAAATTATAAGTATTATTCGAATCTACTCATCGTTTTGAATACTCATTGCTGACCTCTGGTTCAAGACCCAGGTCAGACATTTGCAACAAAATGAAAACTAAAAAATATTTCTTTGGCAACTGCTTCTCAACAGATTCCTGGCATAAACCATGAGAGTAAAACAAATTGCCGTGAAAAAGCTTCTTAAAAATCTGTGGTTCGGAGTCGCCTTTAAACTTTAGGTCACGCTACTCATGCATAAAATTAACACACACAACGTGGGTGGTGTGAGAAGCTAGGTCGTAATCCTGACTAAAGGGTTGTAATGTCCAATTATGTATACATGTATATATGTATGTATAATTGGTATGCTTCTTATAGAATTTAAATCAAATGGAGCTAGCAATGAGACAATATTCTTTCACCGCCCATATTGTTGCTAAATGGACAGCGGAGATAACAGAATTGATATTTGAACTGTTTTAGAGATTTACATGAGATGGCCTTGTGAATAGAAAATAATATTCGATTGACCCTGAACTAATTGCCGCTTGACTATCAGCAGAGATATATGTTGGAAATATTCAACTTATGATCAATCCTGCATCATGTTTAATGCCCATTACTTTGGCCTGAAACTTACTACGGAAGTCAAGAAGGACAACGATTAAACCCCCAGTTCATCAACCTATGTAACTTCCATGTTTAGAACCGTTCGCCCATATTTTCGAATAATTTCCGCCTGTAGCGAATTTTACTCAGAGTCTAGTGCTACTCAGTTAAAATAGGGAATAATGCTCATATGACAATGCAGTACTAGTGAGGATTCCACACTGAAGAAATTTAAATATAAACTGTAAGAGGTATCCATTTCATGACGTACATAATTGTCCTTCAGAATTGCTAATTTGAATAACAATGTATCGTTTTCGGCGCACGTTTACTTTTATTCTTAATGTGGATCCCGTGAGTCGTTATATATTGCTCACTGAAGAACCTGTATAAGGAAGCATTGACGAAGATCTATTTACTACTTAATTGGTCATTACAATCTTTGAGTCAGGATTACGACCTAGCTTGTCACACCACTTATGTATGTTGAGTGTGTTAACTGTATAAATGAGTTTTGGGGGCTTCATGCATCCCTATGTATTTGTTTTACTTTGTCTTTGTATTTTACAAATCGTGTAAAGTCAAGAAAAGCAATTGCTTTTTACTCTCATTTCTCTGTAATATTTTCTTTGTGACTTCTTTGTGACATACCTAAATTCCCATGGCCTTTATTGATAATAAAAATATATTTTTTTACTACGACTTAAACTTGTGCAACTGATTGTACTTTTAAAATTTTGCTTATTTGGCAACTCTTGTTATAACACATTAATTTGAAGCTTTCTTGTGTTTCTTTTTTTGTATCGTGGTTTTCTAATAATAAGAAGATACATTGTGATCTTTATGGCTTTAAAGACGACAAGTGTATTTTAAATAAATATTTATAATCCTAATAATGTGCCATCATTTGAGCACAATAAAATTAACATTTTAAATTTTTAAAACAAAGTTTTTTTTTGGGTAACATTTATATTTTTCAAATGGCGTTTAATAACAAGCAAACAGACGCTGAATTTTAGATATGAGTTGGTAACTTTAAAAAATTAAAATTGTGATAATTTTTGTTGGTATAACTTGACGTTATTTTAATTGCTGAAATAAATCGAAATCAAGACAAATTTATGAGTTTAAAATTGTCAATGTAGATGGGTTTTAACGAGCAATGGATACGTATAAGAATATAAAATAAATGGTTGGTTTTATAGGGTGGGTTTGAAATTTTGCCAAATTCATTTTTTTGTTGTGAAGTACAATTGTTGCGGATAGAAATGGAATCTCATTCCATTCATATGGCTGCCGCGGCTGGCCTCACAGTGCCTCATTCGATTGGACAAATTTTCGTGCACTTTATCAAGTGTATGGGAGGTCGAATCTCGGCAATGGCATCATGAATATTGGCCTTCAAATGGTCAATTGTCTCCGGTTTTGTCGGCATAACATACGTATGTGCATACATAATTGGTCATTACAACCCTTCAGACAGCATTACGACCTAGCTTCTCACACCAATTATGTTTGTTTGATTTTTGAGAAACTTTTCATAGCAATTATATTTACTTTACTAGTTTTTGCCAGAAAGCTGCTGAGAGGTTTGAACCGTGGCCATACGTCTAATAAGCCGACACACTAGCTACTAGACTACGGCGCACCATAGAAAGTAGTCCAATGGTGTCAAATCGAAGCTTCTTGGCGGTCAATTGACATCACCATTTCGGCTAATTGAACGGCCATTAAACGTTTGACGCAATAAATCGATTGTGGCATGAGATGTGTGGCAAATTGCACCATCCTGAAACCAAATATCGTTTACATTAACCCTTTGCACTCGTATGTCACACTGGAGGTAACAATTTCAATTTACTCTACAACTCGCATATTAGTCTGTAGGCGATAAAACTAAATAACTGTAAAACACATTGCGGCTTACACTGTAATAATATGTCAAGTTTTGTCAGTCGAGTGTTAGTCGTGCATGGAATTTGTTTTCTTTGTCTAATTCAGTACACATGTACATACTCTTACTTCCTGCTTAAAGTGGATTTTGAAAACAGTTAGGGTAATGACAGTGAATTTGAATTTACGAGTTCAAACGGTACTATATTCATCTGATAGTGAAAGTGATACTGTACCAGAGCCTGTTAGGGATAATGACACTATATCAGAATCGAGTTGGATTGATGTGATTGAAGAAGAGGATGAGCTGTCAGGAGAATTTACATTTAGTGTTGGAGACAAGAATGTAGGGCTTCAATTTCAAGACAAAGAGTTTGAGCCAATAGATTTTTTTAAAAGATTTTTCACTGATGAACTTATTGCAGACATTGTAAAGAAAACCAACATTCATTCAGCTAAATTAAATACAAGTTGACAGATAACGAGCTTGAAAATTAATCGAGTGCAAAGGGTTAATACCATGAAGAGCGGGTACAAAAAATCGGTTATCATAGCCTCCAATGACCGTAAGGGTTGCGCCGTCCTCATTTTCAGAGACATAAGGGCCAACGATGCCTCCGCTCCACAATTCGCACCAAACAGTCACTCATAATGTGTGTATTGGCTTCTGTAAGACAACGTATGGGTTTTCTAAGACCCAAATACGGCAATTTTGCCTATTATCGTACCCACCAAGATGAAAATTAGCTTGATCTGAAAAGATGATTTTTTTTTTGGAAATATCATCGTGCAGTTTCTTGTTAGCCCATCTAGCGATGCGAAAACGAAGCGGACGTTCAAGCGGTTTCAATTCTGGAACCAATTGAACTTTCTAAGGCGTCATACAGAGGGCTTTTCACAATATTCAACTTATTTTGGTGCGAAAAATGTTACATTTTTGAGAACGATGACGAGTTGATGTTGATGGATTCTTAAGCACACTGTCAGCCACAGCTTCGATATTTACATATGTACACCTAATTCTGTTTTTACACGGTCTTTTTTTACACGGTTTTGATATAACACGGTTTGAAAATAAAATATTTTTAATTTTTGTTACACGATTTTATTCCATTTAGCATGATTTAAAATTTTTAGTGCTTAAATTTTTTTGTCAAATTTAATTTTTGCAAAGTATGTTCATATCACAAATTAAAGGGAATTCCCTTTTTGCGCGACAAGCAAATTTACTGGTCAAAGCAAATGTAAATGGCACAAATTTAGGGGAATTCCCTTTTGTGCATACAAGCACAAAGGTCAGAGCAATTGAAATGTGTTAATATTTTGTGTTTGGTAAAGAAATTTTTTATTGGCAAATTTGTTTTTCTATCATTACATTAAATTTAACGCATTAAGATGAAAGGTAAGCCAAAAAATATTTTATATTTATTAAGTTATTTATATTTTTAATTTTGTTATATATTTTATGAATCCCTAAAAGAAAATGTCAAATACAAAACTTCTTAAAAAATCCTTGTTTTTCACAAATTTTAATAGGTTTTAGAGATTAGGAACCAATCACCTAAATTTGCATACGATCAGTGTCTTTTTTTACACGGTTTTTTTTTACACGGTTTTTTCTGGAACCAATCTACCGTGTAAAAACAGAATTAGGTGTATGTACTGTACGAGCACGCTCACGTCTTGGCGCATTCACAATGAAATCAATTTAACGAACTTTAGCAATAAACTTGCGTATACCGGACACAGTTGGTCTTTCTCTGAGACCAAATTTTGTACGACTAAATTTCGTGCAATTTCCTACAAATTTTATTTGTTTCGGAAATAAATTTCCAATAAATCCTAACGTTACTCAAGCGTAAAATGATTCATTACGTTCAGTAGAGAAAATATACTGAATTTTTTGGCAGAAGATAATGACAAAACTATTGGTTCAAATTTAAACCGATAGATGGCCCCCACTATATTTTTTTTTTATTTCATTTAAATTCAGTCACAATATTAACAATAATGATGCCCATAATTAAACGTTATGATGACACACAAATTATAAAAACGAAATCATAATAAAAATGTGAAGAAAGAGGCGGACAGACAAGCATATGAATGTTTGGATTGATAAATTTCAGTTAAATTAGTATCCTTGCGGCGACGTACATGCTCTAAATTAACATTTTCGTTGTTTTCTTCAGGTATAGCAACCAAAATATTTGATTTGTTTGTATCTCGTTTGATTGTCAAATGTTTGTGATTTTATTGTGTTTTTGTAAATGCGACTGAGAGCACCTTTTTAATTTAAGTTTTCAGTAGTGATTTCGTTTGGTTGAGGCAAACATACGGGCAGGCAGGCAGTTAGGTCGGTAGTCAGGCCAGGCATTAATAAAACATTCATTCATTCATTCATTTGAAGTGGTAGAATAATGTTATTTGTGTTGATATTTAACTTAAATTTAAATTTATAACGTATATATTTGAAATTGTCAGGCAATTAAAATTTGCAAAAAATAAAAGCATAAATTATGCTGTCAATTGACTAAAGCCATAAATTGTTATTAACTCGTTTTTTTATTACTTTTGTATTATCATATGAGTTTTCGTTTATTCTGGTTTTATTTTTTCTTTTGTCTCAAATTAAATATACGCTCAAATTAAATGAAAGCGAAAATAAAGTGACAGTTATTTAACGTCAATTAAATCCATATTTGATGTTGTTATTTATTTTTTAAGCCACCTATTATATTTATATAAAGCAGCCTATCTCCCAAGCTGGTTATACTACTGAAAAAACAATAAACTTTTGAGTCATATGACTGTGACAGGCATTCATTTAATTACGTCAACAAATGGCCACTTGTCAGTAGAGTGTCAATCAATTAAAATGTTTTCCTAAGAGGTTTTTTTTTACTAATTAATATATGAGTAGGTTTTGCTAAAATGATTTTTTAAGCTTTAAAGAAACGCACACACAAATTAAAAAATTAATTATAAATTTAAAAAATTATTTAAAAAAATAAGGAAAACTGTTTTAGACCGTTTTAACCATTAAACTTTAGAGAATTGAAACCAAATGCGTCTTTCTCATTTTCATGTTAATTGGCTGCCAACCAAATGTAAACAAAAACAAATTAAATCACAATTTATTTGCAAACTTAAACAGTGTCTTATACTATGTCTAGATATGCACTTTTATTGAGTCAATATTCGGTTTATTGACTACAATATTTTAAGTATTTAGACATAATAATATACGCAGTTCAGCTGCTTATTCAATATTCATTTGACAGCTGGTAAATAAAACAGCTGGTTGTTTGTTTTGTTCGTTGTTCGTTGTTCGCTGTTCGCTGTTTTTTTTTTGTCGTTATTGAAAGTGTTCGGAAAATTGTAATATGCTCACTGAACGTACTTATGACAGTGCTGTATTTCAAGTTTTAATCAATATTATAATAATATATATAATATAATTAATTGACATTTTATATGAAATATTGAGATCAATAATGCCGTTTATTGCGACTTACTCAATATAAGTAAATAATTGGTTATTACAACCCTCTAGTCAAGATGACAACCTAGCCTCTCACACCACCTATGTTGTTGTGGTTATCGACTCAAAACAACAGATTTTTGAGAAATTTTCATGGCATTTTTAATTCCTCTCAGAGTTTTTGCTACAAATCTGCTAAGGAGAAGTCGCCGCTCAAAAACATTTTATTTACAATTCTATTCCCGGAATATAGCTTACACAGTGGTTTGCTGTTGCATACTTTTGCACCCGTCTATGGAAGTTACAATTGTAATAATTCCTGCAATGCCTTGTATTTTTACTTGCTGTTTTGGTTGAAAGTTGAAAATTCCATCGTTCCAGCATTGTTATGTCTATTCTAGCCAAAGAAGAAACCAGAGTTCTTTTAGCATTGGCCAGTCAGGCTGAACGCTGTTTGCATTCTGTTAAGCGAGAGCGGATGGGGCATTCACATACATCCATAATTGCTTATTACAACCACCACTTATATTTTCTGTGTTAAATTTTTATATGAGCAGCAGGACCTGCAGTTTAAAGCCGATTACGAACGAACGAAGAAATATTTTTTCATATTTCGTTTCGACTGAGACCTCACGTCTAATAAGCCATCACACTACCTACTAGACTACGGCGACTTCACATCGATTATTACGGAGCACTGAGACAGTAAAAATAAATGCAAAGATACGCTGTGGTGATCCTGATGAGGCACCTTAATAGTGAATACGAGTGACTTGAGTACACTCTGCCTTATATATCTGCACTATAATGATGAATAATGTAGGACATGCGGTGAAGACATCGAAATGATGGAGGACTTTTTATGTTATTTATAAAGTATTGAGTGGGCCATCTATCGGTTGAAATTTAAATCATCGGTTATTTCAAATCTGACAATACTTATTGCATTCTATTCTGTCACAAATATTATTATTATATTATTCAGAATATTATCTCCACTGAATGTAATGAATCGATTTATGCTTGAGAAACGATGGGATTTATTGGAAATTTATTTCCAAAACAAAAACATTTGGTCGGAAATTGCTCGACAATGTCGTACAAAATTTGGTCGCATAGAAGGACAGTGCCCCGGTGTACGCAAGTTTATTGCTAAAGTTCGTGCAACTGCTTCCACTGTTGATGTGCCAAGACATGAGCGTGCTCGTACAGCGCATCGAAGCTGTGGCTTAGAGTATACGTGGAAAATTCGTCTACATCAACTCGCCATCGTTTTCAAGAACTGAACATTTCACGCCTCAGTTTATGTCGAATTTTGCGAAAAGATCTGCGTATGACGCCAAAGTTTAATTAGTTCAAGAGTTGAAGCCGCTTCGTTTCGCTTTGTTAGATGGGCCAACGAGAAATTGCACGATGATGTCGTTTTTGCTAAAAAAAAACGATCATCTTTTCGGATGAAGCTCACTTTCATGTTGATGAAAACCCCGTATTTGAGGCTCAGAAAACAGACACCCATTACGAGTAATTGTTTGGAGCGGCTTGTGGAGCGGAGGCATCATTGGCCCATTATTCTTTGAAAATGAGGACAGTCAATGGAGACACCTATGGCATTATGATAACCGATTTTTTTGTACCCGCTCTTCATATAGGGTCCGCCAAATAACTTTTTTTTTTGAAAATGCTTTAAAAAAAACTACTGAATATTTTCTCAAATTTCTTTTTTATTCGAAAGTACAATCCTTCAGTTAATAATGGAAAATAATTTCATTCAAATGGCTGCCTCGGCTGGCCATGCAGTAGCCTACACGATCGGTCCAATTTTTAAGGACATTATCGATTGTGTGCAGCTGGATTTCATCAATGGCATCACGAATATTGTCCTTTAAAGCGTCAATAGTCTCTGGCTTGTCGGCGTAACACTTATCTTTGACGGCACCCCATAAATAATAGACCAACGGTGTCAAATCGCAGCTCTGAGGTGGCCAAACGACATCAGCTCTGCGGCTGATAATGCGATCTTCAAAAACACGGCGCAAAACATCGAGTGTAGCTTCGACTGTGTGGCACGTAGCGCCGTCCTGTTGAAACCAAATGTTGCCAATATCCTCCTCTTCAATTTTTGTGAACAAAAATTCGTTCAACATAGCCCGATAACGATCGCCATTGACTGTAACGGCCACTCCTTGCTCAATTTCGAAGAATAATGGCCCAATTATGCCTCTGGACCAAAATCCGCACAAAACAGTGACTCGTTTTGGGTGCGTCGGCTTTTCAATGTATGCGTGTGGGTTTTCTGTGCCCCAAATGTGACAATTTTGCTTGTTTACATACCCGCCAAGATCAAAATGAGCTTTATCTGAAAAGATGATTTTTTTGCCAAAATCGGCATCTTCTGTAAGTCGATCACATGCCAACTTAGCGAAGCGAAAACGCATTGGATGGTCCATATTCGTTCAGCGAAAGGATGAAACTAATTGTCTGTCAAATCAGGCATGAGCTAAGTGTTACCATTCACGAAATAAGCACTAGTTGAAAAAAAAAACGTTAGATGACGGACTCATAAGTATTGATGTGAACGATGTTTGGTCTCAACATAATGGTGTAATTTGCAACACACCTCATGCCATCATCGATTTATTACGTCAAACATTTGATGGCCGATGAATTAGACGAAATGTTGATGTTAATTAGCCACCAAGAAGCTGCGCTTTGACACCGTTGGTGTATTTTCTGTGTGGAGGCGTTAAAGAAAAGTGTTATGCCGACAAACCAGACAATTGAGCAGTTAGACTCCAACATTCGTGATGCCATTTTTAAGATACGATCCCATACACTGGAAAAACTGCTCCAAAATTGGTTCGATCTAATGAAGTACTGTGAGGCCAGCCGCATTAGCCGTATGAATAAAAATATTCCATTTCTAAGTGCAACAATTGTATTTAACAACAAAAAAAATTTATTTGGCAAAATTTTAATCCGGTTTTGTTTTTTATTGGATTTTTAAATTTAAACTTTTAAGTCACCCACCCTATATAATTTCAAAAATATAATTTTTAAATCGCTATCATTTTCTTGTCTTGCATTTTTAACAACATTTTTAATCACATCTCGTTTATAGGTCTTCTCTACTTTTATTGACATTGTCTCCCTTATGTTTACCATGACATCCTGAATAAACAAACAGTAGCAAAAAAAAAATAATAAAGGAAAAAAGTAGGAGAGTTATAAAATAAAATATAAAAATCGTTTTTGAAAACAATCCTATTGTTTGTTACGAACATTTGAAATTGTATTCGAAATTTATTTATTGTTTTTTCAACTCAAATAACAGTTAAAATGCCAATAGAAAACAATCAATTTCGTACAAATGTCGTTATTATTTTTTTTTATTTTTATTTATTTATCGATTATATAGCAGCAGTTATCGCAACAAAAAATACGAAATAAAATCAGCAACCAAAATACAAAGAAAACAATGATGACAACACATATATATGTATGCCGAGTAGTAGCAACAACCATTGACAATACTATTCAACAACAATAGAAATAAAAAAATTTAAAAACTTATGATTTCGAGTACTTTAAACAACAACAATAAAGCGAAAAAATAGGGGGAAATGAAATAAAAGTTTGTCGGTGACTTTAACTAATGCCAACATAAATTTCATTTCATTTCATTTCATTCATTCATTCAAGATCAATGAAGCGCCATAATGTTAAATAAATATGGGTTTAATGTCTCGCATTATTTCTTAGAAATTGAAGGATTTGTTTGAATTTCTAAACACACACGCACCACACACATTATTAAAAAGCTTTCGTTTATTTTCCAAGGGGAAACATAAATCACAGACAATTTATGAGAAAAATTAAAAAAATGAAAAAAAAATTTTTAATGTGATTTAAATTAATGGCGCTCACATAGCACTAATAAGAGAGAGAGTTTAAGGTGATACACAATAACTTCAAAAAGATAAAAGCGTTTACTTCAATTTAAGATTATATTATCGCTGAGTTCGACATACATACATAAAAATTGGTCATTTAAACCCTTCAATCAGGATTAGGACCTAGTTTCTCACACCACTTATGCTGTGTGTGTTAATTTTATACATGAGTGGTGGGACCTACAGTTTAAAGTCGACTCCGAATGACAGATTTTTGAGAAACTTTTCACGGTGATTTTATTTACTCTCAGGGTTTTTGCCAGAAATCTGCAGAATCGCAGAAGAACTATTTTTTCGTATTTCGTTTTCTTGAAGATGTATAATCGGGGATTTGAACCGAGGCCAACATACTACCTACTAGAATAAGTCGATGTCGAGTAAGAAATTAAAGATAATCTAGAAATGCTTTCTATGTTTGTATGAGAGATATAGACGGGTCGCACTTCCTTTTACTTTATTCCCTCTCCAGGCTATTTTATAAATGCTTCTTATCCTTAAATTTAAATGAAACAAAGTGTGTGTGAAATATCAGCGAATTTTTGTATTCGCTTGAAAGGCCCATTGCTGCCGCTATGTTTGGAATAAAACTTCGTTCAAATGTTCTCTATGGCTTCTCTTGGTAGGGCGTCTCCAAAACGTGAAATTCGTCATTATTTTGACGCATAAATCAGAATTAATTTGACCGCAATGTCAAACGTAATGTTATCGTTGAGCGCCTCTCTAATTTGTATGTTATTCGTTTACACTGGTGGATAAAAAAACTTACAATAAGAAGCATAATCGCACGATTTCTATGGCCTAGTGGCCAATTCACATCAGAGATCAGCAATGAGTATTCAAAAAGATGAGTAGATTCGAATCATACTCATATTTTCTGGTACATATACGCATTCATACTTATTTTAATATCATACTCATACTCATGAAGTACTCATCGTACTCATACTTAACAATACGCACGATGTTGTTGATTTCGACTCTGTTGTACTCAACATTTACAAGAATCACATAATAAGTGTGATTCGCGTACGAAAACTAATATACGCACTAGAAGGTTGTGTGTTTGCTTTGCTTGCTGTCTTTGTCTTTTTCCTTCTGCTTTCTTTGTAAATGCAAAAACAACTAAGACTATAAATTTTGATAAATCGAATCAAATCGAATCGAATTCGACTCACTCGGCTGTCCATCTGTCTGTTATTCAATTCATGTGACACACATTTTCCAGATTTTTCGATCTTTCTCTAGTCACTGTGCTGTGCAACACATACATGCATACATAATTGGTCATTACAACCCTTTAGTCCGAATTACGAACTACTTTCTCCCACCAATTTTGTTGTGTGCGTTAATTTTATACTTGAGTGGCGCAACCTACAGTTTAAAGTACGCGGAACGAGAAATTTCTGAGAAACGTTTATTTGCAATTTCTGCATTCTGCTGAAAATCGCTGAAAAAATAAATTTTTCGTATTTCGTTATGTTTAAGATGTCTGAACGGCGGTTTGAATCGTGGCCTCACGCCTAATAAACCAACATGCTACCTACTAGACTACGGCGTCTACCAACTACTTCATCTATCTACAGTGCTCACCATTGAAAGTGTTCGCCTAGCCAATGTCATTCTCAAAACCAAAACCCATACCAAATATTGAGTTTTTCGTGATGCGTTAAACGCTGTTGGATCTTATGCGTATCGGTATCGTTCCTACCATACAGGACAATTAATAATAGCCTCGGGTTAAAGATGTTTTCCATTTCGGGAAAATAAGTCTTCTCACGACAAATCAGTCGAATTGGTAAAGAGGTTCGAAAATTTGCATTTGTTCATCGGGATGCGTATATTTCGAAGTGCAGTAAGTACAATAAAATGACGTGGAATGCTCAACGAACTCCTGGAGACGTTTTTGCGAATTAAGAATTAGAATAATAAATTTCTACCGAAAATCTGAGGTACCAACAGATGAATAAAGGTGATAAGTCCCTACATTCCTTGAATACAAATTTAAGGCATTATTTGATACACTCAATGAGGTCTCCTCTTCTGCTTCTATTGAAGTCCGAGCTGGTGGCAGTAAGGCTCAATGCAGTTAAATTTTGAAATAACTTGGACTATCCACACACTGCAATCCTGGAAAAATACAAACACATCCATATAACAGTCCGACAACTGCAGTGTGCATTTGGCTATCAAATTCTTCGCGAAGGCAACCTCGTCGTGCGTCCTCTTACATTAATGTCGAAGATTATTCGGGAAAATTTTGGATTATTCAAACATAACTGCGACATGGATTTCACAGTATTCGTTACGTCCGACTTTATATTCCAATTGATTGAGTTAAACTACATAGTTTTCGCGCAATGTTCAAACTCGTTGGCCGAAGGAAGGCATATGTGGACTTCAACTGATATGAATAAGAAATTATACATGCTCTTGCAGTACATAAAGATATTGAAAAAGTGGCCAGGTTAGAAGCTCTAAATACTGATATCGTAATGTATGACGCATGATCTTCCGCCATATAACTTAATCTAAACAGTTGTGATGTGAAGGGCAGATTTACTCAAGAGGATATTTCCCTGTTATTTCGCCACCATTTTTTTTTTTGAAATTTGACGTTTATGTGACTTTTAAACATAAAACTTTTTTTTAGTACATGTGCGCGAGTATATCAGTCAAAATCTTGTTTATAATGTTTGCATGTGTGGGCTAATTGTGTATGTTTAGCAATTTTGATGTCGGATTATATTTGTAGTGACTTGCTGTTTGTGTTCATCTATCAAAATATTTTTTTAAAGATTTTCTTGCATTAAATTTATTTAATTTCATCAAAAACAAAACATCTATAATGGGGAAAAATATTTAATCATACATACATACATACATATATTCAGTGTTATGACGTACACGGTTATATTAAAGCTTACATGTAGCCATTAAAACCGACACTTTGGTTACAAAATTGACCACTAAAAAAGCCACACTAAACCACACTAGAGTGTGAACATGAAGGCTTTTAAACAAATACATGCTTATGCATTTGCCACTTTTTGTTGCATGCAACAACTTTACTGTTTTAATTGTTATTAAATTTTAAACCATTGTTTGACCGCAAGAGTAAAGTTCTTTACGTATACCAGCAACATCAAGCCTAAAATAATGTTTTAAAATTTAATAGAACAATGAGAGAACGAATGAATATTTGTTCCTATTTTTATAGTCGCCACTGTGATTAATCAGTTGTCTTGTTTAGATTTCATAATTATTTGATTAAATATTTTTCATTATTTTTTCTCTCCTGGAATTTTTTTCTTTTTTTGGGCTTTTATTTCAATCAATTTCGCTGAATTCAGCATTTGATTGATGTATTTGCGCTTTCGTATATTAATGGCGACCGGGTTATTCACCGCCAGAATTAGCTGTTCGCCTTATCTATTTACAAGAATTTTATTATAAATCTTTGGCTGGTTTTTCTTTTTTTATTAGTTTAGTTTATCGTAAATTAATGTGAATGCCATCAATCAATCAAATTTTTCATCAATATCTTTATATACGATATGGTCACGATATAAAATATTTTTGGACTACAAAATTTCTTTGAAATGCTTGTTAAAAAAGCATGACTAAAAAGTGTTTAGACTTCTGTGCAAAAATAAACTTTCGTGGCCCATATTTAATACAGCCATTAGTTCGAAGTGGGACCCAACTTCTGATACGAAAATTTATCTTTTCTTACTTATGTTTCAGTAGTATGGTGGAAATCAATGAAAACGAAATACTCAGAAGTTCAGAACATGTGTTGTATAGCAATTAAGGGCGCGTTGATGGCAATACCTACAACGCCATTAGAAACGATGCTCTTTATCTAACTTATTGAGATATGGGTTTAAAAACAGGCAAAACTAGCAGCATTTTGTATCCAGACTATGGGCCAAACGATCAACCAGAGGTGCAAATCATGTTACTACAGTAAAACAGAGGCGCTGGACAAATACTCGGTTAATGCAACGAGATCCCTAATATATTAACCGCGAAGAGGTACATCACTCTGATAGCAGATCGACTTTCTTGATAAAACAGACCCATGGCACCACAGATTCGTCTGGACTTGTTGCCAGACGAATGAATTAAATGCGTTGCTGGGGCGATAAATGAGTGCCAGTTACTTGGATAAAAAATGCCTCTGGCTATGTTCATTGGGTGTCCATTCATGAGTTTAGTCGACGAAACTGTAGGTCATATATGAAATTAACGAAGAAATTAGGTCGTAATTCTGACTGAAGGGTTGTAATGAGCAATTATGTATGTATTTATGTATTGAATTGTATTTATTGATAGCCAAATTTGATTATTTGTTCTGTATTTCAACTGAAGTATACTCAGGAGTATGTTGTTACGGAAATTACTGAGCCTATAAATTTTGATGAATAATATCTTAGGCTCCCAAAAACTGTAATTAAATTGAATGCTTTTAATGCGTTTAACACATGAATCGAATTTATTTTCTAATTTTTAACTGACTGTTTACATTGTGTGCTCTTGACGCCAGTTATTTTCATAATCATAGCTTGGCTAGCCTCAAATGCCGCCACTAAAGAAAATCAACAGTAAACACATGAATAAATTGGGTGGGTTGTTGGCAGTCTGTCTACTCTTGCTGCCTGCTTAAACTGACCACAAAATGCCAGTACAGATACTGTACGATTTTTTTTTACAATATTGTTGTTGTTGGTGTTGTTGTGTTTGTATAGATTTCAAAAAAATAACCGCTAACGCTTACCCATCATTCAAAGATATCAACGTCATGATGATGAACGATGTCGGTAACGAAAAACACAGAAAAAATAAAAACGAACACAAAAAGAGAATTATTGTTGCTACTGGCCCCCTGTCTAGGGGACGTTGGCGAAACACTGACGCTATATTCTTTAGCTTGAGATTACTTTAGTGTTTTTTTTATTTTCGTTTATTAGTTGAGTTGTTGTTGTGGTAATACGTTTTTACTCTAAAAAGAAGAACAAAAAAAGTTGTATGCGCCACTTATTGTTGCAGTGTGATGGTAGTTGTAATCATTATTGTATGACTGTTTGTTGGAGTTGCTCTGATTTGCTTTGATTTCATTCCATCATCATTACGTTACGTTAGTGTGGCAATTTCCAACCGTTTCTTGTCGAAACAATTTGAACAATGTGACGTCTTCCTTTAACCTCCAGCTATAAATAACAAAATGATTGACAGCGCTGACAGTTTTGATCGATGGTCATCATCCTAATGATGAGTCTGTGTCTCTGTGTCTGTGTTGTATTGGAGCATTATTGCATGTATTTGTGGCAGCATTAGTTAAGTAGTGTTTTTGCATGTATTCCTTTTGCGACTGCCTGGGTTTTTTTTCCTGCCATTTCCTTTAACGCTTCACTCTTTTAAAGCCGGGCGTGGCGGTATCTTTTCTGTTCACTTCACTTTACATGCCGTCTACCTACTATACACCGTATGTGTATGAACGAACATTTCATATCTGATTTGAAAAGCAAGAAAATCTAAAATAAAGAGAGAAAAAACACGAATTTATGACACATTTTTAATGTATGGCTGTTAATATACAATATTGTGCCAACATGTGGTACACCTTTCTTGATTGTGACTACGTTTCCTTGTGCCGCAGTTTATTGAAGCTAAACAGTAGCATTTTTATATACAGCGTATGTACGTATACACTGCTGCTCATGTGTCAGTTGTTGTAATCGTCCAATATAGGCGAATATGTTTGGATTGAAAGTTGTGAAGCGTGAACATCTTATGATTGACTAATGATAGTTACAAGCAAGCATGATGGCTTTCATCAATGACCGCTGCTTTATGTCAGCAATATTTTGTAAGCAATTTTCAGATTACATTTCGTGTGGGGATAGGTTGTTAAGGAGTTATTCTATCTCCCGTAATAAATCCAATGAATTAAATAAAATGTATATGAAGTTTATCTATATTAACAGACAGTGTTTATAGGTTGTTTTTGGAGTGGTAAATTCAAAGATGTTTAGGCATACATTTTAGCTTGCTTTGCAAGTCATCAAGTAATTCAATATCCGCGTGAAATCCAATTGATTTTCAAATTTTCTGAGAAATCATGGGACTTAGTAGTCGTATAAGCATAAGAGTTGGACTACACATACATACAAACATACATAATTGGTAATTACAACCCTTCAGTCAGGATTACGACCTAGTTTCTTACATTTTTTTGATATTTCGTTTTGTTAGAAACTTCTGACCTGGGCTTTGAACCCTGGTCTCACGTCGAATAAGCCAACACACTACCTGCTAGAATTCGGCAACAATAGTCGTAATTTGGAAGTTGGAACATAACAAGATAAGTTATTACTTCATTGACAATCATACATACGTAATTGGTCATTACAACCCTTCAGTCAGGATTACATCCTAGTTTCTCACGCCACCCGTATTGTATGTGTTAAGTTTATTCATGAGTGGCGGAATCTACAGATTTCTTACTCTGCGAGTAAATAAAATTGTCGTGAAAAGTTTTTCAAAAATCTGTCGTTCGGTGTCGACTTCATTGACAATCAGATTTTATCACTAAGCTCCACATTAGGGTCGTTAAAGTGTTCGAATTTTCATCACGATTTTCTGTACTTGACTTCATACATCAACCACCTAGCTTCTCACACCACTTACTTCGTGCGCCGTCATTCGATGCATGAGTGGCGGGACTACATTTTAAAGCGGACTCTGAACGACAAATATTTCAGAAACTTTTCGTGGCTAATTTTTGACAGAAACCCGCTGCCAGGCAGTCGCCGAGGATATATTTCATTTAAAATTTCGTTTATGTTGGAGATGTCTGACACTGGGTTTAAAACGTGGCCTTACGTCTAATAAGCCAACACATTACCTACTACACAAGGACAACTACGAGTACAAAGTACTCGATTAATGAATCGTAATCAAGCACAACCAAATAATAAGCAGATGAAGAACATTCTTTGTGACAGTTCTATGTTCTTAAAAACTGTAGCAAAAAGTATACATTTTTTCAGTATAAAAAAAGATTCGTGACATGTATTTTACATTGACATGCAATTTTACATTGTCAGGTTCGGCGTTTCAGCTTGAGTAGGCAGACAAATGAGCAAGACTTACACGTTGTACTTACCTAATTGGTCATTATAATCGTGTAGTCAAGATTACAACCTAGTTTCTTATACCGCCCATGTTATGTATGTTAATTTTATGCATGAGGCTTGCGATATAATCTCTTCTCTGCATATGCTCTTTAGCAATTTCATGAAAGACTTTCTAAGTCAAATCTATAGCCGGTTGTATGTCAAGATGTATTATGTCTGAATGTTGAACTACGTCTTGGTTATTTATTTATGGCAGAATATTTCCCTTCATAATGACTGTTTAACGCCAGATTGGATACCCATTTTATGGCAATTTTATTTATTCTTAGAGTTTTTGCAGGAAAACTGCCGAGTGTAAGTCGCCAAAAGAATTTTTTTCATATTTCCTTTGGTTTGGGAGGTCTCAGATGAGGTTTGAGCCATGTGCTCACATCTACTAAGCCTGCACATTGCCTGAAAAGCTAGGGCACTTACAAATCTTACTGTGTGATATGTGGTTTAGAAGAGAATTTATTTTTAACTACGAAGCTCACTTTCAGCCCACAATGTGAACATAAAGAAACGGAGTTGAAGAGTTTGATAGGAAGATCACAACTTTACTATCAATTGAGCAATCAAAATTGACCAATGACTACCTTTTTGCCTCAAAACCAAAGAATTATACTTGATTTCAACAAAAAGATTTCACATGCTATACGAAATATGATGCCCAAATTGGTAAGGAATTAATCTCAGAAATTGCGATATTATGCTGACCGCTAGGACAATAAAATTTGACTAGACTAGACCGATTTTGTGTGAAATAAATCAAGTCGCTCGGGCACGAGCAAAAGTCAGCCACTATAGCAGTAGTTTTTGAGAATTGTTGACAAATGAATTCCAATACGTTACAGCGTAGTCAAGGGCAACATTTCCAGGAAAAAAAAGTAAGTGGCAGTCATTCATTTGTCGACACAAGTAACTATTTCGTACACAATTTCTGTGTCTTTTTTTAAATATTCAAAGGCCAAACGAATAAAATATAACCCAATAAAGACCTTTGGCCCAAGGATTCCGTCAATTTGGAACACGCTATAAAAAGGATGGTTCATTGAAAAACGTAGCCAAAAATATTACGCACGTATACTATGCTGCATACATTTTTCCCGCAGTGGTGCCAAAAACTCTTCTTGGAAGAAGACAAAACAAGAAAATTTCATTTGAATGAAGGAAAAAGTTCAATGACTGCAGAATATCTTCTAATGTTTGGATATTGGTTGGTCTGAAAACTGCTCCAAGTGCTAAACATTATTTCTTTTAACCTTACTGTAAATTTGTGAGTGAATTCTTCTTCTTGAAAGTTCCTCTGCATATAATACATCTGGTGTAGACTAATAGACATAAAGTCCATAAAGTTTATTGGCTTCCCTCAGTGGTGCGCATACAAAATATTAAATTTTCGATGGCTCAGGCTGAATTTGTCTGATGACATGGCTTATGTTGGCTTTGGAGGCCCCTGTAGTTTGTTGTTTATTCGCATAGGCCTGCGACTTAAGAAAACTCTACCAGCGAAACTCTCGAACGAACTGTCATATCGAACGATCTCAATGGCCAGATTACATCGCTTACCTATGAAGGCTATGCCTTCACATTACTCTTGCAGAATATCTAAAGCATGAGCTGTGTGACACATCGTCCTCTGGAAACTATATGTCGCTGTTGTCCACATCATCCAATACAGGCCAAAAGATGTTGATAATCACTTTTAGTCATAGTCGTTGAAATTGATGGCCTGGCTAACGGCAGTCACAAAAAAATATGATAATATATCCTGCTCCACCGCTAGGCTCACTTGGCCCTCAATGGGTAGAAGGCCCACCAACCAGTTACTTGGACTTGGTCGTGACATCACCTCAATCACTGTGGCCACGCTTACAGGTCATTGTGTTATGGGAAGACACGCGGAAAGAATGCAGCTCCTATCCAACGACTTCTGCCGAAGGTGTAGATCTGCTAAAGAGGAAGAAACTGTTATCCACTTTCTTTGTCAGTGCCCATCTCTTGCAAAGTGCAGATATAGGTTATTTGGCTCTCCATTTATTGTCAGCTTGACGGAGCTATCATCCATTGATTTCATGGATATAGCATGGATTATTAAATCATCGGGCTGGTTTTCAACGTAGGGTAGTCGTGCTTTAAATGTGCAGCCCTTGCGCTAACCAGCTTCTTCCTGATTTGGAGAAACTTGGTCAGTACTGGGACTGCGTTCACCTGTGGCGCCACAAAGGGTCCTTTGCGTGCTTAAGTGAGCTTTGGTAATCAAAGCTATCACTTCGACATAACCTAACCTAAACTAAGATAATATGAACTAAAAACCTGGCAGTGATTTTTCCACGATGTATTACAAGGTTTTATGAATTAATATCGTCCCAAATTCAGCAAATTTTACGTACTTATTCATCCAGAAAGGAGATTCATCGCTGGAGATGATATTGCGAAGAAAATTAAAAATTAATTCAAATGTTCTGTTGAGTGTACAAGGTACGATCGGGATATCATCAATATTTTTAGGCTATTTCTGGATAGTGGAAAACAAGACTTAAATTAATTGCGACAATAATTGTCGTTGACCATATCAAATCAATCTGGCATGAAAAGAACCTCCGTGTCAATATTTTTTTCCTCTTCTCATTCCATATATCAGCGTTAAAGAAGCTCACCACGTATCAAATTAATTCTAATAAGATCTCGAATGAGACAAAGAACGGCCCTAGAGACAAGACAATTTGGGTGAAAATTTCAGCGAACATTAGCAACCTTATCAGTGATCATACGCCATTATCTCTGGTTTATATCTATCTGTCCATGATGATTCAGTAGAATAGTGTTACGTTTTTACCTTTTAAAAACGTTTAAAATATGAGCTCGTTGATCGCAAATAAAATGAAAATAAATTTGTGTTTAATTTTAATTAAAATCATTCGCACACTTCCTTGTGCCACTGTTCACAACTTGATGTAAACAACAACAATTGCTTTTTTTTGGTATTCTTCTGTTTATACCCTTTGCATAAACAATAACAATTACTAGACAATTATTCGACAGATCTTTGTAACCGAAATTTTCAAACCAGGTTTACTCCCTTCAAACACAACGCGTCTCCACACAAGACTGACTGAAGTTCACTTCGCCTGCTTTGCCTTGCCTTTTATATGGCATAATGTAGTCTGATGAGTGTTCTTGAAGGCGAACGTTCATGACTTCGCCTTCTCGAAATCTCTATAAATGTAAACATTGCGGTTTACATTTATTATTGTAGTGTTGTTGGTATATTTTTGTTTACTTGTTTACTATTTTTCTATGCTGGTGTTTGTTGTTATATTAAGCAGTACGACCACTTGTAAACAGATTTGTTTACTGCATTGTTTTGTTTTTGTAGCTTTTGTTTTATAATTTTAATATTAAGCGATGTAAAAGCAAAACACCAGTAACTAGATTTTTAATTTTTTTAACAATAGACTGAATAAAAGACAAATGCTTTGACAGATGTGGTTTCAACATGTTGGCCATTAACCCTGCTGTAAGACCCTGTGTTTTGCACCGTACATTGTAAATATTCCAGCAGTTATTACATAAAATATGATAAAAACTTCAACTGTCAGTTCATTTTGTTTTTCAATATCAATTTCACTGCAAGACGGCAACGACGACGCCATATTATCAAAACTATCTACCGGAAATTCTTGTCATTCAAAACATTCATTTCAACTTCAGGTATTTTGAAGAACAATTTTCAAAAAAAAAAAGAAAATTGTCATAAAATATGTTGTGGATGATGTTATGGCAACGACACAAACAAAATGTAGCAACAAACAGTCAAAAACAATCCAATTTAAAATTTTTGAAAAGACATTGAATTATGCGATGGTGATGCTTCCAAAAATGTGATGAAATGCTTAAAAAAAATGGAATGGAATTGAAAAGAAATACAAAAGAATTGCTGTCAACACAAAGTTATGTCAAAGTATGATTTGACATACAACTTGTTACTTTTTGATGTTTGACGGCAATAACACAAAACAAAATAAAGTTCGTATGTGTGTCTGTGAAACCATTATCGAAAAATAAAGTAAATCGGATAAGAACAGTTCCCCACAAAAAAAGAAAATGCTTGTTATGCATTTTTTTACGGATTGTTTTATAACACAATGACAAGCACCGAAAATATACGGCAAAAGAATGGCCAAAAAATCCAAACGGGGGGAAAAATATCATCAACATTGTTAAGAGTGCAATGAAACAATTTAAACAAGTTGCCCGAATGTAAAACCAAATCGAAATGAATGACAGACAGTTGCATGTCAAACCATTGATTGTCAGGTAATAACAGCAGCATCGTGGCATCATCATCATCATCATTATCAACATGAGTACCAACCAGTCTTGTTGTCATTATTGAATATTTTTGGAAAGCTGTCACTATGGTATTAAGGATCTTTTTTTTCCGTTGCTACACTGCTTTGTTACGATTTATATGCCAGTTATCATGTGGCCCATCCATCTTTTGGTAGCCAGTTTTGTTGCAAATTATTGAAGTTTTACTTACAACAGTGGAGTGAGTGAGTACAATTGCAATTTAGCCAAGGTTAAAAAGAATTATATGCCGCTTTAACAAAACAGTATAATGAGATGATTTTTGTATTGTAATGACAGTAGACTTCTACTTCGACTTCTTACTCTCTCTCTGCTTGATTATCCATACAATCAATGCATTCATGCTGCCAGCCATTCATCCAAGTATACAGTAATCCATCTATTTAAACATTCAACCATCCATCCATCGTTCTATCCATCCAACCCATCCAGACATCCATCCATTCAGTCCAGTCCAGTCCATACCAGTCATTCAAACATTCATTCTATCCCTTCATGTTGTGAGTTTATAAGTTTTAAAAACCCCTACGAACATAATAAACGACCGCTCAATTTACATACAATGACCATCACCATCATCAACATCAACATGAATGTCATGTGTCTGGTTTGATGACTAAAGGGAACAACTACTACTACGTTTATATGTGGTATGTTTTTATGTATAGAGAGGAGTAGTGGCCGTAGTATCCATACTCATATAAATAAATCTTATTTTCGTTCATAGCCATCGCTATCATCATCATCATTCTCATTCTCATCCTCATATCCACATCATGCATAAACCAAGAACTTTTATTTTGTCTTTTTGTTGCTGATTTTTGTTCCATTTGTTGCCTTTAGTTGCTACTGGATATACGCATAATGCGAATAAATAGTTGGACACTTGATCTTTTGACGTTTTGAATGTTTTGTTTACTGTTTTCGTAAATATGCCATACCAAACAGCAGCCGCTACAGTTATTTAAATGTATGAAATCATCCCGTAACATAAAAAAATTTTTTTTTTGCGGACTGCCTTATTAACAGTCTTCTGGCAAAAACTCTGAGATTACAGAATAAAATTCGTATCAACACCGAATCCATATTATTTTTCGAAATTCTAATCCTATAGTCGTGGCCTTAGTCTAGTAGGTAGTGTTGGCCCAGGTCAGATATCAAAACGAAAATATGAAAAAACATTCCTTCGGCGACTTCCTCTCAGTAGATTTCTGGCAAAATCCTTGGGAGTAATTGAAATTTGTGTTGAAAAGTTTCACAAAAATCTGTCATTCGGAGTTGACTATAAACTGTCGGTCCCTTCACTCATGTATAAAATAAAATTAACGCACACAACATGAGGGATGTGAGAAGCTAGGTAGTAATCCTGACTAGAAAGTTGTAATGGCCAATTATGTATGTATGTATGAAATCATCACCCACCGTGAAAATAATATTTCTTTCGGGGACTTTCCCTTTAGCAGTCTTCTGGGAAAAACTCTCATAGTTTTTTAAATCTTAGTATCAACTCCAAACCCATATTGGTTTTCAAAATTTAATTCCAATAGTCAACGCCGTAGTTTTTACGTGGTGTGTTGGCTTATTATAGGTCATAAGTTTCCATCGAACCGAAATATGAGAAGAAATATTTTTTCAGCGACTTTCTCTCAAAAGATTTCTGGTAAAAACTCTGAGAGATTTGTATGAGAAACTAGGTCGTTATCCTGACACTCTAGTGTTTCTTTCATTGTTGGATTGATGCCCCACAGATTCCAAGAAAATGTTGCCAGGATTTATTCTCATTGTCACAGAGTTTACTTACTAGGTTCAAGACAACCACCACTCTGTATAAGAGAACTCTGGATATGTAGTGTCCTGTCGAAAGAACTGTTGTCAACGTCATTTTATTCCTGTATAGCCTGATGCACGACTTCGATTTACCCTTGTTGTAGTTTCCCAATAACATTTTTGATGGCTTCAAACGCAATTGTCTCGCTTTAAAATTGTTGCGCAGTTTTCCCTATTTTCCAATCTCACTCCACTGCAGAGTTTTGGTGCCATCGAGCCATGCTGACTGACTTTTTGCTTCTAAACATCAATGACACAAGACGGCGCAACTTGCCATACAGAGCGCTTATCAATCTATTTTTTTTTTCAAAATCAATCTGCTGGCAATATACTTTTCATTACCATTCCCAAAAAAATTTTAGTTTGCCTCACACAAATTCAATCGTTTACTATTCCGTTGCGTTGCGAATAACTTTCCAAACATCTGGTACCACTCCACTGGAAGGTTTTTATCTCATCGAGCCATGCTGATTGAATTTTTGCTTCTAAACATCAATGACAACTTTTAACAAGACGGCGTAACCTGCGTATCGCTTTAAATTGCAGGAATATGGCGGCAATTGAATGGCAATGAATGTGAGCTGTCACCCAATTGATTGTGCAATAAATCGATTGATAAGCGCACCGTATTATAGATTTATCGGGATGTATAATCGATTTATTGCACAATCAATTGGGTGACAGCTGGCTTTCCTTTGCCATTCAATTGCTGCCATATTCCGTAGATTTAACGCGTCTTTTTATAGGACTATGTTACGTCATTGGTATTGTGCCGACAAACCAGCAACTCTTGAAGTATTGGAAAAAGTAGTAAAAAATTTGAAGCGATCATTGGGATCATGTAACTTGTAGCCGTTGCAGCCATGTTGTGTTTATCCAAAAGTGGCGGGACTTACATTTAAAGTCTTTTCATGGCAATTTTATTTACTCTCCGAGTTTTTGCCAGAAGGTTGCTGAGAGAGGAAGTGGCCGTGTAATAAATTTATTCATATCTCGCTATAGTCAAGATTTTAACACACCACTCGATTTGTTTAAAATTTTGATAAGTTTAAGGGCATCTATATTTAAAGATTTCGTATATTTAATGAACTGGTATCATCAAATGTGGGCAAACATTTTGCACAATTCAGTCACTGAGTCACTGAGTTGTGCTGTGAGTCAGTCAAACTGTAGACTTTCTAGACTCTTCGCATATTGAGTCTGTCTCAGTATGACGACCACATACATACATCTGTATATCCCGTATCTGTTTATACAAGTGGAAGTATTTTGTACGTTGAATTAAAAAAATGAAAATGAAAATGAAAAAAAGAAACGTAACAGAAGTAGTGGTTTGTAGTACTTGAAAATGAGTTTTAATGTTGTTGCTGTTGCTGTTGTCTGTTTGTCGAAGGATTGACACACAAGATTGACAACATGTCGTTGTATGGTTGAAACCTTTGATTGACATGAGTAATCAACCAACAGAAATGTCAACAATTCAAGCAAAAGAATGATGAATATCAATGTATCAGATTAAATCCATAAAAATGCAGCTTTAGTAGGAAAGCTTTTTAAAGCTGAAATAAAATACGTAAAGTATACATAAATTTAACAGCAACAACAATGCAAGAGATAGACAATAAGAAGAAATCTTAAGATATACGTTTTCATTGCTGAATTATTTTGGTTTTTTCTTTTTTTTGGGATAAAACGCATGGATGTTGTTGTTGCTCTTGGCATCATTTACAAACTACTTTTTTGATAGACATCAAGGTTTCTGCTGTTGACATTTAAAACATGCAACAGGACTAACAGTCTGCCTAACTGCCACAAGTAATAGCAGTTGAGAAGACTGTTGTGTTTTCTTTCTGTAGTTGTTGTTGTTCTCAGTTGATGGTTTAACTTTAATCAGTAAGAAAAAGTCGTACTTGCTCCCCCTCACTCTCTCTCTCCTTCCCTCTTTTGCACGGATTAACTGATTTCGGGGCGAACAATTTTTCCAAACAATTTTTATTTTTTTTTCCATCAGGCGTATACAACAACGCAAAACTGTAAAAGAAAAAGAAAATGTTATGTGATGTCGTTTTGTCAGTGTGATTGACGAGCAAATGCTGCTGCTGTTGACACATAAATATTGTTTTTTTTCTTGGTTAACAAAGCAAAAATTTTATTCATTAATTTCATGTTTTTTTTTTCATTCCATTCGTCGTTTATTTTGCTGTCAGTTGTTTTTGACTTTAAGGGTTCATCACAATATAATGCATTTAATTTTATTTAATCGCATGATAAATTATCTGGATTAACGAGATACTTATTGTTTAAATTCATATATTTTTGTGTTTAAATTGGCCATCGTTGGGGAAATATTGGCAACTTTATCGTTAGCAACTGGAAAAGGATTATTAATTTGAAATTGAAAAGAAAAAGGGGAAAACTGATATTTTAAGATTTCGTTGTAAGGATACAGAGGATTGAATTTAATAAACTAATAATTTTCTCAATGGTGTTCGCATTTAAAAGTTTAGCGTACTTTCTTAATTCATCATTACAATCCTATAGCCAGGATTACAAGCAAGCTCTTCATACTACCCAAGTCGTGTATGTGTCAATTTTATTCCTGGTTGGCGAGAAATACTCTCTTTCCTGCATACGAGTATACGGCTATTCAATTTCACAAAAGACTTTCCAAGTCAAACCTCTAGTAGGTTCTATGTCAGGACGTATTATGTCCGCATGTTGAACCATTACTTGATTCTTTACTCGTTAGGTTGTAGTGATATCTTTGATACCGAAAGCTCACTTGAGCACGCATAGCGGCCCGTTGTGACGCCGCAGGTGAATGCAGTCTCTGTACCGACCAAGTTCCTCCAAACCAGGGGAGAAGAAGAAGTTGGTCAGGGCAAGGTCTGCACATTTAAAGCACGACTACCCCACGCTGGAAAACCAGGCCGAAAGTTTGATAAACAAAGTTATATGCTTGACATAAATAGATGATAGCTTCGTCAAGCTGACAAGGGTTGGAGAGCCACATAACCTATATTTGCACCTTGCAAGAGATGGGCATTGACAACGAAAGTGTGGTTAACAGTTTCTTCTTCATCCCTGGCGAGCTCGTCGGCTCCGCAGTTTCCCGGAATATTACTGTGCCCGGGGACCCAGATAAGTGCAACACTGAAGCGCCCATAAAGAAGGTCGAGACCGCGGCGATATTTCCTGACAATCCTAGAAATATTTACAACGTTGGACAGGGATCTTGTGGCAGCCTGACTTTCAGAAAAGATAGAGATGCAGCAGAAAGGAACACCCTCGGCTAGGATCCATTGAGCGGCCAGGTAGCTGGAAATTACATCCGCCTGCAGCACGCTACAATAGTCCGGCAGCTGGAGTGAAATGTTCAGGTTCAGCTTCCCAGAATGGAGCCCGCTACCTACCCCGCCATCGAAATTGGAGCCATCGGTATACACATTCAAGAGTTCCGGGGGAACGATCAAAACAATATTACACAGGGAGATAATCGATGTCCAGTGGAGCTACAGGATCAATTTCCAAAATAGTCCCTCCTCTATTTTGGAGGATGGAACGGCGCGACAACGAGACAGGGCATTGAATCTAGTCGCAGTTATCTGCTTAGCGAGAAGCACCAGTGATACGAATAGCTAAAGACCTCCTGACCTGGTCAGGAAGTTATTTAACCTTGGGACTCAATGTAAAATATATATGAATATATTTATATACATATCTGTGGCAATATGGAAGAGTAGCTTAAGTCGAAAATTGATGTTTTGAGATATCATCAATTGTGGGCAACTTTTATTCTGCCTGATTTTTGCGAATAATTTATGAATTAATATATTGGTAACATGTTTATTAGAGAAGAAGGATGATTATTTTAAAAAAATATTGTTGAATTCAGAAGATATTACGCCTTTTCTACTTGAGCACTTTTTCGAACATGAAATTTGCGTTGAACTGGACCTTAAGTAACTTAAGCGGTTCTGTTTAAATAAAAAGTATATATTGTGTAGTTTTAAGTAAACATAAGTTGTTTGAAATAATGATTTTATTTTTTTAAAGTTAACATTTATACAGCTTAAGTGAAGTTAAGCGATGTCGTTATATGATGGATGGAAAATCTGAATATGTAAACAAAACTATGCGTACATAAGTTGTTTTGATCAATGCATTATTGATTCAAAAAACTTAAGCTAAAAAGTAAAAGTACATAACATTGATAAAAAAAACAGACTATACACATTTAAGCGCCTTTGCTTCTGTAATGCGGCAAACGCCTTAACTCAATTCTCCCTTATGCCGACTTAAGCTATTGCCACAGATATATTCATATTTACTCGAACTTGGTAGTATATTTACCTTTTTAATGTAAATGTTACAGGAGCATATTTTTTAAATTCACTTTTAAGAGATACCTCAGGCAAAGAGACGCTATGAGGGGGGTTATTAAGTATGCCAAGGAAAGCAGAAAGCTCCTCGAAATGGAAGTTCCGGACTTTGACAGTTTATAACGGCCAAATTGTTACAATTGTCATTTGTTCAACCTTTTGAATTAGTTGTCATATCTTTAGTCTACTTTACCAAATCACGATGGATAACGATAGATAACTACGTGTATTAGCTGAATGAGTTCTGAAGCAGTTGAAAATTGAATATAGTTTTCCGCGCCAAATTATCTTCAACGATAAGGCCCATTTTTAAATGAAGGGGAGTAAATGCACACCGAAAAAGTTACTGTATGGTGTGGCTTTTGGGCTGCTAGCATAATCGGTCAAAATATATTTGATAACGACGTAGGTCAGACCATTATTGTCAACAGTTAGCACCATAGGACTATAATCAAATTCTTTAGGCGTGAATTGCTTGATTTACCACCAACGTCAGACGTGCCACACAACATACATAACATAATTGGTCATTACAACCCCTCAGTCCGGACTACGACTTATGTTGTGTGTGTTAATTTTATACATGAGTGGTGGCACCTACAGTTTAAAATCTACTCCGAACGACAGATTTTTGAGAAACTTTTCATGGCAATTTTTATTTACTCTCAGAGTTTTTTCCAGAAATCTGCTGAGAGGAAGTCGCTGAAGAAATATTTTTGCATTTTGTTTTGATGTCTAGCCTGGGGCTCGAACACCGGCTTTACGTATAATAAGCCAACACACTACCTACTGGACTACAGCGACTACCACACAACGAATTTTTTAAAAATTCTGCACGAACAATTTACGGGAATAGTCACCCCATGCGAAGTTGTTGAGATCTGGTTGTGGGATTTCATTGCGTTAGATTATTCCTTGTGGGATTAAGGTTAAGTTGCAGTTGTATCCGAATAAGCCACAAACCACAACACTTTTCAAAGCCAACTTAACCCATGCCATCGATCAAACTCAGTCGCAAAAATATTGGAATAAAAATATTGGAATAAAAACAGGCACTTTCGCCTTTGTACCCGAGGTAGTGAGCATCCCCTCTCTTTCAGGCTCGGGATATTTGCAAACAAATGATATTAAATAAGGTTTTCCTAAACTAAATGTATCAGAAAACAAATGCCTTAATTTCGGTTTTCTTTAAGTCTCAACCTATTTGATGATATCGTCAATATCCGAACTTGCTTGAAAGCCAACATGGGGTACTTTCCCAATCATAAATTTAATCCAAAAAGCACAAACCGGTTTCCAAAGCTCAAAAGAGCTCAAGTATTCCTGCAAACTGTATTCAGTCTATCTATACTGAAGTTTTCCGCAACTACAGCTTTAATTAATTATAAAATTCAATACTAGCATCTTCAATTAACCTTTTGAACTTCTATACTTTATATACTCAACAAAAAATTTCATAAAGTGTAGCCAACTTTTTAACAATGCAGCCGACAATCGCACACAGTGGCATCAATAGGTAATTCATGCATTAATCAAAACTGACGCTTTAAGCCACTGATCACGATGATGCAGATGATGATGATGATGGTATCAGCAAAACTACTGTCCGCACCATGACAACCGTCTTAAATAATTTCCGTATTCAACACAATGTTCATTTAATTTTTATTAAATAACAAAACACTGGACAAATGAACAGAAGTCTACTGTTGTCTGTAGGCAGTCAGCCACCATAAACAAAAGTTGACTAAAATAATAGTGAATATAAAGGAAATTTATTTGTATGCGATAAAAACCTCATATGAGAAATGAAGACAGCGTAAAACAAACTATAAATGCCTTAAAGGTTTAAACAATTTTTTAAATTTTTCCAATCGGCCAGCTACATAAACGAACATCAATGAGGGAAGCATTTTGGTACCACACTCTAGGAAGATGTAGTTGGTTTGGAGTGGAAAAAATCGAATTGCTGGAGCGGTATAACTGTTAATCACAAAGATTTTAATGTATTTAAAAAATTCGTTCCTTTTTATAATAGATCCAGACTTTTGAAATCTAAACTCATCAAGTACCGGGTTTTCTTTTACTTGCATCAACGTTATCGATATTGATAGTACGATTTGGCAGTCGGGATATCCGACTGTGTCGACATTTCTGTTCATTAGGTTAGGTTAGGTTAGTTTGCTGATTTGTCCTTGAGTTGCACTTTCTATAGTAAATTTGTCGCTCTGTTGCATTTTCTAGAGTAAATTTGACGATAACTTGCATTTTCTACATTATATTTGTTGATAACTTAAATTTTCTGCAGTAAACTTGACGATGGCTTGTATTTCCTAGGGTAAGTTTAACGCTAACGTCCATTTTCTATAATAAATTTAATTATAACGTGCAATTTCTATAGCAAATTTGTCGATAACTTTCAGTTTACTGAATACTAAATACTATATACAATAACTTGCATTTCCTATAATAAATTTGACAATAACTTGCATTTTCTATAAAAAATTTAACGATAACTTGCATTTACTATAATAAATTTGAGGATGGCTTACCTTCCTCGAGTAAATTTGTTGATGACATTATAAATTTAACTGGGGGATCTATCCGAGAACCAATCTTAAGTCTAAAATAAATCTTGCTACTGCGGGAAAGTTTATATTCGAGCGCTAGATCAGATACGTTTCATTTCAATACGATATGGCAAGCCAGATTTAATTGTTTAGTGTCAGAATAACGCTAAAAACTGTAAAGATATGCTTTGAACTAAAAAATGACTATGTTCGGGAAGGTCATAGAGCACTTTGTTCATTTTACGGGACACGTAAACGATTTAGTAAAGTGCCATCACCTTTCTCAACTTGTTGACCTTATTATCATCGCTTTCATTGCATTTTTTGCTGATTAGACTCGTTTGAAAGTGAATGCAAATGAACATTTTTCTCTGGGACTTGTTTCTGATGAAAAATCTTATTTCTGGTCGAAGCTTCACTAATCCCCGTTAACCAAACAGCGTTGCGCCCATTAAAATTGTTTGTGATTTTTTTGATGCGATTTACATAGTGGCGGCATTTTAAGCCTCTATTTCTTTCTATATAAGCCAGGAACATCTGAGCCATTATTATTATTATGAAGAGGTGTCTTAGTACCGCGACTATACGATCTATTGTACTCCACTCAAATTTAAGATAATGTTTCCTGGGAGCGTATTGGCCTGACATATTTTAGGATAGCACTTGTTGTGCAACCTGGTGTTTCTTTCGGGGTTGGATTGATAGTCTATAGGTTCAAAGAAAGTATTCCGATAATTTATTCCCATTGTTACAGAGTCTACATATTGGGCTCAAGACAATCCCTATTCTGAATAAGTGCACTCTGTGTCTACAGGGTCCTGTCAAGAGAACTGTTACCAACGTCATTTTATTCCGATAGTTTGATGCATGACTTAGATCTCCTCATATTGTAGCTTCATAATAAATTTTTGATTTGCTTCACATCCAATTGTCTCGTTTATCGTTCCGTTGCATTCCGATTCCACTTCAATGGAAGGTTTTTATCTCATCGAGCCATGCTGACTGAATTTTTGTTTCTAAATAGCAACGACAACTTTTAACAAGATGGCGTAACCAGCGTAACGCCTTAAATCGCAGGAATATGGCGGCAATTGAATGGCAATGGAATGCGAGCTGTCACCCAATTGATTGTGCAATAAATCGATTGATTAGCGCACCGTATAATCGATTTATTGCACAATCAATTGGGTGACGGCATTTGCTTTAATTGTTACAAAGCTATGTTAAGTCATTGGTTTGTAACGACAAACTAACAACTCTTGAAGTAATGGAAGCCAATATTCAAGTTATACTTAACTCCATACAAGAATTATTGGAAAAAGTAGTTAAAAATTGAACCGATCAGGGGGATCATGTAACTTGTCGCCGTTGCGGTCATGTTGGGTGTGTTCAATTTATACATAAGAGGTGGGACTTAAAGTCGACTCCGAGCGAAACATTCTTTGGAAACTTTTAATGGCAATTTTATGTACTCCTCGACGTTTGCTGCTGCGACAGAAAGTCTCCAAATTAAATAATTTATCATATCTCGTTATGTTTAAGATGTTTAAGCTAGGGTTGAACAACGGACTCTCATCTAATAAGCCAACTTACTACCTACTAGACTATGAGACTTGTCTTCAATATTAGCTTTAAAAAGGATATTCTTTTGGAGTAGCTTTTAAAGCTAAAGAAAAATTGCTTAGAATTACGAATAACAACCCTAGTATTACATTTTTACTGATCAACATCATTATCACTTATTATTACAAAGTAAGTGATAAGAAGACTGTAGTATTCTAACATTAAGTTGAGCTTAATTTTTCGTGTTTTTTTTATTGCTACCTCATGTCTTAAAGTGTATTTTTTATTTCACCATCATCATCATCATCATGATCAGCAACATTATTGTCATCATCCTCTCGGCTTTTATGTTAAAGAGGCACCTTTGACTACAAGAAGCGTGTGCTACATGTTGTTGCTTTTGGCTACAATGTAATATCGTCAACAGGAGAAAAACAGCAGAAAACCCAAGTAGCTTCAACTTAAAAAGTATGCCTAATGATAAGGTCTACAAGATTTGTTTAAACATACTATTAAAAGCCAAACATCACTTAAACAGTCAACCGCGTGAAGTTTGTGCTGCTCTACACGCACACAACCACTCTCTACAGTTCATATTCGTGGATTTGAAGCACAGGATGAGTGGAACAAAAAAAACTAAAGAAATTCAAGCAACAGGCAGTCATATGGCATATAAAAACTGAAAGCTTTGTCTGTATGTATGTTCTACGGGTAAAGAAGTAATAGCAGCCAGCTTTTCACCTAAAGTGGCATCACGTTTCACATTTACAATATGACACTGTCAAGTATGTGCATACATTAGTCAAAAGAAGGAGTAGCAGTAGACTGGTAAACCAAAAACACAAAAAAAAACAAAAAAATATTAATAAAAAAACGCAAAGGAAATGATGAACGCTGAAAAAGTCTACACGTATTCATAAGAAGTTGTAGCTTCAATTTTTTCTATTTCTGCAGAAGAACGAGATGCTTTTTGACACTATGTAGAGATGTAGTACAAGAAGTTATTTTAGTACCTCGTCAGGTATGTTACTCTAAAGTTAATCATCCAAATGTACTCAAAAACGTTACTAAACTACTTTACAAGTTGAAATCTCTCCCAAAATTTGATGCAAGTTACTAGAGTTTAAAATTTAGGATTTTAAGTTTTAGCAGAATTTGTTTTTTTCTAGTTTGGGCAGTACAATCGAGTATAATAAGGATTTTAAGATCTCCGCTCTTTAACAAATCGTCCAACTTGTAGCAAATTGTTTAGTAATACTTATCTTAACTTCTAGCCTCTAACCTCACTTCTGATGTAATGAACTATGAAAAAATATTTGTTTTCGATCATCTCTTCTGCAGTATTGTTGTACCTAATTGAGTTAGATGTAGATGACTTGCCAAGTGGCTCTTCTCGTTGTGTAACGCTCTGTAACGTTGACACCTTATTTCGTATTTTATTTGTAGATCCCCAGATATAATTCACTCTGCGGAACTAACTCTTAATAGAACATCTCCGATTTTTGCCATTTCTATTCTGACATCCCAGTGATAATCAGAATGATTCGCAATTTTGCTGAGAAATCCGCGGCATTCAGGATCAAGGACAGACATTGAAAATACTTTCATTAATCGCAGTCTGGCTATCCGACTAGATAAATAGATTTTTAGGGCAAGCATTACGCAGCTTTCAAGGCCTCTTATTGGTAGTGGTCAGGCAGCCTATAAGAAAGTTTAATAATAATACATTGAGAATATCCAGGTCCTTAAATCTGAAGTTCCTATTTGGAACTCTAAAATCTTATGTTATATTCAGAAAGTTATAAGGAACCATTCGAGAGTAGCTGCATGTTGATCCAAAATTTAACTCCGTTGAACTTTATTGCCACCAACTCGGCCCACTGATCTAATAGAAGATCTGAGTGGAGCCAATTGAGTATAGCAAATAATACCTTGGTTAGAGAGCGCACCGGTAATCAGGACCGCTGACAGCTTGCATACTTTAACTGCAAACTATAAATCAATATTACCTGAACCGTTATACACCGCCTTGTTGGTGTTGGCACCGACTTTAAACACATATTTTCCCATTGCCCAACTTGACTTAGGCTGTGTGTGGAATTTTGCCTTTTTTTCATAGAAAAATATTTTACAACACGTGATATTGACAATATCGCGAATATCGCGGTTGAGTCTTAAAACGTCGTAGTGTTTTCTTCTTTTTTATGTACGACCAACAATCAGGAGATGGGCTCTACTCATGCAGTGCATTATGTTGGAATTAGGAAAGAGGTTACGTTTAGAAAATTGGGCATCAACTAACGATCTTTATAGAGTATGTTTGTGATAGGCTTTAAGATGTTTTCTTACAAAGGGTGTATAAACTGCACTTAACCCATACAGAATCTCAACCACGGGCGATGGAAATTTTCAACAAAATTTTAATTTCCGTTGATTCGTACTTTTGCGCCTTAAAAAATGCGTGTATAATACACCAAAGCCCAGTACATCCGCTCAAGGGTACTATATAGTACCCTTACAGAGTAACGTCTTAGTTTTTAAACGTTGCTTTCCATACGATTACCGTGAGTGAATGAACAACGAATTTTTTTATTTCAATTACTTGAACTTAGATTGAAGAACATGTGATGTATTCTTGATGAAATATAACCAAAATCCTGTATCCTGTATTTCTAGAAGTAGCCGTAGTATAGTAGTGTGTTGACTTATTAGACGCTAGGCCACGGTTCAAACACCTTGTCAGACATCTACAACAAAACGGAATATGAAAAAAATATTTTCTCGGCGACTTCTTTTCGGCAGATTTCTGGCAAAAACTCGGAGATTTTCTCAAAAAAATCTGTAGTTCGAACTCGACTTTAAGCTGTAGGTGCCGGCACTTATGTATAAGATTAACACACACATCATTAGTGGTTTGAGAAGCTGGGTTGTAGTCCTGACTGATCCAACAAATTATGATGTATTACTCACCACTCCATCGGGAGACATCAGGAGGACCACAATGCGGGCACACTTCCACCCACTAGGAAAATATTCCTCTGAAACACAATTCCTAAAGATTGCTTCCAGATATTCCGGTATGGCCTTCCAGATGTTCTTACACATCCCTCAGGTCACACCATCAATACCCGGCGACTTCCTACTCTTCATCTCTTTTCTGGCCGGGAAAATGGCTCAATATAAACGTTTTAAATTTCTTTTTGAGGTTTCTTGATATCCGCGAAGTGCACTTGCTTGATTTCATAGAGGCATAAAAACTTTCTTCTCCTAATGAACACAAACCTGACTACAATTTCTTTTTCAAATTGCGGCTGTATGTTAAGGCATTAACTTTTGTAAGAGTGAATTAATTACAACAATTAACAGGAGATTATTTCAGCAATTACAACAATTTATATCGTAGAGCATTCGTTAAATTCGCCGATACTTTATATTTAACGCACCTACTTTAATGCCTTAAATGTCAACACAATGCTGTTGCATACACCACCTCGGAACATATATGTAAAGAAAGAGAAAAAAAATCAGAAACCATCAGCATATCAACATGTTGCTCAGTGCATTTTGTTGCTGCTGATATTATAATGCAAAGCTACAGCCATGCTTGTCGACAACCATATGAGTTCCTTGAAAAGAAGAAGAAGAAAAAATAAATTATTGTCGCTGTATTTGTAAAATAGTGTGTTCTTCTCCTTTTTTCCAACCATTTTTGTTGTGTAGCATACATATACTTGTTCAAGTGAAAGATTCGTTGTAACATTTGATGTAATTGCAGTTGCAGTTGCTGTTGTTAGTCTTTGTTGGTTTGAATAGTCAACCGTTCTGTCTGCTGCTACTCGCTTATGGTCGTATGGAACGTGCTCTAACGCGTAGTCAGCAGGCATCATCACTTGTGATTACTGCTTCTTTTAGCCATTATTGTTATTTTATGTAAACATAACTACTACTGACCATAGTTAACATTCAGGCAGCAGTAGCACTTGGTGTAGTGTTTTTAGGTTCCTTTTTCTCTTTTTTTGCTTCTTTTTTCTTCTGACCATCATCTTATTTTTAGTTACATACATATTGCAATCGCTTTTAGTGTTATAAACCATCATGATGTCCATTTTATTTGTCATATTATAAGTTGTATTCCAATATTTCCTGGTATTGAAGTTGTTATTTAAGGTTGCTTAAGGAGATGATCAATTTAGAAATTTTTATTGCTTTCTGATGATGATGTGCATTTAAATAACGACTCGCTGTTAATTTGGTCACAGGAGAGAAAGGTTTATTAAAGATGATGATAGAATTTTGTATCAAATTGTGTATGATAATTATTTAAGCACAGATAATCATATTTTACTATTTACATATATGTTCACTTCGGTCAGGATTAGGACCTAGTTCCTCGCACCAATTCTGTTGCGTGTAATAATTTAATACATGAGTAGCGGGACATACAGTTTAAAGTCAATTCCGAATGACAAAATTTCTTAGAAATCTCCTCATAGCAATTTTATTTTCGCTCAGAGTTTTTTTCCCCAGAAATCTGCTGAAGGGAAGTTACCAAAGAAATATTTTGTCATGTTTCCTTTTTTTTGGAGATGTTTGACATGGGGATTTTAATCGTGTCCCCGTGTTTAATACGTCAACACACTAGCTACTACAGCGACATTATTTCTTACTATTCTACTATATTTGCGTAACAGAACTTAAAAAATAATATAAAACTTTCGGTTTGGTTCAGAAATGCTCTCCAGAAGTAGGGGAGGAGTAGTGGGTGTTACAATTTGACGCGAGCTATGCTCTTCAAAGCAGCAGCATTAACCTAACGTTAACGTAACATAACCTCCTTTAGGCTCTATAAACTTTGACAAATGTTTCCCCAATTTTTATTCCATCCAAAAAATAATATTCCTAATCGTTGGTGTCATTACGTTTCCAATTCTGTAGTTTAGGAATCAGGAAAACTGGAGAATAAAGCAGATGGCAAATCAGTGTTTGCCATTAAAACTGCACATATCTGCGCATTGTCATTACACACATACATAATTAGTCATTAGAACCCTTTAGTCAGGATTACGACCTCGTTCCTCACACCACACAAGTTGCGTGTGTTAATTTTATACATGAGTGGTGGGATCCGCAATCTTCCATCGTTTTTGCAGCGCCGTATCGTGATTTTCTTCAAATAAACTTCATATCACTGCTAATAGTTCATCAATTGAAAAACAAAACTAAAACACTCCGGAATCTAACAAATATTTCCATTTTTAAAAACAACAACAATAAGAACTTATTGCAAATTAAACATTATTTTTTTATTCAATCATCCGTAATATTTAAGATTACGTATGACAGTCGGATCGATATCGGGTTCTGCTGAGGCTATTGGCAAAAGCAATTGAATAGCAATTAGAACAATTGTCCGGAATGTCATTTCGGATTTAGTAAGTGGGCCTTTTGATTTACAAAATAGTTGTACCGTAACATTAACATTGAATCCACAAATTTCTTTCTTTCTTTTAATAACAACACTTTGAGATTTTCTAGAAATACTTCGTACTCAAGTGTTGCAATTAAATTTGAATTGATTTTTTACGCCAAGTTTGAAATGGTGGTGTGAATAACTAATGTGGCGTGGAAATTTCCTACAATTGAAGGAGTTTTTTAATTGTTTTTTTTTAACTTTTAAAGAAATTTGAATATTTTACACGTGTCAAAGAGTGCATCAAACATTTGAGGGAGATTGAGGGTGACATTTAAGGTTGACTTTTTAAACAACATTTCTGCAATATTTCTTACATTTTTTATTCCTCCAAAAAAAAAAAAAAAAAAAAGAAATATACGTTAGGATCGTCCTCCGTCGTTGGATTATAATCGCCCAGCCATTTATTTTATTTTGGAGGCAAAAATTACTCATTCTGCGCTTAATTCGGATGGTATTTCGCACTTTAGATATAAGTACTAAGCACTTGGATAGTTTGGGTATAAAAAAGGCTTTTGTCTTGTCTCAATGTAATCCCATAAATACATACATACATATTTGGTCATTTCAAACCTTCTGCCAGGATTACGACCTGGCTTCTTAGACCATTTATGTTGTGTGTGTTAGATTTATACATGAGTGACGGGACTCCAGTTTAAAGTCCATTCCGAACGACAGATTTTTTGAGAAAGTTTTCATGGCAATTTTTATTTACTCTTCAGAAATCTGCTAATAGGAAGTCGCTGAAGAAATTTCGTTTTGGTGAACCGAGGAGTCATGTCTAATAAGCCAACATACTACCTACTAGACTACGGCGACTTTATAATCATTTATTTAATCCTCATTGTCACACATGCAATCTCTCAAGTCTCCGTTCATTCAATATCTAAATTATGTTTCAGTAAAACTGACTCTTTGCACAAAGGTAACTTAATGGACTTGGGATTTGAGCTCCAGAAGTTTTCCTAGTTATATAAATAATATAAAATAAATAAAGATCGTACGGCGTTAAAGCACATGATTTTTGCGGTCAATTGATATCAGATTTTCTTGAGGCAATTTGGTCTGAAAATCGTTGCTGTAATAAATCGATTGCTGCATGCACAATGTGGCAGATAGCGTCGTCTTACTGTAACCACATATCGTCCAGTTCAATACGCAGTAAAATTTTGGTGACAAGATCTCCTTTATCACGTACTTGTAGTTAATGGTGTTCACAGTTACTACAAATTCGGTTTCAACTTCAAAAATGTAAAGCCCAATTACGCTGCCTGACGAGAGCCCCTACCATACAGTTGCCCCTTCAAGGTGCATTTGTTTCTTATGAATTACATGACGATTTGCTGAGCCCCAAATTGATTAATTTTGTGTATTCACTAAGCCATAAAAATTGGAATGCCTGTCATCCGAGAAAATGACTTTTTTCGCAAAATTGGATTTGGCTTCACTTTGCTTCATTGTTAATTGACTTAATCACTAAAGTTTGCCATGGTTTGCAGAGTAAGCTCCTGAATCAGTTAAGTTTTCTACGCTTAAAGTTTGACTGTTTTTGGGAAAAATGGCTGCATAGTGTATCATAAAATTCTAAGTTGTTCAGAACGATGAAAAATTAATGTTTGAGGATTTTCGATATCACTGTCGTTTACAGCAGCAATGTTGTCAGGAGTTTTACTATCCAAAACCGACCCAGTTTCTTAAATTTTTTTTCAACTATTCTTTGAATGGTTGAAGTCGCCGTAGTCTAGTAGGTAGTGTATTGGCTTATTAGACGCAAAAGCCTGGGTTCGAGCCCCAGGCCAGGCATCAAAGACAAAATACAAAAAGTATTTTTTCGGCGACTTCCTCTCAGTAGATTTCTGGCAAAAACTCTGAGAGTAAATAAAAATTGCCATGAAAAGTTTCTCAATAAATAAAAATCTGTCGTTCGGAGTCGACTTTAAACTGTAGGTCCCACCACTCATGTATAAAATTAACACACACAACATAAGTGGTGTGAGAAACTAGGACGTTGTACAATGGGTCAATTCGACCTCCGGTACTGTACTTGTCTTAATTGACAATTACACGTCCTCTAACCTAACCTAACCCTGAATGGTTGACACGTTACATAAACTTTCTTGACTGAATATTGTTGCAAGTTTACAGGTAATGTCAACTATATTTTTTTAAAAATTTTTATAATATGTTTTCACAATTATAACGCGTTGTTCTATAATAGAGGTCTCACTTAGGCCAGCATTTAGAACCATTGTGATATGTTCTTTAGCCAGGCACTCGATTTGGTATAATCGGAATAAACATATATGACAGCTGTCAATTTTCAGAGTTGCCATTAGCTAGAACTAGTGCAAGAACATTTTAAAAAATGCACTCGTACTGAGACATCTGTTATAATCTAGCAATCGGCCTAACGTCAGCCGTTACAATCATAACACGCTGTACTTTCGTGAAGCCCTCCATTCAAAGAAATCGAAATAAACATATGTGACGCTTTCGAATTTCAGAGTTGCCACATTCACCGAAAAAGACCAGCCAATATGCACTCACTCACCTGAACGTCTATTGTCATAAGCCTTCGATTCAATGAAAAGTGCCAATATTATTTATTTATTCATAAGCTTGGCATCTGGATGTATCTAAGCGAATAATCCATTAAAGTTGCAGCATTTAAAAACCAAGATATGCTAAGTTATCCTTGAAATACCTTTCAAAGTAAGTATCAATTGCTTCAACCAATCCACTTAAATGGCGCTGTACTTTGAACACAATGACTAAATGATCTGTGAAGAAAGTAAGAATTGAGAGTCGAAGTTTTTCATCAGAAGTTTTAGGCGTCCAACTGGCTTCATCAGAAGTTTCAGGATATTACTGGGCATGGGCAAATGATGAATGTGATATTACATACTTGTACATAAGATACATAATTGGTCATTACAACCCTTTAGTCATTGTAATGAAAATTGCAGATATTCCAGCTGCTCTCGAAATTGACAACAGAACCATATCTTCAATCACTTACATGGTATTGTTGTACATCAAACTATTTGCAGTTTATACATAGTCGGTCATTACAACCCTTTAGTCATTGTAATGAAAATTGCAGATATTCCAGCTGCTCTCGAAATTGACAACAGAACCATATCTTCAATCACTTACATGGTATTGTTGTACATCAAACTATTTGCAGTTTATACATAGTCGGTCATTACAACCCTTCAGTCATACCACTTATGTTGTGTGATTTGACGTCATTTTGACGATTTTGAGCTCCAAAAATATCATATTGACAATTTGACGATTTATGTCCTTATTTTGACGATTTTAGGAAATTAAAAATTTCCATCATATTCTTTACTTTAGTATATCAAAAGCCACTTTAAGCTTTGTATTTACTTTGCAATTGTTACTATTGGAAATTTATGTTAGTAAAAACGAATAATAAAGTATTGTAATTTTAAGCTACTTTCGAATACATACGATGATTTTTCGGTATTTTATACCTTTTTAACCCCTTAAAAGCCAAAAAATTACAACTCCTAAATAACCTCGTAGTTCAGAATAATTTATCATTTGCCGTTGCAGACAATTTTAAAGATTCGAGTAGAGCTTCTAATATTACCATCGGAAGAACAAAGGCAAGCAAGCGCCGTTATTTTGTTTCGTACGACCAACACTCAGGGGATCGATGGCATTGTGTTTGGAACTATGAATATATATTATGTGAAGAAGGAAAGAGAGAACATTGTTTATGGACACTAGGCTTGTGTGTATTATAACATAAGTAAAAGTAACATAAATAAAAAACGTATTTTTACTGTAATGCAGTGTGCGATCCATTGGCCAATCGACCACATACGGAAGTGGTGGCCGACAAAGACGAGCGTTACGTAGAAATATATGATATTCGGGAAAAGTCCTCTTACTTCGTTCGAGCAAAATCCTTTTGTCGAAGCGATAGAACAGTGAAACACAAACCACTTTGCAACGATGCTCCAATGATTCAAAGGAGTTGGATACACTACCGTCGTTAACGAGCACTTCCGCCCTCTCTTCTATGCGGTCGAGAAGCCTCAAAATAGACTTTGAGCCACCAACCCATACATGAGAGTTGTATTCCAGTCACGGTCGGTTACAAATAGTGTAAATAGTAAGATCTTAAGAAGGAGGGTGCCCTGGTAGTCTAGAGGGTAGTGTGCTAGACTATTAGCGTGAGGGTCGTGGGTTCGATTCCCACCAGAGACTCTGATCTGTGACACTACACGGAGCATATGGTCAAGATACTCCGCTCGTATATAATTAGAATATAATTTGTAATTGTATTGTAATTAATAAATAAATAATTAAGAACTGAAAAATGTGTCGGTTGAATGTCAAGAGCTTCTGACTATTTACACCACCCGTAGATTAAAATGATGCAATATTATTGCTGCGCTTATGTGTCAGTAAACAACACTGGGATAGATTGTTTAATCCTTAAACAATTTTTTCCTGAAAACGATATAAAATATCTCCGTTTTTGGAAAAAAATTAATTAAAATGTTTTCTGACGACTTTTTAACGATTTTGTCTGATGTCTGACGATTTTGACGATTTTTTCTCAAATATTTGACGATTTGATGCCTCATTTATCTGACAGCTATTGTTGTGTGTGTTAATTTTATACATGAGTGGTGGGCCTTACACTTCATATTTTTGAGAAACTTTTCATGGTAATTTTATGAAATCTCTGAGTTCTTCACAGAAATCTGTTGAGAGGAAGTCTCCGAAGAAATATTTCGTTTTATTGGAAATATCTGTGCTGGGGTTTGAAACGCACGTCTAATAAGCATACAAACTACTTACTAGACAACAGTTCGATTGCAGTCCATAATAGGTTAAAAGAAAAAATTCGAAATGAAATTCTATGTTAGAATCAAACAAATCAACTAACATTCCAACACTATTGTTTCAAAAGAAATTTAAAAGTTCTCAAGATGCATGTAACTATAACAACAGCAAATTATGAAGAGAAAATTCAGTTAACGTTTGAAAATAGATGCCTTTAATCTAATTAGTTGGCCATAAAGAATGTTAATAGCACAACATATTAAACATGGTCAAAAGATAAACTGACAACAATTTGCTTAACAGACATACTTAAAGGCTTGACGCGATCATAATGGCAATGCCAAACAGTGGCAAGAAGAAAGAAAGAAAACCAATGAAACAAAATGAACACAAATGACAATAATAATTATGTATGAATGTGGGCATCTGCAAGAGCATAAAGTAAGCAGCCATAAAGAGTTATTAAGCGAGATAGAAAAAAAAAGGTGGAAAAGTTAACAACATAACTGGACGATGAACGGATATAGTGGCTGATAATGGTTACTGTTAAATAACATTAAAGACAAGGCAAGACAAGACAATCTACGGTACACATAGGTATTTACGGCATAGAAAATAAAAAACAAAAAAAGGTGAAGAGAATTGCATGCCAAACTTAGTAAATGTAACACGGCGTTAAATTACTACTACTGCCGCTTACACTGTCACTAATATTGCAAGAGCCTTTGTTGTTTTTCTTTTAAATGTATGACACCTTAAATACAAAAAAAAAAGAAAAACGAAGTCAGTAGACAGACAAACTTTAAACAGACAGTCAACCTAGAGACCAAGAAGAAAAAAATTATTGTAAGCTACTAAAAATAAAACGACAAACCACTAGAATGACAATAAAATATCACCAGCAATTGGTAACAACAGCATATATTAACTCTAAACTAACAACAACAACAACAACAATGATGTTGAAAATGTTAACAACAAAATACCTTACCAACGACATTTCAAAAAGGAGAGAAACGAGAAGCACGAAAAACCCCCCGTACAAAAAAGCAACTCGACAACTGTTAAGAAAAGTAAGTTAAGGAAATTGCTTTAATTTTTTATAGTCGAAAAGCATAAAAAAGAAACTTACCAATGAAGTTAGTGTAATCGGTAATTGCTTCTCTACGTTTCTTTCTTTTTTTCTTCCTTTTTATTTGGTATGTCGTCTATGCTTTGTAATTTGTAACCAGAGTTGCCAACGTATTAATATTGTTACGAAAATAAAGAATCTCGATACTGGTGTTTTGTGTTTACATCGCTTAACATTAAAATTATAAACAAAAGCTACAAAAACAAAACAATGCAGTAAACAAACCTGTTTACAAATTACAAAAAAATGGTAAACAAGTAAACAAAAATTCAACAACAAACGCTACAAGAATAAGTGTAAACAATGATGTTAACATTTATAGAGATTTCTACAAGGCGAAGTCATGAACGTTTGTCTTTAAGGACATTCATCAGACTGTTTACTCTGCAATATAAAAGGCAAGTTAAAGCAGGCGAGTCAGTTAGTGAAGTTCGGTCAGTCATATGTGAAGACGCGGTACGTTTAAAGAGAGTAATCGTGGTTTGAAAATCTGAAAATGGGAGACCCTCCTACAATATGCGCCAACTACAGGTATAACTCTTCTCCCTATCGCATATAAGGTTCTTACATGCGTATTGTGTGAACGACTTAAGCCACTCGTCAAAACACTGATTGGACCTTATCAGTGCGGCTTCAGACCTGGCAAGTCCAACATCGACCAGATCTTCACACTACGCCAAATCCTGGAAAAGACCCACGAAAAACAAGTCGACACACACCACCTTTTCGTCGACCATAATGCAGCCCTCGATAGCCCCATAAGGGATCGTCTTTTTGCCGCAATTTCGGAGCTCGGTATACCTGCGAAGCTGATAAGGCTATGCAGAATGACGTTGAGCAATTCCTGCAGCTTCTATAAGGTAGGAAAGGACCTACCGTGCGAGGTTTCAGACAAAGCGACCTCTTATCGTGCGACCTCTTCAACTTCGTCATGGAGAGTGTTCTGTGAAAGGCGGGAATGCATCGCAATGGCGCTATATGCCAATAACTATACTTTTGATACGGTCAATGAATTCATCTATCGTGGCTCCGCCGTTACCACCAGAAATAATGTCAGTCTGGAGATCAAGCGCAGGATCACTCTTGCCAACAGGTGCTACTATGGTCTCAATAGGCAATTGAGTAGCAGAGACCTCTCTCGTGCGACAAAACTAACACTTTACAAGACGTAGGATTAGTGGCGCAGGGGCATGGCCCCTATTAAGTACAGATGCAGCGGCCTTGAGAGTGTTCGAGAGAAAAGTACTACGCAAGATCTTCGGTCCAGTGCGAGTTGGCGATGATTTCCGTATTCGATCCAACAGTGAGCTGTATGAGCTCCTCAACGACCTAGACGTTGTACAGCGTATTAATATCCAGCGGCTGCGCTGGCTCGGCTATGTCGTTCGAATGGAGGAGCAACCTCCGACGAGACGCGTATTTGATGCGGGAATCTGCGGAAGTCGGCGAAGAGGACGACCTTGCATCCGTTGTAAAAACCAAATCGATGAAGCCCAACATCGATTGGCGTGACCAACTGGCGTAGGCTCGCACGAAACTCAGATGCCTGGAAGGATGTGTTGCGGCAGGCCGAAATCCGGTAAACGGGTTGTTATGGCCAATTAAGTAAGTAAGTAAGTAATCGTGGTTTGAAGATCTCTGTTACAAAGATCTGTCGAATAATTGTCTAGTGAATAACAAAGAAAAGCAATTGTTGTTGTTTACATAAAGTTGTGAACAGTGGCACAGGATTTGGGAACAATAAAGAATTTTAATTAAAACTAAACACAAATTTATTTTTATTTTATTTCCAATCTACGAGTTGGTGTTCTTAATGCAGGTAAGACGCCGTAGTCTAGTAGGTAATGTGTTAGCTTATTGAATGTGCGACCACAGTTCAAACAAAAAACGAAATATGAAAAAAATATTTATTCGACAACTTCCCCCGGCAGCTTTCTGGCAAAAACTGGAATTGCCATGAAAAGTTTCACAAAGATCAGTCATTCAAAGTTGACATTAAATTTTAGATTCCGCCACTCATGTATAAAATTAACACACACAACATAAGTGGTGTGAGAAGCTAAGTCGTAATCCTGACTCAAGGGTTGTAATGACCAATTTTGTTTGTGTGTGTTTTGGGTGCATTTAATGGTAAAAATTTAATTAATTCCTGTAACATAAATAGGTAAGTACGACCTAGCTTCTGACACCATTTCAATTAAGTGTGTTAATTTTATACTTGAGGGGCAAGATCTACAGTTTAAACTCGACACAGAACGGCAGATTTTTGCAAAGCTTTCTCATAAACTCAGAGTTTTTTTTTGCAGAAATCTGCTGAGGGGAATTCACCGAAGAGATATGATGTAATTTTTCGTGCTTCTAATGTGCAACATTTACACTGACCATCTTCTTTCCTAGTTTGGTAGGATTCGATCAGTACAGGGGCTGTTCCTACCTGTGAAGTCACCACGGGTCGCTATGCGTGCTTAAGTGAGCTTTGGTAATTAAAACTGCCCCTTCGACTTAACCTAACCTATGTACGTACATATTTAAAGCAGAGTTGACGTCTTCAAAAACAAACTTAATTTTTTTTAACCAAGGTTCGAAAAAGCACAGATGCTACTCCAGATCTCCCTATAAAAGAAATTGAGATCTATCCCAGATTACTATTAGCACCATAACTACTTGATATCCAGTGAGTTAATTGCCTCTCATTGTATTTGCTCAGTTCCAGCATTCTACAATCTTCAATAAGGACAGTGTAAAATAGAGAATTAGGACTAGCAGTCCTCATCAAGTATCATCCGAATTTTTATGTCCAAGATATATACTGTATTCCCAAACCCGAATAGAAATTTATCTTAACAGTCAGCGAATATCAACGAGAACAACGTGTGCATTTCAAAAATCGGTTATCCTGACTTCATTGTTTCAAAACCTCACTCCTCACCCCACTCACCTCTTTTTTGGCAATGAATCGGTCTGGGAAACCCATTGTTTTCACTGCAATTTCATCTGTTGTGTGTTGTACTAAACTCACATTTCCATTATGGCTACAAATCGATGGAAATCCCTTATATTGTGATTGAAGAACGTATTCACAGACAAGTTCCCTCGGTGGCCCATAGGACCCATTGTGTTGCACAACGTTAAACTCAGCTGTACTATTGGTACACAGGATGCGTTTGCGGTTCATCAGGAACAAAAGCGGCACATATCTTTAACAAAGCTGTTAAATATACTAGTGGGCACACAATGATGAAACTACTAAATCAAATCCAAAGCAATGCGGCTTTCACACTCTCTCAGTGCCTGCAATCTCCCATCGTTTTGCAACACCATATCGTAATTTTTTTTTTTCAAATTAATTTCATATCGCTGCTAATAGTGCATCAATTGAAATATATAACTAAGACTCTCCAGAATCAAAAAAATATTTCCATTTTTAAAAAACAACAACAAAAAGAAATTATTGTAAATCAAACATTATTTTTTCTTCAATAATCAGTAAAATTTAACCAAAAGTACGTATTTCAGCCGGAACATTGTGTGCTGCTAAGGCTATTGGCAAAAGCAATTGAATAGCGATTACAACAATTGTCTGGAATGTCATTTCGGATTTAATAAGTGCGCCATTTTCGAGAAACTTTTCATGGTAATTTTATTTGCCTCTCAGAGTTTTTGCCAGAAATCTGCTGAGATGAAGTCGCCGAAGAAGTATTTTTTTTCATATTTTTATTTTGATGTCTGACCTGGGGTTTGAACTATGGTCTTGCGTCTAATAAACCGACTACGGCGCCTAATGATAAAACGTGACAAAATTTTAAGAAGGGCAAGACATTGGTGTGAAGGGTATAAGGGTAGGGATATTGTTACGATATAAGAACTGAAACATTTTATTAGGTTTGCTTGTATTTCCTAGCTGACATAGCCTAGTATGTAGTATATTGGCTCATTAGACGTGAGGCCACACGGTTCAAGCCCCAGGGATATGAACAAATATTTCTTCGCCAACTGCCTCTCAGCAGATTTCTGGCAAAAAAAAAAATTCTCTGAAAATAAATAAAATCGCCATGAAAAATTTCGAGTCAACTTTAAATGGTTGGTCCCGTTACTCATGTGTAAAATTGACACACTCAACATAAGTGGTGTGAGAAGCTAGAACGTAATCCTGAAAGAATGGTTGTAATAAACAAATTATGTCCCACATGAAAAATATTCCCAAAATTTCTTCAAATTTTCCAAACTGTACTACGGCTGGCAATCCTAAATGTTCAATTTTGTGTTTGTTGGCATATTTTGCCGTTCAAACAAGTTCAAATAAAGAGTGAAAGCAAAAGGGGGAAGGGGGGTAAAAGACAGAAAATTAAAAAGACGAAATATTAACAGGCATATGACCATTTGAAACGTGAATTATTTGTGGTCGCCATATTGTCAAATGTCAGTCATTCTTTTGTGCTGCTCATTTGTACTTGTAGTTGCATATTATTCCTGCTACGTTTCACTTTTTTCTCTGTTTTTTTTTGTGTTGTTTTGTGTTGCTGTCTGCTTGTCTTTATTATTGTTGTATTATGTTTGTTGTAATTGTTGTTGTTATTGTTGCTGCTGTTTTATATTAAGTGTTTGGTAGATTGGTTGCATGGTCAGTTGGTCGTTTTGGTCATTTGACTGCCTTTCGTTTCGGTTAGTTGTGTGTGTGTTGTATTGCTTCTGCGATTGCATTGCTGCCAAAGTGTTGACAATTGTCGTCAATTACGTTGTTATGTCTCGCTATGTTTCATTGCTGACACATTTTATGCATTGTTGCAGATAATGTTGCAAATAGTTTCCAAAGAAATACACTCTATACACTCAATATATATTCTCTCTGTGTGTGTGTTTGAACGTTTATGCCTGTTTGATTGTGTTTTTGATGATTTTGTTCGCCACAATTTTTTGTTGTAGTTGTTGTTCGTTTTTTTAATGGACATTTTGTCACAGACAAATGAGTTGGTTTGTTTGAGTCCATACGAAATGACAATTACTTGGAATGTTTAATTAATGCATAAATGGTGGCAAATGAATCTAAAATAGAGTTGCATCTCATGGGGTAAGTGTGGAGTGGTGTAGGGTTTTCTGATAGAGACATCACATTTAAAGGAAATAATTTTCTTGGCTTTAAAACGCATCAATGAATGTGTTTGATGTGCATTCGTAGAAGGTATCAGGAATGTTGTATTCGTTTGAAATTTAAGGCTTTTAGAAAATGGTTTTCATGTGTAAATAATATAAACTGAAGGAAAGTAATGTATATTTAACTGTAGAAAATAATTGTTCGTGTATATATTGCCATTTAAATATATCAGACCCATTAGCCTGATGCCATTCGGTCTTAAAATATTGGAAATGATTCCTGGAAATGAGGCAAGTATCTCGCCTACTCTAGCGGCAGATACAATGATACTCTATTGGGGAATATTGAGAAGACTACACGGCATGGTCTTCTAGTCAATGCCATACAAGTCAAAGAAGACTATGGCATGAAGTCGCCGTAGTCTAGTATGTGTCTACTGATTAGATAAGAGGCCTCGGTTTCAAGCCCAGATCAGATATCTCCACCAAAATATGAAAAAAAAAAATTTTTCGACGACTTCCTGTCAGCAGAATTCTGGTGAAAATTCTGATAGTAAATAAAATTGCCATGAAAAGTTTCTCAACAATCTGTCATTCAGAGACGACTTTAAACTGTAGTTTCAGCCACTCATGTATAAAATTAGTACACACAACATAAGTCGTGTAAGAAGATCTCTTTTTGCTGTGGAATATCGTTGCAAAGGACGTAAACGAAGATCAATTCCAAACTCTCATCGAGGGACAATATAATTATCGTGACCCAATCTTAACTACTCTTGGAAGACACAGACACAGCCAGCTGGATTATAAGGTTACTGAGAACTTCGAGAGGAGAATATTTAGAATTCCAGAACCTTCCGGTCTAAGGATACGGAGGTGTCTAGTGGTACCATTAGAGTTTATACTGATGACTCCAAAAACGCCTGACAAAATGACCTGGAGATTACAAATGTTTTTTAGGTTGAGTTTATGGCCATTTTAAAGGAGGCGTAATGAGTGCTGGATGCCACCCTGAAAATCTTTTAATTTTTTCGGAACTTTAATTCGTCCAAGAATTTGGAGGATTTCTTAGTTTAGTTTGGAATCATTTAAATGTAACTCTTATATGGGATCGAGGACATAGGGGCTTGCCGATAAAATAGCGCTGCAGTACCGACAATCTCCGATTGAGTCAGTTAGACTGGATAGTGTGATAGCTTATTCCACATGAGGCCACGGTCCAAACCCCAGGTCAAACAAATCCAACTAAACGAATTATGAAAAAATATTTCTTTCAGCGACTTCCTTTCAGCAGTTTTCTGGCAAAAAAAAAACTCTGACAGTAAATAAAATTACCATTAAAAGTTTGTCAAAAAAATTTGTCGTCTTAATTTACTAGCAACTTTAATTTCATGACAATTTTTTATTTACTCTCAGAATTTTTGCCAGAATCTGCTGAGGAGAATTCGCCTAAGAAATATTTTTCATATTTCGTCTAATATGCCAACACACTAAACACACCTACTAGACTTCGGCAACTACAAGGCGCAAACAAACTCACAAAAATTTTGCTAAGATACTGAGACCTAGATATGAAACCATATGGATTATGACAATGGTTTCTAGGCTGGAGATACATGTCAATAATGATACCAGAACATCTTAGGTCCTTTTGTTGCACTAAATTCAGCACAGCTCGGACTTCCAGTGACTTGTTACTAATGTTATCCTTTCTATGGGGGGGGGGGGGGGGGCGTAGTGGATGCCTGCCTGATGTGGAGTATTTGGAGACGATTTAAGGTGCTTTAATTTAAAATTGTTTTACAATGTTGTGGCTTATTCTAGTACTTGTAGTCAAATAATTTTATACAAGAAAGCTGTTATGCTTTTTCAACAAATAGTAACGACAGCAGATAAATTTTTAAAATTTTTCTTCCATAAACAAACGTGTTCATTGCAAAATTTAATACAAAATCATTCCAAAATAAAGTCCTTTTTTGTTTTCCTTCTTTTTATTTTCCCCTCTCTTTTTATATTGTTCTTAATAATTCAAGGATATTTACAGATTACTGCCATACCATGGAAAATACGCCAATTAGTGAATATTTATGTTGATTTCATAATTTATTTAAAAGTTTTTCTCCTCCTTTTTTGTATAATTCTTTGCTCTTGAATACAAACAAAACATCCCTTTCAACATACACTCGATTGGTTCTCAAAATTTTTACGTTTGTTTTTTTGCTCTCTCTCTGCCATTTACATTTGTAACAGATTAAAATCTTAAAGAAATTCGAAATAATAAATACAACGATATTACATTTGTTTGCATATACCCAGCAAATATGTACACATCCTCATGCATATATTAACAGAAGAGGACAGACAGACAAACGTTTATTTATAAACCCCAACAAAAATATAATAAACCATCTGTCTCTTGGGCCTGACAGCATGAGAATGAGAATGAAGCAACTTTGGTTATAATATCCGCCAAAAACCAGCTATACACACACAAACAAACGCCCGTAGTAGTAGAGAATTTATAATATTGAATTCCGTATAAAATAAATCAAAAAAATTGTGCTCCATTAAAACAGTTGGATAAAACAGCAATATATTCTGACTGCATGCATATGAATGTATGCATGTGTGTGAGAGTATGTGTATATACATATGTACAGGGCCCAAAAATTCAGGTATTCTTTGTAATACTTACTGTCTCGCGGTAGCAATGTTTTCATATGTTTGCATCTATATTTGCAAACACTCACAGCAAGTAATATGGCAGCATTTCTGCTGGTATATGGGCGTATGTTTGTGTGTGTGTGTGTGTAGGGGTGACAGAAATGATATATGAGAACAGATTAACGTGTTTATACTCCTTCTGCCATACGATTGTTGTTGTTGTTGAGTTTTTGTTTTTTAAATTTATTCTTTCAAAACTACAGAAAAAGGAATCATTGTTGCTACTGTCACTGTACCTATAAACATTTGTTTATGTCTGGTGAGGCAAACAAATGGCACGTCTGGGAATTTAAAATACAGGCAAACTAATCAAAAAAAATTGTAAATTTAATTTAAGAGCACCTCTTTAAAGTTTGTTCAATAGAAACTTGAAATAAATTCTTGCATTAGATTGGAATTCTATTTCAGGGGGACAAATAACAAAGATTTTTGAGAAACTTTTCATTGTAACTTTATTTATTCTCAGAGTTTTTGCCAGAAATCTGCTGAAAGGAGTAGTCGAAGAAATATTTTTCCACATTTCGTTTGTTTTGTTTAGCGTCTGACCTGGCTTTTGAAACGTGTCCTCACGTTTGATAAGCCAACACATTACCTACTAGACTACGGCGATTACAAGGAGTATACAAGCTCACACAAATTTTATAGAGGTATTGAGACCCACACTGATACCAGAACATTTGCTCTATCATTGCCTAGCACTTGCCTAGAATTTGAATTTCTCATATCCAAGTGATGATGATATATCATCTCCACTGAACACAATGAATCGCTTTACGCTTTAGCAACGTTGGGATTTACTAGAAATTTGTTTCCAAAACAGAGACAATTGGTCGGAAATTGCACGAAAATGTCGTATATAATTTAGTCGCAGAGAAGGACCAACAGTGCCCGGTACACGGAAGTTTATTGCTTAAGTCCATGAAACTGGTTTCATTGTTGATGCGCCAAGAGACGTGAACGTGCTCTTACAATGCATACAGCCGAAAATATCGAAGCTGTGCATGAGAGTGTGGAGCCTAAGAATCCATTAACATCAGCTCGTCCTCGTCTCAAGAATTGAACATTTCACGCACCACTTTACGTCGAATTTTGCGAAAAGGGCTCCGTATGACGCCTTACAACTTACAAAGTTCAATTGGTTCAAGAGTTGAAGCCGCATAAAGATTCGCTTCATTTTCGCTGCGGTAAATTTGCCAACGAGAATGTGAATGAATGAATCATATGAATGAAATAATATTCCATTTTTAATCGGAACAGTTGTACTTCACAAGAAAAAAATTGGCAAAATTTCAAACCGTTTATGTTTTTATTTCATTATTAAATTTAAACTCGGAAATGATCCACCCTTTATAGTAGAAACTTGAAATAAATTGCTACATTAGACTGGCATTCCATTCCAGAGGGACAAACAAATTCTCATAAATTTGGCAAAGATATTGTGGCCTGGACATGGATCGATGTGGATATATGACAATGGTTTGTAAGTTGGGAATAAATCACAATGAAATCAGAACATTTTCTCTATCATTGCTTACCAATAGTTTTGGATGTAGAAACCTAAGCTAGACATTCAGGATCTACTTTACTGAAACGGCCATAACGAAATTCAATATGCTTCAGTTTTAGAAAGGAGTACAGGAAATTTGTTGTCGTTTGTAGCCATTTAATGATCAAACTATTTGGTAGCTTGTTATCACTGACCGTCAAACAAAAGTTAAATTGTGCAGATTGTTTGATAAAACTCAACATACGTACACCATATGAAAGGATCAGTAATGGCCTTTAAGAGATGAAAAATTCCAAAACTCACGGACTTATTTATTCACTCTGATGTTTAATTGCAACTTATGGTTCGATTGAATAATAAAATCACTTGAATGCAAGGATGGAAATGGAATTTTGGCTACAAATTCACAGAGGATGCTGAGGCATTTATGGATGCAATTATTTTCTGACTACTACGATACGATAAAAGCACCAATTCTGCGAATACATGACACGTTTTGTCGAGCCTAATTAATGCTGACGGTGTGTACACTCTGCCGCCGAGCTGTGACAAGTTCAAAACCGCAATTCAGCGACTCTAAAACAAAAAGTAAGCTTGTCTGCCCGCTAAGTTGTTTGATATTGCAGGTAATGATCTCGTAGAGCGCGTGTATCAACATATTTGCAGAATATGGTTAGAAAAATGAGAATAAACGAATGAAACTCAGTAATTTGGTCATTAGAATCCTTCAGTCAGTGTGGTGTGTGTCGGCTTCATTTTCATAAGTCTATTCCTTTATGTGGCGTAACGTGAATATCAGGACGATGGTGGACATTTCATATCTAAAACAGCACTGATAATGTCTAATTAGGTCTTGGTGAGTTTTTTTAGTCGCTCGCACAATAAGCACGTAGAGAACCTTACGAGCGATGGGGATGAGGCCTATACTGCTTACTCTTTCAGGTCGAGACAGAAACCATTGCATAGTCGCCGTAGTCTGGTAGGTGGTGTATTGACTTATTAAACGTGAGTCCACGGTTCAAACCCCAGATCAGATGTCGAAATATGAAGGAATTATTTCTTCGGCAACTGCCTCTCAGCAGATTTCTGGCAAAAGCTCTGAAAGGAAATAAAATTGCCATAAAAAATTCTCATAAATCTGTCATTCGAAGTCGACATTAAACTGTTGATCTTGCCACTCATGTATAAAATTAACGCACATAGCTTAAGTGGAGTGAGAAGCAAGATCCTACTCCTCATTAGTGATTGTAATGACCATTTATGTATGTATGTAAGTGATACATTTAATATATCACAGATTTGTAGTGGTGAAGGTCATGACGGCGTATGATTGATATAATACTTTTGTTTTAAAGATCATACGCCATGTTGTTCCATGTCTATGTGCATTACTTTTTTAAAAATTTCGAATTTCAATTACTTGATTACCTTTAGAAGGTTTACCCTTCCTGTGCCATATATCCGTAACTGTTCAAATTTATAACGTACATATACACCTTTCCATTTGTGATAGTATCTGTGTGTCGGTGAAGTCCTACACACATTTTCCTTATTGTGTTTATTTGTTTGATATTGCATATGTATGAGAGTGTTTTTCCAGAATTTTTTTTGGTTTTGTTTTTTGGGTATGACTTATAGATATTGTGTTTTACATAATGTATGTATTTATTTATGTTCAAAAATAAAATTTATGACATTTATCCATTGTCATAAATTGTTGCAGTGACATTCCATTTTTTTCGTTTCATTGCAATGAACAACACATTTACACACGGTATAGACACAGTCAAACATATACACATATATGTATGGATATGTATATACAAGAATACTTGCACAAATACAAAATAATAATAATAAGAGCTGCAGTTAAAATTTTTAACAACCAATTGTATATTTATCGCAACGCATTGTATCGGATATCGGGTTAATATTCTTGCCATGGTTTCTGTGGGTTTTTGTTGAACTGCCTGTCTGTTATGTCTGTTCAAGTACTCAACAACGCATTGATAGGTTGGCATTTGGAAAATGAACAGTACAGAGAGCAGTAGACATATAAACCAACAAACAAAAAGGAACTCAGTGAGTTAGTAAATGAATGATAGAGTGAGAGGAGTGCAATGTAGTCATATTGGCCACAAGGAGTCATATTGCTGTGCTATTTTATATTGTTTATGTTTTTGTGGTCATAAATATTCTATGGAACGTTTTGACTACAATTGGGTGGTCATATTGCATTAACTATGAACAATATTATATGTTTGTACAGTGAGCGGCAAAAGAAAATGTACATTAAAAAAATTATATATTAATAAATTACCGTTATTTTTATTTTAAAATACATTTCATTGCCAGTTTTTAAATTTGAAACCGAGAAAAAAAATTTCGAAATGTTAACAAATTTTTTCGGGCACTCTCCTTAAGTGCTAAAAGTTGAGTTTTCTTTTTGATTGTTAGAATTTTATCCTTAATGTACCGTTTCTTTTGACTTTTACTGTATATACATTTATAGAGTATCTTATGCCTTGTATGTTTGTGTTTGTATGCGTGCATTTCATACATTCATAAATAATTTAAAAACATAATGATTTATGTCTGCAATATATTTTGTTTATTAGTTTCTCAATTAAAATGGTCAAACGGCCAACAATGGCCATAATGAGGGTTTTTGCTAAGTTAATTAATTTCTATGATTTATGGCCGATCCATTGTTTAGAAATATTGTGTGTGTGCATTTTACAACGACTGTTACATAAATTGTGGTCGGGCTAATAGTGATGACAGATTGAGTGATAAATTTTTTTTTGTTTTTCGTTTTTCGTTTTTGTTGTTGTAGAAAAAATGGAAATTTATTATGAATTAACTTCATAAACTTTAAAATTTGCATTGAATTGATCAGGAATACATTTTGAAGTCTATTAATCAAATTTTGAAAAAAAAAAACAATTATAATTTGACAATATTTTCAAGGGCTACATTAAACTTAAACATGATGCAAATATGCAGTGATAAAATTCTGATAATCACCAAAGTCAACTTTTACCACTTAAGAGGAGTGCCCGAAACAATTTGACAATATTTCGACATTTTTTGGAATTTTTTTTTTTCATTTCTAAAAACTGGACATGAAACAATTTTAAAATAAAAATAACGGTAATTTATTGATGTATAGTTTTTAATGTACAGCTTCTTTTGGCACTCACTGTATATTATTCGAAGAGCTTGCGACGAAGACATGTCCACTGTAAATAATTTTTTTATTTTATTTTCAGGATCTCCAAGGACACATATATGAAACCGCCAAACCAATTCCGTATAGTGTTTAAAGTGCCAAGCAGTCAATGTTCAAATTTGGTAGAAGATAAAAAAAAAATTAAAATATTAAGTAATTTCAGGTGGTCCAACACACCTGGTCGCCAAATTTTTAAACTGCTATGTCCGGCAGTGGACACTACTTAAGTTCGACAAGAGAACGGTTCGCAATCTAACAGGAATTCTGACGGGACATTGAGCTACTGCCAATTTCACTGACCAGCTCGGTCTGCCCACCAGGATTACATGCAAAAGCTGCCAGGATATGGAAGAAATCGGTACATGGGCATGGGAGCGAATGTGCCGCTAAGGTAACTAAAGGGTCCGCCAAATAACTTTTTTTTTGAAAATGCTTTAAAAAAAACTACTGAATATTTTCTCAAATTTCTTTTTTTATTTGAAAGTACAATCCTTTCGGTTAATAATGGAAAATAATATCATTCAACTGTCTGTCTCGACTGGCCATGCAGTAGCCTACACGATCGGTCCAACTTTTAAATACATTATCGGTTGTGTGCAGCTGTATTTCACCAATGGCTTCACGAATATTATCCTTTAAAGCGTCAATTATCTCTGGCTGGTCGGCGTAACACTTATTCTTGACGGCACCCCACAAATAATAGTCCAACGGTGTAAAATCGCAGCTCCGAGGTGGCCAAACGACATCAGCTCTGCGGCTGATAATGCGATCTTCAAAAACAGGGCGCAAAACATAGAGTGTAGGTTCGGCTGTGTGGCACGTAGCGCCGTCCTGTTGAAATCAAATGTTGCCAATATCCTTCTCTTCAATTTTTGTGAACAAAAATTCGTTCAACATGGCCCGATAACGATCGCCATTAACTGTAACGGCCACTCCATGCTCATTTTCGAAGAAATATGGCCCAATTATGCCTGTGGACCAAAATCCGCACCAAACAGTGACTCGTTTTGAGTGCGTCGGCTTTTCAATGTATGCGTGCGGGTTTTCTGTGCCCCAAATGCGACAATTTTGCTTGTTTACATACCCGCCAAGATCAAAATGAGCTTCATCTGAAAAGATGATTTTTTTTTGCCAAAATCGGCATTTTCTGGTGTAGGCTACTGCATGGCCAGCCATTTGAATGAAATTATTTTCCATTATTAACCGGAAGGATTGTACGTTCAAATAAAAAAAGAAATCTGAGAAAATATTCAGTAGTATTTTTAAAGCATTTTCAAAAAAAAAAGTTATTTGGTCGACCCTTTAGTTGACACATCTTTTATGTGACGTAAAACTACAGACGTTATCGGTTTTTGTGTGACAGAATGTTCGAAGATCTGGGCATAATGGCGAACGTGTCACTAAGGAAACTAATCGGTTTCATCCGGAGCCCGGATGAGCCCGTGACAAGGGGGCTTAACTCATATTGATCAATATTGCTCACCGACTGAATTTGCCCACTGTGCTAATCTAACCTCCCCCTAACAATGCAGTCATGCAGGTCACTAATTTTATTACAGCATCAACAAAGGGCAGTACAGGAAAGTTAGGCAGTGCAACATCTTCAAAATGGAGTAGAACACAATCAGCAATTATTTAAATGCTTGGTAACAGCTGATAGCATCCCTACCGTACTAGGAAGAATAATTAATTAAAGAAACTGTTGCAAAGCTTTCTAAGTGATGAGTGTAGAATAGTATGGACTGAATTAAAGTCAATGATAGGCAATGATCAATCACAGCATGGGTCACAAGAGTTTATAGCGATAACGCATTATAAATCACGTTTCGGTTTATTTTCTTATGGAAGCGTGGATTTGTATAATTGAATGCGATGATAATGTTGATGTCATTTCAAAAATCATTAAAAAAATAATATACCATAAGGTTACTAATATAAGGTTTCATAAGATGGCTAGTGTAACGCCAAATCACAAACAGGGTAAGTTATAGCCCTGAGGACTACCGCTCAATAGCAATATGTTCCGCACTTTTCTGAAATACCGAGAGTTTAACAACTCAATTAGCTGCAGGCAGTACGGTTTTTGTTGGGCCTGTTCTATTGGTTGGTGTTGGTGTTGGTGTTGCTCTCGGAAAGATGGCATTTGTTTATGCGCCAATGTAATGAGAACAAGGCTGCGGCTCTAGATATTTAGCATTTGATTAAGCGCTGAACTTCTATCAAAACTTATTGCTTTTGGTGTTGGTAGTCCCTTCTCCCGATTTATATCGAAATCAGGTGAGTTCAGGTTATTCTTAGAGGCACCGCAAGGTTGCCTTTAATACCTGGAATTCCAAGGGATGAGCTTATCACCCTAAACCACAATATTATTTCCAAAAAAAAAAAACTACAAATGTTTAGTTAGGACGTGTTCCATATGCTGTATTGCCAAGTCATATTTTTACCATAAAGTCCTTTACGGTGTATATGAAGAAGTTAAAGTGTAATAAAATTCATATCCTTTTTTGCTGCCAACCATATACACATAAATCAGCTTAACGCGTTTTTTGCAAGATTATTTTTTGTCTTGTTATTTTCAGCATAGTTTTTTTCCTTTTATATCCTTGGATGTGGCAGAGAAAATGAAACAACAACGCACATGCATAATTTTAAGCGACTGTTTTCTTGAAAACAATTTCTTGGAATACACATCCTTTTAACCACTTTACGCGCATTCTTGTTGCCATACTTTCTTCATTGCTTGTTATTATTTATTATTTTTCTCTTTGCTTTGCTGTTATTTTGTAAACAAATAGCTGCGGAATATTTATAAGCGTCATAAATTAAAATTTTGTATGCTTTTGCATTTATTGTCAGCACAATAATTCATATTTTTTAAGTGAACGGCAAGAGAAAAGAAGGAAAGAAAGAAAATATTCATGAAATCATGAATATTTTATTTCGTGCATACATATGAAATGTACCTGCTTGACGTATATTAAGGCAAAGATGGATGGATTGAAGGGTTTTTATGTCTTATTTTTCATACCAATTGCTTAAAGAATTGTTTTGAAAACCGCTACCATTTCTCTTTACTAGTTATGTTAACTAATTGGCAATATATTTATTTCCTCCTTTCGTTTTTGTTTTACAATTACTGATTGAACGTGATTGAGCAATTACAGCTGGGTTTGGTCAAGATTGACGAGTATTATAAAACTGATACATGCCTGTTTAAAGATATTTTTTAAAATTGTAATTGATGGGAAAACTTTGTTGGCAGATGTATTAGAAGTTTGCGAAAAAACGCTTCACGCGCATGGATACAGCACTTTTTGTCCTTAAACAGCGGGAGCATCAATTAATCTCTTCAAACGTTCGTTGCAGTAAAACAAAACACCTTTTGTTACCGTAATTATTTACGGCCGTTCCCTCAGGATCAAGTCGGTCAAGAGTGAAGGAGAACTAAATGGAGTCTCCTAGTCCAACTCGAGAACTTAGATTTAATGTGTGATATTAGTCGCCGTAGTCTACTTGGTAGTGTGTTGGCTTATTAGACATGAGGCAACGCTTCAAACCTCCATGTCAGACATCTCCAACAAAACGAAATATGGAAGAAATGTTTCTTCAGTGACTGTCTTTCAGCAGACTTCTGCCAAAACATTAGAGATTAAAAAAGGAGAAGTTTCTCAAAAAATCAAACGTTCGGAGTCGATTTTATACCGTAGCTGCCGCCACTCATGCATACAAGTTAACACACACAACATAAGTGTTATAAACTAGGCCATTTGGGTCAGTCTGGTGCAAATCACGGCTCGTTCGCGAGTGCAAGGAGTCGATAAGGACTTTTAGACTGGACCGTATCCGTCTATGCTGGGTTCCGGGTCATAGCGAAATACTTGGCATTGAGACGGCGGATGCCCTTGCTAGGTTAGGTTCGCTTCCTAGGGGCGAGTTAATAGTTGGTCCTGACCCCTCAGTCTGTATCCTCTACGGATTCATCAATGGATGGGGCAGGGAGGAAGAGCAGAGGCGTTGGGGGAACGGATCGGGTTATTTTGTCTCTAGATGTCTATGGCCTGCTGTGGATAGTAGAAGAACCGGTTGGCTGCTGAGCTTGGATAAGGCCAGCTTAAGGTTGGTTGGCGGTTTCATCACGGGGCACTGCGAGATTAGGTCACTGACGGAGCCGGACTATTGCAGGCATGTTGCGATGAGGAGGAGTTGGAGAATATCGAACACCTATTCTGTAACTGCCCAGCCCTTGGTAGGTTGAGGTTGAGGACCCTTGACAGGGCCTTCTTTGAAAGTTTGAATTCTATGTCGAGAGCCGACATCAAGGCTCTACACAGATTCATTAGTGGCTTGGTCTGTGTAATTCCTCGCTTCCCATTCTTCCCTTTCCAACATACTCTTCTTTTTATCATATTCCCTCTTAAGGACGTTGTACAATGGGTCAATTTGACATCCGGGTACTGTACTTGTCTTAATTGACAAGTACACGTCCTCCAACCTAACCTAACCTTAAGCGCGGTGTAGGATAAGTTGCTTTACTGTGTCTGGAGTAAGAAAATGCTTTAACGCCACCGAACATACAGAAGAGCAGGAGGTCAAGGTTAGACAAACGAAATATTTGAATTTATTCCTCTTTTTTTTTGATGAAACTAACTAATCAGTGTGTATGTACGATGTGGAGACGAGAGTTATAGAGACGCTGTGAATCGAATCAGTTACTACACTTCCTTAAAATTTTTCGGAAAAATTCTTGAAGATTTAATGCCTCTCTAATCGTTACAAAACTGATCATAAAAATCAATGCAAGCGTAATTTTAACGCTTACATAAGAAATATTCTCAAAAAATTCCCTAACTTTGCAATAAGAATGAAGAAAATTTTGTGAATATTCAGTAGAAGTATTTCTGAAGTGATGTTGACACCAATACCGCCTCTAGAGATGATGTACCGAACCCGATCGATGACGGCGTGGAGATTCCAACACCTAGCTATGAAGAGATCCAAGTCGCGATTATGCGTCTTAAGAACAATGAAGCTGCAGGTCCTGATGGTCTCCCCCTGAATTGTTTAAGACCGAAAGTAATGAGTTGATAGGGCGTATGCACCAGATTATTTACAAAATATGGCTAGAGGAAAATATGTCCAACGATTATAACCTCACTGTCCTCTGTCCTGTCCTGAAAAATAGTTACCCTATGATATGCGCCTTCTCCTTAAGGTTATTACGGGCATATTGTGTGGATGACTGAAGATACTCGTCAAAACACTGATTGCACCGTATCAGTGGGGAAAGTCCACCATCGAACAGATCTTCACATTACACGAAATCTTAAAGAAAACACGAAAAACAAGTCGATTGTAAGGCAATAGCCCCATAAGGAATGGTGATTTGGCCGCAATTTCTGAGCTCGGTATGTGTTCTACGGATGGTGGGAGTCCACAGCAACGGGACTATTTTCCACAAAACAATACAGTTGCTTACATTCCGCATTTGATACAACAATACACTCTATGAGCTCCCTAATGACATGGATGTTATGAAGCGTATTAACTTCCAGCGGCTGCGCCAGCTCGGCCATATCGTTCGGATGGAAAACGGCGAGAAGGTCATATGATGCGGTGATTAGTATAAATTGCCTGGGCTGCCAGTACCGAATAGAGAAAGTATAGAACTCTCTGGGTAAGTTTAGTCAGCTAAGTACACAAATTAGTTTTACAAACTGTTGGGTCTCACATCACATGGGACTTTTCATATATGTGTGACGAACTCAGCATTCATGCCGTGGCTTGGAAGAGGATATTTGTTTGGTAAGTTATGCTCAACGAAAGCGATGATAAAACAGACAAAATTATTTTCAAACCAATTAGATCTGCGGCCATCGAAACTTTTGTTGAGAAACTACAATAAGAAGAGGCCTGAATCATACAATCGACTACAGACCAGGAGAAAACGGAGATTGGTAACCGGTTTTTTAACAGGGCACTGTAGAATCAGATTACACTTACTTTACTCAAAAAATTGGATTCTGTGCGGGTAAAAATTAGTCGTCGGAATGCTCTCTTGAAAGCTGTGTAATATCTCAGCAAAAAAGACTTGCGTGCATATCAGTTGCTAGCAAGAAATGGGCATTGTTGACGAGCAGCATCCTTAAATTTCTAAAGTCAATAGGTTTGGAAGGGGAGTATGGTTGCAGTACTAAGGCATTATTTTACAACAACAATAATAATACCAAGGAGGAGTAAAAAAATGCTTTAACAATACAGAACCTACAGAAGAGGAATTAAATGTTAAAAAACAAACAATTTCTTGTTTCTTTTTTGTGAAACTAACTAATCAGTGAGTGTGTTTCGCATCTGTTACAAGAGTAAGCTGTCTAAGCTCCTTAATGACATGGATGTTATATAACACTTCCAGTGGTTGCGATAGCTTGGCCATATCGAGAAGTATTTGTGAAAGGCATAATTGAACAAAGAATACGATGCCTTTAAGTAAAAGTATAGGAGATAAAAAATTTAAATCTAAAACAACTCAAGGCTTTACAAAAGAGCTTTGCGAAGAAAGCCGTGTAGAAGAAAGGAAACAAAGGTGTTAGAAAAAAAAACGATATTTTCGAGAAAAATACAGAATGACCGCGTAATAAAATTATAATCATGATCTAAAGGTAAACGACATTCACGTTAAACATTAAATATTTCATCTCTTCTGTCAATTACATACATACATACATAATTGGTCATTACAACCCTTCAGTCAGGATGACGACCTAGATTTTCACACCACTTATGTTGTGTGTGTTAATTTTATACATGAGTGGCGGGACCTACAGTTTAAAGTCGACTCCGAACGACAGATTTTTGAGAAACTTTTCATGACATTTTTTTATTTACTCCCACAGTTTTTGCCAGAAATCTGCTGAGAGGAATACTCAAAAGAAATACTTTTTGTATTTTTGATTTGATGTCTGGCCTGTGGCTCGAACCCTGGCTTTTATGTCTAATAAGCCAACATACTACCTACTAGACTACGGCGACTTCTCTTCTGCCAATTATTCAATTTTATTCTATGTTAGTTGGGTAACAGATACCCCAAGTAGTGTAAATACCCATGTAACTTTTGCTTTTTTAAGCCGAGAGATGTTTGAAGCTCTCCTAATTGACGACAACTAATAACATGTGTAGTATTGTGAGACATATTTTCGTTTGCATTTCAATTCATTATTACTTGACTACTTGTTCCAAATGTCATGACTCAACAACGAGGCCTCCAACAGTCAAAGTAAATATAGCAGGTTAGAGATACATATATGTTGCAAATAAATAATGTCCATTAAATAATTTAACTAATTTAATTTAATAAGTACTAAAACACACATGGTAATATTATTCTGCAATAAGAATTTATTTATTTCATTAACCTTGACATTTAGATTTAGGTTTACTAGATTTACGAGATTGACATGCTGTTACGGTCAATGCTAAAAGCAATTGAATAGCGATTATAGCAATGATCTGGAATTTCATTTTGGCTTCAACTGAATCTGTGCACTTGAAAAATAGTTCTACTGAAATTAAAAAATTTTTCCTTATTTTTATAACAAAAATTATGGAATGTTTTGTGGAATATTTCTTATGTAAGCATTAAAAATAAATTTGCATTGGTTTTTTATGGTCATTTTTATTATTTCGTCAAGATTTAATAAATATTTTAGGAGTTGCATAATAATTGATTCGATTCATAACATGCATTTGACACACTGTTCAAGCACACACTGATTAGTTAGTTTTCACAAGAGAAGAACAAGAAATTGTCTTTTAACATTTAATATTTCCACTGCTGGTTCTGTGTCGTTAAAGTATCGTTTCTTACTCCTCCTTGGTATTATTATTGTTGTTGTAAAATGATGCCTTAGTATTGGAACTGTCAAGGTAAGAATTAACCTTTCCAAACCTTTTGATACCGGGCGAAGTTTTATACAAAACGATTCCTTATCATGCGACCTCCTCAACTCTTTGCCATGGAGAGTGTTCTACGAAAGGCGAAAGTCCACAGCAACGGGACTATTTTTCACAAAAGTGTCCAGTTGCTTGCGTTACGCATCTGATTCAACAATAAGCTGTCTGAGCTGCTTAACGACATGGATGTTATGAAGCGAATTAACTACCAGCGGCTGCAGTAGCTTGGCAATAAAGAGGAGTATCTGTGGAAGGCATAATTTAACAAATAAGTAAAACTATAGGAGCTAAAGATTGTAAATCTAAAACAACTCAAGGCTTTACAAAAAAGCTTTGCGAAGAATGCCGTGGACGGTAGAAAAAAACGATATTTTCAAGAGAAATACAGAATAACCGCGTAATAATATTATAATTAAGATCTCAAGGTAAAAGACATTGACTTTTAACATTAAATATATCATCTGTTTGGCGCATAGCCCTGGTTATGTAAATATCCATGCATTCTAAACTTCTGCTTTTTAAAGCTGAGAAATTCTTGAAGTTCTCCTAATTGACGGCAACTAATAACATGTGTATTGTGTATTGTGTGACATAGAAACAAAGCTAATGAATGAAAAATTTTCGATTTTCCTTTGCATTTCAATTCATTATTACCTGATCACTTGTTCGAAATGTCATAATTCAACTACAAGGCATCCAACAGTCAAAGTAAATATAAGCTCTCTCTGTTCTTTAAAGAAGACCACCAGAGAACATAGCAGATGAGAGATATACTCGTATGTTGCAAATAAATAATGTACTAAAACACACATACACACATGATAATAGTAATTTATTTATTTCATTATTTTTGACATTTAACGGAAACAATTTAAAATAAAAATTCTCTCTTAATGTGTGATCCATCATATTAATCTTTCTGGGTTTGGTGTTGTCATCTTGGTCGTAGTAGTGGTTTTAAATTTATGACGTTTAGGACGAGCCTGACATGCTGCTATGGTCAATGCTAAAAGCAATTGAATAGCGATTATAGCAACGATCTGGAATTTCATTTGGCATCAACTGAACTTGTGCACTTAAAAAATAGTTCTACGGAAATTAACAAAATTTTCGTTATTTTTATAACAAAAATTATGGAATGTTCTTTGTAATATTTCTTATGTATTCTAAAATTTTTCTAAATATTTTAAGGAAATGTAGTAATTGATTCGATTCATAACAGAGACTTTCAAAGTCCGTCTACAACTTCCATTCGACACACCGTTCACACACACACACACACACTGATTAGTTAGTTTGTTTTTTAACATTTAATTTCTCGTCTGTAGGTTCTGTATTGTTAAAGCATTTTCTTACTCTTCTTTGGTATTATTATTGCTGTTGTAAAATGTAGCCTTAGTACTGCAACCATATTGAGCTATTGACCTCATATCAAATTCAAGGATGCTGCTCGTCAACAATGCCCATTTCTTGCCTAGCAACTGATATGCATGTAACACTTTTTTGCCTTACCAAACAAATATCCGCTCCCAATCCACGGCATGGATGCTGAATTCCTCTCACATATATGAAAATTCCCATGTGATGTGAGACCCAACAGTTTGTAAAACTATTTTGTCTACTTAGCTGACTAAACTTCCCCAGAGAGTTCTATACTTCCTCAATTCGGTACTTTTAGGCCAGGCATTTAACTCTAATCTCCGCATCATATGCCCGTCTCGACGGTTCTTCCATTCGAACGATATGGCCCAGCTACTGCAGCCGCTGTTAGGAGCTCATACAGTGTATTGTTGTATCACATGCGTAACGCAAGCAACTGTATTGTTTTGTGGAAACTCCGTTGCTGTGGACTCTCACCTTTCGTAGAACACTCTGCATGGCGAAAAGTTGAAAAGTACGCCTGATAAGAGGTCTCTTTGTATAAGACTTCACACGGTATCAAAAGGTTTGGAGAGGTTAATTCTTACCTTGACAGTTGCAATACTAAAGTATCATTTTTTAACAATAATAATACCCAAGCAGAGTATGAAAATACTTTAACGACACCGAACTAGCAGTGAAAAAATTAAATGTTAAAAAACAATTTTTTTTTTCCTTTTTTGTGAAACTAACTAATCAGTGTGTGCTTGAACAGCGTGTCAAATGGATGTTGAAAACAAGAGTCTCAGAGTCTCGGTTATGAATCGAATCAATTATTCCTCCTTTACGTCTAAAATTACACCGAAGAAATATTTTTGTGTATCATTTTGCTGGAAATGTCGGACCTGAGGCTGCCGGTGTAACGCCCAATAATTTTATAAACTCATCTTGCACTTACATAACACCCTTCAGTCAGGATTACGACCTAGTTTCTCACACCACTTATATTGTGTGAGTTAATTTTATACATGAGTGGTGGGACCTACAGTTTAAAGTTGACTCCGAACGACAGATTTTCGAGAAAATTTTCATGGCAATTTTATTTACTCTCAGAGTTTTTTTGCCAGAAATCTGCTGAGAGAAAGTCGCGGAAGAAATACTTTTTGTATTTTGTTTTGATGTCTGGCCTGGGGCTCGAATCTTGTCTTTTCGTCTAATAAGCCGACACAATACCTACTGGACTATAGCGACTTGTCTGGCTTCATATTCAGCGTATTTTTGTAGAACAAATAGAATTAATTATTATCTGAACAGTTTTTTTTGTGATAATCTGTCCCAGTTTTAACAGCTTATATTGATTCTCATCCTTCTTTTGATTCTGCCAACAGCATTACCTTGGCTCTATGGATATTCCACTTGGCCGTAGATTTGGCACGCTACCCGCTCTTCACGTATGATTTTTACGCTTGTAGTTATTTTAATGAATACACTTTTCGTCATCAGTAATATTATTGGTCAACAACATTCCGGACGTACAAAATCGTCTTGCAACGTCCTTCGGCTTCTGTTCTTGTGACACCATGCTTTTGAATAAATTCTACAGCGTTTAAGCGCTTTAAAATGGTTGCTGGAGTCACACCTAACAATGCATGACGCTTTTGCATCTCACGCATATCTTGATCGGGTAATGCTTCAAACATTTTTGGCTGTCCTTGACACTATTCTGTTTTTGATGTTAAAATCGCCATTTTTGAAACGCTATAAGCGCTCTATACATACATAATTGGTCAATACAATCCTTTAGTTAGGATTATGACCGTCTAATAAACCAACACACTACCTATTAGACTACGGTGACTTTGAAATGGTTGCCGGTGTCACGCATAATAACTGGGCAAGTTCGTCTTGCTTTTGGCGCGAATTTTAATTGAGTAATGCTTCAAACTTTTTTAGCTGTCCAAGACGCTCTTCTGTTTTTGATGTTAAAATAGGTATTTTTAAAACGCTCTAACCGCCCTATACGTACATAATTGGGCATTACAACCCTCTAGTCAGGATTGCGGCCTTGTTACTCACTCCACTTATGTTGTGTGCTTTAATTTCATACATGAGTGGCGAGAGCTTCAGTTTAAAGTAGATTCGGAATGACAGGTTTTTTTTTAAACTATTCATGGCAATTTTATTTACTCTCAGAGAGCTTTTGCCAGAAGTCTTCTGAGAGGAAGTGGCCTTAGAAATATTTTTTTGTATTCCATTTTGCTGGAAATGTCGGACTTGAGTCTGCCGGAGTCACGCCCAATAATTTTAAACACTCATCTTACGTCTGACACAAATATTGATCGTGTAATGCTTACAATTTATAGTTTTCAAACTATTTTTTGATATTGAGGACGCTCTTCTGTCTTTGATGTCGAAATCATCATTTTTGAAATGCTCTAACCGCCCGATACACTAAATTTTTGATAGAGCATACTTGTCATGAAATTCCACAATAAAATAGAGACTTGCACCCGTAGCTTTCTTCGCCTAAAACTGAGTACCAACCAAACTCTCTAAAATGCCAGCAAATTTGAATTTTAATTGTCAATATACGTCCCTTCAGATTTCGTTTCTAGTTTTCTATAAAGGTTGGGTCATCGCCAAGGTGTTATCTCTTTCTATAAATGGTCAGCACAAATATACGAATTATTTATGTTCCATAGAACAGCGATTACTTGGACAACATCACACAAGGAAACCATTCGAACAATCTTTTAAAAAATTACACACAAGTATTGCTACAAAACCAACCGGACTGCTAAATTATCAAAGAACTAAACAACCTGCTTGCTAAGGTATTGAAAGACTCTGTAACGTAGCAGGCAACAGAAACCCATGCAAGCATATGTACTCTCTTATATAAAATTAAACTGATGGTATGATAATTTATTAACCAAACGAAAATACATACATTACCAAGCACACATTCAAAAAAACCTTTATGTACATGTGCGTACATGTACTTTGTGTATGCCATTCATTCATAACGTACGTAATGGTGCTGTAGTTGTAGTCATATTAGCTGCTATCAAGATTTATGTGTCTTGTCGGCATATTGTTTGCGTGGCTCTAAATTATCCTTGATATGCTGAATACACACTTACCATATATGCATATATGTATGTATGTAATGTTATGGTAGAGTGTGTAAAGTATAAAATATGACTTGACTATGGGGAATTTTCATGATAAAAGCATATCAGATGAGATGAGATCACAAATTACTCTCTACAGTTACAAAAATACTAAACTGTATACGGCATATGAAAAGATATACGTTATAAGGATAGAAGCCAACTTATACTACTACTAGTACTACTACTACTACTACTACAGTGTGGAACAAAAGTGGTAATATGGCGAATATATTAAACATATCAGAGAATGTGGAACAATGATGAGGTTGTTGTGGCCTGTTAATTAAGTAAATTGAAGAAAATACGAGAATACGAAAAAAGTTCACGTACTCATTCGTCTAGGAATGGATCTCAACGCTGAAAATAATATTTCTATGCAAATTAGGTTCAATTGCCAACTGCTTCAAAGCCCTTACAATTAATACACGTCGTTGTGAATGTTCATTTACCTTTAGTTTCTAAGTCAGTTGAATTTTGTACGAGTGCAGGCCTAAGGCATGAAGCATTCGCCAAGTTGTGGTCTGCGAAAGGTTGAGTTCTTGTAAGAAAAGCGAAATAGGCTGCTTCTGATTCCGTTGCACAATATCACACACAGCTACGCTGTTGTCGTCATATATTACGTCGCCATGTCTTACTACCATATCTTACTATTCACAATATGGTGGATAAACGCAAGTTCATTGCTTCAGTAAACGATCGACCATATCTTAGGTTGATAAACGCAATATGGTGGATAAACGGTACTATTGTTGCCATATCTTATGTAAGACAGCTTTCAAACTGTCAGAAATTGTTTGTTGTGCAACATTTAACATTTCTGCTATTGTTGCAGACTTAAAGTGGCATCTTCATCCAAATTGTGCGCAATTCGGAGTATTCAAACTTTTTTGCACGGTCAAAATCGTTATCGCAGAACCATCGAAACCAACTTCTTCATATTGCTTCTGATGGAGCATGATCAGCCTATGCCCCCACAAGTATTCGACGCAAGTCCCCAGCACTTCTTCAAAACAAAAAATTGAAGCTTTCCGCAAATCAGGATCAAAATTCGCCACCTTTAACACGATGAAAAAATATCGTGTGGTTTGTTCACTGATTTGATGTATGCGGTATATGTCTGATAGTTGCCGTAGCTTAGTAGGTATTTACTTACTTTACTTAATTGGCCATTAACAACCTGATTAACGGATCTCGGCCTGCCTTAAATCATCATTCTAAGCGCCTTTGCTTATTGCGCGGCTTCGCCAGTTGGTCACACCAATCGATGATAGGGCTTCCTCGATTTTGGGGTTCCAACGAAAACAAGGTCGTTTTACATACATACATAATTGGTCATTACAACCCTTTAGTCAGGATTACGACCTAGTTTCTCACACTACTTAGGTTGTGTGCGTTAATTTTTATACATGAGTGGTGGGACCTGCAGTTTAAAGTCGACTCCGAACGACAGATTTTCGAGAAACCTTTTATGGCAATTTTTATTTACTCTCAGAGTTTTAGCCAGAAATCTGCTAAGAGGAAGTCGCCGTAGAGATATTTTTCATATTTCATTTTTGATGTCTGACCTGCGGTTTGAACCGTTGCCTAAAGTCTAATAAGCCAGCACACTATCTACTAGACCACGGCGACTTCCGTTTTCTTCGCCTATTTCAGCAAATCTCCGCATCAACTACCCGTCTCGCCGGAGCATCCTCCTCTATTCAAACGACATTGGGACGTGCGCAGTCGCTGGATGTTAATACGCTCCAAAACGCGCATGTAGTTGAAGAGCTCATACAGCTCCTTGTTGGATCAAATGCGGAAATCATTACCAACTCGCATTGGACCGATGATCTTACGTAGGACCCTTCTCTCTAAAGGAACAAAATATAAAATATTTCCTCGGCGATGTCATCTCAGAGTTTTTGTCGGAAAATTGCTATAAAAACTTTGTTCAAAATCTGATGTTCGGAGTCGATTTTAAACTGATAGTTCCATCACTCGTGAATAAAATTAACACACACAACATGGTTGGTGTGAGAAACTAGGTCGTCAGCAAGTCAGAATACCTTACAACACATAATTGGTCATTACAACACTTCAGTCAGTGTTACAACCTAGCTTCTCACAACACTTATGTTGTGTGTACTTCAATTTTATACATTAGCGGTGGGACCTACAGTTTAAACTCGATTTTAAACGTTAGAATTTTGAGAATCTTTTTCATCGCAATTTTATTTACTCTCAGGGGTTTTACCAGAAATCTGCTGAGAGGAACTTGCCGAAGAAATATTTTTTTATATTTCGCTGTGTTGGAGATGTCTGACCTGGAGTGTGAACCAAGGCCTCTTGCCTAATAAGCCAACACACTGCCTACTAGGCTATGGCAACTTCAAACCATTTGTTTAATTTTAGTCGCCACTGTAACTCTCTTTATACGACACTAAAATTTGTACAGTCTATAATGTTGTATTTTCCACAAGCAACACTTTTTCATCACACACATCCCCATGTTCTTCATTCAAACTTCCTACCATGCTCATCATCAGGATTTATATTACGTGTGTATGTGTTCTTTTGATTGCTGTAAATATTCTTGTGCGGAGAACAAAAAAAAAACCAGTACGTTACGACATTAACGTATGTTATCTGCCACTGATGTGATTATATTTTTCATCGTACTTGTTTTAATGGGATTAAAATTTCTCTCTCTAGCTCTCTCTCTTTCCCTCTGTATACATACGCCTGTGTAAGCGCATAAATCAGGATTCAATCAACATTTTTGTTGTATTAACGTTTGTGTTCATATTGTTTATAAATTGTTTGTAAGTAAATGTGTGGGTGTGCTCTCGCTAATGCATTACTTGTGTGTGGCTGGGTTGTTTGCCGAAACGACTGTGTGAGTAATGGATGTATGGGCTTTTGGCTACATTTTCATTATTCACTTAAATATTCAGTTAAAGTAATGCATAAGTAATAAGCTGTGTAAATAGCATTGCAAATGCTTATGGCATTAAAGGCATTTGCAATCAATTTTGATTTTTTTTTTTCTGTTGTTGTTGTTGTTTTTGTTCTTTTAATCAATTTGATGCTCTTGATGACGTTTAGAAAGAGGTAAGTGAGTGATTCTAGAAAATTATGCAAACATTTTCAAATCTGTGGGCTTCAGTTCAGTTCACATAAAAGAAAATCTACTGAAGGCTTTTTAATACTACAAGTTTAGTAGTGAATATTCAAGTTAGCATTACATTTGCTTTACTTTTCGAATAACAGTTTGAATACGTTACCAATAAGAATATTTTTACTGGTTTAAGATCTTACACTCTGACACAAGATGGAGCTCGTAATTCCATACTATGTACTGTATTTGTATCCTTAAACCTGGTCGGTTACTCTTTATTTTTATGACTGCAATCGCTGAGCAAACAAATCTATACGCAATGCAAAAAATCCGAATCAGTCTTTTCATGTAACTGATACTGACATTCAGCAGTTTATTGGAGTAGTTTTTATGATGTCACTAATACACCTACCAAGGGTAACCACTCATTGGAATTCAACTATTGGCACACCGATGATTCAGGAAATAATGTCGAAACAAAAATTTGAAAAAATTAGACAGTTCCTACATTTCAACAATAATTTCAATATGCCTCCACGCAATGCTCCAAATGAAGATAGACTTTATAAAATTAGGCCTATTATAGAGAAACTAAACGCTACTTTTGGTAGGATTCCAATGGAGGAATACCTATGTGTTGATGAGCAGATTTGTTCAACTAAAGCCAAAAATAACTTAAAAAGATATAACCCAAATAAACCTCATAAGTGTGGTTATAAGATATACGTCCTTAGTGGAGTTTCGGGTTTTGCTTATAATATTGAACCTGAAACAGGAGCTGAGAATATAGTATTAAACAATGAACCAAATTTAGGAGCATCGTCAAATGTAGTTGTAAGATTGGCGAGACATATACCTAGACAGCATAACTATCAGCTTTATTTTGATAACTATTTTACCTCTCTACCTTTGCTAGAGTACTTAGCCAAAGAAGGTATAATGAGTCTTGGAACAGTACGCCGTAACAGAATAGCAGATTGTAAATTGCCAACTGAAAAAGAAATTATGAAAAAAGAACGTGGGTTTTCAACTGAGTATGTTGCTGACATAAATGGTATTGATGTATCAAATGTTATCTGGAAGGACAACAAAGTTGTTACTCTTGTATCAACCTTTGCTGGTGAATTTCCAAAAACTCAAGTCAAACGTTACGATAAGACTAACAAGAAATACATCAACATTGATCGGCCATACATTGTTGGAGAACACAATCGGCATATGGGAGGCGTGGATTTAATTGGCAGTATAATGGGAAGATATAAAATACATATAAGAAGCAAAAGATGGCAGGTACGAATGTTTTATCACTTATTAGATCTGACAATGGCAAATTCTCGGCTGCTATACCGAAGAGTAAGAAAAGCAAAAAATGTCATTGATAAAAACATATCTTCTGCGGATTTTCGCCTTGAAGTGAGTGAAACTCTTTGTAAGCTTGGTCAGAAATCTAACATGAAGACAAAAAGATCTATCGAAAATGAAATTCAAGCTAAAAAACATAAAGGTCAGGCCCAACATGTTCCCCCAAAGGCCGTGCGCCAGGATCAAGTAGGACATTGGCCGATTTGGGTGGAAAAAAGAATACGTTGCAAATTTCCTAAATGTACTGGCGTTTCCCAAACTATTTGTGAAAAATGCGGTGTCTCATTATGCTACAACAAACAAAATAATTGCTCTAAATCGTTTCATATAACATAATTTATTTTTCAACTTTTAACTCAATGTTACAGAAATGTCACACTCCCTATAATACCTAATTAATAAATAAGGATGTATTTTTAAAACTTTTTAAAAATTAGGTGTCTTTTTATTTACCTAAATGTATCTTTTTTCAAAATGGCAGACATTTTTGAGATCGTGGGCTATAAAGGGTTAAGGTTACTCTTCCTTGAATCGACGAACACATTAACCCTAATTGTTACTGTTCGTCGAATCGACGAAGCTCATTTACTCTTTATCATATAATTCTTTAATGTTTGACCAAATTTCGTTCATTTATCAACTATGTTGGTTGATAACAAAAGCTTGTAGTGAGTAAACGTACCCTGTCCACCCATTTTTTTAATCCTGGATGGTAATTTTTGTACAGTAAGGTTACTCTTCGTTGAATCGATCAACAAAAAAATTTTTTTTTTCGTCTACTGAAATATTTTTTCATATTTCATGAGGGGTTTGGACCGTGGCCTCACGTCTAATAAGCCAACACACTGCCTACTGTACTACGGCTATTGTATAGTGTCCGTAATTGGTGAACCTTTTTCGGAGAGGCATAAGATGGGAGTAATGCAGTTTCTGCATATGTAGCGGGTTATTGCGATATCAGATGAAGCGATATTGAAGTCTTATGGCTCCTAAGAGCAAATAAAGCAATGCACCAAAATGAATTGACTTTTTCTGATTAACTGGTCTACATAAACAGCATCGCAGTCTTGCATTAAAGCATGTCTCTATCTCTCTTTTCGAGCTAAATATCATACTGAAAAATAATAAATAATAATAAAAATCGGACTTCAAATAACGATAGTTTTGAGCAAGTGTACACCCATAAGAGAAGTCTCCGAAAGATTGTGGCGGGCACTGGGAAATAAATTGTTTGTTGCATTCCAATTCAAAATGGTGTTACACAGTGTACCTTCCTATTACGAAATAATCTGTGATAATAGATCTGGTGATAGATAGGTTCCTGCGACTCAATTTAAATAGTTGTATGTTTCACTTCCTATCCAACTTGAACAAAGTAAAGCAATAACACAATATTCACTCTCAGCCCAAAGAAAGGAACATACATACATACATACATAATTGTTCATTACAACCCTTCAGTTAGTATTACGACCTAGCTTCTCACACCACTTATGTTGTGTTTGATAACTTTACACTTGTCTACTAAGATGGATCTGGCAGTAATTGAGGATCAATTTGAGAAGCTTTTTCATTTCAATTTTAGTTTACTCTCAGAGTTTTTGCCAGGAATCTACTGAGAGAGCCGTGACCTCGCGTCTGATAGGGCTTCACATCATCTACTAGACAACGGCTCGTTGATCGAAGTAATTCGCTCTCTAAAAAAATGCATCTTGATTCTACAGTAATGCGACAAAACACCGGATTTGTTCCTCGATAGTCTGATGCATAACTCAGATATCCTTTAATTGCAATAGCCCTACAAAGGTATTGATAACCTCGAACTGAAATCGTTTGCGAAGAGTCTTTGCCTGTTTTTATCTTCACTTTCAAAACATTCGTCTCCGCTATACAAAATGTTTACCGCCTCACCAAAGGCGTGGATGCTCTTCTCCTCGCAAATTTGTCTGCTTGCTTATTGACGCGAATTCTCATATGACTTGAGATACAGCAGAGGAATACCTTTTTTTGTCTACCTAATCGGTTTGGTCTCTCCCGTCAGTCACTTACTGTTTCCACTCTAACCACATAAGAGCCGTGTGGTCATATGGCTGCCTGACTGTCAGTTGGTATTTATATTTCTCGGCGACTACAAGATGTTCATACGACTCAATTTAATTAGACGCATGGTACACTTCTATCAAATTTGGGCAAGGTAAGTCTAGCAATAAAGCATAATTCTTTTTCAGATTATGATTTTTCAGCGGCCAATAAATTGATTTACAAATGGACGGTCTAACGGAGTTAAAAGATACGAGGTACACTAATTTGTATTTGTTGATTGGAGTTGCGGTAGATGCCAATCAGTCTAGGCGTAAAGTTTGCACCAAGAAATAATGCCTTGCTGTCAGAGAAGATACAAATGCTAATAGATGGTAGTTGTGAACAGTGGCACACAGAATTTGGCGAACAATAAAGAATTTTAATTAAAATTCAACACAAATTTATTTTTATTTTATTTGCAATCTACGAGCTTATATTTTAAACGTTTTTAAAAGGTAAAAACGTAACAATATTTTATCGCTGACTTCTATTAAACGTTTGGTATGTGGATCTGTTAATTAATCTACTCAATGATTTATTGTGATTGAATTTGCTGTACACATCGTTATAGGATTTCATTATTAAAACGTAACTCCGCTGGAAATAAGAGATTTTTTTTAAATACCGATTCATTTTAATGCATTTCTAAGCCTCTTATACTTTTTATTGAAGTCCTTAAATCACTGCTCATTTAAAGAACGTTCAATAAAAGGCCAACCCACGTGTCAATTCTTTAACAGACACAAACAGACACTGATTGTCACTCAACCCTAAACAGTATCGTATTGAAAAACTTAAAAAGGAGCAAGGGAATCAGGAGAAGGAAGAAAAAAGAAGAGAAATCAAAACCAAAATGTTATTTAAGTGTATAAAATTATAATGACATTAAAGTAGATTTAAATTTCAAATTTGACATGTGGTCAAAAAGAAGCCACAGGCTTTCCTTATGTCTACAGATTTTGAGGCAAACGTGTTTAATTAATTACTTTCAACAACAACATACAGACATGCATACATACGTACATAAAACGAACATACACTGAGCATCAAAAGAAACTGTACACTAAGGATAAAATTCTAGCAATCACCAAACTGAACTTTTACCACCTAAGGAGAGTGGCCGAAAAAATTTGTCCTTATTTCGTAACTTATTGTAACTTTTTTTTGTTTCCATTTTAAAAACTAGCAATGAAACACATTTAAAATAAAAATAACGTTAATGTATATTTTTTCAATGTACACTTCCTTTTGACGTTGACTGTACATATAAAGGAAGAATTTATTTCCACATGAATGTATCTGTATGTGTACGTCGTTTGTAAATGCCACTCAATTGTATAATAAATGACTCCAATATTTAATACAAACGTATAAACAACTGACTGACTGCATGACTTACGGGCTGCCTATCGTATCGTATGCTATGTAGGGATACGTAATAAGGCTGATGTATAAAAAAATTTCTATCAATTTACTGACAGTACTTTCAGTATATGGACTCAAATTACCTCAAAAAAAAAAAACAAAAAATATCCTGCTCCTCAACAGTCTGACCAAATATAAATGACAGACAAGCTGACTGCTGTTTGGACTGGTGGATGGTTTGTTAGTTGATTGTGTATGGTTGGGTTGATTCGTTGGTTGCCTGGTCGATTCTGCTTGGTTAGCTGTTCTGTGATTAATGTGTTAATTTGACACCTAACAGTAGCCGGCTTGTAGCCAAGTTCTGAGCACACAATACAATATTGAATAAGAAGAGTCGTGTTGGAATAAATACAAACAACAAAAAAAAAACGATGTTATAATGAAACAACAGCCTGACAATTTTTTGCCTAATCGCCTATATTTTATACTCCGTTATACGAATATGTAGGCAGTTTAACACATTCACACATAAGCATAAGTGACAATTTCTTTTTTTTGTGCCATGTAACCCAACACATTGAATATAATTCGGTGCCTAATAACAGGCATCCTTTTTCTACCTATGGCCGAGTTGCAGTGGGATAAAAGCAGTGAAATTCCGGTACAATTTAAGAATTATATAGGCTATTATGACTTCACGTAGAAACTCTCTTGGAAGTAATTTTCCTTAGCAAGTTTAAGTGCCTTTTTTCCATCTCAATAGACGTTGTCGTCTGCAGAAGACCACTGAACGTCTTCTCTGTCACTGTCTTCTGCGGAAGTAGTAATGGCAGGAAAGAAACATATTCTCTGTCATTATCTTTAATAGAAGTCATATTGGCAAGGACGAAGAGAGGACCACTTAACGTCTTCTCTGTCTTTATGCTCTGCAGTAATAGTATTGGCAGGGAAGAAGAGAAGATCACTGAACATCTTCTCTGCCATTGTGTTCTGCAGAAGACGTAATGACGAGGAAAAAGTTGAGATCACGGAACACTTTCTCTGTTATAGTCTTCTGCAGAAGACAGGAAGAAGAGGAGACCAGAGAGTACCCAAAGTTTGTTAACAAAACAAAGTGGATTTGAAAAGAATCCACATATGCAAGACATCTCTATCCAAAGATCAAACAAAAGGCCATTAGTGATACTCTCCCGAGCTCTGGATACAAATGAAAAGCATTTGAAGAAGGCAAGAATGAAAATAAAAACGTTAAAACCTAAAATAAGGCTGACACTTAGTTCACAAAATGAAAAAAATTTTAATCACAAGCCGAGGGATGACAGATTTCTAAACGCTTAAGATCAATACGGATGATCTGGCTTAGTAACATGATCCGGTGACTCTGAATTCTAAAGCAGAATGGCATTACATTGCTGCAAAATATAGTGTCTTGTAAAATAGTGCGCGCACCCAATTTCATCTTCAATTTTATTCAAGTCCCAAATTGTTTTCTATTAAAGCTCAGTCCATTCCTTTTCAATTCCACTGCAGCCCTGTCTGAGCGAATATCCCCTACTTTGACATGGCACATCTACATTTTATTCGATTCACTGATCGAGCGAGCAAATGCGGAGATAATTGGTAACTCACACTGGACCGAAGATCTTACGTAAAACTTTTTTCGCGAATAATTTCAAGGTTGCTGCATCAGTGTTTAATAGTGTCAGCGTATCTGCGCCATAAAGAAGCACTGGGAGCATGAACATCTTGTAGGGTATTAGTTTTGTCGGACGAGAGAGGTCTCTCCTACTCAATTGCCTATTGAGACCACAATAGCATCAGCATATATTTCGCACCATAGGGATACCGCAGTCATTTCTATCTGTCTCTTCAGGACAAGAGGATAAGGTGATAGACTGCCTTTTCCTTCTCGTCAGAACTGCAACTCCAGCAGAAGTAATTTGCCAGAATGGTGTGTCTTTTGGCATGCCTACCAAAATGACAGCTGCCAGTAAGATACCCTATTCTACGATGGATAGCCATAAGTTTTAAAGACGAAATTGAGTCGGTGCCCTTTTTATACTACATACGTAATGAACAGAGTCTAGCAATATTGTTGCCAATGACATTGAGCTTCTCTGTAAAAAGTATGGATAATATCCAAATTACATACATACATACACACATATGTAATTGGTCATTACAACACTTTAATGATAATTACAACCCAGCTTGTAACATGCTTCTCTTATATTGTGTTTGTTAATTGTATATTTGAGTGGCGGGACCTAGAGTTTTTTACTCTCAGAGTTTTTGTTAGAAATCTGCTGAGAGGAATACGCCGAAGATATGTTTTTTCGTATTTCATATTGTTGGAGATGTCTAACCTGGTATTTGAACCGAGGCCACATGTCTAACAAGGCAACACACTATCTACTAAACTACGGCGATCTACTACAAACTGATCAAATAGTAGGTTCTGATGTTTATTGCTATCAATTGGTAGTAATTCAAGAAATTGTGTTCCATTATGACAACGCTAGATAGCGCACATTTATGATAACATGCCAGAGATTGAGAGAATTCGGTTTGGAAGTTTCAATTCACCCTTTAGACAAGCGTTTCGTATATGTTGGGATTTGAACCTTCAGATTATCAGTTGTTTCGATCTCTGGAGAGTAATCTTAGAAATTGTAATAGACATACTTAGGGTGTACATGTGTTATCACCGTAAATTTTTCTCCCCAATTGCACTCTTCTTCTATGGCATACTGCTGAGCCAGGAGAACATATATACTCTTCCCAAAAAATCAATGCATCTCGCGTGAATGCCAATAATGCAATGCCCAGTAACGACCGCACCAAACGGGAGACTGCATGTTTGCTGTTGCTGCGCTCTCTGTCAAATCCAAATTAATTGAGGCAGTTGGAGTACTCATTGGAGCTCTGGCTAATTCATCAGGAATGTTATTGCCCTATGTCCCAGAACCCATAAAAAATTTCGTTTCAATAATTCGAAATTTTATTGAGAAATTCTCGGCAAGGAAGGACATTGAGACTATATTCCTTAGGATTCAATTACAGCCTGTTTGTGCAAGTAGATCAAGAGGATTTGAAAGAAAACCCCTACATTTAACAAGCATAGCACCGTTTTCAAAGTTGCCATGTGCTGTGCCTGGAAAACGATGCAATAGTCAGGCAGCTTATGAGAAAAATTAAATCTGGAAGCCTTGATAAATACACTACAGCTCACCCTCTAAAACATTTTTGAGCCTAAAGGGTCTATTTAGTTGATAAGCAACCTTCATTGTCAATAATGACAAGGACTTCACCAGATGCACCAGGTTAAAAAATAACTTTTAACTGCTCCTTTCAGTCTTCTTTCCTTTCATATTTTTAAAATTTGTTGCCCTCTTCTATGCCACTGTGTGCCCTTGCCTGCTAAAACGTACATCCATACATACATATGTATATGCTGTGGTGTGTATGTTTACAAGCATGACATGTGTGAAACATGCATGCGGCAATTGACTGCCGTTCAGGCGTTTGCCCCTGTAGCATGGCCAGTAGGCCGTATAACAGACTTAGTGTCTGAACGGAACGGTGTTTTAAATTGTAACTTGTTGTTGTTCTTCCTGGTTACAGCTTTTGTTATATTGTTTCGAAATGTGTAATTTGAGAAGTTTTTTTCTTGTCTGAGTATAGAGACGTTAAATTCATAAGACAAATGACTAAACAAGCGGTGAGGGATGATAATTAAATTTAATCCTCTTAAAAACAAAAACAATGAAACAAAACCGAAGTAAAATATAGGAAATCAATTACAGTATTTGATACTTTTCTTTTTTGTTTTATTTTGAGGTAACTTAAGTTTTTAATTGATACGATTTGAGGTTCGTGTTTTTTTTTCATCTCTTTAAGCTGCTTAATGCACAGCTACCTGATAAGCAAGAAGTCGTGTTGTATAGAAGCAATATATCGGATAGATCGTTTTAAATTTGAATCATCGGTTATTTCGAATCAGGCAATACTTATGTCATTCTATTCTGCCACAAAATTCAGTACATTATCTCCACTGAACGTAATGAATCGATTTATGATCTGAAGAACGTTGGGATTTATTGGAAATTTATTTCCAAAACAAACAAAATTTTGTAGGAAATTGCACACAATTTTGTTGCAGAGAAGGACCAACAGGGCCCGGTAATAATAACATGCATAATTGGTCATTACAACCCTTCAGTCAGAATTATGGACCTAGTTTTACACAACACTTATGTTGTTTATACATGAGAGGCGGAACCTACGGTTTAAAGTCGATTCCGAACGACAGGTTTTTTTGAGAAACTTCACGGCAAGTTTTTTATTTACCCTTAGAGTTTTTGCCATAATTCAGCTGAGAGGAAGTCGCCGAAGAAATACTTTTTGGATTTCGTTTTGATGGCTGGCCTGGGTTTTGAACCCTGGCTTTACGTCTAATAAGCCAACACACTACCTACTAGACTACGGCGACTTCGGTATATGCTCGGTATGCCCGGTATATGCAAGTTTATTGCTAAAGTGTATGAAACTGGTTTTATTGCTGATGCGACAAGATGTGAGCGTGCTCGTACAGTGCGTGCACCCGAAAATATCGAAGTTGTGGCTGATAGTCCATGTGCGTGATAGTCCATCAACATCAGCTCGTCATCGCTCTTAAGAATTGAACATTTCACACACCAGTTTACGTAGAATTTTGCAAAATGATCTCAGTATGACGCCTTACAAAGTTCAATCGGTTCAAGAGTTGCAGCTGCATGACCATTCGCAACGTTTTCGTTTCGCTAGATGGGCCAACGAGAAACGGAACGATGATTGCCAAAAAATGATGACCTTTTCGGATGAATCTCATTTTCATTTTGGCGGGTACGTTAAGAAGCAAAATTTCCGTCTTTATGGCACAGGAAACCCACACGTGGCTTTACAGAAGGCAATGCATACATTGCGAGTGATTGTTTAGTGCGGCTTGTGGAGCGGAAGTATCTTTGGCCCATATATCCTTGAAAATGGTATTCTTCATGGTATTGATGTGAACGATGTTTGGTTTCAACAGGATGGTGGAACTTGCCACACATCTCATGCCACAATCGATTTATTTGTTGGATACATTTGTTGGCCGTTTAATTAGTCGAAATGCTGACATCAATTGGCCAAGCAGCTGCCATTTGACACCATTGAACTATGTTCTGTGGTGCCCTATTAAAGAAAAGTGTTATGCTGACAAACCAGAGACTATTGAGCATTTTAAGGCCACCATTCGTCATGCCATTGCCGAGATACAATCGCATACACTCGAAAAAGTGCACGAAAATTGGTGCAATCGAATGAAGTATTGTAGGGCTAACCGCGGCAGCCATGTGAATGGAATGATATTTAATTTCTAACGGAAAAATAAATTTGTCAAAGTTTTAAATCGTTTTTTAATGCATTTTTAAATGTAAACTTTTAAATGGCCCACCCTATTAGATTTTATTTCTCTTTGGATTTTTAAGGGAAGCTAGTCCCTCAAGGAATGCTCTAAACCTTTACTTAATTGAGTGCCTGATGTTCGATTACTTGTATTCTATTTATATATTTAAGGGTTTATGAGGAGTCCATTTGATAAAAAAAACTATCAAATTACCATCCTTTTTTTGCAAAGTTGTCTTGTCTCGTCTTGTGATGCATAAATCTTGAGAAGAAGAATGACAGCATTTCTCTGTGTTGACATATGAATGCTGCTGCAGTTGCATTAATGCAATTGTTCTCAAAGTCAATACACACACACACACACACATATGCATGCACGTCAATCCATAAGATTCATCACATCCAATCTAGACCATTTCATTCATGCATTTATGTATGCATCGTATATGTTGGCATCTTCCCCCAGTTTCGTTTGTATTTTTCTTCATTTAGTAACTCCTTCAATTATCGGATTTTTTGCAGAATAATACCTTCTTCACTTGCACACAAACTCACTCCCTGACTGCCTGCCTGCCTTTCTGCCTGCTATTTACAGATGATGCAATCGCACATATGCTGGGGTTCATGCATATGAACTGTCAATGTTCAGATTTTGCTCTGTCTTCTTCTGCTCTCTTGCAAACTGACATTTAATTGTCATTGAAAAATGTATGCGTCTGCCAACTGCGTTGATAGTTCGTCTTCGTCAAATTTGAATTGTGTTCTCGTACTCGTTTTGTTGTTTTGTTTGTATCTTTTGGATTTTAGTTTTCAATCTTCTTTCTTTTTTTTTCTTTGTTTCAGTTTCAGATTTTGAAATGCTTTTGACTGACAGCACATTGTAAACTGTTGCTGAATGCAATTGGCAGTTTGTTATTGTTTAGTTTTGTTGTTATTTTTAGAATATCTTCTCATCGTATTTGCATTATTTAGTAAATTTCCTGGTAGAAATTGTGGAATTATGTCGATAAGTCAATATTAATTGAAACGATCAAACTGTTGCATGAAAAATATACATAAATATGTATGCGCATAGTGAATGTAAATTTGTATGTTCTTTATCAGCATAATTTTTTAAACGGATTTAGTCATCCAACAAACTCTAAAGATCTTGCAGGCGGACCAGTTTCATGTAAATATTAGGTATGTTGTGAACCAAAAAATTCCTGGTTAAGCAGTCGAAAAATGTTTCTACCAGATGTACCCGTATAAAATGAAAGTTTTTTTGCGAAAATAAATCAGTGCTGGCTACAGATTATTTCCATTTTTCAGCCAATTTGTAGATTCCACTCCTATTAAACTGTCTTTCGAAACAAAACAATTAGTCACCCATTTTTTGACCTTTTCAAGGTCAATAATAATCGATAATAGGATGGTTGTGCTAGCAGTTCCCAGCTTAATCCTTTGATTGAATCCTGTACCAGTTTTGCTATGAGTGCAGGTCCACTGTCATGTTTGCTTTGCTTTGTCGAGTATTATGCCACATATGACCGTTTTTCTTTCATTGCATAAAATAAATTGATCGCTTGTTGGCGGAAGCGATCAGTATTAAGAGTTATATCCGGCTTTAGGAACTAGTGGTACTCCACACCTTACTATTGCCCCCAGATACACAGCATTTTCGAATTGATCGGGTTTTGCTACCTATGTTGATGGGTTGTCGTCGCCCTAGTCTAATAGGTAGTGTGTTGGCTTATTAGACATGAGTCTACGGTTCATACCCCAGGTTAGACATCTCAGATTTCTATCAAAAACTCTGAGAATAAATAAAATTGTTATAAAAAGTTTCTCAAAAATCTGTCGTTCGGATTTGACTTTAAACTGTAGGTCCCGCCACTCATGTATAAAATTAACACACACAATATACATAAGTGGTGTGAGAAACTAGGCCGTAATCCTGGCCGAAGGATTGTAATGTCCAATGTAATGTAATGTATGTATGTATTTACTTACTTAGTTAATTGGTAATTAACAGAACGATTAATGGATTTCGGTCTGCCTTAACAAGCGCCTTTGCTTATTGCGTGCTTTCGCCAGATGATCACATGGCCATGTCGAACCAGCGCAGCCGCTGCATGTTAATTTGCTACACAACGTCCTTGTCGTTGAGGAGCTCATACAGCTCATTGCTGTATTAGATGGGGACTCTGATCGCCAACTAACACTCCACAGAAGATATTACGTAGGACTTCTCTCTCGAATACTTTCAAGGCCGCTGCATCAGTGCTTAATAGTGTTCATGCCTCTGCGCCATACAGAAGCACGTAGAGGATAAGCCTCTTGTAGAGTATTAGTGTTGTCGTACCAGAGTCCTTAATTGTCTATTGAGACCAGAGTAGCACCTGCAAGCGTCAGTGATCCTAAGCTTGATCTTCTGACTGACATCATTTTTGGTGGTAACTGCTAAGGCAAAATAAACAAATTCATTGACTAAATCGAAAGTATAGTTATCGACCGTAATTTGGTATCCAATACGCCGCCTGTTGCTAGTTATAGATAACATATACTTCGTTTTGGCCTCATTTACTGTCATCTTAATAGACTACCGTTCAATAGCTCTAAAGGCAGCAGTAACATCTAGCTTGGTATACCCTATGATGTCAATGTCGTCAGCGTACGGAGGCAATGCTTTTTTGGAAAACATTGCCATTGCGATACAATCCCGCCTTCCGCAGAACACATTCCATGACGAAGTTGAAGAGGTATCGTCTTGTCTGAATTTCTACTTTTACGAGATCCTAATATTTTTGGGGATGGCATTATACACATACATAATTGGTCATTACAACCCTTCAGTCAGGATTACGACTTAGCTTCTCACACCACTTATGTTGCGCGTGTTAATTTTGTTCATGAGTGGAGTGAACTACAGTTTAATGTCGACTCCGAACGACAAGTTTTTGAGAACCTTTCATGGCAGTTTTTTTACCCTCAGCATTTTTGTCAGAAATCTGATGAGAGGCAGGCGCCAAAGAAATATTTTTCATTTTATTGGAAATGTCTGATCCTAGACTAATATTTCCCTTGCAAGCTCGAGATCCTAGTATTTTGTGGATGACACTATACCAGACGTAACTCGTATCAGAAAAGTGGACCGAAATGAGGTAAGGAAGATTACTTCCTATTACTTCCTAATGGCGAGCTCACAACAAGCCTACATGATGGCTTAGGTGTGTGGCAATAGGCATGAGAATCTTGGTTAGATTAGTTTAGGTTAGGTTAGCGAGTATCTTGTTGTTCACAGACGAGATCACTCGCTGGCCATATAGCCCCTTGCGTTACCTAGTGTGAGTTAAGTAACCTTCTCATGATCCGTTAGTGGTGGATTTGACCAACCTCCAGCTCCGGATGAAAACCGTCAGTTCCCTTAGTGAAACTTTCGCCGCCATGCCCAGATCTTCAAGCCTTCTGTAACACAAATAACGTTGATGCATAAAAGGTGTTGTACCGTGTACGTTTCCTCCACATCATGGCAGCTTCTGCAGCAGTCGTAGATCGCCAGCTTCGGATGAAACCAGCCCGTTCTCGAAGTTGCACGCTAGCCACCATGCCCAGATTTTCAAGCGTTCTGTAACACAATAACGATGACGTCTGTTCTAAAGTGCAGGACATTCGCATAAAAGATGTTGTACCGATTCTGTTTTGCTCCATACCATGGCATATTTTGCAGCAATCCTCTATATACAGTTTCAAATGAAACCGACCAGTTCCCTTAGCTACACGTTCGCCACCATGCCTAGATCTTTAAACGTTCTGTCACCAAAAAATCGATGACTTCTGTTCTGATATGCAGGGCACTTGCATAAAATGTGTTGCACCGATTCCGTTTCCTCCACATCATGGCAGCTTCTGTACCAATTCTTCATCCCCAGCTTCTGATGAAACCAGCCAGTTCTCTCAGTAGCGCAATCGCCACTATGCCGAGATCTTCGAACGCATTGTCACCCAAAAACTTATACTTTCTGTTCTGAAAAGCAGGGCACTTGCATAAAAGGTGTTGCACCGATTTCGTTTCCTCCACATCATGGCAGCTTCTTTAGCAATCCTCTACCCCCAGCTGCGGATAAAACCAACAATCTCACAGTGGTACGCAGTGGTAAGTTCGCCAGCATGCCTAGATATTTAAACCTTTTGTTAACCAAAAATCGATAACGTATGTCCTGACGTATAAAATGTATTTCACCGATTCCCTTTCCTCCATATATTGGCAGCTTCTGTAGTAATTCTGGTGGAACAAACCAAGCTTGTAAAATCTTACTGATAATAGCGCAGTGTCCCGTTGGAATTATTGTTAGAATGCGAATCGTCTTTTTGTCGAACTCAAGTAGAGAATCTTGATTGGTCTCATCTCCTTCAACTTACTCTACCTAGCTAGCTGGACTAAACGTTTATTCTACCAGTAACTGACCGTTCCCAGGGTATGGAATGTTTAACTACAATGCTGACATAATTGCCAGCCAAATAGAAAAATATTTTTTAAACAACAACAAGAATATATTGTCACTGGCATGTTACTTATTGTACAGCTAATGACTGAAATATTTATTGTTTGCTTTCAAACGAAGCGAAAACAAGAAAACAAAAAAAATCTTGAACTTCATTTCTACTGAATTACGCCAGTATTTGTTTGATCGTTTAGTATTAATTATTAGAACAAATAAAATTGCCTCTCTTTTCTGTTTTCCACTTAAAATCATTTGGTGTGTAAATAACAACAGTTTTTTTTGTTCAAATGCTAAATAGCAAACAGGCATGTGACGATAAACGTGTCAAACTGTACGCAACAATGACTTTGGTAATGTACGAGTATGTGGCGCAACCGTTTGTTTTCTTTAGCCATTAAACTCATTTTAAATATGCTAAAAGAAAAAACTTAAATTATTTATGCATTTATGCATTAAAAAATAACAACAACAACAACAACAACAACCAAATACAACAGCATTATTTTTCACATCAGCATTGACTTTGACATGGCGATAATAATCATCATCGTCGTCATTACCAGCGTTTGCTGGTGTGTTAAGCAAACAATAACAGACAAACAGCCAAACAAGCGAGCAAACAAACGGGCAGAAATTGTAAATAAATATGGTTTGCTTAGCCAGCCATACCCTTTACCTTCTCCGTTAGGTTTTCATTTAATAGGTGGTATTTAAATAATCGTTGGTACCTTTTCTCTTTGTTTTTCGTGCTTCTTCTGTTGGTACTTTATTATGCAGTATTTGTCGTTGGCAAATAATTCGTGTGTGGCATGATCACAGATTGTCATCGTCATCATCAGCACCATCATCAACATTTTTAGTGATTTTAGTCGCTGGCATATGTTACACACGCCGTTAAACCTAAGGGTATATATATATATATATATATATGTATATATATATATATATGCCCAGTTAAAGACGGCAACTAAATTACTATGCATGCACAACGACCAACGACCAACGACGACGACGACTGACTAAAATAAAATCTGTCATGCATTCATGTGCATATTAAAATACGATTTCTCGTTTACATACGAGCATTTTTCTTTTTGTTTTTGTTTACCTTTCCACGCTTTATACAATATTTTTGCCTTTTTTTTGTTTCACTCTGTTGCTGTTCACATGTATCGTTTAGCATTTGAATAATAAAAATCGATGACCATATTAAACTTAACAAATAAACAAGAGTTTGGGCTTAAAATGCCACAGTAAACAAACAATATTTATTGTTTTTTTGTGTTTTGTTTTTTTTTTTGTTCTGGTCAAATATTTGCATATGGGCTGTCACAAACAATTGCAGGCACTTTTTTTGTGCAGTCGTCTCCTCAATAGACTTTGTCATGTCACAGTGATTGAAAAATGAAAAAAAAGAAGCGAAGAAGAATAACGTACTTCTGACAGAGAAAACAAAAATCCATATCACATACGCATCACTCATGTTGTGGAAGACTGTCAGTCAGTTCGTTGTTAAAACATCAATATGTCAGTCAATCATTTTGGGGTGGCAACAGGGACGTTGCAATCAAATTGTGCAGCTTAAAAGATCACTAGGGGTGTATGGCGAAATCATAAAAAGTAGTAGGTTAGGTTAGGTTGAACTAACAGTCATGAGTTCTTTTCTAAAAACATCATAGCAATCATAACAGGAAACTGACGACTGAGTATTACTTGTCCAAAGTCGTCAAAATATTTCATAACGAGCTCTCTACAAGCTCTAGCATCGAGAGAAGTAAGTGAACTACAAAACATTTTTTCTATCATAGCCCGACATTTTGCAATCTGTGTTAAAAAAATTTTTTTTGGGAATCCACAATTTGCTAACAGAATGTGCCTAGTCAAAGGGGTTTGTCGGAAATCCTGAACTTCATAAGACTGCTCAGAATAATTAAACAATGCTAGCCAGTATGACCGATATGAGGTATTTGATCGGTGTGATGTTTTCAAATCGGACTCAGGGTAGATTTGATACGAATTGTATTCTGGGCATACACACAGCCAACCCGTTTCACCCGGTCTCAATATATATGAGTTTATTTTTTCATATTTCCTTGATGAAAGAATAAACTCTGCAGCAGATCAATTGCTTGCCACATACATAACATAATTAATCATTATGACCCTTTCAATCAGGATTACGACCTAGCTTCGCACACCACTCATGTTGTGTGTGTTAATTTTATACATGAATGGCGGTACCTACAATTTAAAGTCGACTCGGACGACAGATTTTTGATATACTTTTCATGACAATTTTTTATTTACTCTCAGAGTTTTTGCCAGAAATCTCTTGCGAGGTAGTCGTCGAAGAAATGTTTTTTGTATTTCGATTTGTTGGAGATGTCTGACCTTGGGTTTGATTCGTAGCCTCACACACTACCTACTAGACTACGGCGACTTCTCAATACATGTGGTTTTATTTTTATATTTTCTTAGCGAAATAATAAACCGTGCGGCAGATCAATTGCTTGCCACTCCGCAGATAAATACCAGCCTCGTCTAACAATTCTTTCTGTCGTATTAGCTATTCCAAGTGCGTGAGTTATGTTACTAACTTCAATGCTCACGCCTATAGGAACTCATATCGCATAACGTTTGAATGTTTTGCAATCTCTTCCAAACGCACATAATAGTCTTTGGTAATCTTAATCGTACATACATACATACATACATACTTAATTGGTCATTACAAGCCTTCAGTCAGGATTACAACCTAGCTTCTCACACCACTATGTTGTGTATCTTAACTTTATACATGAGTGACAGAACCTACCGTTTAACGTTGACTTCGAACGACAAACTTTTGAGAAACTTTTTTATGGTAATTTTATTTAAATCTCAGAGGTTTTGCCAGACATCTGCTGAGAGGAAATCGCCGAGGAAATACTTTTTTAAATTTCATTTTGTTGGAGATGTCTGACCTGGGGTTTGAATCGTGGCCTCACGTCTAATAAGCCAACACTAGATTTGCAACTACAATTGCTTGCTACTCCACAGATAAATACCAGTCTTGTGTAAAAGTTCTTTTTGATGTACCAGCTATTCTAAGTACGTGTGTTATGTTACTAACTTCAATGTCCACGCCTATACGAAGTCATATGAGATAACGATTGAATGTTTCGCAATCTCCTCCCGACGCACCAGAAATCTTAGTAGTCGTGTAGCTACTTTTGGGACCTAATGGTCGTTTTATTGTCAGTGTATATTAACATGTATGAAGTCGCCGTTGTCTAGTAGGTATAGCGGCTTATTAGAAGAGAGCCCAGGTTTCAAACTCAAACTTCTTGAACAAATCGAAGAAATATAACTTTCGGAAACTTCCTTTCAGCATTGTTCTGGCTAAAAGTCTGAGTGAAAGTTAAATTGCCATGAAAAATTTCGCTAACCTTTAGTTCGAACGCGGCATCAAACTTACACCACTCATGTTGTGTGTGTTAATTTTTATCCATGAGTGACCGAACCTACAGCTTTAAGTCAACTGCGAACGTTATATTTGGGAAAGTTTTCATGGCAATTTTTTTTTATACCCAGAGTTTTTACCAGAAGTTTGCTGATAAGAAGTCGCCGAATGGAATTTGTTCAATATTTCGTTCTGTTCTAGATGTATGAGCTGGAGTTTGAACCTCTCTTAAGTCAATACACTACCAACGGCGACTTCAACTCTATATTACAGCCTTTTCTGGTCTGCATTTGGGAATCATCAACCAAACAGTTGAGGAACACAGATACAATCTGGGTATTGGTTGTGAACAACAATCCTAAGTGTATATCGAGAATGGTACTGTAGTGGAATTCTCAAGCCGCAAGAAGCTGTGGCTGACCAAAATTAATATGGAGACGTACGACAGTTACTCCAAGAGTTAGAACAGCGTAATTTACATTAAAAAGGACGTAAAAACTGTAGAAATCATAGTAAGATGTTGACAGAAATATGCTTCCAAGATGGATAATGATGGATAAAGCCTGTAGAAATCCTATATTCTCTTGTTCATACTTGAAATCACGTTTCGATCGAGAACTAAAAGACGTATTTACAGACATACTGACTTTACCGCATATTAAGACTTTGGAATTTACTGAGCTACCTTAGGTTAGCGGGTAGCTAGCCGTTCACAGGCAAGTTCACTCGGTGGCCCATATCGCGTTGTTTCTCACCCAGTGTGTGCAACTTGTCATGATTCGTTAGTGGTGGGTTTAAACTGCCTCGAGCTCCGAATGAAACCAGCCAGTTTCTTTAGTAGCACATTCGGCATTATTCCCAGGTCTTTTATAACACAAATAGCGATGACGTCTGTCCTGATGCATAAAATGTGTTGTACCGTGTACATTTCCTCCACATCATGGTAGCTTCTGCAGCAAGCCTAGACCCCCAGCTTCGGATGAAACCAGCCAGTTCTCTCAGTGGTATGTTCGCCACCATTCCCACACTTCGAAGCGTTCTGTCACCCAAAAACTGATGACGTCTGTCCTTAAATGCAGGACAATCGCATAAAAGGTGTTTTACCGATGCCGTTTCCTCCACATCATGGTATATTCTGCAGTAATTCTGGTGGAGAAGACAGTGCTTGTCAGCGCAACTGTCAGTGCCGCATTAGAATTCCTGTTTGAATGCGAACCTTTCTTTTATCGAACTCAAGTAGTTCCCTTGTTCTCGTGCTATCCACTGCAGGAAACAGCATTTGGTAATTCGCTAGCCAAGTATGTTGGATAACCTACGGTTTATTGAATTCCAATCAGATTTTTCCAATTTGGAAAAGCAGTCTTGTAGAGGTGCATATGTCCCCTCCATCCGTACCTACTCAGACATCTTCGATCCCTTTTTATTAATATTTAGTGAAATACTGGGATTACAACACCCAATCTAAATACGTCACTGACAGAAAGAACTTCGAATGCCTGCCATCGATCGCTTTGTCACTTTTTGTATCACACAAATGAAATGTAGACATTTCGTTCTGTCTTTTGCATTTAATTCCTTGGAAAATTATCAAAAAATTAACATAAATTTACGTGATTTCTTTTTGTAGTACAAGCAAGCACTTTAATAATCATTCGTATCAATATTTTGCTTAACGAGTGCAATGATATACGTGAAGTTCTATATGAAGTTACTTTACTTTCATGTTTCATTGTGTTATACTTCTTTGTTATTTTATTATTATTCAAATTCAAATTCATATCATTTTATCATAAAATTGCAAAAAGTTGCATTTACAGACTGGCGCCTGTTGCATTCGCTTTGTTTTTTATTTCACATTTGATTGAATGCCTTTATGTTGAGCATTATGTTGTACACGTTTTGAGGATTTGATGTGGTGGGTCCATAAATTTTAAAATTCATATCAGCAATCTTAAATGCAAATATGCGTTCACCTTTGCTTTGAAAACGTAACACAAGTCGCAAACATATGAAACCTAAAAGGACATTTTATGGCTGCGCAATAGTAAAAGAAGACCTACTGGGAATTGTAAACTTTATGTTGGATTTTACAATTGATGTACGACTATAATTGATGACAATCATGAGATATTGTTTGAATATTTTTGTATTTTTATAAATCTGGTAAATAATGTTGGCATATGTGTGGCATAGTTTTGTTTTCTAGTTATCAAAATATTCAAGTTATTCCTGCAAACAGAATATGATACCCTGTCTATAAAAACAAAAGACTTAAGACACATACTTTATTTTAGAAAAATTTAAGGTTTTTTCAAGACTGAAATTGAAAACAAAAATTAAATTTCAAATAAAAAATTTTATATACACTTACGACGTAAATTGCCGTAGTCTAATATGTAGTCTGTAGGCTTGTTAGCCTCAGGTTCAAACCCTAGGCCAGACATATCCAGGACTATAACACTATAAACAAATATTTATTCGACGATTTCCTCTTTACCAGATTTCTATCAAGAGCTCTGAGAGTAAATAAATGATTTGATAGCTACGAATGCCAAGGTAGGCAGGTTGGTAGGTTGGAGTCGTAGCCTCGATACCTAAGTACAATTGAACAAGCATAGCGGCCTGTTGTGAGGCCACAACTAAGCCAACGGATACAAAATTGTGTTGACATATCTATTCAGTAAGTTTACTTGATTCTGGCGTAAAACTGACTAAAGGGTTGTAAAGGCTAATTATAAACGATGATTTTTTGTTTTAAGCCGAGGAGATGTAAATGTAACTAACCGTACCATAGAAGAAGTCGTCACATCCTCCGTGTGTGGGGCGCTCACCCACTAAATCCCCCCTTCGTCTCGTGGACTTGTTGTGACCACTGCGGAACTACGGTGGTATTACTTCGGAGTAGAGTCCTTTTGGCCCTTTGGCCCTTTGGCCCCTGCGTGTTCATATCCGGGTCCGGATTGCGTGTTGAAAGTTGAGGAGACATCTAAATGTCTCCACTATTCCTTTCGTCCAGGTCAATGTGTCGGATTCTGTTTCACACGTGTGCAAGTATCATATATGCCGGCGTGCCTACATGTTCTGCAGAGATCTCAATATGTATAGATGATTAAACTTTCGTGTAAGCTAATTGACCCCAGTCAAGTTTTCATGTCTAAGATCCTGTCCATTTTGAAAGCAGAGCAGTTGAAATGGTGGGATTTTACTCGAACATTTTTTCATTTACTTGCATACACAGAATGCTATTAAACACCCAACGAACATCTCTTCGACGTCTATTTTCATCCATGAATGCCAAGAATGTTTCAAGTGTATTTCGAAGCATTTAACGTTAACTCTTACATGGATTCCAAAACGATGTGGAGCTCCCAATTTCTATCATGTTCAAGGATGATTACAGTATTACGAGTGTCTCAGTGAAACTATCGGGGGGCCATCTATAGGTTTAAATTTGAACCATTCGGTTATTACGAATCTGACAATACTTACGTCATTCTGTTCTGTCACAAAATTCAGTATATTTTCACCACTGAACGTAATGAATCGTTTTATGCTTGAACAACGTTGTAATTTATTGGAAATTTATTTTCAAAACAAAGACAATCGATTGGAAATTGCACGAAAATGTCGTACAAAATTTGGTTGCAGATAAGGACCAGCAGTGCCCGGTATACTCAAGTTTATAGCTAAAGTCCATTAAACTAGTTTCATTGTTGATGCGACAAGACGTGAGTGCGCTCTTACAGTACGTATACTCGAAAATATATAATGTGTGGCTGAGAGGGTACGTGAGAAGCCATCAACATCAATTCGTATTCGTTCTCAAGAATTGAACATTTCACGCACCAGTTTACGTCGAATATTGCGAAAAGATCTAGGACTGAAGTCTTACAAAGTTCATTTGGTTCAAGAGTTAAAGCCGAATGACCATCCGCTTCGTTTTCGATTCGTTACATGGGCCAACGAAAAATTGCGCAATCATGTGGATTTTGCCCAAAAAAAAAATTATGTTTTCGGATGGAGTTTATTTTCATCTTGGTGGGTAGGTTAATAAGCAAAATTGCCGTATTTGGGGTTCAGAAAACCCACGAGTGGTCTTACAGAAGCCAAGGCACGCATTACGAGTGACTGTTTGGTGCGGCTTGTAGAGCGGAGGCATCATTGAGTCATATTTCCATATTTCTATTAAAATGAGGACGGCACAACCTTTAGGATCAATGGAGACTCTTATTGCACCATGATAATCGATTTCTTTGTACCCGCTCTTCATTGTATTAATCTGAACAATGTTTGGTTTCTACAGGATGCTGCAACTTGCCACAGATCTCATGCCACATTCGATTTATTGTGTCAAACGTTCGATATAGGCTTAATTAGCCGAAGGTTCAATTGGCTGTTAAGAAGCTGCGATTTGACACCGATGGACTATTTTCTGTGCCGCGCCGTTAAAGAAAAGTGTTATGCCGACAACCCAGAGACAATTGAGCATTTGAAGGCCAACATTCATGATGCCATTGCCGAGATATGATCGCATACAATAGAAAAAGTGCACAAAAATTGGTCCGATCGAATAAGATACTATGAGACCAGCCGCGGCAGCCACATCAATGATCATTTTGATCCTGAACAATTGTAATTCACAACAAAGGAAAAAATTTGACAAAATTTCAAACCGTTTTTGTTTTTGTTGCATTTTTTAATTTAAAACTTTTATATGGCCCACTTCATAGAAGTTCAATTTACTTGCTATATACCCTTAAGGTTTCGACTTAGAACATCGCTATGTTCAGACAAGAAGTCCTAAGTTGGAGTTCTAAAATCAAATTGACGCATTCAAAGCGTTAATAGGAACCATGTTACTGATTACAGCAGATAAATATTTAGTCGGTGCTTAATTGCATACCTAGTTAGGCTAGGTTAGATGACGTGTACTTGTCAATTAAGACAAGTAAAGTACCCGGAGGTCGAATTGACCCATTGTACTGCATACCTAGTTAGTAAATAGCTTTCCTAGTTGGCTTCACATTTATTTTATACAAAATACAGAAATGCTGCCCGCTGGACTTCATCTAACGAAATTAATTTTCGATAATTACTTAACCATTGGACACTAAGCAAGATGTGAATTGTTTTAAAAGAGTATAACGAATATTTATTTATTTATTTATTTATTACAATACAATTACAAATTGTATTCTAATTATACCTATACGAGCGAAGTAACTTGACCATATGCTCGGTGTAGTGTCACAGACCAGAGTCTCTGATGGGAATCAAACCCACAACCCTCACGCTAATAGTCTAGCACACTACCCACTAGACTACCAGGGCACCCAGAATATATCGAATATATTTTCGTATCTTAAACGACATTAAATTTTTTTACATTATTTGTTTAACTTTTTTCTTTCTTTTTTGTCTGCTTAAATAAAACAAAAGACTTAAGACACATGCTTGATTAATAATAACCAACAGCAATTCATCATTTTTAATTTGAAAACCTGCAATGTAATGAAACCAATTTCTTGTATGCCCTCTAACAATAAGCAAAACTAATGCTACTGTTTTTTGAAATGACTGGGCTCTTTAAAAGGAAGTAAATCATTTATTATGTTTGAAAGCATAACGAAAATCGATCAGTTTCTTAAAAATTTCCCGATCATTACAGTAGCTGGCATTTGATTTCATAATAAATTGAAACAAAATCATAACAATAGAACGTGTTTGTGTATGTGTGTTATAAAATAAATCAAAAATAATACCAAAAAAACACAATAGTTTGCTGAGAAACAATATGAACGAATAAAATAAATCAAAAGTGCGTATCATAGGGTATGGTAAACCTGTCAAATCTTAATTTAAAAAGAAGAATTAAGCGCGTTTGTAAAAGAAAGGAGCCTATTTGATATACGCCGCTGTAATCATAAATGTTTCTTTCAAAACTGCGGGTAACATTTTTTCTTAAGAGAATGTTGTAGAAAACATTGTGTTTTATAAGATCGATTGTTATGTAATGACTGTGTTATAAATTTTATACTTTTATTGTAGTTTTTATAATTGTTTACATGGAAAATACATTGACTTTAAATGGCTTAATTAGTTTTCAATGATTTGGCAAAATGTAGCAGTACCCAGTTTGAATATGAAATAAATGAAGTTGAGGTAAGGAAAGAGCTGTTTCTTTGCTGAGATTATCAGTATTACTGGCTATCCCTTGAAAAGTATATGTTTATTCCTATTGATTGCCAATATTCTTCAATCAGTTGGAGATTGCTTGTGACTAAAAAATTTAAACTTCGTCATGAATTTAATGTCAGTGTGATTATTGCGATGAAACATTGAATACGAGACGTAGTCTAGTAGGTAGTGTATTGGCATATTGGACATAAGGCGACGGTTCAAACAATAGGTTGAACATTTCCAGGAAAACGAAATATAAAAACATATTTCTTCGACGAATTCGCCTCAGCATAGTTTGGCAAAAACTCTGTGGATGAATAAAATTGCCAAGAAAAGTTTCTCAAAAATCTGTAGTTCGGAGTAGACTTTAAACTGTAGGTCCCGCCAATCGCCTAAACCCACATAGTAGTCTATTGTAATAGCAACGAAGCAATGCATTAGATCTGACTGACAAGTACTGATTAAATGTACTCTAATGAACCAAAACTCTCAAACCATAGAACTCAATAAAGTGTAAAACCATTGGGGTTTCAATAAATTCCAGAATTTTCGTTCAGTACATGTATTCATTTGAAACTCTGAGAGTAAATTAAATTACCATGAAAAGTTTCTCAAAAATCTGTCGTTCGGAGTCGAATTTAAATTGTATGTCCCGCCATTCAGGTATAAAGTGTTACGAGAAGCTATAGCGTAACCCGGACTGAAGGGTTTTAATGATTTCGTCATGAATTCATGAAGTCGCAATAGGTAGTGTATTGGGTTATTACACGAGAGTCTAATTCAAACCACAGATCAGACTTCCTTTCAGTACTTTTCTAGAAAAAACTCCACGCGTAAATTAAATTAGCATGAATTGTTCCTCAAATCTATTATTAAGAGTGGGAGCTTCCTTCACTCATGGATAAAATTATCACACACAGAATAGGTGGTGTAAGAAGATAGGTTGTAATCCAGACTAAAATGTTGTTATGCCCAATACAGTCCGTAAGTAATATGAATTCATCCAGGCCTAACGAAAATAAACATTGTGGTGTGCCTTTGTAATGTAACTATACGATCTATTATAGACTCCATAGTATCCGTATGATGTCTCCACCAAGCATATTGCCTTAACAAACCTCAGTTATCATCTTCAGGCTATTTCTTTATAATCTAATGCATGGCTCAGAACTTTTCTTATTGAAAACTCCCAACAAAAGTATTGATTGCCTCTAACACAGTTGGCTAGGGAAGTTTTTTTCCTCTCTTTATCTTCCATTTCTTGAGCATATCTCAACAAACGCCCGCTCCCGCTTCACTTACAAGTTCTAGGACCCAGCAAATTATAACTACATATACATATTTGCCTTACCTATCCAATTCAGTTTCAGCTTAAGAGCTGAGTGCTCGAATGGCTTACTGTCGGATAGTATTGCTATGTCGAGTCTTTTGTACCTCCTATTCAAGTTGAATTGGTGAAATTTTTCGATGCTATACTTCTGCTGGCAAGATATCCACAAGTTTCTCTATGGATTCTGAGTATTTAGTCCTGGAACCAAAAACTCCTGCTCCTGTCTTAAGATCTAATACTAGTCTCTCTTTTAAGAGAGTATGAAGCTTCCAGATAACTGCCTTAATTTTTGTTACTAAGTTTCGTTGTGAAGCACTTCCTAAATTGATAGAGTCTACTGATTCTGACCACAGGACACTTCAGGAGGTAGCTGTCGACAATTCTATCTCTTAGGGACCAAAATTCCATAATGAACTTCATGTTAGACTTGTCAGCCATTAACCTATCCGTAGTCTCTAAAGTTTTCGACTTCACTACCATGTGCGGCGGATTTAAATTCAATAGAGCTATTATCACCGCTGAAGGACAGGATTTCGTATCTCCCGGTATAACAACACAATCTGTTTTCGAATTCGTACTTTCTGGGGACAAATTGGTCCTGGAAATTTGATTTTTTGGATTAGGTCGACTGTGTGGAGCGTGAAATGGACGAAGTTAATTTCCATAATTTGGAAGCATTGTTCTGGTGTTCGTAATGACTTGCCATTACTATTTGACAGGTGTTTTCATTTTGTGATTCTGAGCAGGGACGACTTGATCATTCCCCAGAACTCCTGGATGTATACACTGATGGCTCGATAGTGGGGTTAGTAGCGGAATCTACTCTGTGAAGCTGGACCTGAACATTTCCCTCTGGCTGACGGATTACTGTAGCGTGTTTCAAGCGGAGATAATGGCCATCTGGTTGCTCAATGGATTCTCATCAACAATATTTCTTTCACCCGCATCTGAATCTTCGCTGATAGTCAGGATGCTATAAGATTTCTATCGAGCGTTATGATTAAATCTAGACTCGCTGCTCTTTTGACGTTCTATCTGGGCGCTTCAGTGTCTCTCTTGTCTGGGTCCCTGGGCACAGTCACATTCCGAGAAACTACAGGGCCTATGGGCTTGCCAGAGCTGGTGTACTCCTTCCGTAACCCTTATCAATCGGTTTGGGTCTGGCGTTTACCTCGGTCAATTTAGCCATTAAGCGGAAATTCTATCGCGACGCCAGCCTGTCCTGAGTCAATGAGCCTGCCGTGGGAGAAGATCTGCTGGAAAAGAGGAAATTTTTCCCACTTTCTTGGTCAATGCCCATCTCTTGCGAGGTGCAGATATAGTTTATTTGAATCTTTGTCAGCTGAACGGAGATATCATCCATTGATGTCAAGGATATAGCTTCGTTTATAAAATTTTCAGGCTGGTTTTTCAGCGTAGGGTAGTCCTGCTTTTAAAGTGCAGCCCTTACGCTGACCAACTTCCTCCATAGTTTGGTGGAACTTGGTCAGTATAGGGACTGCGATTACATGTGGTGACACAATGGACCGCTATGCGTACTCAAGAGAGCTTTGGTAATCAAAAGTCCTACTTCGACCTAACCTAACAACTTGCCAAACCTTACTGATCGACAAATTTAACACAATTTGACATTCTCAGCAGTTAGACTATACTTATCAATTACAATTGTTCTCATGCGACAGAAAACAAAAAAATTAAATGCTCGTTATATAGTTTTAAAATAAAAACAAGTTTATACTACAGAATGTAGGAGAAAAGCTAGTTAAACTTTGAAAATAAATTAAAAATTTTCTGCGCATTCAAATCAACTGTGATGTATTGCTTGATTAATTTTCTAAACACAATACAAATGCACACAATGGCAACGAAATAAGCATTACGAAATTGATCGATCTTGTGAGACAATTATTGAGATTGTCTAACGTTGCCAATAGGAATGAAAAATATGTTTTTCACAGATAATAAAAATTAATGACGGTTTTTTGTTTGTGAAAAAGCCCCCATAACACAAACTAATTGATCAAATTTAATAAAGAAACAAATCAATGCAAAGCAGATACATGCATACATACATACACTTTGAAAACTAAATTTCAAACTATACAGCTGACAGTCAATAGAAAAAAAGCATGAAAAACAGACCCCAACTGCCGTCATAAAAAAATTTTATTTTTTGCTTTGTTATACGAGTACAACGGCATTACATGCGATTACAATCAATTTAAATTTTTATTGTTGAAATTCATGTGGAATTGTTATTTCTAATTAATTCCAATATTTTTTTTGTTTTTTTGCTTGTTTCTATTTGTTGTTTTTTCTGTTTTTAACAATTGATTTTCAATATTTAGTTGCCCATACATACCGTACATAGTGTTTGGTTGTCATAAAACGTTCATTAATATTATTTAAAAAAAATACAAAAAACAGTTGACCTATTTTTCTTTAATTTCGTTGGCTGTTTTTATAACTTTTTTTTTATGATTTTATTAAACTTTGATTGTGTTTGTTGCATATTAAATGCTATGAAAACAAATTTATTTTTTGTTTTTCCACTAAATGAAAAAGACATAAATTTTATGAACCCTTTATTCAGAAAAAAATAAAAAAAATTAAAGTCTCATAATTCTTTATGGGTTTGTCAAGTTTTAGTTGTCAATAAACACTACATAGGCGCTATTGTGTATACATATTGGTGTGGGAAAAGGTTTGGCGTTTTCAATAAAACTTTTTATTACGGGATAGGTTTTGCATAACGCCCGAAAAAAAAAAGAAAACGCCTTTAAAATAATTGCAACATAATTTCTAGAACGGTTTAATCAACTTTTCTTTTCATTATTTTCCTTGATTTAAATTTCCTTGATCTTAGATTCATACGGGTTTTCATGCTGTTCATTGCAATATACATACTAGTAGCCGAGATTTTTCATAAAAATAAAATTTTTCCCACCTTCCCTTTGCATTTTAGAATAAAATCATGACTAATGAGAAGGTAACATTTTTAGAAGTCGCCGTAGTACAATGAGTAGTGTGTTGTCATATTAGACGTGATGCCACGGTTCAATGTCCAGTTCAGACATTTCCAATAAAACGAAATATGAAGAAAATATTCCTTTTGCGATTTCGTCTCAACAGCTTTCTGGCAGAAACTCTCAAAGTTAAATAAAATTGTCATGAAAAGTTTCTCAAAAATCCGTCGTTCAGAGTTGACTTTAAAGGTTCCGTTAGTCATGTTTAAAATTAACATTTTATAACAAATTAATTGTCTTTTGGATTCGACTTTAAACTGTATTTAACATACACAACATAAGCGGTGTGAGAAATGAAATCGTAATCCTGACCAGTTATGTATGTATGTATGTGAACAAATGAGACATAGACAATGGCATACATTATACTGTCTATATATACACTAAATGTTGGAATGCCTATAACATCTTTCCGAACCATATTGCCTTGACCAACTTCAGGATGTTGCTCGTTGTCTCCATAACTTTCTTCCTTCAATGTTTTCTTCTGAAACGCATTTCATTATAAGTTCTGATGACTAATTTTTCTCATTACAAAATCGAAATATTATACACGAGGTGGTCACTATTTTAAACAAGTGCTCTTGAGTATACAATACGCGGACAAAAGACGGATTATCAACAACACTTTGCTCCTGTATAATCGTATACATGACATAAATCTTTTTCTTCATAATTACCCAACAAAAGTGCAGATTGCTTTAAACCCATTTGGCTTCAGAACAGTCTTCGCCTTTCTTTCTTTCTTACACCTTGCCTAGCATGTCTTTCCTTTTCGGTCACCTAGAATGAGGCCGCTGCTTCCGATTGCATTAAATTCGAACATGATCTGGGATCTAGCGGAGGGTGACCCTGATTTTTGCAGAGAATTCATACCAGCTACCGATAACATTACTGTATCCAATACTTTTTACTTTCTATCCAAATAAAATTGACTAGGATATCCGCGAGTTGCCGCATGGGCCCGCTTACAGTTTGAATTCTGTCATCTTATATTTTAAAGTCCCAAAACAAAGGTACTGGCTAGCCGATATTTTCGGGTTTGCAAATTCACTGAGGCTGTTTTTTATAGGCTTAAAGAAAATGTTAAATATTGTGCAGTCTTGAAATTTAGAGCATTATAGTTGGGTTGAAAACGGTATAGACTAAGACCCAGACAACGCCTAATTTTTGACGAAAATACCTGTCAATAGTGCGAAAGACAAAGCTTGGTTTGATTTAAACATTATTCGGACTTTGCACAAATAAAATCAAACGGGGCAAAATGAGCACCGAGGGCAATGCAGTTAGTTGCACCTTAAATAGGCTAAAGTCGACAAAGATAACTGAAACTCTGTTGGTTTTTTTGGCCTCGACAATGAGTAACAATAAGTAAAACTGGTCTTCATCATTTCACATCAGAATGAAAACGATCGTCATCTAAGTAGACTGCAAGCAGACTGACTTCATTTCATCCAGAAACGTAAAAATCGGTTCTCAAATTTATAGCATCTGTATGGAGTGTTTTCCAGTTTTTGGCAATTTTAACGCGGCTTGATTCTTTTTGGATAGAGGGACTTTCCCTGAAAATCCGACAGTTAATTTGCTATTAAATCCATAACGTACATATTTTCAACGACCGTCCTTGCTCATGAATGCTGAGGATTTCTGATAGAAATTTCGGATCATTCAAAGTAAATTTTATATGACTACGGCGTTAGCAATCTCCAACTTGTTATAGAGCGTAGTTATTCCAATTTATGGAGCCAGAATGAATATGACGCACTAGTTTTACATGGTGGCTCAATCCAGCAGCAAGAGGGTACAGCTAGACTCTATTGGACATGTGTGGATAAAAAGAGGACACTTCTATACTAAAATCGATTAGCCATGCTTCGCACAACAGAGTTTCTAACGGGCAATTGTGCTTCTATATACATTCCCTCAAAATAATATTTGCAAGAGTTTTGGTTATGAGGAGAAGAATATACTGTCTTTTACCTCATGTGTCAGTGTTGTACTCTTGCCATAGGTTAGGTTAGAGGACGTGTACTTGTCAATTAAGTACCCGAAGGTCGAATTGACTCATTGTACAACGTCCTAGTTTCTCAATCCACTTATGTTGTGTGTGTTAATTTTTATACATGAGTAGTGGGACCTACAGTTTAAAGTCGACTCCGAACGACAGATTTTTGAGAAACTTTTTTCATGGCAATTTTATTTACTCTCAGAGTTTTTGTCAGAAATCTGCTGAGAGGAAGTCGCCGAAGAAATACTTTTTGTACTTTGTCCTGATGTCTGGCCTAGGGCTCGAACCCTGGCTTTATGTCTAATAAGCCACCACACTACCTACTAGACTATGGCGACTTCAATATAGAAAGTCAGAGAAAGACAGAGAATTTTTACTTTTCTAATCGATCCCTCAGATATAAAAATTGTTGCAAAATCAAGATTTATCTTGGATTTGAGTTGGCTTCCTTCATACGCTGTCCGATCTCGGGGTTGGACATGGATTGTGATATCACTTACTTATTTAGTTATTACAACTCCTTAGTCAGAATTATGACCTATGAAACTAGACCATTAAGGAAAGTAGTTCACACTCGTAGGAATAGAATTTCAACTTGTCAGGTGATCCATATTCCAATAATACGTACATAACATAACTCATCATAACAATCTTTCAGTAAGGATTACGTACTAGCTTCTCACACCACTCTTGTTGTATGTGTTAGTTTTATACATGAGTTGCGGGACATACACTTTAAAGTCGATTCTGAACGACAGATTTTTGGGAAACTTTTCATGGGAATTTTATTTACTCTCAGAGTTTTTGCCACAAATCTGGTGAGAGGCAGCTATCAAAAGAAATATTTTTTCATAACCTAACCTAACATTTTTCAATGGCTGGAAATTCTGTAGGTTTGGCTGGATGCAATTTCAGTTCGATTTTGAGAAGAAAAGGTCGAATTTTATAACAAATTATACCCCTATGACTCCTAAGCTCTACTCAAATAGAGTCAAACAAAGTCGTTTTCAGTCAATTTTAAAGTCTTTTAAAGTTTCTTTCTGTTTCTTGTTTGTAAGTATTTTTAAACTTATGAAAACCCCACCATAATTTGTTTTGTTGTCAAGTTTTATTTTATTATGCATTTGACGTTTGCAAAGCGACACATTTATTTAGATTTTCATTGATGATAATGATTGAAATAAATCGATTCAATTGAATTTTAAACATCACAATCAGTTATGAATTTTAATTTCTTGTATGTTTTTCTGTCATTCTCTGTCTCTACTTGCTAGCGGTTTAAGTTTCTTTACCAAACAGAGGAGGTCTGTTTCGGTAAACTACATGCCAGTTTATGAATTTGTGATTTCGTTTTAAAAATTTCTTTTTTCATGTGTGGTTACGTACTTACATATGTAATTGGGTTAAAATAGTGTTAGTTTCCGATTAACGTAAATACATACATATGTCTGTATGTAATAATAATTTCAATTAAGAAATAAACTAAAAATTAATGAAAATTCCATGATAATGGAATAAAAAAAGATATGAATATGAAGAATATGGAACTAGAATAAATAAAAATAAAGGAAAAGGAAATGTTTGTAAATTAATTGTATTTTGAATCGGAAGCTATTTACCTATGTAAACTCATGAGTATTTGTTTATTACAGAATAAAAATTATTCCTTATTGAAAAAAAATGTAATTTAATTTAAGTTGTAGAATAAATTAAAATCAATACAAAATAAAGGGTATGGTAATATGACCCACATAAAAGTTTAAATTTAAAAATGCAATTAAACAAAAACGGTTTGAAATTTTATGAAATTTATTCTTTTGCTGTGAAGTACAATTGTTCCGGTTAGAAATGGATTATCATCTCATATGTATGCGTGCCGCGGCTGGCCACATACGATCGGACCTAGGTTCGTGCACTTTTTCAAATGTTTGGGGTTGTATCTCGGCAATGGAATCACGAATGTTTGCCTTCAAATGCATATTGCATATTTGTTGGCATAACAATTTTCTTTAAATAAATAAGCCAACAGTGACAAATCGCGTCATCTTGCCGACCCATTATCGTCGCCATTTCGGCTAATTAAACGGCCATCAAATGCCTGACCCAATAAATCGATTCTGACATGAGATATGTGGCAGGTTGCACCATACGTTTGAAACCAAACATCATTCACATCAATACCATTAAAAGCGGTTACAAAAAAAATCGGTTATCATGGTAGGGTAGGTGTCTCCATTGACCGAAATATGGGCCGCACCAAACAGTCACTCGTAATGTGTGCATTAGTTTCTGTAAGACTACGTGTGGGTTTTCTGAGCCCCAAATACGACGACTTTGCTTACTAACGTACTCACCAAGATGAAAATAAGCTTTATCAGCAAAGACGATTGCTTTTGGCAAAATCGACATCATCGTTCAGTTTCTCGTTGGCCCATCTAGCGAACCGAAAACGAATCGGATGGTCATGCGGCTTCAACTCTTGAACCAATTGAAAATTCGATGTAAACTGGTGCGTGAAATGTTTAATTCTTAAGGACGATGACGACTTGATGTAGATGGATTCTTAGGCACTACACTCTCAGCCAGAGCTCCAATATTTTCGGCTGTATGCATTGTAAGAGCACGCTCACGTCTCTTGGCGCATCAACAATGAAACCAGTTTCATGAACTTTTGCAATAAACTTGTGTATATTGGGCGCCATTAGTACTTCTCTGGGACCAAATTGTGTACGACATTTTCGTGTAGTATACGACCAATTGTCCTTGTTTTGGAAATAAATTTCCAATAAATCCCAACGTTGTTCAAGTGTAAATAGATTCATTACGTTTTTCTGTGACAGAATCGAATGACATAAGTATTTCCAGATTCGAAATGACTTATAGTTCATAGAAGACAGCCCCGATAGAAGACATACCCGATAAATACTGAATTGATACAACATGACTGTCATGTTTACCTCGAATTATTAATTGTCCTAAAAGGACCTTTTCACTTCAAAATACTACCTGTTTCGCCTTTCCTTTTAATTATAGTTTAAATAACCTCATCTGTTGTGCATTAAAAAATCCCTTAACAACCTGTGAAAATACCAGTAGTCGCACTCTCACACATTCCTTAAGATCCCAGCAATTATTAGCCAAAAAAAAGAGAAGGAAACCTCACAATTCACACAATTGGTTGAAGTGTAACTGATTTTCTGCTCGTGATAATAGTTAATCTGAGGAAATTACAAAAACAGGGAAAGTAAACACATGTCCAAATAAAACGCCAATCGCATATCAGACTCAACGAGAGGAGATTTAAGAGATAAATAACAAACAAAAAAATATACTCGTAAATGTATTATTAAGTAGGACAAGCAGGACTTTTTCATTGTGTTTGTTTAAGGACTAAAAAAATTAAATCAAAACTCATTTGTACACACTTGAGTAGTTGTTATAAGGGATGATGGTTATGGCAATTAACTCTGTCAGGACAGAAGGGAACTATTCAACACAATAAAAAAAATTTCATTAAAGACTGACAACCACAGTCAAATACTTAAAAATACTGTTAGGTAGGTGGGTTGGAGTGGTAGCTTTGAGATTTCGAGCACACATAGCTGCTCTTTGTGACACTACAGGCAAGCATAGTCCCTGTTTCAACTGAATTCCATCAAACCAATCGAAGAAGTTAGTCAGCGCAGGGGCTCCATACCCTACGCTGGAAACCAGCCTGAAAGTTTGATGACGTCCTTGACATCAATGGATGATAACTCCATTAAGCTGACAAGCCAAGTAACCTTAATCAGCATCTCGCAAGAGATGGGCATTTACAAAGAAAGTTGATAACAGTTTCCTCTTCTTCAGCAGACCCATACCCTCGGCAGAAGTCGTTCTATGGGAGCTGCAGTCTTTCCGCGTGTTTTCCCATAACGCTAATTCCTGTAAGCATGGCCACTGTGATCGAGATATCATTCCTATCAAGTTTATATAGATGGTTGGTACGCCTTCTATTCATTGTGAGCCAAGTGAGTCTGGCAGTAGGGCAAGATTCTTTATTGCCTCAGGATATTTTGGCGTTCCCAAAGCATTTTTGTCTAACGGCCGATTTAACCGAGGTAAGTGGCATACACAATTCAATTGGCAAGGTTTCCGGAAGTAATGCACCTGCTCTGGCTAGCATATTGGACCTACAGTTGCCTAGAATGTCCCTCCGCCCAAGAACCCAGACATGTAAGACACAGAAGTGACCAGAGAGATCGTCTATACAATGAGTTTACAGCTAACCATAATGCTTCAGAGCGAAAGGAGCGTCATTGATGAGGATTCATTGGCTTTTGTATTCCATCCTGTTAGATTTATGAAGATGTGAATTCCGTCCAGCTTACGTTTTGCTAAACATGTCTTATCAAGAAACTCTGTGCGCCCAAGGAATTTTCGTCACAATTCCCAAGAGCCATAATGCGGATGTTGGTGATCGTTTACTGGACCAATGAACTTGCGCGTATCCAACATATTGCGAATTGCCCTCTCGTTAGAACGATTATGGCAGACTTTGGCAGACCACAACTTGGCGAGTGCTTTATGACTGCATTCGTACAAAATTCAACTGACTTCGGAACTGAAGATAAGCGGCCACAGTCAGCAATGTGTAATGAAAATGTGTAGGGGCTTTGGAGCAATGGGCAACTGAACTTAATTTTCATAAAAAATCATTTTCAACGTTGAGATCCATTTCTGGATGAATAAGTATGTGAACAATATCTATGGGTACGTGATCCAAGAGTATCCAATACATTAAAGAAAAAAATCCCTGTTAGCTGTTAATTTCGTGCTAGCGGTCCATATTTCTTTGAGAACTACGTTGGCACAGCCATCACTGACTGAACAACTATTAGCAATTTCCTTTATACTCAATTAGGTGTGGTTTTAATGGGACAGTACTGCATGCCACATAGTTCATGTAATATTGACTATTCTTCTTACGTTGAGAAGATGTAAACTGTCCAACGTGATCGTGGGATTTAACCGGTTTGGACCGTGACCTCACATCTAATGAGCCAACACACTACCTTCTAAACTCCGACGACTTCAACCGTTCTTTTTTTTCGAGATTTCTGAGTTGAATTTTCAACCAAAAGGGTCGCCTAGCAAAATAGGAAGAGTATAAAGGCTTTGTCAGTTTAAAACAAATTTGTTAGCAAAACATGTTTAAAAATATGTTCCACCTCCCGTTTCGCAAAGGGTTAATTGTAATAGAAAATCAAGGTTGTGTGCAATGATTACCACTAAAAGATAAAAATTTATTTCTTGTTTGCCAATCGATAATACATAGTCTTTCTATGCTTATTGCAAATGCTATGCCTGAGCTCATAACAGAAGGTAACAGAAGGGAAGTAAATAAGTCTTGAAAAAAATTTTTGTTAAGCGGCCTTTAGCAAAAATTTTGTTTGTTTTCATCAGATTACAAATTGCGTGTGATAACAATCAAAATTTGTCAGAATAGAATTATTTTTTGTTGTTGTAACAACTATTGTTGCAAATTGTTGGCAAGGCGTATGAGTATGGATTGAATATTGTTTAGAGATTTTAGGGATCAGGGTAAAGGTATTGCCTTATGAAAGGGGATATCTGTAAGTGAAATCTGTCTATCAAATTGCAATTTTACACTCAGCAACCAAAATGAAAGGCAATTAAAGTATGGTCGACAGTTATAAGGATCGATGTTAAAACAGAAAACATTTGTTGCAATATGGTATGTTACTGTAATCCATGGCAGTGTTGGGTGTCTTTCAATTTTCTTGGTTATCCTGCTGGATATATGCCCGCATATCCTTGTTACCCAGGGTAACAACATGTCTCTAACCTTGTTAAAACTGTCTGTTTATTTTATATTTGAAAGCACGTTAAGCTGTAAGCCCCTTTATCTATTGGTTGTTGTTGTGTTCTTGTCTGTCCTGTAGTCAACAGTCTGCCTCCAATTTTTTGTGCAATATTTTGTCAGTTGTTTTAGGCTTTTTTTCCTTTTTTTGTTTTTATTTAGTTTTATTTGAATTTCTTTAATACCACAAAATAACAACAATTGCTGTTTTATATTTGTTTCCCTTCTCTATACTACAATACCGCTTCAAACCAAAGCAAATCAAATTTTCAATTATCTTTGCCTTGTGGAAAAAGGTTTTATTCTACATCGTATTGTCTACAAATGTTGACGTTGATGCAATTTTTTTTGGACATACACAACACTCAGTATCATCACAGTAGGTTGTTGACAGGCTTAATCATCCCCTGTCATTCTCATCATCATTACCATCATCATGTTAGTGAAGTTGAATCGTCTATGTTTTTTAAATATTTATTGTTTTGTTTTCAAATTTTTTCAAAATTCATATTTATTTTGTATCTGCAGATTTAAGACACTTTAAAACGATTTGCACTACATGTTGTATTAAAAAACTGAAGAATTTGTTTATTTGTTCGTGAAGCAAAGATTGCCTATCGAGTTTAATACATGAACAAATATTACATTTTGTTAATCACAAGACGTGATGTCACGGTTCAAACCCCATATTTATTCGGCGACTTCCTCTCAGCAGATTTCTGCCAAATGATGGTTCGATGACTTTCACTTTTTTGGACGATGTCTTGTATTTTTTAGTCGAGGACTTGCATCTTTTTAGTCAGAGATTTCTCTTTTTTGATTGATGATTTGCACTTCTTTGGTAGATAACTTGCATTTTTTTTTTGGTAAATAACTTGCATATTTTTTATTGATAACTTATATTTTTTGGTCGATGACTTGCCTTTTTTGGTCAATGATTTCAATTTTTTGATCGATAACTTGCATTTTTTTGTCGATGATAAAGATATTATTTTTAGCGCTTATAATAGCCTCGTCACCTATGTATATTCCCACTTCTAACTAATACCTGACCGTAACAGGAACTGTTTTGGAATCCTTAATGCCAGGGCTATCCAGTCCACTAGGTCCATTCCTACTACTAGGACCATGTTTTATCCGATTTGGACCGATTAATATAAAGTAAATTTTTCCTTAATTCGAAAAAAGCTTTCGAATTTAGCTTCGTTGACTATATTTCCGACCCCAAATAAGACCGACCGTAACGAAAACTGTTTTGAAATACTTAAATCCATGGCTATTCAGCCCACTAAGTCCGATTCCCTAATCCAATATTGCGATGGTTTTTTTTTTTGCCAAAACCACATCATAAAGCAGCCTTATCGTTCTTAAATCTACGAAAGTTAGCGTAGGAACTCGCCAAAGTTTTTAACGGCATGCGATGTTTCAAACATCGCGGGTAATATACGGAGGCGAAACTCGACAGCAGTAGCACAGAGAACAATTGCTGGTGCAGAGAGACGATTAGAAGGAACTTATTTACCTTGATTCCTATATTACCAGCAAAGATGATGTCTATCTCAATATCAAGCGCAGAATTACTTTTGCAAAAAATGCTATTATGGTCTTCATTGTATATTAGGTAGTTGCTATGTCCCGTGTGACCGGACTGTATCCAACCTGTGGTCCTTGGAAGCACGGTTGTTTTTACTCACTAAATCTAGTGTATTGTCAATTTTCGAGCGCAAAGTTTCGATGCTTATCGACGTGGATGTTGTGCAGAGTACTAACATACAGCGGCTCCATTGCTTAGCATTATTCGTTGGTGTAGAAGAAGATGTTTCGATAAGATTGATTTTTGATACGAGGTTCAAATTCGCATAGATGATGATCTAGTATACAGTCACACAGATAATTATACGTACCCCCCCAAAAATCATTTTTTAAAAATGATAATATATGGACAAGTCAACTGATTTTTGCGCCAAATTTTTTGTTTTCCGTCACAGCCGAACAAATTATATTTGTTCTCATCACTAAATATTACATTCGCCCAAAAACCAGTTGACTTATCCATATATTATAGGGCGAATTCCAATCGTGGCTTTTTTCTCGGCACTCGGCTGCGGAAACCGTTTTTTCTTAAAACACTTCGAACTGTTTCGGAATGCGCAACAACATTGTGATCACTTTCCGAGGTATTTCGTATTTCTACGGCTGTAGTCCTAGGATTTTTATCCACAATACCTTTTATAGACCGGGCTACACTTGGAGAAATTTTATACGAAATATACGTCGTACGTATAATTTTCTGTAGTGCCATATTGGTTTTAAGCAAGCTGCCCTCACAAATTCATAGATTTTGGGAATCTTTTTTCTTTACTTAAGTAAATGTGTCGTTACAGACGCTAATGTAAAGAAACTTTAGATTAGATGTTCATTAATTTAAAAAAAAAATGATTTTTAGGGGTTGGGGGGGGGGGGTACGTATAATTATCTGTGTGACTGTATATTAGAAGGACTGGTTAAGGCAGTCAGTTATAGATTAGAGAGACCAAGTCCATCTATACGTCCTTCTGTTCCTTGTTTTTTCTCTAAATTAGCTGAATATGTAAAAAGCTATAGGAAATAATTAAATTAAAATAAAAAATTTAAACTAATTTTCGTCTAAATTCTGCTTGAATTCGATCATTTTATTCTGAATGAATCCACGAATAATATGGTGCATACAGCAATTATTTCTAAGTTGGTGGATGGTATAGATAGGTATATATATACACATACATACATAATTGGTCATTACAACCCTTCAGTCAGGATTACGACCTAGTTTCTCACACCACTTATGTTGTGTGTGTTAATTTTATACATGAGTGGTGGGACCTACAGTTTAAAGTCGACTCCGAACGACTGATTTTTTGAGAAACTTTTCAGGGTAATTTTATTTTACTCTCAAAGTTTTTGCCAGAATCTGCTGAGAGGAAGTCCCCGAAAAAATACTATTTGTATTTTTTTATGTCTAGCCTGGGGCTCGAACCCTGGCTTTTCGTCTAATAAGCCAACACACTACCTACTAGACCACGGCGACTATATATATATACCTATAGATATAATGGACGCACTTAGCTCACATGGGGCCCATTGTGATACTATAGTTTTCGCCAATTGTCACCCAGATCATCGATGTAGTAGGCACCAAGATGTCTCTTTCTCCTTTGACATTGTGAAGAGCATGTTCCCAGTAGAAGAAGAACAGTTTCTTCCTCCTCCTCGCAGCTGCAGCTTTTACAGAAATCATGTACGAGGTGTCCCAGACCAATGCGCCTCGCGTGGACACCCATAATGCAATGACCCGTCACGACTCCAATGACCGCACTGAGCACGTTTCTTTGGAGTTTAAACAGCCTTGCAGTGTGCCCTTCACCCATCCTCGCCCAGATTATGCGCGCCGCTCTGCCCTTATCCGAAGCAGCCCACCTGCGGTTGATAAAGTCTGTGCCAGAAATCTGCTGACGGAAAGATGTTGAAGAAATATTACCATACATATCTACTGTTTATTATTACCAGCTCAAAATGACAAACATCTGCCTGAACTAATCATGCCTAACTACAAATCCTAAATCCCTTAGCATTATTGTGTAAGTAAATTCAAACAAAAGTATTTACTTTTTCTCCTGTTGTTATATTTTTTCTTAAAATTCTTTTTGTATAGATTTTTAATTTAAAAAATTGTTTTCCTTTCTTTTGATTCTATCTCTGCTTTGTAAGGTGAGAAAGTAACTGCCTTCTTTACGTCCATTGTTTCTGTACGTTTTGTTAAGTAATTTCCAAGCAGAGGGCTTAACAAAAAAAATCTTCCTAAAGATAATATTTATTTATAAACAAGAACAAAATAACAAAGAAAAGTTTCAAAAAGAGAAACCGCAATAGTCAGTTTATTTAAAAAAAAGAAAGAATAAAAGAATATTTTCCAAAAGATCCTTTTGCACATTTAAAGATGAGGGCATCTGTAACGATAAAAATCTTTTTTTGAAGGCAACAGTAGTTTATTAAAATTACACTTTTGAGGTTACCAAGGATATTTGATTTTTATTTTTTCTCTTTTAAGAATCAAAGAAAAAATATGTATTTTTGAGGTATTAAAGATGAGATATTTAGTAACGAAATATTTATTTTCTTGTATATTTTCTTTGTGTGAAGATAAGAATTACAAAATGTGGCAAATTTGTTCTTTGTTTACTTCTGAAGATTCTGAAGAGATTTTATATAAATTTTCTCTAACTGAGGGAATATTTCTTTATCAGAAGCGAATAATAGGATTTGATCTTCATATCGATTAAAAGCAATCATCTATTTTCATATTGGGTTATGCATTAAGTGGTTTAAAATTCCTCAGCCTGGCAAGGCTGTCAGCTGGTTCCCATCTCTTGGTCTGAAGTCTTATTTCTCTAACAGGAATATGCATCCTTTAATAACCAAAGCACGCATAGAAATAGTGAAAACTTACTAGAAAACTAGGTTGTCGCTGTAGTCTAGTGGGTAGAGTGTTGGCTTATTAGATGTAAGGCGGCCATGGTTCAATTATTAGCTCAGTTTCTTAAAACATTTGTCGCTTGGAGTGTACTTTACCAACTAGGCCATCGTTTATTAAACGATCGATATTTGTAAAAGGCAAACTGTACAAAAGACATCAAAACGAAAATATGAAAAAAATATTTCTTCGGCGACTGCCTCTCAGTAGATTTTTGGCATAAACTCTGAGAGTAAATAAAATTGCCATGAAAAATTTCTCAAAAATCTGTCGTTCGGAGTCGACTTTAAACTGTAGGTCCCGCCACTCATGTATAAAATTGAGGCACACACAACATAAGTGTTGTGAGAAGCTAGGTCGTAATCCTGACTGAAGGGTTGTAATGACCAATTATGTATGTAAACCCTTCATAAAATGAATGATACCTTAGCTCACAGATCTCGCTTACCAGCGGTTTTAAAACCAATGAACCTAAAGACGTGGTTTACAATGGCCCAGTTCAAATTTAAAAATGCAATTAACAAAAATGGATTGAAAATTATGCTTTTGTTGTCAACAACAACAGTTAGAAATGGAATATTATTTCATTCATAAGGCTGCTGCGACTGGCCTAACAGTACCTCATTCGATCGGACTAATTTTAGTGCACTTTTTTGAGTGCATGGAGTCGTATTTCGGCAATGGTATCATGAATGTTGGTTTTAAAATTCTCAAATGTCTCTGGTTTGTCGGCATAATACTTTTCTTAAACGGCGCTTCACAAAAGATAGTCTAACGGTGTTAAATCGCAGCTTCAGGCGGCCGATTGACATCACCATTTCGGCTAATTAAACAACCATCAAACGTTTGACACATTTAACCGATTGTGGTGTTAGTTGTGTAAGAAGTTGCACAATCCTGTTGAAACCAAACATCGTTCACATTGATACAATGAAGAGCGGATAAAAAAATCGGTTATCATGGTGCGAAAGGTGTCTCCATTGACATGGTTGCGCAGTTCTCATTTTCAAAGCAATATTGACAAATGATCCACAAGCCGCACCAAACAGTCACTCGTAATGGGTGCATTGGCTTCTGTAAGACCACGTGCGGATTTTTTGAGCCCCAAATGCGGTAATTTTGCTTATTAACGTACCCATCAAGATGAAAATGAGATTCATCCGAAAATATGATTGTTTTGGCAAAACTGGCATCTCGTTGGCCCATCTAGCAAACCGAAACGAAGCCGATTATCATGCGACTTCAACTCTTTAACGAATTAAATTACGTCAGCCATCAGACCGAGATCTTTTCGCAAAATTCTACGTAAGTTGGTGCGTGAAATGTTCAATTCTTGAAAACGATGAGGAGTTGGTGTTAATGGATTCTCAACACACTCGCAGCCACAGATTCAATATTTTCGGCAGTACGCAATGTACGAGCATGCTCACGTCTTGGCACATCAACAATAAAATCTTTTTCAAGAACTTTAGCAATGAACTTGCACTGTTGGTCCTTCTCTGCGACAAAATTTTTTGCGACATTTTCATGCAATTTCCGATGAATTGCCGTTGTTTTGGAAATAAATTTCCAATAAATCCCAACGTAGCTCAAGCGTAAATCGATTCATTATATTCAGTGGAGATAATCCGCCGAATTTTGTGACCCGGGAAACTGCAGAGCCAACGAGCTCTCCCTCAGTTCTGGCGTTTATTATGGAACCTTCGTCAATCGATTTGGGTATGCCACTTACCTCGGTTAAATTGGCCACTGGGCGGAAATTCTTTTGGCAAGCCAACATATCCTGGGTCAACGAGGACTCACTTGGCCCTCGTCTAGCTATTCGAACTTTATCGTAACGTCATCTCGATCTCAGTGGTCATGCTTACAGGTCATTGTGTTATGGGAAGGCACGCGGAAAAAATGCAGGTGCTATTGAACGGCTTCTGCCGTGGGTGTTGATCTGCTGAGGAAGAGGAGACTGTTATCCACTCTCTTTGTCAATGCCCATCTCTTTCACTAGGTGCAGATATAGGTTATATAGCTCTCCAATCCTTGTCAGCTTAACGGAGATAGTATCCACTGATGTCATTTTTATTGCTTCGTTTATTAAACTTTCAGGCTGGTTTCCCAGGTTTCGTGCTTTTAATGTGCAGCCCTTGCTCTGGCCAACTTCTTCCCTAGTTTCGTGAAACTTGGTCAGTACAGGGACTGCATTTACCTGTGGCATTACAACGGGCCGCAATGTATGCTCAAGTGAGCTTTGGTAACCAATGCTACCACTTCGCCCTAACCTAAGTATTGCCAGATTCGAAATAACCGAAGGTTCAAATTTCAATCGATAGATGGCCCACCTCATATGAAGTCTTGCTTTTATTGTCTGGCAGCTTTGATTTTCCGAACCAATTTTGCGAAATGAGTGAATCGTGCTGCAGAAAATTCGCAGTGAAAAATAATTTTATCCGGATAAAAATTTTATTCTTACGACATGGTTGAATCGGGATTAAGGTTTTATGAATGAATACGGTCAAACAATATAGTTTCGCTATGACACTTACTATGTGTCTTCTGAACTTCATCATCAATCATAATCAATCGGTCAATCACAACCTTACAGGATAATCAATTGAGGACATAAAGACCTAATTTTGTGCAGATTCACATATGAAGTGGAGCTATCAGTACTAAGATAGTGCTGTTATTCGGGTTAGAGTTGCTACTTTTCATTAACATTTTTAAAAAATTTTTAATTTGCTGCAATTTTAATTTCCAATCATAGCTTAACTTCCTCTGATAATATATATATTTTTTTTTAATTTAAAATACCCTTGTGGAAAAACTGTTATAATGCCATGCATACACGGTATCTTTCAAACGAGAATATCTACTCTTCTTTATTTGAATATTTTTGTTGATTTAAATGCTTTTCAATATCTTTTGTTATACGTTTTCTATACATATATGCAAAATCCTTTAGAGCAGTGTACATCAATTGCAGGCAGAGGCCGTTTTAATCCTGATTGATGTCTGACAAACATTTCAGTAGAGCAGACAACAAAAAAACGAAAAGGCTAAAGCAGTAGAAGTATCGAAATTAAACAAAAACATTCGAAATGTTTATGTTATAAAACGGAAACGCATTAAAAAACTATTTATTTTGACAAAAAAAAAAAACTGAAAGAAAAAGACTTGCTGTGTCAGCAATGATGGGATTTAACGAAAGCGGAACAAATGTAAACGTAAATACAACAGTAATCCTAAAATAACATTAGAGGAGGTGAAATCGAATGCAATTAAAAAAAAATATGCTTTAAACTGGCAACGTTTTGTTTATTTGCGTATACGTATTGGGTGTACGTTTTTAAAGAAAAAATACAAGAGGATTTAAATGGAAATGCAAATATTTTTGTTTTTTTGTTTTGTTATCGAAAACTAGAATTTATTTTTATCGAAATCCTTAATCATAATTGCCATTTTGGTTTTTGAGTACTTGCCTATTCGAAATGTTAGTGTCAAAAGAGGAACCTTGATGACAGGCAAAACAGACAGAAAAAAGGAATTCAGCTACTGCTACTCTCTATCTCTCTTTAAAATCCAAACAGGATTAGGAATTTAAACAATAACATCAGACTAATCAAAAAAAAAATAAACTCTGACAACAAAAGTACTTTATACGTATACAACTTTTGGTCCTTTTTTTCTTTTGTCATATTATTCTTGTCTGTTTAGTGGTGGAAAATTGAATTGAGTTTATCTGTCACACGTTGAGTTAGTGGATGTGAATGTTTTGTGGTGCGTTAAATACTTAAAACGACATTTTCACCTTTTGTGTCATCTACCTTTAAATGCTTGTTGGCAAATCTCTTCTCTTTCCCTTTTTTTTTTGTATTCTTTTTTAAAAATCCCTAAATGTTTACTTCTTTCATTTCCATTATTTTACCTTTTCTTTCAGATCTTTAGCACAGATAGGCAAAGCAATTTGTACAAAAAAAAACGAAAAAAAAGACTCATTGGAGCGCATTAACTTGATTCTGCTTATTTAACATCAGTTAACGGTCTAATGAATTTTGAAATTGTCAGTTTGTTTAATACAATGAAATACAACGAGTGATTTCAAGAGGCAGATGATGATGATGACGCTGAAATTCATTTTCAATTGTTAAATAATCACTTGGATTGTTATAATAAATACATCGACGTTAATAACGTAAAAGGGGTGATGTTTATCACTGTATGATTATAAGAATGAAATACAACAAGGGTCCCATCTAAACACTCTTTCGTTTAGAAGTGACAATGAATGCCTTTGGTTTGCTTAACTCGAAGTGATATGATACATTTAGATTATGTCACTCACTATCTATTGGCAATTGTTTTAAAACAAAATTAGGCAACCAGTAGGATACTGAATGACAGAATTAAATTATCAGTTATGCACCAAGGCCTAAACCTAATACTGTGGTAAATAAGGTCAGTTTTCGAGAAGTTCAAATTCACTATAAATATAGTCGCCATAGTCTATAGGTAGTGCGTTGCCTTATTAGATGTAAGGCCACTGTGAAAACCATGCTCACACGTTTCCAACAACATGAAATACGAAAGATTTCTGGATTTCTGAGAAAGTAAATAAAAATTGCCATGAAAAAGTTTTTAAAAAAGCTCTCTCGATGTACGTATGTATAACTATAGAAATTTAATGTTTGTATGCAACAGATGTAGCGGTATGAAGTCAGATGAAGCAAGATGCTCCATAGGGAACTGTGATCGCCACTTAAATTTTTTTGCAGCAAATCAATGAACAAACCACATGATATATTTTCATCGTGTTGAGGATAGCGAATTTGGACCAGAAAATAGTGATTTACCGAAAGTATTCAGATTTTGTTTTCATTTAAAGAAAAGTGCTAGAGATTCTAAGCGAATTATGTTGGGTTATTAGATTTGAGACCACGGTTCAATCCGTGGGTCAGACATCTCCAAAGAAACGAGGTTAGGTTAGGTTAGGTTATAGGACGTGTACTTGTCAATAAAGATAAGTACAGACCCGGACAGGAGGATGTAGGAAAGGGGAGAATAACGAAACGAAATATGAGAAGAATTTCTTCGGAGACTTGCTCTCACCAGATTTCTGGCAAAAACCCTGAGAGTACATACACTCATGTATAAAATTAATAAACACAACATAAGTGGTGTGAGAAACTGACTGAAGGTTTGTAATGACAAATTAAGTAAGTACTCCATGGGTTCAAGAAGACACAACAGTCCAATTACATATATCCTGTCACGGACCTCAATCGAGTGTTCCTTCAATTTTTCTCAACAAATATATAAACGACGCTATTTTTGAAATCAAGCACTAGTTGGCGTTTCACTAAAAAAAAAATTGCTAACAATACAGCTTGTATTCCCTTCGGTGCAAATTTGGGATGTCGTTCCTACGTAAAGGGATACTGCGTCGTATTCTGACAGAAGCGTTTTTCTAACTTTTTTGATTTTTGTTTCTGAAACCTTTGGTTCTCGTTAATTTATGCAGCGCTTAAATCTTGTATAAGTGTTGTGTGTGTTAATTTTTATATATGAATGGCGGGTTTAATAGTCGACTCTGAAATACACATTTGAGCAACTTTTCATAGCATTTTTATTTTCTATCAGAAATCTGCTGTGAGGAAGTGAGGAAGAAATATTTTTATACATTTCGTTTTGCTGAAGACATCCGATCAAGACGTTTATTAGACTCTCTGGCTTGTTTCCAGCATAGAGTAGTCGAGCTTTAGTGCGCAGTTCCAACGCCTACGGCGTCACATCAGGCAGCTATGTGTGCTGAAGTCATTTTAGTAATTAAAGCTTCTACTTTAATCTTCCTACCTACCTTCAAGAAAAGAATTATTTTCATTAAAAATTCTCTTTACATTGTGAACATAGCTTGTGTACCTTGTGCGACAAATAGAACCTCTGGTATCGTTACTAACCCGTTGCTATATTTAACTAGTTTTAGCAAATTCGCAGGGGAAAGAAGATCGATTTCTCAATTTAAAGCGCGGACCTAATATTATTTTTAACCTTATTTGGTCTCACATTTTCTTTTAAATACAGACAACAGGGCTTTAAAACTATTCCAGTAGAATAGTCTCCTATAGTCTCGTATGGAGATATTAATTTCCATTGAATTTTTTACACATAAATTAATAAACTTAATATTATTAACCATCAAGTAATGATAATAATCGTATAAATATTTATGATAAACAAGGTAAATATTATAAATAAAGAATAAATAAATTATTATTGAAAGAAAAGAAAGCTGCGCCCTATTATTTGCCACAAGCACTGTGTGGAAATAATCGTCATGCTAAACACATAATGCTTTTAAATGAATTTTTATATACGATATTTATTTATTTATTTATTTACTGATTTGATATCCATACAACTAAATAAAAGAATATTAAAGAAAAAAAGCACTTAAAAACATAATGAAAAGGTGTGAATTAGTATTTTTTCTTTTTTTCTGTGTGTCTTTAAACTCATTCATATGAAAAGAGATGCACAGTGGGTTGGTTAGAAATATTTTTGGCAGCCACATGTTCATTGAGAGGATAACTTAAGATGAGAACTTTTTATTGATTATATATGGTGTATTATTTACAACTTATAGGGTTTGTCTTCGGATCACTTGCTTACTATTGTTACGATCTAGTACGCTAGTACGATTGCAACACCCATTACAAGTCTGAAAATATATACACGCTATATATGGCATGTCTGTATTGCACCTTTCAAGCTTACTGCCCTAACAAGCCTCAGTATGCTGCTCGTATTCAACAATGACAATTTCCTGCTTACAACTTGAAATGCAGTCAGGTGTTTACTATTATAGTGGATTAATACCCCTACAATTTCTAGAAACATGTTCCGATAACACACTTTTATCATCACAGAATATTGCATTTTGAATAAGTATATTTTGAATATTCCTCAACCTGTCAGAAGACCGATTATAAATCTCAGATTATTTGTTGATGCATGATTAAGATCTCGTATCGATCGTTTGTAATTTTCCAACAAAAGTTTTGATTGCTTAAAACCAACTTGGTTTGAGAAGAGCCTTTTTTCTTTAAGTATTCCTCTCCAAATATTCCTCCTCACAGAAAGGTTGATACCTTATCAAAGTCGTGAAAGCTTACCTCTTCACAAACTCGTCTGCTTGCCCATGGCCAAGACTTCTGAGAGTAAGTAATTGTTCTTTGTTCGGAATCTTTACGCTTAAGAAGTCCAGAAGGTAGATACGTTTTTAACTCAAATTTTAATGAAGGCGTCAGACGGTCGAAGGTGTTTAGCATGCCAAATTTCGGCGTAATAGAATATATCCTGTGGATTAGTTTAGTTACTGAAAAATGAAGAGCACGAAGAAAATGAGAGAAAGAGCACAGATTGAGTCAAAACAAAGTCAGGCTTAAGGAATGTATACTCTGGTTTAAGGATGTTTCTTTATATTGAATACTTGCCAGCTTATAATTAATAATGCAGTTGCAGCTTCTATGAACGTCACGTAATCGGTTTCGGGTATGGAAAGTATGCACACTTGGTGAGGTTATTAAATTCACTACTGGGTATTCTATTGTGGTCACTCACATGAAATGAATGAATAGTCTTGAACACACGACAAACGACTTTTGTAGATGTAGAGATAAGGAAATGGATGAAACTGTAATAACACATGTATACGCTTTGTGTATATATTATAACTTCTAAGAGATGAAAACAAATAATAGTCTGAAGGTTTCAAATCCGAACAACGTGGATGGTGAATTGGAACTTTCCAACAAAATTTTCTCAATTTCTGCCATGTTATCAAAGATATATGTCGTCTGGCATTGTCATAAAGTAATATAAAAGAAAGAATTGCTTAAATTACTAGCAATTTTTGTCAATAAGGATCAGAACCAATTACTTCATCAGTTTGTAGGAGACCGTCAGAGTCTAGTGCTAGTTTACTGGACAAGAGTCCATGGTACAAATACTAGTTTAGATATCAAAAAAAAATTTAACTTGAAAATTTATTCTGGTAAAAAATGGTCATTACAACTCTTCAATCAGGATTACGATGCAGCTTCTCACACCACTTACGTTGTGTGTGTTAATTTTATGCATGAGTGGCAAGACCTACAGTTTAAAGTGGATTCCAGATTTTTAGAGAGACTTTTCCTGGCAATTTTATTTATTCGCAGAGTTTTTGCCAGAAATCTGCTGAAAGGAGGTTAGGTTAGGTTAGGTTATGTTAGGTTAGGTTAAAGGACGTGTGTGTGTTAATTTTTATACATGAGTGGTGGGACCTACAGTTTAAAGTCGACTCCGAACGACAGATTTTTTTGAGAAACTTTTTCATGGCAATTTTATTTACTATCAGATTTTTTGCCAGAGATCTGCTGAGAGGAAGTCGCCGAAGAAATACTTTTTGTATTTTGTCTTGATATCTGGCCTGGAGCTCGAACCCTGGCTTTACCTCTAATAAGCCAACACACTACCTACTAGACTACGGTGACTTAAGAGCTGAAAGGAAGCCGATGAAGAAAACATCAAAACAGTTTTTCAAATCTTCGTTTCGATTCGATGTTAATCTATGGGTCTCGAAAGTCATGAACCAAATTAACATACGCAACATGTGTGGTATGAAAACCTAGGTTGTGATACTGACTAAAGGGTTGTGTCTATTCTCGTTTTGTAGCCGTTGGTAATACTCATTTCACCACATTGTTGTAGCATCCGACCGTAGTCGCTCGTATCGGAAATGATTCGATTTGTAAACGAATCACAGAGTAATGTAGTGCGGTCTAAGAAGAGTTTTCTGAAGAAGCCAAAATATGTTATTGGCGCAAGGTCAAGTCTGAGGCGAATGTCACTTTGACGTCTGTTCTCGGAGGTTTCTTAACAAAATTTCGAACCATTGAAGGGTAACTGTTATACGGATTCTATGATGAAAGGATATCGTCGATAATTCAGTTGCTGATCAAACAATTAGAGCAACCATAATGCTTGAAATTTCCGAATTTATACCGGATGTAGGTGCGCCGACTGTATCAGTTAAACTATGTATCCACCGACTGACTCTGTATTGGAGGCTGCTTGGATTAATTATTTTTTTTTCCTTGAATTACATGACAATCCATCTTATAACGATTCTTACCCTGTCCGTACCGCTTTCCCCTATTCCAACCACTGTGTTACTATTTTATTGCCTTCAAAGTTACCCATAAGTACCCGTAATTACACCAAACCAAGTAGTATAAGCCAAGAGGAGCGAGCAATAATAATAAAAAAGAATTTAAATTAATTTATTAAAATTGAATTTAATATATGTATGTCTGGACATCATCAACTAAAAATAGTGCTGAAATGCGTGTCTTGTTTAACTAAAAAATTAAAATATTAATGCCATAAAGTAATACACCATAGCGGCTCAAAAAGCGTTGAAGCGTTAAAAACTTAACGTGGTTTTCTTTATGCACCATGAAAAAAAGTAGCGACAGCATATCCGAATATTCTATAAATGCCGGTCGTTGTTGCCACTAAATAATCGTGTTTTATGGCTACACAGCCAGAGTTAAAGTATGTATCTGTGCATTTAAATTCTGTAGCCGGCTGTAGCCAGTGGTTGGACATTGGAATTAACTTTCAATTCTTTTGTGTCTTATATTGAGAAGTCATTACGGTGCGCTACATAATTATTATGGGTGTGTGATGATGGCCTGTATCTGTAGAAGGTGAAGTAAAAACATCAAAGTGCAGGCATGTGTTAACGCCCCATTATTGTTATGCCTGACAACATTTTTAACACCTTGCATGCATGCATTCATTCATTCCAACAATTCTCATTCGTTTACATCGTCACTGTATCATAGACAGACATCAACAATTAGTCGTTTTGTGGTGTTTGGAATACAACATGAATTCATTCAATTCATTCATACAATGTTGTTGTTTTTTTTTATTTGGCTCCCTTTGCTTTACCGAAAAAACTTAACATTGTAATCATCAAAGCCATCATCATCATCAACCACATCATGGTGCACAATACCAAGTGGTGCTAAGTGGCATTCAGCAACAAATTGCGTCCAGACAGTAGCCATTTCCTTTACGTACATAATTGTAGAAGGCATACGAGTATAATTATTGTCATTAGAATTTCGTGGCTAAAATTAAATTTTTCCTTCTTGCCAAAATTCTCAAATGAAAAAGGAATTTCAGCACATATGGTGTTAATAACAATTATATTTTATGGACAAATTATTACAAGGAAATGACTACAATACCGCATAGTTTGATTGCCACAAATTATATGATGAGAAAACAATTGCTGACAGCTGAATACATTCTTGCCCTCAAATGGCATTTATTCTAACTTCCCATGCAGCATAAACTAAAGCAGGCATAGGGTATCTATAGTTTTGGCTTATTAGACTTGAGGCCACGGTTCAAACCCCAGGTCAAAAATCTCCAATAAAATGAAATATGAAACAGTAATTCTTCAGCGACTGCCTCTCTTCTCTTCTCTTCTCTTCTCATTCGAAGTCGACTTTAAAAAGTAGGTCCCGCCACTCATGTGTGAAATGAACACACACAACATATGTGGTGTGACAAGCTAGGTTGTAATCCTGACTGAAGGCTAGTAATTACCAATTATGCATGTTTATGTAAAGGGTATCTCTGCAACAGTATAATTTGCAATTTCAGTGCACAGTTATCGTTTAAAGTCGACTCCGAAAAACAGATTTTTCGAGAAATTTTTCATAGCAATTTTATTCACTCTCACACTGCTGGGAGAAAGTCGCCGAAGAGTTACTTTTGCATTATTTCGTGTCTGAGCTGGAATCTACCTACTAGGCTATGGCGACTCCATAGTCGAAAGAACACCTCGTTAGAATTGTGACAACTTACTACAAAACTTTATAGAATTATAAATTTCGTAGAATTGTCAGTCGAGAAAGTGCACATAGAGTGCCAACTATTCGAGGAGAGGTAACAAAATTGGAAGGAATTGTCTCGATATTGAGGTCGCTGTAGTCTATTAGGTAGTGTGTCGCCTTATTAGACCTAAAAGCCAGGGTTCAAAGCCCATGCCAGACATCAAAACAAAATACAAAATGTATTTCTTCAGCGACTTCCTCTCAGCAGATTTCTGGTAAATAAAATTGCCATGAAAGGTTTCTCAAAAAAAATGTCTGTCGTTCGGCATCGACTTTAAACTGTAGGTCCCACCAGTCATGTATAAAATTAACACATACAACATAAGTGTTGCGAGAAACTAGGTCGTAATCCTGACTGAAGGGTTGTAATGACCAATTATGTATGTATGTATGTGTCGGTTATGAACAGTATATCAGTCGGTATTTTGAAAACATCGCTGCTGTGAACCAAAAACAATATTTCGGCATCGTTTTCAACATCTTCATATTTCATTACCCACAACGCAGTGAATTTTGGCAAAAAAACCTCCTAAAATTCAGCTTAACCTAGAGCTCAAACCAGCAGACCAATAAAAGCTGAGGCAATGCGTCTTCCCCGATGCAATTCATTTCCAGCTGACTATCCAAAATTATAGAATTTGGGGGCAGAAAATGAATGAGAAAAACATGTATCGACAACGAGTAACTGTCTGATGCGGATTTTCGTCAGTTGGCGCGATAAGGCCTTACTTTATTGAAAATGGGGTCGAGACTACATTGACTGGATCGCCTGAAATCACTGTAGTCTAGTAGGTATTGTATTGGCTTCGGAGATTAAAGCCCGTGGCTCAGATATCTCGAACAAAACGAAATATAAAGAATAATATTTCTTTCAGCGACTTCCTTTCAAGAGTCTCCCGGCAAAAAGTCTAAGAGTAAAATAAAATTGATATGAAACGTGCTGGAAAATTTTTTTCTGAATTTGAAGAACTCGGATGAATCCTACTTTTATCTTATAATGTGGCTTGAATAGTGGTTTAAAGTCTGGATTACAACTCTAGCTTTCCAATAGCAAGCAAATATAATAGAAATAAATTTTTATCATGGTTTACAAATTTAAAAAAAGTAGAGACTTTGACTTAACCTGGGTTCATCTAAATAATTTATCAATGAAGACCGTTAATATCTCAAACAGGATAACATTAACTAAGAAGATTAGAGAAACGTCTTTTGAGAAAGAGTAGAATACAACTAGTAAAGTTTGTCATCACTGTACACAGTCCTTAGGGAACTTCAGATGGTAACCCTGTCATTCTAAAATTTGCTACAGTACACGAATCAGCTGCTTAGATGGAAAAAATTTGAATTGTAAAATACAAATTCGATGAAAAAGAATATACAGAACAAAAACAACAAATTTTAATTTTGTCTCATATTTCTGCAAATGGATTATATCCACCACTTTGCATAGCTCTTTCTGCAGAGCATTGCTCTGGTCTCAATAAAAACAGTTCTTTATCTCAGCATTGAAAACGTCAATTCTATCGATATCTTAGCTTCTCATTCGATTTTATGCGTTTTATATTTTATTCGGCCAAACATCTTCGTGTGGGCTTTGAAAGAATCACTTGTGGATTCCATTTACCCATATACAGCAGTTCTGCTTGTTAACAAATCGAGTTAGGTGAAAGTGTGTCTCGGCGTTTCCTTTTGTAAAATCAACATTCACTTCTGTCTGTTAGATAAAATATTAGGCGTATTGACGGCTCTTGAAATGGTCTGTATGATTCGGCTCTTGAGTCAATTTAATCTTTTAGCGTGTAGATTCAAATATTTATTGGGAATTCGCTTCAGTGGTGTTTGTAATATCTTCATTTATTGGGCACAACGACAAGGCTCGTCTTGAAGTCTCTTCTGCCACACTATCGGGAACAAAAGCAATGTTGCCCGTAGAACGAACTAGGCGAGCACGCGCAGCTGTTTTTATATTTGATACAGACCGTGTTTGCTGAAGTTAGAGCACAACTCCGATTGTGGACGCATTTTATTGATTATGCTGACCAATATAATTACGAATTGCATTTGGATTTGAACGCTTCAACAAGCTTAACGCGCTGCTCAATTATGTACCTCTCCTGGTTGTATTTGTCTCAGTATTTACATACAATTAAGAGCTCGCTTTATAGTTCGACCAACGTTCAGCATTTCAGACTGATGTCAAACAGTCTGTTAGTTTTACATGACCTGAGCTTGCTTGCATTAAAATATGTTTCAGAAGTCGCCATAGTCTAGTCGGTAGTGTGTTGGGTTATTAGACGTAAGGCCGAGGTTCAAACCCCAAGTAAAAAGTATTTCTTCGGCGACTTCATCTCAGCAGATTTCTGGCAAAAACTCTGAGTGTAAATAAAATTGCCATGAAAAGTTTCTCAAAAATCTGTCCTTCGGAGTCGACTTTAAACTGTAGGTCCTGTCACTCATGTATAAAATTAATTGGTTGTAATGGCCAATTATGTATGTATGTATGTGTCGGTTATGAACAGTACGATTCCTATGCGTTAGCCTAGTATGTTATGAGAATGTTATTGCGTATGTTAATTTTATAAATGAGCGGCAGGTGCTATAGTGTAAAGTCGACTCCAAACGACGGATTTTTGACACAGTTTTGTCAGAAATCTGCTGAGAGACGAAGTCACCCAGGAAATATTTTTTCATATTTTGTTTTGCTAGAGATGCCTGTCCTGGGGTTTGAACCATGGCTTCATGTCTAATAAACCAACACACTACTTACTATACTACGCCGAATTCAGATTTGAGATTTTTTTTGAAATCTCAAATTATGTTTGGACAACCTAAGTCAAGAATGCTGCCTTCCTTAAGCATGTTCATCAAAAATTTATATTGTTTGTTGTGATACTCACCTATAATTAAAAAGCAAAATTTTCCAAAAACTCTGTGTCAGTTATGAACTAGTGAGTTAAATCATACATGCCTATATGACAAACCACAATAAAATCAGTTTGTTTTTCTTGGAAATTATTACCGTTTAACAGAAAAGTGTTAATTTTCCACAAAACAAAAAATATTTTCAAAAATATTTTGACAGTAATGCCTGAGCATAGTACCAACACCCCTCATATCTACAACAAGCTGTCAACACGCTCCACCACAAATTAAACACATTTTTAGGAAAATCAAATACAAACAAGGGACAGACTAGTGTGGCGTATATTATACGCTCTGCAACAGGCGAAACAAAATGTTTTCTTTATATTTTCCTATGGTACCCATGTTAATTGAAAATTGTGAAGTTCCAAGAAATTGTAGAACAACTAAAAACACAACAACTGCTGTTGCTACTAACAGAAAACAAATTCTGTATAATTTTCTACAACAAAAACAATTTTTATATCACCGTTTCGACAATATTTTATGCCTGGCGCATGCGTGCCAGCACCCTCACTCAACTCGTTCAATGTTGATTTTTTGTTCATTTTTTTTTCATAAATTTTACGTGCCTGAGGTTTTTATTCATAATTTTCAATTTAATTCATAATTTATTGTAGGAGACTATTTTATAAAGATTTTCAAAATGTTTGTTTATTTTTATTTTTTTTGTTATGTATTGTTTACATTGTTACATATGTACGTGTAATAGTGGTTTACTTGCCTTGTCTTACCTTGAATCACTTCACTCTGGTGGTTTTCTTTTTCTTTCTTTTTGTTTGTAATTTTTCCGTGTAATTAGTACACAGAAAGACAATTTCCCAAAACTATTAGTTTTAAATGCTTGTACTTTCTACATAATTTGTGAAGTGTAATAAAAATTTTAAAAATCTTTCCAATAATCATAAACATTTATTTTATGATTTTACTGCGTATGATACATACATACATACAATATTGGCTTAAGCTAAGTGCCTATGGAATATCAATTTAAGGTGTTCCTTTGCTTTGCTTTCCTCTTTTCTGTAGAAAGAAATTCTTTTTTAGTGTTTTATTTATGAGTTTCAGTGATTGTAGACATGCAAGCATAATTATTTAACCTGGTTTTCCGAAATTATGTTTTTGGAATTTTAATAACAACCATTAAAGTAGGTCGAATATGGTAAGAAATGTCCAGTGAATATCACCACAACAGCATACCCAATGGTATTCAAAGCAGCTCTCAGTGCCCCGTGCTTAAAGCTTTAATCACAAGTTGCCTCGATCATATGGTTGCATCACCTCGTGTGGAAATCAATTTCAAACCATTTATTTGAAAACGAGTTCTCGCTTGATAACAGACTGGAGCGATTATGGTCAGTCCACAGGCTCTAACAAAGTTAAAATCCTGAAAGGCGTCTTCTAAAGGGTCTTCACAACTTTATCAAGTGAGAATGTCCATCTTGTTAGAGCTACATCTAACCATGACTACATTATGTATTCATATATGCTGCTTTTTTAAATTACCATGATGGATTCGTTCAAATAATAAAATTGTTTCAACAAAATGACTGTTCTGTTTGGACAAAATTGCACCAATTCTACGATTGCGACAATCATCTTACCGAGGGGACTACACGCAAAGTGGTGAATAAATTCGAGTCCATTTACATGGAAGAAACACAACATCTGCCGAAAACTTCGCCGCTATAGGTGAGAATGTGCAGGAAAATCCGAAGCAGACGATTTCGCATCGCTTACAAGAACTCGGACTTTCGCAACATACATACATAATTGGTCATTACAACCCTTCAGCCAGATTTACGACTTAGCTTCTCACATAACTCATGTTGTGTGTGTTAATTTTATACATGATTGTGGTTGGTGGGACCTACAGTTTAAAGTCGACTCCGAACTACAGATTTTTGAGAAACTTTTCATGACAAATTTATTTTACTTACAGAGTTTTTGCCTAAACTGTTGGGAGGAAGTCGCCGAAGAAATATTTTTTCATATTTTCGTTTTGATGTCTGACGTCTAATACGCCAACACTCTGCTTACTAGACTGCAGATAACAACTTGGCTAATTTTTCTTCGTGACTTGTTGCTAAATTCGTATAAAATTCAACTAAGCCAGAAGCGGAAGGTAGATGACCATATACAACGATGTGTGTGACAACTGACCCTAAAAATTATCGAAAAATCATTTTCAGCGATGACGTTCAATTCTGTTTAACAACATTAACAAACAAATGAACACAATGTCGTTATCAAAGAAACCTATGACTGAATGCAAACCAAACCTTCACTGTCAAAGACGAGCACTATAGGTCGATGGTTACCAAATTCTTTTGACCTGAATTGGATAATCTGGACTCTAACGAGATGTGGGTTCAGGAGGACGGGGCCATGTGCCAAACAGGTTATCGCACGAACAATTTGAGGATATGGTCATCTCACGAAACAGTTCGGTTTGACCCCATTAAAGTTTATCTTATGGGTTTTTCTGAAATCACAGGTGTATGCGAAGAAGCCACAAACCACAGTGGCCCTTAAAGCAAATATAACCCAGCCGACCGGTTAAATACAGTCTGATTTATGCTCTAGAGTCTTTGAAAATTGGACATTTCGGATTCACATCTTCCAGAGATACTGCGGCGGAATGCGATGGAATCTTTCAAACAAATATAGAATTTCGATGATATATCACACATTTTGTTTTATTTACATTTAAAGATAGGAAGCGCTTAATGAAAGACCTGATATTTAACATAGTTCTAGTACGATCCTTTAAAGAGACTTCAATAGTGATATTGGTCCGCTGCCTACAAATTAATGACTTGAAGACAAAAACCTTACGTATCAATGCAAGTTCCCGAGGATATCAGCAATACCATGTATCTACAAATGGAGAATCAGATAATCGCTTGCAGATTAAATGTCAAAATTTTGGTTGCTTTTAACCTATTTGGAAATCACCCTCATTCTTTCTGCATAAAAAAATTACAATCATTAACCAAACATAAAACGCTATTGTAATATTACTGAATTTGGAATGCTTCCTCTGCAATTTTCTTACACCATATCTTAGCAAAATACTTCGCGTATTTTTTTCGAGAGCCATATCTAATCATATGCTTAGGGTAAAAACAGGCTAACAGATACTATCTATTTAATGAACGAACTAATGACATCATTAGAACTGCTACAGATTGAAAACCGTGAGGAAAGAATCTCATACATGAAAAAGACAGATTGAGGCCAAAGTAACGTGCAGTAGCAAAAGCTGGGGAGAAGTGAAGGTGTCTGAACAGAAGAAGCAAAAATTTTATTGAGGCCCTATATTTCGTCTTGGAATAAATTGTATAGTATATGTGAAACTGTAATATGAATAAATCGAAGTCGCCGTAGTCTAGTAAGTAGTGTCTTGGCTTATTAGACGTGAGGCCACAGTTTAAAAACCAGGTCAGACACCTCGAAAAAAATTAAATACGAAAAAATATTCGACGCCTTCCTCTCAGCAGATTTCAGACAAAACGTTTGACAAGTTTGACAAAGTTTCTCAGAAAAATCTTTCGTGCGGAAACAACTTTAAACTGTAAGACCCGTCCACTCATGTATAAAATTAAAACACCCAATATGGATGGTGTGGTAAGCTAGGACGTAATCCTGTCTGAAGGGTTGTAATAGCCAATTATGTGCATAGTCTACGTATGTATGAAATATAGAATTTAAACAAATTCTACTATCTTGTGAGCATATATATATCTTCAAACACGAATCGGGCACGGATATCAATAATCACTTGTAGAAGGCACGTCAAAGCTCTAATCTATTAAGAAATCACCATCTTTTCCTCTGAAATTTTTAGTGTAAAATTAAGTTTTTTTATACTGTTACCAAACTGGGAATGCTGCCACTCTCGATGTATGGAACATAGAATTTTCGTAAATCTATGTCTTCGCAAGGTCCTTGGCTTATTTTTGCAGAGAATCATATCTCAGGGAAACAACGGACTAACAGATCTTATTTAAGTCGTACATTTTTATACCACCCATCGTTACTAAATTGCATCTAAACAAAACGAAATGCTGAATACAAATTACTGAAACCATAGTACACGTGCTTGCTGTTGCCCATCTCTGTTACCATTTATTATAACAACTAATTGTTTATGACGGTGAGAGTAGACTGGTTACAACTGTAACTGCGGTGGGTACCCAATTAATGCGTGTAGTTTTACAATAAATTGCTGTTTCCAATTAAAATAAAAGAAAAGAAACGAGAAATAGAAAACCTTTCTGTCTTACATAGAAAATTATGAAGATTGTAACGTGTGATAATGTTAAATAAAATGTTGCTACCAAATTATCGTTAAAAACTAAACACTCTTATGGTATAAGCCAGTGTACTATGAATTATAATTTATACGGTAAACAACACCTACATGAATGCATTTAAACATGAAGTTTTTTTTATATTTTTTTATTCGTTTTTAAAGGAATATGAGGGTTTTAAAAATTTAGATTTTTTATTACGTTTATGACTGAGTTTCATGGAAAAACCATAAAATTATTAAAATATTTATTGTTGTTGTTGTTGTTTGGCTTATTTTCATTTTGGTAAACAGCGTAATTATCCATAAAAAATGGTCATAAAAAATATGCTTTTCTTAATTTTTTTATGTTCTTGGGGGTAGTTGGAAAGAGTTTATGAAATAAGATTTTATAAGAATCGTGTCTACAGTACTACGTGTAGCGCCAGATTTCCTGTAATGGATAATGGAAGGAATTGAAGAAATTAGTTGTATTTCATAGACTCTCTTTTATAATGAATTGGATTTGTTTAATTAGAAAATTTTTACCTCATTGACAAATAAAGAACAAAAGAGAAATAAGGCTGTAATAATGTGGGGGTCCTAAAAAGAGTGGTTAAAACCTAGCCTAGCGTTATTCACACCCAAGATAGGCAAAGACGCATATCCATTAAATAAAAAAAAATATTTCAATTACGTAACGTAACGTAACAGGTCAACCGAAGCTCCTCCATTAGCCAAACTTTTCAATGTCTCTTACCATGCCAGTATTCTTCCATCATTTGCTAATGTAACATCAATCCTCAGAATGGTTAAGGCTAACAACCCTCAAAACTTCGCACAATATATAGTTTCATACGTTCCAATGTTATGTCAAACATGACAGTCCAATAATGGATTATTTAGTGTCCAATAATATAGCAACAGACAGTATGGCTTCCATGGTGACATGTTAACGTTACTTTCAGAAAGTGTAGGATGAAAGCAAGGTCGTGTATATTTCAAAGGCATTTGGAAGTGTATAAAATGCTGCTGACTTTTACCGAAATTTATTGCTTCTGGCTGTTTATTGTTTCTTCTTGTTTTCTCTCGATTTATATCGAGCTTTCTCGGGGATCGGACTATACACATACAGTGGTGGCCTTATAATTAGAAACGACTTAGCAACATGTATTTGTTAATTTGTTTTACAGTTTTCACCGTGTACCTGGGATCAAAGGCTTTGTTTGGAGGAAGTCTTACATACGTTTTTCCATCAGATTGGGACAAATTAAACTTAGATTCGTCACTCTAGAGAACTCTGTTCTAGAAACATCGTTTCTAATTACAAGACCATCACTATACATACATTAATAATTGGTCTTTACAACCGTTCAGTCAAGATAACGACCTAGCTTATCACCCCACTTATGTAAGTTGGGTGTGTTAATTTTATACATGAGTATATTTTCAAATTTCGATTTGTTGAATATATCTAACCTGGGGTTTTAACCGAGCCATCACGTCTAATAAGCCAACACACTGCCTACTAGACTATGACAACTTCATCTTTATTAAATTAAAATAAAATATTTCACTCACGTAACGTAACATAACTGGTCATTACAATCCTTCAGTCAAGGTTACGACCTAGCTTCTCTCACCACTTATGTTGTGTGTTGTTAATTTTATACAAGAGTGGTGAGACCTATAGTTTGAAGTCGACTTCGAACTACATATTTCTCAGAAATTTTACATGAGTTTTTGCCAGAAATCTGATGAAGGAAGTCGCCGAAGAAATACTTGTTCAATTTTAATTTTGTTGAAGATGTCTGACCTGGGTTTCGAATCGTGGCCTCACGTCTAAAAAGGCAACATACTATTTTCTAGACTACGGCGACTTCACCATATATAAACATCACACAAATACTGAAACAAAAATCGTTCAAAGACGTCTTCAACGTACAAATGATTTTTTATTTTCTTAATTCCCAAACTGCATTCCAACATTTCAACATTTTTTTTTGATTATGACACTTGTTTATGACTGTTTTATGGATTGTGTGTCTCGTTCCAAACATTAAAAAAATAAGTACCACAGGCCTCATTAAGCATTTACAACTTGTAATTGCAGTCTTTTAGTACCAAAAAAACAACGTTTAATATTCATGGCATTTAATGCCCCCTAAAGAAAAAAGGAAAAATAATTTTTAAAAATCATTCATTCATTCATTAATTTTCTTTGGTTCCTAATAAACCAACAACACGATTAACATGAAAATTTCAACAACATTTTCTGCATATTAATTGAATGAAAACTTCTAAAAATTTTTCTTGCTCACCAAAAATTTAAAGAATTACCCCGTAAATGTAATGATTTATGCTCAACAAATGGGCGCCACTGGTGGTGAATTGTAATAAACAATTAAACAAACATTAAAAATGTACTACCAACTAAATTAACAACAACAACAAAAACTGAAAGAAAGAAACATTCTGTAAATTATGAATATTAAAACCTTAAGGCAGAGACAGACAGACAGACAGACATTAAGTTATACAGTCTTTTAGGCAGACAGTTAAGCATTAAGTACTTTAGAAAACAAAGAATTCTTTCTCATAAAAGGCAACCACAATTAAGTGTTGGAGCTGGAAAAATATGTCGTATAATTAACTAAAATTTTTTATTATAATGACACTCTCACAAAGGCATATAAGAAGGAAATTAATATGAATAAATACACATACTTACACACAAATTAATATTCAATTTAACAAATGTCAGGGGATTAGATCATAAAATTTGTTATCACTTTATAAGGCCATAGAAAACAAGTTTTCATTTTAAAAAATTTTAAAAAATTCAGTCATAATATTTTGTAATTCCTATGATTTCAATGAGGCCTTTCTTACATTTTACCACGTGTATCGGTATGAAATGATCACTTTTTTGTGAACCTAAGATACTAACATTTGATGGAATAGCCAAAAATCTTTTTTCAAACTCTTTGCAATTACTGGATGCACATTTTTTCCATTTTTCCTTGCCAAGGCAATAAAATTGTTCGTCGTTTGAAGAAAACCAATCAGTCACTCAATTTTCGACTTCCTAGTAGGAAACGAAGTGCTGCTTAGTCAATGTGTATCACATCGATGAAAACAAATTTTAGTCAGAAGAAACCAAGTCTAATGAATGCGGCAGATGGGGTATCAACTCCCTACCTAATGCTTTGATTGTACCTTAAACCGGTTTTACTTTGTGTGCCGGTGCATTGCCAAATTGCAAAATTATTTTGCCGTGCGTTGTGGTCGTTTTTCATCAATTCATGGTTCAAATTGATATTTTGTTATTGGTAGCGATCTGTATTAGTCGACACCTTTCTGTCTGTCATTTAAATCATGTGACACACATTATCTAGACTCTTGGATTTTCCCCCACAGTTATTAAACGGCCAGAAATTGTTTGCTTCTTTTCCTAATTTTTTTTTTTTTTTGACGCAATCGGACTTCATCCAATTTTGTTTGCACTTTGGAGTTTTTAAACTTTTGATGGTCTTCCACATTCTTCATTTCTCACATGAAAACCGTTATCTCCGAACTGTTGAAACTATATTCCGCATCTTACTTTTTATAGAGCATGTGTATGCGACTAAGCCAAAACCACAACGTTTCACAAAGTCAGCATAACCGATATTATCGGTCATATTCAGCGTAATTTACGCTACCGAGCCATGGAATATTTTATATTTCGGTTACGCGCCACACAAAGCCACGACAAACTCGATTATATTGCACAAAAAAGAAAACTTCTTTACTTTCGTTTATTTCAATTTAAACATAGAAACGCTTAATGAAAGACCCAAATAATGTCTGTATTGAAGGCAGCAAATATTCTGGAGTCATGTTCGAAAAATACGTCTCGATGGCACTTATGCAGATTTTACCTCAAACAATTTTGCTTGTAAACTGAGAAAAAAGATGCTAGACTGGAGATTTTTTTCTTTTTCTTCGAAAAATCATCATTAAAAACCTGTTGCAGATCTACAGTGTTTAAATTATCAGTCGCCTTTAATTCTTACTTGGGATTGACTTTTTATGGCAAGAAATACAAATCCAATTGGAAAATATGCCATTATGAGTCATAAAGTAAGCTGAACAGCTGCAACCACCGTGGATTCGGATTATACGGCATACTTTCACAGGAGTGATATTTTCGAAAGTACATACATTGTTGCACAGGATTATTCATCGATAATAATGGCAATATTTTAAAATTTTTTTATAATTTCGCCAATTCGTTACAAATTCTATCGATCGAAATATGATGATCATATTTTCGTTAAGTGATAATTTTTGTTACTATTTCATATCCGTAATTGATAAACTTTTCACTAAAAAAATGCACTTCAGATGAAAGATACATATGTTCGTAATTGGTCATTACAACCCTTCAGTCACGGTTACGAACTAATCCAAAACTCGGCGACAAACACTGCCTCGGGGATTACGTAATCGATGCTTTCCTGGAGAAAAGACATTCAGAAAATTAGTGTGACTTCCCGAACATTTTTTCTGAAAGATCGCTTATCTAAAATATCTGGTAATACGCGCCGCGCATCATCTGACGTATAAATTAAGTCAGGTAATAGTCCGAAGATACAGACATACATAAATAATACATACATACATACATAAGTAATTGGTCATTACAACTCAAACGAGAGATTTTTGACAAGATTTACATATTAATTTTTTTACTCAGAGTTTTTTCCAGAAATCAGCTGAGAGGTAGTCGCTTAAGAAATATTTTTTTATACTTCGTTTTGTTGTAGATATCTGACCAGGGGTCTTAACCGTGGCCTCATGCTACCTACTAGGCTCCGGCTACTTTAGATGAAGGATACAAAACTAAATAGGCCTGATCGACAAGTTTGGGCTGAAGTTCGGAAGTCCCTGTTAGAAGACCCTGTATTAGCACCACTCAAATATTGAAACAGAAATCGGTTTAAGCCGTCTTCAGCGTACTATTAACTCAGGGAATAAATATCTCAGCCAATATTTGACTGGCTGGGGTACTTATATATAACTCTATACCTTGTTCAACTTTAACCATTACAGTTCTTTATTCTATTGGTATAAAATATTATGTACCATACTGTCTTCCAAAAAAATATATATATATATTTTGTGTAATTAGGAATATGTATAGTGAGCATCAAAAGAAACTGTACACTATGGATTAAATTAAAGCAAACACCAAACTCAACTTTTATTATGCACGAAAAAATTTGTTATAATTTTGAAAATATTTTGTTTTGTATTTTGTTTCAATTTTAAAAACCGCCAATGAAATAATTTTAAAATAAAAATTGATGTACAGTTTCTTTTGATGCTCACTGTATGTATACGATTATTTATACAATTATGTCTATATTATGAAGCGAGTAATTTTAATATTCATACGTACATAATTGTATAATAAAATGATTATATTTAATAGGCTCCTCCCCCAAAACATAAAATTATTTGTTTCATTTGAAACATAATTTCCATGCACCATCAGAAGGAAGAAGCAAAGGGAGTGGTGCTCCGTAACATTGTATCATATTTATTCACATTAAACATGCCCCAAAGAGTTGGCGTTCGAGAATTTTATCTACTAATTATAAATGCAGCCAACATACCAATACAATTACATACATACGATGTAATATTTTGTATAATAATTTTGTTTTTTTTCTCTCTCTCTTTCTCTTTTTGTGTATATTTTTCGGGCCCAACAGGCATAGTTTTTGTATTTACCACCAGCATACGGGCTGCTACTGTATGTTGTTGTTGTGTGTGTGTTTACAATAATAGTTTTCAGCATTTTAATGAAATTATTTTTCACTTTATTGCTCCACAGAGAGTTGGGTAATTTGCATTGTTAGATGGTGTAGGTAGTAGCATAAGGGAAGGGGGGCGATTTTAAAATTAGGTTTACATTGATAGTTTAACCTCAAAGCTGTATTCTAATTAAAATCTAATTTATAAATTTTGTACAGTATTTTTCAAGTATTTAACAACTTTATGCAGAATGTGATAACAACTGTACAAGTCAAGTAGTTTATAGTGGATCAAAAACGACCGTATGAGCACCTACAGCAGTACTTAAGTTCTGTCTTCATGATAAAATTTAAAGCATTTTCTTTTTCAAACAAAATAACTTTATTTTCAAGGATTTTCTTTTAAGAAAAGGAACATCAGTCTTTCGAAATGTAAAGGTAGTCAAACCATGCAGAACCATTACAGTCAGTGAAGATACTTATTGCACCGATTTTTCGGTTGGAAACTCCAAGAATATTTCGTACAAAATTTTGTCGCAGTGCTCGGTATACGCAATTTGATTGGTAAAGTATCATGAAGCGGGTTTCATTGTTGATGCGCCAAGATGTGAGACTGCTCGTAGAGTACGCACAGCCGAAAATATCGGAGCAGTGGCTGAGATCATAATTCATCATCGTTTTCTAGAATTGAACACTTCACACCAGCTTACCTCGAATTTTACGAAAAGATCTCGGTATGACGCCTTACAAACTTCAATTGGTTCAAGAGTTGAAGCCGCATGATCGTCCGATTCGTTTTCGCTTCGCATGATGGGCCAAAGAGAAACTGATGTAACTGAGAACGATGATGTCGATTTTGCCAAAAGAAATCATCTTTGCGGATGAAGCTTATTTTCATTTTGATGGCTATGTTTCATAAGCAGAAAACTCACAAGTGGTCTTGTAAAGCCACTGCACCCATTACGAATGACAGTTTTGTGCTTTTCATGGTATTGATGTGAACGTTGTTTGGTTGCTCATTCCACAATCGATTTATTGCATCAAACGTTTGATGGTGTCAAGAAGCTACGATTTGATACCGCTGGATTATTTTCTGTGGGGGCGCCATTAAAGAAAAGTGTTATGCCGACAAATCAGAGGTAATTGAGCTTTTAAAGGCCAACATTCGTAATGCCATTGTACGACCTCATATACTCGAAAAAGTGCACGAAAATTGGTATGATCGAATGAGTACTGAGGCCAGCCGGTTCAGCCATATGAATGAAATCATATTCCATTTCGAACCGGAACAATTGTACTTCACAACAAAATCATAAATTTGGCAAAATTTCAAATCGTTTTTGTTTTATTATATTTTTTAATTTAAACTTTCAAATGGCTCACCCTATATAATCCATTTTGATACCACAATTATTTTTTCACGAAACATTTTGTAACTATTTCGAGGGGAACGACTTAAACTCGGTAAGCTGTAGCTTACTAGAGTTTCCGGTATAACAATAGTACTAACAGTTAGCCTGACAGTCTAGTACACTTTTACCTGAACTAGTTTGGTACCAAAATGCAAGATGAGGTTATATTGACAACATTTAACTAAGAGTCGATTTTCATTAAATTGGAAAAATTAGAATAAAGATCTGAACACGTGTATTCATAGTGGCAAATACAAAACATAATCAGGAATTTGAAGCACGGTTCTCTTCAGAAAAATGTCATCCCGTGTACAATGCAGCTTCAGTCCAATATTCTTACAAAAGGCTGCAGCACAAATATTCCCCTAAAGCTTCAACAAATCAGTGAAAATGGATGTAATAGCTTGCGGTTCCACAAGGCCCTATCAGTTCTGTGACAAACGCAGTCTGACTATAGAAATGTCATCCAGAATTTCCGAGTGACGTCCTGAAAGGTGTTTGTGGCAGAACTTACTTGCATACTTATAACTTAATTAGTTACTTAACTGGCCATTAATAACCCGATTGTCGGATTTCGGGCTGTTTTAGCACATCCTTGCAGGTGCCTCTGCTTCTAACGGGCCTTCGCCAGCTGGTTACACCATTTGACGGCAGTGCTTCCTTGACTTTCTTCCATCGCCGTTTGAAATACTTGTCTCACCAAAGCATCCTCATCCATTCGAACGATATTGCCGAGCCAGGCAGCCGCTGAATGTTAATACGCGTCAAAATGTCATATAGCTCATTGTTGGTTCGAAGGCGGAAATCATCATCTACTCGCACTGGACAGAAGATCTTACGTACAACTTTTCTCTCGAATACTTAACTTAAGTGGTCATTACAACCCTACAATCACGATTACGACCTAACTTCTCTTACCACTTATGTTGTGTGTGTTAATTTTATCTATGAGTGACAGGATCTACAGATTAAAATAGATTCCGAACGACAGATTTTTTGAGAAACTTTTTATGGCAATTTTATTTTACTGCCAGAGTTTATGTCAGAAATCTGCTGAAATGCAGTTGAAGTTGTCTGACAGTGGCTGCACGTCAAATAAGCAAACACATTACCTATTAGACTACGCCAACTATATATATTGCAGATTTATTCCATTTATTCTTTGATATAAAATAGCATAATTGGTCAAAAATATATTATTTTCTACCAATTGATTTAACATCAAATGACTATTTTTAAACCCCCAAATAAATTCAACCCCTCACTGCCTCACTAACCCTTGTTAGATACGTAAACTTTACATGTTAATCCAATAATCATATAATTGGCCATCAAAAAATTCGAAATTGAAAAATGATACACACAATGACAAATAAGTCCTGTCATCACAAAAGGCTTTTTTGTTTGTCTTTCATTTATATCAACTGATTGTTGTTATTGTTGCTTTTATCATCATCTTTTCACATACACATGACAGTTGGTATTCAATTGTCATTTATTTTAAAGCCGTTGAGACAGCAACCCTTATTTGTCGATTATTTATTTATTTTTGAGATTTGATTCAGTGAAACATTATTTTTCATTCTGCTTTTTTTGCTGTTTAAATTATTATTGTTAAGAATGTTATTTTTTTCCTTTCGTTAATTCAATGCTATTTAAGTATCCTTTTTCCTATGCCCTGTTGTTATTTCCGAATATATTGTTAGACTTGAAATTCAAAAACAACCATAATAAGGATATAATATTTGAAGTGGTTTTCTTTTGTATTGTTTTCTTCATTCATTTATAGTTTAGTTCAAAAAAATATTCTTTGTTATCTGTGCTAAGGCTAAAGAAAAATTTTCATACGGCTTTGCTTAAAAAAATTCTTGGTCCTGGAAAAACAAATATTTTCATGAGTACTTTTTAAGTGTGGTGTACTGCTTATTATTTAAAAATTAAAAGGAAAAGCAATTGTCACTGTTTGACAGAATAATAGATCGTATGGTCGCAATACTAGTTTACGTCTACACGACAATAATTAGTCTCCCAAAAGCTGTCAAAAGTTCTTGGTCCTGGAAAAATATTTATTTTCTTGAGTACTTTTTAAATGTGGTCTGCTAATAATTTAAAAATGAAATGGTAAAGAAATTCTTACTCTGTTTGACAAATACTCACTAGATTTCCAAAAATTTTAAACTAAATTATCAAAAATTATATGCTAATCCGTGATGAATACTCCAACGAATTCAATTTTTATCACATGCTGATGCAATTGCGAGTTAATGCCTTGTCAAGCTGGCACATTTTTTTGTCTGGCTACTCTTCCCATCTGTCTAAAGTTTCCCAAGATCACAATGATTTTCATTGCACTTCATTTGAACCTAAGGTTCATAAGTGATTCTACATTTTCAACGTACACATAGCCACAAAAGTATACATACGGATAACAAATTTCAAAAATTTTTCAACTAATCCGTTTTCGTTGAAAATCTTTGTAATAGTCTGACACCTTTCCTCGATTTTGAGACGGTCTTGGTTAAAAAATTTCTGAAATTTGTTAACTTTTGTGGGCCTGATGTACAGAAATTTCAGAAATTTTTTAACCAATCCGTTTTCGTTGAAAATATTTATAATTGTCTGACATCTTTCTTCGATTTTAAGACGGTCTTTTGCTTTGGTTCAAAAATTTGTGAAATTTGTAAATCGGATGCATACCTTTGTGGGCCTGTGCAGGGCCACAATTCAGTTCAATATCAGAAATTGTTTAACCAATGCAAAAGACCGTCTTAACATCAAGGAAACCATAAAGATTTTCAACGAAAACGGATTACTTAAAAAATGTCGGCAATTTTTTAACCGTACGTATAATTTAGTAACTGTGTGTGGGAAAGAGAGATCCTCTGACATGGATTGGAATCTAGACGGCTTTTAACATAAAAATAAAATAAGTATTGAAATTTTTTATAAAGTGCTTACATACATACATACATACACTACAACCCTTCAGTCATGTTTACGACCAAGCTTCTCACACCACTTATGTTGTGTGTGATAATTTTATACATGAGTGGCAGGACCTACAGTTTAAAGTGGACACCGAACGAGAGATTTTTGAGAAATTTTCATTGGAACTTTTATTAACCCTCTCTTTCTTACTTAACTTGATTAGTCATTACAACCCTTTAGTCAGGATTACAACATAGTTTATCAGTACTTATCGACTGCTCAATGAAATATGCTCTAATATAGTGACTTTTTTGGGATACAATGAATGATCTCGGATCTCCTGTGAATTCGATTTTTATCAAATTGAATAATTTTGTTTGTTCATGTTTTCATGCATCATTGTGTGGGCCTCCACACTGAAGATGATTCATCGATGAATGTTAGGTTCAGTTACCAACGTTCATTTTGATGATACTCGCTCAAAGTGATTTAAAAAAAGACTGAATAAATGGGAAATAATTTGCGAAGTCGTCGTAGCTTAGTAGCTAGTTTGTTAGTTTATTAGACGCGAGCTCACACGCAGGTCGCACATCTCCGACAAAATGAAATATAAAAACAATATTTCTCCAAATTATAGACTAAAACTCTGCGAGTAAATAAACCGCCAGGCAAAGTTTCTCAAAAATCTGTCGGTCGCAGTCAACTTTAAACTGTAAGTTGCGGCACACATGTATAAAAGTAATACACACAATATAAGAGGAGTGAGAAACTAGGTCGTAATCCTGACTGAAGAATTGTAATGACCAATAACGTAAGTATGTTTGATAGGTTTGTATCAGATACCCAATGCTTTGTGTGTTACCACACGTCTTATCGACACTAATAGGAATAACTTGTTGATTTAACACAAGATTTAAGAACGTCAACTAAATTCTGCATAGATAGACCCGAAACAAAATTGTGCGTTTCGATACATATGAAACGTCCTTTGTTACGGCAACAGTATCCTTACGGATCCAGCAGACGTAGTGATGCATATGTATATGAATATGCATATGATCTTGAAATAAAATGTTGACCAGAATCTTTGGTATTTAAATTTATTAAAAAAAAATTTAAATTTCGTAGGATAAGATACAATTTATACGATTAATTAATCAATTCTTGCTAAGTCATCCGTTGCCAATAGGGACTTCCGAAATCTGTAGTAATTTATTGGGTGTATTATGCCAAACCTACATGGACAGATATCGCCTTAACCATTTCATCACAATTAATACCTGCCCCGCACATTTTACGATCGCCATAATTGTCCTAGTGAAAGGACTATTCGTAATGTGGTGTTCTGCTCGGACAATGTACCGCGTGCTTTTCATCAGTCTCTCTCTGGAAGTAATGAAATTGTAGAATTTGGGACAAGATCCAAGAGTCGCAATGCATGCCGAAAAAGTTACTGTTTGGTATAGATTTGGGATAGCCATCGGTCCATAGTCCCTCACTGATAAGTTTGCAGAAAATGTGTCGTTTGGAGTCGACTTTAATCTGCACGTCCTGACACTCATAAGAACTCACACCACTTATATCGTACGACGAAGCTAGATCGTAATCCTGACTGAAGAGTTGACCGTTATCGACTGTCAATGTTCGGAAGTCCCTATGTAATATTGAAAATATGCATTCATTACTAAAATTTGAGTCTTATTTCGGGTATGAAATTTAAATTTAAAATAATTTTTTTTAATTCATTACAAAGCTCTTAAAGCACTATTCACTATTTTACAAAAGACTTATGTATTTTAAAATTAAGCTTTATAGCAACGTAGGAAAGGCACCAAATAAATTCAAATGAATTGAAACCAGACTAAGCAAAACATAACAAAAAAAAAAAAACAAACAAAATAGAAAAGAATTAAAAATAAATAGTAAAACTAACTAAAACCCTCATTATATGTACTCAATATAGTAGACTCGTATTATAGGCAGTCAATCATTTAAGTAATCCGCATTTAAAACGCGTTTTGCGTTTTATGTTCTACAAAATGGCTACAAAGAGAAGGAAACAAAAAAAAAGGAAAAAATAATGAAACAAAATAAAACAAAAACTGTTTAAAAACCCATTGAAAAACTTAAATACATTTTTCTGGTTGACTATAGCAGGATTAAAAGTAATTAGTGAATTTGAACATGGAAACCATATAGATGATGTGATAATGCCAACAACAACAATAGCAATAGCAACAAAGAAAACAAAAATGAAAACAACTAAACTAACTATGTATACAAGAAACTACAAAAGACTTTTATGCCATTCAACAAAGACACGTAATGTTGCTCTCTCTCTGGTGAATGCGGTTTGAAGGTAAACAGTTGAAAACTAGAAAAAAAAACCAACAACAACAAATCCAAGTAATAGCAACAATAACAACAGCAACGACAATAAGAACGTAAAGGAATTAAAAAGGCATTAGCACATGTATTAACACAATACAATACAAATTAAACCAGAGAACAGTGATGAGAGAGCAGAAGAGGTAAAGAGTTTAAACGGCAAAATATTTCAAATGCTTAACGTCTGATATTTTGTAGGAAAATTTAAAATTTTTTACAAGAAAATTTATTGCACTTTAGTACACCATGGAGTTTTAATTCATGGTTATGGTTTCATAGTGAATAAAAGGATTTTAGAACTACAAGGATTACAAGGATTTCAGAATTAAAAATTATGGTTTTCCATAATCGTCTTGTCTTTTTGTCATCTAGTTCTGTAAGTGTAAGGTTGTCAGATTGAATTTATATACATACCTAAAATGTCGTATGGAGGTATATTCTTCTCAAGCTTTAATTACTCACACTGTATCAAAAAATTGAATAACTTGGCTATGATGATCACTGACTAAAAATGTAAAATTATAAAAATCATCGAATACGATAAGTATTTACGACCATTGCAAGTTAACGCGAGGTTTTCTATTTCACTGCATGTAAGGTATTAACGATATTTATGGTTTGACAGCTACGAATGCCAAAATAGATAGGGAGGTAGGTAGGCTGGAGTCATATTTTTGATACTAAAGCTTACCTGAACACTATATATTTGTATCCTGAAAGTTTTTTCGATTTTGGCATTAAGCCTTTGAAGTCATTATGCGCCCTTCCTCTTATTTGCGCTCAACATTATCATCCTTAAGAGTAAATACTTCATTGATAGCTTTTGCACTAATTTTACTGTTTTCGATTCAAAATCAAACAAAGAAAAATGCAGCCCGAATTCTCGAAAATATCATCGTTGGTCCTTGTTATCGGGATACGTGGACAATTTCAGCGAAAGATCTTGTATTTATTTTTACTGATTGTTCTCACAGATGAGCATTTTTATCAAAGGAATGTGTTTAGGGTTGAAACTTACTTCCAATTAAATGGCCTTATATATTAGCAAAATTGCGGAATTTAAAGCAACTATAACCCTAAAAAAATAACCATTTCATCCAGTCAAATTAACTGTTTGATGCTACTTACCTGTTACGCTGGTGGCATCATCGGTCCTCGTATATTGCGGTGAATAGAAATTTCTTAAATTATATATCCTAAAGCAGCGATAAAATTGTCTCGTTTTCTTAGGGATTCCCACTTTAGTCACTATATCATTTCAATTCCTTTTGATCTGCATTATCGGGTCTTTCATTAAGTGCATTCAAATTTTTTAATTTAAATAAAAGAAAATGTGCATAAGATATAATTGAAATTTTTTATTCGTTTAAAAGACCTATTGATGGCATATAACATCGTTCATTTATCCACCACAACTTTTCTGAGTGGAGCTCATTCGAAATGTGCAATTTTCCATGATTACGGCGTACAAATTAGAATCAATTTAATTGATGGCATGGTTTATGTTAGCTTTGATGACCGCTACGTTTTGTGGCTTATTCGAATACACCGACTTAAGGAAATACCACAATAGAAAGTCTACGGGGTCAAATAGCACAATCTCGATGGTCAATTCCGTGAGAGATGACCATTCCCTCAAATCTCTTGTGCATAATAGCCAATAAGGCATGAACTATATAGCCCGTAACGCTGTCCTGTTGATAGAAATGATCTGCCCAACGTCGTTCTCGAAGAACTATGGACCATTGATGCCGCTAATCCAAAATCTATACCAGACAGTAAACTTTTTCGGTATGAATTGACACTCTTGATACTCGTATGGATTGGTGTCGTCCCAATTTAAACAATTTGATTTTTACTCATATTGATTCGTACTCATTGGACAGTTGGAAAGCACGCAATACGTTGCACGAACAGAATACCATATTCCGAAATGTCCTTTCAGTAGGACAATTATGGCAATCGTGTGTTGGTTTATTAGACATGAGGCCCAGGTTCAAACCCCCGGTCAGACATCTGCAACAAAATTAAATACGAGAGAAAATGTTTCTTCGGTGACTGCCTCTCACTTGGTTCTGCCAAAAACTTTGAGAGTCAATGAAATTTCCCTAAAAAAGTTTCTCAAAAATCTGTAGTTCGAAGCTGAATTTAAACTGTAGGTCCCGCCATTCATGTAAAAAATTAGCACACACAACATAAATGGTGTGAAAAGATAGGTCGTAATGCATTCTGAAGGGTTTTATTGACCAATTAAGTATGTATATATATTTAACTAAAATTGCTAATGCCATACATACACGTTGGGGTGGAATATATTGTTAAGTTTTTGCCTTTTAAAAACGTTTAAAATATGAGCTCGAAGATTGCAAATAAAATGAAAATAAATTTGTGTTTAGTTTTAATTAAAATTCTTTATTATTCGCACAATTCTGTGTGCCATTGTTCAAAACTTGATGTAAACAACAACAATTAATTTTCTTTGTTATTCCCCTGTTTATACCCTTTGCATTAACAATAACAAGTACTAGACAATTATACGACAGATCTTTGTAATGGAGATCTTCAAACCATGATTACTCTCTTCAAACGCACTGCGTCTTCACACAAGACTTACTAGACTTCACTAAGTCAGTCGCCTGCTTGGCATTAATGTTAAGCGAAGTAAAAGCAAAACACCAGTTTCTGAATTTTTCATTTTCGTAACAATATTTTCAAAAAAATTTAAAAAAATGCTCAGTAATTTCCTATTGCTTATACTCAAATTGCAACTGAAGCAGCTTTCTTGCATTAACTAATAAAACCATTTCAAACTTTGTCATCAAACTATGTCATCTGGTTATAACAAATCCATGATCATATGCATATGTTAACAAATTTAAATTTTTATTCAAATTTTATTCATTCCCCATTCCAAACTTCAAACTATTGAATTAGAAAGACTGGCAATATTTTCAAATTCTTTTGATAAATTTGCACAGAGAAGAAGAAGAGTAGCAAAAAAACGACAGAAGAAGCCGAAAAGTAAAATGTCATTTATTAAAAATTATCGTTTGTCATACTATGTTGTTGTTATAATAATAATAATGATTTATAACATCCTTTCATTGGCTAACTGCTGTTACTCTTTCTTTGTTTATAATCCATACATAGGAAATAAAACACATCTGCCCTGGCTCTGACAGACAATTCGGAAAGAGACACAGTGTCAGAGTTGTATGTGTGAATGTGTCTTCTTTAACGAGCATAATCTCATAACGTATGTTATTCCCAAAAAAAAAATTTATTTTATTGTTGGATTTCAAATACAGCACAAATAACATATGAAAACAATAATGAAAATTGTTTGTTGAATACATTTACGAAAACTAAGTCGTATGTATGTGTGTATGTTGTATTCAGAAAACCGGGGTATACTTTATGGTCAATTGAACAAAATGAATTGCGATAAATTAAAAATTCGTTTAGTTCTGCAGGCTGCATAGCACACAAAACTGGCAGGCACAGTGGGTTTATATCGTCATATTGTATAAAAACTGTTCCTATGAGTTGGAATAACATGAGTAAAATATATGTGAGTGAGTTTATAGAAATTGTTATTTGTGTTGTTACCGTAGAAAATTGATTTTCAGCGCCAAAACATTTAAAAGTATCCTTCATGAATGTATGTTTTTTTGGTGTAACGCCTACATGTGTTAGATTGTGACTGGCTTGTGCTCTCAATTGCGGATGCAATCTCTAAAATGCTGATTGTGTTGACGGCGATGATGATGCTGCTGCTGCTAACAGTGCAAGAGCAGCATTACATTGTTTTGTGGTTGTATTGTGCAATTGAACGAAATACAATACAGAATAATATTGTTAAACATTGTAAATTTACCATAACAAGCTACAATGGCAGCCTGAATGTTTAGATGGCCTATGGATGGACAGGCTTAAACTAGCAGGGTAAAGTAGAAGAAAAATTCGAAGAAAAATAAACAACAGTTTATTTAGTAATCATAAAATTTATTTTTATTTGCCTCATAATTTGCCATACAATATGGTGGTGGGCCTCTGCAATTGCAATAATGTTTAGTTTACAGAACAATTGAACAATTTCCATAAGCATACGCTTTTATTGCACAATAACATTTGAATTAAAAAAATAAAGCAAAATCAATTTCTTAAACCAAAATAAAATCTAAATATGGGTTCATAAAGAGTACAACATGTACATGTACTCTGATTGCAAATATTCATGTAAGTTAAGCTGTATTATGAAAACATAGGTTATTTACAGACCTCATAAACCGCCAGTGGATTATTATTAAGCCATTTGTTGATATACGCTTCCTTTGTTGATTTTTAGAATCCAAACGGTCCACATTTAAAAAGTGTTCAAGAAAATAATTGTTTTTCGAGGACCAAGAATTATCGACAGCTTTCAGGAGACTAATTATTGTCGTGTACACGTACCCAAGTACTGCTATCATATTGTTACGTTTTTACCTTTTAAAAACGTTGAAAATATGAACTCGTAGATTGCAAAAAAAATAAAAATAAATTTGTGTTTTGTTTTAATTAAAATTCTTAATTATTCGCACAATTCTGTGATGTAAACAACAACAATTGCTCTTCTTTGTTATTCCTCTGTTTACACTCTTTGCATAAACAATAACAATCACTAAGCAATTATACGACAGATCTTTGTAATGGAGATATTCAAACCACGATTACTATTTTCAAACGCACCGCGTCTTCTCACATGACTGACCGAACTTCACTAACTCACTCGCCTGCTTTGCCTTGCCTTTTATATGGCAAGGTAAACAGTCTGATCAATGTTCTTGAGGGCGAATATTCGTGGCTTCGTCTTCTCGAAATTTCTATAAATGTAAACATCGTTGTTTCATTATTGTTGTTTGTGTGTTATGTTTACATATATTCGTGTAGTGTTTGTTGTTGTTATTTTGTTCACTAGTTTACTATTTTTTGCTGGTGTTTGTTTTGGTAACTTTGTTTATAATTTTAATGTTAAGCGATGTAAAAGCAAATCACCAGTATCTAGACTCGTAACAATATTATCTATTATTGTCAAACAGTGACAATTTTTTTCCATTTAATTTTTAAATGATAAGCAAGATCACTGCACTTAAAAGCACACAGGAAACAATTGTTTTTCCAGGACAAATTTTGAAAAACTCTAGCCATCCGTATCCACTTTGGGAATCTTATCGACGTAATTAACATATACAGATATACACATACATAATTGGTCATTGAATGACAGACCGGTTGTATTGTATATTGAGGGTTTGATCTTTCTAGGTAAAGGATCGTGAATAAAGTTGATAGCACAGTATTACCACTTAAATTGTTTATTTCAGATTCTTTATTTACACATTTATACTTACGCTTTCACCTACACTGAAGATACTACTTTTCTCATCACACATAGAAATCCCAACTATCTGTCGCGGTACTTACTGGAAAGCAGTCAGGACTACGACTTAGCTTCACATACGACTTATATTGTATGTGTTAATTTGATACATGAGTGACGAGACCTACAGTTTAAAGTCAACTACGGGCGACAGATTTTTTTATATACACTCAGAGTTTTTGCCAGAAAGTAGCTGAGAGGAAGACGGGAAGAAATATTTTGACCTGGGGTTTGAACCGTAGCCTCACGTCGAATAAACCAATACACCGCACTACGGCGAGCGCTATATGTTGATGTCTACATTAGCTACTAATTTCAAAGGCTTTGTGTGAGAATATCTTTCTAAAGTACAAAGGTGTGACTCTGTGGACATCACAAGTCTCTTACTGGCACACGCCCTAGGCAGATCTGGATGCCATTTTCATTTGCTCTCGAGCTGTTTAGACTCAATGAGCTAGGTCTTGTGAGTTCCTGTCTCATTACTGAAGAAGATCATTTGACTATCGAACTGACAAACACCGCATGTGATAATACCTGATATCCGCATTATATCTGGATAGGTTCGGATAAACTCGGAAGACGCTGGGCTATTTTCACTGACTGGTCCAAGAAAAATACGCCCAGGGGTGGCCTTCATTTTTAGGACAAATGTCAGGAATTCATACAGACTTTTGGCGAGAAAATTGTGTTTTTCAGTCGGAGATTCTGGCGATCGTTCAGGCAACGGAACAGGTCAAAACACTCGTACCGTAGAGCCCAGGAGTTACAATTTATATGGATAATCAGGCAACACTACTTCGAGGAGACATGTTTTTAGGTCACTTCTGGTCAGGAAGTGCAAAAGGATGGTAAGCGGACTTATGTTAGATAATCATATTGAATTATGCTGATTACCTGATCATTGCGGCTTTTTTCTACAACGAAGTTGCGGATGCACTGACAAGATTAGGCTTAGCTTTGCAGGCTATAACAGAGGAGAAGTGGTTAAAGCCACCAATGAACCGCACGGGTTTTATGACAAAGGTTCAATAATATAGGAACGAAACTTATGTCAGGCATATGAAGGCGGAAGATGAGTGGAATGGCTCTTTAGGAACAGGATCTGTAGATGGATCATGGATTATGCCTATTTGAAGGAGCAGAGGAAGGCTAGGTTGTGGTGGTAGCTTTGATATTCAAAGCTCACTTGAGCACGCATATCAGCCCGTTTTGACACCACAGGTAAACGCAGTCCCTGTACTGACCAAGTTCCTCCAAACCAGACAAGAAAATGAAGTTGGTCAGCGCAAGGGCTGCACATTTAAAGCGCGCTATGCTTGAAAACCAGCCAGAAAGTTTTATAAAAGAAGCTATATCCTTGACATCAAAGGATGATAGATCCGGAAAACCAAATAACCTATATCTGCAATTCGCAAGAGATGGGCACTGATAAAAAATAGTGGATAACTGTCTCCTCTTCTTCAGCGAATCTGCAACCACGGCAGAAGTCGTTGGATGGCAGCTGCATTTTTTCCGTGTATCTTCCCATTACACAATGACCTGTAAGCATGGCCACTGTGATCGGGATGACTTTACAACCAAATCCAAATAACTGGTTAGTGCGCCTTCTATCCATTGAGGACCAAGTGAGACTAGTGGTGGAGCAAGACTCCTCATTGACCCAGAATAGGTTAGTGTCTCAAAACAATTTCCGCGTGATGGCCAGCTTGACTGAGCGAAGTGGCATCTTCAATCCGATTGAGGAGGATTGCGGAAGTAGTGCACCAGCTAAGGAGCAGAGAAAGCAGTGGATAATTTTTTATGCCACTGTCCTTATTTCGAAATGCGTAGGTAGAAATGGATAGGAAGTCGATTTGCTGATGAACTGGTAGATTTAAAAGGCTGCAGACTTGCGGATCTAATAGGTTTTATAGGCAGCTTTGACTGAATATGGGCATATCTTAATAGTTAGAAGATTATCTCCCAGTACAAAAAGCCTAATTTTTGTTTTTATTTTTTATTCTTTCTTTTCTTTTTTCTTTTCTAGTTTTGCTGTTCCCACTTTTTCTCCTTTTTATTTCTAATTTTCCTAATTCAAGGGCTACAATAGATCAAAATGGCGCTGGAAAGGACAAACTTACTCTTCAAGTCTTTCATTAAATTTCATTGCATCGAACGGAATATGCAATTAAAAATTGATCAAACAAAACGCAACAACGTTTAAAAGATAAAGACCGTAAGACCATTTGCCATCATTTGCGAAAATTATGTGTCTTGACGGTATTTTTTGCCACACAGCATATGGGAACCCCATAATCAGTATTTCAACTGAAAATTCATTAACGTTTAGAAAAATCTAAACAGAATACATCATATCAATAGGAAATCTTAGTTTATCTGCCTGTTTTTGTTTCAAATACAGTTCGGTGTTCTGTTTTCTTATTAAATTGATCGTCGTCTTATCATCATCTGCGGTCCATTCATGTTGTGCTAATTGTATGTTGGCTGCTCTTACCAATGTTTTATGGACTGTAATTATGCATTTTGATTTGATAACACGTTAGTGTTCCATAATAATCACTCAGTAATGCTGCTGCTGCTCTTTTAAAATTTAATGTATAATTTTGTTTGAGTTTAATATGCATTTAATTTTGTTGTTGTTTTCTTTAGCGGTTAAGCATAGTTAACGCCTTTTTCATTTATATGTTAATGGTTATTGGCTTAAATGTTTCATAAAACTTTCTTTTTTGCTTTTTTTCTGTTGTGTCTTAAAGCTTAGTTTTTGCTTTATTATTGATGATTACTAGTTAGGTTTTATCAATGGACATTAAGATTCTTAAGAATTACCGTTATCTTGGAGTTGTTTTTTCTTCGTAGAAGTTTTTAATTTCTAAGAATACCAAAGGGGGAGCGCCAACAAAACAAAGAGAAGCTTTTGTGATGTTTAAATGAAATTATAGTCGAGATAAGATAATAATGATACACACGATAATGTTAAGATTGTAGGATGCAGCAGTTAGTCATTAAAAAAATACGTTGGAAAAAACGTGAGCAGTATTTTAGTTTTTTTTTGTTAAACATTAGATTTACTACAATGGATGCTCTCGGTTACAAACGACTCGACTGGTTAGATTGTTCAAGTTTAAAAAAAAACTTGGTTTCAAAAGAAGCAAAATGAAGTTTACTAGCGTTGGCTGGAAAGAAATAGTCAATGAATGGGTAGATAAAGAGAGGAAAACACTTCTCTGAAAGCAAGTGGAAGTGAGGCAATCGCAACTTTTGTTGGGAAACTACAAAACGAGACCGGACTATCCAGGAATAACTTGGGGTTGATAACAAGTCTTTTTGATAGGGGTTGTTTTGAGCCCAACAAGTAGATTCTGTGATGATGGGGATGAATAATTGGAACACATTCTTGAAAAATGTGTGGCAAGGTGCTAGGCAGCAACTTGTCGTTGTTGAAATCGGGCAGCATTCTGACATACATATGTCAAGGCAATAGGCTTGAAGTCGCTGTGCTGTAGAGGGTAGTGTTTTGACTTATAAGACATGAGACCACGGTTCAAACCCCAGATAAGACATCTCCAACAAAACGAAATATGAACAAATATTTCTTCGACGAATTCCTGTCAGCAGATTTCTAGCAATAACTCTGGAAAAAAAATAAAATTGCCAAAAATCTGTAGTTCGAAGTCGACTTCAAACTCCCATCTTGGGTGGTGTGAGAAGCCATTCTGACAAAATTATGTATGCATGTAATAAGCATGATAGAAACGTTATAGGTATGTCCTACAAAGTTTGATAGAAATACAATAAATCGTATTGTGTCAGTATCAAGTACAAAATAATTTCTTGTTTTGGATATCGTTGGCACAGTAAATCGATTGTTGCACACGCAGTGTGGCACGTGGAGCTGCCTTGCTGAAACTACATCTCGTCCTGATCTGTGTCGTCCACTTGAAATTCACAAGAATGTCTACGAGAACTCCATTATCATGTTTTTGTTTCATATTCAGAAGAGTTAGGCCCTGTCACACCGCCTGACCCAAACTGCATCAGAAAGTAGTTCTCATGGATCGTATGAAGATTTTCTGTTTTTAGTGGCAAATTCGGCAATTTTGTGTATTCCTTAAGCCTTTCAGATGCAAATGCGTTTCATTAGAGATTATGATTTTCTCCGAAAAATTGGCACTTTGCTGCATTACCTACTAAAAGAACTGCCGGCGTTTTCTATAGTATGCTGGTCTGAACTCTTGAGTAAGCTGAATTTTGTAAGCAAGAAGGTAAAGGTCTTTTGCCAAATGACTATGCAGACGACATATGTAGTGCTAATAGCAAGGTTTAAGGCGTAAACTCTTTATGATATCAATCAAAGACAACTTGAAATTCTAAGTCGTTAGCGATATTGAGAAGTAACCCGAGTCATATAACAGCAATATTCGCGAGGAGGAGGAAATCTTTAAGTAAAAGAGGAAATAGAGACCTACTTTACTGGATTATTGGTTAAATATGATTTCAGGTCTATAATTGGGCATATGTTCTTGGCAGGACAAGAGCCTTCACATCACTCAAGGGGCAAGAATAATTCTGAGCAATGGGAAAACAAATTTGGGAAGAGTATAGTTAGCGTATTGGAAACTAAAGAGATGCATAAAGTCTTCTCAATCCTAACGAGACTGAGACAATCTAAATTTTGATTAGATGATTATATTGGGAGGAAGCTAGGGTACGACATCAGACTATTCAGAAATAGCTTTCGGACGGTAACCGCCTTTTTTACGGACCATTTTAAATTCAAAGAACATTTAAATAGAAGGAAATATTTTCAAACTCAACATGTAGATTTTATAATGAAAAGAACGAAGCAGCAAAATGCAAGTTTGAAGACTATGCGGCATTAATACATACATATCACAAGCAAACACCTCTCGAACATAGTTACTCACTTAATTTATCAATTCAACCAATTAGTTAGGATTTCAACCTAGCATCTCACATCATGTTGTGCTTGTTAATTTTATCCTTAAGTGACTAGACACTCAGTTTAACAGCGTCTTCAAAGAACAGACTTGGAAAACTTCTCCAAGTCACTTTTATTAACTCACAGAGTTTTTAATATTTCGTTTTATACGGGATGTGTGAGCTTTGTTTTAAACCACGGACTGTGGTCCTTGTCAACTTAAAGGAGTTGTCATTCATTGATATCAAGGATATATCTTCGTTTATTAAAATTTCAGACTGGTTTCCAGCATAGGGTAGTCGTGCTTTAGTGTGCAGCTTCTTCTTCCAACTTCTTCGATTGGTTTGGTAGAGTTCGGTCTGCGATTTGCGTGCTCAAGTGAACTTTGGTCTCAAAGCTATCACTCCTACGTGCTGTCGTATAATAATCCAACAAATTACTTACTAGGCTTCGGAGACTTTAACAACTGAGGGAATATTACACTAACGATTTCATGTAGTTCATTAGGGCAACATTACAAGGATGTCATTAAAGTTAGTGACAATATAATAAATCTTTTCTATGCAGTACTTTCGTATCCCTAAAACACGAAAATACGCGAGGAGTGTTTTTCTAATTTTTAGTGCCAAACACATGTTTTATTCTTGTGAAGTAAGTTCCAAAATATTATGAGGAGTACGAGCATTTTTTTATATTTAAGTCAGGCAAGTAAGCTGGTTATCTACTAGATGTGACACCTATGTTCATTTGAAATATTGTATCGAGAATTCCATAATATTTGCCTGGCATTTTAGGCCCGGGTTCCACTTTTTTTTATAAGACCAACATTCAGGTGATGATCCCTACTCATGCAGTGCAATGTGTTGCAATTAAGAAAATAGGTTATGGGAAGGAGGACAGAGGGAGTAGTGTTTGTGGATATTAGACTTGAATCTTTTTATATCATAAGTGGCAGGAAAGGCCTCTGCAAATAGTCCCGCTAAAGAACGAATGCTGTCTGTAATTCAGTGTACAATCTACTGGACAATCGACCACAAACGTAAGAGATGTTTACTAAGTATTCGGTGAATATTTTTCGGTTCAGGTTGTCAAATGCTGACCACGTTCTGTCAATAAATTTTGGTAGCCAAAGTATGCTTTGTCTCAGGAAACTAAATGCTGTTTAATGGCAATGTGTTGTGCTCTTCTGCAGGAGTAGTTGAGTGGCTCCCAGAGGGCCAGTGTCATATTATAACTGCTACGTGGTTCCATAGATTCTGGTTCTGGTCAGTTTTAAAGCACATTTGACTAATCGACCACAAACGGATGTACTCTGCCAGAAAGACGGGCAGAATATACGATTTTCGGAAACAAGCCCCTTTATCGCGCTAGCGCAAATCCATTGCAGTGGCCTCAAAATACACTCAAAATAAGTTAAGTTTAGCAGTTGTTATTGTTTGTATGTATTGCTAATCCGGCTAGTCCTGCAACATGTTCGGCCTTTCTTTTCGCCTCAAGATCAACTTAATTAACCATTAAGCTTGAAGGTATTGATTGAAGTGAAATGTTGTTAACAAATCCGTTAATCATAATAAAGAACGCCATAATTCAGTACGTGACCAAAATAAATGATTAATAATTTGGCGCCGAAAAGAAAAGTTTTAAACACAAAAACAAGTCATTTATTTTCCTTTAAAATAACGTTTAATTATGACTTCCGTCTCAATAAACCAAAAACGAAAAGAAAAAACAGAAAAAAATGTTTAACAAAGGCAATGCTGGTGAAGCGTCGAAATTCTAAAAACGTTCACTGACAGTCTGACATTTTGTTGATGTTAATTTCTCGCCTACTCCAGACACAAAAGTCGTTATTAATTTTTATTACCAACTTTTTGTTGTTTTTTTCTTCTTTTCTTAATTTTAAACGTCGCATATACGTACGATAGACATGGCAAGAGAAACCAGGTATTAATTTTGATAAATTTGAAACCAGAATGAAATTTTATCTTCTATTGTAGTAAACTAAATGCCTAAAACTGTAGAGGAGAGTTAAATCATTAATAAAAGTGAAATGAAAAATAATTGGTGCATCATTCATAATGAATGAACGTACATCTGTAAGCCAGAGTGTATGGGCATGCATCGTTGGTTGTGAAAAAGAAAAAAACCTTTGAGAATGATTTCAAATCATTGATGGAGCAGCATAAATGATAAATTTAACAAACAAAAGCAGAAGGTGGAACTACTGTAATTTAATATTAATTTGTTAAAATCTCTCAAAGCCATTAAAAAGGCGCCCTATTCATCCATTAAGTCTCTTCATTACTTTCCAATTGCTTGCTGTTCTCAAGCATTCTATCTGCCTGGCTTAACAAAGCGTTAAACTTCAAAGAACAAAACATAAATCCTTATCCTAGCCAAATAATTTGTTCATACTTTTGTTTTCACGGCTATTGTTTGTGTCAGAACACATCAATCAACTGCCAGTGAAACGTTTTAATTGTTCAACAAGGATTCGGTACAGCTAAACGCCAAAACTACCTGCCAAAATTTTTGAATTAAGTTTGTATTCTTGGATCAACGAATATAAATTTGTATTCTTTATCTTCTATTGAGTTTAATTAAAGGTTTTAAATAGAAGAAGTAATTAATAAATGGTAATTTTCTTTGAAAGCCTTATATTGAAGAAGGGAAGTATACCTACCTGAAATATGAACAAATTAAGAACATAGTATTGAAGTCGTCGTAGTCTAGTAGGTCATGTGTTGGCTTATTAGACGTAAAGCCAGGGTTCGAGCCCCAGGCCAGACATCAAAACAAATTACAGAAAGTATTTCTTCGGCGACTTTCTCTCAGCAGATTTCTGGCAAAAACTCTGTAAGTAAATAAAATTGCCATGAAAAGTTTCTCCAAAATCTGTCGTTCGGAGTCGACCTTAAACTGTAGGTCCCACCACTCATGTATAAAATTAACGAAAACAACATCAGTGGTGTGAAAATCTAGGTCGTAATTCTGACTGAAGGGTTGTAATGAATAATGAATATCTACAACAAATTCTCCACATCTACTATTTCGTATATATTTCTGATGGAATTTATTTCTATGAACTATAGAGAGAGTGATTTAAAAGTTTAAGTTGCAATGGAATAAAACAAAAACGGTTTGAAATTTTGCCGAACTTATTTTTTTGTTGTGAAGGACAATTGTTCCGGTTAGAACTGGATTTTTATTTCATTCATATGGCTGCCGCGGCTGGCTTCACTTTTTCGAGTGTATGCGGTCGTATCTCGCCAGTGGCATCACTAATTTTGACCTTCAAATGCTCAAATTGTCTCTGGTTTGTTGGCATAATACTGTTCTTTAACGGCGCCCCACAGAAAATAGTCCAATGGTGTCAAATCACAGCTTCTTGCCGGCCAATTGGCATCACCATTTCCGCTAATTAAACGGCCACCACACGTTTGACGCAATACATCGATTGTGGCATAAGATGTATGGCAAGTTGCACCACCTTGTTGAAACCAAACATCGTTCACATCAATACCACGAAGAGTGGGTACAAAAAAATAAAATCGGTTAACATGGTACTATAGGTGTCTCCATTGACCGCATTGATTGAGCCGTTCTCATTTTCAATTGTAATGTGTGTATTCGCTTCTGTAACACCAAGCGAGGAGCCTGAAATACGACAGTTTTGCTTATTTACAAACCAAATGAATGTGAGCTTCATCCTGGAAGATTATTTTTTTTTTGGCAAAATCGACATCATCGTACAGTTTTTCTTTGGCCCAATAAATCCCAAGGGTGTTTAAGCGTAAGTCGATTCATTACGTTCCGTGGAGATAATATACGTAATTTTGTAACAGAATAGAATGACATGTAGTGTCAGATTCGAAATAACCGAAGCTTCAAATTTAAATGGATAGATGGTCCACCCTATATTTAACCTTCACCAGCAGTTTGTTCGACAACATTCGCTCCTGCATTAGCTAAATTTTTAGGAGCCTCATATCGTGCCGGTATTTTTCCATCTTATTGGAATTAGCAACCTTCCGTCAATCCTCAAAATCCTCTTCGCTCAGTAGCACTACATATGTTTCGGTAGACAGTATGAATTTCTTAGGGCCCATTCTACTGATGACCTGTTGCCGATACTCTGGGATAGGTGGAATCAGACTCCGACAATTTGGTGAGAGCAGAGGTTGTGGCTCTAGATATTCCCTAGGCATTGACAGTTTATATCACACTGCAGACTTCTATCGGAACTTATAGCATTTGATTGTTTATTGTTTCCTATTGTCTCGAATTATATGGAGATTCCTCAAGGATCGCACTGTATGGGTTGTTATAGGTAGGATCCCATCACACGATTTCAAGGATACTTCAAGGTTCTCTGCTATCTCCAACTGTATTTTTTATTTACATTAACGATTTTCTTTCTACACTTCTAAACATATGTATACTTTTGCAGATGTTAGCAAAATTTGTCATTCATATTCTTTTAATAGTAGTAGTAGACTATGCTCTCAAACCCAACCTGCAGTCAGTCAATCACCAAGTGGGGTCATATAAACAGAATTGATTTTAACGCGCGAAAAAATTATTCTTATTTATTGACACACAAGCGCAGCGATAATAATTGTATTATCTGTGTCTACAGTTACAGTCAAATGGAACTGTGCACTAAGGATAAAATTCTAACGCCAAACTCTACTTTTACCAATTAAGGAGAGTGCCCGAAAAAACTTGACAATATTTCCCAATTTCTTTGTAATTTTTTTTTTTTGTTTCAATTATAAAAACTGACAATGAAACAATTTTAAAATAAAAATAATGGTAATTTATTAATGTATATTTTTTTATGTACAGTTTCTTTTGACACTCACTGTATAAGTAGTATAAACATTAGGGTGGTAGAAGCGCTTGATAATCTGGGCATGAACATTCAGTATGATGTTCGCTGGAACCAGCACATTTTTCAAGTCTCACTAGAAGCACTCAAGTGAAATACTTCATTTGATCTTTATCTGATCTTATTTTTTACAAAACTTATATCCATACATACGTACATAGTAGGTCATCACAACCCTTCAGTCAGGATTACAACCTCGCTTCCCACACTACTTATGTTGTGTGTATTAATTTTATACATGAGTGGCGGGATCTACAGTTTGAAGACGACTCCGAACGACAGATTTTTGAGAAACTTCGCATGGAAATTTTTGTCAAAAAACTGCTGAGAGAAATTTGTTGAAAGATATATTTTCTAAAATTTTGTTTTTTTCGAGATATCTGAGATCGATTTTTGAATAACAGACTGTCGTCTAATAAGCCAACATACTACCTACTAAGCTGCGCGGACTTTAACACCCTAACCCCATCGGTTGCCGAATCAGTCTTTGTTTATGCTTCGCGATAAAACCGTCACATGAGGAAATGGTTTATAGGCTTGACAGTAATAAAATGAGAGTCATGTGATTGAAGATGTTATGATGGACGTAAAGGGAAAGCTATGAAGCAAACTTCTGAAAAATACATAATACAAAAGAAACGTAACTTTTATAAAAAAAATAGTTCCCATTGGCTTGATTCGAAAAACTTTAAATGCAATTTAATTTAATAAATACTTCATAAATCATTGATCTTGTATGGTTATTAAGATGTTTTGTAATAAATCGTTCAATCATGCCTTAAATGTCTTGAGAATTTTTAACTGCCAGCATGAATGTAACAATATGTATGAAGACAGTTTGAGTTCAATTGTTTTCTAACAACCTATTAATTATTTCAAGTCTTCTGTAGTCACCTCTCACTCTCTCTCTCTCTCAAAGGGATGTATTTGATAATCATTTGAAAAAAAAAATCAGGGAATTGAAATCAAGGGGTTGTGTAAAAAACTAAAAAAAATTTCTTTTGAATTCAAATTAATTTCTACTTCATTAGCATTTTTCCATTTTACACTGGAGAACAACGACACCCTGTGGCTTACTTATGCTCACATTAATGCTTTCGTAATGAAACCTTAGTAAAGTCTCTTAAAATAAAGAAATAATTTCCTTCAACTGCTGCGTTTTATTAAAACGGTTCGGGTCAAATGTATACCCTCTTATGGTAGAATAAAACAAAAAAAAAAAAAAAATACAGAAAGGAAAAGAAAGAAACGATAAGCGTAACATGATTAAGAAATTTAACACTTAAAAAAGGAAAAAGAATGTAAAAAGAAAAGGTCTTTGAGGTCGATTATTTATCGATTGAGTCTTTTGTCATTCTGTTATTGAATAACAACAGGATGTCAATAATTTTTTAAGAAAGACATTTTTAAAACTATTCTTTCCTCCGCTCTCTCTTCGCCCTCTCTCTCTCTCTCTCTTCTGTAAATGAAAACTGAACTGAATTTAATAATTTATGTGGCAGAGTAAAAGGATCCTATTATTGCTAGCATACGGGGGTTGTTGAATAAAATTAAGGTCCTTTTGATAAGTGTAGTTTTCCTTATTGTTATCATTGTCTAGTTTCCCATCAGTGGTGTAACAAATGCTGAAGGACGGCTAATAAATCTAACGATTAAATAAAACATTCACACATTCACTAATTGCGAATGTCACATAAAATATGATAATAAGCGTTAACGAGTTTGTTTTATTTTAAAACTTTATGGTATGTAGCACACCAGATTCAATGCAATGGAAATGCAATTTGTATTTGAGATGTGATATAAGTTAGTGTTTTAAATAAAGATTTATTTAAACGTAAACCTTTGGTCACCTTTGTTTTGGCTATAAGGTGTAATTGATTTGATGCTTATTGCCACCTTTTAATTTCATTGCTGTTCTAAAAGTGGAATGCCATGTTTATTTATAGGGATTTCAAGGAATACGGTATATTACTTAAGTATAATTTACACGATAAGAATGAAAACTCATTTGAGCACACATATTAACCTCGGCCGATGCTTCCTGAAAAAGTCACTGTTTGGTAAGAATTTTTAGCTGCTGGTGGTTCGGTCCAGATTTCTGTGGGAATGACATTCGCCATGCCATCATTGCAAACACTATAGGTCGATGCTATTTCACTTTTGTACTGAATTCAGTAATTTGCGGGCATGATGGTGATGATGGCAATGATGTAAAATGGTCATGAAGTCGCCGTACTCTAGTAGGTAGTGTGTTGGCTTATTAGACGTAAGGCCACGGTTCAAACCTCAGGTCAAACATAAAAACGAAATATGAAAAAAAAATATATCTTCGGCGAATTCCTCTCAACAGATTTGTGGCAAAAACTCTGAGAGTAAATAAAATTTGCCATGAAAAGTTTCTCAAAAAATATGTCGTTCGGAATCGACTTTAAACACACACAACATGACTGGTGTGAGAAGCTAGGCCGTAATCCAGACTGAAGGGTTATAATGGCCAATTATGTATGTATGTATGCTCATCGAGATCGTGCGATTTGAGGCTGTTAGACTTTTTCTTCTGAGGTTTTCTTAAGTCGCAAGTAAATGCGAATGAACTACAAGCCACAGCGATCCTTAAGCCAACATAACTTATGTCATCGGTGCCAGCGTTCGTAACCTAAGACTGGCTCCCCTAAATCTTGAGGTTCCACTTAGGCCATCAGTTAGGCCCATTGTAATATCACAATCAATTGTAATACCACAATAGTTGCCGTAATCTAGTAGGTAGTGTGTTGGCCTCGGTTCAATCCCCACGATCCAGAGATCACCAACGAAACGGAATATGAAAGAAATATTCCTTCGGCAACTACCTCTCAGCAGATTTCTGTCAAAAACTCTGAGAGTAAATCAAATTGCCATGAAAAGTGTAGGTCCCGCCACTTAGGGACAAAATTAGCACACACAACATAAGTGTTGTGAGAAGCTAAGTTGTAATCCTGACTGAAGGATAGTAATGACCAATTGTGTATGTATGTATGTATATCGTAGTAGAGCAACTGTTAGAAGAACTGCAATGACATTGTATTAAGGTCTGTGGTTATACGAATCATCTGGCCATTATGATAGCAGATTTTGAACCAGGCTCTAAAGCTTGCAACTGAATGGTATTCATCGGCAAAAGTTGCAAAAGAACTGTAGATAAGATTTGGAATCTAAATCCAACCTCACAATACTGATTTTATAGGGCCATGGTGGATCCAACCTTGCTCTATGGGATACATTATTGGTGGACAGCATGCAAATACAAATGCCAAGAGAATTTCATAGATACAATAACACAGCCCTGCAAGGGTCTTGCAAATAAGATCGCTTCAGGTGTTTCCGAAGGCATCTTGCGCGCTCAACACGAATCTGGGTTCAAAAACTTTCCATCACGTCAGGTTTTCGACGTGATGGCGTTTTGGCCATTTTGGAAACATTGTAGATCTAAACACTGACGTCCTAGAACCATCTTCATTCAGATTTAAAAAAATTCAAAATGGCGGATCCAATATGGCGGTCAAGTAAATCTAATTAATTTTTATAAACCTCGACCGCCATATTGACCGCCATATTTGACCTGACCTGGTCGAGGTTTATAAAAATTAATCAGATTTACTTGACCTGGCTGCCTTAGAGGCTATTCCGATTGTTTGCGATTAATTTTTTTTCCAATGATTCCATTTAATTTGGAGCCATCGAGATAAATTTGCACGTAGTTTTTTACGAGGTACGTCACACCATTTTCCCCAGATCTGCTTGTTTGGAATATATGTCCCGAATCTTATTGAGCAATAGAACGCAATGTCTTACCACGAAAGTATTCTTAAAAGAGATCTCGACGGCGATGTTTGTCTACTTCCGTGGCAAAATCTTACTTACCAATGCAAGCTACTGTGATTTGTTTGTAATATTGAGCAGGAGAACTAAAGGAAAGCAAATTATATGTAAGAACTAAGAACGCTTGCAGAATTCACGTCAAACAGTAGGTTGAACATCGTTCTCTTTCTCTGCTTACGAAAATTGCAATATTGAGGGCAAGCATTAAATCTTTTGTAAGGTTACCAAATTTGGAAGGCTGTCACTCGTGATATGTGGCAAATGCTGTTTTCGTAAACATATATCTTTAAAAGATCCTTGCTGGACCGGTATTCATGCCACTGATAGTAAATGTTCTCTAAAACAATACATTGTATTCGCTTTGTACTTAACTTTATGTATTTCACTGACACTGCACTGTAGTCTGATGATGACGTAAATCTTCTTCATATTTCCTCTAAACACACCGGATGTTATAAATTTCACAAGTGAAACTAAACTAAACAAAAAATTTCAAAGAAATTTACAATTCAAGAGGCCTCTAACACATGTGACAAATCTAATAACAGGCAGACAGATAAATAAAAAGTACGTTTAATTTGGATGGCGGCCAATGGTCATGGTCATGTCATGTAGAAATTTCCAAAAACCATGTTTCAGAAGATTTCAAAGAAATTGTTAAATAAATTAAAAATTTAAAGCAAAGAACAACAACAAATAAATTAGAATTGTAACTATTTCGATTAAAAATAATCCTCGCAACACACTTTACTGTCACTTGAAAACCACAATCACGTACGCAACAAGTTAAGAATCTTGTCAGTTAGTGAGTCAAGTATTAATTCTATAAATAAGAAGAAGAAGAAATAAGGAATTCTATGAAAAATGTAGCGAGTGTTATAAACAAAAGGAATTAAAATATATAAAGAAATTTTATTTCTTATAAAATAATCAGTCTGGCCATCAAAATCACGAACTCGACATAAGAAAAAAAAAAACAAAAAAAGGAAACAACGTAAAAAGCAATACGTTAACCAGAGAAAAAACAAAACCACTGTCATAGCACTGTGGCTCTTTATCATACAACACATTGTGTTTATTGTTCCACGCAGAACTCAATAATTACTTGAACCTGCAGGAACATTTATAATTATCAGTTGCATGTCTGTCTCACATTTTTTTTGTTCCTTTTCTAATTGTTCTGCCATTAAATCTAGTTTACACCTGCCTGCTATTATCAAAGCCTATATCAAAGGGAATAAAAACAATGAAATTAAATTTTAAAACAGGATTTAGTCTTTCAAACCAAATTGTTTACAATCCTAGGGTTTCAATAAATTCCATGAGACAGAACAGCTAATTTATGGGCATAGACAAGGAATATTTTAAATTTACATCCTGCACTTTATGATGGTGATAATTAAAGATTGTTTTCGTAATTCAAAAGTCATTGCAGTCAACTAAGTAGTATGTTGGCCTATTAGATGTGAGGAGTTGATTCAAACCATAGTTCAGATATCTTCAACAAAACGAAATATGAAAGAATATTTCTTCAACGACTTTCTCTCAACAGATTTCTGGCAAAAAATCTGAAAGTGAATAAAAAAATTACCATGAAAAGTTTTTCAAAAAAATCCGTCGTTCGGATTCTGCTTTAAACTGTATGTTCTGCCACTCATATATAAAAATTAACGCACACTACAGAAGTGGTGTGAGGAACTAGGTCGTAATCCTGACTAAAGGATTGTAATGACCAATTATGTATGTATGTATGGGTTTTGCAAAAGTGCGGTATAAAATATCCATCAAATGACCACCACGATTCTGACTACAGGCCATTATTGCTCTTTTCATTAAATTTTCCGTGGCTTCTTCACTGAGATTTGGCTGTTCCTCACAGACGACGTGTTGTATCACGAATTTGAGTTCAGAATTACGATTTCTCAAAACTGAAAAAAAAACATCACACAACTTTTAATCACATGATCTTTATTACCGCACACATGGAGGCGGCTTATGGTCTTGCAGACATCACAGGTTTTCCAGATCCATGCCGTTCAGTTGAGGTCACAAGAAATTCGTTGTCAAATTCCTATAACGAATGTCGTTCACAATCTCTCCAAATTCGGGATTTGAGAAAAAGACCGCGCCAGACAGTTGCTCCTTGCAAGAGCATTATTTTTTTCTTCTCGTAGTTGGCATTAGCATTTCCAGAGCCCCAAATTTCACAATTTTTGTGTATTCATTTAGCCATTCAGATGAAAAGCTCTTTATCGTTGAGGATGAATACTATTTTTTTTTTTTTTTGAAAAGCCGGAACTGACTTTAATTGGTCCTATTACTCATTGAATGAATTACCATGGTCTGTTGGTTTTTTTCGAAAACACTCAGTAAGAACTAATTTTGTCCAGACAAAAATTTTATTCAACGCTTTAGTGCCTATAACCGATTCTTTAAATTTGCTGACGACTTTAAATTCTTCGAAGGAGCTATCTCAGCATAACTTATCAGATTTTTGTAATGATTTTGAAGAATATATTTTTTTTTGAGACCTACACTCAGGTGATGACCTCTATTGATGTAGTGCATTGTATTGTAATACAGAAAAGATAGTTTAAAAGCGAAAGGAAAGAGGAAGTAGTGTGAGTAACCACAAATAATGCCACACAAACAATCAGACAAGTCCAACCAACCAGAGTCTGTGCTGGTCATCGAAACCACGGTCTCGGCCTAATTGAAGTTTAGCTCACTACCAATCATCGGATGTTTAGGAAGAAAATTAGAACTTGTTTTTTTTATAAACTACTAGCTGTACCCTGCGCGTGTTGCTGCGCCACCAACTAAAATAAATTTGAAGGAAAGACATTACACAAATGTCCAATTAATTTTGTATAATTTTATTGATTTTAATTCCCGTTGTCCTGATGACTCAGATGAACAAGCGAAAAGCTAGCCTGATTGAAGGGTTGTAATGACCAATTATGTATGTACAGTGGTGGCCTTATAATTAGAAACGACTTAGCAACATGTATGTTTGTCAATTTGTTTTACAGTTTTCAATGTGTACCTGGGATCAAAGGCTTTGTTTTGAGGACGTTTTACATACGTTTTGCCATCAGATTGGGACAAATTAAATTTAGATTCGTCACTCCAGAGAACTCTGTTCCAGAAACATCATTTCTAATTATAAGGCCACCACTGTATGTATGTAATTAATAACCACAGGAAAAGAAAATATAAGAGAAAAATTATCAGTTTAAGATAGACATGGAAAGACCCTTCTTCGAGGAAATTTTTGTTAATAAATTAGAGACCGATGGTCCCTATTACTTTTAGTGCAATTAAGAATTTAGGATTTAAAATGGAAAAACTCAAAGAAAAAAGTTAAACTGTGGCATATTGTCTCTACTTTGCCACAATTTTCATTGCTCTATAGTCAATTCAACCGAAAATTATGAAGAAAATTATGGTTTTACCCTGGACGCAGTATTTTTCGTTTTTATTAATCAAACAATCATTCAAAACAAATATTATTTATAGCTTAAAAGCATATTAAAATTAAGCATGAGAAAAATAAATAAAGATTCTAAATATAAAACATATGATATGATAGGCATGTCGAAACAAATTTTCCAAATCCTTTGGCATCAACCTTTAATTTACGACTGATTCTGCTATTAAATCTTTATCGTCTTAAATTTTATGATTTAAAAATAAACACAGACACACACACACACACACGATAATATATTGAAAATCTAGCATGACAAGAAATAAAATTTGTATTCACGCTTTTCTAGAAATGCATTCTTGCATTTCATAAATTTTAAAATGCCATAATTTTTTTTCTCCCACTGTACAGACTGTATTTAGTGTAGCATATGAGCTGCATGGCACTGCATGTGGGTCTCCCTCTATCACCGTCATATTGTTCGTTGTTCTCGTAAAAATCTGTAACAAATCGCAGTGTCTCCTAAAATGTTACAGAACATTGAAAATTATGACAATTTAGTGAGACAGATACACACAATGAAATTATTTTCGGTCTATATTATGCTGCATACATACGATCACAAACTTATACGGAATATTTTTCTGTAAATTGGTTTATTAAAGCGTGAAAATGTTTTGTTTTGTATTAATTTTCTCGTTTTTCATAGATTTTCTTAAGTAAGTGTGAAATATTTATGATTTTCTCATTTATTCTTTGTCTGTTAAGTGTCGTTTAGAAAGTTTGAATGGATTTCAAATATATTTCACTCGTAGATGTTGTGTGGTAATTTGTGTTACAAGGAAAATATATTTTCCAAACAGCTGTGGTATATTTTAATGCTAGTTTTTTCAAAAAATTATTTTAATCTTGTAGAAATGAAAATTAGACAAAAGATCTCAAGTTTTTTAATTATTATCGTCGTGTTAGGCTCTTGGTTTTTGTGTACGAAGTGGATTTTTATTAAAAATTTTAACCAAAGCTCACGTGATCACAAATACCTTACGTAGATTTGAGGTTTTGCATATAAAGCATATATTCAACTTAAAACCGGCCTTAAAATCTAATAAATTTAGGTCTGTAGCTTCGTTACATTGTCGGAAAAGTATGTGCCAAACTATTAATACAGTATTAACCAGGATGTGTCACAAAATTGCCGAGGGAGTTGATTAAGAAAGATGCAAAAAAGGCCAATCACATAGAACAGGAATTTGTCATCGAAAGTACCTCACAGTACCTCATTCAATAGGACTAATTTTCGTGCACTTTTCTGAGCATATGGGGTCTTATCTCGGCAATGGCATCACGAATATTGAACTTCAAATGCTCAATTGTCTCTGGTTTGTCATTAGTCCAACGGTTTCAAATAGCACCATTTCGACTAATTAAACGGCCATCAAACGTTTGACGCTATAAATCGATTGTGGCTTGAGATGTTGCCACATATCTGTTGAAACCATACATCGTTCACATCAACTCCATGAAAAGCGGATACAAAAAAATTGGTTATCATGGTACAATTAGTGTCTCCATTGCCTGTAATGGCTGCGCTGTCCTCATTTTCAAAGAATTATGCCTATGATGCCTCCGCTCCACAAACCGCACCAAACAATCACTTGTAATGGGTGCGTCATGCACTTTCTCGTTGGCCTAATAAATCCCAATGTTGCTCAAGCATAAATCGATTCATTACGTTCAGTGGAGATAATATACTGAACTTATTATTCTTCTGAATGGAGGGGTTCGTGATTCACATAGTATCCAAGCATGGTGTCCAATCCATTCCAAAAGTGTCAATGTTTGGCGGCGTCATCGGTTCATATTTTTTGAGAACGACGTTGGCCTAACCATCACTTTCAACACGAACACTATAGATCGATGATTTCCACCTTCTTTTGACATGAATATAATGATCTGGGTACAAACGACGTGTGATTTCTTATCGCTTGAAATAAATATTTCATTATTTATTGAAGATTGTTTTCTTACTTCTTGTACTTCTTAAGGTGTCATTACAAGCCTTTAGTCAGAATTACGACCTATCTTCCTACACCACTTATGCTGTGTGTATTAATTTTATACATGCGTGACAGGTTCTACAGTTTGAAGTCGACTCCGAAAGGCAGATTTTTGAGAAATTTTTCATGGCAGTTTTAGTTTATTGTCAGAGTTTTTTGACAGTCATCTACTGAGAGAAAGACGCCGAAGAAATATTTCTTCATACTAGACTTTCATACCAGACTATGATGATTTCTAATTGCGCCAAATAAATATTCTCTTTTGCAGATTGCCAATCTAGCTTCTCACACCACTTATGCTGTGTGTGTTAATTTTAACTACGGTTTGTCTTCGAACGACAGATCTAAGAAACTTGTCTTTTCTTTACTTTCAAAGTCTTTGTCAGAAGACTGCTGAGTGGAGGACTTTCGACGACTAGCATGCTTCTAAAACTCTGAGAACAAATACAATTGCCATGAAAAGTTTGTGCCACAAAATTGCCACGGAAATCGATGCAGAAAAATGCAGAATATGGCAAACACAGAGAACTGGAAGATGTAATCGAATGACAATATTTTGGGTCTTCGAATAGAGGCAAGTTGTCGATGCTACATCTGCCAAATTATTTGTTCAGAATGTTTTGCCAAATCATCGTGGGCAACCATAGACGAAGATGTTTTCCTCTCCGCAGATTTCTGAGAAAAACTCTGAGAATAAATTAAATTGCTGTGAAAATTTTGTGAAAAATTTTGTCGTTCTGAGTTGACTTTAAACTGTAGGTACACAACATAAGTGGTATGAGAAGCTAGGTCAAGCAGTTGGCAACTGAAGCTAATTTTCATCGACAAATTATGTTCAGGCATGATTTTTTTTTCTGAATGAATGGGTACGTGATTCACATGGGTTCAGTCAGGAGACTACAATCTAGCTTCTCACATCACTTATACTGAGTGGGTTATTTCAACACACAGGAGGAATCTCCAGTTTAACATTGTCTCCGGACACGACAGAATTCAGAAACTATGGCAACTTCATTCACTTTAAAGTTTTTGGCCAGTAGAGTGCTGAGAAGAGGATTTTCCTTGCTTCTAAGCCATAGAGGAACACGAGGGAGGATGGGCGTCTCTAAGAGTATTAGTTTTGTCGTACGAAAGACGTCTCTACTAATCAATTGGCTATTAAGAGCATACTTGCACTTGTTGCCAAGAGTGATCATTTCTGGTGAAGGCGGAAACAAGATAAATAAATTCACTGACAACATTGAAGGCCACATGCCCCTACTTGTCGAAATCATGTACTTCGTTTTGCCCCCTTCAATAGCCTTAAAGTCAGCAGTAACATCTTCCTGAGTTCTTTGACAAATATTTCCTTAAGTATTCTTGTAAATATTTTTAAAAATATTAATAAAGTCATCATTTATTCAATACAATAAATTAGAAAAGCATTGAATAAATGTTTTTATAACATGACACTCATAAGTTAAAACCATCGTAGCACAAACTGACAGTGAGACAGACAGACTTTGCAAGTTAGATGCTTAACATGATATAATAAACACACAATCAATACTTTCTACATCAACAGATTTGAAAAATAGCAGAAAACTTGAGGAAAAAAAGAAAGAATTATTTGCGGCAATAAATATGTATTTTAAGGGTAGAAACAGTTTGGCACATACATATGAAAAATGTCGTGATATAAATCACACAAGCGCCTTATGTGTAACACATATGACATGTACTAATGTATGCTCGTTAGCAAAAATGGTAGTATGTGTGTGTGGGTCATTTCCGGTTGTTGTAGTGCGGTCATATCAGATATGGAATTATACGCTAAACTGTATATAATTTATTTGTGAAATACGATTGAATTATTTTTCTTAACAATGGAATGACCCTTAAGAGTCCCTTGTCGTTAGTTATACAGACGAAGAGAAATAACAAAAAAAGGAGAAATGTTTGAAGGGGAGTATACTTAGACGCGTAGGATAAATGAAATTGAAATAAAAAAGAAAATAATTTATCAACAGCAATGATTGTAAGCCAAACAAATTTTATTGTCTTGTAACAAACAAAACAAAACAAAACAAATGAAACCTTAACTAACGACCAATATCCGTAATAAAATGCACACACACACTTGCTCATAGCAGCTCAAATGCTTGTTAGTAAATATTTTACACAAACACCAACAAAATACAGCTCCTTATACGTAAAGTAACGTATCGTATCGTAATCCTGCTTAGTTTAAGTGTATAATCTATGACCGACAAAGACGTGTCAAATGTTAAGACATTACAAACCACCATAGAAAAAAAAAGGAATTCATTTCAAAAGAAACGAAAAAAAGAAATGCCCCGTCTACATAAGTATACACAAAAACTAAGGATATTAAATGAAGACTAGCCAACAATAACAACAACAATTCTATTAGTAATGAAAACATATTAGTTTTCCTGGCAATAACAACACCACACATCCCTTCTTTGTGCACTTGACTGAACTCGTTGTTTAAGTAAGCCTCGAATATTGAAAATAGATCAGAGGGATGCTGTTTGGCAAAGGGAATATGGAGCATATTTCAAAAAGAAATTCTCAAAGAAAATGTTTTTCGCAAAAAGGTATACACACACACTCTAAGGAAACAATATTTTCGTCAATCTTTCTTGTATTGATTTTTGTTTGGGATTTTATAGAACTCATCAATATTGCTATGCACTCTACTAAAAGCAAATAAGTTTTCATTAAAAACAAAACATTTCTTAGAGATTTTTTAAGAGATCAGCTATAGGACAGGCCTTTGGCAAACCTGACGAATTGGTCATTACAACCCTTCAAACGGATATACAAGCTACATTCTCACACTACTTAAGTTATGTGGGTTAATTTTATCCAAGAGTGGCAAGACCTACAGTTTAAAATCAACTCCGAACGATACATTTTTGAGAAATCTTTCACGGCAATTTTCTTTTACTCTGAGAGTTTTTGCCCGAAATCTGCTGAGCGTAAGTCACCGAAGGAATATTTTCTTCATATTTCGTTTTGTTCGAGATGTCAGAGCTGGGGTTTAAGCCGTGGCCTCGCGTCTAATAAGCCATCACTTTATGCACTAGATCACGGCGACTTCATACCTTATACATACATAATTGGCCTGTACAACCCTTCAGTTAGGATTACGACCTAGCTTCTCGAAGTGCTCCTCAGTCAATGCGTGTCCTATTAATGAAAACATGTAGTAAACGATAGAAGATAAATCTGGCGAGTACGCAGGCCAATGCTTATCCAGAATCGGGTTTGCTTTGTGTGCAGATGCATCTTCATGTTGCGAATTTACCTTGTAGGGTTTTGTGGTAAATTTCAAGCGGTTTTTGATGGTTCAAATTGATCAATTGCTGTCGGTAGTAATCTGTATTAATAGTTTCACAAGGTGTTAGGAATTCGTCATACACCATACCTTTCTAGTTTTACCAGACACACAGCGAATCGATCTGGTTTTGCAGCTGAGGTTGATAGTTGTCCAGTGTAAACCCATACTTCCAAATGACGTTTGCAGACATATAATATAATAATATATTTTCCACAGTGTATACTTTGAATTTCTGAAAACTGCCATGTTCTAGTCTACCTTAATATCCAAATTGTAGTTCTCAAGATTAGGCAATATTACCAAGGTATGCCAACTTCACTTCACCCAGAGACTAGAACTGTGAAAAACTTCCCCTGTCCAGGTTAGTGAGGCGGAATAGTATGAATAGAGATTTATCATTGAATACTAGAAATGAGGCATGAGCTGTTTTCGATCATCTATGCACTCTTTCTTTACGCATAATCTGCAGTAAACCGGGATGCATATATCCCTCAACGCCCAGGCAGGATTGCGACCTAGCTTCACACACCTCTTAAGTTATGTGTGTTAATTTTATAAAGTCGACTCCGAACGACTGATTATTGAGAAACTTTTCATGACAATTTTGTTTTACTCCCAGTGTTTTTGCAGAAATCTGCTGAGAGGAAGTCGGCGGAGAAATGTTTTTTCATATTTCGTTTCGTTTTAGATGTCTGACCTGGGGCTTGAACCAGCACAACTACTAGACTACGGCGACTTCAACAGGACAAGCTCAAGAGATTTTCTGTCAAATTTGCGTCAAAGTAGCCTGGAGATTTCACAATCTTCCCTACTATGACTCAACCACCCTATATTCAGTTCATTGGTCAGTCAGTCAAAAGAATTGTTCCGTAGGAGGTGTTACAGACCCATCCACTTGATCCACATACTTCACCGTTCCTTTCACGACGTTTCATCTACCGGTCTCGGTCTTTTCAATGTCACAGGAAACAACATATTTACTTACTCAGAGAAGTCGCCGTGGTCTAATAGGTAGTGTGTTGGCTTATTAGACGCAAAAGCCTGGGTTCGAGCCCCAGGCCAGGCATCAAAGACAAAATACAAAAAGTATTTTTTCGGCGACTTCCTCTCAGTAGACTTCTGGCAAAAACTCTGAGAGTAAATAAAAATTGCCATGAAAAGTATCTCAATAAATAAAAATCTGTCGTTCGGAGTCGACTTTAAACTGTAGGTCCCACCACTCATGTATAAAATTAACACACACAACATAAGTGGCGTGAGAAACTGGGACGTTGTACAATGGATCAATTCGACCTCCGGGTACTGTACTTGTCTTAATTGACAAGTACACGTCCTCTAACCTAACCTAACCTAACCTAACCTAACCTAACCTACTTACTCAGAAGAACTTCAAGAGCCTTTTTGAAAGATCCAGAGTTAAGCTAACATAACGTCCAGCCTTCTTGACTGCAAACTCGTCACCCTAAAAAACCATGCAATCATCAGGAAGCTATTGTTATGGCCAAAAAGGAAAGAATTAAAGGCTGGATTAGGTTTCGCCCGATTCTAAGATTTGCTAAAGCAAGGAAGAGACCGTTATTACTACAATTCCATCCATTAAATGTGATTGATAAAAGCGTATCGTGCTAAAGACGTTCTCCCCTGCTTTAGTAACCACAATTCAAAGTCAACAATCAAGGCATCCTGCCTTTTTAAACAAATAAATTGCAAGTCGTGATTATTGAAATCATCTCCTAAATTTCAAATTCAAACAACTAAAAACCCCTCTGTTAGTTTGAGAATGGCCTCATGAATTTTCTGCCTCTTAACTGAAAGGAAAACACTGCTATTATCAAAATTTTTTCCCTCGTAGCGTATACCTTAAGTTTTAAAGAACTGATCACTTTCAGCACATATTATTTTCCACTTCTACTTCTTCTCCATTCCTTTGTAATATTGTTTGTCTTTCTACTTAAAACATATTTAACACCATAAGTTTTTTAGTACAGGACTTTTATTTTTTATCCTTCCTTCAGTCTGTCTATGGAAAAAATAACTACTTTCTGCAGGATAACGACATTTTCTGTTGGGTGAATTGCATGTGTGTATATGTGTGAAGGTATCGATGTGTGTGTGTGTTTTAAACATGACAGCACATGGTCAAAGTTTTGTAACAAATGACTAAGGGGTGACAGTAACTCTACAGGATAACAAATCTGTTAAAATGTGACAAACGATTTTGTAACATGACAAGAGTTAACAGGCAACATGGGACACACAAGTTAAAGTCGGTACAAAAATTGTATACACAAAAACAGAGGAGTGTTCAAATAGAAGGTGTCTGCTTATGAAGATGGTTATAACAAAAGGATTTCTTATTTATTATATTTCAAAAGTTTTTGCATAGTACTGTTGGAGGAGTCAATAATAAAGTAAATTTGGAATCAAATACTTACCGTATGCTCCTGTACCAACTAAGTCCCCTGATGTTATTATTATTACCGCGAGGTGAGTTAGTACAGCGACTATACGATCCATTGTACTTGCCCCTACTATATAGGGCAGACTTATAGTCTGCTTCAAGCCTATTGCACTGTTCGGTGTCAACAACGGAAATTCTCTGCCTAGCAACTGGTATGTTTCCAAATGTTTCCAATAGCTTCCAAGAATGTGTTCGAATGATTCAATTTCATTGTCACGGAATCTATCATAGTTTGTACTTTGAGTCTAAAGTACTGTGTAAAAGGGCCGTTTATCAACGTCAGGTTATTTCTTGATAGTCTGATGCATTCCTTGTTTTATAATATCTTGGGCTATTGGACTGCTGTAACCCCATCCGCCTAAAAAAGCTGGCACTGGAAGGTATATAAATTCATCAAAGTTTCCAAATATAGTCAGCCATAGTAGCTGAATTTATTTCTGTTATTGAGTGGACGTAAATATTTTTTTTCTTTTCAAGTGACAAGCTTTCAGTCGGGCTTTACATGTCACTACCTTATACCAGAGACTATTTTCGTACGAGCATACAAAACTCACATTCCCGCACGCGAAGTATGGGTTGCTGAAACGGTCATCGTTGACGGTGATATAACGATCTTCACCGATGGCACAAAAATGGAATTTGAACTGGATCTGGGGCCTATTACGATAAACTGGTACTGAACGGATCATATAGATTTTATAACCCGGCTAGCGTATTTCAGGTGAGGGTTTATGCTATTGAACAAGCTACACATATGTTTGAAGGCGGGGATCTACCTTCTTCGAACTTTATCATATGTATGGGGACAGTCAAGTAGCAATTACTGAGCTGGGATTCCAACTCATCAAATCAAAAGGCGTTAAGAGTTGCATGAACTCTCTACACTGTATACGTTGACACAACACCCGCCTCTACTGGATTGCGGGCCACTGTGGCATAGAGGGAAACGAAAAGGCGGACGAACTAACACGGAAACTAGCAAAGATGTCTAAGGAGGAGACAATAGAGAAGATATATGCACCCCTACAAGAATACTTTTCGAAATTGGAAAAAGCAGCATGGAATTCAACAACCCGTTGGTGGTCCAGCATACCTTGTTGTCGAATTTAAAAACAGCTGTGTTCAGCAGGGGACAGTGGGAGTACCAGGGAACTATTTGCGTTGGCACTTTTACGGTCTGCCCCACCAGGATTTTTACAGAAGCTGCTCATAGTGGAAAAAAAGGAATGGGTGCAATACAGTTAATGCAAGTGCCCTGCACTCCCGGACAGAAGTCATCTGTTTTTGGGTGAAAGCACTATTGAAGATTTGGAAACGGTGGCGCACTTGTCACTGAGAGAACTGGCGAGTTGCCTCTAGAGCTCGGAGTGATTTAAACCCCCACTACTGTCTAATGACAAGGATGCTTACCTCACATGAATGTTGGCCTTCAAATGCTCAATTGTCTATTGTTTGTCGGCACAACCCTTTACTTTAACAGTGACCCACAGAAAATACACCAACGGTGTCAAATCGCAGCTACTTGGCTACCAATTGGCATCACCATTTCGGCTAATTAAACTCCCATCAAATGTTTGACGCAATAAATCGATTTTAGCATGAGATGTGTGGACCATCCTGCTAATAGGTATTGCGTTGGCTTATGAGACGTAAAGCCCGGGTTCGTATCCCAGGTCAGATATCAAAACGAAATATGAAGAAAAAATATTTCTTCGTCGATTTCCTCTCAGCAGGTTTCTGGCAAACACTCTGAGAATAAATAAACCTGCCATGAAAAAGTTTCTCAAAAATCGTTCGGTGTCGACGTTAAACTGTAGCTCCCGCCACTCACGTATAAAATTAACGCACACAACATGAGTGGTGTGAAAAGCTAGGCCGTAATCCTGACTGAAGGATTGTAATGGCCAATTATGTATTTATGTATTTCGGCTAATTATACGGCCATCAAACGTTTGACGCAATAAATCGATTCTGGCATGAAATGTGTGGCAAGTTGCACCATTCTGTTGAAACCCAACATCATTCACATCAATACCATGAAGAGCGGATACAAAGAACTGGGTTATCATGGTGCGTTAGGTGTCTCCATTGACGTCCTCATTTTCAAAGAAATATGGGCCAATTATGCCTCTGCTTCACAAGCCTTACCAAACAGTCATTCGTAACGGGTGCATTGACTTCTCTAAGACCAGGTGTTTGTTTTCTAAGCCCAAATACAACAATTTTGCTTATTAACGTACCCACCGAGATGAAAATAAGCTTCATCCGAAAAGATGTTTTTTTGTCGTTGGTTCAATAAATCCCAACCTTGCGTAAATCGATTCATTATATTCAGTGGAGATAATCTACTAAATTTTGCGCCAGAATTGAATGACAAAAGTATTGTCAGATTCGAATTAACCGATGAATCAAATTTAAATTGATATATGGCCCACCCTATCGGTTCGAGTCAAATCTCACTTGAGCACGCATAGCGGCCCGTTCTGATGCCACGGATGAACGCAGTCCCTGTACTGATTAAGTTCCACAAAAATCAGGGAAGAGGAAGAAGTTGGTCCGCGCAAGGGCTGAACAATATTTAGGCCCACCCTATATTTATAAGGAGAATAGTGTCCCCTCTGTAAGACAACGAGTGGTATTTATTTCTTTATTTTTACGATACTCTAAAGTGACTACAGCTGCAATTATCGACAGCAAAAGATACGATACAATGGAAACCAGCAACGTAAATTAGATGAGACATTAAATACCAAAATATTTATAAAGAGTGATAAAATAGGAATTAGTCACGGCCAAATATATAATTCCAGTTTACATGGAAGAGAGAGGGAGAGAAATCAAAGCAAACAGTAAATTAAATAATTCAACAGATGATACTCGACACGAACGAACGAACGAACAGAAGTGTGAGTGAGTCTTTTCTTTTTAAAATTTCTTGAAAACTGACAACTACTTGAGGTATTTTATTGCTACAAATTATCATGAAAGGGTTCATGTCGTAAAAATTTGTAAATGCTTTACTTAAACAGAAAAACAGAAAAAGAGAAAGAAACTATATTACTGGTTGCCCTATATGATAATTTATGGTTTATTTGACAACTTTGGTTAATGAAATGAAAACTAATTCAACTCAAAATGTAATCAGTAGTCCGCACGCAGAAGATTTTCTTCCTCCAGACATAAAGATTAACAAATAAAACTCGCCTATAAAATTACAATGAAAATTCTTTTAGTTTTTCTTTCTTTATTTCCTTAGAAGTGTGGCTGTTTGGCGTTGTATTTGCTTTCTTAAGTTCTTTGTAATGGATGAACCAACTCAGACAGAAAAATAAATTCAAGTTTTTTTTATTCCATTCAGAGATTAACGTTAACGGAAATTGATAACGACTGGATGGTGTAAATGAGTTGGACTTTTATTACGTTTTTTGGGATTATAAAACTTAAGATTTATGGATTTCTCTTTAACAGATTATGAGGGGCTTAGGTACAATTTGTTTACAACAATTGCCTTAAGTTATTAAGGGCATTTAAGAACTACTGTTGGAAAATTCAAAACAAGCTTTAGACGACTTAAGAACTTCATAAAATAAATAACTACTACAATGTAAACCAAAATTGTTAAAATTTCCCAAAAACTAGAAACTGAGACAAAGAAATTTTTTATCATTATTTTCGATCTTTAGAAATTAAGAGGCTTCTTAACAGTAATCCTTTCAGAAAGATTCTTAGCAAGTAAGCAAGTTTTTTTTGAGACCAACACTCAAGAGATGAATAAGAGTCAGTGCAGTGCAGTAGGAGTCAGTCCAGTGCATTGTGTTGGACAAAAAGAACAGAAAATTAGTTATAGCAGTCGCCTTGGTCTGGTAGGTAGCATTGGCTTATGAGACGTGAGGCCACGGTTCATCACCAACAAAACGAAATATGAAAAATATATTTCTTCGGCTACTTTGTCTCAGCAGATTTCTGGCAAAAACTCTGAGAGTAAATAAAATTGACATGAAAAGTTTCTCAAAAATCTGTCATTTGGAGTCGATATTAAAATGTGGGTCTCGCCCATCATGTTTAAAATTAACACACAAGATAAGTGTTGTGAGAAGCTAGGTCGTAATCCTGACTGAAGGATTTAAATAACCAATAATGTACTTATGTAAGTGATCCTTGAGTCTAAAATAAAGTGGAAAGCCAACCTGGGCTAAGTGGCCTCCGGTGTTTACTACTACAGTAGAGCAGTTTAATCCAGATGGGGTCTCTGTCCCAATATCAGGCGTTGAATCTATTCAGGAGTCATAAAACTCAACCTCCTTTATGGAGTTGCTTTCTGGTGGACAGCAGCTCTGAATAGACAACATAATATCAAACTTTTTCACAGGATTAGAAAATCTGTAGCTATTAATATCATGGGTGTTCCACATATCACTCCTACATAAGTCTTGTCCGCAATGCTTAACTGGCTTCACACAGAGCTTCTTGCTTAACAAGCAGATTAATTTGCTGCGACTTCTAAACATACCTCTATTTTGGAGGTTAATCTCTGACCTCTAGACAAGGTCAGAAGATCTGTAGCATTTCATATCACGGGTGTCCTACTTGTCACTCATACAAAAGCCTTGTTCACAATGCTTAACTGGCTTCCTATCGGGCTTCTTCCACAAGAAGCAGATTTATTCTTTGCGACTTCTGGGGGAGGTTAATCCCCCAGCTCTACCGAATATCGATTTTCTCCCTACAGTATACTATTTTAGACAGTAGTATTCATTTTCTGATTTTGAGCAAGGATCACTGGTTCTCAAACATGGACATCTTCCCAAAATCCTTGGATGTATACACTGATGGCTCTACACTCGATAATAGGGTTTCTAGCGGTGTCTACTCCGGGAAACTTGACCTGAAGATTTCTTTCCAACTGCTGGGTCACTGTAGCGTGTTTTCAAAGTGTGGAAAATAGTTCCTTTTGCGAAACCCTAAAATTTAAGAAATCATATGAGAACCAGCAAAATCACCGCCAAAAATCGCGTTTTCATGCTAGCAAGTAATATTCTTAATTTGGTGTGATCAAAAGATTATTGCCGCCGTAGTCTAGTAGGTAGTGTGTTGGCTTATTAGACATAAGGCCTAGTTTCAAGCCCCACAGGCAGGCATCTCCAACGAAACGAAATATAAAAAAATATTTCTTCAGTAACTGGCTCTCAGCATATTTCTGCTAAAAACTCTGAGAGAAAATAAAATTGTCGTGAAGAAGCTTCTCAAAAATCAGTCATTCAGAATCCACTTTAAACTTCAGGCCCCGCCACAATTAAATGTGGTGTGAAAACTAGGTGTGAGAATCTAGGTCGAAGGACTGAAGCGTTGTAATGACCAACTATGTATATCTGTATATATAGCCCTAATATATTGTTACGAAAAGGAAAAATCTAGATGCTGGTGTTTTGCTTTTACATCGCTTAACATTAAACAAAAATACAACAACAAACAGCAGCATAAAAAAATGGTAAACAAGTAAACAAAAATATACCAACAACACTACAATAATAAACTTAAACAACGATAGAGATTTCGAAAAGGCGAAGTCATGAACGTTCGACTTCAAGAACATTCATCATACTGTTTGCCCTGACATATCAAAGGCAAAGCAGGCAAAGTGAGTTAGTAAAAGTTCAGTCAGTTTTTTGTGAATAGGCGGTGTGTTTGAAGAGAGTAATCGTGGTTTGACGGAGATCACAAAGATCAGTCGAACAATTGTCTAGTAATTGTTATTGTTTATGCAAAAGAGTGCAAAGAGGAATAACAAACAAAGCAATTGTTGCTGTTTACATCAAGTTGTGAACAGTGGCATACAGAATTATGTGAATAATAAAGAATTGTAATTAAAACTAAACACTAAAAGTCGCCGTGGTCTAGTAGGTAGTATGTTGGCTTATTAGACGAAAAGCCAGGGTTCGAGCCCCAGGCCAGACATCAAAAGAAAAATACAAAAAGTATTTCTTCGGTGACTTCCTCTCAGCAGATTTCTGCCAAAAACTCTGAGAGTAAATAAAAATTGCAATGAAAAGTTTCTCTAAAACCTAGTGTTCCAATTTGATTCTAATCTGTAGGTCCCACCACACATGTATAAAATTAACACATACAACATAAGTGGTGTGAACAATTAGGTCGTAGTCCTGACTGAAGTGTTGTAATAACCAATTATGTATGTATGTATGTATTGTAATTATTAAATTTTATTTGCAATCTACGAGCTCATACTTTAAACGTTTTTAAGAGGTGACACGTAATAATATCATCATGATAACACTCAGCCATATGGTGACAAGTCAAAAAAGTTTATGAAACTAATGTTCAGGTTCAAGTTATTGTTTTCTGTGGGCTGTTAATTATTAATAATTTTATATAATTATGAATGACCTCGAATAAAATTTAAAAAAAAATTTTTTCTTATAATTAAGGATTTACAAACCAACATGAAGTCTATGACTACTAGCTACAGAATCTTTGCATTCATCATTGTTTTATATTCGTTGCGAGTATATTTATGGGCAAAGCTTAACGAATTTAATTACAGCAGGCATGAAAACATTTATTTACCCAACTGGAGTTGTTAATTATAGGCCGATAGAAAAATGCCAAACACAAAAAATATTTTATGGCTGGCACATCATAAAACTACAAATAATTACAGACTTTGAGAGTGTATAGCCCAAGAGGGAGGCTGGCTATGCCATTGTATAGCAGTGGTTTACAAATACCACAAAGCGTAAGGAGAGAGAACAGAGGGGGATAATAATGTAATATGACAGGGTGTTACAAATGCTTAAAACTGCAATTAGCTAGATTTATGATTATCCTTGTTAAAGCACAAATAATTTTTGGCAATTTAATGTCAATGTCAAAACTAACCCTCAAAAAATATATTTCCGACGACAATGACGACAGTTTAGCAAGGCAAGCCCAGAATACAAAATTATTTACACACGTACATATGTGTTGAACAACAACATTAGGGATGAAATTCAAACCAAAGTTCTTAAACACACATTGAAACATAAGGCCCATAAGTGTAAGGGAATCAAAAATTAATACAACAACAGGCCATAATCATAATTTATAGAGAATCAGACAGCAAAAAAAAGAGCCATAAAATCAAATTGAAATCTGGTTGAAATATGATACAAAACTATATTGAAAATATATTTGATTAGAACAAAAGGCTGGTAACTCCGTCCCTCTTCAATTGAAATAATAAGTCTTGAAGTTGCAAAAAACCAGATAGACAAAGCCAAGCAACCCTGTATACAGGCAGGGTGGTGTTGACACCGTGTATGGTGTCTGTGTATATGGTAGGCTAAACCACATTGATAATGAAAACCTTGACAAGCCGCAAGCATATGCCTGCAAGTCATTATTCCTTTCGATTCTTCAAATGACACTAACAAACCCACACATGTACCCACTTCTCTCTCTCTCTCTCTACTAACATTTCAAAAACCCTTTCGACAAATGAAGTTGACAATCTATTGAAATGACAAGCAAGCCTGTCATTAGTATTTGGCATACGTCTCTCGTATTTGTCATACAATTCAATGTTTGTCAAGAGTTAAAGTGCGAAAAAATAATGGGCTCAACAAACAAAAACAACAACAAAAATATCATATTTAAGTATTGTATTTACTTAGGCAGTGTAGTAAATTGAAATCCCTTAAGGCATTTCAAAACAAATGTTCTCTACACATTTACAGTGTCTTGTAAAACAAATAATAAAAGGAATACATTTGCAAGCATTTATTAGTTTCTCAAATTGCTAAGAAGTTTAGAGAATAAGAAAGCAAAAATAAATATGTATGGGTTGTCTATAGTTTTCATTGGAAAACTTTTTGTGTTTGCATCGCAGACACTTTTAACGAAGAAAGAAAAGCAAACCGTTATTTGCCAGAAAACTGCTGAGAGTAAGTAGTTGAAAAAAATATTATTTCCATATCTGAACCGGAGCTTGAACCACGGGCTCTCGTTCAGTAAGCCTGCAAACTCCCTGCTATACTACAGTGACTTCTACACGAACATCGGCGATATGAAATGATGAAAAAAGAAAAATATTTATTGAAGGCAACCATTACATCTGATGACATATCGTGTAATTTTTATTTGTTTTAGGGTCTTTTTTTGTACCGTCTGGTCACTCCACTATTCTGGAGGTTGCTGAATATTGTCTCGACAGGGGTTTCCAGTTTCTGATTCCGAGTAAGGACGACTGGAATCCTAACGCGGTTGTCCCCCCGGAAGTCCTGGATGTATATACCGACGGCTCTAAGCTCGATAATGGGGTTGGAAGCAGTGTCTACTATGGGAAACTGGACCTGAACATTTCTCTCCGCCTGCCGGACTACTGCAGCGTGTTTCAGCCAGAGGTGACGGCAATTTAGCAGACCGCTCAGTGGATCCTCGTCAACGGTGCTCTTTTCACTCGCGCCTCGGTCTTTTCTGATATTCAGGCCGCGATAAGATCTCTATCGGGTTTCGGGAATAACTCTAGGATCGTTAGGGAATGTCGCCGCTGTCTCGATCTTCTTTCTGGGCGCTTCACCAGATCCGCTGAGGAAGAGGAGACTGTTATCCACTCTCTTTGCCAGTGCCCGTCTCTTGCTAGGTGTAGATATAGGTTATTTGGCTCCCCATTTCTTGTCAGCATGACGGAGCTATCATCTATTGATATCAAGGATATATGTAACTACGTTCATCAAACTTTCTGGCTGGTTTTCCAGTGTAAGGTAGTCGTGCTTTTGATGTGCAGCCCTTGCGCTGACAAACTTCTTCCTCTTCCCTGATTTTGGTGGAACTTGGTCAGTACAGGGACTGCGTTCACCCGTGGCAACACAATGGGCCGCTATGCGTATTCAAGTGAGGTTTGTGATATCAGAGCTACCACTCCGATCTAAATCTAAACCTATGGTCTTTTTTAAGCGCTTCCTTAAAACTTAAATAAAAGAAATTTTTAATGCTTTTACCTGTTGCTTCTCTAGGTAAAACGTACACATGATCATCAATTTCCTATGACTTTGGCATATAAATCAGGCACAATTTGACCGATACCTTTGGTTGTATTGGTTTTGAGGACCTCAGTGCGTTGTGGCTTATTCACATACACTTGCGACTTAAGGAAACCCCACTAGAAATAGTCTCATGTTGTCGAATAACACGATCTCGGTACTCTTGAGATGAACATGTTCTCAATTCGCTTGTGCGGAATATCAAATATAGCAAGAAGCCATACTGTTGAAATCACATGCCGGCGACTACTATCAGGCAGGCCATTATGGGTTTATATTTGAACCATTCGGTTATTTCAAATCTGGAAATACTTATGCAAATCTATTCTGACACAAAATTCCATATATTACTCCACTGAACGTAATGTAACGATTTGAGTAACGTCGGAATTTATTTTCAAAACAAAGACAATTGGTCGGAAATTGCATGAAAATGTTGTACAAAATTTGGTGGCAGAGAAAGACCCATAGTGCCCGGTATAGTTATTTAAGTTAAGTTTATTGCTTAAGTTCGTGAAAGTAGTTTCATTGTTGATGTGACAAGACGTGTGCATGCTCGTACAGTGCGTACATCCAAAAATATCCAGGCTTCAGCTCACAGTTTACATGGGAAAATATCGTTCTAGTGCCCGGAACACGAAATTTTATTGCTAAAGTTCGTTAAACTGTTTCCTTTTTAATACACCAAGACGTGAGCGTACTTGTACAAGGCATACACCCGAAAATATCGAAGCTGTGGCCGAGAGTATGCATGCGAATCCATCAACTCGTCATTGTTTTCAAGAATTGAACATTTCACGCACCAGTTTATGTCGAATTTGGCGAAAAGATCTCGGTATGACGCCTTACAAAGTTCAACTGGTGCAAAATTATCTTTTCGTCTGCAGCTCATTTCCATCTTGGCGGTCACGTTAATAAGCAAAATTGCCGTATTTGGGACTGAGAAAACCCACATATGGTCTTCCAAAGCCAATGCACACATTACAAGTGATTGTTTGGGTGACTTGCTGAGCGGAGACATCATTGACCCATATTTCTTTGAAAATGAGGACGGAGCAACCATTACAGTCAATGGAAACACCTACCGCACCATGATAACCGATTTTTTTGTATCCGCTCTTCATGGTATTGATGTGAACGATGTCTGTCTTCAACATGGTTGCACCATCATGTTGTGGAGCGGAGCCATCATTGGCCCATATTTCTTTGAAAGTGGGAACGATGCAATCATTGCGGTCATTGGGGACACCTATCGCACCATGATAACCTATTTTTTGTAACCGCTCTTCATGGTATTGATGTGAACGATGTTTGGTTCCAACAGGATAATGCAACCTGCCACACATCTCTTGTCCTAATCGATTAATTGCGTCAAACATTTGCTGGCCGTTTAATTAGCTGAAATGGTGATGTCAATTGGCCGCCAAGAAGATTTGACACCGTTGGTGTATTTTCTGTGGGGGTGTCGGTAAAGAAAAGTGTTATGCCGACAAACCAGAGACAATTTAAGCATTTGAAGGCCAACATTTGTGATGCCATTGCCGAGATACGATCCCAAACACTCGAAAAAGTATACGAAAATTAGTCTGATCGAATGAGTTACTGTGAGACTAGCTGTGGCAGGCATATGAACGAAATAATATCACAGTCCTGCAAATTTGGCTTTTTTTTTGCAAATAAGATGGCTCCAGGTGTTTCCGAAGACATTTTAAGCGGATTCAAAAACTTTCCATCACGTCAGGTTTTCTAGAAAAAGGGCCATTACAACCCTTCAGTCAGGATTTAGACCCAGCTTCAAACACCACTTATGTTGTGTACATTATTTTTATACATGAGTGGCGCAACCTACAGTTTAAAGTCGACTCTGAACGATTTCATTGTAATTTTATTTACTCTCAGAGTTTTTTGTAATCAGCGACCCTAAAAACCCCTGAGTAACAATTTCCAAGAAAATCTTATTAATTTTTATAAACCTCGACCGCCATATTGGATCCCCCATTTTGAATTTATTAAATCTGAATGAAGATCTGTAATCAGCGACCCCAAAAACCCCTGACTAACAATTTTCAAGTAAATCTGATTAATTTTTAAGGGCCTCCGTAATGTGTTTCTTTTTTGTGCTCCCCTTGACATAAACCCACCCCCTTCTTTAAAGGTGCATGCAATTTGGAAAGAGCAAAGATGAATTGTCAATTTCTGACAATAGCGATGGTTCTGGCACATCAGTGTTTAGCTCTACAATGTTTCAAAAAGGGCCAAAAACGCTATTTTTCTCGAAAACCTGACGTGATGGAAATTTTTTGAAACCAGATTCGTGTTCTGCGCGCAAAATGCCTTCGGAAACACCTGGAGCCATCTTATTTGTAAAACACATGCAGGGCTGTGTATTCTATTTCTAAACGGAACAATTGCACTTCACATCAAAATGAATAATATATATTTGAAACAATTCAATACCATTTGTCTGCCTTCAAATACCAAACGCAGATAAATCATATGCCAAGTCATTGTTCAGTTATTTGGGATTTACTTCCTTCATGTCCATACTATAGCATAAGTAAAGAACCATTTAAAGACATGACATGGAAACATTCTTTGTTTTATTTTTCTCTCATACAAGAGATTCATTTAATACAATAGAAATGATATTAAGACAGAAACGTGCAATGATTTTGCAACAATTTTATCGTGTATAGAAGTGTATGAGAAAGGAAAGGAAATAAAAAACACTATAATGTACGAGGGCAGTATGTTACTTCCGTTTACTCTTTAGAAATGGCTATCCATGATTGTTTGTAAATTATTGGAAAATTGTTATGTAAGTATGGTAAACGTGTGTATATGTCCTGTTTATTGTCCTTAAAAAGGCAACAACAACAATAAAAAATAATGTATTTATCGTTTTTGGAAAAAATTACTAAGGAATCTTATTGTAACATACGACTGAATATATATCATTGACACTTTGACATGCCAAAGAGCGTCAATAAGCAATAGAAGAAAAGCAGTAAGAAAGATGGAACACAATAAATAAAAAAGAAAATTCAACATTATCCTGCCATGACCGGATTTTAGTACTTTTCAAAATGACATTTAATCATGGCAGTCGCCTGATGAGCTAAACGACAACGAGCTACAGTTACAAGAGCTACAGTTACAGCCAAAGAATAACACCAACATGCCAGCAGAACTCAGCACGTTTACAAAGTAAATATAAATGTGTGTACAAGCGTGTGTATATATACAGTGGGCGTCAAAAGAAATGGCACATTATTAAATTACAGTTATTTTTATTTTAAAATTGTTTAATTGTCTGTTTTTGAAATTGAAAAAAAAAGTTCCAAAAAACTTTCGAAATATTAAAAAAAATTTTCGGCCACTCTCATTAAGTGGTAAAAGTTGAGTTTGGTGATTGTTAGAATTTTATCCTTTGTGTGCAGTTTCTTTTGATGCTCACTGTATATCTATAAAGGACTGCGTCCGAATGTCAATGTCCACAGGAGAAATAAATACAAGTGGAATAAAGCAAAAAAAAAAAATTAAAGAAAACTATGTGTTCAGGAAGAGGAAATACACAAGTAATCGCATGTGTTTTCGCTTGAAAGGATATCACGCAGTCAACTCCAATGTGTTGGTAAGTGGTAAGAGAAACCTATCGTTGAAAAAAACGTGGGCTGGCTAAGCTGATTGTTACCACTTGAGGAGAGTTAACATTTGGCAAAAAAAAGAACAGAGAAGAGAAATTGAAAACCAAAAACGAAAATAAGATTAATGACTTGACAATAGAAATTGTCTACAAAGAACGTTGATAGCAGCAAATAGTGTTTCAAATAGAAAGAAATCAAAACCCAGTGCCAAAACTGTAACAAAAAATATATTCCATCCACTCAAAAAAAAAAAAAAAGAAGACCAATGGGAAAAGACAACACAGTAGGAGTTCTTAGCAATGAATTGTAATGTTTTTCAGCAGAATTTCTAAAAATTTCTCTAAATTGAAGGCCCAGACCACTAGCAATACCCATATAACGTTATCCACCTAACTCTGCCACTGTAAGGGATGACATTTCATGCAGAAACCATGAGGAAAGTCTCTCAAAATCTTTCTACAACCTTGTAATTGAATAGAATGAATGCCGTAGTCTAGTAAATAGTGTGTTGACCTATTAGACTTGAGACCAGGGTTCAAACCCCAGGTCAGACAACTCCAACAAAACGAGGTAGGAAATAATATTTCTACGGCGATTTCCTATCAACAGACTTTTGGCAAAAACTCTAAGAGTAAATAAAATTGCCCAGAAATCTGTAGTTCGGTCCCGCCACTCTGTATAAAAATAACACACAACATAAGTGGTGTGAGAAGCTAGGTCGTAATTACCAACTTATTTGGCCCTGAATTAAATGATCTGTATAGCAACGACATGTGTTGTAAACAGGTTACGTTCCACCCAGCTCATGCCACATTAGATATTCTTCATAAGCGATTTGATGATATGTCCATCTCACGTGCTGGTAATGTGCGCGATAGTGCAATTTGATCCCATTAGACTTTTTCTTATGGAGTTTTCTTACGTTGCAGGTGTATTCAAATAAGCCACAAACCACAGCGGTTCTCGAGACCAACATAATGCATGCCATCGATCAAATTCAGCTTGATTGATGTAAAAATATCGTGGAAATTTCGATATTTCGGATTTGCTCCACCCAGATATTTGAACGACTTTATATTCTCCACATAATGGCATAAATTTAAAGATAGAAAGCGCTTAAAGAATGACCCAATATAAAGAAAAAATACTCTGGTATCCTCTCACGTATCGGTTCTTAAAAATCTGAGTTGTTCAGATTTGGTATTCGTATAACTGGTGTTAAAAACATTAATTGTAGTGGGTTAAAAATGTGTCATGAGCTTCACACTAAATGTAGTTGACCGTAAGCTTGTCCCTCTCTAGAAACAGCATTTGTTGTAATAACGTTCCTCCAGCATCAGAGTGACCAGATGTTTATAACTTCTTCTTTTGCAGTGTAAAGTTCTGAGTATTTTCTTATTAAATCTCATGGCCTTTTAATTAGCGCAGTTCCGACTATATATCATTGAACTTTTGCTATAGGAAATGTATGCAGCCCGCATGATCTGAATATTCGTGACTACTTGGCTGAGTTGTAACTTTCGTCATAATACTCTCAATGACCAAGTTGAAGAGCAGACTTCAAATTTCATATTTGTGATGCTACTTGTCGATCGCCTTGGTCTAGTTGGTAGTGTGTTGGCTTATTAGAAGTGAGGCTAGGGTTCAAACTAAAGGTCAGATATTTCCAACAAAACGAAAAACGTAAAAATATTTCTTCGGCGATTTCCCCTCAACAGATTTCTGGCAAAAACTCTGATAGTAAATATAAATTGTCATGAAAAATTTCTCAGAAAAATCTGTCGTTGTAATGATAAATTATGTATGTTATATACAGGAATACAATTAGTGAATTGCGTAGCTCTGGGGTTCCCCAGCAACGATTTACTTTCCAATTTGCAGCATATTTCAAAGGCGACAAATACCAGGCATAATGTAATTCGCTACTACGCCGTTTGCATTGGAATTATTTTTATTTTTTATTTTATTTTATTTTATTTTATTTATTTATTATTAGTCATAGCACAACAAGATAATAATCTTATAAATGAAAGTGCTATGGGAGTACATCAAAGAAACAAAATAATAACAAATCATTGAATATATATGTAATGAAATGTTTGAAATAATGTATAAATAAAAATGAATAAGAACGTGTTAAAATCACGGGAAATAGCAATCGATACAAAAAAGGATAAAAAAATGAATATATGTAAAAAATAAATTAGGAAAACTACAAAGAACAATATATACAAATATAAAGAAATATACAAACAAAGTAAAAATATATACATATACTAAGATATAATGAAATTTAAAGATATATTAATTAAAAAAATTAAAAATTAAAAATAATCATTAATAGAAATAGAGAGAAAAAAATTCACAAAAAAAAATCAAGATATGCTAAAAACTACTTAAACAGAATGTATAGCTCCTTTTTGAACTTGGTTGCATTGCCTATGTTCTGAATATAATTAGGTAGTGTATTCCAAAGACTGATGGTGTGTATAAAAAACTGGCGTTGTGACAAAAGCGTCCTATGTCTGTGTTGGATAATCTTCATACCGCGGTTAGATCTAGCAAATGTAATCCTACTAAATAAGTATATTGGCTGTTTTAGAGTAATAATCTTATGGAGGAGAATAAGGCATTTTATATTTAATAGATTATCAAAATTAACTCCGAATATCCGGTATGAAAATTGTGATATATGGTCTCGACGTCCCCTAATAAAAACATATCTGGCTATATTATTATAAGCCAGGTTGAGTTTCCGCCTATCGTCAGTATCACAGTTTGCGAAAATTTCACATCCGTATAAAAGGACAGGAATCAAATACGTTTTAGCCAGTTGCATACGTATGGCAAAGGGAGTCGAATCTATAACAGCCCACAAGTTCCTAAGCATACCATAAACTTTACCAACGATGACGTTAATGTGGTTAGACCACGTTAGCCGACTATTAAAGATAACACCCAGATTGGATGCTGATTCAACAAAGTCAATTTTATTCCCCCTGATAATAATATCCGGCACAACAAATGCTCTCTTAGTTCTGGAGAGCAATAAACATTTAGATTTAGAGGGATTTATACAAAGTCCATTGAACCTAGCCCAGTTGTCAATTTTTCGTAAATCACAGTTGATGGTGTCTATACATAGTTGGATATCCTCTATACGCGTGCTTCTATAGAGCTGAACGTCATCAGCGTACATATGTACGCTACAATTATCCAAAACATCAGGCAGGTCGTTAATGTATATACAGAACAAGAGAGGCCCTAATATTGATCCCTGAGGAATACCTCTTCCAACGCTTAGCGAATTCGAGATCTTGCCGTTAAGATAAACTCGTTGTGACCTGTTCACAAGATAAGAACGTATCAGATTACAAGCTGAGTTAGAAAAATGAAAGAGGGTCTGTAGCTTCCTCAATAATATTTTGTGGTCAACCGTATCAAAAGCCTTGGTGTGATCCAGAAGAACTAAAAACGCTATGTAATTTTCATCTAGTTCCAACCTAAGGTCATCAACTACATTGACTAAAGCAGTAGTGCAGCTCCTAGCTTTCATAAATCCCGACTGCTTATCAGATATGAAGTTATTACTCACGAGATAACTATTTATTTGTTTAGCCATGAGATTTTCCATTACTTTAGACAGGAATGGAAGAATGGCAATTGGCCTGAATTCGTTGTTGGATTTAGGAATGGGAATGGTTTTCGACTGTTTCCATTCATCAGGAAAGGACGACATAGTTAAGACTGTATTGAATAAATGAGTCAAATACGGCAAAAGTCTAGGTGACAAAGCTTTCAAAAACAGAGGATCTAAATCATCAGAACCAACCGCATTCGATTTTACCGAAGATAAGCATTCCAAAACCTCGAGCTGATTAACACAACGAAAACTAAATGGATTTTCAAGCGGAACAAAACAAAGGTCATTATATATGTCACTATCAGGGGTCGGAACACTGATATTAACAAATTTATCATTGAGAGCGTTTACATCGACATCAGCAGAAGTATTATGACACTTTTTTCCAACACCAATATCACGAATTACCTTCCATTTAACCTTATTATCCAATGCGGAAGCGAACTTCCCGACGTAAAACAATGTTTTTGCAATCTTAATTCGTTTGGTAACCTCACTACGCGCAAACTGTTCATGTGATCAATGCCATATTTACTACGACGAAAAATAGAATTTTCATTGCAAAAGCCATCGCCAAGAGTCATGTACAAACCCTTTAAAAACCAGAAGCAAGCACCTGGTTCAACATGCCATAAAGTGTCATGCCTCTATACGAGAAGCAATACAAAAAAAATGCTGACGAAAGTATAACACTGGCCATCAAGAAAATAATAATTTAACATAAATTTCTCTCCTTCCTGCAGAAAATCGCTTAGCACACCAAAAACTTTTCGAAATCATTGCCTGAAGGGTTGAATAAACAAATACGGCTACTTTATCGTATACCAGACAATGCGTCTCTTTCAGAATATTCTCCATCCTAATAGTTAGAGTCGTGTATTCTAGAACAGTTTCTCGAATAGCATACTGCTTTAGCTATTACAAGACATGCTAGAGATCAAATCACGTGTTTTTAAATGCCTAACTTTATAGGACTATAAGACCTGTCGCTGTGCAAATCCGATGTCAGAATATAGCGAGTGGAGATTCAGATATTTACCGACAGCAAAGCTGCCATTAGAACCCTAGGGAGGCTGTAGATCCTAAGAGTGGCGACTGTTGGAGACGTTGATGGTAACAACAATGCAGACACACTTGCAAAGGCTAGTACAACTGAAAATTCAATTGAATTCATGCTGGAGTTTAACATTCCTCTGCAGAGGAATGCAATGATCTAAAACAAATTTGGCTCATTTGTAAAGAGGGGATAATAAATGACAGGGTTCTAGTCGAGCAATCACTCGTACAGAATATCCAATGTAGCGCGAGTTGCATGGCACGTGCGATGTCCTGTTGAATTCTTATGTCGTTAGTTTCCAGATCATACAATTCAGGTCAAAAGAATTTAGTAATCATAGATCTAGTGTGCTCACCTCTAACAGTGACGGCTTGGAAAACGTCATTCTAAAAAAAAAATTTGTACCGTTGACGCCTGTATGTATTGAACGATCATTGATCTCATGTGTTTTAGTTTCGTCACATTTTGTTTGTTTACGTACTCAGCACTAGTCACCGTAGTCCAGTAAGTAGTGTGTTGGCTTATTAGACGTGAGACTACGGTTCGAAAAACGAAGTATGAATAAATATTTCTTCGGCGACATCCTCTCAGCAGATCTGTGGGAAAAGCTCTGAGAGTAAATGAACTTGCCATGAAAAAGTTTCTCAAAAATCTGTGCTTCGGAGGCGACTTTAAAAATGTTTGTCCCGCCACTCATGTATAAAATTAGCACACACAACGTAAATGGTGTGTGACTATCGGCTTTACAAACGGGACCCCGAGTAATTTAAACAACGTTTGAGTTCTGTTTTGCGAACTTTTCCTATTGGATACTTCACAGTTTTGTGAACACTTTCGTTTTAATTTCTTTTTCATTTTCTTTCTTTTTTCCCCATTGTGTGCGTATAAGGAAGTGTGTTAGTTTGTTTCCTTTCTTAGTTGTGACTATCATTAGTCGTAAAGCTTTACTGTTGTTAAGTGTTATTTGTGTTGTATCCGGTTAAACTCAACCAAATAATACCAACAAAACATGACTTTTTCTTTTGCGCTGTTCATTCAATTCTTTTGTTCAGTCATTCATTTGAACAGTCATGTCCTAAGTATGGTACTCCCCCCATTTCACTGCATACAGCCTAGGAATACATATGAAAAATGTTGCAAAATATTTTACATCGTTTATCACTTGATTGTGTTTTTAGTGATTTTGCAAACAATGTGTTGTAGTTTTTAGTTAAGAAAAAAAGAAACTGGCAAAGAAAAATAAGAATTAATGACCACATTTTAGTTTTTAGCAACAATTTACAAATAAAGAGGGTGCAAAATACCTTTCAAAATACACGTAGTCATTCACTTTTAGTGTGGCAAGAGCCACAAAAACATAAAGAACGGCAGAAGAAAAGAATGGAAGGAAAGAAACAAATACAAAATACAGAACCCAACCAATCCGTGTGTACGATAATAAATATTTTTCTAATGCAAGATGTTTTATGGGATGTTATTTACTTAAACACTCATTCGCATATATTTTGGGATACACTTTCCTTACTTCTGCTTTCGCCGATGAGTTGAAAATGTCTACAGCAACAACAACAATAACAATTTCTACAAAGTCAAATGTCCATTTTGTAAATGTTTTGCTATCTAAATGGTCCATAAATTTTACAAATTGCTTTAACAAAAACCTCCTCTTTCCCCAGGAAAAACCCCAAGTAGAAGTAAGAACTTATGCGGTAATAAATTGATCACAAGTTATATCAATTACATGGCGAAAGATAAATTTTCCTGGATTAAGTTAAAATGTTTTCATTTAATCATGTAAAAGATTTTCCCCAAAACGATGTTAATTTATCGCAATCAATAATATTTTTTATATTTTAAGGGGGTATTCACTCTGCCTTTACGTTTTATGGAGCAGATTTTGTGAAAAAATGTAAAATATTTCAATCGAAAGTAAAATTTATTGAAACGATTCTATTGTGAAGAAAGCTTAGCGTTGCAGACAATAAAGTTAACACATATGCAACACAGAGAATTTATTAACAGATCCTCTGCTATCTTAAATACCCTACCCTAACCAAAATTGAAGCATCATTTTAAACTTGTTGTCGTTCTTTTTTTTTGCTTGTAATTTTTATTTAAAATTTATATTTCCAGAGTTTAAATATCGGGTGGGCCATCTATCGGTTTAAATTTGAACCATCGATCACAAAATTCAGTATATTATCTCCACTGAACGTAATGCATCGATTTACGCTTGAGCAACGTTAGGATTTATTGGAAATTTATTTCCAAAACAAAAACAATTGTTCGGAAGTTACATGAAAATGTCGTACAAAGTTTGATCGCAGAGAAGGACCAACAGTGCCCGGTATACGCAAGTTTATTGCTAAAGTTCGTGAAACTGGTTTCATTGTTAATGCGATAAGACATGAGCATGGTCGTACAGTGTATACACCCGAAAATATCAATGCTGTGGCCATCAATATCAACTCATTCTCAAAGAATTGAACATTTTACGCGCCAGTTTACGTTGAATTTTGCGAAAAGATGTATGATGCCTTGCAAAGCTCAATTTGTTCAAGAGTTGAAGCCGAATGAACACCCATTCAGGTTTCGCTTCGCTATACGGGCCAACGAGAAACTGCACGATGTTATCGATTTCGCACAAAAAAAAAATCATCTTTCCAGATGAAGCTCATTTTCGTCTTGGTGGGTGCGCTAATAGGTGAAATAGCCGTATTTGGAGCTCAGAAAAAAAATCTTCGTTCCGCATGAAACTCTTTTTCATCTTGGTAAGTCCATTAATAAGCAAAATTGTCGTATTTAGGGCTCAGAAAACCCACTCGTGGTCTTAAAAAGCCAAAGCAACCATTACAAGTGACTATTTGGTGCGGTTTATGCAGCGGAGACGTCATTGGCCCAAATTTCTTCGCAAATGAGGAAGGCGCAACCATTACGGTCAATGGAGACACCTATCGCACCCTGATAACCGATTCTTTGGACCCGGTCTTCATGGTCTAGATGTGAACGATGTTTCGTTTCAATCGGAAAGTACAACCTGTCACAAATCCCATACCTTAATCGATTTATTGTGTCAAACGTTTGATGGCCATTTTGCCTATACATGAGACTTGTATTTCTGCACCGTCTAAAGAAACCGACGCCCTTGAATGCTTTTTTCGGCATTTGAAAAATGTGCTGATGTTAGTGAACATCACATAGAATTTTTATGCCCAGAACAACAAAAGCTTTTGACACCCTAATATTTACGCCAGCAATAGTTACGGAGGATGTAATATTATAGCTGCGCTGATGTATCAAGAAACAGCACTATGTCTTTCGCGCATCGACATCAATTCTATTCAACCGTATTTCGGATGTGAGTGAGTCATTCTTATTATTCCTTTTCGTCTCAATCTCCATAGCGCTCGGCCTACAGTTAAGAGAATATGAATGATATATATTGCAGTCATTTGCAAAAGTGTAGATTAGATTAGAAGTTAAAGAAACGACAGAGGCTTGCGGTACCCCTGTATTTAACCTGAACTCGTCTAATGGGATCCGATCTACAATAACAAATACAGTGTGCTCTTCTATTGTGATCTTCATTTTAAGACTTATTAGATGCAGCTGACACAAGAATTAATAGCAGTTTATCGCTCACTACGTCGGCATTTCGTTTCTTGAACCCATCGAAAAGCAAGAAGAAAATGAGTTCTTTTTTTTAACAAAATAATCTTCACCAACGTAGTCCATATCCAGCTCAAGGGCTCTGTTAACAAACAGAATTGTCGCATTTGTGGGTAAAGAGAATCTCAGAGTTATCTTAGGGTAATTATCCATATGTACATACATACATCATAATTGGTCATTTCAACCTCTCAATCAGGATTACTACCAAGCTTCTCACACCGCTTATGTTGTGTGCGTTAATTTTATACATGAGTATACGACTACGAACGACAGATTTTTGAGAAACTTATTCTTGGCATTTTTATTTACTCTCAGAAATCTGCTGAGAGGAAGTCGCCAAAGAAATATTTTTTCATATTTTCGTTTTCATGTCTGAACTGGGGTTTGAACCGAGGCCTTTCGTCTAATAAGCCAACACACTACCTACTAGACTACGGCGACTCCAACTATTACGTCCAGAAAAAGTTACGTTTTGTGTGATATATGGTTCATACGGAGCAATTGACAATGCGATCGTGGATTCGGGCAACGATGGATGGGCGGTCTCGAACACGTTTAGAAATCTGTCCAAGACTGGATGAAGGGCGCACGACAAGTCTGCTTAAAATTCTGTAAGTCAAACTCAGTACGGTTGTCCGGGTTATTACACTGCATTGCATTATACGTACGCATGCGAGGCACATTGATCTCGCACCCCTTTTGTAATGATTTAAGTAGAAGCTGCAGAGATGAGGAAGTGGAGGAGTCTGTTCTTCACTTACTGGGTATATAACCGGCATTATGTCGTAGAAGAAGAAAGCATTTTGGTGTCTCCAACGTCTGCAATCTGTCCAAGACTGGATGAAGGGCGCACTACAAGTCTGCTTAAAATTCTGTAAGGCAAGCTCAGTACGGTTGTCGGGGTCATTACGCGACATTGCATTATAAGTACGCATGCGAGGCACATTGAGATCGGACCCATTTTGTAATAATTTAAGTACAAGCTGCAGAGATGAGGAAGTGGAGGAGACTGTCCTGCACCTAATGGGTATACGCCCGGCATTATGTCGTAGAAGAAGAAGGCATTTTGGTACCTCCAACGTAAATGATTTGGAGAAACTGTAAAGCATTGGCATGGTAGTCTGAATTGTTCAGAAGCTTCTTTATCACTAGGTATATGCCTTATTACGGGACATTGCATTATGAGCAAGTATGAGAGGCGCTTTGGTCTTGGACCCCTTTATAACGATTTCAGCAGAAGCAGCAGAAATGATGAAGTAGAGGAGTCTGTTCTTCATTTACTAGGTACATGACAAGCACTATGTCGTTGAAGAAGAAGGCATTTTGGTATCTCCTACGTGAACGATCTGGAGTAATTGTAAAGCATTGGCATGGCAGTCTGAATCGTTCACGAGCTTTGAATGGTTCCGGGTCTGGACATTGTTCTTCACTTACGTAGTACACGATCAAAACTATCTCAAGAGAAAAAGGCATTTGGTGCTTACTGATATAGTTCTGAAGGAACTGTCGCGCACTGACAATGGCTGTCTAAGTTTCTGCATCAGAAACACAAAGTGATTACGGGACTAGGAGATAACAGAAAGCTGTGAGAATTTGTGATGTCTTTTTGTTCTTAAGGATTTCATCGGATGACTACAGATTAATTTCAACATTTCGGTATCAATAATAAAAAATTGCGTGCGATTCATAGATGGAATGTTGAAAGTAGCTTTAATATCAAAACGTATTTTTTCATCCGTTTTGAAAAGCTGAGTTTCGTTACCTACTGATTGATATACACCCTGTTTTTTAACACCCTGCTGATACAGTATCTGTATAACATCCTTTTCAAATACTGATAATTACCTTCTTTTCAGACAATAATTTAAAAAAAAAACTGCATTTTCTTTTAACAAAATTCCTTTGTATTTCCCATTATACTTGAAGAAAAGAGTCATAAAAACATGAAAACTCAGGTCTGACTTTAAACCAAAGTCAACAAAAGAATAATTTCATGGTGGTCAAGGAAAATTTATTGTTTTATTTTCCAAAATCCATTAAATTTTTCTCTGCTGTGTCCCGTGTTTCCTACACAGTTTTCTATTAAAATTATTGCATTAGTTTGGGTGTATGTGTGAGTGACTAGGTGTGTGTTTGTGTGTGTTTGAGAAACATTTATTGCCATTGTTATTAGAGTGAAATTTATATCCTTTTAGTGTCAAACTTTCCCTCATCTGTTGTTTATTTGCAACGGCAGCACACTTTTTGTGCTATTTTTCTCTACTCCTTGTTAGTGTGTAGGTAGAACAATGCTAAAGGATATCTTAAAAGTCCTAGAGTGTTGTGTTGGTATTGGTGTTTGTGCTGTGTTAGTTTATTAACTAATTCACCTTGGACACCCTGCTGTTTAACTAACATTTCATGACAATTTTATTAACATCTTAACTTTAGGATTTTTCGTCCTTTTGTTGTTTCCTTAAACAAAAGTTGAGAACAAAAAATAAAAAAAGAAAGGTCCTGGTGGTGGTTGTTTGTTTGCCTTTATTAGTGGTTGTCAAGATGAGTTGACATTTTAAGTGAAAATTTTATATCCTTTTAGGGCGGTTGAGGTTAATTCGTAAAGTATTTAGTTTATTTAGTAATTGGAGAAGATTTTTCCTGTACAGATTATGAAAACGTGTGCACCGAAGAGAATTATGTGGATACAGGACAGTTACTTTATTTGTAATTTTGTGTCTGTTTAAAGATAAAATATTTTATCCAAGAGTATTAAATTATTGGAACAACAAGAATGGGAATGTACTTTTTTACAAGACCGATTTATATGTATAGGGTCTTTATTAAAGCGCTTCCTATATTTAATTTTCAATAAAACATAGTGTGTATGACATGTCATTAACATTTTTTTTAGTATCGGAGAAGCATAATTTTCCATGCTTCTGGCTCATAATTCAGGCTAAATTTGACCGATGGTATCAGCTACGTTAGCTCTGAAACCGCCGCAGTTCGCATAGACCTGCGACTTAGGAAAACCCCACAAGAAAAAAGTCTAACGAAGCGATATCGCACAATCTCGTTGGCCAGTTCACTTAGCCTTCACGTAAGATAAGCAGAATATCCAATTTGCCATGAGCTGTATGGCACGTGTGACTTCGTGTTGAATCCTCACATCGTCTCCAGATCATACAATTCAGGCCAAAAGAAGTTAGTAATCTCAGACCTAGAGTACTTGCCTCTTATATTGATAGCCAGGCCAACATCGTTATATATGCAGCGACACCACCGCCAGAGACTGTGACTTTTTTGCTACGTATTGAAAGCTCTTGAATTTCATGTAGAAGTAGTATAACCACAATTTCGACAATTTTGTTTGCTTACGTAACCACCAATACATATAGAGGTACGAAAAGCCGGATGAATTCCTACGGAAGGGATCGGAATAAGGAATACTTTTCCAAATTGGAAAAAGAAGCATGGAATTCAATAAACCTTGGCTGGTCCAACATGCCTGGTTGCTGAGTTTCAAAACTATTGTGTCCAGCAGTGGACAAAAGGAAAAGCACGGAACTGATTCACTGAATTCGACAACAGAATCGTTCGCACTCTATCTAAAATTCTAATGGGCCACTGCGCTATTGGCAATTTCGCTGACAAGCTCAGTCTGCCCCCACTGGTATTACTGCAGAAGCTGCCATGATGTTGATGGAACGGAATCGGCGCAATACTTTTTATTCGAGTGCCCTTCATGTTAGGACAGACGTCACCGGTTTTCGGGCGGCAGAACGCTTGAAGACCTAGGCATGGTGACGAACGTGCCACTAAGGAAACTGACCGATTTTCGTCAGAAGCTCGGGGTAGTTCAAACCCACCACTAATGGATAATGACAAGGGGCTCACCTGACACTGGGTAACACAATGGGCCATATGGTCACCAAGTGAATCTGCCTGTGAACGGCAAAGCTACCGACTAACCTAACCTAACCTATCCACCACTAGTCGACGTAGTCTAGTAGGTAGTGTCTTGGTTTATTAGCCGATTACTTTCAAAAACACTGCGTGTTAAATATTATTGCCCTGAAAAAAATTCTCAAAAAAATCTGTCGTTTGGAGTAGGCTGTTATAAACCATCTTCTGGATGAATAGCTACGTACAGACATACATACGGAATTGGCAACTACAACCCTTCTTTCAGATTCTACAGATTTTTGAAATGATTTCAGAAGTTTTTGCCAGAAATCTGCTGAGAGGAAAAAATTTTTTTTATTTTTTCGTTTTGCTGGAGACGTCTCACCTGGGGTTATAATCGTGGCCTCACTTACTAGACTATAGCGACTTTAAAGAACAAACAAACTAATTTGCAAGTCAGCTGTCTACCAGGGTGATTTAATTTGCAATTTTTCAGGCACTACTTGGTTGTTTATTCGGACGAGCTTGTACGTTGATACTCATAAAGCGAAAGGGACATGAACATATCGGTGTTCCTCGAAATACCGAGAAGCTTCATAGGGGTACTCATGCGTTCTAAGAAAAGCAAATGTTATCAGCGAAGATTTGAGTATCAGTGCTTAATGGCAGGAATATTAAATACAAAACTGTTCCCAGTATACTAACATGCGGCTGCTATAAGCTGAGTATCACTCACAATAAACAAAAAAAAAATATCTTGAAAATCATTTCATTTTAAAAAGGATTTGCTAATACTACAGTTTAAAAAAAATGTATTTTTCTCATATCGATTTTCAATCCTTTCAAATATCCCTACCCTAACCCTTTATAAGCCTTTTATTTATCACTTTCAGAGTTATAATGAAATTCCTTAAGGACATTTAGATGTCTACAATTGAACCACCATCTCCAACACCACCACCACCTGCTACCGCAATAACTTCGTTTTATTATTTCCCATTTTTAGTTTCGGTTTTGACAAATAACAAAAAAAGAGAACAGAACAGAACGAAAGAAAAAACTGTCAGAAAATTGACAACAACTGACAAATGTTGACAAATGTGCACAATTGCTAAGTAGAGAAGAGAGTGAGAGAGTGTGTTCACTCTTATTTAGCCCTTGGTAAAAAGGCAAAAACGAGTAACAACAACAACAAGCAACAACTTAAATAAATAAATAAAAAAAAATGTTTTTGCCATGGCTTAACAATAACAAGAACAACGACGTTGACGTAGGAAACAAAAACAAAAAAGAAAAACAACAAATAGAAAAATATTTGTCTTCATTAGTGCGTAACACTGACAAGTACGTCTAATGGACGGAAAGGGAGAAAAATAAATAATATTGAGAAACATACACAAACACAAACACATTCTGTTTACTTTTCATTTTGCACTATGGCAACCCCTTTTAAGTTTTATTTATTTTGTACCTCTTTTCTGAAACCATCATTCTACCCAAAAACTCACCCCGTTCGCAATTTTTGCAACTGCAAGAACGAAGCATGTTGAGTAAATAATAGAAAAAAAATATGTCTTTTCTCTTTAGTGCGAGGGTTGTGTGAAAAGTTAATAATTTTTATTTTATTAACATTTTACAGCTTAATTATGTGCAGCTCCTGCTCTAATCACCTTCTTCGATGAGTTTGGTGGAATTCGGTCAGTACAGGTACGGCTCTTTCTTCTAGTGTCACAATGGGCCACTATGCTTGCTTATGTAAGCTTTTGGTAATCAAAGCTACCACTCCAACCTACCTACCTAGTTGCTTAATTGGTCTTTACAACCGTTTAGTCAGGATGCCAACCTTCTTACATCACTTATGTTGTGTGCTTTACATGAGTGGTGGGATCTACAGCTTAAAGTAGCCTCTTGGAATTTTATTTACTCCCATAGTTTTTGTCAGAAGACTGATGAGAGGTAGTTACATTTATATTCACATAATTGGTCATTACAACACTTCAGTCAGGATTACGACCCAGTTTCTCACATGATGATGATGAGAGGAAGTTGCCGAAATATATTTCTTTTTTTTAATTTCGTTTAGTTTGACTTGTCTGTACGGAGGCTTGAACCAACACTTTATCTATCTGAACTATGACGACTTGAAAAATCGCGTGAGTATCTACATAGGCATCTTGACTTTATGGTGTCATGACTTTATAGCGACATGTTTCTAGTTAGATACATAGGTAGGTAGAGGTGGCCGTCCCGCCAAGGAATTCGAATGGGCGCACTTAGGCCACATTGGACCCATTGTCTCCTAGTCTTGGAACCACTTAGAGCTTCCATTGAAACTGCTTAAACTGCAAATGTTCATCTTCGATAAATCACCTAGATCATGGATGTAGTAGGCACATAGGGCCGATCATGTCTACAGTAGGTGAAGAACAGCCTCATCTTCCTTCTCATCGCTGCAGCTTCTACAGAAACTAATGTGCCTCACATACCTACCTACAATGCAATGTGCCGTCACAACCCCGACAACTGAGTATACTTCTTTGGAAATTAAGCATATTTGCAGTGCGCCTTCCATCCAGCCTTGCCCCCGATTTTCTGTGCCGTTCTGCTCGTATCCGAAGCCATCTAACCTGCAGTTGACGGAGTCTGTGACAGCATTGTGAATCATGAAGTTATAGGTCCTTAAAGGGACTCCAATGGTCGAGAATTTGTCGGAGAGTTCGATGATCGCACCATGCCTAACCAGTTCATTCACTCTGTAGTTACTCGGGATATCGTTGTGTTCCGGAACCCAAATGATGTTGACATCTTATCTTTCCGCCACCCTGTTTAGGTGTCTGCGACAGTCATAGACCATCCCGGAGTTCATTACGTTGGATCCCACAGCCCTAATAGCCGCCTGGCTAACGGAGAGCATGGTAATATTTCGACTGGGGACATTTGCATCCCAAACAATCGTAACCGCAGCATGTATTGTCAACACTTCCGCCTGAAAAAACGCTGCAGTACTCCTTTTGGTAACAGTTAGTCGCTTTAAATTTAAACGAATCTGGTCTATTGGCTATGCGATTGTATTACAGCGAAAAGTTTAAAGTGTCACTAATCAACCAGAACAATGGAAAAATTGCATGCATTTTCCCAGGTATGGAGAGTCTGATAGGGTACAATGGGTCAAATCGACCTCCGGGTAAATCGACAAGTACACGTCCTCTAACCTAACCTTGATAGGGTTTCAACATTAAAAGCACGAATTCTATGAAGTTATTATCGTCATATAATTGACAGTCTCTAGTTTGGTTGCACGGTACTTCGATCATTTTGAGATAGTTTTCGATCACTGCTTCTCGCATTTCTGGCAGCATCTAAACAATCACTTGTATATGCATATGTATGTATAATCTTCGTATGTTTGCTGTTTAGACGTGTATTTATTCTTTCTAGAAATTTCTCAAACAATAACGCCAAACACGGTTCAGTTCAAGCTCTTCAATTGCAGTCTACAAAGAAGTCAATTATCGTGTGGCCGTACAGCTCTGTACAGACAATCCTTGATATAATGTGCATCTAATGGTCATATTGATCGGCAATCACTCGATGAAAGTTCGTTTCAAAATGCTTCAAGATTATCCGCGTAGACGCTATGCTTGACATAGCCTCACAAAAAATGTTTACCGGCCTTTAGTGATATGGTCTTCATGATGAATTTATGTCCTTAAAACGCGAGATTTAAAGTCACGGCTCAAACCCCTGGTCAGACATCTCAAGCAAAACGAAATATTAAAAAAATATTTCTGCGGCGACTTACTCTCATTTGATTTCTGGCACAAACTCGGAGAGGCAAATAAAATTGCCATGAAAAGTTTCTAACAAATCTGTCGTTCGGAGACAACTTTAAAACTGTTTGTTCCGCCACTCATGTGTAAAATTAACACACACACAACATAAGTGGTGTGAGAAGCTGGGTTGTAATCCAGGCTGAAGAGTTGTAATGACCAATTATGTATGTATGTATGTATGTATGTAAAACGTGAAATTTTTTGTTTCTAGAGCCTTCTCAAGCAGTAATGCGAAACTCAGTTTTATTATGTGGCCCGTACGTCACCGTATGAACCACCAATTCCTACGATTTACCCACCGTATTCACCAGACGTGGCTGATTTCAACTACTATTCTTTATTATCGCCGCAACATTGTCTGAGCAGCACTTCGATTCCTACGAGGATATCAAAAATTTGGTTGACTATTTGGGTCGCTTCAAAAGACAAACAGTTGTATGGGCATGAAATCCGCAAATTGCCTGAAAGATAACAATAATGTTTAGCCACCAATGGCCATTGCTTAGAATCAAATGTTTTTAATTTTCCATTAAAAATTCGAATATTTTATACCAGTACACCTGGTAGATAGTTAGTCATTACAACCCTTTAGTTAGGATTACAACCAAGTTTCTTACATTACCTATATTGTGTGTGTCTGAATTTTATACATGAATCGCGGAAGCTATAGTTTAAAGTCGACTTTGAACGCCAGATTTTTTGCGAAACATTTTCATGGCTATTTTCTTTACCCTCATAGATTTTTTGCCTGAAATCTGCTGAGTGGAAGACACCCACCGAAAGAAATATTATTTCGTTAATCAGTTTATTGGACCTGTGGCCGCACGTCTAATAAGCCAACACACTAGCTACTCAATTCTGGCGGATTGAATAGATGCTTTGAGATGTTTAAATATTTTTCCCCTTCTAAATGTGTTGGCTTATTAGTCGTAAGCCCACGGTTTTGACCTCAGGTCAGACATCTCCAACAAAATGAAATATGAAAAAAATTTTCCTTCAGGAACTTCCGCTCAGCAGGTCACTGACAAAAAATCTGAAATTAAATAAAATTCTCGTGAAAAATTTATCCAAAGAATCTGTCGTTCGGAGTGGACTTGATGGTCCCGCTACTCATGTGTAAAATTAAAATGCACAGCGTAAGTGATAGGAGAAGCTAAGTGGTAATCCTGACTGGAGGGTTGTAATGATCAATTATGTATGCATGTATGTAACATCCTAACTCCTGTACAAATTTATTTTAAATATAATTTAACACACAACCCTCGTTATATATTCTTAATGTTATTCAACCCCACCATCATCATTCACAACATCTATTGACGTCGCATCATTGTCAAACGAAATTTTTTGTTTTTTTTTACTTTTAGTTGACTGCGGTATGTGTAGTGTATGTGTAGTATGTTTACACAAATAATAATTTTCACATTTTAATGCTTTTGGCCTGGTGTCAAATCAATCATTGTCGTTTTTATTGACATAAGCCCATAATTTTTCATAAATGCATGACATGAGAAATGACAGTTCTTTTGCAAACCCATCATCACTGTCATCACATGTTATCGTAAAATGAGTAGAATTTATATTTTTCTTTCTATGTGTGAGAGTGTGAGTGTTCTGGGTATCTGTATGTGTGTGTGATATTTGTAGAAATGTACAAAAAAAACTTGACTTTTATTTTATAATTTTTGTTGCTGTGTTGCTGGTGTTCTTGTACCCATATGCGGTTGTGACTTGTTGTTTGCGTGTCACAAACACGCATATTTATTATTATTTTTTATAAAAAAACAAAAAAATTTATTATAAATTATATTAAAAATTCATTCTACACATTTTTTCCACACACATTCCATCTCTTATATACTCGTACATATGTATTCCTCAACAAAAAAAATTTTTTTTTTGTTGTCACTAATTGAACTTGTCATTTGTCATTTTTCTTTTACTTTGTAATCACATGGTTACATGCAAAATTTTATTAATTTTTTCTTTTCACTTCCATTTTTCCCATTTTTTTCCCATTTCGTAATTCATTTTATTTTTCACTTTGTTGTCTACCATAAATGGGAATGATTTTGACGTTTATGCCAATGGATATACATTTTCTTATGCTTGTTGCTTGAGTTGTTATTGTTGTTGTTATTTATCTCCGGCTTAATGTTGAAAATTTTGTTTATATTTGACAAGGGTTTCAGAGTCATGTCATATTCCAACATTTTTCAACATTTTTTTTTGTGTATGTTTCTGTGCTTTAATCGATTTCTTTGAAGTGAAAAATTTCATTAAACTTTGCTTATGTGATTTGGTAAGTTTCAGAGAAAAATCTCACATATTTAAAGGTTAACCAAATAAGTGCTTGAAAACTGTTTTTACTTAACTAAAGCTTGATATTTATTAACAACCTCATGTCTCCAGTCTAGTAGGTAGTGTGTTGCTTTATTAGATATGAGGTCTCGGTTCAAGCTCCAGGTCAGACATCGCCAACAAAACGAATGTGAAAAATTATTTCTTCGACGACTTCCTCTCAGCAGATTTGTAAGAAGCTAGGTTGTAGTCCTGACTGAAGGGTTGTAATGACCAATTGTGTATGTATATGTCTCCAATGATGCTGAATCCAATGAATCTATAGAGTCATGTCTGGATGTTTGGGGTTCGAGCCCCACCGTGGCTTTACGTCTAATAAGCCAACACACTACTTGCTAGATTACGGCGACTAAAAAATGTGGAACGCTTCACGATTTTGTTTGTCATCCTTGCTCAGGGGCCATGCTAATATTCTCTGTATCGTTCAAATTTTAGTATATGTTCTGCCGAAGCAAGAAGGTAGGTAGGTATATAGAGGTGGCTGGCCCACGCAACTGCCTTGGGCCACTTAGGGCCCATTGTGTTACGACAGTTTTCTATTATCCTCTACAACCAAAGCCACTCGCAGCTTCTGATGTCACGTCTCAGACTGACAATGTTAATGCGAGACAGTTTCTCCAGTTCGTTTGGATAGAAGGCCCTTGGATCACATAGGGCCCATTGCAATACCACAGTTTTCTATTATTCTCTACAATCAAAACCACTCGCAGTTTCTGATATAATGTCTCAGAATGCCAATGTCAATGCTAGACAGTTTCTCCAGTTCGTTTGGATAGAAGGCCCTTGGGTCCTCTACCGCCAAAGCCACTCACAGCTCCTGATGTAACAATTCAGACTGCCAATATTAATGCGTCACAGTTTCTCCAGTACGTTTACATAGGAGGCACCAAAATGTCTACTTCTTCTGTGACATAGTAACGGGCATATACCCAGTAGGTTAAAAACAGTCTCCTCCACTTTTTCCTTTCTTTAGCTTTTGCAGAAATTATTACGAAGAATACTAATGTTATTTACAAGCTTGTCCTTAATGCAATGACCCTGACAAAGTTGACTTCTCGTATGTTCTCTATCCAGTGTTAGACAGATTTTTTGTGCCATTCTGCTGGTGTCCGAAGGCGCATATCTATTGTTGTTGCTAACAACGATTGCATTGTCAATTATAAGCTTGCAGGTTTTCAGAGGGATTCCCAAAGTCGAGAATACATCGGGGAGTTCGATGTTTGTGACACGTCTGGCCAGTTCATCGCTCTACAGTTACCTGGAATGTCACTGTGCGCTGGTAGCTGGTCATTTCAGTCCTTCAGGGTTACGACCTCTCATCTCACACCATTTATGTTGTGTGTGTTCATTTTACACATGAGCGGTGGGACCTACAGTTTACAGTCGACTCCTAACGACAGATTTTTGAGAAAGTTTTCACGGGAATTGTATTAATTTTCAAAGTTTTTTCCAGATATCTGCTGAGAAGACGTCGCCAAAGAAATATTATTTTTATATTTCGTTATGATATCTGACCCGGAGTTCGAACCGTGGCCTCACGTCTAATACCCCGACACAGTACCTACTGGAGTACAGCGACTTTCTGACACCTATATGTATGAAAATATATTGAAAAGTTTGAAGAGTTCGAAACAGTATTTAAGAAACAATAAAATAATATTTGAGAAGATCAGATTTATCATCTCACTCGCCCACTGCTATTACAATTACAATTCAGCTCTTGATTAACAGACAAAACGTGTTTTATATTGAATTCCTATTCCATCACCTGGGAACTAGCTCGTTAGAATCTCTCCCGACTACACAAATGAAAAATTCTCTAAAAACTTAGCAAGCGGTTGTAACATATAAACCAGCCTTAAAGATGTGCTAAGATGCGTAAGTAAATTTTTGATGGCGTTAAATTACAATAGTATAGTTGGCATGGCTATTAAATTCCGATATTTTGAGAAAAACAAGTTGTCGTACCACTTATATGCTACCAGGACCTCCAGTTACTTTTCGAATTCATAATCATAAAACGAAATTTAATTTAATTAAGAACAAACAAAGGGAATATTTTATTTCAAAAGTATTTTTCACTACCATTAACTCCTATAAAATTCAGCAAAAATTTTCACGCAACCGTACTCATCCACTCCCTTAAAGTGCACCATCCCAACGATCATGTAATTTCCAGCAATATTTGGGTAAAATTTTACAACTACTGACAGCCCCTCTGTGTAGAGTACCATATGAATTTGTTGGTTGGGTTTGCGTCTTTGCTTATTGGATAACTTAATTATAACTTTAATTTTGGTTAATAACTATTATTTAAATTCCCATATCACTTTCATTTACGTGATCTATTAAAAAAAACGTTAACAACGTGCAATTATATTTTGAGCGAATTCATTTTATTTTCAAATATAAATAGAGACCTACAAGTCCACCAATATTATTAACGTTTTCATTTCAAATTCGCAATGTTTAAAAGAGTGTTACTAACTTTGTTTTTAATTTTCAAAGCTTATAAAATATCCGTAAGTCCTCGAACACATTTAGTGGAACAAACGATAGAATTTTATATTTTCAGATGTCCTACAAGTACAGCGTTGCATTACAGGATGAAGCAATTTTTATACCCTGCAATACATCCGGTGTGTACTTTGCAGATAGATTTCTCGATATGTCGAATATTAAATTTGAATTTTTGCCAAACGGTTCTGTACATGTACTTGGTTCCGCATTATTTACAAGAGATTTTGGCACTGACCACGTAGGAGAGGTATTTTATATTGTATACATACATACATACATAACAGTATATAGAATTATTTTTATATATATTATTATATATTCGCTAAATAGGACAGGTTAACTATACAAGTATTTAAAAAAGATCGTGATGGGTGGTCTCCTACTATTTACAATATTAACAGACCAGATGTCTGCAAAGCTGTATTTAATCCTGCTGAGCTATGGCATAAGTACTCAAGAAATATTTCGAAAGAAAATCGAAAATGTCCCTTTTTTGTAGGTGTAAGTATTGGAAATTTCTAAGAAATTAATTTTCTTGTTTTGTTATTTATTGAAAATGATTTCCTGTAAAAATTTTCAGCAAAATCTTACTTTCGATGATACTGCGGACTTGGATATTAATTTACCTGACCGAAATTTTGCTGGAAATTACATGGTCGTTATAATGATACATGTTAAGGGCGTGGATGAGTACATTTGCGCGAAAATTTTTGGCGAATTTTATAGGAGTTAGCGGAAGTGAAAAATACTTTTGAAATAAAATTTATTCTTTGTTTTTGTTCTTAATTAAATTGAATTGTTTTTATTGTTATGATTTCGGTTAAATTTTAGTTTCTCTTCTATACTAACAAAGTAGTGATTTCAACAAATTATTGGATGAACTGTTTTCTAGTTTTGGAGAGTAATATTGAAAGAGCGAGGTACTTGTGATTTGATCACTTTTGAATGAAATTTAGTACTTTATGTAGTTTAGTATGATTTATTATTCGCCATTCGTAGCCATCGCATAAGCAATAACGTTGGTCAATCAATTTTGCAACCTTCAAATTCTTCTGCTAAAATACTTGCCATACGCAAGGCGCTTAAAAAAACTTTTCGAGTTTCATATGGGGAACATGTTTTCTTTTCTAGTGGCTAAAGACAACCGTTTTCGGGATGTTGGAGAGATTAGATTTCAGCTAATGCTATCAAAAATATTTGAAAACAGTTTCTACAATCAATCAATGCTTCAGACTTTGTCGTCTGTTTAAAATCGTGTGCCTCACTCACAACTCACTTGGTTTGGGGATAATTTTTGCCTCTCTTTGCCTGCCCTTTTGAACCTACACAAAGATAGGTTTGAGAGGTTCCCTGCTTGTAAGCTCGTCTGTTTCCTCAATGGCATTTTTCCTAGTCTTGAAGGTAGTGCGTTGGTTTGTTGAACGTGAGGCCACGGTCCAAACCTCAGGTCAGATGTGTCCAACAAAATAAAGGATGAAAAAATATTTCTTCAACGACTTCCTGCAGGGTGCTGGTAAAATTTCTGAGGGTAAATAAAATTGATATGAAGACTTTCTCAAATTTGTAATTCAAAGTCATGAATTAAGTTAACATACAGCTGAGAAGCTATACTCTAATTCTGAGTAAAGGGTTGTAGTGACCAATTTAGTAAGTAAGTAAGTAAGTAATCTTTTCATCAATTGTTTTGCTCGCCAGTGTAAAAACGAATCATTTCAATTGTCAACTACCGAAAGGATAACTTTCGTATGAATTCGTTTTATTTCTTAAATTTGCAAATTCTAAATGGAGATACCATCAGACGAACTGTCATTTGAAGAGGATTAAGAAGAAATGATAATACGATTACGCGAATGGCGAACTTTTAGTTCCTCTGTCACCTAAGCTATTCACTACCATGCTGGATGGTATCATGAGCGAAGTCTTTTCTGGGAGAAAAGAAATAACATGGAGTCTGTCATGCCTCAAGTATGCGAATAATAGCTGCTTGCTCTCGCACAAAGTCTCCAACATGCAATACAACGAATGTGTAAAATCGACTTTGTTGTACGAGAACGAAGCCTAGTTAGTATCGAACATGATGCAAAAACTACAGGTCTTCATCAGTAAGTAACTCAGAATCATACGGAAAATATTCTGATCTAATATCAGCAACATTGATCACTGGAATCTTACCAACGAGGAATCCATAATAACGGAAATAAAGCATCAGAAATGATGATGTATCGGCCATACTCTCAGAAAGTGTACAGGTAGTATAGTAACAATGGCACTTAAGTAGAATGTTCAAGGCCAAGGAACACCTGTAGGCAAGATAGCGCAATCCGATATGGAAGATTCAAAAATAGAAGCAGTAAACCGGAGAAAATGGAAAAGCTTTGTGAAAGCTAAATGCTCTCAAGAGGGGTAATGAAGAATAAATAAAAAAAAACAATTTTACTAACATAGGCAATGATAAGAGAGTTAAGGCTTAATTTATACAATTAAATATTAACAACGTTTTTAACATACATACGTAGGTAGATTGAAATGATAAAAGGAAAATCGTTTTAATATAAAAAAATTTGGAACACGCTTCAGCATGATTGTGCTCAAATATTAAACAATTGCTGTTAAAGTTTTCGGTTTCTCCAGATAATCTATCATTTAATAGCTTTACTTATTTTGTTTTTTAATGTTGGTAAATTAATTGGTAATCGCATTGCATGCAAACTTTGATAATCGCAACACTGTCTACACTTCCTAAAGTTATGGAATATGTGGTTAACCATTATCTGCTGAAATAACAAAAGGACTCGCTCTACTGGTAATCTGTTTATTCAATGATTTGTTGAAAACACGTGTGGGAGAGTTTAGAACAGTAGTTGAAATGTAACCTTGGATATTGACTTTTTATTTTAAGACTTGATGTCCACACCTATATATTATAATAGAATTCAATTTTGTACATCAATATCAATACCTAACGTAGAGAAAATCTCAAATCAATCAAACCAAATTTTGCAACAACTACTGACATCCCCTCTGTGTAGAGTACCATATGAATTTGTTAGTTGGGTTTGTGTCTTTGCTTATTGGATAACTTAATTATCACTTTAATTTTGGTTAATAACTATTATTTAAATTCCCATAACACTTCCATTTACATGATTTATTAAAAAACGTTAACAACGTGAAATTATATTTTGAAGGAATTCATTTTGTTTTCAAATATAAATAGTGACCTACAAGCCCACAAATATTATTAACGTTTTCATTTCAAATTCGCAATGTTTCAAAGAGTGCTACTAACGTTGTTTTTAATTTTCAACGCTTATAAAATATCTGTAAGTCCCCGAACACATTTAGTAGATCAAACAATAGAATTTTATATTTTCAGATGTCCTACAAATACAGCATTGCATTACAGGATGAAGAGATTTTTGTACCCTGCAACACATCCGGTGTGTACTTTTCAGATAGATTTGTCGATATGTCGGATATTAAATATGAATTGTTGTCAAACGGTTCTGTATATGTACATGGTTCAGTATTAGTTACAAGAGATTTTGGTACTGACCACGTCGGAGAGGTATTTTAAATTGTATACATACATACATACATACATAACAGTATATAGAATTATTTTTATATATATTATTATATATTCACTAAATAGGACAGGTTAACTATACAAGTATTTAAAAAAGATCGTGATCGATGGTCTCCTACGATTTACAATATTAACAGACCAGATCTCTGCAAAGCTCTATTTAACCCTGCTGAGCTATGGCATAAGTACACAAGAAATATTTCTAAAGAAAATCGAAAATGTCCCTTTTTTGTAGGTGTAAGTATTGGAAATTTCTAAGAAATTAATTTTCTTGATTTGTCTTGTTGAAAATGATTTCCTGTAAAAAATTTCAGCAAAATCTTACTTTCGATGATACTGCGGACTTGGATATTATTGTACCTGACCGAAATTTTGCTGGAAATTACATGATCGCTATAATGACGCACTTTAAGGGAGTGGATGAGTACGTCTGCTCGAAAATTTTTGGCGAATTTTATAGGAAGTGAAAAATATTTTTTAAATAAAATTTTCAATTCTTTTGTTCTTAATTAAATTGAATTATTTTTCTTGTTATGAATTCGAAAAGTATCTGGAATTTAGAGTAGCATATAAGTATTACAACTTGTTTTGTTTTCCAAATCCCTGAATTTAAAACTTTTGTGAGAAGTTTTAGACGTGCCAGCTACTTAACACATTTTCAAGGATGATTTATATGTTACAATCGCTTTCTATATTTTTAGAGACTTTTTCATTTCTATATTCAGGTCAGATGATAACGAGCTCATCTCTAGGTGATGGACAAGTAATGAATCATTCTGAAAACTTAAGACGTCGGATAACGACGACAAAATCTTTTTTGTATGATTATTTTCAAAAAGATAAAATCCCGTGGTTCAAAAACCTCTACTGAATATTTCTCCTAAAATAAAAATAAAAAAGTAGTGTTCCCTGTAGTGTAGTGTAGCCTAGTGGGTAGTCTAGTGAGTTAGACTGTAAGCGTGAGTGTCGTGGATTTGATTCCAACTAGAGGCTCTGTGGCTCTGCGCCGACTGTGAGTCTGCGACGAGCATATACTCAATGTTACTTACTCAGCTCTAATGTATTCTACCATTTCATCTTCACGAGTTTGCATCGCTGGGCAGCCGACGTTCGCTTCTTATTGGTCGTATGAGATTCTCTCGTTAACCCCATGAATATTTTAGCTGGAATGATAGAAATGACTTGCAGTCGCCGCAGTCATATACATATGTAGTGTGTTGGCTTATTAGACGTAAGACCGTGATTGAAACCTCTGGTCAGATGTATACAACGAAACGAAATATGAAAAAATATTTCTTCGGCGACTGCCTTTTAGCAGATTTCTGACAAAAGTTCTGAGAGTAAATAAGATTGCCATGAAAACTTCCTCAAAAATCTGTCGTTCGGAGGCGACTTTAAACACGCATTTCTAAAATGGATACATTTACCACAAGTGGTGTAAGGTTGTTATATTTTTTTTTTTTTTTTTTTTTGTTTTTTTGTCAATGAAATTTTTTTCTATTTATATGTTTTCTAATATATATAAAAAAAGAACTTTACTAATGTCCACAATGATGAGAGAGTTAAGGCTTAATTTATACAATTAAATATTAACAACGTATTTAACATACATACATAGATTGAAATGATAAAAGGAAAATCGTTTTAATATAAAAAAAATTGGAACACGATTGAGCACGAGCATGATTGAAATCAAATGTTAAACAATTCCTGTTAAAGTTTTATGTTACTCTAGATAATCTATCATTTAATAGCTTTACTTTTGTAGTGATCCGGCAACGAACTAAGGTTTGGCAATCTGGCAACACCGGCTAAAAATGGAGATGCAATGAAGTGCATCCAACTTCATGCGTTTTTCCTTTTTGAGGGCAATTATAAAAGAAACGTGATTGTGAAACCATTATAATTCAGGTGTGGGGTGCATCTTCACACAACATTAAAAAAAATTAAAATATTTTAGTAAGAAAAAAACTCATCGAAAAGAAAATTAAAACATGGATTTGCGAGAAAGAGTTGGTCGACTTTATTGTAGACGGTATACCAGGCAATAACAACGCCATAGCTTTCCTTTACGGAGCGGAAACTGTCGATGAACTCATCAAGAGATTAGACCGATACGAACATCGTCGGCAACAAATACATAGAGGTCAGAATGTCAACACAGTGTCTGCTGTTAAAAAAGTGACAAGCGCAAATCCGTCTGCAAAAAAGTCTGGCGATGACATAAGATGCTTTAACTGCTCCCAGTTTGGTCACTATCAAAGCCAGTGTAACAAACCTAAGCGTCCACCAAATTCATGCTTTATCTGTGCCGAGGTTGGCCATTACCATCAGAACTGTCCGAAGAAAAAGAAGACCATTGCTGCTGCTGTTAGTGAAGCCACAGAGGATGAAGCTTTAGATCCATATCAAACGGTAAGTGTTGCCTTCATTCAACAGTCTAAGCGCACAAAGTTAATAAATTGTTGTCTTCTTGATACGGGTAGCCCTATTAGTTGCGTCCGAAGATCCTTAATCCCATTTATAATAGATGATAAGAAAAGCAAGACGTGTTATCGCAGTATTGGAAATAAAAAATAAACACACACGGTCGTGTTAGTTGTGAAATTATGTTTAATAATAAGAAAGTATATCACGAATTAATGATTTTGCCGGACGAAGAATCCGTGATACCGCTGCTAATAGGGCGTGATATTTTGAAAAAACTAAATATTTTTTTATGTAATATAAAATTTAAATACAATAAAATAAAACTTTTGGAACTGAATTCAATAAATAATAACAAACTTGATAAAAAAATTAATTGTGCCCTTATGACTTTTGATTTATACAGAGAGACTAGAAATTTAAGGGAAGTTCCGCCTAACATTCTTGAGTGTAATCAATTAGATGAAATTGTAGATACGCGATATCATAATGTTAAGAATATTTTAAACGATCTAACCTCAATGGTTTCCGAAGAACAGGCTTTGAAGGGGGCGAATGACTCAGTATTGGATATTGTTGATGAGAATTCTGAATGTGAGGAATTAATGCAGGTAATCTGTACGATGGAGACCGGGGTAGAAATGAATATAAGTACCGATATTAGTTTAACTGATGCATCTAGACTGCTGTCAATTGTAGAGGAGAACTATTTGAAGACTGTAGTTAGTGGTCCGAGGTCTACGGATTATTGTATGAGAATTAGACTGACCAACGACATCCCAGTGTACAGCGCGCCAAGGCGGCTTTCATAGAGAGAGCGTTGCGAGTTGAAACTGAAAATTGAGGACCTATTGGAAAAGGGTATTATTCGCCCCAATGAATCCCCTTATGCGTCGCCTATAGTATTAGTGAAAAAGAAATCCGGGGAAATGAGAATGTGTGTAGATTACCGGGCTTTGAATAGAATTACTTTGAAAGATAATTACCCATTACCCATTATAGAAGATTGTTTAGACTATCTCGGGAATAAGAAATTTTTTTCTACACTTGATTTGGAGAATAGTTTCCTCAAGTACCGATGCACGAAGATTCGATTGAATGCACATCATTTGTGACACCCCTGGGTCAGTGTGAATACTGTTATATGCCCTTCGGCTTGAAGAACGCGGGGTCGGTATTTCAACGTTTCATCAATAGGGTATTGGGGAGATTTATTGATGAAAGGAAGATTGTAGTATATATGGATGACATTAGTATTGCAACGGAGATTTTTGACGAACATTTTGAAATATTGAAGGGGATTCTTCATACCCTGAGGGAAGCGGGCTTGAAATTGAATTTTGGAAAATGTAAATTTGCATACACGGAATTAGATTACCTAGGGTACAGAGTAAATGAACATGGCATTAGACCGAATAATGAACATATCAAAGCGATTGTAGAATATCCGATGCCCACTAGTCATGAGGAATTGGAAAGATGCTTAGGCCTTTTTTCCTTCTTTCGCCGATTTTTACCTGATTTCGCTAGAATATCGAGGCCGTTGACCAACTTAAGGAACAAGGATTTTAAATGGACAGACGAATGCACGGAAGTTTTTTTGACACTCAAGGGCAGGTTAGTAAATTCACCAGTACTGGCAGTATATGATCCCCTTTGTGAAACAGAATTGCATATAGATGCTAGTACTAAGGGATTTGGTTCAGTGTTGCTTCAGAGACAGAGAGAGAATAAATTCCATCCAGTGGCCTTCTATTATAAATGCACTTCACCGGCAGAGTCAAAATATCATAGCTTCGCGCTAGAAACCCTAGCAATAATATATGCCTTGAGACGATTTCGTGTATACCTAGAAGGCATTCCTTTTACGATTGTCACCGATTCTTTCGCAATTCTCTCGCATTAACGTTGGGTAAAAGGCTGGTAAACCCAAGAATAGCTCGTTGGGCTTTAGAATTGGAAAATTACGACTATACCATTCGACATCGACGGGGCGAACTAATGGCACATGTTGACGCCTTGAGTCGTATTCCTTTGATTGCGGCCATTGATTCGATTGATGTTGATACGAACATACAGATTATTCAGTGCGAGGATGAATTAATTAGGAACATTCGGGAGAAATTAGAGGACAGTGCTGTTGAGGGTTACGTATTGGACAATAATTTAGTATTCCGGTGGGGGGCGAAGGGACAGAAACAACTACTTGTACCTGCGGCAATGGAGGACAATGTCATACGTCTGATACATGAGAAATACGGCCATGTTGGCATAGAAAAGTGTTTGGGTCAGATCCAGAAGCATTACTGGTTTCCAAATATGAGGGCAAAGATAAATAAATTTATTAGGAATTGTTTGAAATGTATATATTATTCCTCACCAAATATAGGAAATGAACGTAATTTACATAATATAATAAAGAAGCCCATTCCTTTTGACACCCTTCATATTGACCACTTTGGCCCGTTGCCGTCTGTAAGATCGAAAAGGAAACACATATTAGTTGTAATAGATAGTTTTACAAAATTTACCAAATTATATGCAGTAAACTCCCCGGGGACAAGGGAGGCGTGCTGCGCACTGAGAAAGTATTTTCAGTATTATAGCAGACCGAGACGAATAGTTAGTGATAGAGGGACATGTTTCACATCCAGCGAATTTGAGAAGTTCGTGAGACATCACAACATAGTACACGTTAAGATTTCAGTAGGTTCACCGCAGTCGGATGGGCAGGTTGAACTCGTGAACAGGGATATTAAGGCCATGTTGGCAAAGTTGACGTAACCGATCGATCACGCGGATTGGGTCAGCAAATTGACCAGCGTAGAATTCTCGATAAACAATACCATTCATTGTACAACAAAACAGTCACCTAGTAAACTACTTTTCGGTGTTGAGCAAAGGGGTGAGGTAGTGGATGAACTAACTGAATACTTGCAGGAAACTCACTCAAATGAGGAAGTAGTTTTGGAGGATATTAGAGAAGAGGCTTCGGAAGCTATCAAGAAATCTCAGTTGTACAACACACAGTATCATAATCAGCACCATAAACCAGCGAGATCGTTTCAAGTTGGGGACTTGGTAGTTTTGAGGAACGTTGATACGACCGCCGGGGTGATACCAAAATATCGCGGGCCATATGTGATTCGAAAACAATTGAGTAATGATCGTTATGAAATAACCGATGTAGAGAATGGTCAGATAACTCAAATTCCTTATAAGGGTATTGTTGATTCTACACGCTTGAAGAAATGGTTGGAACTTCAAAATTGCGAGAGTAAAATCTTATTAAACTCTGAAGGCAACACTTCCGAAGATGAATGTATAGACTACGAATATTTAGAAGATTAATTAGATTTAATTTAGACTTAAGTATGTATATCAGGCAATCGAGGTCGATTGTGTTGTCAGGTTGGCCGAGATTGTAGTGATCCGGCAACGAACTAAGGTTTGTCAATCTGGCAACACCGGCTAAAAATTGAGATGCAATGAAGTGCATCAGTGTTGCAAAATTGAAATTTTAAAATTGTACCGAACTGTAACTGAAGGAGTACTTTTTCGCATCAAATGGTACTTTTATATAGAAATACACACATAAATGGTCATTACCATTTTTTATGTGTGTTAATATTGATACATGAGTGGCGGCACCTATAGTTTCAATTCGACTCCGAACGTCAGATTTTTTAACAAAGTTTTCTGGAAGTTTAATAACTCAGAGTTTTTAACAGAATGAGGTACCCAAAGGAATTTTTTCTTCATTTTTCTTTTTGTTGGAAATGTCTGACATGGGATTTGAACCATGGGTTCACATCTAGTAAGCCAGCACACTACATACTAGACTATTTATTTATTTATGTTTAATACACGTACGAAACTGAACAGAAAAACTAACGACTTATACGTGTTTCTCACATGCAAAAAAAAAACTGCTGATTCTGAACGTAACAAAACGTAAAAGTCCTATTTATTCAAACGTTAACGTTCGTTTGTAGCATATGAAGAGCAATGTAAATGCTTAGCGAAATTATATTACGGTTCGGCAAGCGTTCTCATTGCTTTTCGCAATTTTCGCTTTAGCGGAGCTAAAGGCTAATTCTAACTCTTGCAATGCGTTGCGAATGCATTGATAGTTGAAAAGCGCAAGACATAAAATATTTAATAACAAAAAAGTACTGAAAGCGTCGCGGGGGTACTGCGGTATTTTTGAAATGAAAAAGTACTGAAAAAAGTACTAAAGTACTGAATTTTTCAACACTGAAGTGCATCCAACTTCATGCATTTTTCCTTTTTGAGGGCAATTATAAAAGAAACGTGATTGTGAAACCATTATACTTTGTTTTTTTTAATGTTTGTAAATTAATTTTGTTATCGTTTTAATAAAAAAAAAAAAAATTAGGCACACGCTTGAGCACGATTGAGCATGATTGAAATCAAATATTAAACAATTGCTGTTAAAGTTTTCTGTTACCCCAGATAATCTATCATTTAATTGCTTTTCTTTTTTATATTTGTAAATAAATTTTGTTTATGAATCATTCATTTCCCATTTAGTCAGCGCCTAGATATCCATAATAACGTGCAGTGTGCATATATCACTAACACTTGCCACAAATTCAAATTTCATATCCGACATACGTATTTAGAAATCGAACTTCAAAGTAGACACCGGATATATTGCAGGGTATAAAAATCTCTTCATCTTGCAATGCTACGCTGTACTTAAAGGATGCCTGAAAATATAAAAGAGTTGCATTTTGTTGATCCTGCAATCTTTTATTGAAAAGCGTCAAAAATTAATAACAATGTTAGTAACACCGTTTTTAACAATAAAAAATTGAAATGATGCCACAAATAATATTTTGAATTATCTTTTCTTTAAAAAGAGTTGTTAGTCACATGTAAATATAATCAAATTGAGTTTATAGTTTTGAATAGAATTCCAATTCAACAGTTATTAATTAAAATAAAAGTGTAATACAGTATTTCCCAGGTACAAGCACTATCACAAATGCACCGGAGACCAAACAACCACATGAGATTCAAGCTAATAGAAATCCATTTTTCTTATTGCTGTCAAAGGCTTCGTCATCGATGAATTGCCATCTGGTCGGAGAGGGTTTTTATATTTGGGGGTGCTTATATCAAGGAAATACTGTAATTTATTTATCGATCCAGAGCTCTTCTACATGTTCGTGGTTTTCTGTTTTTCTTTGCACTAAATACTGGTGTACTTTCGGCAGATTACATTGTTAATATATTATATAAAGGGTGGGCCATTTAAAAGTTTAAATTTAAAAATGGAAAAATGGAACAAAATGATTTGAAATTTTCCCAAATGTATTCCTTTATTGTGAAGTACAATGACGCTGCTTACCTGACAGTACCTCATTCGATCGAATCAATTTTCGTGCACTTCTTACGGTATACGAGGTGGTATCTCGGCAATGGCATCATAAATGTTGGCCTTTAAATGCTAAATTGTTTCTAATTTGTCGACATAACATTTTTCTTTAACGGCCCTCCATATAAAATAGTTCAACTGCAGCTTTTCGGCGGCCAAATCACATCACCATTTCAGCTAATATAACGGCTATCAAACAATAAATCGATTGCAGCATGAAATGTGTGGCAAGTTGCATTGTCCTGTTGAAACCAAAAATCGTTCAAACCAATACCATGAAGAACGGTTACAAAAAAATCGGTTATCGTGGTGTTAAAGGTCTTCATTTTCAAAGAAACATGGGCCAATGATGCCTCCTTTTCACAAGGAGTACTAAACCGTCATTAGTTTCTGTAAGATCACGTGTGGGTTTTCTGAGCCCCAAATACGGCAATTTTGCTTATTAACGTACCCACCACGGTGAAAATAAACTTCATTTGAAAAGATGATTTTTTTCATTCCCTGTCCACCATCTAGGGAGCTCATTAGAGCAGCGTCATCTAACAGAAAGGAAAAATTTCTGTGTTAAGATCCGTAAGTAGATTTTTGAATTAATAGCTGACATGGCTATTAATTCCCACAAAATTTTAAAATTCCGGGGTTTGGAAAATAACACAAATTGTCGTTGTGTCCTATGAAGCCCAGATACTTAAGGATTTCATAACAATAAAAATAATTCAATTTAATTAAATACAATAAAAGGGAAAATTTTTTATTTAAGAAGTATTTTTTCACTTCCACTAACTTCTATAACATTCAGCAAAAATTTTTACACAAAGGTACTCATCTACTCCCTTAAAGTGTATCATTGCGACGATCATGTAATTTCCAGCTGCATTTGGGTCAGGTACAATAAAATCCAATTCCAAAATATTATCGAATGTAAAATTTTGCTGAAAATTTTTTAAAGGAAATCATTTTCAGTAAATTAAAGCAAATATTGAAGAAAAAAACTTTCCAATACTTACACCTACAAAAAAGGGACATTTTCGGTTTTCTTCAGAAACATATCTTGTGTGCTTATGCCATAACTCGGTAGGACTAAAGATTGCTTTGCACAAATCTGGTCGGTTTAAATTGTAAATCGTAGGAGACCATCTATCACGATCTTTTTTAAATACTTGTAGAGTTAACCTGTCCTATATAAGGAAAATAATAATAATTCTATATACGGTTATATGTGTATGTATGTATGTATACAATTTAAAATACCTCTCCTAGGTGTTCAGTGCCAAGATCTCCTATAAATATTGCTGAACCATATGCATGAATAGAATCATTTGCCAAATATTCAAATTTACTATTCGACATATCGAAATATCTATCTACAAAGTACACACCGGATGCATTGCAAGGTTCAAAAAGTTCTTTATCCTGATATGCTATGCTGTACTTGTAGGACATCTGAAAATATAAAATTCTATCGTTTGATTTACTAAATGTGTTCGAAGACTTACGGATATTTTATAAGCGTTTAAAGTTAAAAACAAGGTTAGTAACACTCTTTTAAACATTGCGAAGTTGTAATGAAACCGTTAATAATATTTGTGGACTAGTAAGCCTTTATTTATACTTCAAAACAAAATAAATTCCCTCAAAATATAATTTCACGTTGTTAACGTTTTTTAATAGATCATGTAAGTGTAAGCGATATGAGAATTTAAATAATAGTTATTAAGCAAAATTAAACTGATAATTAACTTATGCAATAAGCAAAGACACCAACCAAAATTAGAAAATAACTATGTATATATATATCAGAGATCAGCAATGAATCGTTTTTTCGCTACTCATAAGCATTCATGAAATTTTGAATATAAGTGAGTCAACAATATTGAAATTTAACTACTCTGATTCTTTCGTACTCACTACAACGTTGATTTATAAGTATGAGTACAATGAGTATGAGTACTACGTTGACATCGAACTCATACCATTCGAAATATGTTTGATCCATATGCCTACTCATTCAGATTCATAACTTTAGAAACATACTCATAAATAATTCGAGTGACTTTGCAAGCAAAGCAAACACGCAGCCTTCTAGTGAGTATTGTAGTGTTCGTACGCGAATCATACTTATTTTGTGATTTTTGTAAATGTTGAGTCATGGAGAGTCGAAATCAGCAACTTCATGCGTATTGTTAAGTATGAGTATGATGAGTACATCAAACTGTGAATATGAGTAGAGGATCCATGCTATTAAGATAAGTATAAATGCGTATATGTTTCAGAAATTATGAGTATGTTTCGATTTTACTCATCTTTTTGATTACTCATTGTTGATCTCTGCACACAGGGGTCGTTGGTAATTGTTGCGAAAATAGTTCCTAAAGATTAGAAATTAGAAGTCTGAAGTCGCCGTAGTCCAGTGGGTAGTGTGTTGGCTTATTAGACGTAAAGCCGAGGTTCGAGCCCCAGGCCAGACATCAAGACAAAATACTAAAAGTATTTCTTCTGCGACTTCCTCTCAGCTGATTTCTGGCAGAAACTCTGAGAGTAAATAAAATTGCCATGAAAAAGTTTCCAGACAGATTTCGACAGATTCGGAGTCGACTTTAAACTGTAGGTCCCACCACTCATGTATAAAATTAACTCACACAACATATGTGGTGTGAGAGACTAGGTCGTAATCCTGACTGAAGGGTTGTAATGACCAATTATGTATGTACATCCATACTGTTAGAGTTTACATGAGTCATTTCCCTCCGGAAATATTTTTTCTTCATTAAACATACCAAAAATATTTGTAAGCATGTACGAGTACGATTAACATCTGACTGATTAGAATGCATATGTATGAGTATGATTGCATGTGGCAATGATGGATTGAGAATGATGTGTGAACTTATAATTACAAACACGTACGTACGTACACATGCATTTCATAAAACATGAATAAAAACATTATAACAGCCGAGTTTATTATTTGCAATCACTCACTCATTAACCCAACAACTGCAAAAATAAATAAATATCACAAATACAATACATGTGTACATACATATGTATGTATATATAAAATGAATAACAACAACAATAAGAAATAAGAAAAATAAAACCAAATAAAAACCAACACAAAAATCGAATTGACAGACATTTGTCTGACATAAAATGTAACGTCAAGTCATTCAATTTGACTGGCATGTTGTTTATAAGTTATTGTATAAAAGTTTCATTTCATTTTTGAATTTTTTTGCTTTCTTTCGTTTATTGTGCCATTTCTGATTCCAACTACGCTTGCAATTTTTGCAAAAAAATATTTTTTTTGCTTTATTTTTGACGAATATATTGTCAGTGCAACTGAAAGTAAAATGAAAATGAAAAATAAATATTTTAAACAGGATAAGAGCAAGACATACATATACTAGCTTTGATTTTCAATTTGATTGACATTTAACGCAATGAAAAAATATATGTATATGTAAACTAACTTAACATAACTGAAATTGTACTTGAAATATGAATTGTGGTTGTAGTTTTCAAAAATCTAGATCACCATGTTCGAATTTTCATTCGTTTAAATTTTTTTTTTCGATTATAAAAAGTACACTGAAACACAACTTTAGCATATGTTGTGCTTTTCCCTGCACAAAGTATATCTTTTAAGTCACTTGCTTTAAGGTTATGGGTAGATTGGTCTTTGCTACACCTTAGTCAGAATTAATACCTGGCTTCTCCCACCACATATGTTGTGTGTGTTAATTTTATACATGAGTGACGGGTGACCTACAGTTGAAAGTCGATTTTGAACAACTGATTTTTGAGAAACTTTTCATTGCAATTTTATTTACTATGCGGAGCTTTTGTCAGCAGATTGCTGACAGGAAGTCGCCGAAGAAATATATTTCGCATTTCGTTTTTGTGCGAAATTTCTGAGCTGTGGTTTGAACGACGGGCTAGCATCTAATAAGCCAACACATCATCTACTAGATGGGTAATATCATAATTCATTGCTTTATATAAATAACTTGTATCTGTACTTTTATTTATTGATCTCAACTCTCTATTATCATAAGCATTTTACTTAAGCAGCCGTTGAAACCGTCCTGCAAACTGACACACAAGCCAGGAGAATAATCCTCTGACACGTCAACGCCTTACGTCGGCCAACAGCAGACATGATCGTCTCGTATCACACGGCTGCACCATATGCCGCACAGGCTAGGTCCACCGTATATGGTGCGTAAGCCCGTCTGCTAAGGCCCCAGTCATTCCTAAGGATACGCCTGAAGCTGCTACTTTTGTCAGCTTCTTCCTAACTCTTTCGATATGCAGTAGGAAATTTAACCGTTCGGTCATAGAAATATTTGACTTCTGTTGCATTCCTATGACTATAATTGTAGTATAGATGTGCCATAGTACTGCAGCTATACCATCTGTTGTTTTGCCCACAACCTATATAGAGTATACCTGAAAACCTCTGCCAATCCTATCTCTCTTGCAAAGTGCAGAATGATATTCCATATCAAAAAGCATAACTCCCTGCCCAGCATCTTCTAGTTGCCTGCATGTCTTTCTTCTGAGAGACACTAACACTAAGCGGTTCCCAAGAATGTACTTTGGGGCTTCATTCTCCTCAACACATAATCTATATTCAGGCCTTAAGGAATTTAGATGAAGTTTTCCTTGAGTCTATAGCGTCCAGTGAGAAGGCAGGTCTCTTCTCATTGTAATTTTGCAAAATTTTTGGTTGTTTCAAACACATTTGATTTGAGAATACCCTTCCAAATTTCTCCTGATACAGCATAGGAAGGTTTTGGAATTATAAGCAGCGTGAATGCAAACCCCTCCCTGCTATCCCATTTTCTTGTCCATGAAGACGAACTCCCTTATGGAATGCTAATCCACATGAAATGGAGGATTTGAATATACTATCGTACATTGATATTGGCAATCTAAGTCGCTTCATCTAAAGCTCCGAGTGTTTCCTAGACTAAGGGGCAAATGGGAAACTCGTGTATCACAATGATCCCTATCTGTAGCCTAAGTGTGTCAGCTTATACTTCATGTATGGACAGCCATTTCTACTTACCTAAGCTTATACATTAGTTCTGAAAGATTCCCACTTTTCCGAGTGTATGGGGTCGTATCTCGGCAATGGCATCACGAATGTTGGCCTTCAAATGCTCAATTGTCTCTGGTTTGTCGGTATAACAATTTTCTTTAACAGTACGACACAAAAATAATCCAACAATGTCAATTCACAACTCCTTGACACCACCATTTCGGCTAATTAAATAGCCACCAGCCGTTAGGCGCAATAAATCGATTGCGGAATGACAAAAAAATCGGTTATCTTGGTACGATAGTTGTCTCCATTGCCCGTAATGGTTGCGAAATCCCCATTTTCAAAGAAATATGGGTCAATGATGCCTCCGCTCTGCAAACCGCAACAAACATTCACTTGTAATGGGTGCATTGGCTTCTGTACGACCACGTGTGGGTTTTCAAAGCCCCAAATACGGCAATTTTGCTTATTAACGTACCCACCACGATGAAAATGAGATTCATCCGAAAAGATGACTTTTTTTTTGGCAAAATCGACTTCATCAAGCGGATGGTCATGTAAGGCTTCATTACAAGATCTTTTCGCAAAATTCGACGTAAGCTGGTGCTTGAAATATTCAATTCTTGAGAACGATAACGAGTTGATGTTGATGGATTCTCAGCCATAGCTTCAATATTTTCGGTTGTACGAACATGCTAACGTCTCGGCGCATCAACAATGAAACCAATTTTACGAACCTTCGGAATCAACTTACGTATACCTTCGCTACGATCAAATTTTGTAAATATTTGTGCAATTTCCTACAAAGCAAAACTACACATGCCCACAGTAAATAATTGTTTTTTAATTTTATTTTCAGGATTTCCAAAGACACTTCCAGGTCCGTATACTGTTAAATGTACCTAGCAGTCAATGTTCGAATTCGCGAAAATATAAAAAATTCCCATAATGGTTTTCGAAATTAAGTAACTTCAACCCCATATTCATAGACGCTCTACACCACTTTCTACTGGGTTCCGAGCCACTGTGACATAATGGGGAAAGAAAAGGCAGACGAACTGGCACGAAAGAGAACTAAGACGTCTGAGGAGAAGACGGATAGGATACTAGGGAGACATATTCACCCTACAAGAATATCTTTCATTCAACAAACCATAGGTGGTCCCACATACCTACATACATACATAATTGGTCATTACAACCCTTAAGTCAGGATTACGATCTAGTTTCTCACACTATTTTTATTGTGTATGTTAATTTCCTACATGAGTGGCGGGACCTACAGTTTAAAGTCGACTCCGAACTACAGACTTTTGAGAAACTTTTCATGACAATTTTATTTTAATCTCAGAGGTTTTGCCAAAAATCTGCTGTAAGGCAATCGCCGAAGAAATATTTTTTCATATTTCGTTTTGTTTGAGATGTCTGACGTGGTGTTGGAACTGAGGCCACGAGTCTAATAAGCCACACTACCTACTAGACTACGGAGACTACAACACCCGATGTTACTCTAGGTTAGATTAGGTTAGTGTGGTAGCTTCATACCAAAAGCTCACTTGAGCACGCATAGCGGCCCGTTGTGATGTCACAGGTGAACGCAGTTCCTGTACTGACCAAGTTCCCCCGAACCCAGGAGGGGAGGTCGATCTGCATATCCAAGGCACGACTACCCCACGCTGGAAAACCAGCCAGAAAGTTTGATAAACGAGGCTATATCCCTCACATCAAGGGACGATAGCTCCGTCAAGCTGACAAGGGTCGGAGAGCCAAATAACCTATATCTGCACATCGCAAGAGATGGGCATTGACAAAGAAAGTGGATAACAGTCTCGTCCTCCTCAGCGGATCTGCACCCACGGCAGAAGTCATTAAATGGGAGCCGCATTCTCTCCGCGTGTCTACCCATAACACAGTGACCTGTAAGCATGGCCACTGTGATTGAGATGATGCCGCGACCAAGTCCAAGTAACTGGTTGGTACGCCTTCTATCCATCCGGGGCCAGGTGAGTTTAGCGGTAGAGCAGGACTCCTCGTCGATCCAGGATAGGTTGGCGTCTCGGAAAAATTTCCGCGCGATGGCCAGTTTGATCGAGGAACCCGGGAACCCAGACAAGTGTGATACTGAAGCGCCCAGAAAGAAGGTTGAGGCAACAGCTACATTCCCTGACGATCCTGGAATTATTCGCAATGTTCGACAGAGACTTCATGGCAGCCTGGCTATCCAAAAAGATCGAGATGCGGATGTTACTCTAAGATTAAAAGATTTATAATAACAGACTAACAAACAAGTTCGATTGCTGTGTTGGATTCAAAACTAATGTTGTAAGATATTACAAGTGAATAACCAAAAGTGCAAAATAAATATCGTTTGGAAGCGAATTCCGGCACAGAATACTTCTTAATGAATTCAAACATTAACACCCTGTTTGACTACAACATGTTACCACTCTCAAACTCATCCAACAATCTACCGTTTTTGTTTTGGAGATTATCTTATCTATGTACGTAGAACGTTTAACTTTTCTGTGCGTGTAGCGTATGTTTGTCACACAGTTCCAAATCAGGCGTACGATATCTTGACAGTTTAAACAGCTTCCTTACCTACAAACGTTTCAACAATAATGGACCACTGCATGGGCAACATAAAAGAGGACAAGAAAGAGAATAAAAAAGTGCCCAAAGTAAAATCGTACAAATAAAGAATCAACAACAAAATGCCACATGCTCGTACAAAATATAAAGTGGTCGTGGACAATAATAAAGAAAAATAAAATAAGGAACATATATACATACATACTATTTAACTTTTGCCATTGTGGAGAGCTTTTTATTTACTTTTTTTTTCTTTTTTTCTTGGTTTAATATGGCTGCTACTGCTGTATACGAGCACATATTGCTGCCGCATTAGTTGTGTTGCTTATGTTACGTACGAATTGCTGTTGTTTTTTTTTTCTTTGATTGTTAATGTGTAACAACTTGACATTTTGTGTGTTCGCGGCATGAGATCAAAGCAATTGCTTAACTTTATGCTGCCATCATTTGGCACATAAAATCACATCGTTGCAATTGTTTGGCCGTCGTTTTTTTGCTTTTCAAACTGTTTTCATTTGGTGGTTTAAATTAGACAAACATTAAATAAAAAGTTGCCGGCTGTCAAGATTTGCAAACGATGCCATCATTCTTTCATTAGGCTCTTCTCTTTTTTGTTTGCCATTATATATTATTCTTGTTGTTGTTGTTGTTTGTTTGTTTGTCTTTTAATTTTATATGTCTTTAGTTTCAACATTAAAACAGTTGGCAGTTTGAAGGGATATTGAGAAATAAATTCATTTAAGATTTTAAAGCAAGTCGCTAAACGTATACATTTTTTAATCAGTTAAGATGAGTTTTTTTTTCCACCGCATGCTGACATACAAATGTATATATAAAGGCTAGAAACTGTGATTAATGATAATCACATGATTTATTATTGAATGAATGAAATTATATTTACAAATCAATTTCATACTAAACTAGACAACATAAAAAGGTTTGAATATATCCATCAAATGGGTGCCCTGGCAGTCTAGGGGGTAGTGTGTTAGACTATTAGCGTGAGGATCGTGGGTTCCCACCAGAGACTCTGGTCTGTGACACTACACCGAGCATATGGTCAAGTTACTCCGCTCATATATAATTATAATATAATTTGTAATTTTATTGTAATTAATAAATAAATAATTAAGAAATGAAAAATGTGTCGGTTGATTGTCAAGAGCTTCTGACTATTTACACCACCCGTAAATTAAAATGATGCAATATTATTGCTGCGCTTATGTGTCAGTAAACAACACTGGGATAGATTGTTTAATCCTTAAACAATTTTTTCCTGAAAACGATATAAAATATCTCCGTTTTTGGAAAAAAATTAATTAAAATGTTTTCTGACGACTTTTTAACGATTTTGTCTGATGTCTGACGATTTTGACGATTTTTTCTCAAATATTTGACGATTTGATGCCTCATTTATCTGACAGCTATTGTTTAATAAATAAATAAATAAATATCCTTAAAATATCCTATGATTCCCTATGAAATATTACTACCAGCAGATAGAATTCATAAACTAATAAATAAATACATATGTACGTATGAGGTGAGCCATCCATCGGCCTAAATCTCACCTGTACTCATTGTGCACTGTTCTGTATATTACTTCCACAGAACATAATGAATCGATTTACGCTTGAGCAACATTGGGATTTATTGGGCCAACGAGAAACTAGACAATGATATCGATTTTGCCCAAAAAAATCATCTTTTCGAATGAGAAGCTCATTTTCATTTTCGTGAGTACGTTAATAAGCAAAATTACCGTATTTGGGGCTTAGAAAACACACTTTTAGTCTTATAGGATCCAATGCACCCATTACGAGTGACTGTTTAGCGCGAAGTGTGAGGCGGAGGTAACGTTGGTGCATATTTCTTTGAAAATGAGGGCGGCGCAACCATTATAGTCAATGCAGATACCTACTGAACCATGATAATCGATTCTTTTGTACCCATTCTGGATGTCTGGTTTCAACAGAATGCAGCAACTTGCCACACATCTCATGTCACAATTGATTTATTGCGTCAAATGTTTGAAGGCCGTTTAATTAGCGGAAATGTTGATGTCAATTGGCCGCCAAGAAGCTGCGATTTGACACCGTTGGAATATTTTCTGTGGGGTGCCGTTAAAGAAAAATGTTATGCCGACAAACCAGAAATAATTGACCATTTGAAGTCCAACATTCATGATGCCATAGTCTAGACACGACCCCATATACTCGAAAAAGTTTACGAAAATTGATTCGATCCAATGAGGTAATGTGAGGCCAGCCGCGGCAGCCGTATGAATGAATAAACCAAGTGTTCCGGTATGCAGTGAGATTTTTTTTGTGAAAAAAATTCTCTTTTGAAACATAGCAATGAGTCACTCAATGCTCAACCCCTCTTAATAATCGAAGAGCTACTCAGCCAACGCATGCACCATCAATAAAAGCAAATAGTTATCGGAAGCAGACAACTCTAGTGTATACAGTGGTTGGTTTAGCAGCTGCCAGCCTAATGCTGTGATTATATTCCGAACCAGTTTTGCCTTTTGTGCTCGTGCATTGTCGTGTTACAAAATTGCTTTTACGTGTTTTGCAGTCCATTCTGCTTGTTTTTCGAAAAATGCATGATTAAAATTTATCATTTGTTGGCGGTAGCGACCTGTATTAGCAGTTTCAAAAGGCTTTAGTGCACGTGGTGCACCAAACCTTTCTGGTACCACCAGACGCACAGCATTATCTTTCTGCCGAATCGATCTGGATTTGCAGCCAAAGTTAAGGTTTGTTCCTGATCAAACCATGAGTTTTTCCGCTTAGGACTTTAAAAAAAATCTATTTTTCATCGCCAGTAATAATTCAATGCCATACTGACATTTAGAAAGAAATATTTTTTTATATTTCTTTTTGAAACTGAATTTGAACAATGGGTTCGAGTATAATAAGCCAACAGAACACCTACTAGACTTCGGCGACTGTCATAATAACTTTCTATTCTCTTAAGAACTTTACTATTGAGAAGTAAATTCGAACTATATTATTATAGTATCGAGATGCTACAGTACAGCAATCATACAAAATATTGTATTCCCTCAACCAATGTGGGACATCTCTTAATAACGAAGTTCACAATGCACAAAGCAAATTGGGAACTTACATGGTTCCTGTGATTATTATTGTAGTATAGACGTGCCATAGTATTGCGATCATACCATGTATTGTATTGCCTTCAACCTATATAGGACATCTTTTAATAACTTCCAATCGTAATACACTGACAAAGTTCAGAATTATATTCGATATCAAAAAGCATGATACCCTGCCCAGATGTTTTACATCTGAGAGGCACTAACATCATGCGGGTTTCAGGCATGTAGTTTGAGAATACATTATCCTCAACACAGATTCTGAAGAAGATCTTTTGAGTCTATTGTGTTCAGCGAGAAGACCGGTCCCTATTCATTGTAATTTTCCAGCAATGGTTAAGATTGTTTCAAACACATTTGGTTTGAGAATGCTCTTCCAAACTTCTTTTGCTACTCCACAGGAAGGTTTTGGGATTATAAGCAACGTGGAAGCAAACCTTCCCCCAGTAAACCCAACTCCTTGCATATGACCGCGAATTATCACATGAAGTTGTTTTCTTTGATTCTTGCCAAGCTGAATGAGTTTGTCCAGACAGTCTGCACTGTAGTATCCTGGTATCCTTTGTTCCCTACCAATCTGAATAAGCTTGTTCAGACAATCCCATACCATTTTTCAGTGTCAACCTCATATTTATTGTAAGCTCGAATGAAACTTTAGCTGCCAGATAGGATTTCTATGTTCCTTTTTTGTACTTTCCAGTTGAATTGAGCACAACATTCGATTACATACGCTTGAAAGATATCAGAGAGTTCCATGTTCATGGATTTGAAATACTTAACTGAGGCTTCTGCCGCATAATCTATCACGCAATTGGATCTAGCAAAGTGTAACCTTTTTTCTCATGCCTCGCTAAAGGAGCCACCTTAATGAGTTAATTGCTAGTCATCCTTCTAAGTTGGGTTCCGAGTTATAGCGGAATGCTCGGTAATGAGACGGCGGATGCTCTTGCTAGATTATATTCACTTCCTGAGGGCGATTTTATAGTTGGTCCTGTTCTCTCAATCTGCCACCTCTACGGTCTTACCAATGGGTGGGTCAGGTTGGAAGAGCAGAGGCTTTGGGAGAATGGATCGGGGTATTATGTTTCTATGATACCTATGACCTGCTATAGACAGTGTTAGAACAGATTGGCTGCTGGGCTTGAATAAGACCAGTTTGAATTTAGTTACTGGGTTTATTACGGGGCACAGCAAGATTAGATCGCTGACAAGGATCTGGAATAGATCCCAGAGGAAACTATCGAACACATCCTCTGTAACTGTCCAGCACTTAGTACGTTGAGGACCCTGGGCAGGGGTTTCTTCCAGGTTTTGAATTCTTTGTCGAGTGCCGACATTAAGGCTCTGCATAGATTCAATACTAGTTTAAGCTGGTTGAGAAGTTGTAGTTGCCGTAGAAGTTCTAGTTGCCGTAGTCTAGTAGGTAATGTGTTGGCTTCTTAGACGTAAGGCCACAGTTTAAACCCATGTCAGACATCAAAACGAAAATATGAAAAAAATATTTCTTTGGTGACTTCCTCTCAGCAGATTTCTGGCAAAAACTCTGAGAGTAAATAAAACTGCCATGAAAAGTTTCTCAAAAATCTGGTGTTCGGAGACGACTTTAAACTGTAGGTCCCGCCACTCATGTATAAAATTAACACACCCAACATGAGTGGTGTGAGAAGCTAGGCCGTAATCCTGACTGAAGAGTTGTAATGGCCAATTATGTATGTATGAGTATTGTTGAGAAGTGCTAGGGCTTCAATAGTCTCTAATGTGCTTGTGCTCTGTATTATTCCTACGCTTCCTTATTCTTCCTTTCTTACTTCCTATCCTTTCCCCTACATCCACTATTATCCTCTCTCATTTAGGACTTAGCAGAATGGGTTAACTTGACCTCTAAATATTGTACTTGTCTCAAGGGCAAGTACAGGTCCCCTAACCTTAACCTAATTGATAGTTAAGCTGTATTGTTAATAATGAAGATTTGAGTTTGCTATCCTATGCTATGCTTGAGATAGGATCTTTAATCACGATGTCGTACAATTGAAAACTTAAGCAAATCACGAAACCTCAAAGCAAAACTTGCATTTCCTATGAAATGAAGCAGTCGTTTAGCAGAGGCAAGCAATTTGAATGAAAATCACTTCGTTTAAATCTCACAACACAATATACGAACGTGTTTAGATACAAACAGCAATTTCACCCAATTTCCTTAGTCATAAAAACAGACACATACACGCCGTCATATACAAACAAGAAAAAAAAAACACCAATTAAAGCACAAGTCGGAAGTAATAAATTTCATACAAAAGTCCAACAAAGAAGAAGAAAAAAAAACAAATTAAATGAAATTAAATCTTCCTAATTATTATGATCATTTTCATATAATTTCATACATACATACATACCACATACATATTAAATCGTTTTAGTTCTCCCCATCATGTTGTGTTGATTAAACGCTAAATTTCATTTATCTCAGCATGTCTGAAGGAATGCAGGCATTACGAATGAGTATTTCTTTCAAATTTGTTAATTAATTTGAAATGATTTTTGGTTTGTTATATTGTCTGTCTGTCTGTCCGTCCGTCTGTCTGTATATATACGTTGTATTTTTTTTTATTATTTGTTTTAATATGTTTTCTCATTTCATCGTTTTCATTATTTTTTCATTTGTATGTTGTATGAATGAATGACTGACTGAGTGAAAGAATGTACAATTCATATATGTATACATGTGAAGAATATTTCATGGATGGGGCGGCTTTTTGATCTCTTGCTTGTTTATATACAATTTGATTGCCTGTGTTGATGGATCGCACAATGCCTTTGATCATTTGATTATTGCGTGGCCCGTAAAAGGCAAGCGGGAGCTTATTTGTTCCCTCTTCCATCCATAAATATATATTCATGAGTCTACTTAAATACAAACACACACAAAAAAACATTGTATAAGTAAGAGCAGCAGAGTAACAACAGCAGCAGTAATAGTGGTGGCATTTCCCAGTTGTTGGCACAGTAATATCAACATTTGAAAACAGCAGCAGCAATAACATCTGAAACCATTTAGTCATAAAGACAAACTGGAAAATTTATTGGAGTTTCTTGATTTTTTTTTCTTATTTTCTTCTGAAAACAAAAAATTTTTAGTCTTGGTTATGTAAAGTTAATGTATTCAGTCTGAATGCAGCACCAAATGATTTATAGAAGTCATGTTGTTATAATGCTCTGTAGCTAATTGTAGCAACCTATGAAACCAGTTTTTAAGGTATTAGTATAAAACTAAGCCTCCTAATATATACGTACTTATTTAGCCATTACAACACTTCACTAGGATTAAAACCGAGCTTCTCACATCACCCCTGTCGTGAGTGTTAATTTTATCCCAGAGTGTTGTCTGTTTATCCCTACGCCGTAGTCTAGTAGGTAGTATGTGGGCTTATTAGACGTAAAAGCCAGGGTTCAAACCCCAGGCCCATCAAAACAAATACAAAAAGTATTTCCTCGGCGACTTCCTCTTAGCAGATTTCTGCCAAAAACCCGGAGAGTAAATAAAATTGCCATGAAAAGCTTCTCAAATAAAGTGTAGGTTCCGCCACTCATGTATAAAAATTAACATACACAACATAAGTGGTGTGAGTGGTGTGAGAAACTAGGTCGTAATCCTGACTGAAGGGTTGTAATCACCAATTATACATGTATGTGTTAGTAACCTGCAGCATTCTTCGTGCAACAGATCTTTGAGAAACATTTCATGGCAATTCTATTAATTCTCAGAGTTTTTGTCAGTAGAATATTGAGAGAAAGTTTCGAAAGAAATACCTTTTTTGTATTTCGTTTTATTCTAGATGCCCAAGAGCTGGGGCTTGAACCATGGTCTCTCATACATAACTGGTCATTACAACCCTTCTTTCAGGATTACAACCAAGCTTCCCACACCACTTATGTTGTGTGTATTAATTTTATACATGAGCCAAAGGACCTACAGTTTGAAGTCCACTCCGAGCAACAGATTTTTTTGAGAAACTTTTCATTGCAGTTTTTATTTATTTTCAGAGTTTATGGCAGAAATCTTTTGAGAAGAAGTCGCCGAAGAAATATTTTTTTATATTACGTTTTGCTGGAGATGTCTGAACTGGGGTTTGAATCGTGGCTTCACGTCTAATAAGTCATCACACTACCCCCTAGACTACTGCAACTTTTAAGCATAATTATAGCACACTCAAATAAAATTGCAGTTTATTTCAATGCCTCTATCGAATGATTAGAATTTGGTTTAATCGGGCTGAATATGAACGATGGATTGCTTTATGTTGCCTTTGAAGACCACCGTCCCTGGTAGCCTATTCGCGTACAGATGCGACTTAAGAAAACCCTATATTAAGAGGTCTAACGTACTGAAATCTCAAGATCTCGGTGGCCAGTTTACATTAATTCCACGTGAAATGAGCATGCCCTTTAATTGCTGGTAATGTGGCACATTAGTGTCTATTAATTCAAACAAAGTTGATTATCATGAACGTATAGTGCTCAGCTTTGACAGTGATGGACTGGCCAACGTTTTACTCATAGAACTATGGACAGATGAGATTGCCAGCGTGAAAAAGTGCTGTGAACTTAAGGACATTATTAATGATTGATCGGAACGGTAGAAGTTTTTTTTATTGGTAAGGTTAACGGAAGATAAACTACATTTCGCATAAGGGTTTTAGTGTCAGAACCTATCTCTCGGGCTCAGTTCGTAGAACATGAACACATTTCATCATAGAACACATTTCCATGAGGAAAGAGTAGTCCTTTGAAACAAAAATTAATTTGAAAGAGGGCTCTGTATAGTACCTTTAATAACCTATATGTTGGCGAATTAATTGGAGGACAACTCCCTTTGCAGAAGTGTTGCTGAATTCTGGCCCCTCTTTCATGTAATTTAAAGCTTCTGGATTACTTTTTATGGGTTTATGTTAAGTAATCGGTTTATGTTGGCAAACTGGCAACTGTTGATCTTTGGTTCCAACAAGACGGCTCTGTAGAATGGGCTTAACAATCTATTTGTTGGAAAGTCAATTCGATTCTTTCCAAAAGTGATTTTGAAGTCTGGCCCCTCTTTCATGCTTTTTAAAGCTTCTGGATTACTTTTTATTGGTTTATATTAAGTCATCGGTTTATGTTGACTAACTAGCAAGTGTTAAGGCATTTGAAAGCCAATATTTCGCTTTACGATTAGTTTTATTGGTCAAAATTCAAAAATATTGTAAAGAATTCTGTGGCTCGTAACCACAGAGGTGTACATGTTTTCCTGGCTGGAATGTATTTTACCTGGTTTAGCTTTAGGGCCACTGTAGCTTTGATGAAGTAAGAAACAATGTTCAGAGATGCAAACAGCATTTATTCTTCATTCCGTCACAAGCATTTTGAAACCCAACTAGTATTTCCACTTAAGACTAAACCACACTGTGATAGTGTTCAAGAACATTCCAAATTGTTATGTATGTTAGGCCCACAAGCCACAAGCAACATGTGGCAACAACAATACGTAGAAAGTACCAAAAATATCTTCAACAATCGTCATCATCTATTAGTGATTGATGATCATGATGATTGAGAAAAACACCGCAAAGAATATCGACTGAATGAATGAATGAGTGAGTGAATGAGTGATCTTGAGAAGAAAAAATAAATTATTAAGCAGGTCGTTTTCAAGAGATTTTTTTTTTAATTTTATTACGATAAACAAACGTAAGACGATCGATGGAGATGCTGGAGAGTGAGGAATACGAATACAAAAAAAATTAAACGAATTCAGAAGTTCAAACTGATATTGTAAACAGCGGGGCATAATTACCAGACATGATGACTACGTAATGAGTTGCTTTTTATTTTCATATTAAAGATTTGATTTGATGCGTGAGGGTGGATGCATGAACAAGCGCCTTTTTATCTTCACGGTAGGCAAATCTAAATCCCCATAGCGATGTGTTAAGTTGTGTTGTATTGTGTTGTGTTATGTTTTCTAATGTTGTTTTTTAAGGGCGAAAAGATCAAAGATTATCCGACATATTGTTTTTGTTGATTTGATTTTCTACAATAATTTCTTAGAATCAGCGGGAAATTTCTTTTTAAATATTTCCGCCAAATATTCAGTTTTTTTTTGTTTTTACTGTAATTCATAGCTTTTATTATGCCTAATAATATGGTTATCCCCCTTTGCTTAAACGTTCGAATATCGTTATCGGCTTGTAATAACATTCATTGAAAAAGAAAAAAAACCAAAAAATTCCACGAAATATTTTTTTAAAATTTTTATTTGTTTGTTTCCCCTGTCTGTTAGAAGACTTTTTTTGGCCTCCTACCTTACCAACAGTTTCGTTAAAAAATTTCGATTTCTATGAATGCTTTATTTTTTGTAATTAGTACTGCAGTTTGTGTTCTAAAAGGAAAGGTAATAAATTTTATTTATGTTTTTTATAAATTATAGACAACGTACAGTGAGCGTCAAAAGAAACTATACATTAAAAAAATATATACATTAATAAATTACCGTTATTTTTATTTTAAAATTGTTTCATTGCTTGTTTTTAAAATTGAAGAAAAAAAAATTCCAAAAAATATCGAAATTCGAACAAATTTTTTCGGTCACTCTCCTTAAATGATAAAAGTTGGTAATTGTTAGAATTTTATCCATAGTGTACAGTTTTTTTTCGATGCTCACTGTATGTGTGTATATTTCATTTCTAAATTATCTTTAATAAATCTTTATTTTTTATACCAAATAATTCCTATAAACAACACACAAGAAATCATTTTTTAAGGCCTTAAATTGCCAACAGATATCAAGCAATAAACAAGTTCAAACTCGGCTTTATAAACACATTATTGACCTACCACTGCAATTAGATATCATATGAAAGAAAACATATTTGGAGCCATAATTTTATGACAGACCTTATAAGACCCAAGTAACTTGTGACCATTCAGGAGGCTTCCAGTTTAACTTAACCTAACCATGTTTGCACAAATCATTTATTGCCTATTCAAGTAATTTAAATGAATGACAAGAAATGACAATACATCACCTACATACATATATCATTGGTCATTACAACCCTTTAGTCTGGATTACGATCAAGCTTCTTCTACCACCTTAGTTGTGTATGTTAATTGTATACATGAGTGCCGGGGACCTACAGTTTAAAGTCGACTCCGAAAGACAAATTTTCGAGAAACTTCTTCACGTCAATTTTTTATTTACTCTCAAAGTTCTTGCCAGAAATCTGCTAAGAGCGAGTCACCAATGAAATATTTTTTCATATTTCGTTCTATTAGAGATGCCTGACGTGAGGTTTGAACTGTGGCCTCACGTCTAATAAGCCAACACACTACCTACTAATCTACTACGGCGGCTGTACTAGAGGCTGTCTAATGTCTCAAAAGAACGAATATTATGTGGTATACGACAGATGTTCTGTCAGGAGCGGAAAGTTTTGGCCCAAAATGAAATATTTCGAGCCTATTTGGAACTCGTTACTGTTTTCTAAGCAGGAATATAAGTCATAGAAATGTAGATATTTGAATAGAAAGCAAAAAGGTGGGCCATTGACATCACGAATTTTGACCTTGAAATGCTCAATTGCCTCTGGTTTGTTGACATAACACTTTGCTTTAATGGCGCCCACAGATAATAGTCCAACGCTGTCAAATCGCAGCTTCTTGGCGGTATTAAACGGCCATCAAACGTTTGACGCAATAAATCAATTGTGGCATGAGCTGTGTGGCAAATTGCACCATCCTGTTGAAACCAAACAAGGTTCACCTCAATACCATTAAGAGAGAATTCAAAAAATCGGTTATCCTGGTGCGATAGGTGTCTCCATAGACCATAATGGTTGCGTCGTGCTCATTTCAAAAGAAATATGCGTCAATGTTGCCTCCGCTTCAGAAGCAGCACCAAACAGTCACTCTTAACGGGTGCATTGGCTTCTAAGACCACGTGTTGGTTTTTTGAGTTCCAAATACAACAATTTTGCTGACTAACGTACCCACCAAGATGAAAATGAGCTTCATTCGAAAAGATTATTTTTTCAGGAAAATTGACATCATTGTGCAATTTCTCGTTGGCCCATCTGTAACAATAAATCACAACGTAGCTCAAGCGTAAATCGATTCATTACTGTATTGACAGATTCGAAATAACCAATGCATCAAACCGAAAGATAACCCGATACCAAGGCCGAGAGGCAGAAATACTATCTGATAGTCAAGTCGCTATCAGATAGTATTACTATCTGAGGAAACTGAATCAGCAATAAACAAACAGGCCGTTCATAACCCTATTGTAGAGTGAAGTAAATGAGTGTCAAGGATTCAATTCAAACAAAATGGGTTTGAGGCAATCAAAACTTTTGTGTGGAAACTACAGTGGGACGAAATTTGAGCCATACATCAGACTATACAGGGGTAATATGAGGTTGGTAACCGATACATTGAAAGGACTCTTTAGAATTAGAGTGTTGTCACGAGCCCAACATGATTGTCACGATTCTGTCATGATGAGTGTTGATTAGCGGAACACATTCTTCGAACTCGTGGGGCATTAATAAATGCATATTGTGTGCTGGGCAAGTAAAGTGAAAACAGCATTCTGAAATTTGCGAGGGCAATAGGCTTGAAGGAGATATTTTAGGGATACCTTAGATAGAGTACAATAGATCGTAAGGTCACAGTAATAAGTTTCCTCTTCACGATAATAATAATACACGTCCTTGAAATATAAATTATTATGTGGCTTTTAATCATTTATTCACACTACAATTATAAAATGTACCATAAAATCAATCAAAACCCATGCAAATTTAATTTTAACTGCTGACTGCTGCTGTAATTGCTATTCAATTGATTTTATCAGTGACCATGACAGAAGCCGAACCATTTGTAACCACCATGGGATCTACAAGACCACGAGGACATATGGGATGAAATACCTCTTAATTGTTTCTGTTAAATTTCAAACATAATAAAATTAATTCATTACTATTGCACACAATAATAATTTTAATTGCTCAAAAATACGTCGCTTAGAGTCGACTTTAAACTCTAGGTCTCGTCACTCATATGTAAAGTTAACACACACAACATGGATGGTGTGGGAAGCTAGGTTGTAACCCTGACTAATGGGTTGTAGTAACTAAGTCAGAGAGAGGTCAGCAATGATTATTCAAAAAGATGAGTAGATTCGAATCATACTCATAATTTCTGATAATTATACGCATTCATACTTATTTTAATATCATGGAACCTCTACTCAAAGTTTGAAGTACTCATCGTATTTATACTTAACAATACGTATGATGTTGATTTCGTCTCTCCATGACTCAACATTTACAGGAATCGGGTGCGAACACTACAGTACTCACTAGAAGGTTGCCTGTTTGCTTCTAATCATTTATGAGTAATATAAGTATTTTCCTAAAGTTATGAATCTGGATGAGTAGGCTGATGAAACAAATTTCTGATTAAATGGCTGCGGCAATAAGCAAAATTGCTACATTTCTAGAGAGTTACATGGTCTGAGTTACACGTTGGCATCTTCATCTGTCCATATTTCGATGAATGGTAAACGTAATAGAGCCATGAGGTAATCACTAATGACATAAGGTTCCTACAAGATAACATAACTTAACATACGTATTGGCGGAAGAAAATAATGTAGAAAACTGCGTGAATAGCAATTACAGCAACAGTCAGGAAATTCATTTTGAATTTAACTGAACTCTATCACTGGAAAGAGTTCTTCTGAAATTCAGAAAGTTTTCTTAATTTTTATAACAAAATTATGGAATGTTTTCTAAAATATTTGTTATGTAAGCGTTAAAATTAAATTTGAATTGATTTTGTTTAATTTTATGGTACATTTTGTAATGGTAGTGTAAATAAATGATTAAAAAGGCTTAAAATATTATAAAATTTTTCAAAATATTTCAAACAATTGATTCGATTCAGAACAGAGACTCTACTATTAATTTACGTATGAATTGTTTTTTATGGTACATTTTATAATGGTAGTGTAAATAAATGATTAAAAGCCACATAATAATTTATACTTCAAGGACGTGTATTATTATTATCGTGAAGTGGAGACTTACTACTGTGACCTTACGATCTATTGTACTCTTTCTGAGGTATCCATAAAATGTCTGCTCCAAGCCTATTGCCCTCACAAATTTCAGATAGCACCTAATGTCCATTCATAAATGCCTTTCAAGCCCGAACAATGTGTTCTGCTGATCAATACTCATCATGACAGAATCGTTACAATCATATTGGTCTCGTGACACACTCTATTTCTAAAGAGTCCTGTCAATATATCGGTTACCAATCTCATGTTAGCCCTGTATAGTCTGATGTATGGCTCAAATTTCGTTCTACTGTAGTTTCCACACAAAAGTTTTGATTGTCACAAACCCATTTCGTTTGAACTGAATCCTTGACACTCTTTAACTTCACTCTACAACAGGGTTCTGAACGGCGTGACAGCTCTCCACCTTGTCTACTTGCTTATTGGTGATTCAGTTTCCTCATACAGTAATACTATCTGATAGCGACCTGACTATCAGATAGTATTTCTGCAACCCAGCCTTTGTATCGGTTTATCTTTCGGTTTGACGCATTTGTTATTTCGAATCTTGCAATACTTATGTCATTCTATTCTGTCACAATATTCAGTATACTATCTCCACTGAACGTAATGAATCGATTAACGCTTGTGCTACGTTGTAATTTATTGGAATAAATGGGCCAATGAGAAACTGCACGATGATGTCGACCTTGCCACAAAGAAACCATCTTTTCGAATGAAGCTCATTTTCATCTTGGTGGGTACGTTAGTAATCAAAATTGCTGTATTTTGGAGCCAATGAACCTATTACGTCTGACTATTTGGTGCGGCTTCTGAAGCGGAGGCAACATTGATGCATATTTCTTTTAAAATGAGGACGACGCAACCATTATGGTCTATGGAGACACTTATCGCACCAGGATAACCAATTTTTTGTACTGTCTGTGGTATTGATGTGAACGTTGTTTGGTTTCAACAGGATGGTGCAACTTGCCATACAAACGTTTGATGGCCGTTTAATTAGCCGAAATGGTGATGTCAATTGGCCGCAAAGAAGCTGCGATTTGACATCGTTGGATTATCTTCTGTGGGGTGCTGTTAAAGATGAGGGTTATGCCGACAAACCAGGGGTAATTGAGCATTTGAAGGATAACATTCGAGATGCCATTGCCGAGATACGACGCCATTCAATCGAAAAAGTGTACTAAAATTGGTCCGATCGCATGAGTTACTGTGAGGCCAGCTGCCACAGCCATATGAATGAAATAATATTCCATTTCTAAACGGAACAATGGCCAACTTTTTGCTTTCTGTTCAAATATCTATGACTTACATTACTGCTTAGAAAACAATCACGAGTTCCAAATGGACTCGAAATATTTAATTTCGGTGCCAAATCCATCCGCTCCTGACACAACATCTGTCGTATACCACATAATACTCGTTCTTTTAACCCATTTACAGCCAAACAAAATCTACAAGTTAAATTTTTTAAATTTCAAGGTTTATTTATTTTTAACAATGCAAAAAAACGGAAACGTAAAAAAAGTAAAAAAAAATAAAATTCAGGACATTTGAGGGTTGTACCCAAATTGGTACAATGGCCACTTATGAGTGATATTTTGCAAAACAATTTTTTTCAACGCAGAGTGTTTTTTGCATTTTTTGCAACTGCAGCGGCTTCTATTGTGGCAAAGGACACAACGCACACGCTTGGGAAGCTTGAGTAACTCAAAACTTGTAAAAAATTTATCAAAAAAGATTTTGTGGTTTGCATGATTCATGATAAATTTTTGTAGCAGCATTTTCACAACCCTAGCACCCAATGGCTCAGAAACAGGTGAGTTGGTTTACCACAATAAATATCAAAGCAGTAACAATATCCAGAGGAACTTGCTGCAACCCAGTTTTTATAACCAAACCGAACAGGTTTACCTCGAATATACTGTTTTGCTGAATGGCGACCGTAATATTTCACCAAGGATTTGTCGATAGAAATATGTTCGTGAAAAAGCCCCATTGGTTAAATTTTCTGATACGAATATCAGCAAGTTGACGTACTTTAAACATTTTGTCACTAGTTTTTGCAGCGTCGTTAGTAGTATACTTGTGGCCATTGTACCCTAATTGGAACAGCATTATTATATGTTTTCTAAGATCTTATACATTTATTGTATGAAACTAAAAATGCTTTTCAATGTTTCACTGTTTATTGAATTTTATATTATAATACAAATAACGACTCTAAGCTTTAGGTAGAAAATATAATTTTGGTTATAATTGACCTACCCCTACATGTGTATTTTTAATGAAGTTTAATAGATTATTACAACAAAAACAATAAATGTAGTTAAATTGCTTCATTTAATATTTATTCAGAACACTTTCCGCTATCCAATAATGCAAAATTAAATAAACTCGAGTACAGTTTTTTATACAGCCTTAATAATTAAGTGTTCCCAAATTGGCACAGCGACCGTAAATGGGTTAAGAGACTATACAGCCTCTAGGACAGTCACCGTAATCTAGTAGGTAGTATGTTGGCTTATTAGATGTGAGATTACGGTTCAGCAAAACAACATATTAAAAAATATTTCATCGGAAACTGCCTCTTAGTAAATTTCAGGCAAAAACTCTGAGTGTAAATAACAATTGCCATGAAAAAGTTTCTCAAAAATTTGTCGTTTGGAGTCGACTTTAAACTTCAAGTTCCGCCTTTCATAGATATAATGAACACACACAACATAAGTGTTGAGAGAAACTAGGTTGTAATCCCGAGTGAAGTTGAGTGCTTAAGGCATTTTTATCCTTTTTTAGAGCCTAAACACGTCGAAAAATGGTCAAATTTATTTATTAAAAATATTATTTCATCAGGGTTATTTAATTTATACAGCAAAATACATACATATGTACATAATTATTTTCTTATTATTCTCCTTCCAGGAAATTAACTTGTTTTTCTGCATTTTAAGGAAAAAAGCAAGAAAATTTCCAACTTAAAATTTAATTAAAATTTCTGTATTCAGAAAATTGTAGATGACAGGCCAATAAACGCAACAAACCCACAGTTCTTTGAATTGAAAAGTCAACAAAAAAAAGCGAAGGAAAGAAAATTACTATAGCAGAGGGGTGCCGTCATTGGAATTGACATTTCCAACTGGGTCTGAAAAAAATATACATACATATAAAAGGCAATATAGCCACTTACATTATGCAGGCGAGTGTTCAGTACAATTTTCTTTTTATAGAAATTGTCAAACATAAAAGAAAATCATCATGACACAGGAAAAAAACAGAAACATGCCATATCAAAAGCCTAAGAAACGCAACTTGTTTTTTGATTCGTTTTCATTTTGTGTGCCACACATTATTTCATAGAACGTTTCTATTTCTTTGGTCTTTTTTTTGTTCGTATTCTGACGTTTTTCAGTGTACAGTATTCAATAATGTCAAATCAAATAATACAAATAATGGAAGCTGACAACAAAGTGACAATTACTGACAATCTGACAGTGACAGTAGCCGTGTTGTATATACCGTACCGAAATGCTACACCTTAAGACACATGAATGATGATGCCATATAGGAACCACCAGGCCAACCATTTTTAGAATGAAATTAAAGAAAGGAAACAAAAATAAAAAATAAACGTCACGAATAGAAATAAAGGAGATGATATAAAAACGTACAAATGTTTATATGTGCCTATATGAGAGGACGTCATGTAGAGTATAAATGTCAGTTTAAATATTTTCTAATGTCTACAGACATACGTATACATTGAAACATGTCTGGAATGATACAATTTTTATATAAAATAACAAAAATCGAAACCGAAAGATAGACCGTGTGGCAGTGAAGCAGAATTTCCAGAGCTTATGAATTTAAAGAAATCTTTACCGACATGATTTCATTCCTTTCCTTCTTTTTATATGAAAAAACAAAACAATCACGCATCCCATTGTAGTTATTCCTTATGTTCATCCAATATAATGGAAAAATGAAAAGAGACTTAAAGCAGAAGCAACAACAACCACAATAACAAAAACTCTGTTTGAAATTGACAGCTACTGACAGTAAAAGAGAATGCAGTTAAGTTGTACTGTCAATAAACTTTCAGATTATGACATTATTTATATGTCAGATATCATACAACAACAATAATAACAAAAAAAAAAACAACAAAAACACTACTGAGTTAAACAGCACAACGCTATTAAGCCTGTCAGTTTATGAGCGGCCTTTTAATTTTCACAACAATAAAATGACTTAATGAGACACTCACAGCAACAGCAATACAACCACACAGCAAAAACAAAAAGGTAAACTGATCATAAAAAATTTTATATACTCATACTCATAGACTGTGTTAGTCTCATCAAGCGTAAGTAGGCGTCTCCCATAGTCATCACCATCATTGTCTACGGCAACCAGCAACACAGCATCAGCATCATGAATAGCAAGTAAATAGTTGTCCTCGTCATGTTAAATGTTAAGTTTATGGCAAGAGGTTGTGTGCTACGGAGGAATAAAAATCAGCATATTTAAATACACTGACAGAAAAATTGCTATAAAATGCAACAAAGTTTACAGCAAAATTTCGTTACTTAGTTACGTACTCAATTGGTTATTACAACCCTTTAGTTCGGACCATGGAAAGGGTATGCTGCCTTCGCAAATGACGCAGGCTAAGATCGAAAAAAACTTGAGCTGAGTTTACTATCGATACAGTGCAACGAGTGGGGACTGGGAATGCCACACGGGCATTACAACCCTTTAATCCATGAGCGACGGGATCTACCGTATAAAGTCGACTCCGAAGAACTGATTTTTGAGAGAATTTTCATGGCAATTTTATTTACTCTCAGAGTTTTTGCCAGAAATTCGCTGAGAAGAAGTCACCGAAGAAATATTTCGTCATGTTTCGTTTTGTTGGAGATGTCTGACCTAGGGTTTGAACCGTGAACTCACATCTAATAAGTCAACACACTACCTACTTCACCCTGGCAACTTCTGGGACTGGGAGTGAGCCCAATCAAAGCAGTGGTAGTACTGTTCATAAGAACATACAAAGTCCCTAAATTTTCTTCCCCTTGTTCAACGGGATAGCTTCCACATTATCCAATAGGATCATATTGTACAGTAAACTTAAACTGGAACTTGAACATACAATTCAGAACCACTAAGTAGGCTACTATTCTTTATTTTCGCAAGAGAAAAACAGGCCTGAATTGGGGTTTTGACCCTAAAAATGTATACTGGCTGCACAACTTTGCAATCAAATCAACTATTTTAAGCTATTGCTAGAGTGGACAATATAAGGTGGAACTGAGCTACCATCATAACCACAATATACCGGTAATCTCAGATTCTGTTTTTCTTATGTTTTTACCTGAGAGATGTTAAGAGAGAGCCTTAAGCTATGGCTATGAAAGTGTGTTATGTTTTGTACCGGTGTCTAGTTGTTTTCCTTTGGTTCACCTATGTTCAGCAATTCACTACCAGCCTTACACTTTTAACGCCTCTCTTTCTGTTTAATAGTGTGTGTATGTGTGATAAGCTTAACTTAGCTGTGCAAGTAAAAAGTCCCCCTTAACTAATAAAGTTTAAGCTTTCAAATGCTGTCATAAAATCCGTTGACACTTAACATCAGCAAAACTTTTTATTGGAGAAATAAAGGCATACATACATATGCCTGTATATGAAAAAGAGGATCTGTTAACTTAATTTCTAGTTTTTTTCCCCATCTTCTTTCTTTTTTATCTCATGTTTATGTCAGATTAACTTTAATGACAACAAAGTAAAAATTTCAAAATCAAAGAAAAATACGTTGAAATTTTATAAACTGTTTTGTATTCAAATTACGAGAGTATGACGTTAAGTGTCAATGAAATCAATTTTCAACTCGTTAATCTGCTAAATTATGATCAAACGTAAAATATAGCAACAACAACAAAAGCTAATGGATAACTACAGTGGCAGCATTTTATAAATTGATCAGTAGGAGGTGATGTTAGCCGTGGTAGAAAGGCTCCTTGTGGAGAGCGAGTATTAATCCTCTACATAAAAATGAATGGAGAGTTTTGTTTTGTTTCTTTTCGTTTGATAAGTATGCTTAAAGACTTTAATGGTTTCTAACTTAATCTACTTAAATGTCATTAAAAAATATTTACGATCAAAATTTTTTTTATTTCTTTTCAAAGAATAATTTTTTTACGATTTTTTTTCTTTTTTTATTCGAATACAAGTGTTTATAAAGAATGGCAGCACAGCTACTCGTACATGCCATATAATTTTATTAATTTTTTTTTTGATTTTTTTAAGCTGTCACATGCACTACTTTTGATTTGGTTGTTGTGGCAACAACATTCACTCACTCGCTCACTCATTCATTCATTCACACAATCTTCTTTAGGTTTGGTTAACGTGCGCCGTTGAGTTCTATTTGAATTTGTGATACAAAAAAAAACGCTTGGAAAAAAACCAGGAGAATTATTCATAGTCAAGTTTAGAAATCTGTTTGATACCAGTTGATTGACAGTTTGCAAATTGATTTTCATGCAAATGTCAAAATTTTTTGACAATTTAATCCATAAAAAAAATAAATAAATTGACGAGTGTATGGTATAATACGATTGAAGTCTATCAAAAAAAGAAAATAAGTATTTAAAGTAAAGAAAATAAAAGGAAAAAAAACTAACGAATTAAGATATAAAATCATCAGGCTTAAGTTACTTTTGGTGGCACATTACTTTCAAGCATCCTAGCAACCGTTAAGCCAAGTAATCTTTATTATAAGTTCTTTAAATAAGTTGCCAGTAAGTCGCAAAATTCTCTTCATACGATTGACGAATGTAGTGAAAAATAGATCTCAGTATTGCTCCAACCAAATGAATAAAAGAAACCTCGTAAATCGTAGGTGATACTTTTCCATAGAAGGCATAAATGCCCTCTCTATGACCATTGCACTTAAGGATGAGGCAGGCCTTTACGGGCTTGTTCGGGATAGAAAACTGTCCGGACTTAAACCCAAGATGATGATATATAATGGGTGGACCATCTACCGGCTTAAATTTAAACCATCGGTTATTTCGACAATACTTATATCATTCTATTCTGTCACAAAATTCAGTACATCATTACACTGAACGTAATGAATCGATTTAGAAACTTGCAGCGTATTTATTCTCAGATTACGGCCGATAACTATACTTTTGATATAGTCAAGGAATTTATTTATCTTGTCTCAGCCGTTACCACCAAAAATGGTGTCAGTCTAGAGATCAAGCGCAGGATCACTATTGCCAACAGGTGCTACTGTGGTCGCAATAGGCAATTAAGTACAAGAGATCTCTCTCGCACGGCAAAACTAATACTCTACATGACGCGCATCCTCCCCGTGCTTCTTAATGGCGTATAGGCATGAACGCTATTAAGCACTGATGCAGCAGCCTTGAGAGTATTGGAGAGAAAAGTGCTAAGTAAGACCTTCGGTCCAGTGTGAGTTGGCTATGGTGCGCAAAATTCAGAGGCGCTTAGAATGATGTGTTGCGGCAGGCCGAAATCCGTTAATCGGGTTGTTAATGGCCAATTAAGTAAGCAAGTAAGTAAGTAATGAATCGATTTACGCTGAAGCAACGTTGGGATTTATTGGGCAAACAAGAAATCGATTTTGCCAAAAAATAATCATCTTTTCGGATGAAACTCATTTTCATATTGGTGGGCAAGTTAATAAGCAAAATTGACGTATTTGGGACTCAGAAAACCCAAACGTGGTCTTACAGAAGCCAATGCACACATTACGAGTGAAGCGGAGGCATCTGTGGACAATTAGGACGGCGCAACCATTACGATCAATGGAGACACTTATCGCACCATAGTAACCGATTTTTTGTACTCGCTCTTCATGTTATTGATGTGAACGATGTTTGGTTTCAACAGCATGGTGCAACTTGCTGCACATCTCATTTCACAATCGATTTATTGAGTCAAACGTTTGTTGGCCGTATAATTAGTTGAAATGGTAATGTCAATTGGCTGCCAAAACGCTGTGATTTGACACAGTTGGTGTATTTTTTGTGGGGCGCCATTAAAGAAAGGTGTTATGCCGACAAGCCAAAGAAAATTGAATATTTGAAGGCCAACATTCGTGATGCCATTTCCGAGATACGACCCCAGACATTCGAAAAAGTGTACTAAAATTTGTACGATTGAATGAGGTACTGTGAGGCCAGCAGCGGCAGCCATATGAATGAAACAATATTTTATTTCTAACCGGTACAAATGCACTTCGTGACTAAAAAATAAACTTGGCAAAATTTCAAACCGTTTTTGTCTAATTGCCTTATAAATTTAAACTTGAAAAACAATTTTCTTCGGTTTCTCGTCTTTACATCTTCAGCAGATATTGTTTAGCATGTACACCAAGTCTCTAAAATTATTCGCAGTAGTGTAGTGTGTGTTGCCTTATTATACGTGAGGCCAGGGTTCACACCTCAGATCAGATGCCTTCAACAAAACGAAATATAGAAACATACATTAAGCTGTAGGTCCCATCACTAATGTATAAAATTAATACCCACAACATAAATGGTGTGAGAAACTAGGTCGTAATCTGACTGCAGGGTTGTAATGACCAATTATGTATGGATGAAAAAGTGTCTCAAACATGTCCTTTAGATTCAAAAAATATTTGCGTTTCCGACCAACAGTCTATACAAAATTATAAGAAGCAATGGCAGATATAGTGGATATCGACATAATTTTTTCCTTTTAAAAACATTAGGTCTTTATAGCTTGATTTCTTGCCTTTATTTCCCTGTACACATTTTAATGACCATTAAGTGTTTGTTTTTTACACAGTAATGTACTTATTTTAATGACCACATGCAGACATACGTAATGGGTATACGTACATGTATGAAGAAAGTCACCAACATTTTATCAACTGTACACTGATCTTCTCTCATTGTAAGAGGATTACATTTCATTCTGTGGTATAAATATTGTCACATAATGATTGACTGACTTGACTGCTCAGTGAGGTTGTTATAATATTTTGTTTATGTCAACATTATTGACAGAATTTCAATATTAAATATCAATCAATTATTAAGATTTTCAAGGCTGTTGCTTTTTTTTTACTTTCATAAAATATCAATTATTTGAATGACTGAGGAATTTATATTTAAAATAATATATAAAAAAATTAAAAAATAAATTATTGTATTAAGAAGTACTAGCAAATTAATGATTGACAGTGATATGCTTATATAAAATTCATATTGTTTTAAGGACAAAATTAAGTAAATTTTTTTTATTTTCATAAAAACAGTATAAACTAAAAAGGCAATCTTTGTAATTAACGAAAAAACTATGAAAAATTGTATACAGATGAACGTATATAAAGGCCCACCATTTTAAAAGTTTAGTTTTGAAAATGGCAAAAAAATAAATAAAAAAAGTTTGAAATTTTTCCAAATTTATTTTTTTGTTGTAAAGTACAATTGTTGCGATTAGAAATGGAATATTGTTACGTTTTTGCCCTTTTAAAAACGTTTAAAATATGAGTTCGTAGATTGCAAATAAAATAAAAAAAAATTGTGTTTAGTTTTAATTAAAATTCTTTATTATTCGCACAATTCCGTGTGCCACCTTTGGCAACTTGATTTAAACAACAGCAATTTGCTTTATTTGTTATTCTTCTTTACACTCGTTCGTTAGATCTTTACAATGGAGATCCTCAAATTATTATTCACACAAGACTGAATGAATTCTTCTCATCCCCTTGTCTGCTTTGCCTTGCCTTTTATATCGCTGGGTAAACAGTCTGATGCAGTGCTGCAAAACCGAAATTTTGAAATGGTACTGAACTATAACTGAAAAAGTACTTTTTCGCATCAATTGGTACTTTTGTAAAAGATACATACATACATAATTGGTCATTATAACCCTTCAATCAAGATTACGACCTAACTTCTCACACCACTTATTTTGTGTGTTAATTTTATACATGAGTGGCGGTACCTACTGTTTAAAATTGACTCCGAGCGACAAATTCTTGAAAAACTTTATCGCGGCAATTTCATTTACTCTAAAAGTTTTTGCCAGAAGGAAGTCGACGGAGAAATATTTTTTCATATTTCGGTTTGATTGAGATATCTGACATGGGATTTGAATCGTCTAGTAAGCTAGCACAATACCTACTAGACTATTGATTTATTTATATTTAATACACATACAGGACAAAAATAACTGATTCGGAACTTAACAAAACGTAAAAGCCCCGTTTTGTCAAACGTCGTTTCAACGTAAAGTAACATACGTTCGTTTGTAGCATATGAAGAGCAATGCAAATGCTTACCGAAATTACGTTACGTTTCGGCAAGCATTTTATTTGCTTTTCATATTCTAAAAACGAATGTACGTTCCATAGACGTTTGGCTAACCGGTGCTAAAGCCAAATTATACCTTTAGCATTGCGTTAAACATGTTGCTAATTCATTAATAGTTGAAAAGTGCAAGACATAAAGTATGTTATAATAAAAAGAGTACTAAAAGCGTCGCGGGGGTACTGAGATTTTTTTGAAATGAAAAAGTACTGAAAAAAGTACTAAAGTACTGAGTTCCTTAACACTGGTCTGATGAATGCTGTCGAAGGAGAAGGACTTTGCCTTTGCGAAATCTCTATAAATGTAAACATGTTGTTTTCGCTATTGTCGTTTGTGTATTTTGTTTACGTTTGTCCTTGCAGTGTTGTTGTTGCCTGTTTGTTTACTTTGTTTATCACATTTTTTATACTGATGTTGTTACTATATTTTTATTTATTAGTTGATCACAGAAAATAGTCCACCAGTGTCAAATCGCAGCTTCTTGACGGCAAATTGACATCACCATTCAACGTTTGACGCAATAAATCGATTATGGGATGAGATGTGTGGCACGTTGTATTGCCCTGTTGGAACCAAACAACGTTCACATCAATACCATGAAGAACGGATACAAAAAATCGGTTATCATGGTGCGATAGGTTTCTCCATTGACCGTAATGGTTGCGCCGTCCTCATTTTCGAACAAATATGGGCCAAAGATGCTCACTCGTAATGGGTGCATTGGCGTCTGTAAGACCACGTGTGGGTCTTATGAGCTCAAAATACGGCAATTGTGCTTATTAAGGTACTCACCAAGATAAAATGAAAATGAGCTGCATTCGGAAAGATGATTTTTTTTGACAAAATCACATTATCGTGCAGTTTTCCGCTGGCCCATCTAGCGAAGCGAAAACGAAGCCGATGATCATGCGGCTTCAACTCTTGTACGACTTGAACTTTGTAAGACGTCATACCAGTATATTTTCACAAAATTCGACGTAAGCTGGTGTTCAATTCTTCAGAACGATGACGAATTGATGTTTATGTCAGCCATACCTTCAATATTTTCGAGCGTTCTTACAGCACCAGCCCGCTTACATCTTGGCGCTTCAACAGTGTAACCAATTTCACGAACTTTAGCAATAAACTTGCGTATACCGGGGAACTGTTGGTCCTCCGTTGCTATCAAATTTTGTACGGCAAAATTTCGTACAATTTCCGACCATTTGTCTTTGTTTTAGAAATAAATTTCAAGAAATCCCAACGTAGCTTAAGCGTAAATATATTCATTAAGTTCAGAGAAGATACATGTATAGAGATCTCCAAGAGGCGAAGCCTTCTAGAACATTAATCAGACTTTTTACGTTGCCATATAAAAGGCAAAGCAAAACAGGCAACGGAGTTAGTGAAGTTCAGCCAGTCTTGTGTTAAGACGCTGTGCGTTTGAAGAGAAGTAAACGTGGTTTGAAGATCTCCGTTACAAAGATCTGTCGAAATATATCGAACAATTGCCTAGGCATTGTTATTGTTCATGCAAAGGGTAAGAACAGAGGAATAACAAAAAAGCAATTGTTTTTGTTTACATAAAGTTCTGAACAGAGGCACAGAGAATTGTGCGAATAATAAGGAATTTTAATTAAAACTAAACACAAATTTATTTTTATTTTATTTGCAATATACGAGCTCATATTTAAAACGTTTTTAAAAGGTAAAAACGTACAAAATATATTGAGTTTTGAGACAGGGAAAAATGACGTAAGTATTGTCAATTTCGAAATAACTGATGATACAAATTTAAACCGTTAGAAGGAACACGCGATAGAATGATTATAATGACAACAATGGAGTTAATGGAACAAGGTTCCTTGAGATTATTACAAACTTTTTTATTCCAAATGGAGGAGTTAAAGTGGATTGGCACATGCCACAAAATCATGCGATATCTTAAACCTATTGAGAGGCCTGCAAGTCAACAGTTAATATCGTGTTTTGCAATAACTTATGTCACACTTTTTCATTTTTCGAGAGAACTGCACATTTATCATCAGCTGAGTAATCGAAAGATTAATCTAAGTTTGGATGAATGCGGCAGACAGTGATTGGAGCATGAAAAAATTCCTTGAAACTTTGTAATACGTTCCGCTACAACAATTTTACATGATAATTTTAAAATGCTGTGCAGCATCTGTAAGATATTGTTGTAACTGCAATCGTATCAATAACATCCATCATTAAGTGTCAATCTTTGTTTTTAGTCGTCATGCACTTTAATAAGATACAATCATCGACCGCAATAACCACTTGTTGTCAAAGCAAAGCTTTTGTCAAAATGTATGTAAATTTTCAATACTGTTTTTCGATTTTATTTTAATTGACATGTAAATACTAAAAACAACAACAATAGAAATTAAAATAATTTTCATTTTTAATTCTCATTAAGCCCCCCTTCAATGCTGCTGTAACACGGAGGTGGGTCTCTTGACGCTGCATACATATCAATTGTGGAAATGAGGAAAAATGAGAAGAATACCAGGTTTATTTTGTGTAATAAAATCTCGCCTTTTAATGATTTATTGAAACGTTTTGATTTAAGACTCTACTCTAAATCACTGGAATTTGAAATGTTTAATGAAATGAAATGTTATTTACATTTTAATTAATTTCTACACACAGTTTGTTTCATTTCGTTTCATCATATTTCACATGTATACAGCGCACGGCTAAAAAAAACGCATTTGATGATCGGTCGACTTCAAAGGCCTGTCTATGATCAAAGCTGTCATTACAGATCACCAGGCGGTCTTTGATCTTATGACCGCCAAAGCTTTTGTAAAACAATTTCTACGAAGTAATACAGCACAAACAACACAACATTTCCTAAAAAACTAATCATTCTCTATGTTGTTGTTATTGTATTTGAATTTAAATTTTACACTCGTTTGTCCATCAGTCAACGCCTTTGTTGAATGTTTTTCTTTCGAAGAAACAGAAAAAAATACGAGCAGAGAAGAAGGATTTAAAAATTTTTAGTAAAAATGTGTGATATTCGAAGATATGGATTATCAGCTAAAGTAGGGGGGAAAGGAAAAGAAAACCAATTGGTTGAGTTATGAACGCAAAAGGCCGACTATGTAATGCTCTATACAATGAATATGTTTTAAGAAATTATTTATTTAGTAGGCACTTCCATTCCTTGGACCTTGACGGAGCTTGAAGAATTGTTCATCGTTATTCTACAGAGTCTTATCAACCTGGCAGGATTACCCAGTTCAGATATTGTGGCAAAGGCAGGATCCTCACGGGACTGCCTTATTGTCCAAGGGTCCCTATGTTTGTTTATGACATTAAAGACTGGACGCTATTAAGTACAGATGCAGCTGTTTAGAAAGTGTTATGAGCTCCTCGAAGACATGAATATTTTTTCATATTTTGCTGTATGCGAGATGTCTGAGCTAGCGTTTGAACTGCGAACTCTCGTCTAATAAGCCAACACACTGCCTGTTAGACTACGGTTACTTCAAAGACCTATTGACGATATTATCTATGGAATGTGAAATCGCACAAATGTCCGCCATGGCCTTTTTAGGTGGAAAGTATCCGAAATATCCATTTTTCTACGACTCTGGGACATAAGTCAGGTGAAATTACACCACATAGGATATGTTTTCTTTGAGAGTCGCTGTGGCTTATTTGCACATACACTATGGAGCAAAAGTGAATCTTTTTTTCTTAGACTGCCTTTATGGAAGCTTAGCTTTTACATAACGAATGAAAACAAAATAAAATGTTTACCCGAAATTAACTAAAGTTTTATTATATTCCAACAAACATTAAAAATTAAAATTACATTTCATTTTACACAGCAAAAATACTTTATTGAAAAAAACTAAACAAACTACTTTTGCACTCCTTTCAAAAAATTCAGAAAAACTGTGTTAATAACCGATTATACACTTCCTTTTTGCGAATAACTTTGTTGATGCGACGTGGCATACTCTTCACGTGGCATACTCTTCACAAGATTTTCGCAGTATATTAGATCAATTTCACCCCACATTTCATAAATTTTTTTCCCAGAATTTCTTAATACTTCCAGGTTGTTGTTCAAGACCCCCAGTTTTCGTTTATGGATGGCCCACAAATTTTCGATGGGGTTTAAGTCTAGACTTTGTGCAGGCCTCTCCATCACTTTAAATTTTTGACTTTTCAACCAAGTTTGAACTAGTTTCGACTTGTGTTTCGGATCATTATCCTGTTTAAATATTGCATCATCCTCGCCATATTCCAACTGTCCTAAAGCTACTGGTACATTACAAGATATGTAAGGAAAAAACGCATTTTGCCATTTATTTGGACAAGTGGACATACTCCTAATAAAACAACCCCAAACAATTAGAGAACCGCCTCCATGTTTTACGGTCTTAATGTTTTACGGTCTAATGGGTGGCCTCGCCTGTCTTAGACTAAAAATATTGTATTCCATCTGAGTTGAGCCGATTAACTTTTGTCTCATCTGACCACAAAACTATTTTCCAGTCATTCAATGTGCAGGACTCATGAGACTTATCAAAGTTTAGACGGGGCTTTTTTTGCTTAGGTGTTAACTTATGTTTTTTGGGTTTTCTAGCTGGAATAATGCAAATTTTTTTAAAGATCTTTGTACTGTCTACACACTGGCATTATTCTTTATTTTCTTGCGTGAAGTCCTACAAGAAAAAATCTAACGGGGGCAAATCGCTCGGTCTCGTGAGGCAATCATGTCTTCAAATCGTGTTTGCGGAATAACTTTCTATTGAAACCACATGTTGTTTGTATCCAGATCATCCTATTCAGTGTTGACAGTAATGGTGTAACCAAAGACGTTCTCAAAGAAATCTGAACAGATGACGCCGCCCTTTGGAGCTTATGTTGTTTTTTACTATCCATTCATTCAAAAATGTGTCTTCTAGTTGAAAATTAATATCAGTTTCTAATTACTTCAGATCCTATTCAAAGAATTCATGTCGTTGACAATAAAGTGATTTCTCGTTTAATAAGCCAACAACTAGACTACGGTGACTTGTACAAGGGGATGCTATAATTAGAGAATAAGTTTCAAACTGTTTTGTGTTATAAATAGTAGCGCAAGCATACTATATATCCTTCAACATTTTGTTTGGTGCTGTAGGGCATAATAATATATTCGATTTGAATTTTTTTTCAATATTTTAGTACAACATGTGTTAAAATAGTTGAATTCTTAAAGAAAGTGTTAAACACCATAAATTATTGCTATTGCTGTTGTTGCTAAAATATTGTTTTTTTTTTTGTTTTTTATTTTTTTTCTCTAAATATCCCGTATTTATATATTTTTTGTTTAAATCGATTTTTATTGATGAAATCGTTTGATGGATCGATGGTTGTTTTTCGTTCACGTACAAGTGATAAACAGACATGTTTATTTCACTTTCATTGTGTGTTCATTTCATTTTAAATTTTCTCGCATTTGATCAGTGAATAGATTAAAGACTTTTCATGCTTATACTGATTCTTCTTTTTCTTTTTTTTCAATAAAATTCCAAGAATTTTGCATTAGATTTTGGTTTCTTTTTTAATTTTTTTTATTATTTTTTTGTGAATTTTATATATGATTTTGTAAAAATGGAAATTACTAATCGTATGATATGGAAAAATATAAATTATTTTTGCTTGATTGATCGATTGAATCAAATCGAATCGATATTTGTTTGAAGTCAAATTCTAAGGCATGTCAGGAATTATTTATTATTTTCTAAAAGTTTTTTTTTATTCTTTTTCAATGTATAAAATATATTGTCGCCGTAATCTAGTAGGCAGTATGTTAGCTTATTAGACGTAAGGCCACGATTATAAAAATTATAAAAATATTGCTTCCGAGACTCCTTCGCAGCAGATTTGTGGCAACAACTATGACAGTAAAATAAAGTTGCCATGAAAAGTTGCTCAAAACTTTGTCGTTCGCAGTCGACTTTAAACTATAGGCCCCGCTACTCACGTCTGAAATTAACGTTCACAACATAAGTGGTGTGAGAAGCTATGTCTTAATACGGACTGAAGGGTTGTAATGACCAATTACATATTACGTATGTAAAAGAAAAGCTTTATTGTGTTTTAATTTGTGGCTTCCATGCCAATAAAACTGTTTGTCTTTTGAAGCAAACCCATCAGTCACCCAATTTGCGATCTCCCCGTAGGAATCTAAGTGCTACACAGCCACTGCGTATGAATCGGTGAAAACAAATGGCAGTCTTAAGTAGCCAAATCTGCTGAATGTAGCGGTTTGGATAGCCGCTTCAGAGCTTTTGCTTTGTGTTCAGGTGTATTGTCATGGTGCAAAGTCTCCTTGACAGATCTTGTGGCTCATTCTACTAGTTTTTCGATCAATGTCGCAATAGAAGTCGCCATAGTCTAGTAGGTAGTGTGTTGGCTTATTAGACGTGTGACCTCGGTTCAAAAAGCAGGTCGGACATCTCCAACTAAACGAAATCTGAAAAAAATATTTCTTCGGCGACTTCCTCCCAGCAGATTTCTGGCAAAAACTCTGAGGGTAAATAAAATTGCCATGAAAAGTTTCTCTAAAAATCTGTCGCTCTTTGACGACTTCATACTGTTGGTACCACCACTCACGTATAAAAATTAACATACACAACATAAGCGGTGTTAGAAACTAAGTCGTAATCCTGACTAAAGTGTTGTATTGACCAATTATGTACATATGTATGTCAAGAGTTTGAAGGAAGAGCTTTCACAATCATTATGCATGACTCAAGTAGCCATTTCCTGCAAAGCAAGTTAATTGCGTGCCACAGGAACTGAAGCTGAAAGACAATTTTTGCATGTTTGAACTGCTGTTTGATCACTTAAAAAAAATAATTTCTGCATGAAATTACCACCGCCAGCGAAGAATGGATTCCTTAATGCAACACTAAAATCTAGAAATCAGATGCCAAGCAGAATATCCATTGCACCCTCGGTAATGTTCTATCTTTGGTGGCATCAGAAGGGTATCGTCCATTATGAGCAGCTAAAACTGGGAACGTAAATAACGGGAGACCTGTACAGACAGCAATTAACTTGTTTGAAGCAATCAATTGCCGAAAAACGCCCTAAATATATAACAGAGTTGTGTCCCTTATTTTCCATGTTCTCATTTTCACCTCACCCGGAGAATAGCTCACGTCTTGCCCCTTCTGACTACCATTTGTTTCAATCAATGCAGAATGCTTTGCTCATCCTTTGCCTCAAAAGTCGAGAGGCTTTTTAGGATGAAATTTATATATTGTCAAGGAGACGGAAAAAAGCCGTAGCTTCCTATGGACAATACTTTGAATAACAAGTTCTTTAAAAAACTATTCAAAACTTTGTTAAGAGTCGCAAAAATACGTCGTTTATGTTGCCACGTTACCAGCAACTGTCATTAATTATGGAAACTGAAAAGAGGTTACTTTTACAACCATCCTACTGAACACAACCCCATATACATTTCAGGTGGAACTAGGCTTTAATCCAAAGTCCTTATGAATACCCATGGTTTTTTCTACTTCTTCTTCTTCTTCTTTGTAATGACACTTATTTTATTTTCAATGGTATGTGAAAAAATTTCTTGTAGGCCCAATGAAAATAAAAAAATTCCAGCGAGCAACTTAATTCATAAAAACATTTGGGGTTTTTTTGTAACCCGGTACGAGCACCCTCTCTCTCCCTCTCAGTTTGAAGTCATAGTCGCACACAACAGTACTGGATGGAGATGACTTGTCAAAAATGTCATACAAATTGCTTTGCCATAAGAGTTTTCAACTCTCATATAATACGATACGTTACGATATGTTACGATGCGATACATTTAGACATGTGCGTTTGAGTATCGTTATAAATATTGGTATGAGAGGATGTGGTCGATGTCAGGGTACTGTTGCTCTTAGCAATTGCAGTCATGTGTGAAAAATGTTATTAGAGTTGCTGTCAGTTTTTCTGGAATAATAAAAACACATTTTCTATGATATCTCCTCTTGCATATATACTACATACAATCGTTAGCATGCGCTTAAAGGAATGAATTCTCTCACAGGTTTGTGTTGAAAACACTAGCAAACATAATAGATTTACACAGAAGATGTGTAGTATTAAAACGGCTGCCACTACATTATAGGATTCATGTATGCATGGCGGAAAGAGTTCTTATGAATATGGTCACAGCGATTGGAAACACTCGGACGACAGTTTTTTTAGATATAGAGGGCGCATTTGATAACACTGCTTACGAGGCCTTAGATATTGTATTGACATTCGAAAGGATGTTAGAAATTCTATGTACAAGATAAGTGGTAACAAACACTAGGGCCGTAATAGAAAAGAGCGGCATAAATAAACCTTTCCCACAAATGTGAAGCCTGGTCACAAACCTCTTTAACAGTCCCTTTGCTTAAAAAAGATTTTGGAAAATACTTTGCAACGAGACTGAGCACATGAAAAGTAGTTTGAATATAAGGGAGTATCCCCTTAAGCAGGAGTCTATTCGGTATTTTATGAATGGATCAACACTGGTAGTGCTACAGAAGCATGGCAGTTCGAATCCAGAATACTCAAAAGCAATATTTTTTCATGTAGAAACTTACGGCCTCGAAATACGCCCCTATTCAATTTAGGAAGAAGCAATACAGTAAGAATATAGGAGAACTATCAGTCAGGCTGGTACCTAATCGCCGTAGTTTAGTAGTTAGTGTGTTGGCTTATTAGACATAAGGCCACGGTTCAAACCCCAGGTCAGACTTCAAAACGAAAATTTTACAAAAATATTTCTACGGCGACTTCTTCTCAGATTTCTGGCAAAAACTGTGAGAGCAGATAAAATTTAAAAAAAATTCTGTCGTTCGGAGACGACATTAAACTGTAGCTCCCGCTACGCTTGCATAGAATTAACACACACAACATAAGTGGTGTGAGAAGCAAGGTTGTAATCCTGACTGAAGAGTTGTAATGGCCAATTATGAGTACGTATGGGTCTTGAATAAAGATGAGAATTTCTATGCTTTATTAGGATAGTTTTTTGAAAGAACTTGTGATTCAAAGTATTCTTCATCGGAAGTTATGTCTCTCTTCCCATCTCCTTGGTAATTTATGGACTTCCTCCTAAAAAACTCTTTCGATTTTAGAGACAAAAAATTAATCGAGTCAATTTGTAATACTGCTGAACTGAAGCGTATTCCATTGAAAGCATTCTGCATCGATCGAAACAAATGGTAGTCAGAAGGGCCAAGAGGAGAAGATGAGAAGAAAGAAAGTAAGGGGCGTTTCGGGCCGTTTTTCGCCCATTGCATGCTTCAAACGAGTTCATTATTGTCTATACAGTTCTGCCGTTATAGACTGATTGGGTGTTAGCTGCTCATAATGGATGGCAACCTTCTAATCCCGACAAATACTCCTAAATAACCTCGTAGTTGTTCATAATTTATCAATTGCCGTTGCAGATAATTTTAAAAATTCGAGTATAGCTTCTAGTATTACTATTGGAAGAACAAAGGCAAGTGCCGTTATTTTTTTCGCACGACCAAAACTCATGACATTGCGTTTGGAACTATGAAAATATGTTATGGGAAGCAGGATAGAGAGAGCAGTGTTTATGGACACTAGGCTTGTGTAATTTTGTACCATAAGCAACAGAACAGACCTCTGCAGGAATTGAGTTCACATACGAATAGTCCGACAAGAAAAAAGAATTTTGTCTATAATGTAGTATGTGATCCACTGGCCAATCGACCACACGCGGATGTGCTGGCCGAGAAAGACTAGTTTTACATAGGAATATATGATTCTCCAGAGCAAGTCCTCTTATTTCACTCGAACAAAATCCGTTGTAGTAGCCATAGAACAGTGAAACACACAAGCCACATTGCACCGATACTCAAATGAATCAATAGAGTTCGATACCCTACCGTCATAAACGAGCAACTTCACCTTCTTCTGTACGCGGTCAATATGTCTCAAAACAGAGTTGTGTCGCCAATCCATACATGAGAGTTGTATTATATTCTCGATTAGATATATAAAGTGAAATATTTCTTGCGCCATGTTAAGAAGCCAAGGAACTGAAAAATATGCGGTTCCAGCCAACATTACACTGAATTTTCATGCTCAGAACATCGAAAGCTTTTGACTCCCTAATATCTACACCGCCCATAGATATAGATGATGCAATATTATTGCTGCACTTATGTGTCAATAAAAAACGCTGGGATAGATTGTTTAAACCTTAAACAATTTTTTCCTGAAAATGATATAAAATTTCTCCATTTTTTGGAAAAAAAACTAATAAATGAGAATGAAGGACGCTAGCTTTTAATTTCCACTGTTTTCTTTTTGAATTCAGATATGTACACACATACATTGATTTTATATATTGTACTACAATAGAAATAATTTTGGTTTTTAGAAACTTTTAATTAATTTATTTATTTTTTCTGACTATTTTTTTACAATTTCAATAAAAATCTTTGACGATTTTGACGATTTTTTCTCAAATATTTGACGATTTGATGCTTCATTTATATGGCAGCTATGGTTGTAAGACAACTACACCGGAATGATGAACTCATACCTCCAAAACTTATCAAAATCATGTTATTTTTTTCGTTTGACATTTAACGAATAAATATATTCCAGTGCCTTGTTGTCAATTCACTCTCTCATACGAATAAATATTCTCTAGTAGATGTCAGATGTACTCATATTATATTGTGTACAATAGAGAACAGGAATATAAAAAAAACAGATTCTATAACAACAACAGACAAGAATTGAGAAAGAAAAGTGTCATTTAATTGTTAATGTTATGTGATGACGATGGTGATGGTGAATGGTGAATGGTGATGGCTATGGCAATGGGGTGATGATGGGCGTTAGTTGTAAAAGCACTCAAGTATTGTAAAGAAAAGTATTCATGCATCATATACAAATGTATGTGTATATAAATGCATATGTTTATATATGTATTTACGTACAACATGTTTGTATGTATGGTATGGTATGGTATGGTATGGTATGGTATGGAAGCAAAAGATCAAAAGGAACAAGAAAATTAATTTAGCAAGCTTTCAATTATATGCCACAAACATAAAAACCAAATAACAAAAATGTAATATGGATTGTATGACATGACAGCTCAACTCTTAACACATACATACATATGTACATATATAGACTTTATGCAATATATACGCACATAAAATATTTGCACATTCAACTTAAAAGAGAAATTTTATACCACAAAACATAAAATACAGGCATCACAACGTACACACTTACATACATACATATATATGTACATATGAATGCCACATAAAACTGAAAAGTGTTGTAAGATTTAGTAAACGAAAATGTGTGGTTCATGGAAGTTATATGCACTATGCTTCCAGGTGAAATATTTACTTTTAAGTCTTATTTACTGTCTACTACACATACAAACAAACTCTCTTTGGCAAGTTCGAGAATATTTTAATTAAAATCATGTAAAATTTTTGACTTTTAAAAAAATTTTATTGAATAAGATAAATGAATAACAAATCGGAAGCATTTGGTTTATTAAGGCCACGCTACTGGGTATTCCCTAACAGTGATTGTACTAAAATTTCCAAAGATTAGTTTGTCTTCAAACAATTTTATAGGACCATAAGTTGGTATTTATGCTTGCAACACATAAGTACGAATCGCATGTATTTAAAATGCAGGCACAAATGTCGCTAAAAAATTCACTAGCAGATGGAGTCAATTCCTTTTGACTTACACAATCATTAGGCATGACACAAACAGACATTTCACAGCATTTAAAAGCAGCAGTATTCCCTCAAAAGCAAGATATGTAATTGGCTACAACATGAACTAAGAAAAAATCATTTCTCCATCAAAATATCACAGGCAACAAAGAGTGGACTGATTACGGCAATCTTAAGCACGGCCAACGCAATACATTTACGGCCAAGCCGAATATCCATTGTGTCAAGGTAATTCTCTATATTTGGTGGGATCAGAAGAGTGTCATCTATCCTGAGAGTAAATAAAATTAACACGAAGAAGTTTCTTAAAAAATCTGTCACTCGAAGTCAACTTTAAACTGTATGTCCCATCACTCATACATAAAATTAACAAACACAACATAGGTGGTAGGAGAAGCTAGGTTGTAATCCTGATTAAAGTGTTCTATTGACCAATTATGTATGTATGGCAAGAGTTTGAAACCAGAAATTGCACAATCATTATGCGTGACTCAAGCAGCCATTTCAGAGCGTTTAAAACCAGCAGTATTCCTGCAAGAGCAAGATAATTGGATGCCACAAGAACTGAAGCTGAAATACGATTTTTGCATGTTTGAACTGCTGTTTGATCACATTTAGAAAAAATCATTTCTGCATCAAATTATCACTGTCAGAGAAGAATGGAATCATTATGGCCTCTAGAAATCAGATGCCAAGCATAATATCCATTGCACCCTCGGTAGTATTCTACATTTGCGTATTGCAACTTGATGAATTGCAGCTTAAGAAAGCTGTGCTTACACATCTGATTTGCTACAAGTAGAGAGCCGGTTTTTTATAAAAGCACACACTTCAAACGTATAACAAAAGTGTTTCCTGTATTAGTTATTTCCTTGGAATTGCTAATCCGCTAAATTTGAAGATCTGTTTTTATTTTATCGCGTCTTAATTTCTAAATTCTATCGGGCCTTCCAACACAGTCTTCCTAAGTTTGTCTGTTGGTAACGGGCATCGTGTTGAAGCTACATCTGTCAAAAAAAAAACTTCCATTTATTAAGTTTGTTTTATCAAATCTCCATTGACGAATATAGCATTCAACAACAGATGCAAAAAATAAAATGGTTTTATCAATGGGGGTGTTCTATTTGGCCAACCTACCGCTCGCTTTACCCACTTAACGATCGCCATAATCTTCCTATTGAGATCACTATTTGCAGTGTACATAAATTCGAGTCCACTATTTCTGTAAACCATCGTATAAACCCTGTCGACAATATGCAAGATCTGCTGAAAACATCGCAGCTGGCTGTAATAGTGTGCAGGACAATCTGAGGCAGCCGATTTCGAGTCGCTTACAAGACCACTACTTGTGTAGTGGCTTAAGTCGAATGTTGCCGTAGTATGGTAGGTAGTGTGTTGGCTTATTAGACGTGAGGCCACGTTTGGAACAATACGAAACATAAACAAAATATTTCCTTGGTGACTTTCTTTCTCTCAGCCGATTTCCGGCAAAAATTCTGAGTGTAAATAAAATTGTCATGAAAAATTTCGTAAAAAAATCTGTCGTTCGAAGTCGGCATTAAACCAAAGTTCCTAACACATATGGGTAAAATTAACACACACAACATAAATGGTATGAAAAGCTAGATCGTAATCCTGACTAAAGGGTAGTGCCAGTTATATACATATGTGTATATGTGATTTACGACGTATGTTCGCTGTAGGTAACTGATGCTAATTTTTACCGAAACATCATAAGATGATGATGATGAGACCTATTTTGCTATAAATGTGTACGAAAACAAACGAATATGAGACGATACTAATCCACGTTAGATCCAATATCGTCTAATGCAGCCCCAAAAAGTCACTGTTTTGGTGTGGATTTTTATTGACGCGTCATTGGTCCCTTTTTCTTTGTAATCGATGTTGGTCAGGCCATAACTCTTAACGGCGAGCATTACATGTCTATGAATATCAACTACTATTGGCCTGATTTGAATGATCTGGACACCAATGTCAGTCTTGAAGTCTAGTAAGTAGTGTGATGGTTTATTTGATCTAAGCCCGACAGACATAATAAGCAAAACGAAGTATGAAAAACTATTTCTTCGGCGACTTCCCCTCAGCAGATTTCTGGCAAAAACTCTGGGGGTAAATATAATTGCTAAAGTTTCTCAAAAATCTGTTGTTCGGAGTCGACTTTAAACTGTTGGTATTCATGTATAAAAATTAACACAACACAATATAAGTGGTGTAAGAAGCTAGGTCGTAATCCTAACTTGAAGGATTGTAATGAACTGGTCATGTATGTAAGTATGTATGTATGTATGTATGTATGTATGCATGTAGATAAATAAATACATATATAATAAAAACATAAATTGATGACCAAATAAATACCTTCTCGTACTCGTATTTAACCATTATGAATGCTTTTCTCTCTTGTGCCTTCTCATTCTTATGTCGCTGTGTCAATAAGGATTTAACAAACAAACATTTTGTTGTGAAATGTCAAAATGACAGCTACCGATATTTAATTTTTGTCAATACATTTCAAAGAAAAAAAAAACTCATCGTCGAAATACAAGGAATAAATAAAAAAACAAAATCTCATCAATTTTATTTCATTAATTCCTTAACAAAGATTGTCTTTTGCTTCAGCTGTCTTCTTAAGATTTATTGGGGATTGTTTTCTTAATTTTTATATTCATCGCTTGGGCTACTGTTCACATTTTGTTATAAAAGGCTAACCGTTTCATTCATGATATCAGTATGGCACCGACTGTATTATACTTCAAGCAACCGCAAATATCATAAAAAGTTGCGATAAACACAGTGAGTGTTCTTCTAGGCAACAAAAAAATTTTTTTTATTTTTGTTGTTGTTGTTGTCGGTTAAAGTCAACAATGAATTGTCATCAAATGAAAAACAAATATCTTTGACAGCGCTACTGTATTGGCATCACATCTGAATAAATGACTGACTGCCTGGTTGTATATGACTGTCGTCTGCATAAATTTCTAAGCAAACATACACATGTATGTGTGTATGTATACGGTAGGACACATATACTAGCACTTATTTACTGACTGGCAAAATGAATGAATTTCTATTGTTTGTATGATTCTTTTCAAGTATTTGCGGCAGCAATTACCAGAAGTCAGTTGAATTCAGAGTACTTATGTTGTGTATGGTATTTGCATATGTATGTATGTATTTCTAATGAATATTATTATTTTGTCTAGTCATTATTGTCATATCGTACACGAAATTTATCTTTTTTATTATATTTTGGTTCTCTACTCAGTGCTACATTATGAGTAATGTAGTGGTTAATGATGTTGCACATTAATAATGCCGAAGAATAGTTGAAAACCTTTCATAAAACGCCGCATATTGCTAAAAGTGAAAATAATTTTTTTAAAGGAAGTACTACATAAAATTAATTTGTATTGACATACATACATATATACATATATAACATAATTAATCATTACCATTCTTCAGTTAGGGTTACAACCTAGCTTCTGACACAATTTATTCTGTGTATGCTAGTTTTATACATGAGTGTTAGGTTAGGGTAGAAGACGTGTACTTGTCAATTAGGACAAATACAGTACCCGGAGGTCGAATTGACCCATTGTACAACGTCCTAGTTTCTCGCACCACTTATATTGTGTGGGTTAATTTTATACATGAGTGGTGGGACCTACAGTTTAAAGTCGACTCCGAACGACAGATTTTTGAGAAACTTTTTCATGGCAATTTTATTTACTCTCAGAGATTTTGCCAGAAATCTGCTTAGAGGAAGTCGCCGAAGATATATTTTTTTATATTTCGTGTTTATGTCTGAGCTGGGGTTCGAACTCTGGCTTTACGTCTAATAAGCCTACACACTACCTAATAGAATACGGCGACTTCTGAGAGGTGTTATCTACAGTTCAAAGTCGCCAACGGATGACAGAATTCTTGAGAATCTTGCCATGGCAATTTGATTTACTCCCAGGGACTTTTAAAATTTTTTCATTTTGAACCGTGACCTCACGTCTTATAAGACAATACACTACCTACTACAGATACAGCGACTACATAAACTAGTTATTTATCCTATAACGATTTCTTAAGAGGATAGCAAGTTCCCATAAAATCACATAAACTTGACTTAAGATTCCGAAAGCCATGTTCAGTTCTTGATCGTCCATTTTAAAAGTATGTCAGTAAAACACTTCATCTTGGTTACGTATTAAATAGATTTCGGCAATGAGACAAAACATTATTAGAATATAGACTGAAGAGCTTTTGGCCTAAGACTGCTGAGAGCAAGAAGCCGAAGAAATATTTTTTCATACTTTCATATTTATTTTTTCACACTACTTACTAACCTACTTAACTACCGTAGGTGCCCAGATTATTCATCCAAATCAGGTCAATAGAAGCTGATAGACATACAATGCTCGCCATTGAGAATGCTGGCCTAATGGCCAACGTCGCTTACAAAGAAATAGGAAACAATGACGCCGCCAGTCCAAAATCAACATCAAAACAGTGTCATGAGGGAAACATTAGACAATCTTGTATCTGACGTGGACAAATACCAAAATAGGCCTCATCTCTGGAAATGATTTTTCGGGAAAATTACAATCATTTGCCAACTGTTTCAGATCAGTTGAATTCTGTATGAGTGCAGACTTAGGTCACAGTAATATATACATACTCACGTAATTGGTCATTACAATCCTTCAATCCGTATTACGACCTAGCTTCTTACACCACTTATGCTGTGTGTGTTAATTTTATACATGAGTGGTGGGACCTACAGTTTAAAGTCGACTCCGAACGACAGATTTTTGAGAAACTTCTTTTCATGGCAATTTTATTTACTCTCAGAGAGTTTTTGTAAGAAATCTAATGCGAGCAATTATGTATGTACATATGTAGGTTCTGCTCTCGATGCAAAATTCGACAAGTTGTGGTCTGTGAAATGCCGAAGTCTTGTGGGCATTGCGAAGCCTTGATTTCTGTGTTTAGTCGACGTACGAGGATTGATCGATTGTTTTCTAAATCAGTGGACTTTAAGTCATATACCACATTTAGAATAATCGTCTGATTGGATGACTATAGCTATCGTTAATTTTATTTGTTTCTCGTGTTAAATGTTATATCCGTTCATGGTTATTTTTTGCAGCCAATTAAATGACAACTAATTTGACAGATGTAGCATTAATAACGTGGACGTTATCAACTGGCAAAGTTTCCTGAAGTCCCTGCTTGAAGGCCACATACTTTTCTAGTAATATTTACATAAACGTGAGCGCATAGTATGGTCGCTGTATCCGAATGTTACAAAGCTGAAATTTTGAAATGGTACTGAATTATAACTAAAAAAGTACTTTTTTGGATCAAATAATACTTTTGTAAAAGACACATACATACAACATACATATATATCATAATTTGTTCAATCAGGATTACGACCTAACTGCTCTCACAACTTATTTCGTGTGTGTTAATTTTATACATGAGTGGGCCTACTGTTTAAAGTCGACTCCGACACTGGAGAAACTTTGTCGTGGAAATTTTATTTCATATTTAGTTTTGATGGACATATCTGTCATTGCGTTTGAATTTTGGGCTTACTAGTAAGCCAGTACATACCTACCAGACTATTTATTTATATTTCATCTGTTTGTACAAAACCAAAATAGCTGATTAGGAACGTAACAAAACCTAAAAGCCCAGTTTTGAGTCACGTTGATGGAACGTAATGTAACTACGTTCATTTGAACAGAAATGAAAATGCCTAGCGAAATGACTTTGCGGTTCGGCAAGAGTTTTCATTGCTTTTCATATTCTAAAAACGAACGCAAGTTCCGTGGAAGTTTGGCTAACCGGAGCTATAAAGTCTAATCTACTTCAGCATTGCGTTGAATGTGTTGCTAATGCATTAATAATTGAAATATATAAAATATGCAATGATAAAAAAGTACTGATAGCGCAGCGTGAGTACTGCGGTATTTTTGAAATGAAATTGTACTGAAAAAAGCACAAAAGTATTGAATTTTTCAATACTGCCGTAGCCTAGTAGCTAGTGTGTTGGCTTATTAGACGTGAAGCCACGGTTCAAATCCCTGATGAGACATCTTCAACAAAACGAAGTATGAGAAAACATTTCTTCGGCGACTTCCTCTCTTCTGGCAAAAAGTCTGAGAGTAAATAAAATTGCCATGAAAACTTTCTCATGAAACTGTCTTTAGGAATGGACTTTAAACCGTAGGTCCCCGGCCACTCATCTGTAAAATTAATACACACAACATAACTGGTATGAGAGGCTAGGTCGTAATCCTGATTGAATTGTTGTAATGACCAATTATGTAGTCACGATGCAAAAATTCGCCCAGTTGTAGTCTGAGAAAGGCCGAGTTATTGTGGGCTGTGCGAAATCTTAATTTTTGTGTTTACTTGACGTATGAGGGTTGATCGATCGTTTTCTAAAGACTTTAACTGATCTATCACATTACGAATAATACTCTCGATAGGACGATTGGGGCGAACAAAACTTTACCCGATCAGAATAACCATTTGAAACAATTTTATTTTTTTGCACGTGTTTAATGCTATATCCGTACATACTTATTTCGCAAAAAAGACTGTTTAAATGACAACTAATTTAACAGATGGAACTTTGACAAGATGGCAGTTATCAACAGACAGAGATCTCTAAAGTTCCTGCTAGAAGGCTCTATACTTTTCTCGTAATGTTTACATTTTAAACGAGCCCGTATAGCGCAAAATTGAATTGCATTTAGAGCGACTTAATAAAAATAATTTTTATAACATTAAGGAAAGTAATATTAAGTACTTTATCTTGTTCTGCAGGTACATTTCACATGATAAATAGTACCTAAATAAATATATTATAGATCTAGCAGTGCAGGTCCATATATGTATGTGCAGCTACTAAATTTTGTGTTGCTTAAAAACGACCTCCATGTAGAAGATTTCATTTGTATTTTATTTTCACACTAATACCCGTATTCCTTTGTATTATTTTCGATTCTTTTGATTGTTTTTTTTTTCTGTTTTGTTTCTTATTTACACTTTATATTTGAATAAATACTTAAAGCAGCCATAAACTGTAAACAGACGTCCATCAAATTAAATCCGAAAACAAAGTCTGTCATAAAATAATCAAAACTAGACAACAATAAAAGCGTTAAAACTAACGTACGGTAGTTGTTAATAAAAGAATAACTTATAACAGAGAGACCATCAAGAACAACAACAAAAATAAAGGGAAAAAATTGTAAAAATCGTATTGAAGGGACCACCTCAACGCTATTTAAACAAGAATGAATTGAGAAATACAACAAACAATGGACGAAAAAAAAATTAACACAGACTTAATAATAATACCACTCAGCCTACCTACCTACTAACAACTACCCACAGAAACTAAATACACGTACAACAGTAACAACAACAAGTTACCAAACAATATATTTGTATGGCATACAATAGAACGGGTACTCTACCAGAACAATTAACATAAATTAACGTTAATTTTAAGACCGTTTAGAAAAGTGTATTAAATGAACACCCATTAAATTGAAAAATAAAAAAGAAGACAGAAAGCAACAAACAAAAACTAAAACCATAAAATTTGTAAATTATAAAATCATACATACAGTGAGCATCAAAAGAAACTATACAATAAAAAAATAAAATATCCATTAATAAATTACCGTTATTTTTATTTTAAAATTGTTTCATTCCCAGTCATTAAAATGAAACAAAAAAATCAAAAAAATTTCGAAATATTTACAAACTTTTTTGGGCACTCTCCTTGCTCCGGCTGTCTCCGACTACCGGATTACTGCAGCGTGTTTCAGGCTGAGGTAATGGCCATTTACCGGGCCGCTCAATGGATTCTCGTCAACGGTGCTTCTTTCACCCGCATCTCGGTCTTCTCTGACAGACAGGCCGCCATAAGATCTATGTCAAGCGTTGTAAATAATTCCAGGATCTTCAGAGAATGTCGCCGCTGTCGCAACCATCGTTCTGGCCGCTTTAGTGGCTCACTTGTCAGGTCCCCGGGCACAGTAACATTCCGAGAAACTGCAGGGCCGACGAGCTCGCCAGTCCTTCCGGAATCGTCTTCAATCAACTTGGGTATGCCACTTGCCTCGGTCAAATTGGCTATTGCTCGGAAATTCTTTCGAGACACCAACCTATCTTGGGTCAATGAGGAGTTCTGCTCCACCGCTAGACTCATCTCCCTTGATGAATAGAAGGCGTACCAAATAGTTACTTGGATTTGGTCGTGGCATCATCTCAATCACAGTGGCCATGCTTACAGGTCATTGTGTTATGGGCGGACACGCGGAACGGATGCGGCTCGCAATTAATGATTTCTGCCATGGGTGCAGATCCGCTGAGGAAGACGAGACTGTTATCCACTTTCTTTGTCAGTGCCCATATCTTGCGAGGTGTAGATATACGATATTTGGTTCTCCATTTCTTGTCAGCTTGACGGAGCTATCATCTATTGATGTCAAGGATATGGCATCGTTTATCAAACTTTCTGGCCGGTTTTCCAACGGTAGTCATGCTTTTGATGTGCAGCCCTTGCTCTGATCAACTTCTTCCTCTTCCCTGGTTTTGGTAGAACAGAGACTGTGTTCACCTGTGGCATCACATGTGAGCTTTTTCTTATCAGAGCTACCACTCCGACCTAACCTAATTATCCTTAAGTGGTAAAATTTGAATTTGGTGTTAGAATTTCATCCTTACTGCACAGTTTTTTTTAGTGCTCACTGTACATACCCTGCCTTCCACAAAAACTACAACTACAACAACAAAAACAACAACAACAAAATTAACAAATAAATATAATCAATACCTATAAAAAGCCGGCTTAAATGTTATAACCTGTAGGTAACCAACAATTGTGATAAATAACACTATGAATGCAAATCAATTAGCGTGTATATGGCTTAGAGTTATAGAGTGACTGAGAAAAAAACTCAAACAAACTACAGGGTAAATACCATGTAATCACAACAAAACTCTAAAAATTTTAACACAGTTTTCATTTAATTTGAACGTGACAACAGTAGTGTTAAGCAGAATAGTAGCAGTAGCATCTATACTTTAAGTTCAAGATTTCTAAGTGTTTCAACGTTCGTACCAAGTCTCCTTCAGATGACAGAAATATATGGAGTTCAGTCTTAAAAATCCTAATAAAAATGGGACACTTGCATTCATTAAATCTTCGCAAGACTCATAAACTGGCTCATAAACCCGACTTTAACAATGTGGCATCTAAATATATGTCCTAAATATTCGTTTGACCGCAACCCAAACCCTCTGGAGTTGGAAGCTTTAAGACCTAATAGATATAACCATGTGTGATATAAATATTGTACATTCCAGCGCTCTTGATGATCTGTTATTAGAAATCGCTGTAGGCTAGTAGGTAATGTGTGGGCTTACTAGACATGCAGCCTCGTTTCAAATCCCAGGTCATACATCTCCAACAAAATGAAATAAAAGATGATTATTTCTCTGGCGACTACCTTTCAGAAGAGCCTTTCTTAGGTCATAAATAAGCCACAAACCCAAGAGGCGTCAAAGCCAACATAACTCATATCATCCGTCAAATTCAGCCTGATTTAGGGGCAAACGTTTCGGAAAAGTAAACATTCTGAGCTTCAATAAAATTGCCATGAAAAGTTGCTCAAAAATTTGTTGTTCGGTGTCGACTTTAAATTGAAGATCCTGTCTCTCCGGTATAAAACTAACACACATTACATGGGTGCTATGGCAAGTTAGGTTGCAATCCTGACTAAACTATTGTAATGATTAATTAAGAAAGCGCCATTGGGTGAAGATTATCAACCGCTTTTGGAGTGTATTGGATGAACTGGACACCAGTGACATGTGGTTTCAACAATCACGGAGCGCATGCTATATTTATATTCTACAAGAGCGGTTTGAGAGCATCTCACGAAGAGGTTGTGTTCCTGGTCACATAGATTATGCAAATTGACCTCGTAAGACTTCCTCACAGAAGAGATTTTCTTAGGTCGCAGGCATATTCGAATAAGCCACAAACCCCTAAGGTTGCCAAAGCCAATATAACTCATATCATCCGTCAAATTCAGCCTGATTTAGGCGCTAAAGTTCCAAAAAGTTAGACATTTCTCATGCACTCTAACCTCAGAAGCCGTGGCGAACATTTGAATTCGTATTATATTCCAGACTTAATGGTACAATAGGCCTTTCAAAAGAATTGAACAAATTTCGTTGATATCTGAGATTTGAAGATAGACGTGATTAAAAGAGACTCAATATTTGGAGCACTTTAATATTTAATATTTGGGACCAACATGCTAGGTCTCTCAACAGATTTCTGGCAAAAATTCTGAGAGTAAATAAAATTACCATGAAAAAGATTCTCAAAAATCTGTCGTTCGGAGTCGACTTTAAACTGTAGGTCCCCGGCCACTCATGTTTAAAATTAATACACACAACATAAGTGGTGTGACAAGCTAGGTCGTAATCCTGACTGATTCGTTGTAATGATCAATTATATATGTATCTCCTGAGCATGACAATTCAATGCTATGGTTGCTGGAACCGTCATATTTTTCCGAAGTTGCAAGAATAATTCAAATGCTTTGCTTTCTTACGACGTTGCAAAAAATACTTCGCTTCGTCTGATGTCCGTACTATTCATACCACTTGCTTATACTTGATTTAGAAAGGAATGCAACTTTCACATATGAATCAATACCTCGTAGTCTATTTTAATGCTCTGCGACTACGTATTGAGAGGAACGAAGGTATTCAGTAAGGAAAGTTGCGTAACCAATTATATATATTCACTGAATAGAGCAATATAGCTCATATTTCAATGTTTTATTGCTTTGCAATGAATTTTGCTTCAAGAAACAAAGGACATTTTTCCCGAAAAGCGTCTTTCTCATAGAGCACTTTCATTCATGGTGGATTGGCCATTGGAACACACAATACTTTACAAAGAAAATTTTTTCTTTAGCAGCACTAACTGTGTTCACAACTTCATGTAAACACCAACAATTGATTTGTTTTTTATTCCTTTGTTTACATCCTTTGCATAAACAATAAGAATTCCTAGACAATTGTTCGACTGATCTTTGTAACGGAAATCTTCAAACTACGATTACTCTCTTCAAGCACACCGCGTCTTCACACAAGACTGACTGAGCTTTTAATAACTCAGTTGCCTGCTATGTCTTGACTTTTATAAAACTACTCTATAAACGTAAATATCGTTATTTTATTATTGTTGTTTGTGTATTTTGTCTACATTTATTCTTGTCGTGTTTGTTGTTGCAATTTTGTTTACTTGTTTACCATTTTTTATGCTGGTGTATGTTGGTATATTTTTGTTTACTTGTTTATCGTTTTTTATGCTGGTGTTTGTTGTTATACTAAATTTTAAAAATTTGTAAGCAAGTTCATTGCTTTTGTTTTTGTAGCTTTTGTTCATAATTTTAATGTTAAACGATGTAAAAGCCAGTATCTAGATTTTCCATTTTCGTAACAATGCTTATGCGCTTGAAGCATAACCAAATTTTTTCGCTTACCCTTTATTGTGTTCCGCTATAATTTTCAGCGTTACTGTTCTACACCCATTGTTTGTAAAATTACAACATGTTCTTAAAATCAGTTCTTATATTTAAACAGCAGTTTTTAAATAGTAGTTATGGTTGAATGATTTTTCCAATTGACTTTAAAGCCCCCATTTAACATGGCCACTACTGCCTGCCTACATGAAAACCAAAACTTATGTACTCATAACGAATGGGTCTACCAACTAATTTTCTGTTTTTTTTCAGGCTTCCCCTCTCACTTGATACACTCATTTGGAATTTTGAAAGCGAATGGCATCGTAAAGTTTCAAATTTAATTGTGTATCTTTAAGCATACATTTCAATACGAGAGTATCCGTTCTGTGGCTATTTTAACTCGTAAATTAAAAAACGAATTCAGTTTTTATTTTCTTTTTCGCTTTAAACTTGTGTAATGAATTTACCACAGGTAAGCTGATTGAGAACATATAATGTGGCATTAAGATGCAAAAAAAAGGTGTATTTGTCATAGATTTTGATCGTTTATAATGACTTTAATGCCATTTTATGACCGCCATAAACAACAATATTTTCATAAAGTGATTTCATTAACCAGTTTTAATAAAATTGTTAAATTTATTTACATTCGACGCGAAAGCGGTGGTGATCCAAATACTTGTTTACGATCCCCATTAGCTTATGTTAATTTTATAAGGAAATAAATATTTGGCTTAAGTGTTGCATTTTATTATACGCAGTTATCTCTTGTGCTGTACTGTTGATTGTAACCAAAAAAAAAAAAAAACAAAATTATGAGGGGCCTTATTGTAAGAATAGCTGCTGGCAGAGTCGGTATATTAAGGCAACCAGATTTTTTTTAATTGGGAAATATGTTTGCAGATTAAGTAGGCTGACGGGAAGCGTTTAGTTTATGTGCGATTAAGATAAAGACTATGAAAAATGAGGTTAAAAAATTAAGCAGTTCTCATGTATAATAAGAGAATGCGAACTAGGCTGAAGTAGTCTGAATGAATGAAGTCGCCGTAGTCTAGTAAGTAGTGTGTTGGCTTATTAGACGTAAATCGTTCGTATCCCAGGTCAGACATCAAAACAAAATATAAAAAAAAATTATTCTTCAGCGACTTCCTCTCAGCAGATTTCTGGCAAAAACTCTGAGAGTAAATAAAACTGCCATGAAAAAGTTTCTACAAAAATCTGTCGTTCGGAGTCGACGTTAAACTGTAGGTCCCGCCACTAACGTATAAAATTAACGCACACAACATGGGTAGTGTGAGAAGCTAGGCCTTAATCCTGACTGAAGGGTTGTAATGGCCAATTATCTAGGCTTTGGCGAAATTCTAGGGATATTTAAAACTGCATGCGTGTTTGAAATATAATGCACTGAGATAGAGTTCTTATCTATTTTCGTTTGTCATTCTAAAACTATGTTGGTTTATTAAGCTTCCAAAAGGTTAACACTTTTCATTACAGAATAAAAAGTTCGACGTTCATTTCTTTGCGCGTAGTAGTGGAAACGGTGTTAAATAATTTTTAGCAAGTCTACCATTTGCCATAAAAAAGTTCGAAAGACAAGAGGGAATAATATAGGAAATATATCTTCAGATGCTCAATTGTCTCTGGTTTGCCGGTATAACACTTTTCTTTAACGGCGACCCACAGAAAATACTTCCACGGCGGCAAATCGCACCCTCTTGGCGGCCAATTCATCATCACCATTTCGGCTAATTAAACGGCCATCAAACGTTTGACGCAATAAATCGATTGTGGCATGAGATGTATGGGAAGTTGCACCAGTGTTGAAACAAATCATAGTTCACATCAATACCATGAAGTGCGGGTAAAAAACAATTTTTTATCATGGCGCGATAGGTGTCTCCATTGACCGTAATGGTTGCACTGTCCTTATTTTCAAAGAAATATGGGCCAATAATGCCTCCGCGACACGAAATAATCATACCGTAATTGCTGCATTGCGGTATGTAGGACCCCGTGTGGGTTTCTGAGCCCCAAGTACAGCAATTTTGTTTATTAACACATCCACCAAGATGAAAATGAGCATCCTGGAAGATGATTTTTTTTGGCAAAATCGACATCATCGGGCAGTTTTGCGTTGGCCCATCTAGCAAAGCGAAAACGAAACGCATGGTCTAGCGACTTCAACCCTTGAAGCAATTGAACTTTGTAAGACGTCATACCGAGATCTTTTCGCATGATTCGACGTAAACTGGTGCGTGAAATGTTCAATTTTTGAGAACGATGGCAAGTAGATGTTGATGGATTCTCAAGCACACGCATACGCTTAGCCACAGCTTTGATATTTTCGGCTGTAAGCACTGTACGAGCACGCTTACGTCTTAGCGCATCAAAAATGAAATCAGTTTTACGAACTTTAGCAATAAACTTGCATAGACCGGACACTGTTGGTCCTTCCCGGCGAACAATATTTGTACGACATTTTCGTGCAATTTCCGATCAATTGTCTTTATTTTGGAAATAATTTTCCAATAAATCTCAACGTTGCTCGAGCGTAAATCGATTTATTACATTCAGTGGAGATAATATACTGAATTTTGTGACAGGCAATTTTTAGGAAACTTTTTGGTTCCCAAATTTAGGGTACGTTTTAATTTAATCCCTCTATTAAATATCTTAAATTCTTTAAAAAGGAGAAAACTTTATTAAATTCTCATAACTTATGTTTATATCTTATCCAGCCTACTAAGCCAGACCACATTTATAGAATTTTAATTTCGAGATCATATAAGTGGCTTATGAATGTAGTTTATTCAACGTAAACTAAATATTACAATTCAAAAAGCCATAAAAACAATCTGTTGTTGTATGTTGGCAATAATAATTGCAAGCAAAGCATACGTATAAACATTAACTTTTATAATCATCATACACAGCTACAGATATATGGTACTTATAAGGGCCATAAACTATGAATGAAACGTACGAGTTTGCGAAAAGAAAGATTTTTTTATTAAAAACCATAAACTTACACTAAGTACACACTAAGATGACATAAATGTGGCCAACATAAGGCATTTTATGATCTGAACAAAACAGCAGATAACATTCACTTATTCATGGCTTTTGCATTGTAAAACAAAAAAAAAAAAAGAAGAAAAATAGACAACCAAGCAGGGGGAACTTATAGGTTGAAGGGTTTTGCAAAAGAACTGAACATTTTACGTTGGTTGTAAGAAAAATTAATTTTACTTTCCAAGGTTTAAATATGGCATCTTTATGCAAGAAAGGTTTACGACAAAAATATTTGTAGACAAAAAAAAGTAATCATATCGGGACTTCTAATAGGGTTTTGCGAAATTTGACATTTGATAACAGCCATTTTGTTTAAGCTACATCTGTCAAATTAGTTGTTTTCTGTCATGGCAATCTATAGACAACGACGTACATACATATATTCGGTAATTGGTGTCTGGAGTAGTTGACAACTGATTCTTCAGAATCAGTAGAATAGACCCATTTCTGGATGAATAGGAACAAACAAAATTATCTAGTTTGGGACAATACATGAGATGAGAGAGCGTTCAATGCATCCCGAAAAAGTCACTGTTTGGTGTTGATTTTCATCTGCTGCAGTCCGTTGGCTTATTAGACGAGATGAAAGTTTATCAACCATTTGTTGTTCGGAGTCCACTTTAAACTGCCACTCTTGATAAGATTAAGTTGCAATCTTGACTAATTAAGTAAGTAAGTAAGCGTCATCGGTCTATATTTCTTTATGCAGGCCATTATTGTGTACAGTGAACACTAAAGGTCGATGATTATCAAGTGCTTGTGGAATGCCTTGAATGGTCTGGACACCAGTGATATGTGGTTTCAGCAGCCACAGAGCTCACACTAAATTTATATCCTGAAGTCGCCGTAGTCTAGTAGGTAGTGTGTTGGCTTATTAGACGTAAGGCCCGGGTTCGTATCCCATGTCAGACATCAAAGCGAAATATGAAAAAATATTTCCTCGGCAACTTCCTCTCAGCAAACATCTGGCAAAACCTATGAGAGTAAATAAACCTGCCATGAAAATTTTTCCAAAAAATCTGTCGTTCGGGGTCCCGCTACTCATGTATAAAATTAACGCACACAACATGAGTGGTGTGAGAAGCTAGGCCGTAATCCTGACTGAAGGGACGTAATGGCCAATTATTTATGTATGTATGTATGTAAAAGCGATTTAGCGGTATCTCACTGGGAAGTGATAGGACTTGGTTACTTAGGTAGGCAGGTAGGTAGAAGTGGCTATCCCCTCGATGGAGTTATGGAGCTTGCGATGAAGCGACTTAGACTGCCAATAATAATGCATGACAGTTACTCCAGATGCTCCATATAGTAGGAACACAGATGTCTGTTTCCCCTCCTACCAAGTGCAGGGAATGTACACAGTAGGTGCAGAACGGTCTCATCCTTCTCCTCGTCTCAACAACTTATGCAGAAATCATTTGCAAGGTGTCCAAGACCAATACGCCTCGCATGAGTTCCTATAATACAATGTCCCGTAATAACCCCGATAACAGTGCTGAGCTTACTTCTCTGGAGTTTAAGCAGAGCTGGCCATCTGGGCTGGTCACATAGATTATGCAATTTAACCACGTTAGAATTGTTCTTAAGGGGCTTTCTAAGGTCAAATTCAGCCTGATTTAATCGCCAAATTTTCCGAAAATTTGACATTTCTTATGTGCTTTACCCTTAGAAGCTGTGGCGGACATTTGATTGACTTAATGGTATCAATTGGTTCGTTCAAACGAATTAAAATATTTCGATGATATCTGAGACGCTGTGTTTTATTTTTATTTAAAGATAGACGTTCTTGATAAAACGACTTAATACTTGGAGCTGGTATATATTTGATACTATAGCATTAAAGTTGCCGTAGTCTGGTGGCTAGTCAGCAAGCTTCCGGCAAAAAATCTGAGAGTAACTAAGATTGCCCTGAAAAAGTTTCACAAAAATCTGTCGTTCGGACTCGACTCTAAACTGTGGGTTCCGCCACTGATGGGTAAAATTATTACACGTAATACGGGTCGCCGTAGTCTAGTAGCTGCAGTCCAGTAAGTAGTGTGTTGGCTTAATAGACGTAAAGCCAGGGTTCAAGATTAAAATTGCTATGAATGTAGGTCAACGGTACTCATGAGTAAAATTAACACACAGAACACAAGCGTTATGAGAAGCTGGGTTGTAATCCTGACTAAATGGTTGTGAAGAGCAAGCAAGCTCGATTTGTAAGGTTCACCGTCATTAAAATATAAACCTTGAAGAGCTATAATTTCTAGTTGCTGTAGTCTAGTAGGTAGTGTGTTGGCTTATTAGACGTGAGGCCACGGTTCAAACCCCAGGTTGGACATCTCGATCAAATTGAAATATGAAAAATATTCCTTAGGCGACTTCCTCTCAGCAGATGTCTGGCAAAAATTCTGGAAGTAAATAAATATTGACATGAAAAGTTTCTCAAAAATCTATCGTCCGCAGTCTACTTAAAACTGTATGTCCCTCTACTCATGAGTAAAATCAACCTACACGACATGGGTGGTGTGAGAAGCTAGATTGTATTCCTATCTAAAGGGTTGTGAGGTCCAATTAAGTATGTAAGTAAGTAAGTATTGTAAGCAAAGTGGAAAGACAAGAGGTTAGTTTTGTAGTGTAGTGGATTTGTGGAGACCTTCACATATCCCGCAATATATAAACTGTCCGTGTAGGTTTTTAATGCAATTAAGAATGTTAGATTTTGGGCTTCGCAGTAAAATTTAGAATGCTGCCAAGATAGCCACAAAAATTTCACATTTTCTGTTATTTCACCATTAGTTTCAATAGGCTCAGTTGATTACATTGTTCAATGTAAGTTCAAAAATTGTCTTCAGCAGATACTATTCCTTGCATACAACTGTAGTAAAAGGTAAAAAAAAACTTTGAGGAGCTAAAATTTCTAACCAAACATACTTACTATCGGTTTATATATTTTGGCTGTTATGATATTATTCATGATAACCCTTAACTTTATAGATTAAAAGTCCAAAAAAAATACTTTTCCAAAATGACTATTCTCCTCTTTCTCGTATTAACATTTATTTTTTACCCAAAATTGAACAACAAAAAAAAGGGAAACGAACTTTTCTCCACTTAATCCACCTCAAAATAACTGAACATTATTCATAAAGTGGGCGTAAGTGTCATAAAACTTAATGTCCAGCACAACATAATAATAAACGACAGACAACAGATTGTGGAGGATATGAACAGCATTTATAAACAAACCAAAAAAGGTAAATCAGCCCAAAAGACCCCCAAATGGAAATACTTTTTGATATGAAATGAAACAAAGAAGAAAATAATTCACACTTTTATCGCATTTATCACAAATGATGTCCGTTTTTATGTCCGTCCTACTGTCTGTTAAGTAGCCATGAAGTATTTAGGAAATAAATGATGGTAAACGTATGAGTCTGTAATATTGGGTCAGCTTAACACAGACACACACCAGCTTAACGCACGTACGAACCTTTTTGCAATGGTTGGAGGAATGCTTTGCCATTTAATATTAACACACATCCTTATGACCATTATTAAGTAAAGCACACACACGCATATTTTATTGTTGCCATTGCTACAACCACTGCTTCTGTAATAACATCCCATTACACGTACGCATATTTATGTATGTATGTATGTAAAGCAATTTTTGGCCTTTTAATTTCAGTAAGAGAGGAACAATACAAATGAACAACAAAACAAAACGTTGACAATAACCACAAAATTTATGACCAAAAAAATATTGGACACATAAACATCCCACAAAAGATCGACAAAAAAGACAAAAACAACAAAACTTATTAAGGAAAAAATTAATGCGTGTCGAACATAAATATCTGCCCAAACCGTAATACATTAATGGTGGCAGCCATCGAATTGGTACATGTTGCCGGATGTTACAGAAACAAGCGTTTATACTTGCGCCGCAAACAAATGTTTGGTCAGTGTACTAAGAAACGGTTATGAAATGCAATGAAATAAACGGCTTTTTGACTTTCATGGACTTTTAATATAGTTTTGGGACTTTCCTTAATCGGTACTCAGAACAATTCTACACTCACTTTATTTAATTGGCCATTAACAACCCAATTAACGGATTTCGAACTGTCTTAACACATCCTTTAAGGCGCCTCTGCTTTTTGCGCGCCTACGCCGGATGGTCACAACAATCGATGACAGGGCTTCCTCGATTTGGTCCTTCCATCGCAACCAAAATCGTTATCTTCGTCGATTTCTGCTGATCCCCGCATCAAATAGCCGTCTCACCGGAGCATCCTCCTCCATTCGAACGACATGGTCAAGCCAGCGCAGCCGCTGGATGTTAAAACGCTGCATAACGTCCACGTCGTTGAGTAGCTTATAGAGCTCACTGTTAGATAGGATGCGAAAATTATCGCCAATTCACACTGGACCGGAGATCGTACGTATGACTTTTCTGTCGAATACTGTCAAAGCTACTGCATCAGTGTCCATGCCTCTGCGCCATAAAGAAACACGGGGAGGATGAGTGTCTAGTAGAGTATTAGTTTTGTCGTACGAGAGAGGTCTCTGCTACTCAATTGTCTATTGAGACCATTGTAGCAACTGTTGCCAAGAGTAATTCTATGCTTGATGTCCAGACTGACATCATTTTTGGTGGTAACGGTTAGTGTAGTATATATAGTATAGTATAGTTATCGGCCGTAATCTGAGATCCAATACGTCCCTACTTGTCGATAAAATATACTTCGTTTCGCCCTCATTTACTGCCAGTGTACCTATCTTAAAAGAAGTTGTCGCACTTAGGCCAGCTTTTAACCCTAATGTAATTCGTTTGCCGGAATATAGAGTCTTTCGGCATGCTCACCAAAATTAAAGTGGCCTGTAAGAATCGCTATTATGCGTTGAAAGGTCAAGGAATTTAAAAATAGAAGTGAGTCCTCTTCTTATCCAAACATGTCCAGCAGCGGCTAGCAATATTGTGTGTACGTATTGTACTCTCCTGCTGCAAACAAGATGGAGTTTCTCTGTAATAAGTGTGGCCAACCTATTAATATACGTACATACATAATTGGTCATTATAACCCTTCAGTCAGGATTACAACCTAGCTTCTCACACCACTTATGTTGCGTGTGTGTTTTAAAGTCGACTTCGAACGACAAATTTTTGCCAAACTTTTTCACGACAATTTTATTTGCTCTCAGAACTGTTGCCAGAAATCTGCTGATATTAAGTCGTTTGTTTCGGTTTTTTGGAAATGCCTGGGGTTTGAAACTAGGCCTCACTTCTAATAAGCCAACGCACTATCTAGTAGACTACGTCAACTACTTTAACAACATCCATATTGTGTCGGTAAATTCTATCCATGAGTAGCGAAACCTACAGCGTAATTATGGCGCCTCTCAAACCTAACCGAAGAGCTCATATTCAAAGTATGTAAATGGCTAAGCGAAATAAGAATTCCAAGCAGAGTCAGCTCCGGGCATTCTATGAAAATCTGTACAGATAGTTCTAAACTTAGAAATTTTCACTGAAGGCTTGATCTTATGATAACCTCTTCACGCCCTAGGCTTCTGTAGTCTGTTTTACACCGATGCTATACCCGTTAATCACGCCTCGCAATTCACCCTAAGCAAGGGTTCTACAACTACTAGTGCTTCTCTCTTCTCTAACTGCCAAATGGTATCTTGCAGTTCGTATGGGTCCCTAGTCATAGTGATAGCCCGTATATTTATGCAGCTAATGAACTGATAAATAATTCAAAGTATGTATACCTTTTCTCTCCATGAGGCTATACATTAGACAAATTGATACACATGCTGCAGATAATACCTGATTTGTGGAAGAGTCTAGATAAGAAGCGTATCAACCTACTAATTAAACTGTTCTGTACACATATCTCTGTCACTGTATCCATTTTCATGGATCATTACGAAATGTTTAAGTACACGGATACACTTCGCTTTCTAGCAAATGAGCTGTAGAGAGGTTGTAGAGATCGGTTTAGGTGAAAGAGTTTATGCTTCACTTTATGAGCCAATGACCATCTCTAATACAACTCAGACTTTTCGCTTTTTCTGACTTTGCTATCGTTTCTTTTCGAAACGATCCCTACTTTTATTAAACTTTAAACCTAATTTTTAGATTGATTCTAAGGGATAATCTTTTTATTTGATCGTTTTTGTTTTATTGAATTTGTAAATTTAAACTTTTAAATGGTCCACCCTTTACATTATATTCAATAAATATGGTGATAGAGTAAGGGACTAAAGCTGTATTATTTTTTGGCCTTGGTAAAGAAAAGGATTATTGATATGCATCTAGGGATTATTGTTTACTACGTTGGAATTAAACTCAACTGGATGAATCTGTTGAAATCGCTGTAGTCTAAGGTAGAGTATTGGCTTATTACACATAAGACCACGGATCAAACCCTAGGTCAGACATCAAAACGAAAATATAAAAAAAATATTTCTTCGGTGACTTCCTCTCAGCAGATTTCTGGCAAAAACTCTGAGAGTCAAATACAATAGCCATGAAAATTTTCTCAAAAATCTGTTGTGCGAAGACGAGATTAATCTGCAGATCCCGCCATTCTTGATTGTATTAGTCACAGCTCCATCGTGCTGGAAGTGGGGAGATATTGTTAATCAAATGGATTATATTGTATGCCCAAAACGTTTTGAGAAAGTCGCCAACTCTGTTCTCTGGAACAACGCACTCTTAGGTTATACTTGTTGCTCGAAGAAGGTAGCAGATACTGAAATAGGTTTTGACCCTCAATCAATGTCAGACATTCGAATATCCGCATTGTTTTCGAAAAGGAGGCCAATACTGTTGATAACGCTACAATAATCGTTACAGGATTGGATCTTTAAGGTTCGTTCATGAACCCCTGCGTAGACAATCGTGCAGCGATAACAGCACTAAATGCCAACATGACAATGGCCAATGGATTTGTTCTCAATCACCATCATGATTTGAGAATTTCCTGTCTCGGAGGTATTCGAGGAAATTTAATTGCTTATGAATACGCTGTCAAGAGTCGAGCATGTTTTAAAAATATTCTCTTTGAAAAACTATCACCACTGGAAGTGTACCAATGATATTTTCGAAAAGCGTGATCTACAACCAATTGGTGCTAAAGCACAACTGAGACAAGACAAGAGACTCTAGTGATCAGGAGCTGTACTGGATTATAGAAAGATGACTTAAAATTACTTTAGGTTTACAACCTAGCTTTTCACATCACCCATGTTGTGTGTATTAATTTTTATTCATGAGTTTTGGGACCTGCAGTTTAAACTCGGCTCCGAACTACAGATTTTTTAGAATATTTTTCAACATGTTTTTTGCAAGATCACGCTGTGATAAAGTCCTAAGAGAATATCACCTCGATCTCCGTCCTCGTCCGTAATATTCAAGGATTTCTGAAATAAATTGACTTCCTTCACTCGGGATTACGGCCAACTTCTCACACCACTTATGTTGTGTGTGTTAAATACATGAATGGCCTACAGTTTTAAGTCGACATCAACGACAAATTTTTTAGAAGCTTTTGATGGTAACATCATTTACTAATTTGTGCCCGAAGACTGCTGAGAGGAAGTCGTCGCAGACATATTTCTTCATATTTCGTTTTGTTAGAGATGACAGGGCTGGAGATTGAGCCACGGCCTTATGTGTAGTAAGCCAACACAATACCTGCTAGATTATGGCGACCTATACTCTATGAAATTACAAACATTCCACGATATATTTCAAAATTTCTCTAAGAAGGGATCATAGCTCCTTAAATGCTGGATATGCAGTGGAATTTTTATTATCATTCTTCTCTAAAGAAAGCTTCTATTACCGTACTTATGTACAATTTTTTATATCCAAATTAGTCTACTTAAGTAAGCCGTACTATACTTTAGAAACTCATATACATTCTGTTAAATTACACATAAACATTTCACCAGCATATCAAGTTCATTTTAACAGTCCATTTGTAAATGTTCAGTCATTTAAAATAATAAAAGCAACAACAACAACATCATCACTAACATCAATACCATTATGCTCAGATTTCAATTGTTCCTTAAATAGCAATCCTGTTGGGACATCACATACATACTCTTGCCATTTTCCCTTTTCTGTAAGTAAATTTCAAACTGAAATTATAAACTTTTAAACGTACCTTTTGTTGTAACGTCACTACTACATTCTGTCACTGCCACTGGCAATTGTGTAAAATTTCTGATGTGTAATGTGTATTGATTGACGTGACACTAAATGACAACTTGACATGGTACGTCATATGACACGGTGATATACTATTCAGATGAAAAGCTTATTGATGTAATACACAAACTAAATGAGAAACTTAAAGATTTTTAAGGTAAAATGTTAACGCAGTTATTCATGAAATGGCGGTAAATTATTAAAAAATATGGGAATAAGAGTTAGTGGTGATGGTACAGTGAATATAATATATTGGAAGTGAAAAGTATTTTAATTTTTAATATTGGGATTCCAGATCCATCAATGGCTTTAAGCAACCTACTGTAAATTAGCTGGATCTACCTAAAGTCCCCGTAGTCTAGAGGGTAAAGTGTTCAGACATCTTGAAGAAAACGAAATATGACATAGATACATACCTAACTGGCCATTACAACACTTCAGTCAGGATTACGGCCTAACTTCTCACACTACTCATGTTGTGTGCGTTGATTTTATACATGAGTGGCGGGACCTACAGTTTAACGTCGACTCCGAACGACAGATTTTTAAGAAACTTTTTCATGACAGGTTTATTACTCTCAGAAATCTGCTGAGAGGAAGTCGCCGAAGAAATATTTTTTTTTCATATTTCGTTTTGATGTCTGACCTGGGCTTTATGTCTAATAAGCCAACACACTATCTACTAGACTACGGTGACTTCTGACGAAACGAAATATGAACTTTCCCTCAGCAGCGTTATGCCAAAAGCTGTGACAATAAATAAAAAGCATTCGGAGTCGACTTTAAATTGTAGCTCCCGCCACTCATGTATAAAATTAACAAACATAAAATGGGTGATGTGAAAAGCTGTGTCGTATTCCTTACTATATATTTTGCTGGAGATGTCTGACCTGGAGTTTGAATTGTGGCCTCACGTCTAATAAGCAAACACATTACCTACTGGTCTGCGACGATTTCAACAGATTCATTCAGTTGAGTTTAATTTTAACATAGTAAAGAATAATTTCTGATTGCATGCCAATAATGCTATTCTGTAGCAAAGTCAGTAACAACACAACGTTAGTCCCTTACTCCATCACCACATTTATTAAATAGAATGCAAAGGGTGGACCTTTTAAAAGTTTAAACATAAAAATCCAACGAAAACAGAAACGGTTTGAAATTTTGGCAAATTTATTCTTTTGTTGTGAAGTAAACTTGTTCTGGTTGGAAATGGAATATTATTTCATTCATATGGCTGCTGCGGCTGGCCTCACAGTACCTCATTCGATCGCACCAATTTTCGTGAACTCTTTCAAGTGTATGGGATCGTATCTCGGCAATGGTATCTTGAATGTTCACCTTCAAATGCTCAATTGTCTCTGGTGTTCACGGCATAGCACTTTTCTTTAATGGCGCTGAACAGAAAATGGTTTAACGGTGTCAAATCGAGGTTTATTGCCTACCAATTGACATCACCATTTCGGCTAATTAAATGGCCATCAAACGTTTGACGCAATAAATCAATTGTGGTATGAGATGTGTGGCAAGTTGCGCTATCCTGCTAAAACCAAACATCGTTCAAATCAATACCATGAAGAGCAAGTACAAAAAATCGGATATCATGGTGCGATAGATGTCTCCATTGACCGTAATGGTGGCGTTGTACCCATTTTCAAAGAAAAAAAGTCCCTTGTAATGGATGAAGTGGCTTCTGTAAGACCATGTGTGGGTTTTCTGAGCCCCAAATACGGAAATTTTGCTGACTGTTCCCAGAAAGATAAAAATGAGCTTCTTTCGATGATATTTTTTTTTGGCAAAATCGCCATCATCGTGTAGTTTGTCATCATCCCATCTAACGAAGTGAAAACGAAGCGGATGATTATGCGGCTTCAACTTTTAAACCAATAGAACTTTGTGAGTCGTCATACAGAAATGTTTTCGCAAAATTTGATGTAAACTGGTGCGTGAAATGTTCAATTCATGCGAACGATGACGAGTTGAATTTTCTCTCGGACACAGCTTCGATATTTTCGGGTGTAATCACTGTACGTATTGGCCTATCAACAATGAAATCAGTTTCACGAACTTTAGCAATTAACTTGCTTATACCGGACACTGTTGGTCCTTCTCTGTGACCTAATTGTTTTATTTTTGAAATAAATTTCCAATAAATCTTAACGTTGCTCAAGCGATAATCGGTTCATGACGTTCAGTGGAGATAATATACTGAATTTTGTGAGAGAATAGAATGACGTAAGTATTGCCAGATTCAAAATAACAGATGATTCAAATTTAAACCGATAGACGGAATAACCCTATATGTCATGTGAAAATTTGAATAACAAATAAAATTAATGACACATCACTTGCTCATCTCTGTTACGAAATAATATTTCTTTTCAATTCAAATTTTAACATTCCCAAACCGCAATGAATGTCAACATTTTCAAAAGGAATGCATGCATGTACTCGTACGCAGCAACAGCAGCAGTCTTAGCCACATTGTTAGTCACTTATTCAATACTAGGGTGAGTATTGAGCCTGTTAATGTCACATGATGTTGGGCAAATGCCATATTTTTTATAGTCACATATTAATTTTGAGTTGACGTTCTATTCTGTTTCGTTTTTATTTTGTCATACTCGTTTCACTCCATGTATGTGACATTTTGAGGTTAAAATTGTCATCAACGTTGCTGTTGCTGTTGCTCTGTCTGGGTATTGAAGCGTAAAGAGGCTCTCTTACACACCGTTTGATATAAGTTGTTCCTTTTTTCAATCTTATTGTTCACTTTTTTTGTTTTGTTCCGATATGTTCTGTGATTCTATGCCTTATACCGACTGTTTTATGCTTCTGCTTCAATAAGAGTGTGAGTCTGAACGTGTCGCCTGTTTTGTGATGCCCAAGTTTGTCAATATTTTGTTACGTCGTTAATGTTTAATATGCCATGACATTTTGTTAAGTCTTGCACTCACATGTCGCATTCGTTTAATATGAAATTATTTTAATTACGCCGTCAATTTTCATTTGAATATGCTTGATTAGTTTCGTGGTCTGATGCTAAAGTAATGTGTAGTATTGTATGAAGACAAGGTGTGGTAAGTGTATGTTTTTCAAAAGGGAAACGAATAACTGGAGGAGGTAAAAGAGTTTAAGCAACAAAAAGAATTAATTCACTCGCCTAGGGAACAAAAGCAAGCGCTTCTGACAATTGTTTTTTCAAATCCCTTTTCTGAACATCGATTCTCCATTAATTGCAGATCGGCAAACTCTCGTGGTTGCCTTTAATTTTAGAAACTATAAGATATTGAAGTCGCCGTAGTCTAGTAGGTAGTATGTCGGCTTATTAGACGCAAAGCCAGGGTTAGAGGCCCTGGCCAGACATCAAAACAAAAATACAAAAAGTATTTCTTCGGCGACTTCCTCTCAGCAGATTTCTGGCAAAAACTCTGAGAGTAAATAAAAATTTGCCATGGAAAGTTTCTCAAGAAATCTGTCGTTCGGAGACTTTTAACTGTAGGTCCCACCACTCATGTATAAAATTAACACACACAACATAAGTGGTGTGAGAAACTAGGTCGTAATCCTGATTTAAGGGTTGTAAGGACCAATTATGTATGTATGGAAGATATCATCCTCAAAATAGATGTTTTAGTGTTTGACAAAAACCTGAAAATGGTTCTAACTTATGCGATGGATGCCCAGGCAATTTAAGAACAGAAGTAAGTGGGTCCTCTTTTTATCCGTACATGTGCAGCAGAGTCGAATGATATTGTTTGTACCCTGTTGCGAGATTGCGATTCCCTATAATAAGTATGAATGTGAAGTCTCACTAGCCTAGAAAGCAGTATGTTGGCTTATTTGACATGATAAACCCCAGGTCAGTCATCCCCCCACCAAACCGAATACCAATAAATATTTCTTCGGCGACTTCCTCTCAGCAGTTTTCTGACAAAAACTCTGAGAGTAAATAAAAACTTACCATGAGAAGCTTCTCAAAAAAAATCTGTCATTCGTATTCAACTTTAAACTGCAGGTCCAGCCATTCATGTATAAAAATACAACATACGCAACATAAGTGATGTGAGAAGCTTGGTCGTAAACATGACTGAAGGATTGGAAAAACCAATTGTGTATGGTAAGTGTATAGCCAATTTAACTTAAATAATCGAAACACCTGTGCCCTATAATAAGTCGGAGATTGCGTGCTCTGCCCTAGCCAGCTAGATTTTCTTGCAGATGGCGACTATAATGCCAAACACACCCATTGGAATCACAGTTTGTTACACTACAGTTGAGTGCTGTATGATACAATAACTTGAATTTGTTGGAACGACATGTCGAGTGGTCAACGAACCTATTAGTGGCATATGAAAGAACTGAATATACCAGATTTTAATGTTATTGGAGTGATCAAAAGTCCGACCAGAGCCAAGATTCAAATTGAAACTTTTATTATATTTATCATCAGAAAACTGGCCTACTATTCTTGTAATGTGAAAACCTTAGGCAGGTTCACCAACTAGCTTCTCACACAATCCATTACGTGTTATGTTATATTTTATCCATAACTATCGGGATCTGCAGTTCAATTTCAACTCAGAACGACTTATTTAAGGAACGTGTCATGACAATTTTATTTTATTATTTTTTTATTTTTTTTTTTTTTTTATCAGAAGTCTACTAAGAGAAGGTCTTTGAAAGAATTTTTACTTTTTCCAAATTAGGTTTTGTTCGAAATGCCTCAGCCAGATACTGAACCTTGTTTGATATGCTAAAACACTACCATCTAGACTATGGCGACTTCAATTTGCCACCTGCTAGCAAGATTGGATATTTCGGAGATTTGGAAAACTCTTCTAAGCTGTTGATATTTGTTAAATCAGTAATAAACTGCTTTCAGAACTTTCTCGTATGGGCATGAGGATTATTGTTTTTATTTTTAATAATATTCTACAACATCAGCCTTATCCTCAGAAGTGGAAGTTGCAAAAATTAAAAATAAATACCGACGGCTAAAAAGGATCCTACAATAATGGAATCAGAGTGGCCTCTAATTATAAGCAATGAAATCGCCCATTCAAGATGCCATTGGGTGTCCATTAATTTGGCTTCAGGAATTGACGAAGTTAGCTTCGTCCCATAAACTGCAGATTAGTGCAGGTCGTTCGAAAGTATGCTTATCAGCATATTTACTGCATCGTTTCAATTAAAAATTCTGCTTTCAACAGCTCTTCTATTCGGCGTGAGGTGTGAAAAATTAAAAATATTTCAGATGCAAAATTGTTTCTTTTCACCCTTCTCTAATTTATTGTTAACACTACCTTTACAAATTTGGAAGGCAGAAATACGTTAAAATGTAATTACAATGCTTATAAAGGGTGATTTTTTAAGAGCTATAGGAACATTTTTCAAAAAAAAAAACACATAAAATTCAGAAAAATTCATGAAATCTTTATTTGAATCGATAGTACGATCCATATAATTTAATGTTTGAAGATTATTTCATGCAAATGTTGACCGCGACTGCGCCTCAAATGGTCCATCCACTTAGTCCAATTTTGGTATACTCTTTGCAACATTTCGGCCGGTATCTCACGAATAAATGCTTCAATGTTGTCTTCAAATCCGTCAATTGAATCGGGCTTGTCTGTATAGACATGAGCTTCAACATAGCCCCACAACAACTAGTCTAAAGGCGTTAAATTGCACGATCTAGGCGGCCAATTGACCGGTCCCGAACGTGAAATAATATGAACTCGTCTCTCAATAACTCCATTGTTACGAGTGCTGTGTGGCACGTGGCACCGTCTTGTTGAAACCACATGTCATGCAATTCAAGCTCTTTTGGGCAAAAAATAGTTGGATATCATCTCACGGTAGCGCTCACCATTCACAGTTACGTTACGATTCGCAGCATCTTTGAAGAAGTACGGTCCAATGATGCCACCAGCCCATAAACCGCACCAAACTGTGACTTTTTCTGGATCCATTGGTAGCTTTTGCAATGCTTCTGGCTGATTTTCACTCCAAAATCGACAATTCTGCTTATTTACGTATCCATTGAGCCAAAAACACAATTTTTCGATAAAGAAGCGGATCTTCGGCCAACTTTCCAAGAGTCCATTCACCAAAAATTCTGCGTTGCGGTAGGTCGTTCGGCTTCAATTCTTGCACCAGCTGTATTTTGAAAGGCTTCACACCTAAATCCTTCCGCAAAATTTTCCACGTTGTTGAGTAACAGAGGCCCAATTGCTGCGAACGGCGACGAGTAATGTTCAATGTGTTTCACTTTCAAACTTCAATAATTCATATAAGGCAATTAAGAAAGCTCTGTTATTGCAGAGACTGTTCACATTCACATTAAACCTTAGTATGTTAAACTGTTGTAGGTGATCAGATCTATCAAAGCCACAAGAGGTTTTTGCTCAAAGGAAGTGTTCTATAAACTCTTCTGTATACTCTTGTTATAGACGCTCTACTTTGTAAGCCGAACAATCTGGCGATTCATATTTAAAGCTATGCGAATGTTCTCGTAGTTTTTGTAAGTATCCAGCATGAGAATATCAGCTCGGACCGCACGCAACAAGGTTTTAATTTCATATGTGTATATATGCGTCTCGATTAACCATTCTGATACCATATTAGGGTGGTCTTCTAGGAAAAAGAGATCGCCTTAGTCTAGTAGATTGCTTGTTGGCTTATAGAACAGTTGAATTGCATAGAAAATTCGTCAAGATCGTCAACGGTTCTACGAAATGTTTATCTAGTAGTTCTTTCTGGGACTGAAATTGACACTCTTTTTCCCACACATATAGAACATATGTAATTGGTCATTACAACCATTTAGTCATGAGTGGCGGGACTTACAGTTTAAAGTCGATTCCGAACGACATATTTTTGTGAAACTTTTCATAGCAATTTTATTTTTGTCTCAGAATTTTTGTCAGAAATCTGCAGAGAGGAAGTCGCCGAACAAATATTAGTTCATATTTCGTTTCTTTGGGAATGACTGACCTGGGGTTTGAACCACATTCTCATGATAAGCAAACACATTCTTAACCACGATCATCTCCAAAATAAAGCGCTTAAATCTTTTTGACTTATGAGGGCGTATAGAATCTATGTCGAAGGTAGCAAGAGTATATAAAGCTCTTACGAACAATAGATCCAGAAGATGTCAGTGAGAAGGAATGGTGGTAACTATACAGACATATATGTATATACATACATATGTACATACATACATATGTACATACATAATTGCTCCTTGCAACCCTTCAGTCAGGATTACGACTTAGCTTCCCATATCACTTGTGTTTTGCGTGATAATTTTATATACGAGTGGTGGGCCCTACAGTTTAGAGTCGACTCCAAAGGACAGATGTTTCTGAGAAAATTTTCTTTACAATTTTGTTTACACTCAAAGTTTTTGCCAGAAATCTGTAGAAGTCAGAGCATCGTTTACAGATACAGTGATCGTCAAAAGAAACTTTACATTACAAAAATAATATGCATTAATAAATTAATGCTATTTTTATTTGGAAATTGTTTCATTGCCAGTTTTTCAAATTCAAACAAAAAAAAAAAATACAAAAAAATACAAAAAAATTCGAAATATTGTCAAATTTTTTCGGGCGCTCCCCTTAAATGGTAAAAGTTGAGTTTGGTGATTGTTAGAATATTTTCCATACACATAGTTTTTTGACGCTCACTGGCTCACTGTTGAACAGATTTCATGCTTGTTTATTTTTTTTTTTTTAAAGAAAAACCAATGCTAAATACAGATGGCATTGTCAAAAATCGCTGATCAATGTTGACAAAGATCATCTATATCCCAAGGCTTTGTATGGTGTTACCCAATGCATTTTAACAGTTCTGGGAGGATTGCTCTCATTACGGTTAATGAATGTTTATATCTACTTTATAATTTCACATTTGACCTTCAATATCTTGAATAAAATGTGGTTGATTTTGTTTTCCAATTCTGTTTATTGCGAAATTTTTTAATTAATTTTAAAATATTTTGTTTTTTAATTTAAAATAAATGTGTTTCAAATAACCGAGTACAACACATTTTTCATGCTTATATAATCAACTATTCATGCTACTTTTACTAATTAAAAATGCATTCAAATTCAATTACAATGCTTTTGTAAGAAAATTTTTTCTTTTTTTCAAAACAATTTTTGTATATAAAGAAATAAATTTTTAGAAATTTCGTACCAGTGTTTCAGTACTTTTATTGAATAAACACGTTTAAAAAGATGAAGTTCTGGGTAATTGCTATTTTTGCCATTCAAGTAGTATTGAGATGGACCTTACATAAGCCAATTACAGTGCCTACGACAGTTAGATATGGCTAATCAGGGTAATTTCAACGATGGAATGGAATATGTTGGTTTTGAGTAGTTAGTTGTTTATATGTATACAGTAAAGATCAAAATTAATTGCAAACTAAGGATAAAATTCTAACAATAACCAAACTCAACTTTTACTACTTGAGGAGAGTACCAGAAAAAATTTGTTAATATTTCGAAATTGTTTGTAATTTTTTTTTTTTTGTTTAAATTTTATAAACTGGCAATGAAACAATATTAAAATAAAAATAACGGTAATTTATTAATATATATTTGTTTCAATGTACAGCTTGGACCAATAACGCATGGGACGCATAGAATGCATAGGACGATCATGAATCTCATGTGAATTGATATCATTCGCACAAAACAGAATATATAGCTTCTGTAGCCGGAAGTATTAAAAAAGTCATACAAATAGCGCTTCGTTGTCGTTCTTAGCTTGTTGGCATTTGTCTTTCAATTAAATGTAGTAAGCTATACAACAGGATTTGGGGCTTGCCTTCCAATAAAAACAACTCGCAAAAAATTTAAGTCAAATAGCATTCGTTTGCTTCTCATTATTACTGATTTAACTCATTTGAAATTGGTCAGGGATAAGAAATCGTCGCCGTAGTCTAGTAAGTGGAGTGTTGACCTATTAACCGTAGATCGAGCTTTGTATCAGAAATGATAACTATAAATTTTTAGACTACATAACTTTAATTCAGAAAAAGTTAGATGCCTGATATTTTTATAATTCGTTAGTATTGTTATCGCCATTATTTCAAACCAAATAAAAAAAGATAATTTCAGACAGGGGTATCATTTTTGATACATACGACTTTCCTAGAGATTGTTTGATGTCATGTATGTAATTTTTTTAAGATTTCAAAGATTTTGTGAAGTTTTATCGTAAATAATACCTTATTTATGGTATTTGAGAAGGAATTGAAAGTTATGTAAGTGTGGGACGAAAGTGAAAAAATTGAATTTTCTATTATTGATATGTCCTTGATATTGATTGAAGTAGTCGTAGTCTAGTACGTAGCGTGTTACCTTATTAGACGTCAGACCAAGGTTCAAACCTCAGGTCAGACATTTCCAATTTATAACGAAAGGTTGTAATGACCGATTATGTATGTATGTATGTAATATTCCTGCTGCTGAAGAAGAAGAAAATAGATGCTCGTCTTATGAACTGGAGAAAGTATTGGCAGCTACAAACATGACAACAGGATGTTTATCGCCAAGGATGGTACTACTTCGAACAGAACAAACTGCCTTTAGTAGTTTGGAATGAAAAAATTTAGTAGTTTCTTACTACTCTTCTCATATTTATTTCACGTGACAGACAAACAAATTAGAAGAATGTGTTTCATCCCATGTTTTATTACAGATGATAATATTTCGGTCAACTACGTACGCCTTTCCGTAAAAGTAGCTGAAAGTCTTCCAGCCTTTAATAATCATGCTTAAAGCCTTTTTTTGAAATTCGAATGAAAAGAATTTTTTTTTTTTTAAAAATATATGTATTTATCTTAATTTTTTGTTAGAAAATTTTAACCATTTTCATAAAACTTTTATCACACAACTTGTAGTTTTATGTAAGAAATAATACTGTATAAATAGTTTTGGATTAGCTAACATACTTTCAGAGCAGCCCATATATCCTTTTTTAAGATTTTTAAAAATTTAATTTTTTGTTCGTCTAAAAGGTGAGAAAATTAAAGAAAATGTATTTAAATAATGATATTTATGTTTTTATGTTCCTTTTTGGTATATTTTTAGCTCAAATTAAAGTTGTTTAGCATCAGAATTCAAAAACTTTTTAGTTTTATTGTAGAAAATGAAAATTACCTCCAGCAATTTTAATTGAAATTTGATACTTAATGATGGAATACATATAGTGACCGTTAGGGAAATTAATTTAGGGATATTTATATAAATCAAGCTTCATAAATAGATTTACGGAGTAATGCTTAGGATTGGTTTATGTTTTCTTTCCTTTTGTTTTGTTTTATTACCTTTTCAACTCATATTTAATTTTGTCGCTGCAGATTGGTAACTAATTGAATTTGATGGTCGTTATAAATTTCGTGGTCCACCGAAGTCGAATTGACAGTTTTAGATTCAAGTGCATGCTACGTGCATAGCAACTACTTACAACAGTATTTGGGGAAACCTGTATCCGGGAAACCAGAGAGGAATCAAAGAGAGAAAATTATTATTGTTATTGTTAAATCGATGTTCTATTGCAACGGAAAACTTTTTTACCACACATGACATTGACAAGAAATATTTCTAACGAATCACAAGAATGGTGTACCATCAGGTTTCAGCCAGCCCTCAACTGAGAGTGTTACTGATGCAAGTGACAATAAGCTATCCTATTTAAGCAATTGGAAACTTATAAATCGCCACAAAGCAGGATGGTAGACGTCAAATTATTACCATTTAGAAAGAAATAAAATCAAGCTGACATGAAGTGCTTGATTTTTATGTAAAAAACCATTCCAATTTACATCATGTCAAAAATTTTGACGCAAATTTCATAAAAGTGATAATAAAATGTTAGAATATAAAATAGCTTTATTAAAATGAATTAAAATAAATCAAAATATTTAAATTTTTTACAAAATCTATCAATAATCGTGACAATTCCATGTAATACAAGTATGTATCAAAAGTGATACATAAGCTGGAATTATGAAGTTTTTTTAAGGCTCGATCTACGGTTAAACCTGAGACCACGGTTCCGAACCCATGTTAGTAATCTGCAGCAAAATGAATCCTGAGAAAATATTGCTTCGACGTCTTTTTCTCAGCAGATTTCTGGTAAAAACTCTGATAGTCAAATACAATTGCCATGAAAAGTTTCACAAAAATCTGTCATTCGGAGTCGACTTTAAACTGTAAGCCCTGCCACTCATAGATAAAATTAATACACACAACATAAGTGGTGTAAAAAGCTAGGTCGCAATCCTGACTAATGAGTTATAGTGACCAAGTATGTATCAGAGATCAGCAATCAGTATTCAAAAAGATGAGTAGATTCGAATAATACTCATAATTTCTGATACTTTACGCATTCATACTTATTTTAATATCATGAAACCTCTACTCATATTCAAAGATTGAAGTACTCCAACATATTCATACTTAACAACACGTATGATGTTGTTGATTTCGTCTCTCCATGACTCAACATTTACAAGAACCGCGTACGAACACTACAATACTCACTAGAAGGTTGTGTGTTTGCTTTGCTGGCAAAGACACTCGAATCATTTATGAGCATTATAAGTATTTTTCTAAATTTATGAATCTGAATGAATAGGCATATGAATCAAACATATTTCGAGTTCGTATGAGTTCGATGTCAAAGTTGTACGCATACTCATTGCAAAATCAACGTGTAGTGAGTATAAATGAATCAAAGTAGTTAAATTTCAATATTGTTGACTCACTTATATTCAAAATTTCATGAGTACTTATGAGTAGCGAAAAAACGATTCATTGCTAATCTCTGGCATGTATTGCATTTACCGATGGAACTAATTTCTGATGAAATCGCGGCATTAAGCAAACTTGCAACATTTACTTCATCTGTCCATATTTCGATGAATGGTAAACGTAATAGAGTCATGCGGACTAAATTTTTTATTTACAAAAATTAATCAGGTAACCACTAATGAGATATGGTTCCTACAAGATAACACGCTGTATGGTAAAGCCTATAGAATTCGATACAAATATGAATTAGAGGGTGTTGTACACAATGCTTACATTATAACAGCAGATTTCTAGACTGGGATTATAGAAAAAGAATGTACGAATGGATAATCGCATGCCGTATTGGCGGAAGAAAACAACGTAGAAAACTATGGCTAGATGGTGAAGAAGCTGATTTAATAACGATGGGAACGAAAAATTGAAAGAAGATGGTCATCGAAAGAAAATTATGAAGGGAAGTAGTTGTGAAAAAGTCATGTTTAAACATAGGCTGTGATGCTGAGAATATAAAAAGGATGAGGAATTAAAAAATATACAACTAAAATAATTCGGAAGCTGTACAACGCTTAAGGCTAGCTTTGCAAAGAATACCGCGTAGAAGAAATGAAATAAGTGTGAGAGAAACCGCACGCTATAGAATTACAATTATGATTTCATGGTAACCGACATTGACTTTAAAGATTAAATATTTCAACTCTCCTAACCAATTATTTAATTTTATTCTATGCCAGTTGGGTAGCAGGTAGCCATAGTAATGCCATCCAAGCATTTTATTCATGCTTTTTAAGCGAAGTGAAGTTTTACACAAGTATCACAGATCAGATATAAACACTGCGAATAAATAATGTGCACAGTAGTATAATTTTGCAATGGTAATGAATTTATTTCATCATAATTTTTTGAAATTTAAACAGAGAAATAATAATTGTTTGCAATAAAATCCATCATAATTATACATGAGCAGTTGTCTTGAAGGTCCAAGACCCGGTTGCAGTTATCTTCCTCTGGGCTTCTGTCTGGTTCAATAACAAAATCAATTGAATAGCGATGACAGCAATGATCTGGAACTTCATTGTGGCTTTAACTGTATCTTTTTAGTTTAAAAATATTTCTACTGAAATTCACAAAATTTTCCTTATTTTTATAACAAAATTATGAAATGCTTTCTAAAATGAATTCCTATGTAAGCGTTTAAAATCAGTTTTTAAAAATTAATAAATGGCACCAGCATTATAAAATTTACCATGAAACATTCCAATATTTTTCTGAATATAAATTCGAGAGTCTGGAATCATCTCCTTTTACTTCAGAAAAAATTCGAGCGTTAATTTTCATTATTTTGTTTACAAAATTATAGAATTTTACAGAAATATTTCTTATGTAAGCGTTAGAAATAAATTTTTATTGATTTTTTATGGTAAATTTTAGAATTCAAGAGGCATAAAATATTCCAAAAATTTTTCTGAATACTTCAAGCAGGGTGTAGTAATGGATTCGAGACACTCGTTTCCAACATTCGTTTGATGATTTAAATTTGCATTAATTTTTTATGGTAAATTTTGTAATGGTAGTGTAAATAAATGATTAAAGACGCAGCATTAGAAATGATAGAATTTTTCAGAATATTTCAAGGAGGGGTACAAATATTGACGTGTATTGTACTCACTATAACGCTTACATAAGAAATATTCCAGAAAAAATTCCAAAAATTTTTTATAAAAGTGAAGAAAATTTTGTGAATTTTTAGTCGAACTATTTCTGAAGTGAAAAGGTTCAAACCAAAATGAAGTTCCTGATCGTTGCTGTAATCGCTATTCAATTGATGTTGTCAGTGGCTATGGCGGAACCCGATCCATTTATCCGTCGTACTACGACCAAGATGACAACACCAAACCCAGAAAGATTAATATGATGGATCATATTAAGAGAGAATTTTTATTTTAAATTGTTTCCGTTAAATGTCAAAAATAATGAAATAAATAAATTATTATTGCAGAATAATGTGTGTATGTGTGTTTTATTTCTTAAATTAATGAATCTGTTTAATGTACATTATTTATTTGCAATGTTCATCTCTGATCTGCGAAATTTGTGTAAAAATATTTGAATTTGTAGCAAAATAAATTGATGTTCTTAAGATGTTACTTACAAAAGGCGTCGTGAGCAAAATGAAAAGAACAGAGAGAGCTTATAATTACTTCGACTGTTGGAGGCCTTGTAGTTGAGTTATGACATTTAGAACAAGTGATCAAGTAATAATTAACTGAAATGCAAACGAAGGTAGAAAATTTTTCATTCATCAGCTTTGTTTCTATGTCACACAGTACTACACATACCAATTAGGAGAACTTCAAACATATCTCCTCTCAAAAATAAAGCAAAAGTTTAAAATGCATGGGTATTTACATAACTAGGGCTGCGTGCTAACCAACTCGCATAGATTAAAATTGAATAAATGGTAAAAAAAAGGTGAAATATTTAATGTTTAATGTCAATGTCGTATACTCTGAGATCATAATTACAATTTTATTACGCGCATATTCTTTAAAATATAGTGCACCCTGTATTTTTCTCAAAAATATCGTTTTTTTACTACCCCTGTTTCATTTCTTCTACACGGCTTTCTTCCCAAAGCTCTTTTGTAAAGCTGTTGTTTTAGATTTACATTTTTTAACTCCTATACTTTTACTTATCGGCATCGTAGCCTTTGGTGGAATATGCCTTCCACAAATACTCCTCTCTTTCTATTTCTTTCTAAAACAATGTTCTTTCGATTTGTCGTCCCCACCCCTATTAACTCAGATGCTATATCATTTAGCCATAGGTTTCTCTGTCGGCTTTTTCATGTAATATGAATAACACTCTTTACATTGTTACATTCTATGTTTAGTTCTGGCAATATAAGTTTTTCGATTCCAATCGCATTTTGTGTAATTGCCTCTGATTGATAATTTTCCTGTAGTTATACCTACAGATAGCATTTGATAGCCCCACTGGGCCAAATAATTTTTAAAGAGCTATTCATTCGGGGCAATTTAGTAGATTGTTATCATTTGTTTGCAGAAACCATGATCTACAGCCGCAATTTAGAAGTGGACTTATGACTATGATGACTGACCCTATGTAAGGTATTTTCTGAGAAACGTGAGAGTACAAAATAAAACAATGTTGGACTGAATTTTTTTCTTGGTAATAATCTGATAGATACACAATTAAAGCGTCTATTCGATCAGCCAAATTTATAAAAACTTTTCCCAATAAACTAGCCCGTATAGCATCCATAGTGGCATGCACATTGCATTTTAATGCTTCAAGGGTTGCGGGTTTCTGGACATTATTCTATGACATAATATAGTCCCATGAAGAATAATCAGTAGACGACGGAATCAGTTAAAAAAACCAATTTTTAAAAGTAAAATTTACACCAATTTGATTTTGGAATATTTCGATTGACTCTACGATCAGCTCAATTTTAAAAACTTTTCGCAATAAACTAGCCCGTGTAGCTTCCATAGTGGCATGCAATGCTTCAAGAGTTGCTAGTTTGTGAAAATTATTCTATGACTTAATATAACACAACATTATTGGTCATTACAACCCTTCAGTCAGGATTACGACCAAGTTCCTCACACCACTTATGTTGTGTGTGTTAGTTTTATGCATGAGTGGCGGGACCGACACTTTAAAGTCGACTCCGAACGACAGACTTTTGAGAAACTTTTCATGGCAATTGTATTTGACTATCAGAATTTTTGCCAGAAATCTGCTGAGAGGAAGTCGCCGAAAAAATACTTTTTCTATTTTGTTTTGATGTCTGGCCAGTGATTTGAAACCTGTACTATATGTAGATCGATTTTTGGGCTAAATTGAATTGAACAGGAAGGTGCTACGCTGCCTGCAATTTATGAAACATCCTGAAATGTTGCACAAACGATTTGAGGTCATGGCTATCTCAATTAAAAATGGTGTGGACTAAACAATGTGATCGATCGAACAAATATACATTAATAAATTACTGTTATTTTTATTTAAATATTGTTTTATTGCCGGTTTTTAAAATTGAATCAAAAAAAATAAAAAATTACAAAAAATTTCGAAATATTGTCAAATTTTATGGGGCACTCTCCTTTATTGGTAAAAGTAGAGTTGAGTGGGTGATTGTTAGAATTTTATCCATAGTGTACAGTTTCTTTTGATGTTTACTGTATATGCATATAAAAAACTAACTACAGTGAAGCTCAAAACCATCATAATCAATGCCATCGTTGAAATTTATCCTGATTTATGCGATAGAGACGTGGAAAATTGCTCAGTTGGGGTAAGTTCTATACAGAGAAGCAGTTGGAGACACTTGTACAATATTTGATATTAAATTTCAAAGCAGTTATGCTTGATTTTTCATAAAATTACCTCCAAAATTAAAAACACAATAAAATTTTTGTTTGCAAATCTTCTTAAAGTTTATTTATACTTCAGTTAATTGTTTATTTTCCATAGCTAATCCAGCGTTCGCGCTGTAGTCCTGCGGCCAATGGCAATAGCACTTGAATGGCAAGAATAGCAACTGCAAGGAACTTCATCTTTTTTGAACGTCTTTAATCAATAAAAGTACTAAATCACTGGTACTAAATTTCTTAAAATTTATTTCATTTTTATATAAAATTTGTTTTGAAATTGTGAAAAAAGCATTGCAATTGAATTTGAATGTATTTTTAATTAGTAAAGTTAGCGTGAGCATTTGATTATAGAAGCATGAAAAATGTGTAGTCGATTATTTGCCGCATTTTTTTATATTAAAAAATATTTTAAATTCCGATTGACTAATAATTGTAGAAAACTTCATGTTTTAACGGCGCTCCATTAATTGGTGAACATTATGCCCAAATATTGTTACCAATTAGGCAAATTTACTTCCTTTCTTTGTGAAATTATTAAAAATATCTTATATAAACGTTTTAATTAATTTTTAACACATTTTTAATTTCAAAATTTGTAAAGGTTGTGTGAATAATTAATTAGAGAAGAGTGAACAAGAAAAATTTTGCAGCTGAAATATATTTAATTTTTCACACTTCACGCCGAATCAAATATGAAACCTAATATTATTGCATGCCTCTTCAATCATTTATTTACACTACCATTATAAAACTTACCATAAAAAATTAATGAAAATTGAATTCTAACGCTTACATAAGAAGTATTTCAGAAAAAATCCAAAATTTTGTTATAAAAATGAAGAAAATTTTGTAAATTTTCAGTCGAACTATTTCTGAAGTGAAAAGGTTCAGTTAAACAAACCAAAATGAAGTTCCTGATCGTTTCTGTAATCGCTATTCAATTGATGTTGTCAGTGGTTATGGCAGAACCAGAACCAGAACCACAATGGGGACATTATCGGGACGTGACGCCACACTATTAAATCTTACAACAGGAATGGTTAAAACTGTCTGTTGTCTATCTTAAATTACAAATATAATGAAATAAATTAATTTTGATTGCATAAAAATACTATCGAGTGTACATGTTTTATTACCTGAATTAAAAAGAAAACTATTTCAGGCATGTTATGAATTGTAGAGTAATTTAAGCATTATACCGCTCTGTAGTACTTAACTATTTCCTATAGTATAGCATCTGATTTGATAACGCGTCCTCCAGTTTCAATGCCGCAAAAAGTAAAAGTTTTTTCTTATTTATTTTTGCTTTACCTTGCAAAAATATTGAATGAAAGAAATGAAATTATTTTGGTTTTTCTTGCCAATAAGCCAGAAAACAGTTAAATTGTGAAACTCAAAAAACAGAAGGTTGGCAAAATGATCAAAGAAATGTTAAATAAAAAATTAAAAAAATTTATGACTTCGTCCTGTGGCTACTTACGGAGAAGTTATCTGAATTGATTGTCTTATTTTGCAAATTATTATTTGCTTTTTTGTTAGTTATGGTTTCCATTATTGACAAGAAGTATTAGTAATAATTCTTAGAAAATTTTTTTACTTGATTTTTTTTTAATTACACAGGAATTATTTTGAAAACTACGTGAGAATCTTTAACCGAAAAAATTTCGGGGAAATATAACGTCACTGTGATAAATTGAATGTGATTAATGCTTCAATTCGAAAATAATTTTATTCATTGATAAAGTAACCCCCTTCCTACATAATAAATTTGCTTCAAAAATTTTATTAAAAGTTTTTGGTGCGCACACCTTTTGTTTCCTCAATTTTTTTAATTTGGCGTCATTTTGTGGGCGTCATTTTATGGGCGTCATTTTTAAGAAGGAAGTGGAAGCTGGTGTACTTTTAAGGGCTTAATTTGTTGCATCTTATGAATGTTGCATCTTAATAACAGCTATTGTTAGCACAAGGTTTCACAAAGCACCTCCACATTACTTACTTACTTATTTGCTTAATTGGCCATTAAGAACCCGATTAACGGATTTCGGCCTGCTTTAACACATTCTTTCAAATGCCAGTTTATCACACCAATCGATGATCATTCCAAACAAGGTCGTCCTCTTCGCCGACTTCCGCATATCCCCGCATCAAATACCTGTCTCGCCGGAGCATCCTCCTCCATTCAAACGATACGCTGCACAACGTCTATATCGTTGAGGAGCTCATACAGCTCACTGTTGAATGGGATGCTGAAATCATTGCTAACTCACACTGGACCGAAGATCTTACGTAGGACTTTTCTCTCGAATACTTTCAAGGCTGTTGCATCAGTGCTTAATAGAGTCCATTCGTCTGTGCCATAAAAAAGAACGGGGAGAATGAGCGTCTTGTAGTGTATTAGTTTTGTCGTACGAGAGATGCCCCTACAACTCAAAAAATTAAATTAAAAATTAAATATTTCAAATTTTCTACTAATTATTTAATTTTATTCTAAGCGAGTTGGTTATCACGTAGCCCTAGTTATGTAAATACCCATGCATTTTAAACTTTTGCTTTTTTTTTGAGAGGAGAGATGTTTGTAGCTCTCCTAATTGACGATAATTGCTAATAAAATGTGTAGTACTGTGTGACATTATTATTTGGTCACTTGTTTCAATGTCATAACTCAACTAACTTTAAATTTTGTTGAAGACGCCTTTTGTAAGTTACATCTTAAGGAACTCACGTGTTTTTTTTTGCCTCAAATCGCGCTGTAAATAAATAATGTGCAAATAAAAATGTTTTCTTTTTTAATTTAAATATCAAAACACACACTCGATAGTATTTTTATGCAATCAAAATCAATTTATTTTATTAGTTTTGAAATCTAATACAAACAGCAGTACGCGTACAAACATCCGTCAGTTTATTCATGTCGTATGATTTATCCTATTTCCCCAAAGGGTGGCGAAATTGATCGGGTTCCGCCATAGCCACTGACAACATCAATTGAATAGCGATTACAGCAACGATCAGGAACTTCATTTTGGTTTGTTTAAACTGAACCTTTTCACTTCAGAAATAGTTCGACTGAAAATTTACAAAATTTTCTTCGTTTTAATAACAAAATTTTTGGAATTTTTTCTGGAATATTTCTTATCTAAGCGTGAGAATTCAATTTTGCATTGATTATTTAATGGTAGTGTAAATAAATGATTAAAGAGGCATGCAATATTACAAAAATATTTCTGAATAATTTTAACGAAGTGTAGTAATTGATTCGATTCACAGAGTCTCTGTAACTCTCTCTGCGGCAATTGAAATTTTTGTTGAGAAACTATAATAAAAGTTATTCTGAGTCTTGCATCAGATTAACAAGGAATAATCTGATGGTGGTAACTGTTCTTTTGACTGATAACTGAAGACTCAGGGTATACTTATTCTGAACGGAGATTATCTCGAACGTAACATGTAGGTTCTGTGCTGATGAAACATCTAAATACATAATCTATGGGGGTAATTAATGCATACCTTACCACACGGTCATTGTTAGCATCCAGCAGCATCCTGAAATATACAGGGTAATAGGCCTGGAAAAGACATTTGAAGGGATACCCAATAAACATTATAGTGAGTACAATACACGTCAATAGTTGTACCCCTCCTTGAAATATTCTGAAAAATTCTATCATTTCTAATGCTGCGTCTTTAATCATTTATTTACACTACAATTACAAAATTTACCATAAAAAATCAATGCAAATTTAAATTATCAAACGAATGTTGGAAACGAGTGTCTCTCGCTGCATCAGTTATGAATCGAATACATTACTACACCTGCTTGAAATATTCAGATACATTTTTGGAATATTTCATGCCTCTTGAATAATAAAATTTACCATAAAAAAATCAATAAAAATTTGTTTCTAACGCTTACATAAGAAATATTTCTGTAAAATTCTATAATTTTGTAAACAGAATAATGAAAATTAGCGCGCAAATTTTCTTCAGATATAACAGGCGATGGTTCTAGAGGCTCCTTTATGAATTGAATTCATATTCACGTAAATTCTATAATGCTGCTTACATAAGAATTCATTTTTGAAAGCATTCCATAAATTTGTTATAAAAATAAGGAAAATTTTGTGAATTTCAGTAGAAATATTTTTCAAGTAAAAAGATACAGTTAAAGCCAGAATGAAGTTCCAGATCATTGCTGTCATCGCTATTCAATTGCTTTTATTATTGACCATAGCAGAAGCTCAACCACCTAATAAGCGTCCTAAAACCACTGCTACTACGACCAAGATGACAACACCAAACCCAGAAAGATTAATATGATGGATCATATTAAGAGAGAATTTTTATTTTAAATTGTTTCCGTTAAATGTCAAAAATAATGAAATAAATAAATTATTATTGCAGAATAATGTGTGTATGTGTGTTTTATTTCTTAAATTAATGAATCTGTTTAATGTACATTATTTATTTGCAATGTTCATCTCTGATCTGCGAAATTTGTGTAAAAATATTTGAATTTGTAGCAAAATAAATTGATGTTCTTAAGATGTTACTTACAAAAGGCGTCGTGAGCAAAATGAAAAGAACAGAGAGAGCTTATAATTACTTCGACTGTTGGAGGCCTTGTAGTTGAGTTATGACATTTAGAACAAGTGATCAAGTAATAATTAACTGAAATGCAAACGAAGGTAGAAAATTTTTCATTCATCAGCTTTGTTTCTATGTCACACAGTACTACACATACCAATTAGGAGAACTTCAAACATATCTCCTCTCAAAAATAAAGCAAAAGTTTAAAATGCATGGGTATTTACATAACTAGGGCTGCATGCTAACCAACTCGCATAGAATAAAATTGAATAAATGGTTAAAAAAAGGTGAAATATTTAATGTTTAATGTCAATGTCGTATACTCTGAGATTACAATTTTATTACGCGCATATTCTTTAAAATATAGTGCACCCTGTATTTTTCTCAAAAATATCGTTTTTTTACTACCCCTGTTTCATTTCTTCTACACGGCTTTCTTCCCAAAGCTCTTTTGTAAAGCCTTGAGTTGTTTTAGAATTACATTTTTTAACTCCTTTACTTTTACTTATCGGCATCGTAGCCTTTGGTGGAATATGCCTTCCACAAATACTCCTCTCCTCCTATTTCTGTCTAAAACAATGTTCTTTCGATTTGTCGTCCCCACCCCTATTAACTCAGATGCTATATCATTTAGCCATAGGTTTCTCTGTCGGCTTTTTCATGTAATATGAATAACACTCTTTACATTGTTACATTCTATGTTTAGTTCTGGCAATATAAGTTTTTCGATTCCAATCGCATTTTGTGTAATTGCCTCTGATTGATAATTTTCCTGTAGTTATACCTACAGATAGCATTTGATAGCCCCACTGGGCCAAATAATTTTTAAAGAGCTATTCATTCGGGGCAATTTAGTAGATTGTTATCATTTGTTTGCAGAAACCATGATCTACAGCCGCAATTTAGCAGTGGACTTATGACTATGATGACTGACCCTATGTAAGATATTTTCTGAGAAGCGTGAGAGTACAAAATAAAACAATGTTGGACTGAATTTTTTTCTTGGTAATAATCTGATAGATACACAGTTAAAGCGTCTATTCGATCAGCCAAATTTATAAAAACTTTTCCCAATAAACTAGCTCGTATAGCATCTATAGTGGCATGCACATTGCATTTTAATGCTTCAAGGGTTGCGGGTTTCTGGACATTATTCAATGACATAACATAGTCCCATGAACAATAATCAGTAGACGACGGAATCAGTGAAAAACACCAATTTTTAAAAGTAAAATTTACACCAATTTGATTTTGGAATATTTCGATTGTCTCTACGATCAGCTCAATTTTAAAAACTTTTCCCAATAAACTAGCCCGTGTAGCTTCCATAGTGGCATGCAATGCTTCAAGAGTTGCTAGTTTGTGAAAATTATTCTATGACTTAATATAACACAACATTATTGGTCATTACAACCCTTCAGTCAGGATTACGACCAAGTTTCTCACACCACTTATGTTGTGTGTGTTAATTTTATGCATGAGTGGCGGGACCGACAGTTTAAAGTCGACTCCGAACGACAGATTTTTAAGAAACTTTTCATGGCAAAGTTTTGCCAGAAATCTGCTGAGAGGAAGTCACCGAAAAAATCCTTTTTCTATTTTGTTTTGATGTCTGGCCAGTGATTTGACATCTGTTATATAGGTTATATGCTGAAATGTTGCACAAGCGATTTGAGGTCATGACTATCTCATTGAAAACGAAGTGAACTAAACAATGTGAACGATCAACGTAGTTAGTGCTTTTCTGGTGGAGTCGCTGGTACATACAGTGAGCGTCAAAAGAAACTGTACATTAAAAAAAATATACATTAATAAATTACCGTTATTTTTATTTTAATATTGTTTCCATGCTAGTTTTTAAAATTGAAACAACAAAAAAAGTTATAAAAAATTTCGAAATATTGTCAAATTTTGTCGGGCACTCTCCTTTAGTGTTAAAAGTTGTGTTGGGTGATTGTTAGAATTTATTCATAGTGTAAGGTTTCTTTTAATGCTCACTGTATAGCATATAAACCGCTAACTACAGTGAAGCTCTAAACCATCATAATCAATGCCATCGTTGAAATTTAGCCTGATTTATGCGATAGAGACATGAAAAATTGCACAGTTTGGGTAAGTGCTATACAGAGAAGCAATTGGAGACACTTGTACAATATTTGGTATTAAATTTCAAAGCAGTTATGCTTGATTTAATCATAAAATTACCTCCAAAATTAAAAACAACAATAAAATTTTTGTTTGCAAATCTTCTTAAAGTTTATTTATACTTCAGTTAATTGTTTATTTTCCATAGCTAATCCAGCGTTCGCGCTGTAGTCCTGCGGCCAATGGCAATAGCACTTGAATGGCAAGAATAGCAACTGCAAGGAACTTCATCTTTGTTACACGTCTTTAATCAATAAAAGTACTAAATCACTGGTACTAAATTTCTTAAAATTTATTTCCTTTTTATATAAAAATTGTTTTGAAATTGTGAAAAAAGCATTGCAATTGAATTTGAATGTATTTTTAATTAGTAAAGTTAGCGTGAGTATTTGATTATAGAAGCATGAAAAATGTGTTGTAGTCGATTATTTGCCGCATTTTTTTTATATTAAAAAAATATTTTAAGTTCAGATTTACTAATAATTGTAGAAAACTTCATGTTTTAACGGCGCTCCATTAATTGGCGAACATTATGCCCAAATATTGTTACCAATTAGGCAAATTTACTTCCTTTTTACACAAAAAAATTTGTGAAATTATTAAAAATATCTTATATAAGCATTTTAATTAATTTTTAACACATTTTTAAATTCAAAATTTGTAAAGGTTGTGTGAATAATTAATTAGAGAAGCGTGAAAAAGAAAAATTTTGCAGCTGAAATAATTTTAATTTTTCACACTTCACGCCGAATCAAATATGAAACCTAATATTATTGCATGCCTCTTCAATCATTTATTTACACTACCATTATAAAACTTACCATAAAAAATTAATGAAAATTGAATTCTAACGCTTACATAAGAAGTATTTCAGAAAAATTCCAAAATTTTATTATAAAAATGAAGAAAATTTTATGAATTTTCAGTAGAACTACTTCTGAAGTGAAAAGGTTCAGTTACACAAACCAAAATGAAGTTCCTGATCGTTGCTGTAATCGCTATTCAATTGATATTGTCACTGGCTGTGGCAGAACCAAAACCAGAATCAGAACGTTATCGTGACGTGACGTCACACTATTAAATCATACAACATGAATGCCTATAACTGATGGATTATTGCAGGCACATACTGTCTGTCTGTTGTCTGTCTTAAATTTCATAAATAATGAAATAAATTAATGTTGGTACCAGAGCGGTATAATGCTTAAATTACTCTACAAAATCATAACATGCCTGAAATAGTTTTCTTTTTAATTCAGGTAATAAAACATGTACACTCGATGGTATTTTTATACAATCAAAATTAATTTATTTCATTATTTTTGTAATTTAAGACAGACAACAGACAGACAGTATGTGCCTGCAATAATCCATCAGTTATAGGCATTCATGATGTATGATTTAATAGTGTGGCGTCACGTCCCGATAATTTCCTTATTGCGGTTCTGGTTCTGGTTCTGCCATAGCCACTGACAACATCAATTGAATAGTTTGTTTAAACTCGTACCGCGTTATATGGAGACCAAAACAAGATAAATTATAAATTATAAATTATTTTAAACGGCTATGAAATAAGCTGTCATGTTTATATAAACATGTTGTTTATATATCTCGGCTGTGTTTTTGCGTTGAAAAAAAAATTTTGTTAAGCCCTCTTACAATATCTATATACTAGAGTTATTCATAGGCTGTGCGGAAGGAGCTTCTGGGATGTTGTTGAACGGAAACCGCATTCTAAGAGTACCGCTTTATAGGAGGGTTGACTGTATTTCAGTGGCCGACCAGATTTCGCACCTCACCTCTTAGCTGACCAGATTTCTGATAAAAAAAAACTGTCTGAAAGTAAATAAAATTGGCATGAAAATTTTCTGAAAAAAATTTGCCTGGAGGTCCCAAAACTCGCGTATAAAATGAAAACACACAACATAGTTGGTGTGAGAAACTAGGTCGTAAGCCTAATTGAAGGGTCGTAATGACCAATGTGTATATATTTTAGATTAAAAATATTTTTTGATATAAGGTGGAAATTTTTTTATTTATCATATCTGGCTTCGTGGTATCAACAGATTCCTAAGTCCTTTTCAGAATATTACAGAAACGAAACTATTTTCATATTTCTTGTTACAAAGGCCTGAAATGATTCAAACATTTCTTTTTTTTCTATACAAATCCAAGTTGCGGTTGTTTTCTTTAATCTAACAAAAGTAGGTTTGTAGGCTTAAGAACACGTTTATCTTAAGCTGGTCTTTGACAGGCTTACAAACAAATATTTCATGAAAAATCCATTTTCGAAATATTTTCCTTTGAAATCTTTTAATAGACGAATGAGTGAAATCTTGGAAATTTGTAGGTGTTCTGTTATTATTTGTGTGTCATTATTAATGAAGTGACTCACAAGCGCAGTGATAAGGGATCTTTTCAACAATTGCTAAATAAATACAAGATTTTTTTAAACATTGTTTAGGCATTAGCCGGTATATGTACAGCCTAATCATGTGGATTTTAAATTAAGCCACTGTTGGTAGTGGAAACATACACTTTTTTCAAGACAATAGAAATTGACATTGGCATTGACATTTGTCTTCAGTTTGCCTTTCTCGCCATGGTCATGTTTTGGAAGAAAATAAGGCAAAAACTACGGCTGCCTACTTTCATTATGTCCGTCAGTGTTTAAATGGCATTTTTTTCTTGTTGCAATATGAAAGGAAGCCGAAATTTTTATTGAGAAATTTTTGCAAATCTTCCAGTTTCAATGCCGCAAAAAGTAAGTTTTTTTCTTATTTATTTTTGCTTTGCCTTGCAAAAATATTGAATGAAAAAAATGAAATTCTTTTTGTTTTTATTGCCAATAAGCCAGAATACAGTTAAATTGTGAAACAGAAGGTTGGCAAAAAGATCAAAGAAATGTTAAACAAAAAACGAAAAATTTATGACTTCGTCCTGTGGCTACTAATGGAGAATTTATCCGACTTGATTGTCCTTTTTTTGCAAATAATTTTTTTTTTATTATTTATGGTTTTGATTATTGACAAGAAGCATTTCTAATAATTCTTAGAATATTTTTCACTTGATTTTTTTTAATTACACAGGAATTACCTTAAAAAGTACGTGAGAATATTTAACTGAAAAAATTTTCGGGGAAATATAATGTCACTGGGTTTGATTAATGCTACAATTCGAAAATAATTTTAGTCATTGATAAAGTAATCCTCTTCCTACATAATAAATTTGCTTCAAAAGTTTTATTAAAAATTTTTAGCGCGCACTCGTTTCATTTCCTAAATTTTTTTAATTTGGCATCATTTTATGGGCGTAATTTTTAAGAAGGAATTGGAAGCTGGTGTACTTTTAAGGGCTTAATTTGCTGCATCTTATGAATGTTGCATCTAATAACAGCTCTTGGTAGCACAAGGTTTCACAAAGCACCTCCACATTACTTACTTACTTACTTACTTAATTGGCCATTAACAACCCGATTAACGGACTTCGGCCTGCTTTAACACAACGTCTATATCATACAGATCACTTTTGGATGGGATGCTGAAATCATCGCTAACTCACACTGGACCGAAGATCTTACCTAGGACTTTTCTTTCGAATACTTTCAAGGCTGTTGCATCAGTGCTTAATAGAGTCCATGCCTCTGCGCCATAAAGAAGCACGGGTAGGATGAGCGTCTTGTTGAGTATTAGTTTCGTCGCACGAGAGAGGCCTGTACAACTCAAATGCCTATTGAAACGATAGTAGCATCTGTTAGCAAGAGTGATCCTGGGCTTCATCTCTAGACTGACATCATTTTTTGTGGTAACGGCGGAGCCAAGATAAATAAATTCATTGACTATAACACAAGTACAATTATCGACCGTAATCTGATATCCAATACACTGCACGTCTCTACTTGTCGATAACATACACTTTGTTTTGCCCTCATTTATTGCCAGATCCATCTCAGTAGACTCCCGTTTATTAGCACTAAAGGCAGCAGCAACATCTCGCTGGCTACGCCCTATGATATCAGTGTCGTCAGCTTACGCCAGAAACTGGACGCTTTTTTGAAAAATAGTACCATTGGCGAAGTTGAAGAGGACGCATGATAAGGGATCGCCCTTGTCTAAAACCTCGCACGGTATCACGGTTTGGAGAGATCCATTCCTACCTTGGCGGGGCTGCAGGAATTGCTCAACGTCATTCTGCATAGCCTTATCAGCTCCACATCATTTGGGTCAATAAGTTCTAACTGTTGCAGTGCCGCCCGTCTCCACGTATTCACTCTTTACTTCCTACAGCATTCCCTACTCTTATATAACAGGTGCTCTGCTATGAAGCCATTGCTGGTTACACATTTTTCCCCCATTTTTTAGGTAACTTGTGGATTACACGTCTAAAAAGTGGTTCGTCTTTTTAAGCAAACTATTGAGCCACATAACTTTGGTCTTACTCGTAGGAATCGAGAAGTCGTCACACAGCCCATGTGTGAAAACAAATTGTAGTCAGATGAAGTCAAGTCTAGTGAATACGGCGGGTAAGTTAGCAGCACTCTGCATAATATTTTAATTGTATCCTTAACAGGTTTTGTTTTGTGTGCCGGTGCATTCTTATTATGATTATGGACCTACTTTCTCACACCACTTATGTTGTGTGTATTAATTGTATACATGAGTAACGGGACCTATAGTTTAAAGTCGACTCCGAACGAAAAATTTTTGAGAAATTTTCATGGCAATTTTTTTTTAACTCTCAGCGAGAGGAAGTCATTGAAGAAATATTTTTTTCATATTTTCTTTTTGATGTCTGACTGGGGTTTGATTGGAACCTTACGTCTTATAAACCAACACGCTAACTACTAGACTACGGTGCATTCTCTAGTTGCAAAATTTCCTTGCAGTGTTTTGTGTTTTGTGGCATTCTGGTCGTTTTTCGATCAATGTATGGTTTAAGTTGATCATTTGTTGTCGATAGCGAACTGTATTAACTATCAGGGTTTAGAAGCTCAAAACACACCTCATCTTTCTAGTCCTACCAGTCAACCAGAATTGTCTTCCTGCCGAATTGATATGTTTTTGCAGTCAAAGTTGATGAGTGTCCCATCTTAACCCATGATTTTGAAAATAAATCCATCGTCACTAAAATGCTATGCAGCACTGATTTCATATCGCGTCTTTGAAGCGAAATTTCCCATTTAATTCATGTGGCAACCATTTTCCAAATGTTCCCAATTGCTTACAAATTTCTGCCCTTTGTTAATAATTCAGCGTTTAAAGTCGACTCCGAACGACAGATTTTTGAGAAACTTTTCATGGCAATTTTATTTACTCTCAGAGTTTTTGCCAGAAAACTGCTGAGAGGAAGTCCCCGAAGTAATACTTTTTGTATTTTGTTTTGATGTCTGGCCTGGGGTTTGAGCCCTGGCTTTACGTCTAATAAGCCAACACACTACCTACTAGACTACGGCGACTTCTTGTGAGAGAATAGAATGACAAAAGTATTACCATATTCGAAATAACCGATGATTCAAATTTATACCAATAGATGGTCCACCCCACACAACATATGTGGTGTAAGAAACTAGGTCGTAATCCTGACTGAAGGGTTGTAATGACCAATTATGTGTAGTTTTTAGACAACGACTGTGAGAATAAATCAAATTGCAATGAAGAGATTTTCAAAGATCTGTCGGTCGGAGTCGATTTCAAACTGTAGGTTCCGCCTTTCATGGATAAATTTAACACACACAACATGGATGGTGTGAGAAATTAGGTTGCAATCCTGACTAAAAAGGGTTGTAGTGACCAGATAAGTAAGTAAGTAAATAAAGGAAAAAGAATCTCAAACCCTTTTTAAACATTCAAATTATAAAATAATTCCATTTGATTTGATTATTATTTGAAAGACTCGTCTTAATTTGTATGTGTAGTAGAAATACCATTAAAACCGCTTCATGTCGAAATAAACTCCTTTGTAAGGAATTGATATGATTTACAAAGTATAACAATGAAAAAAAGTAACAAAAACAAAACAAAAAAAAAAGAATTGAAAAGAATGTTGCTAATTAACATGTTTTATGCAAATAAATGTGCTGCAATAAAAACTTATTAAAAACAATTTAAACAAAAACCATTATGGCATACTTCTTCTATACACAATACCAAACAAAATATACACAAACACACAAACAATTACAACCACTACAATACACTGACACACAAAACAGAACAACATTACAAAATACCCCAATAACACAGGATTCAACACAAATGCTTGGTTTTTCCTTTATGCTATACACACCCACTCATTTACTGAAACAAGCACACAACGACAAGGTATTGAAATACACAAATACGAATACACACAAATACATGTACATGTAGCTGTATAAACAATATAATTTTAATTTGTTGTCTCAAAAGTTTTTAAGTCTCGGCAACATTGTATAAATTGTTGTGTTGATTTCTTCCTTCTTTTTTTTGTTTTTGTTTTTTGCTGCTCATACAGACAATCGTTTACAAACACTGATAAACAATGTTGTGCCTGGAGAGCTTGAAATACTCACAGAGAGAGAGAAAAAACAAAACGGAATACCACAAATACACAGAAACCGACAATAATAACTGTAGTGGAGCCCCCGAAGAAATGTGAATAAAAAACGAGAGAGAGAAAGAGAGAGCAATATACATAAGAAGTTAAACAAGTGGAAAAAACGTTCATTTTTTCCTTTTCATATGATATTTGTTTTTGTGTTCGTCTGTCTCTGCATATGTATGCATGATACTGAGACTGAAACCGTATATTAGTGTGCAATTGTATGTGTGTTTAATTCTTTTTAAGCTGAAAAGCACATCTGTACGAATACCAAATTAACCATAATGAAAACAATGTTTTTATAGAGTGGCAAAAACTCTTAGAATCGCGCCACATTACAACAGTTGAGAGGATAATAATACGAGTAAAAATATTGTGAATACAAGTAAGGAAGTACAGTGGTAGCACAAATAATAGGTACACATCAAAATTGTAATATATTTTCGATTTAAAATTAAAATTAAGCTTTCAGAATATTGAAATACTAAGTTATACTACAACGCCTTTTCCTATATTGTTTCTAACTTTAAAATTACATAAAACAGTGTGTATGTGTGAGATATCATCGAAATTTTTTATTCCTCTGAAACACTGATGTCGTTATTGGGTGTATAACATAGCCGTAGTGTAGCAGTGTGTTGACTTATTAGACCTAAGACCACGTTTTAAATACCGGGTCAGACATTTCCCCAAACAAAAAAAAAATATTTCATCGGTGACTTCCTCTCAGCAGATTTTTGGTCAAAAATCTGAGAATAAAAAAAAAATTGCCATGAAAAGGTTCTCAAAAATCTGCTATTCGGAGTCGGCTGTAAACTGTAGGTCCCGCCACTCATGTATAAAATTAACAAACACAACATAAGTGATGCGAGACGCTAGGTTGTAATAATGACTAAAGGGTTGAATGACCAATTATATATTTATGTATGTTGAAGTGTCCGCCGCGGCTTCTCTGGGTAGAGCGTATCGGAAATGTTCAATTTCACATGACTCTGAATTTATCGTAGGAAGACCGCTGTGATTTGTAACTTATTCGCGTATACCTACGGCTTAAGAATACCCCACAAGAAAAAGTAAAACTAGTATAAAAGTATGGCAGGATTTTCGTTGGCCAATTCAAATCACTTTCACGTGAGATGAGTACAATTTCAAAACGTGCAGAATATCCAATGCGGCATGAGCTGGGAGGCACATAATTCCGTACTGTTTGTGACCATATCACCCAATTCAGGCCATTAGAAGTTGGTATTTATCGGCCTTTAGTGCTTGCGGTTGTTCTCAAAGAAATATGGACCGATGACTTTGCCAGCCAAAAATCCTCACGAAACAATGAAATTAGCAGGATGAATTGGATGATATTGAATTTCATATTGACGATACCATGTCCCAAATTCCAGAAATTTATTTGTTCGCATACCTAATTATCTAGAAATGGATCCCACCGCTGTAGATGATTTTTCGAATAAATTTAGAGTCAGTTTCCGACCACTCCAGAGCGTATTCAGTGAATGCATATCGTTGTCTATGCTCCCGGTTCAATTGAATTTTCTACCAATGCAGCCGCAAATTGCAGGGCAAAATTTTCCAAATTGAGGTCTGCGAAAGGCCCAGTTCTTGTGAGCGACGTGGAATTGATTGCAACTTTCTCAGGAACGACGGACTAGTGTTGGTCGATCGTTTACTGAACCAGTGAACTCGAATTTATACACCACATTGCAAACAGTACTCTCGGTAAGACGATTATAGCGATTGCAAAATAAGAGAAACGCGTGGTGCTTTGCATAGGACACCCATTTTAATAAAACAATTCTATTACTTGCACATCTTATTGAATGTTAAATTCGTCCGTGTTGAGTTGGCAAAACAGACTGAATAAATAACAACTAATTAATACAAGAGGAAGATTCAGTAGCAACCATATTAGCTGCTGCGCATATGATATTTATCCTAGATATTTTACATGATTGGAGTCAGAGATTCGCAGATTATTAATTTTATTTTTTGAAAAGCGGTCATGTTTTCTGCGAATAAGAGTAGTGTATGCATATGTCCAGCCAGAATACTATTTGGATTGCATGATTTTAAAGTAATTTCCATGCTACTAAAAGACAATAATAAGTACTTACGACTCATTTTATGGATTTGTTTGGTCAAAATATATGTCGGTAAAAGCATTTTTATATGCAGTTTGACAGCTCCCTTTTTGAGAGAGAAAGAAAAAATATTTTTTACAACTTTCAGCTTGATTTGGATTTATTTTATCTTTTGTCTACAATAACTTGAACAGAATTGCAAATAGGTAGTGCTTTTAATATAGAGTGGGTAACTTAAAGTTTTAAACTTAAAAATGCAATAAAACAAAAACGGGTTTGAAGTACAATTTTTCCGTTTAAAAATGGAATATTATTTCATTCATATGGCTGCCACAGCTGGACTCACAGTACCTCATTCCGTCGGAAAAATTATCGCGCACTTTTTCGAGTATATAGGGTCGTATCTCGGCAAAGGCAGCACGAGTGTTAAATTTCAAATGCTCAATTGTCTCTTGTTTGTCGGCATAACACTTTTCTTTAACGGCGCCCCACAGAAAATAGTCCAACGGTATCATGTAGCAGCTTTTTGGCAGCCAATTGACATCACCATTTCGACTAATTAAGAGGCCATCAAACGTTAGATGCAATAAATCGATTGTGGAATAAGATGTGTGACCATTTGCACCATCCTGCTGAAACCAAACATCGTTCCTATTAATATCATGAAGAGCGGATACAAAAAAATCAGTTATCATGTGCGATAGGTGTCTCCATTGACCGTAATGATTGTGCCGCCCTCATTTTCAAACAAATATGAGCCATTGATGCCTCCGCTCCACAAGCCACACCAAACAGTCACTCGTAATGGGTGCATTGGCTTCTGTAAGACCACGTGTGGGTTATATGAGCCCCAAATACAAAAATTTTGCTTATTAACGTGCCCACCAATATGAAAAAGAGTCATTAGAAGAGATGACTTTTTGGCAAAATTGACATCGTCGAGACAGCCATATAACGAAGCAAAAACAAAGCGGATGGTAATGCGGCTTCTACTCTTGAACCAATTGAACTTTGTCAGGCGTCATGCAGAGATTTTTTCGCAAAATTCGACGTAAACTGTTTGGTGAAATGTTCAATCCTTGTGAACGATGACGAGTTTATGTTGATGGATTCTCACGCACACTCTCAGCCCCAGCTTTGATATTTTCGGGTGTATGCACTGTACGAGCATGCTCACGTCTTGGCGCATCAACATTAAAATCAGTTTCAGGAACTTTAGCAATAAACTTGAGGATAAAGGGCACTGTAGGTCCTTCCCTCCTATCAAATTTTGAACGACATTTTCGGGCAATTGCCGATCAATTGTCTTTGTTTTGGAAATAAATTTCCAATAAATCTTAACGTTGCTCAAGCGTAAATCGTTACATTACAGTGGAGATAATATACGGTATTTTGTGACAGAATTGAATGGCTTAAGTATTGCAAGATTCGAAATACCCAATGCTTTAAATTTATACCGATAGATGGTCCACCGCATACAAAGTTTTGCTTGAAAAGTGTTGTATGGCAGCTTTGATTTTTCGAAAAAAATTTTTTGAAATGAGTGAATCGCGCTGCAGACAACTCTCAATAAAAAATAGTTTTATACGGACATAAATTTTGTCCGGACGACATGGCTGGCTCGAGTTTAAGGCTGTATTGGTAAATAGGCTCAAATAATATCGCTTCCCTACAACACGTACTATATGTCTTCTGAACTTCATTATCAAAAATCATCAATCATCATCAATCATTCAATCACAAACTTATAGGATAGTGAATTGAGGATATTCCGAGTTTTTTTTTGGGCAGTTTCACAAATGAACTAGAACTACCACAATACAATAGAGATTGTGCTATTTTTCATCACAACTGTTTGTATTATTTGTAGTCATATTGTATGTTTATATTAATCCCTTAATCACATTTGTGACATTTAATTTGGTGTGATGTTTGTAAGCGTTTTATTATTTTTTTGTATTCTTGCTACTTGGTGTTGTTATTGGTACTGTAGCAATACTTGTATATGCTATGTAGCAGACATGATGTCAACGATGCTCATGATGCCAACGATAATGATGTTGGTGGTTATAAAATGCTTCCAGCATTCTATACATTGCTATGCTATTGTTCTTGTTGTCGCTTATGTAAAGAGATTTTCACAAAAAGCTTAAAGGTTTTGCTAACAATACAATTACTTACACACTTACATATATTTCTGCGTTAACAAATACACTTGCTCTTACTCACTCGACTATTTGCTCCACTCACTTGATATCAAATGAAAGTTTGTGTAACATGCTGTGTTAAATATTATTTTATATACTCGTGATACTTTTCATTTGCCGAGTCACTATATGAAAATGAATAAAACTGGCAAAATAAATGAAAGAATAATGTTGCAAGCCGAACAAAAACAAAAACAAACAAGTTGTTATAAAAGTTTAACACAAGTTTGTGGCAGTTGCAAGTAAAAACTGTACGTGTATGTGTAAGTTAAAGGCTACCATTTTATAAATTTGTTTTGTGGTTGTGTTGATTTCCGCTTTATACACTTGTGGTGTACGAGTTTAATTTTGTTTTTTTTTCTTTCTTCTTCATTCTCTTTTTTTGCTCTACAGTTTTCATATGAAGTGAACAAATATTAGATGGAATTTCTTTGCAAAGTTTTTATTTCTCGCCGCAACAGAATGTTACAACATTTAACACACACAGTATTTGATCAGGGAGTGGAAAATCTGTATATTACATGGGGGCCATAAAGTATTTAAAACAACTGGATTCGGATTCAATAAAGTATTGCGTCTCATGATTATTATTGATAACGTCATGAAGATTAAGCCACAGTACTGCAACCATACGATCTAATTGAAGGGTTGTAATGTCGAATTATGGATGTATGTGTGTATCTGCAAGCAAACTAACAAACTTAACAATGCTGCTCGGTGTTAGCAATAACAATTTTCTGCACAGAAGTTGATATGCACTCAAGTGTTTCCTCTTGTAATGCTTCAATGTCGCACAAGAATGTGTTCTGATGACTCATTCCCCTCATTACAGAGCCTATACGAGTCTACTTTGGGTCTGCAAACCACCTTCAAAATATCGGTTACTATCCTCTGGTTATTCCTGGATTGTCTGATGCATGACTCTGCCTTTGTTTACCTTTACTTCCCTCGAATATACGATTCCAAATGACTGTCCGCATTACACAGAAAGGTTCTGGTAGCATCAGCAACATAGACGCTCGCTTCTTCGCAAGTTTCAATTTCCCTATTATCGCGAATCCAGCACATTCTATTTTTCCTACCTAGCTTGCCTCTGTTAACCTTTCCTTGCCTTGAATATAAGATTGCACACGTTTTTCTCACTATACAAAAAGCTTCCTCGCAAGCTCATTTAACTGCTCTTTGCCGCTAATTCCCACATTACCTGGGACCCACATACATATATACATTACTGGTCATTACAACCACTCAGTCAGGATAGCGACCTAGCCTCTCACACCACTTATGTTGTGTCTGTTAATTTTATACATATGTGTTGGGACCTACAGCTTAAAGTCGTCTCCGAACGACAGGTTTTCAGGGCAATTTCATTTATCTCAGAGTTTTTGCCCGAAATCTCCTAAGAGGAAGTCGTCGAAGAAATATTTTTTCGTATTGCAATTTATTTTAGTTGTCTGACCAGGGGTTTGAAACGTGGCCTCAAATCTAATACGCCAACACACTTCATACTACACTACAGCGACAGCATTCGGTTACTAACCCCAGATTCTTCCTGGATAGTCTGATGCACGACTTTTTCTCTGTTTACCTTTTCTTTTCTTGAATATAAGATTCAAAACGTCTGTTCGTACTGTACAGAAAGGTTCTGGTCTCATCAGCGATATATAATATCCTCTTTCGTAAGCTCATTTTCTTGCTCATTGCCGCTAATTCCCATATTATCTGGGACAAAGCACAGGACAACTCCATTTTTCCTACGTGGCTTATTCAATTGTCCCAAATAGTTCCTTAATAACTTCGTTTTAATCGCATAAGAACCCATCTGACTATCAAATAGAATTGCTTTATGCCTTCTATCCAATATCACATTTTTATATGGCATTAATTTCTTGGAAGATACCACGAGATTCCCCATTGGCTCGGGATATTTATTTCATTACTGAACAGAAAATTTCTACTCCAGTTAGTACATGACCATCTATGTACCACGAAATGGTTTGGTTTCTTTTGTTACCAAGACTCGTTGCAAAGTATTTCCCCCAAATCATAGAATCTAATTAATGAAGTAGCTATGAGATTTTCTATTTATTAGGTCACGAATTCCCCTATCCCACTGTCTTGTCGCCCTTTAACCTAACCATAGTCTCGAAAGCTCTGGTGATTACTATGACTTGCAAAGAACTTAAATCCAACAGAGGTAGGATAAGTTCACATTGCTTCTCTTAAAGCAACAGACGCTTGCCTCTGTATCTTATCCAACGCCGTTTGAGCTGTTTTTAGATTTTATTTCTCTCCTCAAAAGGTGACTGGTTGTCTCTCCACGTTTTTGTACATTCAGTGCGTGATTCCTGAGTTACATTCCTGCCAAGGTTTCTGCATATTATTATGGTATGTCTTGCCTTTCCTGAAATACTCTCTATATGACTCCACCAGATCAACTTACTATTTTGATAAAAAACTCAGAGTGTAAATAAAATTACCATGAAAAGTTTTTGAAATTTGTCGTTCGGAGTCGACGGTAACTTATGGTCCTGCAACTGCTGGATAAAATTAACACTCACGACATTGGTGGTGTGAGCAATTTGGTTGCTGTCCCTACTTACTGTACGCTCTAATGACCAATTAAGTAAAGTAAGTAAGTAAAGCTCGATCAGAGTTCTCTGAAGGTGAATGGTTATGAGCAGGTTCCATGCTTCAACCTACAACTGCAATACAAATTCGTAATTTCCTTTGCTATTCAGTTGGCTATGTTAGTTTAGATACGATATAAGTGACTTTAATGCTCTTAAACGAAGTTTTATTTCAGATTAATTTCTTTATATCTAAGAGTGAAATCTTTGTGCAAATTATAAAGCCCCGATTACCCACACGTGCACGCAACGCACGCTTGTTTTTAGAATACGAAAAGCAATGAGATAGATTACCGAACCGCAATGAAATTTCGGTAAGCATTCACATTGATCTTCATATGCCAAAAACGGATCTACGCTCCGTGGATGCTTGGCTAATCGGGGCTTAAGCATCAGCACTTTCTGAGGCTCCCATTAAGGTTAAAACAATTCCTAACAAAATTATTTGCCTTAGTAAAGTAAAGCATGACGAAAACTATATTGTTGGACATTTCATTTCTCCAGTTGTATTTCTTTCCATCTACACCAATGACATCAAGAGGAATCCATTCATGGTTTATTTTAATACTTAAAATTGCAATTTTTTCTTCTTCTTCTTTTTTTCGTTTGCCACTCACACCTTTGGCATGAGATGGTTACATACAATCAACGTGTTTCTGTATGTAGTTGACATTCTTAAGCTTTTTTCCATTGTCGTTTTGTGGATTAAATAGTCTTTTAGCTGTAACTAGGCAGCCAGACAGCTAGACAACCAACGAAGGCCAGCCAAAAGGACAGACGGTTAGACAGATATCAGAGCACTCTGGTTAAAACTGTTATGCCATGACACTTTATTTAGCTCTTGTTCACAAGTTGTTCTCCTAAACGATTTCATCTGGCTTTCTTTTCAATGTCTCTGTCTCTGTCTTTCTTTTTCATTTTCGTTTTGAACTATTTTTGGTTTTTCTGTTGTTATTGTTGCTGTTAGTTTAGCTGTTGTTTGTGGCACAAATGTTGAGCTATCCTTATAGTTGAGATATACTGACAGATTTCGGTCGGTAGAGACAAATGAAAATTGTTTCTTTCTTTTTTAAGGAAAAATAAAACGTTTTAACTGATGAATATTAAAATTAGAAAATTATAATAAAGTGCATATAAAAAATAATATATGCCACTCTATTAATTAAATTATAACTGCGTTTCAATAATAAATTGTAAAAAATTACAACATTTTTGTTCAGAATGGCTCGTATATAAAGAACCTCACATAATGATTTCTAACCCATGAGTAACCCCCTTAAGTCGCTTTAGTCTAGTAGATGCATTGGATTATTGGACGAGAGTCCGTGGTTGAACCCCTTGAATAAAACAAAATATGAATAAAAAAATCTTTCGGCAAAAACTCAGAGAATAAATAAAATTGCCCTGATAAGTTTCTCAATTGTGTTGTTCGGAGTCGAATTTAAACTGTATGTCCCGTCACTCCTGTCTAAAAATTAACACACACAACATAAGTGGTGCAAGAAGCTATGTTGCAATCCTGACTAAAGGGTTCAAGTCCATGGTTGAATAAATTACAACTAATTTGACCGATGTGGACTCAACAGGATGGTCTGCTATAGGAGATCAATCACCTGTTTAGCTGGAAAACTTGAACTGAAATATCAGGTGGGCCATCTATCGGCTTAAATTTAAACCGCTGGGTTATTTCGAATTTAGCAATACATAAGTCATTACATTCTGTCACCAAATTCAGTATTTTATCTCCACTGAACATAATGAATTGATTTACGCTTGAGCAATGATGGAATTTATTGGACCAACGAGAAATTGCACCATGATGTAGATTTTCCCAAAAAAATATAATTTTTTCGAATGAAGCTCATTTTCATATTGGTTTGGTACGTTAATAGCAAAATTGTCGTATTTGGGGCTCAGAAAAACCACATGTGGTCTTACAGAAGCCAATGTACCTATTACGAGTTACTGTTTGGTGCGGCTTGTTGAGCGGAGACATTATTGGCCCACATTTCTTTGAAAATGAGGACAGCGCAACCATTATGTTCAATAGAGACACCTATAACACCGTGATAACCGATTTTTTGTACCCCTTTTCATGGTATTGATATGAACAATGTTAGGTTTCAAGAGGATGGTGCAACTTGTCACACATCTCATGGCACAATCGATTCATTGCGTCAAACGTTTGATGGCCATTTAACTAGCCAAAATTGTGATGTCAATTGGCCACCAAGAAGCTGCGATTTGACTATTTTCTGTGGGTCGCCGTTAAAGTGAAGTGTTATGCTGACCAATAAGAGACAATTGAGCATTTGAAGGCTAGCATTCGTAATGCTATGTCGAGATACGACCTCATACACTCGAAAAAGTGCACGAAAATTGTTCCGACAGAATGAGGTACTGTGAGACCAGCGGAAAACTTGTCCTTTACAACAACATAATTAATTTGGCAAACTTTCAAAACGTATTTGCTTTATTGCATTTTTCAATTTAGACATTTCAGCGGCCCAGCCTTTAATATGAAAATTAGAGAAATACTTCGTGACAGCCTTAGAGGATTGAAAAGTACTAAAGAAAATATTTTCTCTCCGTCTCTCTCACGAGATATTCGCCAATTACCCTTGTATGGGTTGCTGAACATGAGAACAAGTAACAAAAATGCTAACTCCCTTGTAAAAACTGGTTTTATGGAAAATGCAATTAAAGTCTTACGTCCCATGCAGATGGTCAAAAAATGTTTTCAAAGTATTTTTTTTATTTGGAAGATGAGCGAAGATGATATACTGAAACCAATTGTAAAATCCAAAACTTATGTATATTCATAGCGGTTATAACGAGATGCTGGTTTCTGGCTTTTGGCAAACGCCCGAAGACTAGGTATACTTCAAATCGATCTCTATAGAAACCGTAATGATGAGGATGAAGATGAGACCACACAGCATCTTCTCTTGTCATTAACCGGCACTTTGGAACCTGGAACGAAGAATTTCCATCATTACAGCTTTTGAAGAAGTCGATTTGAGATATACCTAGCCTCCGGGCGTTTGCAGGCATAGACCAGCGTCTCGTTATAACTGCTATGAAGAAAGTTTTCGTTACTCAATATTTATTGATTCGACTTGTCTTCATAAATCACGAAGACTGCGAGGCTTTAACCAGGAATTGTAATTGTATGACGTAGTAGTTGAGGTCAATGTTACAATAGTACCATATAGGAACCAAGTAAGCAATGCTCTTCGAGGCGACTATTTAATCCAACATAGTTCCACAAAAAAGTTTTTCATCGTATGCAAAATGGGCAAAATTAGCGATTACGCTGTTCCGGTATTATGATAAAAATGTAATAAATTTGTAGATCGGGTGAAACTAGAGTGACTAATACGATATTCAGTGTTCTGAATTGCCGTGATAAATCTGAAAAGAGTTCTTGCAAGAGTTGTGATTTTGAAAGCGATTTCTTATTGCCATTTGTAGGCCAAACATACATACTTGGTTGTTACAACCCTTCAGTCCGGATTACTGCCTGGCTGCTCACACCACTTATGTTGTGTGTGTTAAATTTATACATGCTTGGCGGTTCCTACAGTTTAAAGTCGACTCCGAATGACAGATTTTTGAGAAGATTTTCATGGCAATTTTTTATTAACTCTTAGAGTTTTTACAAGAAATTTGCTGAGAGGAAGTCGCCGAAGAAATATTTTTTTTGTGTTACAGTTTGTTCGAGATCTCTGATCTGAGGTTTGTACCGTGGCCTCAAGTCTAATAAGCCAACACACTACCTACTAGACTACGGCGACTTCAATTTGTAGACTTAACTCAACTGAAAATTGTTTTACGAACGAGATTCATTTTGAGATTCTAAGTCTGTTTCATGGGAATATCTTTATTTCTTTATTAATTACAATACAATTATAAATTATATCGTAATTATGACGAGCTAAGTAGCTTAGATCTTATGCTCGGTGTAGTGTTGTAATAGAATATATAATAATAGGGAATCGAATGATCACTATCCTCATGTTAATAGTCTAGCACACTACATTCTAAATTAACAGGGCAACCATAATTATTACGAGGTGAATAGTTTACATCTTATACTCGGTGTAGTCTAACAAATCAAAGTCTGTGGTGAGAATAGAACCCACGATCCTCACGTTAACAGGTTTACTAAAATGCCTACAAGACTACCAGTGCATCCAATTTGAGAATTATTTTCCAGGAATATTGTTAATTTTGCCTTCTAAAAATTTTGATTATTTTCTTCTGGTATGATTTTATAAGCGCTGTAATGTTTCTCGTTATCAACCATAAGGTTTATTAAAGTTGTTGATGTCATGTGATTACCCCTAAAGGTACTTGTGGCAATTGCTACTGACTCTAGTGTTATTAGTTTTCCACTATTATGCAATTGTTGTTGTTGCTTTTACATCCAACAACAATTTAACATTTTACGCAGTTGTGGAATCTTCAACGTAATGTTTTAAATATTTCTTAGCAATACACATACTAAGTCTATATCAATGTATTAGAATATAATTGTAACATTAAATGGAACAGTAAAATAAAAAAGTTTACGTACACCACAATATTTTCAGTTATTGTTGTAATAGAAAAGGAAATCTGATCACTACAAACAAAATAAATTACAAGGATAATGATTGTTTGCGAGTAATATGTAAGTGTAGGTAAATTTTTTGCTTGCGCTGTGCTCTTTTATATACAGATTATACATATATACAAATTGTACAATAAGCATACCTTTTTATTTTGCTTTTCCCAACTATTTTTCTATGTGGAGGAGATGTTTTCCCGACTCTTTTTCCAAATGCGGTAGAGCTTGAGGAGAACTTTAATAAAAACTAGAGGAAGAAGAGAAAGACTCTGCAATAATGTTGTTGTGGAATGTTATTGGGTTTTTGCAATTTGTGGCTTCCAACTATTGTGTAACTATTGCAACATTTACTACAAATTGTAATTTGAAATTGGAATTTTCCTAATCGTAATTGACACTTAACATTCTTGGTTTTTCATACTCTAGCCTTTGTTTCCTTTTGCCATATTGTCTGCTTATGTAAGTCTACCGTACATACATTCATATTGTATGTCCGTTGTAAATGCGAATGAAACATAAAAGGTAAATTATTTCTTTACGTATATATGTACATACATACATACATACAATATAAATGGGATTTAAGGTTAATTAGTTAAGTAGTAAATATTACGTTAGGAATTGTATTGGAAAACCCATAACGGTATACACACAATTTTAATGTAATTTAAACGATTTAATACAAGAATTTTACCATCAATATGCAGTCAATATAGGTAATTAGAAAGAAAAATGTAAAAGAAGTCGCCGTAGTCTAGTAGGTAGTGTGTGGGCTTATTAGAAGTAAAGCCCCAGGCCAGACATCAATCAAAATACAAAAAGTATTTCTACGGCGACTTCCTCTCAGCAGATTTCTGGAAAAAAGTCTGAGAGTAAATAAAATTGCCATGAAAAGATTCTCAAAAGTCTGTCGTTCGGAGTCGACTTTAAACTGTAGGTCCTGCCACTCACGTATAAAATTAACACACTCAACATGAAATCCTGACTGAAGGGTTGTAATGGCCAATTATGTATGTATATATGTATGTAATCTAAAAGTCATAGTCTTTCAAAGGAATATTTTTGGAATGTTCACAAGTAGATGGTAGCTTAAAATATCGGGTGGGCTATCTATAGTTTTAAATTTGAATCATCGTTTACTTCGCATCTAACAATACTTATGTCATTCTATTCTCTCACTAAATTCAGTAGATTATCTCAACTGAACGTAATGAATTGATTTACGCTTGTGCAACGTTAGGATTTATTGGAAATTTATTTCGAAAACAAAGACAATTGATTGGAAATTGCACGAAAATGTCGTACAAAATTAGGTCACAGAGAAGTACCAACAGTGCTCGGTATACCCAAGTTTATTGCTAAACTTCCTGAAACTGTTAATGCGCCAAGACTTGAGCATGCTCGAACAGTGTGTACATCCAAAAATACCGAATGTGTAGCTGAGAATGTTCGCGAGAATCCATCAACATCAACTCGTCATCGTTCTCAAGAATTCAACATTTCAAGCACCAGTTTACGTCGAATTTTGCAAAAAGATTTCGGTATGACCCTTACAAAGTTCAATTGGTTTAACGACAGCGCAACCATTACGGTCAATGCAGACACCATCACACCATGCTAACCAATTTTTCTGTATCCGCTCTTCATGGTATTAATGTGAAAAATGTTTGGTTTCAATAGGATGGTGCAACTTGTCACACATTTCATGCCGCAATCGATTTACTGTGTCAATCGTATTATACCCGTTTAATTAGCCGAACTGGTGATGTCAATTGGCAGCCAAGAAGCTGCGATTTGACAACGTTGGACTATGTTGTGTGGGGCGCCGTTAAAGAAAAATGTTATGCCGACAAACTAGAGACAATTCAGCAGTTGAAGGCCAGCATTCCTGATGCTATTGCTGAGATGCGACTCCATACACTTCAAAAAGTGCACGAAAATTGATGCGATCGAATGAGGTACTACGAGGCCAGCCGCGGCAACCATATGAATAAAATAATGTTCCATTTCTAAACGGAGCAATTGTACTTAACGACAAAAATATAAATTTGGCAATATTCCGTTTCTATTTTTATTGCATTTTTAAATTTTAAATTTTAAATGGCCCACCCTATATAAGGAACAGTTTCAGGCTCCAATTGCTTCTTTTTCAAAATGTTAAACATATTTCTTACACCCACTTCCTCTCAACAGTCTTCTGGTATAAACACTGAGCCAAAATACAAATGCCGTGAAAGGTTTCTGAATAATCTATGGTTCCGACTCGACTTTAAACCGTAAGTCCCGCCACATACAGATAAAATTAATACATACAACATGACTGACATTGACTGAAGGGTTTTAATGGTCAATTAAGTAAGTGAGTAAGATACTTACCCAATATAAGACAACCTTTCCTGGCTGCAGAAGATCTATATTGAAGTCTGAAATACTGGCATTTACCTGCAAATTGGAGAAAGTCGAAAGTCGTTTTTATTTCAAAAGGATGAGAAACGATTTACAACCACTGCAAATCAATCCTCAATCGCTTTCAAAATACTGGTGGGGATGCTGGACAACAAGTTAAGGTTCAACTTCATATTTTTCCATACTTGCTGGTAGTTATCAAGGTGCCTACATTAGGGTCAGATCCATTAAGACTGTATTGAGCTCCTTGGTGGGAGCATACAAACTATACTCACTGGTAGCTTTTACTGACGTGGAGGTCGCTTTCAACAATGTCCATTCGAAAGCCAGTGTTAAAGATCTTATAAATAAAACTGTTATGAAGTTCCAATTACAGTACTCCTAACCACAAAAATCATTACTGCCTGTATTGCTGAGGCTCACATGGTAATATTCTCTCACCCTTGTTGTGGCATAGCATTGTAGAGGAGCTCCTGGAAGCACTGCAGCAACGTGGCTTTAAGGTCTATAGTTATGCCATATATGGTATTAGGGTTTGATCCTCTCTTTGAGATGCAACAAGGCTTTTAAGCGCGCAAATGAATGGTGCTAAATGAATGGTGCTAATTGTTAGTATAGGCGCGAAACTTTGTTGCTTTTTACCAGGCGACATACGATATATATTTTTTACTTAACTATGTATAATGGCAACCAGCTCTCATGGAAGGACAACATTATTGATAGAATTAGAAGAGAATTATCAATCTTGTTGTGGAACTAATACTACTTTATGACGTATATGCTTAATAGACGATGCACAAACACTATTTCCACTGACGAATGATAAACATAACACGAAAGCTGTCAACTGCCCTGATCACCAAGGCATTATTTATGATACTCCTCTAACCTTCTATTATAGCAGATGGCCGTATAACTTTCTGAATAGAACGTTTGATTTTAGAATTCAAACTAGAGACTTCTGATATAAATATCCAAACGTTCAGAATGGAATCCTTGAGGTTTATGGCTATGGCTCAAAAATGCATGACAAGTTGAGCTGTATATATATTTGGTATATATGTGGGCTGTATGTATATTTGCTAAGGGTTATATTATTCAACTTTCTTATATGCTGCCTAACTACTGCAGTGTTTTACGAACAGAGGTCATGGCAATTTTGAAATCGGCCCATAATTGTTGGTAGTGGGCTTTCCGTATGTAGTTTCAACGTTTGTCCTTGTTTATAAATGTAGAGAATTCATCAGTGAAATTTCAAAAGTAACTGCCTATATGGGTTCCGGGACATAGGGATATCGTGTGAAATTTTAATAATATAAATGTAGCAGTCCCAATGTTGTGTATATTCCAACAACTTGTAAGGATGGTTTTCATTCCAAATGTGGGAAAAAAGATGACAATGCAATCAAAATTCTGGGTTCAATTAAGCACACATCTTTCACATAGAAAATGCTTGTAAAAACGGTGGACAACTACCGGAGAAGACTCTTAAGTCACGTTGAAGTAATTTCACCATTGAATATAAGGGAATAATAGACGAAATAGCCTGTAAATAGATTACAAATAAGGTCCCATTAATAGTCTTAAGTTTGTTCCATTTAGCGAAGCCTACTTATCATCCTGTTAAGCAGTTGGAAAACGTTTGGTTTGATGCTGGCTGCCCAAATTGAGCATTATATTCAGTTCCCAAGTTCCTGCGGATGTTAAATATCTACTTGATGGATTGTAACCAATTAGTGTTGAAGTTTCCTAATGAGTTGAATAGGTTTATTCACTTAAATACACACATTTTCAGAGTTTAAGAGTCGTTAGACTTTCCAAATAAAAAAAAGACATTATCTCGCTCTTATTAAGTTAATGAAATTCTGTCTAAAAATTTGTTAATGTTCGCTTTCTGGAAACGATGTCCCATATCTGGGCTAATTAATACCCGCCTTGTTCTATTATTTTCTAGTGTTCATCGGATTGGTAAACCATAAATAAACAAACGACAGATCCCAAAGTACAAACGTCAACCTTTGGTGGCGCCAAAATTGTCTAAGCTTTTCTGTCAATGGAAAAAGGACGAAGATTGTATTGATGTTAGGCATCTTTCGAAAAGTATGGTTCACCTTGATATTACTATTGACGCAGTTCGGTACATCTTTTTTTTTTTCTTTACCTTGTTTTAGTGACCCATACATGCACTTAGGGCTCTTGGTGCGTGACTTATTTATGATCAGAACTGACTCGTTATTTCATCTCTAAATATATTTAAGGGTATGGGCACTGTAGTGGCTTCTATCGGTGACTACTTAGGTTACACTTTACGACTTAGGAATTTACTAGAAGAAGAGAACGGAACGTAAGTAGTCTGATGTTGTATGTAAATAACAGCTATTATAGGAATTGTGTTCGATGAAATGGAGAGAAATTGCTGTAGTATAGCAGGTAGTGTGTTAGCTTATTAGACATCAGGGCACGATCCAAACCCCAGAAAAGACATCTCGAAAAAATCGAAAAATATTTCTTCAGCGACGGCTTCTCAGAAGTTGCTGGTAAAAACTCTGAGAGTAAACAAAATTGCCAGGAAAAGTTTCTCAAATATCTGTGGTTCGAGTCGACGTTAAACTATAGATCCCGCCACTGATGTATAAAATTAACACAGTATAAGTGAGTGTGAGAAGCTAGATTGTAATCCTGACTGAAGGATTGTAATAACCAATTATGTATGTGTGTATATATGGGAATTGTTTTCGGTGAAAAGGATCAGCATTTAATTTGTAGATATTCTTCTACATTTAAAACCAGCTTGAAGCATGTAGGTGCAGAGCTATATAAACAATACAAGGAGTGCTGGTTTATCCTTAAGGAGAAGACATTAATTGTACTAGGAACTGGTATATGAAAGTTTGATTTTTAGGATATCTCAAATACAACTTGGGTATGGATTTATTCTGTTCAAATTCTGTGTAGGCTACTAGATAATCGTGCTCTACCCACAACTAACAGTTCCTCTTTGTATCTAAAATCAAAGTGATAAATGTTTGCTTTTTGTAAATTATCAATAAAAACAAAAGCAACAAAAAAACAACATAAATATTGTATTCTGTTGTCTGTAACAAATCACCTACAAGAACTTGACAGTAATTTACTTCACTACTGATTACTTTTGTGGGATTTTATGTTTTCCCCTCTATTTTTCGTTTAATACTGGCTCTAGTGTCAGCAATCTAAAGAAATGAGTGTGAGTGTTGTGTTGGTTGTTTTTCCTGTACACAAATCAATTTTATGTGACACTTTCAGATATTTGAGTATTTAGTGTGCAGTGTAGAGTGGTAAATTAATGAAATTAATGTGAGATATACGGTAAGAGAGATGAGGTAGAAAACGCTGCAAATGGGGAAGTAAGACGTTATAAATATTTGTTCTAAATAAGGCTTTTAAATGAGAAATATATAGTATAGGGTGGGTCATTCAAAAAGTTTAATTTAATAATGCAAACAAAAACGGTTTGAAATTTTTCCAAATTTATTCTTCTTTTTGTTGTGAAGTACAGTTGTTGCGGTTAGAAATGGAATATTATTTCGCTTATATGGCAGCCGCGGCTGGCCTTACAGTACCTTTTTCGAACGGATAAATTTTTATGCACGTTTTCGAGTGCATTAAGTCGTATCTCGGCAATGACATCATGAATTTTCAATTGTCTTCAAATGTTCAATTGTCTATTGTTTGTCGGCATAACACTTTTCTTTAACGAGTCCGCACAGAAAATAGTCTAATGGTGTCAAATTACAGCTTCCATGCAACCAATTAACATCACCATTTCGGCTAATTAAACAGCCATCAAACCTTTGATGCAATACATCAGTTGTGGCAAATTGCTACATCCTATAGAAATCCATCATCGTTCACATCGATACCATGAAGAGCGGATACAAAAAAATCAGTCAGCATGGTGCGATAGGTGTCTACATTACCGTAATGGTTACGCCGTCCTCATCTTCAAAGAAATATGGGCCAGTGATGTCTCCTCTTCACAAGCCGCACCAAACTGTCACTCGTAATGGGCGCATTGGCTCCACGTGTGGGTTTTCTAAGCCCAAATACGGCTATTTTGGTTATTAATGTACCCACCAAGATGGAAATGAACTCATTCGAAAAGTGGCAAAATAGAATTCATCCTACAGTTTCTCTTCTGCCCATCTAAAGAAGCCAAAACGCAGAGGATGGTCATGCGGCTTCATTTCTCGAACCAATTGAACTTTGTAAGGCGTCATACCGAGATCTTTACGCAAAATTTGACATAAACAGTCCCGTGAAATGCTCAATTCTTGTGAACGATGACGGGTTGATGTTGATGGCCACAGCATCGATGTATTCCAGTGTACGCACTGCATCGACAATAAAACCAGTTTCAGGAAGTTTAGCAATAAATTTGGGTATACCGTGCACTGTTGGTCCTTCTCTTCTACCAAATTTTGAAGGACATTTTAGTGCAATTGCCTATCAATTGTATCTGTTTCTCAAGCGTTTGAAGCCACCGTGGTCTAGTAGCTAGTGTGTTGGCTTATAAGACGTGGGGCCTCGGTTCAAACCCCTGGTGAGGCATTTCCAACTAAACGAAATTTGATAAATTACTTCTTTGGCGACTTCTCTCAGAAGATTTCTGGCAAAAACTCTGAAAGTAAATAAAATTGCCATGAAAAGTTTCTCAAAAATGTAGGTAAAGCTACTAATGTATAAAAATTTACGCACACGACATAATTGGTGTGAAAAACAAGGTCGTAATCCTGACTGAAGTGTTGTTGTAATGACCAATTATGTATGTATGTATGTCAGTATACCGGGCACTATTGGTCCTTCTCTGCTACCAAAATTTGTAGGATATTTTCATGCAATTGCCAATCAATTGTCTTTGTTTTGGAAATAAATTTCCCATAAATTACAACGTTGCTCAAGCGTAAATCGATTCAGTACGTTCAGTGGAGATAATATGCTGAATTTTGTGACAGAATAGAATGACCGATGGATGAAATTTCAAACGATAGGTGTCCCACCCTATATTGACGTGTAAATGTAAATGCAGAATTTTAAAATATAAATTTATTTCCTGTACAAAATGGAAAGGAAATGTCTTGGAACATATAAACTCTCTTTGCTATGTAACTATACCTCTACGACTTCTTTAATTTAGAAAAGGTCACACAAGGAGTTCACATCTTAAGCCGCTGAAGGAAAAAAGGGAAAAGGAAACAATTGTTTAAAGTACTTAACAAAACCGTTGCCCAACTTCTTAATTGAAAACTCGGGGGGAATAAAAGGTATCGAAAAAAAGAATGCCTTGTTCTCATATTAAATCCATAACGGCAAACAAATCATCTTTAGCAACCAGAACAATTATTTTAAAACCTCTTAAATTGTGAAATCTGAAACCTTTTATGCTTGGTTACATTATATCAAAAACACAACAACAATAACAACAAAAAAAAAGAAAACTAAGACTCCTTTCAAAATGATGTCATTGTTCCAAACAGGGGTAATTTTAAAAAAGAAATCAAAGTCTTTATAAATTAAACTGTAACCATTCCACCCCTTTTTTCGTTTTTCAATGGATTTTAATTTCCTACGTTACTATTTGGCAACAAAACAGTTACTTGAAGAAGAATAAGAATAAGAATCCCTTGTTCAAAAAAAAAACTTTACAATTTGATTTGCTTGTTTCATTGAAAATTCCCAAAAAAAAGGTGTTGAGGTAGAGACGTAAAGAAAAGCAAAATTTGAAGTGAAATATAAATCAACAACGTTTCACATTAACCGTCTTTCCCCAAGTACCACTTGAAATAATGACGTGTTTAATTTTTATTTACTTTCTCTTGTTTGAAAATGAAGGTACAATTTGATTGATTATGACAATTTGAGAAACCTTTCATGGCAGTATTATTCAACTCTCCGAGTTTTTGCCAGAAACTGTTGAGAGAAAATGGCCAAAGAAATATTTTTTCATGTTTCATTTCATTCTAATTGTCTGAGCTGGGTTTTAAACCTTAGACTCTCGTCCGACAAGCCAACACTTTGTCTAATAGACAACGACGACGTCATTTTCAGTCTGTTTTTCAAAATCACTATAGTTGACCAACATTTTCATAGTACGGGACTCCTAGAGTATTTAGTAATTGATTTTAATTTTGATCACAATATCCTCTTCATTGCTGAGGTCTATTTCTAAACGAAAAACCAATTTTTTTTTGAATTTGAGCCAATGACATCCATATGAGATCGAAGATCGTTCAATGCATGCCGAAAAACTCACCATTTGGTGGTGAAACGGCCAACTTCTTTTGACCTGAATTACATTAACTGGACCCGAAAGGCTATGGTCTCAATAGGCAATTGAGTAGCAGAGACCTCTCTCGTACGACAAAACTTTATGCGCAGAGGCATGGACACTTATAAGCACTGATGCAGCAGCCGTGAGAGTATTCGAGAGAAAAGTGCTACGTAAGATCTTCGGTCCAGTGCGAGTTGGCGATAATTTCCGCATCCGATCCAACAGCAAGCTGTATGAGCTCCTCAACGACATAGACGTTGTGCAGCGTATTAACATCCATCCATCCAAGCCTGCGCGACCCTGTCGTTCAAATGGAGGAGAAAGCCCCGGCGAGGTAGGTATTTAATGCGGGGATCTGCGGAAGTCGGCGAAGAGGATGACCTTATTTGCGTTAGAAGGACCAAATCGAGGAAGCCCTGTCATCGATTGGTGTGACCAATTGGAGTACGCTCGTAAAAAGCAGAGGCACCTGGAAGGATGTGTTAAGGCAGGCCTAAATCCGTTAATGGGATTGTTAATGGCCAATTAAATAAGTAAGTAAGTAAGGACACGAAAGACACATGATTTCAACAAGAAAGTGCTGTTACCCACACAGCCGATCCAACATTTGATACTTTGCACGAGCTATTTTAAAGCGTGGTCATCTCACATAAAAGCAATATGAACTCACCACAGATATCCCGCGATTTAGCCCCGTTTGACAATTTCTTGTTCGACTTTCTTAAGTCGCAAAGGTCTTCAAAGCCAACATAACCCATACTAGCGATCAAATTCAGCCTGATTTATAGGCCAGAGCCATGGAAAATTGGACATTTCAGGAACACTCTTCTCAGAGCAGCTGTGGCTGACATTTGATAGCCTCTCGGCTACTTGGCTATCAGAAAGTGTGGTAATTTCTTTACTACCGTTGTTGTCATTATGACAACAGTTTATAACATCGACACTTTTGGACAAAATTTTATTAAGTGGGCTTGACCTACCTACATAAGTCGCCGTTGTCTAGTAGGTACAGTGTTGGCTTATTAGACATGAGCCAACGGTTCAAACTCCAGGTCAGACATCTCCAGCAAAAAGAAACATGCAAAAATGTTTCCTCGGCGACTTCCAATCAGCAGATTTCTGGCAAAAACTCTGAGTGTAAAATAAAATTGCCAAGAAAGGTTCTCAAAAATCTGTCATTCGGAGTCGACATTAAACTGTAAGGCCCGCCACTTATGTATAAATTAATACACACCGCATAAGTGGTGTGAGAAGCTAGGTTGTAATTCTAACTAAAGGGTTGTAAGTGACGAATTATGTATACCTACCTGTTACCGGAAAATATGCATTCACCGCACCTCAATTTAGTCTAGAATCAAACGAGAAATTCTCCAGGTGGGGCTTGACCAGGTGCATTACGTCGTTGCCCTATTTCACGTCTATCTGGAATGGAAGTTTTGGAGTTCCATGAAAAGTAACAGCACCGAGTCATGCTGTCAACTTCCTCGAAATCTCTCAGTTTGATCAGGATCCTCAAGGGATCAATACCGGATTCATGCAACATTCTGGAGTTCCATGCAAAGTCACGGATCGATGCCATGCAGTCAATGTCCTCGAAAGCTCTCAGATTGATCACCAACCTCAAGGGATCAATACCGCATTCGTGTAACATTCTGGAGTTCCATGAAAAGCCACAAAGCGGTGCCATGTAGTCAATGTCCTCCAAAGCTCTCAGATTGATCAGGATCCTCAAGGGAGACTATTTTTAACTGTTGTGGGTTTTGAGGAGTTTGCATAAAAACAGCTCAAGCTTGCTAACAACTTAAAGAAACTCACCAGTCCTCGAATAAACTCAAACGTAGGGTATACCATATTCCCACATACCTCTGGTTTGGAACTTTACTTTTTGTTTTCTTTAATTTTTTATTTTTTTGTTTTTTATTTACTTTCAAAAGGCTTTGTAAACATGAGTGTGAGAGTGGTTAAGTGAGGAAAAAAGGCTGCTGCAGGCAATATTCTTTTAATTTCCTTCAACTGTTTTACGTTTGCCTCGTTCGTTCGCATCATCATCATCATCCACGTTATTATCATAAGTGGCAAAAGTATACAACAGGGAACATTTGACAGTAGGGGTAACAATAATACACAATAATAACAACAAATTGCAACAAAAAAAAAATTACAATAACAACAATATTTTCATTGAATACATTTTCATATTATTGGTCTGGGGACCAAACAAAGTTGACAGACCAACTGTAAAAACAATTAATCTGCCATTCTTCTTTTTCCTCTTCTTCTTCTTTTTATTTATAAAATATTGTTTTTTACTCTCATTTTGTTTTTCATTCTTATTATTGTTTCCATATTACGAGTATTTTTATTGTGTTTTGTTTTGTTATTATTCGTCATTAAAAACGGTTTCTGTTAATTTTTTAAAAAGCATTTCTCAAGTTGAGTATGGGGTTTTGTTTATTCAAAAAGTTGTTTCAAATAGAGTAGAAGAGTTTAAACTCTAAAAAGACTTTTATTGTGGTCTGAAGTGATATTCTTTGTTTTTTGATTACTAGCCTTTGGTCATTTATAACGCCAATTTTATTTTCTAGATATCCTACAGGGTCAGATCTGTCTGATCTCTCTAGAAGTGGCTTCATTATCGCATCTTTGTTGTGCAAAATTAGTGAAGCTTGTGCAACACCATTCATTTGTTCACTTGTCTGCAAAGGAATGCAATTTTATTTATGAATTCAACTGAATATACAGTTATATCAGCCTTTGTAAATACATCAGTTATATTATTACCTTCCCCATGTTCTGAAATCCGTATGATTGTTTCAGTCAAATGTCTTGCTATCTCCTTTAGTGTCGTTAGGCATTCTTGGACAATATTGCATCCATTCTGTACGGATCTTATGCTCGCTTCATACATACATACATAATTAGTCATTACAACCCTTCAGTCAGGAACACAACCTAGTTTCTCACACCACTTATGTTGTGTGCGTTAATTTTTATACATGAGTGGTGGGACCTATAGTTTAAAGTCGACTTCGAACGACAGATTTTTGAGAAAATTTTCATGGCAATTTTATTTACTCTCAGTGTTTTTGTAAAAATTCTGCTGAAAAGAAGTCGCCGAAGAAATACTTTTTGTATTTGGTTTTTGATGTCTGGCCTGTGGCTCGAACCCTGGCTTTACGTCTAATAGGCCAACACACTCCGTACAGCTCGCTTCACAGTCAGTAATTATGCCTATATCTCTATTCGATATACTCCGACACTCGAGTCGCTTAATATTTATTTCATCCTAAATAGTAATCGAATAGCACAAGTTCGAATCTAGTATTCAAGTGATTGGAAAGGGTTGTACATCAGACTTTATCTCTTCTCAATACTTGGATAAAATTCTTAGTGAAGTATAGACCATTATTATAAAATCATATTTTCTCCGATATCTGTAGCCAATATATATTCGGTATCGTGTAGTCAATAGGCATACACAGATCAACTATACCCATGATTTTAGTACGACTATTGTTTCATGCTCTTCTGGCGCTATTGCCGCGATTTCAGGCATTTGATTTATCAACATGCATATATTGTGACAGTCAATTAAGGACTGCAAATAATATCTCATATGATGCAGTTCGCAGACACCTGTTATTATGATCGACACCATTTTAGTAATACGTTGCAATTGGCTTCGATAATCCCCTTTCTCTAAACCCACTTTCGTTGGAAAACATGTAACGGACTAAAAGTAGATTATATTGAGAGGTAAACAAAATTTGTTCTATGTATTTGGGTAGGTTAAAGGAAGGGAACAAAACATTCAAAGCGAATGCTGTGCGGTCACCAGTAAGAGGTACCGATTAATCCAAACCATACCATTTTATCTATTTTCATGAGACCACAGTTCAAACCCCAGATCAGATGTCTGAAACAAAACAAAATATGAAAAAATATTTCTGCGGTGACTAACTCTCAGCAGATTTTCTGGCAAAAACTCTCAGAGTAAAATAAAATTGCCATGAAAAGTATTCTCAACCTAGTATACTAACGCGATTTCAAATCAAGAGAATATTAGTTGAATTTCCTCTTCTATTGATTTGCTTATGACTGGTGGATGCATGATAAATAAGTTTGTGTAGTGACTACGAAAAAAAAAATTCAATATTTTTTCAGTAACTTATGTACGATAGTTTATATGGATCTGTGTTAAGCACGTAAATATATACCAGTTGTTCACAATTATACTGATGAATAGCATACGTTTTTCGTGTTTATTTTGTATTATTTATATTTACATAAAATGTTTAAATTTATTTTTTTATTTTCTTCGCATGTAATAGAAACAAAATTATTTCAAAAGAAAAATGGTTGGCAGTTGTCATAATGACTTAATGATTTAAACACAACATATTTTGGCATGTCATTGTCAAATAAGACCAACCACAAAAGGCGAATTGCTGAGTATTTACAAAGAGATATTGATAACGAACCATGCAAAACCAAGTGTAAATAGAATTCCTGCTAAAGGAGGATTTTTTATAAATATTCTCACAACTCACTCACTCATTCTTTTTCCTTCGTATGAGGTTGCTTTAATCCCTCCTTTAATTTATAAACTCATAAGCAACTTCAATCAGTCATTGTCAACAGAAATGAAAGGCACAGAAAAAAAATTGTATTTAATGTTGTCATAATCCATTTCATCAATTAATTATTCAAGTCTTCATATATACTTTTCGAAAACCGTATCTAGGTTTTCGTGAATTTTATATTTTTATTCCCCCTTTCTATACGCTCTACCAGCAGTTGGAGATGACAAATGACATTCAAAAAATTTATGAAATTATGAAATTTATTTCTTTTCTGAAGACCATAAATTTTGAATGTCATCGATATTTATTTATTTTCTGTTTTTATTTTTATTTTTTCTCTATAATAATCGGTTTTTTGTTTTTTGTGTGTACATAATGGGGAAAAAATGTCAAAAAATATAAATAATAATGAATTGTTGTTTTTGCTTTCGTCATTCATTTAATTACGGGGTTTTTTTTACATTATAAAAGTCATTTTTCATAAATATGACACCCATAATGGTGGTAAATTAATCGAATAGCCAAATGAATTATGCACAGATCCATCATTTCATAAAATATTTAATTTCTGACGCCGAATTAAAAACTGTGGCTTTAACTACGGAACATAATATTTTATTTTATAAACAAATTTAAAGTCATGTAATCATAAGTTGTTTATGAGATATTCAACATTTTTCATACAATTTACACAAGCTTATAGCAAATAGGGATATTCCCAAAAGGACCTTAATTTGAAAAAGGTGATAAAAGTTAAAAACCAAATTGTGTCCTGAAATACAAATTTTAGAATGCATCTTATGAATTTGTTTGTATGAGTTTGTTCAATACGAAAATATGAAAAAAATATTTCTTCGGTGATTTTCTCTCAGCAGATTTCTGGCAAAAGAAAAAATTGCCATGAAAAATTTCTCAAAAATCTGTCGTTTGGAGTTGACTTTAAACTGTAGGTCCCCACCAATCATGTAAAAAATTAACACACGCAACATAAGTGGTGTGAGAAACTAGGTCGTAATCCTGACTGAAGGGTAGTAATGGCCAATTATGTAAATATCTAAGTAATAAGCATGCCGAGACGAACTTGTAAAGAGAGAATCCTCCACGCCGTTGATGGTACCATTACCGTTCTGTAAAGTGAGGACGATTGTTTGGTAAGGTATACTCAATGCAAGGGAAGCTAAAGAAAGACAAAGCCTTTTCTCAAATCATGTGAGTTTGAAGCAATCAAACCTTTTGCTGGGAAATACATAATTGGTTATAACAATCCTTTAGTCAGAATTACGACCTAGTTTGTCACACCACTTATGTTGTGTGCATTAATTTTTATACATGAGCGGAGGGACATACAATTTAAAGCTGACTCCGAACGACAGATTTTTGGGGAAACTTTTCATGGCAATTTTATTTATTCTCAGAATTTTTGCCAGAAATCTGCTGAGAGGAAGCCGCCGACGAAATATTTTTTTATATTTCGTTCCGTTGGAGATGCCTGACCTGGGGTTTGAACAAAGACCTCACGTCTAATAAGCCAACACACTACCTACTAGACCACGGCGACTTCGAGTAATAAACTTCCAGTAATAAACTGAAGTTAGAAACAACATATACGTACCTAATAGACTATGGCGACTAGTCTAGTACGTAGTGTATTGACTACGGCAACTAGTCTAGTAGGCAGTGTGTTGGCTTATTAGACATGTGGTCGCGATTCAGACCGCAGATCAGACAACAAAACGAAGTATAAAAAAGCATTTCTGAGGCGACTGCCTCAAATAAATGTGCTGAGATTTATTACAAAAATTCTGAGAGTAAATAAAATTGCCATAAAAAGGTTAGAGGACGTGTACTTTCAATAAAGACAAGTACAGTACACTGCCTACCCTTAAGAGCCGTCGAACAAATGTTAAATATATCCTTCATGGTTAACCTGATCAATGGTAATATTTGCTGTGAATTTCTGTTAAGATTTGTTAAATTCAATGTTCCTCGTCGTAACTTCCGCTGTTATAATCCTATTTATATTCAATTCTGCAGAACTAATTATCCTGTTGCTGATTCGTTAATTAGAATTTGCCGTCAATTTAATTATTTGTCAGACTTTGTTGATTTTTCTTCAAATTCTTGCGTTATAAAACGGAATATTATTGTTTTTCTCAATTCGCAACTTTTCATATTTTTATTGTAATCCTATTTAATTTTTTTTCGATTTGTGTTATTAGTCAGTAAGGAATTTGTCCATTGACTTGAATAAATAAATAAAATAAAATAAAATAAAATAGACGTGATGACACAGACATCTCGATCAAAATGAAATTTAATATATATTTCATCGGAGACTTCCTCTTAGCAGATTTTTGGCTAATGTTCTGAAAGCAAATAAAATTGCAATGAAAAAGTTTCACAAAAATGTGTCGTTCAGAGTCGACTTTTAACTCTAGATACCGGCACTTATGACTAAAAGTAAAATGCAGAAGAAGATAGGTCATAATGTTGACTGAACGATTGTAAAGACCAATTATTTATGTATGTAAATATGGACAGATACCTTCCTAAGGCAATATTGATATGCTATTGTATGTATTAAAATGTTTTATATATGACTTAAGCATTTATTTTCTCTTTGTGTAAAGGGTTAAAAAATTTCGAAATCCTAAATTATATTTTATTGAGTTAATTACTGTATAATCTAATATACGGCAGAACTGATCTATTAAATACTAACTTAAAATTAGAGCAAAAGCCCAATATATACGGTTAAATACTGATCACAGTGCATTTGTATATGAGTAACTCATGCTGTGCCTTTCTCAAATAATTTGAATAAATTTGAAATTGATTTTTATGACGGAAACGCCTTAGTATATGACGTATAAGAAATGCATTTTCATTTTCACAATAATTTAACACTCATTTAATAATTTCCTTTACTTTTTATTGTTTAATAACAACAACATCAAAGGGGCCCTACCGCCAAACAATGGCCAAAATTTGTTCAACTTTATAGTGGGCCTCTATCTATTTATGGTTTTTTTGTCTTCAAATGGCTACAAAAAAAAAGAAAATTATAGAATAAATCGTGTAAAAGACACGTTTTCATAAATTCATTGACAAAACAATAAAAATTCGTAAGGGGGGGGAGGGTGGGGGTTGTTTACCTACTCCCCAAAATAAAAAAATGAAAAAATAAAAAATAAAAAATATTTCAAATTGTCTTTCTGTATATACAGTGAGAGTCAAAAGAAGCTGTGCATTAAAAAATATATACATTAATAAATTACCGTTATTTTTATTTTAAAATTGTTTCATTGCCAGTTTTTAAAATAGCACTTTGGCACTCTCCTTAAATTCTAAAAGTTTGCGAATTGTTTTTACCCATAGTGTGTAGTTTCTTTTGTTTCTCAGTGTATAGTCAACAGCGATATTTTATAATATTTTTTTTTCAGTTTCTGTTTGTTTTTTATTGGGCTGCCTACGGAATAAGCAATCACCGCGTATTGAGTTTTATTTCCCTTTAGATTTTTTTTATTTTTTTTTATTGCTGCTGTTGTTTTTTGGAGGAGAATTTACGATATTTTGCAGGTCATTTAAAACATAACGTGTAGAGATTAAAATGGGCTTTAAGAATTGTTTTACATAGTGCGGCATAGGCCTTTGAAGTTCAACGTTATACTCAAACGTTTAAAATACTGTCGAGTTGTCCGATTGTGTGTGCTGGTGTGTATGAAAGTGTGTGTGCGAGTGCCTGTTCTTGAATGTATTTATAAAGTGGCAGTGGCACTGTCAGCGGCTTTTGGGCTGTGGTGGCGGCAGTGGCAGAGTCGGCAACTATCTTTTGATTTAGTATTTATAGTGTTTTAGTTGTTGTTGTTGTTGTTATTATTTTTTCATTTCAATTCCGAATTCAGTCAATGTTAATTTGTACGTATGTGTGATATTTATTCATTCCATTCGTCTTGTATGTAAATGCATTTTTAATTAGGCATCAAAATCGTATTCCTTTTTTCGAAAATAATCAGTAAATTTATGTCTCTAGCCCATTAAGAATAACAAAACAAAACAACAACAACAACTCCAACCTTTAAATAAGAATTAAGAATACACACCTATCCATTTGCCCATATATAATGATTATTGGTTTGGGGATAAGGTGTTAAAATTTTTAATTCGTATTTAAATTGGTAATAAATTACCGCGTTTGGCATTAAATAAATATTAATTTATACATATGCCCGCCATCACATGGCTAGCTGGCTGGCTATTCTATTGGTGTGTATTTAAGCTCCACTATAAAACATTTCATAGTCTCTGCCATTAGTCACTATACAAATTTGACAATTCAAGTGGGTCGCTCCGTTAAGCTTAAAGCGAGTAGAGAATATTTTATTATGCCATGTAGGTGGTAGTGTCCATTAAAACTTGTTTAAATTGTATTTTAAATGAAATCATTTGGGCTAGTTTTCTAAAATTTTCAATAAATCTTTTATAACGGTAACAGTAATTATAAATTGGTCTTGGACAAGTTTTTGTGTTAAAGCACAACATACATAAGCATGTAAATAGTAACGTGTGGTATAAACACAATCGATTGAAAACCTTTAATCATGATTTTTTAAGAATTTGTGACTAAATATTGGAATAATTACACTAGGGTAGACGTCTCCAAAAATGTGCAATCTCTGGTAACATTAATTGCCTCAGGCAACAGTACTGCAGGCGCCGTAGTCTAGTAAGTCGTGTGTTGGTTCAAATCCTAGGACAGACTTCTTTAACAGAATGAAATATGAAGAAAATATTAATGCGGCGACTTCATCAGTAGCAGATTTCTGGCAAAAACTCTGAGAGTTAATAAAATTGCCAAGAAAAAGTTTCTCAAAAATCTGTTGTTCGGAGTCGACTTTAAACTGTAGGTCCCCTCACTTATGGATACACAACGTAAGTGGTGTGAGAAGCTTGCTCGTTGTCTTGATCGATGAGTTTTAATGATCAATTATGTATGTATGTATGTATGACCCAGAACTCCTATTATTGTAATTTCCCAGCAAAAGTTTTGATTGCTACTTTGTTAAAAGATATTTAAAATTTTTCTATAAAGTTATCCATTTAAAAATGAGTGAAAATGTAGGAGACTAGAGCCTTACTTCTGCAGTCATAAACAGTAGTTACTGCCACTCATGAATAAAATTGACATTCACTGCATGGGTGGTGTGATTAGCTAGGTTGTAATCCTAATTAAAACTTTAAGTAAGTAATTTTAATTTCAAAGATGTACCTCCATTTCGTGGTTTCAAAAGTATGGGACTGGAATTCGACATCTGCCAAACTAAGTTGTGAAATCAATTTTTTTCTTTTCAATTGAAAGTCTGACATTGACGAAAATGGATCGCTTAACTATTACACAACGCATAAAAATTATCAAAGCCTACTACAAAAATGATGATTCTGCTACAGCCACGTATCGAACAAAATTTTCTTCAGCGATGAAGCACATTTCACATTCGGTGGGTATGTTAATAAACAAAATTGTCGTATTTGGGGTTCTGAGAATCCTCAAGTAATTGAAGAGAGCCCATTACATATAAAAAAAGTCACTGTTCGGTGCGCTCTTTGGTCCGAAGGTGTGATTGGACCTTACTTCTTCGAAAACGACGATGGAACGACTGTCACCGTCAATTCGGAGCGTTATTGGTATATGATAACCGACTTTTTTTTGTCTGCTATTGAAGAATACGACTTGCAGAATATTTGGTTTGAACAAGACGGTGCCACACGCCACACAACTCGAGCGAATATGGCTTTATTGCAAGAGACATTTCCTGGCCGCGTAATTTCTCGTCGTGGCGATATCAACTGGCCACCAAGATCTTGCGATTTGACACCATTAGACTTATTTTTGTGGTGCTACGCGAAAGACCGTGTTTATGCATATAAACCTTCAACTCTTGAGCACTTAAAAACCAACATTCGTGAAGTTATGGCTGAGATACCGTCCAATATGTGTCAAAAAGTGGTCGAAAATTACCTCAAAAGAATCAATGCTTGCAACACTTCGATGTAGTGTTTCACACATAATGTCAACGTTCAAACGAAATATCATGAAAAAAATATTTTATGTGTTTTATTTACGTTTACTTTTGAAACCACGAAATGGATAACCCTATACGTCCACATACGTGGGGTGGACATTGCTAGGGGACTAGACGTTCGTCACAAAACAGTTATTAAAGGAAGCTGAATATAAGAAATGTCCTGATGTTTTTATGCGATATAAATTAACAGTGAAACGTTTAACTGTTTAACGGAACGAAATTGAAACATTTCTAAGGAGAGTTATCACAAGCTATGAAAAGATCATATACGAAAAAATATCAAGAAAATTTTTATTTAGTAAACTCGAAAACATAAAAGATATGAGATTAATTGCACCACTGCCCTTGAAATTTGACGGAAGGTCGGGTCTTCTACTGTCATGTGCAGAAAAAGTAGAAAAGTTTGAAAACTAAAGAGTGTAGAAGATTAAGAAAAAGTATGGGAAGATATAGAGAAGAAGCTTTTGATATTCCTGAATTGAGCTTTAACTCTTAAATGGGAGGCTCTCCATAACAAGGCGTATAGTGGGTATACTTATTAAGACGTTAAATGAGCTGGTTCCACCTATTGGAGAGTAACGCCAAACTGTAGAACAGGACAGACAAATTCATGGTTAATTATACTTTATACTTACATGGAACACATTGCTATTGTGCGGTTGTGTTCAGGGTTACTAAGGGTTATTCACACTAGCCAGCATATAACTTATTTGTGTTGATATTCAAACTACAGCGTTTCATTCCACAAGCTCCTAAGAGCAATTACTGAGTATACTAACAAAATTCAGAGAAAAGGATAAAACTTTCAACTGGGATTGTGAATGTGCGATCATCCTTAGTATTCGTTTGTTCACGCATTAAACTATTGGTTAAACAGATTCATTGCGCAAACCCCTTTAGGGATTTGTAGCTTCGCGAATAATTCTAAATATGGACATAGGATGTGAATGGGCCTCTATAACTTAGAGAAGTTTTTCATCGATAAATCCATAAATGCCAGAAGTAGCATGATTAACCAGAGAGGATAACATAACGATAAAAATAAACAAAAGTTTCGACAGCTCTGCTATTTGAGAGAGTGAGATGGTAACTCCACAAACCAAGGAGCTGCTATTAGAGGTCGTCGAACTTAATTAGCAAAATAAACTACCGTAATGGATTTCAAATACGATTCTTGAAGGCATGACGAGAACGAAAAAAATTTTTTGAACCAAAAAACTTTAAATTTTGATGTTTTCCTACATACCCCATATGTAATCCTATACATTCACGATTCATTTTCCTGTCAATTTTTTCTCACCTATAAAGCGAAAATATTTCAAACATTGAAAGACAACTGGCCTGAAAACAAAGATTTTAATTCACAAAGAAATTGCTGCAGAAATGTTTGCCAAGGCAAACAAGAACAACGAGGACAACAAGAAGAAAAACGAACAGGCCAAAATAAAACATCATTACCAACTGTTGACGACATCATTTATCATCAACCTGTCTGTCTGTCAGTCATTGATATGAAAACAACAAAAATTATACTTCACAACATTACTTACCACCACCACATGCAGCCAAACGATTTCGAAATATAAAAATGACTGACAAGACTCAGTCAGTCATTCAATCACGCTGACATATAAAAAAATACACACGCACTTATACACATGCAAGGAAGATAAACACTCAATCATTTAATTTTAGTTGAATTCCCTTTTCCCTTTTCCATTTTTTGTTTGTTTTTTTTTTTTGGGAATGAAGGGCTGTAGCTGACACTCCCAAATGCCTTTAAGTATCCTTGGGCTGTCAAAAAATTATTATGCCTATTAATTTACGAAAACAACAACAAAACAAAAAATTGTACACACTCACTCAGTACACAGTAAATACAACAATGAATGGGAAAGGGAACTAACAAGCTACACATACCATCGTAGACTTCTGCTCAAACTTAAATACAGGATAATAAATGACTGTTTGAGAAATTATTTTCGAGAAATAGTAGGAGGATGAGAAAGGTAAACGAAATATGTAGCTGCGGAACAATGTAAAATCCTAAAACAATTTGAAATGAAGTTTTTGAAAAATCGAACTCTTAGTTATGGTGGTATTGAATGAGACTGACTGAATGACTGACTGAGGGTTTGAGGAGTAAGCATGGTAGTAGAAGGAGGTGTAACAAATAGCAGACGTTTGCAGCAGCAACAGCAGTGCTTGTAGGCGGTGATGATGACGAACGACAAGGATGTGGATTGGTGTGAGTCGGTATGAGTGATATGACGACGATGATGTTGATGGTTTTGAAAGGTGGTAGTGATTCAGCCTTTTCGTTTTACTTATTATTTTTTTTTTATATTTTTTCTTATTCATTTAGCAGTAATTTATCCTGTCAGTCTGTCATTATGTGGAAATAGAAAAATGAACAGAAAACATATTTTCTATTATTTTTTCAAAAAAAAATAATTTATTTGCCATAAACAAATATTGAAAATAACCTAGAGTGAGAGTGGAAAATAATTTCGTTTTGCTAGAGATTAAAGGAGAATTGTTTAGTATAGGTTCTAAGGGAAATAGGAGACTTTGGGAAATACTAGCAAATCACATTCTTGAGCTTTAATAAATCAAATAGAAACTCAAAGTCAAGCAAATGAAAATAAAATTAATTTAAAAATATTATTCAACCGAAAACAGGAAGCAATTTTTATAACAATTCTGGAATAAACAAAAAATCTGCTGTCTTGCATATCCAATGCTCATGTCTTCATAATTCCCAATTAATAACTGTCAATGCAACACTATCAACATACTTAATTGTTCAATACAACTAGTCGGGATTACAACGTAGCTTCTTACACATGTTGTGTGTTTTAATTTTATATATGAATGGCAGGATCGAACGGCAGATTTTTGAAAAACTTTTGACAGGAATTTTATTGGTTTTCAGAGTTATTGCCAGAAGACTTCTGAGAGGAACTCGTTGGAAAAAATGTTTTTTCACATTTCGTTTTGTTCGAGTAGTCTGACATGGGGCTTGAACCATGTACTCGCATGTACCAGTTCGAAACCAGACTTAGAATCCTTGTCCAGGATTGCCAGGGATTTCCTAAGGGAATTTCAGATCTTTCAAAGAGAACTATTATATCGTCTACAGGTATATGAGATCAGCAATGGATCATTTTTTCGCTACCCATAAGTACTCATGAAATTTTATGTATGAGGGAGTCAACAATATTGAAATATAACTACTCTGATACATCCTTACTCACTACAATCTTTATTTATAAGTATGAGTACAATGAGTATGAGTACAACGTTGCCATCAAACTCATAACATTCGAAATATGTTTGATTCATATGCCTACTCATTAAGATTCATAAATTTAGAAAAATACTTATAATACTCATAAATGATTCGAGTGATTCGAATCATTCATTAAAATTTACTGTCTTAGTTGTTGTTACATTTACAAAAAAGAAGACGAAAAAAAGACAAAGACAGCAAGCAAAGCAAACACACAAGCTTCTCGTGAGTATTGTAGTGTTCGTAAGCGAATCATACTTATTTTGTGTTTCTTGTAAATGTTGAGTAAAGAAGAGTTGAAGTCAACAATGTCATGCGTATTGTTAAGTATGAGTACTTCAAACTTTGAGTGTGAGTAGAGCTTCCTTGATATTAAAATAAGTATGAATGCGTATAAGTATCAGAAGTTATAAGTATGATTCGAATCTACTCATCTTTTTGAATACTCATTGCTGATCTCTGATAGGTATATCGTTGTATATTGCATTGCTGATGAGCTGGCCGGGGCCGGTACGGAAATCGCAATCTCCGATATGCTACATAACATTGGTATTCGAATTGTACATACATACATACATATAATTGGTTCTTCAGTCAGGATTACGATCTAGCTTCATACACCACCCATGCTGTGAGGGTTAATTTTATCCATAAGTTGTGGAAACTGCTGTTTAACGTCGACTCTGAACGAAAGATTTAGGAAACTTTTCGTGAGAATTTTATTTACTCTCTCTATTTCGCTTTCTTCAAGATGTTTGTGCTGGAGTTTGAAACGCTCTAAGCTAACATACTACCCTCTAACTACGGCGAGTTCCGGCGACAACATGGTCAGCAAGCATTTTTTAATTGATTTGCACCAAAGTCTTCTTTCTTTAACTTCAAATCCGACCTACTCTTTTGCAGATGACAGCAATATTTGCCATTCATATGCTTTTAATGGTAGGCCGAGACTTGCCAGCATTGAGGCGAAAAGGCTTAATATAAATTACAATCTAACATCCCATCTACAGTCAATCTCCGAATGGGGTCATATGAATAGGGTTTATTTGAACACGCGATAAACGCAATGCTGTTTATTAACACACTAGCGCAACAATAAGTTTGTCTAATCTGTAGTTATGGGTGAGTCAGACGCTCTTGATGTTAGTGTGATGCCCCCTGAAACATGTACATTTTTTAAGTATCGAAAGAAGCATTCATTCGATTTCTTAAGACGGTGCAGGATATGCTTCACATCATCTGATTTTCTTACTATTTACACCACTTATGTATATCCGACCGAGAATGAAATACAACGCTCACGAATGGGCCGTACCTCAAAGTATCTTTTCAGGTTTCTCGATCGCGTATAGGAGCTGCCGAAGGTGCTCATTAATGGCAGTAGCGTATCCAACTCTATTGATTCATTGAAGCATCGTCGGAATGTGGCATGTGTTTCACTGTGCTATCGCTACTGCAACGGCGATAGCGAGATAAGAGGTCTTATTCGAAAATTTCGTATATTCTTACGTAGCACCCGTCTTTCTTACAGGGCACATCCGTTTGTAATCGATTGGCCAGTAGATCACACACTGCATTACAGACAGAACTTGTTCTTAGCCAGACTATCAGTTTGTGGCACTCCCTACCTTCAGAGGTCTTTAGTGGTACTATAATATAAAAAAAATTCAAATTTAATGTCTACAAACAGAGGGAATGTCCTCCTTCCCATAATCTATTTGCCTAATTCCAACGCAATGCATTGCATATGTAGGGGTCATAGCCTGGGTCTTGGTCGTATATAAAAAAAATTTAATCAAGTGACTTTTAAGTGACTTGGAAAAGCTCAAGCAGTGGCTAAGCATAATAAACTTAATAAATATAAATGACTTGACTTACTAATGATCACTTCATGGAACAATTGAGATCAATAAACTGTTCCAGAAACGATTTCAATTCAAAGCGGTCTCCGGCTCTCTACATTGACAGATTTTTTCAGTCCTGTCCTTCCAAAAATCATTCAATAGAAAAATTCAAATCCCAAAAGTACTTCCTCTTTCACATTTTTTTTTTTAAATATATAATCCTTTTCTTTCCTTCATTCGTTTTCCGCAATAGTGGTGAATATCTTAATACAATATTCTCTCCTCTTCTCCATCTTTCCTTTCAAATAAACATGACATGAAAAGTGTCATGAATCATGATGCCAGCAATTACAATAAAGAACGTTTGCATCGAGACAAAAGTGCAAAAAAACATAAAGAAATTAAAACATGATGCTTCCTTTTGCCCTATTGAACCCTCAACTACAGCTTTTGAGTTTGTTGGAAAATTTATGTTCAAATACCAGAATTTATTTTGGTGAACAATCAAGTTTGCCAAGAGTAAATAATCAAAATTTTTTATATAGAAATGAACCACAGCGTGAAAATAAAGAGAGAATAAGAAAGTAAGATTCGGGTGACGTCAGCTATGGAAAGCTGTATTTTTATTGACAATTATGGGGCACTTATTTGCTAATTAGTCACGCTGTTAAAGTGGTCCGATTTTTGGGAACTCTAGTAGCGAATAAACATTTGGAATTCACTAATCGAATGAAGAATCCTAAGCTACGAGTATCATCAGTTGTAAGTCTTTCACAAATTTTAAGAATGACTTTACAATCAAAAACCACCTTCTAAAGAAAATAAAAAAACCACCATGATTTGACATTTAATTGAAAAAATTCCTCACTCTTTCAATTCCATTCAATGTGATTTTCCATTCTTGTTTTTTTTTTTTTTTGAATAATAGACTTTGAGTAGTTGCCGCTGGCAGACTGCATAGAAAAAAGTTAAGTTCAGTGATGTTTGTCTTCAAGTTCTATGGCTGTCAAACCTAAATGCAAATAAGCACAAATAGGGTGGCCTTACGTCTAGAGATGTAGATCTCATTTAAGTTGAAGTAGAATTTTGCCAAAGCAATGCCACATGGTAACCTTTGTATCTTGCTTAAAACCACCACAATTTTCTGAATCCCTTATTTATACAAACTTTTAGAGTGGGATAGTGTGCTAGGTTGGTGGAAAAGTTGTAATAATTTTGCAATGAAATTACGTTTTCTCCGCACAACAAACAGCAATCAAACTTAGTCATTCTGTTCTAGCACATTACCTTAGGCAAAGGCAGTATGTTGTGTTTTTAGAAATGTTTGTAGCAATCATTATCATAGCATACATGCATAATTCGTTATTACAACCCTTCAGTCAGGACTACGACCTAGGTTAGAGGACGTGTACTTGTCAATTAAGACAAGTACAGTATCCGGAGGTGGAATTGACCGATTGTACAAAACTACCTAACTTCTCACAATCAGCATCTTGGAATCATCGGTATAAAGCTCATGAATTCCACTTAAAACCTTCGGTTATTTAGACTGAATATTCGGAATATTCAGAAAGATATAAGAAACAAAATAAAGGACATGGATATGCCTATTTCGGCCCAGAATTCCAGCATGTATATAGTCCAGGATGAGACGGGATTTAAAGGCATTGCGCCTTACTGCTTCAATCAAAGGTCAGTTGAGAACCAAATGAATATAACAAATGGTACCTTAACTGGAGTGGAACACAATGCATTAACGATTAGGACAGGGTGAACTCCGAACTCTACCTAACAGTCGTCAGTAGCATTGGTGTTTGCAAACCGTCTATCAAACATGCACACAATAAAGTAAGTTTGGCTTTATAGAAGCAGTACATGACGATAGCTATATGCTTCATAATATTACCCACTGTCACGAAGTCGCCAAAGTCTAATATGTTTGTAGTGTTGACTTATTAAACGTGGGGTCACTGTTCAAACCCCAGGTCAGACATCTCCAGAAAACGAAAAATGAAAAAATATTTCTTCGGCGACTTCCTCTCAGCAGATTCTTGACTCAAAGTGAATAAAATTGCCATGAAGAGTTTCTCAAAAATCTGGCGTTCATAGTCGCCAATGTATAAAATTAACACACACAACATAAGTGGTGTGAGAAGCTAAGTCGTAATCCTAAATTAAGGGTCATCAATTCTGTTTTGCGAGGATTAACGCCTACACAATGAGAACCATTGCGACTTAAGGTTTGATTGCACCTCAAAGAGAAAGTATGCGGATCAAAGCCCATTACTAAAATAGTTACATTATCCGCTGCAACTCCTGCAACAAATCTTCCATAACAATATTCCACAGTAAGTGCCGGATTTACAATGGGTCAATTCGACCTCCGGGTACTGTACTTGTCTGTATTGACAAGTACACGTCCTCTAACCTAACCTAACCTAAGTGCCGGAGAACTCCATTCACTTCCATTGTCATATAAGCCTTTCCAATGGAGGCAGTAATAAACCTTTTGATCAAAAGCTTTCAAACGATTTTGATTAAAGAGAGCACTGACAACAGCCACCTAATGGACATTGTTGAAAGCGTTCAAGTCAATTTTATTTACTCTCTGATATTTTGGAATAAGACTGATTCATATTTCGTTTCGTTTCAGATGTCTGAGCTGGGGTTAACTGAACTACTATTAGACGTGGGATCACGGTACAAACCCCAGATCAGACACCTCCAACAAAACGAAGTATGAAAAAATATTTCATTGGCGACTTTCTCTCAGCAGATGTCTGGCAAAAACTCTGAGCGCAAACTTGCCGTTAACTAAGCTGCGGATAAATTAGTTTTCATTATTATAAGTACACAATATGATAGAAGTGAGCGTTAGGCTAAAGGGAGGAACATCCTACCAGTAACTTTTAAGGTTAAGTTTATGTTGAACTTGTCATATTAAATATTATTTTCAATATGACAACTTTAAATATAAACAAAATGAGCATATGCAACAAAAAAATGAAGCCCGTCGTTGCCACTACATTTAAAAAAACTTGTTTAATTGAGCAGTGTTATCGACATTGCTCCGGCACTGCCATATTTTGGAAAAGTTAACATTATTTTATCATTCGATTGTAATAACGAAAAGAAGTTAAAGGTGACTTTAAAGTTCACTTTAGCTCAAGTTACCTTTAACTAAACCCTACTTTAACGGGAAGTTGTAATAATGACCCTGACAGTAAAGAAAATTGCCAGGAAAAGTTTCTCAAAAAATCTGTCTCATATATAAAATTAACACGCACAACATAAGTGGTTGTGAGAAGCTAGGTCCTGGCTGAAGTATTGTAATGATCAATTATGTACGTATCATACGTAAGGTATCATACAGTCGGAACTGATCTACAATAAATTTATTGTTTTATTTTTCTTTCTGTCTGTTTTACATGCATTTTACACAAGTTTGAAGTTTTCCTCTTACCATTACATATAACTATAGTTTGAACTGTAGATATGTATGTATGTGCAGCTCTGTGTAGTAGCGCTTGTGTTTTTGCCAACTAACAAGTAAATCGAGTGTCGATTAAGGTGACATAACCGCAAGTATTTCCTTCCGTTTAAATACGTCTGCATTGCCAATGAGAATGTTGGCAAGTTTAAACGATTGACAGCTTTTCACTTAACACCTACAACTTTTCGTTGGAAAATCACTTGTTGGAAAAACTGTCTGAGGCATGAATGCAGTCATGCTTATGTGCGTGTGCGAGTATATACGGAATTTTCTAATAAAATGTTAAAACGTTGATGGATACAAAATTGATTCTTTCGTTCGTTCAATAAATGCAGTGCATAATGTGTGCAAGAACAACTAGAAACTTTTTAGAAATTTCATAAAGAAACGAAAGGAAAAGAAAGAAAAACTTTTCTAAATAAGCAAATTAAACAACAGGTGGTGGCATGAGGAATTTTTTTTTTTTTTTGTACTTGAGAGCATAATATGAAATATTAGAAAATTTTCTAAAGTTATGAGTTTAGTTTATTAGAAGTATAGTTTGAGTTTAACAGGTGAAAATAGTTAAAGGATCGTAATAAAGAGAGAACGAAAAATAGAGTAATTTAAAATTTAGATGTGGACCTCATTCGATCGGACCAGATTTCGTGCACTTTTTCGAGTCTATGGTATCGTATCTCGGTAGTGGCATCACGAATGTTGGTCTTCAAATACTCAATACTCTGGTTTGCGTCATAACACTTTTCTTTAACGGCGCCCCACAGAAATTAGCCCAACGGTGACAAATCGCAGCCTCTTGGCGGCCAATTGACATCAGCAGTTCGGCTAATTAAACGACCATCAAACATTTGACGCAATAAATCGATTGTGCATAAGATGTGGGGCAAGTTGTACCATCCTTTTGGAAACAAACTTCGTTCATATCAATACCATGAAGGGGTACAAGGGTACAAAAAAATCGGCTATCATGGTGCGAAAGGTGTCTCCATTCCGTAATAGTTGTGCCGTCCTCAGTTCAAAAGAAATATGAGGCAATGATGTCTCCGCTGCACAAGCCGCATCAAACAGTCACTCGTAATGGGTGCATTGGCTTCTGTAAGAGCACGTGTGGGTTTTCTGAGCCCCGAATTCGACAATTTTGTTTATTAACGTACCCACCAAGATGAAAAAGAGTTTCATCTGAAAAGATGATTTGCTTGAGCAAAATCGACGTCATCGTGCAGTTTCTTATGGGCGTTGGTCAACGGAGATAATATACTGAATTTTGTGACAGAATAGAATGACATATGTAAGTATTGCCAGATTCGAAATAACCGCGGGTTCAAATTTAGAAAGATAGATGGCCCAGCCTGTAGTTTTAACGTCCATCCTTGTTCTATGAATGCCCAGGACTTCTTATATGGTTTTCGGGACATAAGGACATCGTTGGAAATTGCATTGTGTATGCACTGGCCATAGGCGGTAAGAATCTTACAATCTCCGACATATTAGAGGTCATTTTATGGGGAGAAACATACTCGTTTGCAGGAAGGTGCAATATTGCTAGACTCTGCTGAACACATATCCTTAAATCACATGACCATTCATCGCACAATAGCATATCCTAAGTTTTTTCATTCACTCAAATGAGTTCTGCAGGAACTGTGAGTATGAGGAGGAGAATGAGACATTAGTCTCAAAAATTGGAGGTATTTGATCGCGCACTTTCTGACATCCTTGGCCGTGCTCTTTAATATGAAGATTGCTTCAACAGCAAAATTTATTTTATACTCGGGGCTCTAGGGAATCCCCGGATTGTATATTAATTATCCTTATTACAGTGGGTTTAAATACTGGCCTAAGTGAGACCTCGTTCTTATCTAAGCTAAGCTAAACTATCTGCAAATACTGTTTTTCCGAGAGTTTAAAAAGATTTTTCATCATGAAATTCTGCTGAAATTATGTTGGGCTTAACCAAACCAAATTGATAGCTTCCATCCTTGATATAAAGAAAAGTCATACCAAATAAACTCATCAAAGCTTTACTTAATTTTCTCCAGTTGTATGTTCTAACTCCACAAACTTTTCCATCAGTCCTATGTAGTCAATATCTCTCAACTGCACCCAACTTCATTGCATAATTTATTTATGATTTCTTTTCTTTTCTTATTTGAATTTTAATAGTGAATACAAGTCATAATATGCAATAAATATTCTCTCAACCCCAACATATTGTTTAAATGTGAGAAGAATTTCGCACAAGAAAATATTATTTTACACCATTTCCCATTGCCACTATTATTCTAAATTTTCTGCTCTCCAACTAAATAATGCTTCTCACACCCACCTTCGCTAGGAAATGTTTTTTATAGCCGTTGTTTTTATAGCATTTGTCAAGTTTTTTTCTTTTTTCCTCTTTTCTCCCCTTTAAGAAAGGCAATAATAACAACTACACCAAGCCATATTAACGGGTGTTTGCAAATAAATTTTAAAGAATCTACCAACGTAAGGTGGCGGCGTTGAATAGGGGGTTCGTGGTATAGCGTAACTCCCAATTGCAATGCATTTGACAAATGATCAAGTGTTCTCAACCAGAGCAAACGGAGAATTAATTGCGCAAAAGTCGTTTGTAATGGATAAAACCAAACCGAAGACGTACAAGTACAAGTACAACACAGACACGGGAATCAGTACAAAATTGTTTGGCTGAAGGAAAAGAAGGAAATGAAAGGATAAATAAATGAATTTGTGAATATTCTACAAGAATAAAATAGAAAATAATAGATGGCATCTAAGCCAACAAAGTGAATCAGAGTGAACCAACATAAAGATGTTTGACTGTCCCTCTAACTCCTATACCTACTAGTTTCTCTGTAATGCTCTTTCTCTCTCTCTCGTTCATCTCTCTCAAATGTTTGCATTGTTGTTGTTGTTGTTGATGTAAGCTTTTTCTAGACAAGAGAAGCCATCAAAATAACAAATAACATCGTCTCACAAAATTGATTGCATGTCATTAATTTTCATTTCAAATTACACTGCCACTATGTCTTCCGGCGTGCCAAGTTAAACGCGAGCTCGCTTTATTCCTATCCATGTTCACAGCATCTTTAAAATCGACATTGAAACATGCCACCAAAGCCATATCAGGCTAACAAAAACAACAACAACAACTATAGCAACAAAAATTCTAACAGCATGAATAATAGCAATAGAAATGGTATCATCAGCAGCAGAAGCAACAGCAACACCAACAACAACAATCTCCAATGTCATCTTGGAAAATTGAATGCATAGCACTGGGTACTCCATCTATCAGCGCCGAGTTGTAGTTATTGCTCTTGTTATAGCAGCATTAGTAGTAGTAGTAGTAGTAGTGAAAAGTGTAGATATGTACTCTTAGCAATAGAGCGAGTTTGTTGTATGTATCTGTGAAATTAATAACAAGATGTGTAGAGATGGAGAGCAGAACTAACAAAATAAATGATCTACAGTGGTGCCGTCAAAGAAGAAATTAAGTTTGACTGAAATGAATACATACATACAAACATAATTGTTCATAAAAACCCATTAGTTAGGATTACGACCTTGTTTCTCACATCGCCTATGTTGCACATGAGTGGCGCAGCCCTACAGTTTAAAGTCGACTCCGAACGACAGATTTTTTGAGAAACTTTTCATGGCAATTTTTAATTTACTTTCAGAATTTTTGCCAGAAATCTGCTGAGACAAAGACGCCGATGAAATATTTTTAATATTTTGTTTAGTTGGAGATAACGCAATATTTTTTTTAATTAAAGGACAGCATTCGATAGCGCTATAATCAATCGGGTCTTTCCCAATGCCTGAGTTCGTTATTCCTTCAGAGCTAATAAGGCTGTGTTTGGCCTTGAGCAGCTGGGTCAATGTAGAAAGGGACATATCCGAACCTTAGCGCCATAGGTAGTCGGGTTTTACACACTGTCTGATTTCGATATTCCAACAAAGCTGATAAGGCTGTGCAGTATGACGTTAAGCAACTTCTGCACCTCCATCAAGGTAGGAAGAACCAAACCTTTTCATACCATAAGAGATATCAGACAAGGCAATCAAGACTTCTTCAACTTCGTCATGGAGAGATTTCTGCGTACGTCATCGGGTTCATCGCAATGGCATTATTTTCCACAAAAGTATCCGGCTGCATGTGTACACTGGCGATACTAACATTATAGGGCGTTCAAAAGGGATATTACATCAGTCTCTAGCGCTATTACACAAGATTACACAAGATCGTTATTCCTTCAGAGCTAATAAGGCTGTGTTTGGCCTTGAGCAGCTGGGTCAATGTAGAAAGGGACATATCCGAACCTTAGCGCCAAAGATAGTCGGGTTTTACACACTGTCTGATTTCGATATTCCAACAAAGCTGATAAGGCTGTGCAGTATGACGTTAAGCAACTTCTGCACCTCCATCAAGGTAGGAAGAACCAAACCTTTTCATACCATAAGAGATATCAGACAAGGCAATCAAGACTTCTTCAACTTCGTCATGGAGAGATTTCTGCGTACGTCATCGGGTTCATCGCAATGGCATTATTTTCCACAAAAGTATCCGGCTGCATGTGTACACTGGCGATACTAACATTATAGGGCGTTCAAAAGGGATATTACATCAGTTTCTAGCGCTATTACACAAGATTCTATCAGTAGGTCTAGCAGCAAGTCAGAACAAAACGAAGTAGTATGTTATCGGCAAGTACTGACATAGTGTGTGTATCGTATTCCAGATTACAGGGTCCGACATTATTACATACCTATATACATAACTGGTCATTACAACGCTTCAGTCAGAATTACGATCCGGATTCTCGCATTACGTTTGCTTTAAGTGTTAATTTCATACATGAGTGGCGGAACCTACATTAGTCCAGGGTTTAACGTGAGTTTCACCACGACGGCATACTACACGGTGCTCAAAGCACGTGCGGAAACAATACGTACACCAGCTCCCCTACGCACAGTGATGCAACCACATAATATGCGTAAGCATATCACTGATTGCATCAGCATACGTGAGTACCAATTCGAAGCCTTACATTTGCACAAGAATTCCCTCTTCGTTAAGGGTGGGAGACTAACTAAACTCCGCGGTTTACAGTGGTTGAGAGTGCAACGCCACACCGAGCTTGTGCTTTCCCCACGATTTGGGTATAAACCATAGCCATCACGTTGCGCGCACAAGGGGGCCTCACCATTGTCGGGCAGAGACGAATCTCTGGGAAGGCGGGACCTACAATTTAAAATGGACTCCGAACGCCAGATTTTTGAAAAATTTTTCATGATAATTTTGTTTACTCTCAGAGTTTTCGCCAGAAATCTGCTGAGAAGAAGTTGCCGAAGAAATATTTGTTCATATTTCGTTTTGATCGGGATGTTTACCTTGGGATTTGACCGGTGGCCTCACGTCTAATAAGGCAACGCACTACATGTTAGACTACGTGCTTTGACGTTGTTAGTGAATTGGATTATCTTCACTACGCCATTACCAGCAAAAATTATGTCAGTCTGGAGATAAAGCATGGGATAACAACAGGTGTTCGTATGGTCTCAATGGGCAATTGTGTAGCAGAGAGCTTTCTCATACGACGAAAAAGATACTTCACAAGATTTTTATGCTGCCAATGCTTGACTATGGTGCTTAGGAGTGGATTATGTTACACACTGATGCAGCTGCCTTGGGAGTATTCAAGAAAAAAATTATTCGCAAGATTTTCGCTCCAGTTTGAGTTGGCAATGATTTCGGCATCCAACCAACTATAAGCTGTAAGAGCTCTTGAACGATACGAAAATTAATCAGCGCACTAACATCCAGCGGCTTTGCTGGTATGGCCATGTCGGGCAAATTTAAGTGGATGTTTTGCTTGAAGTCGGAGGTAGTGTAAGGCCACGGTTCAAGCTCCAGGTCAGACATCCAAACGTAATAAAATTTGCCATGAAAAGTTTGTTAAAAAACCTTTTGTTCGGGGTCGACTCTAAACTGTAGGAGATTTGTTGTGGGATTAGAATAAAATGGCATTGTCTGCGTTGGAGTAGTCAACGTACAAGTATACAAGAATTAATTGCAGTAAAAATTACGATATTCTTGTCAAAAAGTGCAACTGATGTCAAACACTTTGCCAGCCGACTGCACCTCTGCTTGAAAGACGGTACACAACGTGTGGTCAACGAAGATGATAGTTTGCATCCTGTTATGAAATATTAGAGGCATTTTTCATTGATTATCACATATCGACTTATAAATTCAATTTTTTTTGTAATAGAACAGTGATGACTCTGACACTTCTTTGTTGTTTTTGAGCCATTTTTAGCTCAAGCGGCGACAACTTTCAATAGAGCAGTCGCTTACCCAAATATTCATGCATGACGTTTGCAACACTTTTCATTGCCATCTTGAGTATATTTGTCATCTTGATAAACTTTATCTTGCGTTTATCCAAATCTATTTAATAGACTTTTTGAAGTTTTCGAAGGAGAATGGTCCTCATATGGATTTAATACTAATAGCGCCTTCTCTGTGTTAGCCACTTAAAGAGAAAGGGAAAATCATTTTTATATCGTTCTGTCTTCAAATGAGTCTGTTCTGTCTTCAAGGTAGTCTGTTATCAATCAAAGACAAAGTATCAAAGACAAAGTAAATGGAGCAGCTTTTACAAATTTCGGCAGCGATCAACATACTCGTACACTTGTCTCTTATCAGTTAAGCACCAAGAAATTCTAGGAGTAATGGACTTATTGATCGAACATCATAATTTTTGTATAATACGCACTCGGTTCTGATTCTGTTTTAAATTTGTGTATTCTAGGCGAGTACTATAGAAAAATTTCCCACATTTGTCCCACTGTCTTTGAAGTCTGCTTATGTCGGTAGAACACGCTCTGAATTTATTTTTCATTTCTTTTTCTTTTTTTGTTTTCGTTTTAATTTTTCCATACTTTTCGAAGATTTATGTTGTGTTGCTGCTATTGCTGAATAGTCTGTTTCAGTTACTTTCGTCTTCTTCCATTTCTTTCTTTGTAACTGCAATAATTTTTATTTTCTATTCATTTCTTCTTGTTTTTGTTGTTGTTGCTGTTGTTACTTTAGCCGACATTATTACCAGAATAAAATCTATGGCTTTCAGTTACTACGTTGCTGCTGCGCTACGTCTGTCTCACTCTTTAGCAGATACATTCACGTCATTTGCTGTTGTTGTTGTTGGCGTTTTTTTGCATTTTCATTTGCTTTACTCTTCATCTTCACTTCACTGTACATCTACTTCTACGGCTTCTACGGATCCTATAGCAACTTTATCCTGGGATGTCTAGTAATGTCCAGTATGAAACGAGTAAAATGTTATAACATGACATGGTTAATGGCTGACAGTGCTCTTCTGTTATGGTGCTGGCAGATAATGCCGTTTGCTGCTTTGCTTTGCTGCTTTACTTCTCCGCCCTGCCTGACTGACTGCATGACTGCCAGTTTTTCAGTTTGAAATAATTTATTTCTTTTCTTCAACTTGTTATTTACGTATGAACTTTGTTGTCTATGAGCTCTTTACGTTCCTCGGGTTTTTGCCTATGAGTGCAAAAAGAAAGAAAGAAGAAGAAGACGTTTATTATTTTCAGTTGGTTTGAACTCATAATGGGTTAGATGGGTCTGATGATGGAAATTAATAGAATGGGGATTAACTTAATTTAATATTAAAAACTTTTCGAAAATATTTTAAAAGATGAGCATAATAAAGGTCAATGATTCCTAAGTATGGGTTGTCTGATCAAACTGATTATGTTGATCAATGTACAAACAGGATTACGACCTAGCTTCTCACACCACTTATGTTGTGTGTGTTAATTTTTTACATGAGACTCCAAACGAAAGATTTTTTTAAAAACTTTTCATGGCAATTTTTAATTTACTTCCAGAGTTTTTGCCAGAAATCTGCTGATAGGAAGTAGCCGTTGAAATATTTTTTTTGTATTTCGTTTTGCTTGAGATGTCTGAAAAGGGTTTTGTACCTAGACCTTACGAGGCCTAACAAGCCAATACACTACCCACTAGCCTACGACGACTTGACTTGACTGAATTGGAATGAACAAAACACGGGAATGAGATTTATGACTTCGATCGTGTGCTATCATGGGAGTGCTGTTACGTAATACGAAAAACTTTGTAAACATGCTACCGATGCATGAAATGATTCCGGGTGGAGAGTTTCAGAGTATTACCTAGTGGCACCAGCTGCTTAAAAATCTCAGTGCCTAAGACAATTGGAAATATAGTGTGAACATGATCGTTTCCCTTCCTCTCAGTAGATTTCAAACAAAAACTCTGTAGAGTAAATAAAATTGCCATGAAAAAGTTTTTCAAAAATCTGTCGTACGGAATCGACCTTAAACTGTAGGTCCCACCACTCATGTATAAAATTAACACACACAACATGAGTGGTGTTAGAAACAAGGTCGTAATCCTGACTGAGGGGTTTTTAATGATCAATCATGTACGTATGCATTAATACCCCACAGGTTCCACGAATTATTTGCATATGTTAGCATAATTCTCCTGTTCATTCGATATCAAATGACCAAACATATCGACTCTAATCTGTTCGTCTTGAAAATAATGAAATAATAGAACATATTGTTAAGTTTGCTCGCCGAAGTATGGGGATATTCATTAAGCGCTTCCTATCTTTTTCCTTTTTTATATCCCATATACCCACTTTTCTATGATTCAGGAGCCTAAATCAGGCTGAATTTGATCGATGTCATGGGTAACATTGTCTTTGGGGATTGCTGACGTTTATGGCTTATTCGCATATTCCTATGACATAAGAAAACGCCACAAGAAAAAGTCTAATGGTGACAAATCGCATGAACTCGGTGGTCAGTTTCCATTATCTGTGTGTGTGACGACCATACTATAAAAACACTTGTGCAGAATATCCAAATATGGCACGAGCTGTGTGGTACATAGCCCGACCTGTTGAAAGCTCATGTCATTGGTGTCCAGAGCATCATCATTGGATGATCGGGCTAAAAGAAATTGGTATTCATCAATCTAGTGAGGTGAGGGTTTTTGAGTTTTTGATCAAAACTTTACACCACAGCTGTAATATTCTCTTTCGTATGCACATTTATTTGTCTTGCTGATGGTTTTAAACTGAAAAAAAGGGTAAAATTAGTGGGAAACACCGTGAGGCCACGGTTCACATCCCAGGTCAAAAAATTCCAATAAATCGGAATATGAAAAAATATGAAGTGAAGTGAATTGTGAAGTCGCCGTAGTCTAGTAGGTAGTGTGTTGGCTTATTAGACGTAACGCCGGGGTTCGAGCCCCAGGCCAGACATCAAAACAAAAATACAAAAAGTATTTCTTCGGCGACTTCCACTCAGCATATTTCTGGCAAAAATTCTGAAAGTATATTAAAAATTGCCATGAAAAGTTTCTCAAAAATCTGTCGTTCGGGGTCGACTTTAAACTGTTGGTTCCGCCGCTCATGTATAAAATTAACACACACAACATAAGTGGTGTGGGTAAGGTTGTAATCATCCTGACTGAAGGGTTGTAGTGACCAATTATATTATGTTACGAAAAAATATTTCTTCGGCGACTTCCTTTCAACAGATTTCTGGTAAACACTCTGAGAGTAAATAAAAATTGCCATGAAAAGTTTCCCAAAAATCTGTCGTTCAGAGTCCACTTTAAACTGTAGGCCCAAGGTCGGTGTGAAAAGCTAGGTCGTAATACTGACTGAAGGGTATGTATGTAATTTGAAAGCATTTTACTGTCGTTAAACGAAGCAAACTTACTGAATGAATATGTCATACTATACGAGTATAATGTTGTCATCTGTCAAACACTAGTTACCGATAATCGATAACATTGAGTTGTAGGATTTAATCGATTACTCTTCATCATTTTGAATTTAATATAAATAAAGTGGAAAATATAAATAACCCCTCATTTCAAATAAAAACATCTCCTTTTCAAGCACTGCTAACGCCATCCCTACTGTAGGGTGTTAAGCATTAAAAGGATAAGAGGATAACAGATTGCTTTTATGCACATACAATTGCAATTATTATTGTTATAACAAATATATACAGAAAGAAGTGATAAAAATAGGGAAAAAAGTTGTTTTTTATTCATTGTCTTTTCACTTTTTCTTCACTGTTTTGCAAATGACACCAACATTTGTGACAGTCTGACACCGACACTGACAGTTGTCAACTGCTGTTGTATGTTCTGTCACATTTTATAAATTGTGATTTTGCTGTTGTTTTTCTTTTTCTATTATTATTATTTTTTTATTCTTCCTTTCCTTTCTTTTTTTTGATTTTATTTTTGACAATTGTTGTTATTGTTATCATTGTTTTGAGCAGTAGCCAACGAAACTATTGTTATAATGCAGGAGTACGAAAATGACACAATGATGTCCTTGTGCTCAAAATTTCTAAAAGAGAGGAAATAAAAGTAAGGAGTATACAAATAAAATATCCTGTTAGTACGGGAAAAATTTAAGACATTTAACAAATTGGAATGCTGAACTTTCAAGGTGCGTAGCTGAAGTAAGGGCTTTTGATAGAAACACTAGGAATTTTTTTGGTGAAATACTTGCTTGAAAAAGTTCTCAAAAAAATTTGAATCAATTTTTCTGCGAAAAATTCATGTATAAGCTTCAAAGCACAATCGGATATCCTTAAATGTGATGGACAATGCCATGTGTGCATTTCTTGAGATAGCGGAAATAGGTCTTTAGTTAGAAGAGGATGGCAGAGGTCCTGTACACTCGATCTGTGTAAACATACACAGGAAATTAAATTATAAATGGCAGCGCAACTAAGTGATGCCCACAGGGTGGATTCCTTTCATCACTAATGCGGAGCATTGTATTAAATATACTCCTGGCAAAATTATTGGAAGTGATCTACGAGTGCAAACGATAGACGGCTAGGTTTGCAGAGACTCTCTGCGAAATTATTCAAAGACGTCTTGGGATTGTAAGTCACTATCATGGGCCCAAGGAAAATAACCCGGACAAGACCACGATAGTACCGTTTACAAGAAAAATATCTTCTCAAATGGATGAGATCATATCACTGAAAATTGATGTCAATTGTCTAGAAATAGTAAATTCACATGCAAGGCTCACATGGAGAGCAGGCGTGCCATAGTTGTTTGCTGGTTGCATACCCAGGAATTATGCACTGAATATATAACATGTTTGGGCAGACCTATGGTGACCTATGGCGTTGGCATATCAGGTAGTAATGAGAAAATGTTCTATAGCAGCGTTAAAGTGAAGATTACTTTTTGAGTCTATGGTTAGATTGATGGGAGATAAGTCTAACATTAAGTATATTCGGGACCTAAGGAATCGACCTGGATGACCTGGTGTCTCTGTTGGATATAAATCCACTATAGCTTTGGAGTTTATGGTTGATGGGACACAAGTCTAACATGAAATTTACTTGAGCCCTCCTTACCTGTCCCCTGGACAAAACCAGTAAATAGACTCTTTGATGAGAAATTAATTTATGGTATACAGATGGGTCAAGCACGGATCTTGTAACAGAAACAGAAGTTTTTGATCGAGAACGTGTCCATGGAATGTGGATATCTTTCAAGCGGTAGTGTATGCCATCAAAAAATGTGCTGAATTCAGCTTGAATTGAAGTTACAAATGACAGAACAGATTATCATTCGAGCACTCGGCTCTTTGTAAATAAATCGAAGATAGTTGGGAATTGTCTGGTGAATTCGAATGCGCTAAGCAGGGAAAATAAGTTTACTCTCTGCTGAGTCCCTGACGAACTTGCGAGGAGGGGTGATCCTGTACCGATGAAATTAAGTCATCGGAACACATTCTTGGCATCTGTGAACAATTGGTCATTGCTTACACCACTTATGTTGTGTGTGTTAAATGTGCGGCGAAGGACTCATTTTTTCATTGCATTTTTATTTACTTTCAGAGTTTTTGCCAGAAATCAGACGAAGAAATAATTTTCATTATTCGGTTTGTTGTCGGACCTGTGGTTTGAACTGTGGCCTCACGTCCGATAAGCCAACATACTACCCACTACACTACGGTGACTTGCATATCTGGGTCATGCATCAGGCTATACAAAAATTATTTGAGTTTGGAAACGGGTCTTTTGACAGAGTACACTTGTTCGGAAAGGAGGTTGTCTCAAGCCCAACATGTTGCTCGTGCGACGATGCGAAATGAGGCATGGGAACACATTCTTGGAACCTGTCGGGTATTAATGCATCCAAGGGAGAACTACGTGCATATATATCAAGAGCTAATTAGCGAATTCTGTTGTTGTAGCAGCATTCTGCAGTTTGTCAGGCAGTAGGTTTGAAGAAGACATCATGGTTTGAGGCGAATATAATGGATCGTGTAGTCGCAGTTCTAAGGCATCTCTTCCCGACAATAATAACAAGTATCCACACTGGCACGTCTGTGGTGTTGGTAATAAAATAAGAGATAAATCCTTCGCTGTTTCTTATACTCCTGCTTTTATAAAATAATCTTCCTCGCAGTAGTGAAATATTCCGACACAATAATTTAATTTTTTTTTTGGTGGATATAATGAAACAAACTTCCTTTGCAAAAAAAAAAAACACGATACGCAAATATAAGGAAGGAAGATAAAAAAACCTTCATGAGGGTTATTACCATACTTCCACAAAAGTGTAGCATTTAAAGTGCAATAAAAGAAAATTTATAGGATGTCATAAATATTAAAATAGCAATTAATTCAAATGTATGTATGTACGTTTCACGAACAAATAGAAAGAGCGTATGTAACGTAAATGCAAAATAATGGCTTCTTTATGTATTTTTCAAAAATTTTTGCAACCCTCGAAAAAACGTACAAACATAACTGTTTTGTTCCAAAGGCCATATGAAATGAAATAAAATTTGTATACAAATTTTTTATTTCCCTTCCCTTCCTTTGTTTTGTAGTGTAACACTAAATAAGAGAGCAAGAAAAAAGGTGCTTTTAAAATGGAAAAAGAGGACAAATAAAAAAAACAAATTCAACTTCCATACTTACGCTATAAATTATAATTAAGCATTATCTATGACAGGCATTGCTACCATAAAAAGGACGAGAATGTGTTTTTGAGTTTTAAGTGCCTGCTAAAAAGGACATTAATCACTTACGATTGCATATCAGCGATAAATTTTTGATGCAGATAATGTTTCTTTTCTTTTTTATACAAATAGCACCACTAAAACGAGATCATCATCATCATTATTGTTGAAATATGGCCAGAATAGTTCGTACGCAATTGTGTCATTGTATTGTTGGATGCATATTTCAACAAACGATGACTAACGTATGTTAATGCTTCGATAGGGAAAATAACAATAAAAACGAAATTTTATGGCAACATTAAGTGGGAAATAAAAACACACAATAGAGAAATCAGAAAAAAACTCAACAATTTTTGTCAATGCATCTCTATACAGTGAGCGTCAAAAGAAACTGTACTTTAAAAAATGTTTATAAATGGTCCGCCAAATAACTTTTTTTTTTGAAAATGCTTTAAAAAAAACTACTGAATTATTTTTTTATTTGAAAGCACAATCCTTCCGGTTAATAATGGAAAATAATTTCATTCAAATACCTACCTCTGCTAGCCATGCAGTAGCCTACACCAGAAGATGCCGATTTTGGCAAAAAAAAAATCATCTTTTCAGATGAAGCTCATTTTGATTTTGGCGCATTTGGGGCACAGAAAACCCGCACGCATACATTTAAAAGCCGACGCACCCAAAAAGAGTCACTGTTTGGTGCGGATTTTGGTTCAGAGGCATAATTGGGCCATTTTTCTTCGAAAATGAGCAAGGAGTGGCCGTTTCAGTCAATGGCGATCGTTATCGGGCCATGTTGAAAGAATTTTTGTTCACAAAAATTTAAGAGGATGATATTGGCAACATTTGGTTTCAACAGGACGGCGCTACGTGCCACACAGCCGAAGCTACACTTGATGTTTTGCGCCCTGTTTTTGAAGATCGCATTATCAGCCGCAGAGCTGATGTTGTTTGGCCACCAGCCAGTGCCAATTGACGCTTTAAAGGACAATATTCGTGAAGCCACTGGTTAAATACAGCTGCACACAATAAAAATTGGACCGATCGTGTAGGCTACTGCATGACCAGCCGAGGCAGCCCTTTGAATGAAATTATTTTCTATTATTAACCGGAAGGATTGTACTTTCAAATAAAAAAGAAATTTGAAAAAATTTTCAGTAGTTTTTTTTCAAAGCATTTTCAAAAAAAAAGTTAATTTGCCAGTTTTTAAAATTGAAACAAAAAAATTACAAAAAATTTTTAAATACATTTTGTAAAAAATTTTTTTTTTTTTTGGTACTCTCTTTATGTGGTTAAAGTTGAATTTGGTGATTGTTAGAATTTTATCCATAGTTCACAGTTTTTTTTTGACGCCCACTCTACATTAATGCTCATGTTTTAGAAGAAAATCTTACACAAGAATGCCGGGTGTAATGAAGGAATTCATAAAAGTCATAATTTATGGAAAAATCATTAAACGTGTAATACAGAAATCAAACCAAAATAGAGCGTAATGAACAATCTGATATACATACCTCATGCAGGGCAAGAAACAAAAAGTATGTTACAAACTAAAGACTGCTAGTGGACTTTAACACTGCAACATAGATTTTTTCCAATTCACTTTATATATTCATCATATATCCTTGGCAACCTAAATTAGAGGTATTTGCACGTGAAAATATGCCTCTTGCTTGTCAAGAATAATCGTTATACCCTTCTTTGCAGATATAACTCTGCAGACAGGTTTACGACCTAGGTTCTCACACCACTTATGTTGTGTGTGTTAATTTTATACATGAGTGACGTGACCTACAGTTTAAAGTCGACTCCTCGTGACAGAGTTTTTGTTTTGGGAAACTTTTCATGGCAATTTTATATAATCTCAGAGAGATTTTGACAGAAATCTGCTGAGAGAAAGCCGTCGAAGAAATAATTTTTCATATCCGTTTTGTTGGAGATGTCTGACCTAGGGTTTGAACCGTCGTCGTAGTCTAATCGATAGTGTATGGGCTTATTAGACGAGAGCTCATGGTCCAAATCGAAATCCCAGCTTAAACATCTCGAACCAAGCGAAATATGAAAAAAATCTTTTGGCAACATCTTCTCAGCAGTCTCCTGCCAAAAACTCTCAGAGTAAATAAAAATGTAATGAAAATTTTTTAAATTTGCCGTTCGGAGTCGACGTTAAATTCTAATTCCCACCACTTACGGATACAATTATCGAACTTAACATGTTGGGTATGAGACGTAAGGGTGCACTCCTGACTAAAGGCTTGTAATGACCAATTCACAGTGACGCAGATAGAGCCACAGACTCTTACAGCTGATTTTAGAAACAAAATTTTCTTTAGCACTGAAATTTATTTCTCACTCTGTGGTAAAGTTAACAATGAAAATTGTCGCATGTAGCATTCGTAGAACCAAGAATTGAAGACCCTTTGATCTGGAAAAATTCACTTTGTGTGAGTCATTATTATCTGAAGTAGACTCTGCGCCATTTCGTTTTGCCAAAGTTTGATGTCATATAGCTGCAGCGTTCTGAAGTGACCGTAAAGGTTTTTTAGGCTCGTTTGCGATAAAGGAGAAATTTTCAATTGACCAAGAATATCTAACGATTTTCCGCCATAAGACTATATTTTAGGGCCCAGCAAAGACTGTGCGGGTAATGTTTAAATGTTGAAGCTTTTGAAAACAACAAGTCTTTAGGTTATTGTTGAATTAGCTCCTGAAATGTGCGAAAAAGTTTAAGAGGCATAGGTTTTTAGTGCCGGTTTTTACCGAGAATAAAGAATTGGGAAGTTTTTTGTAATGATGATGGATGTAATGAGATACGAAAATGCATCTAGTGGTCACATGACCTCTAAACTAATAATAAACAGAAAGAAATAAATCAAAGTTACTGAGAGGTTAATTGTAATTGAAGGCGATTTCTGGCGTAGTAGGTTGGTTGTAGAAGTTACATATTTCATGACCGAAAGCTGGAGTTTCCATGCCCCAGTAAAAAAAACTTCAAACTCTTGTGATGGTGAGAGTCTCGATTGGAAACGAAATCCGTGATTGAAGTATGATTATGAATAACAATTACAAATACAGTGGGAATAATACCCAACTGGAGTACTTTACAGCAGTTATAAAGTCACTGCGAATAAGAGAAGATAAAGAAAGGGTGAATAAAAAAAAAATAATATGCCCTATGTAGTCTAGAAGGCAGTGTGCATTTTTCAGAAAGTACTGGATGATTGAAATTCCATAGACTAAATTTATGGAAAATTTAAAACGAATACTAACATTCTAGGATTTGCAGGTATTGTTGCTAAATATCATACATTTTTGTAGGTTTTTTTTTGTAAATTTTTGATGTAGAGTATCAAACAGTTGCATTAACTTCAAAAAATTATTCGTATTTATGCTTGAGTAATATTTAAATGCCTTATTAATCATTTTTATTTAAAATAATAGAAATTTATATAAAATCATTGTAAACACCTGGCTAACCTTACAGTCCATTGTTTTAAAAAATATTTACAAAAACATGAATTTTTCTTAATTAATTCTGACAACATTTCAATTCATTAAATTATAATGAATGACATTTCAAATTGCAAATCCATAAATTAACGTACCATAACAAATTACAAGAACAACTGTTTTTTTAACAATAACAAATTTTAACATAATAATACAAAATAATAAACAATAAAATAACAACAAAAAAGAACAAGAAAACATTAACGGCTTAACAGAAATTAACATATCAATTGAAATATATGTACTTGCGGGTATGAAGAACACAAAACATAAACTGGGATTTTTAAACAAATGAAAAACACGTAACAAATTTGTGAATGTAAAAAAGAAAGAAAGAAAGAGAAAGAAAACTACAGAGTAAATTTTGTAAAGACGTGTATTGGTGTGCTAAAAACAACAAACAACTGTCGGAACTGATGACAAAGCCGGGTGGCATTAAATCATAAATTGCACGGCAACATGCGAATATTTTTTTCAGTTGGAAAGCCAAAATTTTAATACAACGTAAGGAATGCAAAGCTCGTTACCCACCACCACATTGTAGTTGTATTTTAAATAAATCATGATTGCGAATAGGCAAGCTTCTTTCGGTCGGTTACTTGATACTTTACTACGTTAGTTATGTCATCCAATGTACAGTGAGCATCAAAATAAACTGTACACAATAGATAAAATACTAACAATTACCCAATCATTCAATTTTTACTACTTAAGGAAAGTGCCCGAAAAAAATTTGACAATATTTCGAATTTTTTCAATTTTTTTTTCAATTTTAAAACCTGACAATGAAACAATTTTCAAATAAAGATAACGGTAATTTATTAATGTATATTATTTGTTTAATGCACAGTTTCTTTTGACGCTCACTGTATATGTATATTCTGGTAGTATATTAAACTGATTAGCATATAATAAAACCAAAAAAGGTGATGAATAACTTGTTTTAATACAACATCAATTATCATGATTTACAACAAAATAATTCATAAACAAACAAATGAACGCAGTGTGAGTACTTAATGCATGCAACTTTCAATTCAAGGGAAAGTTATGACAGCAACATGGTTACAATAGCAATGACAAAAACCACAACAGCAACAACAACAACTGCGACAACAATTACAATATAGGGTGGGTGATTTGAAAGTTCAAATTTTTAATTTTTTGTTGTGAAGTAAAATTTTTGTGGTTAGAAATGAAATATTATTTCATTCATATGGCAGCCACGCCTGGCCTCACAGTAGCTCATTCGATCTGACCAATTTTCATGTACTTTTTCAAGTGTATGCGGTCATATCTCGGCAACGGCATCACGTATGTTCGCCTTCAAATTCTTAATTGTCTCTGGCGGCATAACACTTTCCTTTAATGGCGACCCACAAAAAATAGTGCAACGGTGTCAAATCACAGCCTTTTGGCGGCCAAATCGTTAAATTAAACGGCCATCAAACGCTTGATGCGATAAATCGATTGTGGCATGAGGTGTGTGACAAGTTGCAACATTATGTTGAAACCAAACATCGTTCACATCAATACAATGAAGAGCGGGTACAAAAAAATCAGTTATCATAGTACGATAGGTGTCCCCATTGACCATAATGGTTGTGCAGTCCTCATTTTCAAAGCAATATGGGCCAAGCCGCACCAAAAAGTCACTCGTAATCGGTGCATTGGCTTCTGTTAGGCCTCGTGTGGGTTTTCTGATCCCCAAGTGCGGCAATTGTTCATATTAACGTACCCACCAAGCTAAAAATCAGCCTCGTCCGAAAATGTGATTTTTTTTGGCAAAATCAACATCATCCTCCAGTTTCTCTTGGGCCCAACAAATCGCAACGTTTCTCCAGTGTAAATGGATTTATTACAGTCAGTGGAGATATTATACTGAATTTTGTGACAGAACAGAATGACATAAGTACTGCCATATTTGAAATAACCCATGGTCCAAATTTAAACCGCGAAATAGCGCACCTTATATTACTATTTAAAACTATTTATACTTACTGCTACAATATTCATGGTGGCATATATTTAATAAAAATACAACAACATAAAGTGTTGTATGTTTAATAACATAGTTTACCAACCAAACTTAATTTTTTCTCTCTCTCTCTGTGTGGTTATATTTCACTATACTACTACTATGTATACTACACCATAATTATCGTTCAATTCATAAGAATTTTAAATAAAATAAATTTTCTAAATGCATGTTAAACAGCCGTTAAAATGAGAACAACAGCAACAACTATAACAACAACAAATTAACATGGTAACATTTTAGTATGTGTATGTGAGTGTGTGTGTGCCGGTGACAATGTTTGTAATTATTTTTCTATTTCTATTTAAAATTTATTTAATGCGACACGACATTACAATTGAGCCAAAGTGACAAACAACAAAAGCTTATGAACTCTCTTAACGTATAAACAACGATGTACGTGTGGGTTATGTATGTATATGCTTGACTTAAGCAGGGATGGCAAACTTTGGAAATCAAATGGTCATAGAAACCAACAGGAGATAAGAACTATTAACTGAAGGCCATTTTTAGTACCTTCTCGTATTTCTTATAAGGTGTTATCCATTTCTCGATTTCTAGAGTTTTTAAAGCAAAGTTGAATAAACTTACGATTACGATTACGTATGTACAGTCAGGATTATGACCTAGCTTCTCACATCACTTATGCTGAGGGTGTTAATTCCATCCATGAGTGGCGGGGACCTGCAGTTTAAAGTCGACTACGAACGACGGATTGTTGCAGACACTTTTCATGGCAATTGTGCTTACTCTCAGAGTTTTTACCAGAAATCTTCGTGTTGCTGGAGTTGTCTGACCTGGGTTTTGAACCGTGGCCTCATGTCTAATAAGCCAACACGCCCTACCTACTAGAATATAACGTATTAATATTTCGATTATTTCGTTATATTGCTACAGCCTTGCCGTTGTACATGAAGTACAATTTAATTTAAATGATCACCTCTGAATTGATTCCAGCAGTCGATAGTTTTGATTTAATTTTGGATGGTATCTCAGACTTTATCTGACCAATGTTGGGTTTCAAATGCTAGAAAGTTAGGAATTTTCCAAGTAGACGATATTTTTGATATAGGCCCACGAGACAATCACGATGATCAATTGATGTACCCTCTTACTTATTTAAATTATCATTAAAACAATTTAGTCAAGATTAGAACCTAGCTTCCCACATCGCCCATGTTGTGCGTCTTAATTTTATCAACGAGTAGCCAAACCTACAGTTTAGCGTTGACTTTGAACGACAGATTTTTGGAAAACTTTTCATGGCAATTTTATTTTACTTTCAGAGTTTTTCCCTGTTGCCGCATATGTCGTTTTGTTCGAGATGTCTGAGCGACTCCCTATGCAATAAGCCAACATATTACCTACTGGACTACGGCAAATTCAGATAATTGCTGTAACCAGAACCAAAACTATTATAAATTTCTGATACTTTAAAGCCAAAATCGTTCGATTTAAGTGCCTTGTGGCATTGACTAGTTAAAACCATATACCATTCCGCTCATAATTTTTAATTGCAGGCCAAAGAAACTTCGTATTGATGGAAGCGATTCAGCCAGGATTATCTTCAAAGACATGACAATAAGAATAGAATAGGCAGTCTTTTTCATATACAATGTTTTTCCCATTATCACTTCTCGGTTTTCCGAGCTCCATATTAAAAATTTTAGTTGTTGACTTAACCACAGAGTGAAAAATTAACTTCATTGCTGAAGGAAATTTTGTTAGAAAAATGAGCAATAAAAGTCTGCTGCTCGCATACACATACGACTTAAGAAACCGCCACAAGAAAAAGTCTACTGGGCTAAAATTGTATGATATCGGTTGCAAGTATATTTTACCTCCACGTGAGATGACCATGACCTCAAATCGCTCGTAAAGAATATCCAATGTGTCGTGAATATGATATGACATATGATACTTAGCGATAAACCAAAAATCCACACCAAATAGATACCTTTCCGGGATGCATTAGACGCTCGTGGATCTCATATGGATTAGTACCTTTCCTAATGCGACAATTTTGTTTGTTCACATACACTTGCATCTCGAAGTGGACCTCATTGCTAAAGAAAATTTTTAGATGAATATTAAGGTCAATAACCGACTTCTTATTAAATCTTGTCGTTGCCTATAGTAGCTTACCTTCAATTCCTAGGTCAGTTAAATTTTGTGCGAGATCAGGCCGAATTCAGGATTAACAATTCACTAATTTGTGTTCTGCGAAAAGCGAAAATTCTTCTGAGCAACGAGAAATCATCTATTTCTTCTTCTCACGGACCACGGGGATAACTTCCGCAAATCTTGTCTATATCTTCAGTTTCTGATTCAGTTGAATTTTGTCTCCAAGATATGTACTTCGAAATGTCGGGTTTTAAAAGTTTTAAAAATTGATTACCTCAGGTTCTCCTGCGCATTCCTACAGTGTTGGTCGATCGTTTACTGAACCAGTGGAGTTGAATTAATCCACCACATTGCAAATAGTGGTCTCAGTAAGACGATTATGACCTGCATGAAAATGGCGAATGCCCGAACAGAGCACCCATTTTGTTAATTCACGCTGAAAAATAACGACTTGTACGTATGTAGCTGCAGCAAATGGCCGTTATCCACTGTCAAAGTTCGAAAGTCCCAGTTGAAAGAGAAGAGAATTTCGATGAGTGGTGTTAGAATAACCAACATTTTCGAAAGATACTCTGGATAGAATAGGTATAAAATAGATTGACGAATATTGTCTGATGTACAATTCGTAATGAAGTCGCCGTATTAGACGTCGCTGTATTAGGCATGAGGCCGCGGTTCAAATCCCATATCAGACACCTGCAACGAAACGAAATATAAAAATATATTTCATCGTCGACTTTCCCTCAGCAGATTTCTGACAAAAAAAACTTGAGAGTAACATAAAATTACCATGAAAAAGTTTCTCAAAAATCTGTCATTCGGAGTTCGACTTTAAGCTGTATATACCGCCACTCGTTTATAAAATTATCACACACAACATAAGTGGAGTGAGAAGTTATGTCGTAATCCTAACCATTTAAGTATGTACGTATGTAGTAGTCATTTATTTGGCCCTTATTACTATAAAGCCTGGACATCCATTAGTGGTTTTTGACCACGTTTTTTACTGTTGCTGCTGCTGCTACCATCAGTATTATTATTATTTGTACGGCCGGTAGTTGTATGACTTTTTATTTCCAACAGTTTGTCATAATTCTATGCTTTACCAACTACTACTTCTACTGCCACTAACTATGTATTTACCCTGGTTGCCACTACTATTATTATGATTAAAAAAGGGATAAAGTGGAGAAAAAAAAAGAAATTACAAAGTATTCACATAAATAGTGGTCATAATCGTGTTTTATAGTTAAATGTTCTCGTTTTTTTTTTTGTAATTCTCCTCATCAACTATTTAACTTTTATACGGGGTTATAATTTATGAGCCCTTTTTTTCACAACTTTTTAATATGAAAAGCCAACCAACCATGGCATTTTAACCATGTTGGTTGGTTGGCTGCCTGGTCGACTGACTGGCTCAATGGCTGGTTGAATGTGTCGGTTGGTTGTCTACAAACCAAATACTTAAATGTTGTTATTATAATAATAACTTATTTGCTTTTACCTTTTCAAAAAAAAAAAAAAAAATTAGAAAAAAAAAATAGAAAAAAGTATTACAGGAGAAATGACCGACCGGCGTTTCTTTATCTGTTAGACACTCTTTGTTAAATAATAATAAAAAATAAAAATAAATAAAACTAAAAAATTATTAACATAAAAGGTTTTGCTTTTCACTGTGTATATATATTGTTTGTCATTGTATGTTGCATTATGCTACTGTTTGTCAAGTGTAACAACCATCCGCAGGCAGTGCTGTAAATGATTGAAATCAAAGAGAATATAAAAATTTTAAATTAAATTCCGTTTCAATTTGAAAATACTGAAGCGAAGGTGTTGAACAACTTTTAAGAAGTGATAAATTGCAGTGCAGTATAAGTGCATACTTATAACCTACAAGGGATTATATAGCTACATTGGGTCATAGAAGGAGCTGAAAAAGACAGTCCAGTTGTTGCGAATTTTTATTAAGTATCAGGTGTTTTTGAACAAATACACAAGCCTATTTCATAATACAGCATACAATTATATTCTTATATCTAATTTATTGACGTGGACAAGTGACTTTACATAACCCCAAAGGATATAATGCAGCCATGGGTTAAGTCACTCGATCTTGGTGGTCAATCAAACGTTACACGTTTCACTATATGGCATGTGGTCCGTTCTTTTGGAACATACATAACTAGTCATTACGAAGGGTTGTAGCGAAGTGTTGTATATAAAGTGTTTGAATTTCGGGAACACTTCTCAGTATTCATAATAGCTATTAAATTTTAAAAAAGAATTGAATGCGCTTACTGCATATAGAAACTCTCCTGATTCCTGCTTCCATACAGAGAATTACATCAACAGGCATGAAGAGCCCGCACTCGAGAAAGATTGGAATACAATGAGCAAAACTCGTCTGTACTATATACAGTTAAGGATAAATTGATCATTACAACACTTCAGTCGTACACGTAACATATCTAGCCCTTGCGCACCAAATATGTAAAAAAAACTTGAAATATAACGTTGACCAATCGAAAATTGAAAATGTATAAAAAAAACTGTGAAAACCATTAGCATCTCCTGATCACCTCCTGATCGAGCTTGGAAAATAGGAAGGGATCGTGGAAGAACCACCACTCTAGAGAAGCTTAACGTTTGGCAGGAATTATGATTTGGAGATGACATTGGGCGTTTAAAGTTTTTGCCTGAATGTTAACTGAGCTTTTCGCCTGCAATTTAAGGTTTGAAAAGTATATGGTTTCAACGAAGCGGTGTCATGAGCCGCATAAAACGATCGATTTTGATTTTATTACGTGAGAAGTTTCCAGAAAATCTAATTTAAAGTTTTGGCCACATCAATTGACTACCACGATTGTGCAAATTAACTTCGTTAGACATTTATGTGGGCATATATTACAGATCAGTGCCACAAAAGAATCGAGTGCAGAAAACGTTCCAGAGGCGATCATTTAAATGTTATTGTACTGCATACATAATGGCCAGGTTTAAGAATTATAATGAAATAAAAGTTTCATCGACATCATCGCTTTATGCATACATACATACTAATTGGTCATTTCAACCCTTTAGTCAGGGTTACAACCTAGCTTCTTAAACAACTTATGTTGTGTGTGTTAATTTTAGATATGAACGGCGGGACCTAAAGTTTAAAGTCAATTCCGAACTACAGATTTGTGAGAAACTTCTCATGGAAATTTATTAACTCTCAGAGTTTTTGCCAGAAGTCTGCTGTTCATATTTCGTTCTGCTGTAGATGGCTGGCGTTGGGTGTGAACCGAGGCGTCATGTCTAATAAGCCAACATACTACCTGTTAGACTACGACAGCTGCGAAGGATAAGAGTTAATATAGTCTAGACAGTTGGAGGCAAATTTAATGAGACTGTCTGAGAAATTATTCATAGAGATCTTGAGATTGTAAGGCTCTGTTGCCGTGGAAGACCACAATACTACCTATCCTACAAGAAGAAAAAAGTTTTTAAATGGAAGAATATTCGACATTTGGATGAGATAATATCACTGAAAAAGGGGATCAAATATCTAGGAATTCTAATTGATACGGAGGACTCATAATGCCACAATGGCATGCAGAAGACTTGGGGTGAAATACTGGGTATGCAATCTAGGATTTATGCAGTGAATAAATAGCATGATGGTCGGACCAATAGTGAGGGTCACATAGAGACCAGACATGCCAGGAGACTTAGAGTAAAATCCTGCGGATGTAACCAGGAATTATTCATTGAATATGTAACATGATATTCAGATCAACACTGGCCAGATGGAATAATTCTGAAAACAACTCAAATGGAGTTGAACAAGATACAAATATTAACGTGTATTGGCATAATTGGAGCAATGGGAACATGTTCTACAGCAGTGATGAAGACATGAAGAGACTGTTGGTAGTTGATTGATAGGAGAAAACTGTAACATGAATTGTAGTTGGGAATTTCGGTATCTAAGCAAACGATTAGCTGACAGCTCTCTCTTTATGTGGTGCGACCTACAGCCTAATGTCGACTCCGAACAGTAGATTTTTGGTAACCTTTTTAATGCCAATTTTGTTTACTCTCTTCAAAAATACAATTAATAGTTACAATAAAAATAAGAAAAGTTACGAATTGAGAAAAACAATAATGTTCCGTTTTATAACGAAAGAATTTAATGAAAAATCAACAAAGTCTGACAAATAATTAAATTGACGGCAAATTCTAATTAACGGATCAGCAACAGGATAATTAGTTCTGCAGAATTGAATATAAATAAGATTATAACAGCGGAAGTTACGACGAGGAACATTGAATTTAACAGATCTTAACAGAAATTCGCAGCAAATATTACCATTGATCAGGTTAACCACGAATGATATATTTAACATTGTTCGACGACTCCTAAGGGTAGGCAGTTTTATTAAAGCCAGTCTGTTAGTATATGAAGGCATATCCAAGTAATTCCATCCAAGGCCACGCAAGCAGAAGAGTAGAAATTGTTTCTGAACAGATTCGATGTGTTCGCTGCAAACATTATAGTGAGGACCCCATACGATGGATGCATACTCCAAAATTGGTCTGACAAGCGATACGTATAACTGTTTAGTAATAAATGGATCAGAAAATTCTTTTGCCCAACGTTTTATGAAGTCAAGAGTGCTTCTTACCTTATTCACAGTCAAAGTGATATGATCATTAAAGTTTAATTTTGTGTCTAACAGGATCCCAAGATCAATAAAAGAGTCCACTATTTCCAGTTGATGACCTCCAAGCAAGTAATTAACTGCAATAAAATTATTTCTTGAGAACCGCATACATTTGCATTTTTTAATATTCAGCTCCATCATGTTGTACTCACACCACAAAATAAAAATATGCTAGATGAAATTGTTAAAGGAGAGAAAAACGTTTACATCGTCAGCATACATCAAGATATTGGCAAAATTAATTATGTTGGGAAGATCGTTTATAAACAGCGAAAAAAGAAGTGGACCAAGATGGCTGCCCCGAGGAACATCAGATAGCACATAAATATACTTAGATAAGCTAGAAATTTGTGATTCACTTTATCGAACGCTTTGCTAAAATCCGTAAAAATTACAGCAGTTTGCTTCCGTTGAGAAAAGGCCGCATTTATCATGGATGTTAACTGAAGCTAAAGCTTAACTAAACTTAACTAAAGCCTTAGCTTTACTTTTGCAACCAAAAAAATTTAAAAACCTGTATAAGTACGGTATGTATGTTCCATCAAAATCATTCCTTTATGTCTCTGGCTCTTCAGGCCCAACATTTATTGTTCTATAGAGAAAATCCTTTTAGTCATGGTTATTACGCCTTTGATTTTACCCCTGACGTAGTATTGACTCCCTCACTGGTAATTGTTATAGTTTTTCATTCAATTTTTTCCAACAATTTATTTGTAATTTTTTTGACATTTTTGTCATTTCAGTTGTTGTTTCTTCTGTTTTCGTGTAATTCCATTTTTTATTTTATTATAATTAATCGTTTTATTATTCTAAATATACTCATTAAAATATTAAGTTTCCATTGTTGTCGGTTGTCATTTTGACCAGTTGTTGTTGTTGGTAATTTTTTTTTCATTGTGAAGTTGGCAACTTATTTATTACAACCCAGTTGTTATAATTTTTCTACGCCTGTCACTTTTTTGTCGGCAACTCTTAATTATACGATACGAAACGATACGTTATGTTATGTTACGATATGATTTTCATTTAAATATGACAGACAGTTGGGGAGGTTGAAATTTTTGTTTTTGTTTTCTTTTATGATTATTCATGGAAGTGTCACTGCGACGCAGATAACAAAGGTGAATTATGCTCTTTATAAGGCCTAAATGAAGTTGTTGTTTTTTTCAAATTTTATTTTTAAGAATTTTATCTCTCATTTTAGGCTAATAAGTGTAGTTTTGAATCGTTTCATCCTTAAAATAATAAAACACTTGACAAACGCTTCTGGCAAAGGCCATGCCTAACATTGTGACCCTAGACCACTTACAAATAGAATTCATGTGGTAAACAATTTATTTTCATTTCTTGGAACTAAAAAAAATTAAAAATAATTTATTATCAAGAAATTGCTCTTGAGTAATTAGTCTTTCAGAAATGTGAAAATCGTTTGTTTTTTTTTACAAAACTCATATTTTCTTTAGAAGGCCATTAAAGGAGGCATAATATTCTACACATAAATCAAAAAATATATAAAAATAAGCACTTAAAAAACCTCATAATTTTTTATAAAAAAAAATAAAAAAAATTCTTTAAATCATATGTTCACATACATACATACCCGTACATCTATAAAAACTAGTGTACACATGTAGAGCTCAAAAGAAACACTTCAAAAAAATACTTCATAACATATTTTTTTATTAAAATCTGGTAAAAAGATTTTTTAAATAAAAAATATTTCAAAGCAGAAAATATTGGAACAGACAGTACACGAAGTAAATTTCAAAAACATGGCTCTTAATTGGTCAATACAATCCTCAGTCTGGATTACGACCTATCTTCCTTCACCACTAATGTTCTGTGCATTAATTTTAAACAAACAGGGCGGGACCGACAGCTTAAAGTCGACTCCGAACGATAGATTTTTGAGAAACTTTTTCATGGCAATTTTTATTTACACTCAGAGAGTTTTTCTTTAGCAGAAATCTATTGAGAAAAAGTCGCCAATGAAATATTTGATCATATTTCGTTTTGTTGGAGATGTCTGAACTCGGGATTGGTTTTACGTCTAATAAGCCCAAACACTAAACTACTGCGATTTTGCATCAATAATATAAATCACTACGTATTTCTTTTCTCCATCATGCCTTAAGTATATTACCTTTCTGTCCTAAAAGTAATTATTCAGAAACTACATTAGGTATGGCTGTATAGCCATGTTGAAAAATGCTTTCATAATCCGCCCCCAGTTCACCGAGTTGAACGCGTTCCTAACTTAAAGTGTGACAACCGCGCAGTATGCCTTGGTCACAAATCTCCCTCTATTGCGTCTCTTGCCGTGTCCACCACTCTCCTTATCGCGTTCACCGTGGACCGTTCCTTCCTAAATCCATATTGCAAGTCCGTGAGAGCTCCTCTTGCCTCGGCACATGTCAGCAGTCGATTGTATTTAATCCTCTACAGCATTTTCCCATCGTGTTAAGTAGGCAGATGGGACGATACGACAGATAGTCTATATGTAAAACTAAGTATATATGTGTGTATATATTGGAAGGAAATACCCTATCCTTGTTTTCTCTCGTGAGACCTGTAGCTGGCTTCACTATTATTATGAAAATTCAAAAATTTTTAGACAATCCTTTGCTTATCGTATTCACTTTGATTCTAAAGAGGAGTCCAACCATAAATCCCGATGTTAACATCAAGTTCATTAACCAACTTAATTTAACATTTCTTTGTTTCACTGTTTAACAAATTCACCCAAGGAGACGTACACAATTGAGATGAGTAAGCCTTTTTCCGAAAATGGTCGTTCAAATCAAAATGTGTTTTGTGCATTTCGTGATTGTGTTTGGTCAGCTTAATCGATCAGATGGGTATACAATCGCTAGAATTTCAACAATTTACATCTTTCGTGTAACGAAACTGATGCTCTACAAGTCGTTCGTTCTTCCTGTTTTTCCCAATGCGTGAAATCATGGGCGCTGTTGCAGCAGCCTTAAGAGAATTAAAAACGAAAAAATCCTGCTTGAGATAAGTAGTTGTTTCAATGCGACTTAGCTATGATTACTGCACTCGATCCAACAGTGAGTATGTATGTATGAGCTCCTTAATGACATGGTTGTGCAGCGCATTAACATCCAATACCTGCGCTGGCTTGGCCATGCCGTTCGGGTATCTGATGCGGAAATTAACAGCAGTTGGCATATAGGACAGCCTTGTCCGCGCCGAAATGACCAAATCGAGAAAGCAATGTTATCGATTGATGTCACCAACTTGGCGAAAGCATACGAAATGCAGAGGCGACTGGGGAAAGAAGTGTTCAGCCTAACCGAAATCCGATGAATGGGTTGTTAAGGCCAATTAAGTTAAGTACATAAGTACTTAATTGGTAGTTATTAGCTACTTGCTATAGCAGTTCTTCAACTGAACGCTTTTCGTGCGATGTGGACTGGACTAGTTTTTGTAACGTAGGCACCTAAGGGAGAGAATGAAGAAAACCTCCTCTAAGCAAGTACTGGTCGTTTAATATAATCCTCATAAATCGCTTTTCCAGTTTCTTATTTTACCGTCATAAACAATATTTTATATCAGACTATCACTACTTTTTTATAAATTCCTAGAATTGCTTAAAAAAGTGTATTAATTACTCAATTGGTCATCATTTAGTCAACATTGCAACCTATCTTCTCATACCACTCATGTTGTGTGCGTTAATCTTATTCATACAGTTTAATGAGTCTAAGAGTTTTTGCCAGAAGGCTGTTCAGAGAAAGTATTTTTTAACATATCGTTTTGTACGAAAGGCCTGAGCTAAGGTTTGAACCAGCTACTCATAAGCACTCATGAAATTTTGAATATAACTGAGTCAACAATATTGAAATTTAACTACTCTGTTTCATTTATAATCACTACAACGTTGATTTCTAAGGCCATATTGCAATGAGTATGCGTACAACGTTGACATCAAACTCATACCATTCAAAATATGTTTGATTCATTAGCCTACTCATTTAGATTCCTAACTTTAGAAAGATACTTATAATGCTCATAAATGATTCGAGTGATTCTTAGTTGTTACTGCATTTACAAAAAGGAAAAGAGACACATAAGCAAAAAAACAGAGCAGCAAGGAGAGCAAATACACAAACTTTTATTGAGTATTTTAGTGTTCATACGCGAATCATTCTTATTGTGTGATTCTTATAAATTTTGAGTTATGGAGAGTCGAAATCAACAACATCATACGTGTTGTTAAGTATGAATATGATGAGTACTTCAAACTTTGAATATGAGCAGAGGTTTCATGATATAAAAATAAGTATGAATGCGTATAAGTATCAGAAATTATGAGTATGATTCGATTCTATTCATATTTTTGAATACTCATTGCTGATGTCTGGTTTGAACCAAGAATTCTATTTTAATAATCACAGGATATCTTTATAAATTTTTATATATTTCACCAGATCGATAGTTAAGAAAAAATCACCTTGTATTGAAATTTTAAAAAATTTGTAAAAATTTCTTCGTGTACTTTCTTCATAGAATATATTTAAATACAATCACATAAAATGTATGGTTGGGTTAGGAAACATTTTAGAATATGAATATTTTTCTAAAAGTAATGAAAATAAATATTTTTCTCAAAAATATTTTCTATTTTCTTTCAATTCTCAAACCCAATAACATGTTTTGTAGATTTCTTCACAAAAATCCTTTATAAAATGTCTACTTATTGTTGTTATTGTCTTTGTCTTTGGCTTTGTTTCATTAAAATCTTATTTCCTATATTCTGTTACCAAATTGACATGTTTATTATCACGCAGCACAGACACAGCAACAGACACAGGCTCTAAAGGAATAGATAAACGTATGGCCAGACAGACAGACGTAAAGAACATATGAAAATAAATAAAAAATGAGTTTGAAAATGTTATTGTTTGTGTTCGAATAGAAGTTTGAATAGAAGTGATGGTGATGATGATGATGGTGGTAATGGTAGTGGTGGTGATGGTGGTAGTGATGGTGTTATGGATCTATTGAGACCATACATGATGTTTTTGTTAGAATGACACTTGAAAACAATTTGTTGCCAAGTAATTTATACTCGTAAGTTACTTTTGTTTGTCTGTCTACTGTAGCTGTCTTTGTATCTGCCTCTGAATGACCCTTGACAGTCTGAACCAAGTGTCTGTACACATTGCATCACCATCACCACCACCACCGTATCTCTGTATCTCAATGTTAACGCTTCATATCACATGTTAGATTTGTTATGTTTTTATTAATTCTTTGGTTGTTATTGTTGGCCTTTTCTCTTGCAGTTGAGAATGATGATAAGAATGTTATGTGTTTAGATTTTTTGATGTGTTTTCTATTTAAGTTACAAAACTAATGAAAACATGCACAATCACTTAACCGGAAATGATAAATTTATGTATGTGGTAACAAAATCTAAGGGTCTCGTTTGTGAAAGAAATAGAAAAAATATAAAAAACAGGTAGTTTTGATAAAAATACATAAAATTCGATCAAATATTCAGAATGTTGTTTTTAAATAAATTTTTGATAACAGCAAAGCTCTTTGGATTTTAAAAAGATAAAACATAGAAAAAGACAGTATTCAGCACAAGCAATAATTGCGTTCAAAGGCACATGTTGGCTACTTTATGCAAATTGTATATGAGATATTTCATCACAAACTCAAACCTGCTAACGAGAATCAAAACTCGCTATCAATCCATATCTCTGTTGGATATTATAGACAAGCACTTTAAGAGTCAATTCTTATAAGACTTTAAACACCTACTATCACCCGGAAGCAATATAAGAGATTCTTGCAATTTTTGCTTTAAAATAATGGTCAAAAGTCTTCGTATTCTAGCAGATAGTATGTTGGCTTATTAGACCTGAGCCCACGATTGAATCATGAGATCAGCAATGAGTATTCAAAAAGATGAGTAGAATCGAATTATACTCATAATTTCTGATACTTATTGGCACCCATACTTGTTTTAATATGATGAAACCTCTACTCATATTCAAAGTTTGAAGTACTCATTACATTCATACTTAACAACACGTATGATGTTGTTGATTTCGACTCTCCGTGACTCAATATTTCCAAGAATCACAAAATAAGTATGATTCGCGTAAGAACACTAAAATACTCACTAAAAGATTGTGTGTTTGCTTTGCTTGCTGCACTGTCTTTTTTGCTTATGGGTCTGTATTCTTTTTTTTTTTTTTTTTTGTAAATGCAACAACAACTAAGACTGAAAATTTGATGAATGATTCGAGTATTAAGTATTATAAGTATTTTTCTAAAGTTATGAATCTAAATGAGTAGGCTTATGAATCAAACATATTTCGAATGGTATATTAAACTCAACGTTGTACGCATACTCATTACAACCTGTACTTATAAATCAACGTTCTAGTGAGTACTAATGAATCAGAGTAGTTAAATTTAATTCGCTTGTATTCAAAATTTCATTAGTGCTTATGAGTAGCGAAAAAATGACTCATTGTTGATCTGTGATTCAAACCCAGGTTAAATATACCGTCAGCGACTGCCTCCCAGAACATTTCGGACAAAAGTTCTGAAAAAATTTACCATGAAAAGCTTCTCAAAAATCTATCCTTCCGAGTCGACTATGAATTGTATTTGCTGCCACTCATGCGTAAAGTGAAATCACACAACATAAGTGTCGTGAGAAGCTAGGTCGTAATACTGATTAAAGGGTTGCAATGATCAACTGTGTATGTATAAGGTGGGGAAAATAAGAGTTAAAATTTAAAAATCCAAATAAAGCTAAAATTTTCTCAAATTTGTTTTTTATTGTGAAGTACAATTATTCCTTTTAGAAATGGAAAATTATTTCATTCATATGGCTGCCGCTGCTGGCCTCACAATACCTCAATTATTCGCACCAATTTTCGTGCATTTTTTCGAGTGTATGGAGTCATATCTCGGCAATGGCACCACCAATATTGGCCTTCGTACGCTCAATTGCCTCAGATTTATCAGCATAACACTTTTCTTTAACGGCGTCTCACAGAAAATAGTGCAACGGTATCAAATCGCAGCTTCTTCGCAGCCAATTGACTTCACCATTTCGGCTAATTAACGGCCATCAAACATTTGACGCAATAAATCGATTAAGGCATGAGATGTGTGGCAATTTGCATCATCCTGATGAGACCAAACATCGTTCACATCAATACCATGAAGAGCGGGTACAAAACAATCGGTTATCATTGTGCAATAGGTTTCTCTAAGGATAATGGTTGCACCATCCGCATTTTCAAAGAAATATGGGCAAATAAGGTCTCCGCTACACAAACCGCAGCAAACGGTTACTCGTAAAGGGTGCATTGGCTTCTGTAAAACCACGTGAGGGATTTCTAAGCCCCAAATGCGACAATTTTCCTTGTTAACGCAACAAAGAAGATGAAAACGAAGTTTATCTGCGGAGCTGACATTTTTTTTTTTGCAAAATCGACATCATTGTGCAGTTTCTCGTTGGCCCAATAAATTCCAACGTTACTCAAGCGTTAATGGCTTCATTACGTTCAATGGAGATAACGTACTGAATATTGTGACAGAATAGAATGACATAAGTATTGTTAGTTTCGAAAGAACCGATGGTTTAAATTTAAACCGATAGATGGCCCACCCGACAGTCTAGTAGGTAGTGTCTTGGCTTATTAGAATAAAAGCCCGAACTCATATTATAGGTCAGATATCAAAACGAAATATGAAAATAAATATTTCTTCTACGACTTTCTCTCAGCAGATTTCTGGCAAAAACTCAGAGAGTAAATAAAATTGCCATGAAAAGTTTCTCAAAAATCTGTCGACTTTAAACTGTAGGTCCCGCCACTCTCGTATAAAATTATTTCACACAATATTAGTGGTGCGAGAAGCTAGGCCGTAATCCTCACTGAATGGTTGTAATGGCCAATTATGTATGTATGTATGTAGATGGCCCACCCGATGTGTATGTATGTGTGTATTCAATTGGATTGTAAGAATCTGTGATGATTAAACTCATGGTTTTCATTTAAGCACTTGTGAAAGACAAACACGCTTATTCGGTTTCCGTTTACTACTATTTTCCGAAGCGAATTAGCAAATCAATGTCTGTTTAAAGGTGTTATAATGTTTATATAAACGTGTTGAAATTTACTGAAGCGTCAAGCTTCAAAGATTTTTCAAAATTACATACAAATTAATAATTAACACATCGCTGTTTAAAATTCAAATATTGCGTTTTGCTACCTTTGAACTCTTAGCCTTGTAAACTAGCTTTACTGCTAATCATTATGAAAATCAGATTACATTTGAAAATATCCTAAGAATGTATGCATAACACCTCAGATAACAACTGGCATAAACGGAAACAAAATGTATTTTTATGTTTTCTCCGTCATAGCACTTTTGAAATTGCGTGATTTATGCTTAACATCAAAGAATTTAAAGCCGCCTACATGCTGGCTATAAGGCGACAGACGGAACAGGCATATGTATGTATGGCTATATTTGCCAAGATCTCAAACAAAAAAACTGAAAGATAAACGTATTGAAGTGATTGTGGGCAGCAATTTAAGCTGACAAAATGACAAGATAAGCTTACGTTTACAAACTTATTTATTATCCAATATGTTTGAAAATATGTTATGTATTGTATGTATATATTATGGCCTTTTGAATGCTTTACAAAATTCATAGAGATTTGAACTAACGACGTCTCTGTTAAAATGTTTTCTTCAAACCAATAAAAACAACCTCAGACATGGTATGAAAAGAAAATGCCATAAAAAATCCTGTTGATAAAAATATGCTCAGCATTTTGATGAGTAAATACGGACATAAAAAAGAACAACATAAAATAGCAACAACAAACAACAACCATAATGTTTGTAATAAAAACTAAATTATATCCTTGAAGGTTGTAAAGAATTTTGCCGCTACATAATGTTTGTTGCATGTTGCATACATACAGCCAAACCTGCCAAACCAACAAAGCAGTGAAATGCAACGCCTGTGTTTTTCTGCTTCTTTTTTCTTCCCTTTTTTATTTGTTTTTTAGTTTTTTTCTCTCTTTTTCTTTAATTGCTCGTTTTTTTCTTGTATTTATTTTATGCAGGTTTTTTTTTAAATCCATGATTATGATGATGCATTCACTTTAAACATTTTATGTATGACAAGCACACACAAACTTAATTTTTTATATCGCATTTTAACAGCAAATAACATGAACAAAAAGCCACAACGAAAGCAAGCAACAACAAACAACAACAACAACAAGATATGTAACAACAATTTAATGACAGGCAACACTAAAGACCATTGAAAGGAACGGCTGCACAATATTGATGATGGAGTAGAACTTAATCTGTATGTATGTATGTATGTGCAATAAGGCCCACGCATTATTTAATTTAGTCTGCCATACAGAAACAAACGTTATCGGCTGAAAGAGTTGTTGGAAAGCCAACAATTTAATTCAGCATAACATTAGCACATCAAATTATCGTCATCATACGAAAATTAACCGTAACGTACTCGTATAATGCGTGTCTGCGTGTTCACTTCGTATATCAGTTTTGTTGTTTAGTATCGTATCTACACACCGGTTGTAATGATCATGAATAAATGCCGCATGACTTGAAATGTTTAAGTAAGACAAGCAGTTTAAATAAAAACAGAATTTGAAAGAAAAGTGTTAAACGTTGCTCCTTTTGCGTATGCAATGGTGGTAGAAATCTGGTAACGATAAAAAACAAAGAAAAACAGGCTATAAATAACGATACTTCTTTGGTTAGTTATGGTTCGTTAATTACAAAATAGTCCATAATTTATTCAACAAAACCATCCTTTTTTTCTCTTAATTCGTTGTAATTTTTTGCGTTTTTTACGAAAAATCTATTCAGACTTTGTCTTAATTTGCAAAAAACTGGTTCAAGCTTGTATATTAGATTTTACGCTACACATTCTTTATGCCTTACACTAACCTCAAAAGGTCCTAGAAACATCTATAGTATGCTATTATCAGGTCCTTCCTATCTTTAAAATTAAATGACATGAAGTGTCGTAGTCTGGTAAGTAGAATGTTAGCTTATTAGACTGGAGGCCACGGTTCAATCCCCAGGTCAGACATGTCCATCAAAACGATATATGAGAAAAATATTTCTTCGGCAACTTCCTCTCAGCAGATTTCTGGCAAAAACTCTTCTGAAAGTAAATAAAAAATCGCCTTGAAAGAGTTTCTAAAAAATCTGTCGTTTGGAGTCGAATTTAAACTGTATTTGAGTATTTGATCGCTGTGGTTTGTGTTTTATTCGTATACGTCTACGACTTAAGAAAAAGTCCAGCGGTCGAGCCACTTCACATCGCCTCCTCGGGAGATGACCTCTCCCTCCAAATGAACATGAAATATAACATATGCTTGTCACGGACTCTTTAGGTCCAATGTGCATTTATCCATGTTATTGGCGCACAAATCGAACTGTAGTTGACCGATGGCATGGTTTATGCTGGCTTTCAGAACCGCTGTAGCTAGTGGTTTATTCGTATACATTTGCGACAAGAAAAAGTCTAATGGGGTTAAATCGCATCTTCTCATAGCCAGTTCACAGCATCTCCACATGAGGTGACCTTTCTCTCTAAACGCTTGATCAGAATGTCCATTATGGTCAGAGCTATGCGGTACGTAACGTCTTCCGGTAGAAACCATATATCATTGGTGTCCAGATTATGCAATTCAGGACAAAATAAGTTGGTACTCATTGACTGGCATGGCGTGGCCAAAGTTCGTATCAAAGATATGACCCGGAGACGAAGCAGTGACTTCTTCGGTATATAGTGGATGCTCTTGGTTCTCATGTAGATTAGTATCGTTTCAAATGCGATAATTTTGTTTGTTCACAGGAATCTTGGCACTATCATGTACTATACTGACTATACAATAATCTGTTGATCTGAGTTAAAATCGAAATCCATATCCTTGCATCGCATTTGCTTCTTCTTCAGTCCCTAAACTCAAGCTTAGGAATATTGTCTACAGCTTGATTATTCCATTGGAGTTTCGGGCTTTTATTTCTACCATTTCTCGATGAATGCACTTAGAGCAAACCCAGATGGGCCTTCATTCTAAAACACCAATTTACGCTACATTTTCTGGGCAAGCACCCATTCTTCAGCAACATTTGACACTGCGGGTAATATAAGCGTTTTGTACCATGTGATATTCAACTTCTTTGAAATAGTCTTGTTCTTATCTAAATAGTCAAAGGCGAATGGCGACATCATTCTAAGAGGTCTTGGAATTGTAAGTTGTTGATGCAAGACAAGACCACAACAGTATCATTTGCAAGCAGAGAAAAACTTTGCAAATGGAAAAATATTCGACTCCTGTTTGAGGTAATATCACAGAAAATGGAGTTAAAACATCTAAATTCCTTAACTCTTCCCTGGACAGAACCCTTACACTCTATGGTATAAGAAAATGCTTCGCAACAGGGCTTAGTAACAAAAATGAATGAAGTAATTTGGAAGCTGCAGACTCCTTTAAAAGAGGGATTCTGGCGCACTATCTGCATAGGTCTCAAACGGATCTGGGAAGAGAAGTTGGAGTTTTTGGTACCAAAATCAAAAAATTTCGAGCCCATGTAGATACTCGCAGATATCTATCCCAACGAAAGATATTTCAATACAACATGGATAGGAGGTATAAAGGACAGAACATAGCAGTACTGTCAGGTAGCCATTGGCACACTCGGCTCTTATAAATTTACAACGAAGATAGTATAGGACTCACTGGGGAGACTGAATCAGCTAAGAAGGCAAAATACAGTTGCCCTGGATGCTGGGTGTCCAGCGCATGTAAGAATTTTCAGTAGAGAATAAGCAGACGAGAGGATATGATAGGAGAGGATATGGCTAGAACTTTTCTGTGAAGTAGAGGTATGCTTAACGAAAGTAAGAGTTGGTTTGAGACAATCAAAACTATTGTTGAGAAATTACAATAAAAGGAGACATAAGTCATGGATCAAACTATCCAGGAATATTTAGAGGTTCGTAAACGGTCTTTAGAGAGGGCGCTGTAGGTCCAGGGTACACTTGTTTAGAATGGGGATAGTTTCCAGCCTAACATGTTAGCTTCTGTGACAATGAATGAGTATGAGCATGAATCATCGGAATATTTTCTTAGAACCTGTGCAGCATTAATGCGTTCTAGAAGGAAACATCTGAAAAAATATCATTTGCTAGGTAGGAACAGCATCCTGAGGTTTGTCTGTACTCTAGGTTTTGAGGGGATGTCAGAGGGATACATTTAAAAGGGAAGTGAAATAAATCGGAACACTATCTGATATTAAATGGTTTGTGAAGATTCCTTTAATATTGAAAGAAGTCGCCGTAGTCTAGTAGATAGTGTGTTGGCTTATTTGACTTAAGGCCACGGTTCAAACCTTAGGTCAGACATTAAAACGAAAATATGAAAGAAATATTTCTCCTCTAAAATTTCAGGCAAAAACTCTGAGAAGAAATAAAATTGCCACGATAAAGTTTCTCAAAAATCTGTAGTTCGGAGTCGACTTTAAACTGTGAGTGCCACCACTCATGTATAAAATTAACACCCACATCATATGTGGTGTGAGAAACTAGGTCGTAATCATGTCGAAAGCGATGTAATGATCAATTATGTATCGCATTTCCTTTTAATATCTTCAACTAAGTTGTCTTTCTTTTCGCTTACATAGTGTAGGGTACCCGCAAAAAAAAGGAGGAAATTAAGTGTGAATGTTTTTCTGACAGGAGGTCGTATATTTTATTTTTAATAATTTCCAGTTCTTTAGAAAACTGTTCCATGTCATGAGTTGGTTGGTTGCTTTGTTTTTATTGTTGCAGTTGCCGTTGCTGTTGTATTCGTTTATAGTTTTGTTGTTGTTATTGTTGTTTTACTCCTTAAGAATAATTGCAGACAGTCAGAAGCTTTAAAAATTGAGAAAAAAGCAAAAACAACCACGTCTAAATGATGGCGGCTTATTTGTTTTAATGTCGTTGTTGTTTGTGTTGGTGTTGTTGTTTGTCTTTATTTTATAAGAAGGATTTTTATTTATTGCCACATAAATTTTGTATTAAATCATTAGGATTTACTTTAGCATTTAGTGGTTGTTTTAATTCATACGCCTGGACTGTTTCTACATTCTCTCTGCCACACCAAAACGCGCCAGCTATCAGAACATAGCCGATCCAAGTGTATTCAAGCGTTTTATACAAAAATATACTTTTGTTTACTTTTTTATTTATTTCTCCTTCTTTTTTCTGTCCTTTTGGAACGTTTTATTTGTCTTAAAGGCGTTCGGGTTGAGTATATTTACGTCTTTCACTTCTTATTCATTTCATTTTCTACTTTTTCTTCTGCATTCTCCGTAAGATTTATTTACAGAACGTGAGTGATAATTAATGAGTGTTTAATGTTAAACAGAATGAATGGAAAAAAGCCTTTTTAATATGCCACTAAGTGTGAAAGAGTGTACATGTGTGCATGTATTTATGTATGCGTGAGTGTCTGATTATGTATGTATTGAAGGATATATGTTAATTTGACGCAATATACATGTACCTGTAAGGCTGTAACAACTTTATTTTCCCTTTGCCTAATAACATCTTGAGGAATAAATGATGACCTTTGGCAACTTTTCTGAATTTTGTAGCAAATTTTCTGTTTACGAACAATGGTGGCAGATTATACATTTGGAAAGGCAGTTGATTTATCGTAAAGGATTTGAGATTAACAAAGAATTTTAAAGTTTTTAATTGCCTTTGTTGTTTGAAAGTTGTTTTGGGGATTGAATTTGAATTTGCATGACTAATTCGGTTGACTTCTGAATAATCATGTGATGACTCGTAATCGATTGTCTGAAAACATCACAATAAATGTAAGCTTCAAGCGCTCAAGTCTCTCGTAGTTATTGTAGTCGAAAGATATTCGAGACTTAATCTTAATATGGACTTAATCTTAATGGAAGTCGCCGTAGTGCCGTAGTGCCGAATAAAACGAAAAATATTTCTTTCAGTCATGAAAAATTTCTCAAATCTCTCTCGGGACTATAGGTCCTGTCACTCATGCATGAAAATAACACACACACACAACATGGGTTTTAGAATTCGCCGCAGTCTAGTACGTAGTGTGTTGGCTTATTAGATGTAAAGCCAGAGTTCGAGCACCAGACCAGACATCAAGACAAAATACAAAAAGTATTTCTTCGGCGACTTCCTCTCAGCAGATTTCTGGCAAAAACTCTCAGAGTAAATAAAATTGCATTGAAAAAGTTTCTCAAAATCTGTCGTTCGAAATCGACTTTAAACTGTAGGTGCCACCACTCATGTATAAAATTAACACACACAACATAAGTGGTGTGAGAAACTAGGACGTTGTACAATTGGTCAATTCGACCTCCGGGTACTGTACTTGTCTTAATTGACAAGTACACGTCCTCTAACCTAACCTAACCTAACATGGGTAATGGAGCAACTGGATTGTAATCCTGACTAAAGCGCTGTAATGATCAATTAAGCAAATGTTTAAAGTTGATTCGCTATAAGTACCATTAGAATGATGAAATATAAAAAATAATAGCTTTTGGATGGACCGAAATACTTAGGGGTTACACTGGACTTCACATTGTCATGAAGAATAAACCGGGGTATTATACCGGGCGGGACCTGTTGGTACCACAAGTGTCAGTAGAAACTGTTCTTACAAAAACTCTGAGAGTAAATAAAATGAAAGCGGTCTCATATCTGACGTTCATAATCGACATTAAACTGTGTGTGGGTGGTGTGGGAAGCTGGGTTGTAAACCTGACTAAAGGTTTGCAATGTTTAATTAAGATATTCCACTTACTACTCAAGGAACTAAACTGGTGGGACCAAATTGTTTCGACTGCTGGAGTGTCGTATTACATGGTCACAAAAGTTTACTCTGGGTGGACTCAGATAAACTGTTTAATGGTTGAACTATGTATCTCCAGGAACGGCTCCAAAACGGAAACATCCATGGGAGCAGGTTCCTTCATCTTTTAAACCAATTTTAAGGAATCGTAGTGCTTTTCAGATAGAAATTCCAGGGTTCTTAATGCCTCGAAACCAGTCAAGAAACATACATCAGTCAGCATTTAAAGCTTCGCAGGGAGAGAGTGAGAGTGTAAAATATTGCTAGACGTCTTTGTAATGAATTATAGAATTAGATAATGCTGGGTACCTGAGCATTGCGAAGTTAATACAATGAAGTTTGCCGATGAACTGACAAAATCTGTAACAATTTAGAACGAAGCGACAGAAGAAAATGTATGTGATGCCACCAAATAGGCTTCTTCTTCTAGGGTAATTGAGAAAAGACTGTGGGATAGTAAGAGCTTTATGGTTAAATCTTAGTTTTACAACACAAGACAAGACTGATCTTAACTTGCAAAAATATTTTATGCCACCTAATAGGTTAGGTTAGCGGGTAGCTTGTCGTTCACAGGCAAGTGCACTCAGTGATCCATATGGCCCATTGTGTTACCCAGTGTGAGGTAAGGCCTCTCGTCATAATCCGATAGTGGTGGGCTGGAACCATCCCGAGCTTGGAAAGAAACCGGCCAGATCCCTTAGTGGCATGTTCCCCATCATGCCAAAGTTCTCACTTGTGTAAGTAAAAAATATCTTACTTAACTGGCCATTAACAACCCGATTAACGAATTTCGGCCTGCCTTAACACATCCATTCACTACTTGCGCGCCTACGTCAAGGACACCAATCTGGTACTTGTATTGCAAACAAGGTCTTCTTCTTCGCCGACTTCCACAAATCTCCGCATCAAATATCCGTCTCGCAGGAGCATCCTCCTCCATTCGAACCATCTGCCCGGGCAACTGCAGCAGCTGAATGTTAATACACTGCACAACGTCCATGTCGTTGAGGAGTTCATACAGCTCACTGTTGGATCGGATGCGGAAATTATTTTCAAACGTTCTGTCACCCAAAAACCAATCACATATGTTTTGAAGTGCAGTGCACTCTTACAAAAGGAGTTGCACCGATTCCGTTTTTCTCTATCATGGCAGCTTCTGCAATAATTCTAGTGGGGCCGACCGAGTTTGTCAGTAAAATTGCCAATAGCGCGGTGTCCTAGTTAGAAGTGCTGTTCGAGTGCAAACCGTTCTTTTATCGAACTCAGTAGTTCCCTGGTTTTGCAACTGTCTTGTGCCGGACCCAGCAGTTTTGAAATTCGGCAACCAGGTATGTTGGACCAATGCCCTTTAATTTGTCAAATAATTGGTATGTTATTGGATTAACGGTAGATTAGTTGCTAGCATATTAAGCATCAAACTGGTCTGGCAGCTATTGAATATAATTTGTCTGTGTTTCATCGACCAATTTGTAACAAAAGTTGATTGGATTAAAAAAATCTTGTAACTCTATGCTTATATCCACCAAACAACATGCCACATTAAAATGAACATTAAATGCCACAGTACTTTGTCAATCTATCTGTCCTATACAACAGTCCTTTAAACAGATTTCATGTGGCATATTAAGAGTATGTGTACGTATATGCCTGAGTGATTTTTGTGCAAACAACCCCCTCTCTTCCCCTTATAATAATGAAATGAAGATAATTCAGGAAAATACTTTGCAACAACTAAAAATGTCATCATGGTAATATTTTGGAGACCAAAAACCATAAAAATTACTAAATGGCAATACGATGTGAAAATTTATGGAGCAATTTCATACAAAATAAATGGCATGAATGGCATGGTTTGTCGTTTGTCGTTTATTTTTTTGCTTTCTGGCCTCTTTTTCCTTCTTGGATTTCTTTTTTGTTTTTTGGCGAGACACACACAAAATGTAAAATATTTGCTGTTCATTGCACGGAGTAATAACAACTGACTCTCTACACTGTGACTGTTTGTTTGGTAGTCACAGTCAAATTGCTGTTGTTCAGAAAAATAAAACAAAAAAAAGAAGGAGAACAAAATTGTAATTTCACAACACACTTCATTTCAAGCAAAATGGGGGGAAATGGAAAATAGCTCTCCTGCTCCCTTCAAAGAAAAAGTACAAAATTATTGGCCACAAAACATTACATACAAATTACATACGTAATGTATACCAGAAGAAGAGTTCTAATAAAATCTTGGTATGAAAGCCCTAAAGGAGCGAGGGAGGGGTGTTAAAGTATTTCTTATTTCAGTTAAAAATTATGGCCTGAAGAAAAAAGGCTACAAGCAAGACCATAAGTCCCACACTCTGCATATAAAAGCCATTTATTTTTGGAGGCCCTTTTTTCTCTCTTTCTCTTTCTAGTCATACTCGTTTGCAACCATACATTTGGGCACTTTATCAACCTTAGCAAAACTATATCGTAAATCTAATTTCATACATACAGACAGAGTAGTATCTGGTATGCCATTCAGCCAGTGTTTGGTCTGCTATGTTGGCAAATAATTTCATTTCATTTCATTTAGTGTGGCATTTAGTAAAACCTTCTAAGTAGACTATAAGCACCATTTGCTGAAATCAACAGTATTTTATACTTTGAAAAAAACAAAAAGCAAAGCAAAGTAAAGCATTGAAGAGAAAATAAAATATTTTCCATCATAAGGTCATAATTTATTTAGTTTTCTATGTGAACTCATAGGCCATGAGTGCTAGTAAGGGTAGTCGCATAACAATTTCATTCCAATGTATGAAATGAAATATGATTTGCAATGTACGGATCAGGAGTCAGCAATGAATCGTTTTTTCGCTACTCATAAGTGAGTCAACAATATTGAAATTTAACTACTCTGATTCATTCGTACTCACTACAACATTGATTTATAAGTATAGGTTGCAATGAGTATGAGTACAACGTTGGCATCAAACTCATACCATTCGAAATATGTTTGATTAATAAGCCTACTCATTCAGATTCATAAATTTAGAAAAATACTTATAATACTTATAAATGATTCGAGTCACTCGAGTCAAAATTTACATTCTTAGTTGTTGTTGCATTTACAAAAAAAAAAAGAAAACAGACACATAAGCAAAAACACAGAGCAGCAAGCAGAGCAAACATACAACCTTCAAGTGAGTATTTTAGTGTTCTTAGGCGAATCATACTTATTTTTGATTCTTGTATGTGTTGAGTTATGAAGAGTCGCAATCAACATCATACGTGTTGCTAACTATGAATACGATGAGTACTTCAAGCTTTGAATATGAGTAGAGATTCCACGACATTGAAATAAGTATGAATGCGTCTAAGTGTCAGAAATTATGAGTATGATTCGATTCTACTCATCTCTTTGAATACTCATTGCTGATCTCTGGTACGGACGTGTAAATAGTATGGGATTGCTTTAATTCTGAGCGGATATTATAAAATCAAATATGACTACTAAGTATTCTTATTCACTTCTGTAGGGCACAATCATGTTATTATTGTGAGGTAACAGGCAAAGAAATTTAAATTAAACAAGCAGGCGTTATTCATCGAAAATAAATCTGTGAACTGTAGAAGAAATGTGGATAGAAAGCTACCTATCTCTTCGCGCACCCAAGGATTCTTTTAATGAGTAAAAACCCAGTGACATAGGAACGGACTTAAAGCAGAGAACTTAGGAGGCAATGGGGGATAAATCCTAGGGGATAAATCACTAGAATAAATAGAACCGTCACATTTGCGGGCATTTTAGCTCTGCGAATTAAAACTTGGCCTCAGTGATGAGGTATGAGATGAGATATAAAAAGTCTCCCATTCTCCTCTGCGTTTGCAATAAAGTACTGGCTAGGCTACACATTATTTTAAAAGCGATACAGTTCAGTGGTATACGAATGGGTCAGAACATACATACACCCATACATACATACATACATACATACATACATAGGTTAGAGGACGTGTACTTGTCAATAAAGACAAGTACAGTACCCGGAGGTTCGAATTGACCCATTGTACAAATACATACATAAATTAAATACGTACATATATACAACCTAATTGGTCATTACAACCCTTCAGTGAGGATTACGACCTAGCTTCTCACACTACTTACGTTGTGTGGGTTAATTTTATGAATGGCGGGACCTACAGCTTAAAAGTCGAGAGTGTTAAGGTAGCGTTGAATGGAAAATTTATGACACTTACGTCGTCGACTACTCGGAGCAAATCTTCATGGATGATTTGGCACTGGAGTCAGTTTTTTGATGTCCTGCTGAGTGTAGTATCAACCATACGAACTAATGTGATGCATACTGTAAAGGACAATATTTCCGGGAGAGATATTAGCATACTTTCAAGGTTCTAAAACAGTACCTTCTAGGGTGATTTTACGCTGCCGTAGGTCTCCCAATGAGATTTGTAATCCGTAGAATATTTACATTTTATGGATACCGACAGAATTTAAGTGGCACAACCACCTAACTCTCAAGCAAAAACTACTAGAAAATTACGTTGGGTATAACAGTAAAAACTGCAAATTACACAATTTAGTTGACTAAAGCTGGATGAGAGGCGCACGTAATTTATAAATAAGCTTCAAAGTACCATGTAAAGTATCGATATCGGCGGTATCGGAAACAGTAGTTTTCGTCATTTGTTCAATTATAAGTTTTAAAGTTTAAGAAGAGAGATTTACTCTTCGCCTACTGAGTGTATGATCGGGAAAAAGTTGTACTTCTAGCTTCGTAGCCATTGATTTAAAATATATTTTCCTTATAAACGAGATAGCTGACGATAACCCTCAAACTTATAACCACCGACTATAAATTACCTAATAAATTACCAGGTAATTAATCAATATTTAATCATATCATTCCTTCAAACCCCGTTCCCTAAAATCTATTCATTATTAAATTAGCATTCAATATATGTGGGCACATTTTTTAAACGTTCATAATTGTTCCAAAAATATTTGCTCCCTCGTGAAAAGTAAAAAAAAATCTTACAAATCCATTTTCCACTAATTAAACATTCAATTTCTAAACATAATTAAATTATTGTTATAAACATGCTCCCACCACATAATTACTTGGAAAAGTCCTTATTTATATGCTCATTGCCCCCTTTCCCCCTTGCCGCAACAGTTTAGTTATCGAGAATTCTATGATATTCTGACGATACGATGAATTTAAATGGTGGCTGGCTGCCTTAATAAACAAAAATTTTTTCCAATAAAAATGAAAGAAAAGGAACGAAATGAAAACCACTCGAGAAAAGAAAGAAATTTATTTCCTACAGCCGAAACAAAAAATTTCGTAGAAGAACGAAAAAGTTTGTTTTTTGACAAATTAAATGAAATTTTTTCTTCCTTCTATACATTCTCCAAACGCTCTCTTAGTTCGACGTGGTGATGGGGGGGTTTATTATGTGTGAAGTGAATAAGTTTGAGTTGTATGGGTATACTCCTCACCAATTAAATTCATATCCATTAACATAAACCACTACGACAATATAATGAATATATTAAACCTGTCGTCGGCATCAAGTGTTTTTAGTTGTCGTCTTGTTTCCTTCTTTCGTTTTTTGTTGTTGTTGTTTGGTTGTATTTTCTGATTTTTGTATTTGTGCTCTAAGAAGTGTGTACGCCTGTATTTATTTTATTGTGGAAAAGTTGATGGCGTTATTTGAATCGCTTCGTCGATTTCTTTTAGTTTTGTGTTTTATTTTGTTCGTTTTCCTTTTTCTAGTTACACCCTACTGTACCATAAGTTATGGAGTAATACAGTATTTCATTTGATGGCATTGTTATGCCATAAAATAATATCGGGTGGGCCTTCTATCGGCTTAAATTTGAACCTGGCAATACTTATGTCATTCTATTCTCTCACTGAATTCATTATATTATCTCCACTGAACGTAATGAATCGATTGACGCTTGAGCAACGTTGGGATTTATTGGAAATTTATTTCCAAAACAAAGACAATTGGTCGGATATTGCACAAAAATGTCATACAAAGTTTGGTGCACAGAAGGACCAAACAGTGTCTGCTATATGCTAAAGTTCCTTAAACTGGTTTTATTCTTGCAGCGACAAGACTAGAGCATGCTCGTACAGTGCGTACATCCGAAAATATCAAAGCTGTGGCTGAGAGTGTATTTGAGAGAGAATCCATCAACTCTTCATCGTTCTTAAGAATTGAACATTTTACGCACCAGTTTACGTTGAATTTTGCGAAAACGTTGGGATTTATTGGAAATTTATTTCCGAAATAAAGACAGAAGTCGCAGAGAAGGACCAACAGTGACCGGTATACGCAAGTTTATTGCTAAAGTTCGTGAAACTAGTTTCATTGTTGATGTGCCAACCATCGTTCTCAAGAATTGAACATTTCAAGCACCAGTTTACGTAGAATTTTGCGAAAAGATCTCGGTATTACGCCTCACAAGCTTCAATTGCATCAAGAGTTAAACCCGCATGACTATCCGCTTCGTTTTCTCTTCGCTAGATGGCTCAACGAAAAACTGCACGATGATGTCGGTTTTGCCAAAAAAAAATTATCTTTCCGAATGAAGCTCATACTCATCCGTATTTGCAGCTCAGAAAACCCGCACGTGGTCTTACAAAAGCCAATGCACCCATTACGAGTGACTGTTTGGTGTGCTTTGTAGAGCGGAGGCATCACTGGCCCATATTTTTTTAAAAAGAGGACAAAGTAACCATTATTTAATGGTTCTAATTATTCAGCACCAACTATTTTAGATCAGAATGCATCCATACAAGGTAGGTAAATTTTTTAGTTTTAAAATTGCTCATTTGCTCTTAACTTCTTAAGCATCTTCCTGTAACTTTTACTACAATAGCAACTAACCTGCATGAATCAAATTTATTTTCAATATTTTCAACTGTAGGGCATGATATATGCCACGGTTGATCCAAACAGAACCCTTTTTTCTATTTTTATTCTCTACCAATTTCAATAGTTCATGGTTGTTGGCATGAATGAGCCTCTCCGCTGACAAATCAGGCAGGTTATAATAGCAACAGCATTGACTGTCTATTAGAAAAATAAAAAAATTGGAAAAAAATTCTACGAGCCCACTTCAAATACACTTCAAAACGGAAAATGTTGTTGCTACGGAGGATGTTTGTCTAACTACCCAAAGGAAAATATACTTTTGGAAACTTGTGGCAGAATACAAAAAAAAATTTAGAGGGTATAAAAACCTAGTTCTCGATAATCAGAATAAATACCTTCTTTTGATGGTAGACCATTCAGTTTCGTTCAAATTCCTATGAGATTATGATGGGCTGTCATCTCCCGAAGTGATCTACAATGACACTAAGTCGTCGTAGTCTAGTAGCCAGCGTGTTGGCTTATTAGAGCTGAATCGACGGTTCCAATCCCAGGTCAAACATCTCCAACAAAACGGAATGAGAAAAAAATATTTCTTCGGGGACTTCCTCTCAGCAGATTTTTGATAAAAACTCACCGAGTAAATATAACTCCCATGAAAAGTTTTTCTAAAATCTGTTGTTCGGAGTCGACTTTAAACTATAGATGCCGCCAATCATGTATAAAACTAACACACTCAACATAGGTGGTGTGAGAATCTAAGTCGTAATCCTGACTAAAGGGTTGTATTGACCAATTATGTATGCTACACTGACTAAAGCTTAGAGCGGAGAGCTGTAACTAATTCTAGACAACGCTATATAAGAGCGTTGGCTTAAATTTATATAAAAAAGCAACAGATTTTCATACCAAATACCAATCCGAAGTTGTTGTTCCGACCGCTCATTGACGTTCACTCAAGAGCTGGCCTTTACACATGCAACTGCTTTATATTGGAGCTATGAAAATAGGTTGTACGAAGAGATAGGCATAAAGCTATTAAACGGCAGCTATGAACTGTGCTACAAACTTTAGTGTGGAAGTCTTTGCTGTGAAGAACAAGCATTGAATAACACTGCTTGAGAGCGAATTGTACTTTAGTAGACATATTGAATTTGAAGTCGATATTGAAGTTATCTTAGCGCACTAGTGGCATGTTACATGAGCTTGTCAAAATTGGTTTTTTTTCCTTCAAGCAACATCTCTGTTAAAATACTTCACCAGTAGGCTCCTAGCTATTATGTAGCAGTAGATGTGGCCTAGGCGTGGTCTCCCAGCTCTTTAGACGAATCTTCTTTCTGCAAGTATTTGACTTTGTTTGAAAGATTTATACAAGTTTTCTTGCCGAGTTCAAAATTGGTTTCAAACACTAATCTTTTCAGTTACCAACGAATACAATTCATTACACTGTGCAACAGTGAAAATACACCAGAGTAACTACATAGTCTAAGTTATTCACTAGGTTGAGTAGAACTCAAAAATACTTTTTTTAATTTTTCTCGAACCCTCCAAACTTGTTTTATTTGACAAAAACGGTTTTTTTATCTTTTCACACAAAACTGTTAATTATCCAAATATTTTTGAACCTATTTTTAAAATTTAAAGTTCAATTCAAAGGGGCCTTTCAAACGTTATACATAACTATTATGTTCAAACTTATTTGTTATAAGATTTGATGGGGTAAACTCGGAAAATAATACTTTTTTCTTATTTTTTCAAGTTTGGCCATTCTGAATTGCAGAATTTAAAAAATATGAAATAAGTGGCGACATTATTAAAGTGCATTCTCTTGTGAAGGGAATTTCACTTCGTTTGATAAATTGGACAAAAATTACAGAAGTTATGAGTCAGGATTACAATCTAGCTTTTCACACCACTTATGTTGTGTGTATTAATTTAATCCGTGAGTGGCAGGACCTTCAATATAAAGTCGACTTCGAACACAGATTTTTGAGACACTTTTCATGCCAATTTTATTTTAATCCCTGAGACTTTCAACAGAAATCTGCTAAGGGAAGTCGTCCAAGAAATATTTTTTTATATTTCATTCTGTTGCAGATGTCTGGAATGAGGTTTGAACCGTAGCATCACGTTTAGTAGACTACGGCGAAACTTTCTTTGCATTACTAGGGACGAAACACTACAAAGAATTTATTTTATTTCTTAAAACATGAAGAAGTCGCCGTAGTCTAGTAGGTAGTGTGTTGGCTTATTAGACGCAAAGCCAGGGGTCGAGCCCCAGGCCAGACATCAAAGACAAAATACAAAAAGCATTTTTCGGTGACTTCCTCTCAGCAGATTTCTGGCAAAAACTCTGAGAGTAAATAAAAACTACCATGAAAAGTTTCTCAAACATCTGTCGTTGGGAGTCGCCTTTAAACTGTAGGTCCCACCACTCATCTATAAAATTAACACAAACGACATAAGTGGTGTGAGAAACTAGGACGTTGTACAATGGGTCAATTCGACCTCCGGGTACTGTACTTCTCTTAATTTACAAGTACACGTCCTCTAACCTAACCTAACCTAAAACATGAAAACTTATCACACCAACGTCCTAATTTAACACACACTTTCCACTCGACTGAGCTATGAAGTAGGAAAACATCTTAAGCAGTTTCTTTTATTTCCTTTTTTTTCTGTGAAAAAAGAAGACAAAAATAAACTAAAAATGTTGAAAGGAAAGCAAATCAGCAAAGAATAAATGAAAGTGCCAACAAAACTACAATTCCGTGAAAACATTGAAGAAAAGAAGCAGCAGCAGCAGCCATAGAAACATATCAAGTGGGCGCTACTACAAACAGAAGAAGAAGAAATTTTTTTGTTGTTTTTCTTATAGACACGAGTTGTAAGTTGTTAGGAAACCCTCATCTTTAGCAAACGAACAACATAATCAACCGTCATCAGCGGGTATATCGTGAACAACAAGAAGCGCTGTCAGCATGACATTTAGGGGGCACATTGTGGAGTGTACATGAATTGAAAATGAATAAAATCATTTGGACATGTTTAAGTAATTTTATGTGTCATTACTGAAGACATTGTATAGACTTCAAAATGTCATAAACTCTTAAAAATGTCAGAGCGTGAAAGTTTTTTTTTTTTTGTTCCACGATGTGACATAAAAGGAGGAAACCTTCGTTTACCTTCGTTTTGCTATCTTATAACATTATTATTATCAGGGTTCTCTCCTTGGTATCTATGGCAACGTGTGTATATGTGTGTGATTTTAATTGTTTGGTTCAAACCTATACCCGAGAACCAGTCGCAAAAGAAAAACCGAAACAGAAAACTTTTGCGGTCTTTTCATATGGTTTTGATCATAAACGAAAGCGTGTCATATTATGACGCGTCTCATTTGCCAACCATCCGTAGCAATAACGACAACCGACAACAACAACGACAACATCATCTTCGTCATACATTTTGTGAAATTTATCTGGAACATCAACACCATCTTTATGGCCATTATAAGTTCATGTTTGCATAGACACATTTCCATGTATCTCCTTCTGTGTTGGCATTTGCGTTTGTGTTGGTAATTGTTGAAGGCTCTCTTCGTTAAAATTCACTCGACAAGATGAAGTAGATGACAGCATTGTAGAAATTTTTTTATTAAAATAAGCGTAAAGTGCCTTTGATCTTACGGTTCACTTGAATGAATTCTTTCACAGGCCATTTACTTATGCAGCAATCCTGTTCATCTGTATAAGATTTTGTTTGTTTTCTCGCTTTGTCAGCAGTTTTTCTGGCCTTTTCCTTAAATTGATTTTCAGCTGTCGTTTCAATGTCAGAGTCAAATTCATTTGATTTTACATACATACTTACATTTGTTATAACATTCCATTATAATTTCGAATCTTCGATTTTTCTAATTTTACTTCAATACCAAAGTAGTTCAAGTGTTGGTTTATATTTTAGAACCTCTATTAATAACACCTCCTATATTTGGATAAGGATTTGAGAGATTAGTAGCTTCGTTCAAGAAAAGCTCACATGAAAACCCATACCAGGCCGACTGACAAGTTTTGATTAATGGATCTGCTCAATCAGCATCAGCGCAGGATGAAGACCAGACTAAAAATTTAAAATTGGGAATGTAATAATCCATTTTGTAAAAAAATAACGCCAAATGAGAGAAGATTGCATCGTGCATTCTCAATTGATCTGGAGGCATTTTAGAATGATCCGTGAAAATAGATTTAGTGACGGAGAAGTCCTTACTATCCGATATAAATAGCTGCTGGATATGTTTCCTATCCAATTGAGGCCAGATGCAGGAATACTTTTCCTCAGGCCTGATTTAATCAGCCTAAAAGGCAGTCTAACGACAGATATGTGGATTGGTACCTGATTAAGTAGGTTCGTCAGCAACACAATTACCTTAAGACGTCCCAGTAACGAAAAAATCGTGCAAGATTGATCAAACCCCATATTGGTATTAGAATGAACCGTATAGTAGAAGTTTGTGTGGGTTGAAGCCTATTCATATCCATGTATCTAGAGCTAATTTAGCTTCTATGTGACATTTCTAAATTAGGCGTCAATTCACGATATAACACAAAATCGCTAATGTTACTTTGCTCAATATAGGAATATAGCTTTTCTCCATAGATTTGAAGACTTCCCTAGTTGGGGAAATGTGGTACTAAATATATCGATAAACTTTGTGGCTCTGCTTGCAATGGTATTCTAAAAGTGGAGTATTTTATTAATAGAACTAGCTGTACATTGCGCGTGTTGCTGCGCCACCAACTAAAATAAATTTGAAGGAAAGACATTTCACAAATGTTCAATTAATTTTGAATCATTTTATTGATTTTGTGTCCCGTTGACCTGATGATTCAGATGAACGGGCCTGAGTAATATTCATTCGATCAGTTTCTTATCTCACTACTCGTTGTTCAAATGGTTCAAGCGAACGGGTCTCAGCGGCATATACTCGAAGATTTTCCAGTCTCAATGCAAGTCTGATTCTGAGACTCGTAATGCTCTTTTCTTCCGTGCTTGAGGTGCAATTGCTTGTCATTCATTTTGAATAATTTTCAGTGATGCCATCCATCGGAAATTAATCGCACCAACCTCCGTCGACTCATGCGCAACAACTTTGCTGAAGATCATAACATGATCAAATGCACAGTCTACGATTTAATTGATTTTAAGTAATTTTCAGTGGCGCCACCTGCCGGAAATTAGTCACACCAACTTAGAAACCTTTATCGGCTCATGCACAACAACTTTGCTAAAGATCATAACATGATCAAATGCATAGTTAACGATTCTATAAAGTACATACAAACAAACATTAATTTTTATATATGTATGTAGACTATAGCGGGTGACAGGCCCACTATAGCCAATCTACCCATTTTGTTCATATATACGTCAAAGTCGTCCATACAAAATGTGAGGACTCTAACTGTTGCAGTTTATGAGATATGCGACATTAAATACTTATTGGGTATGTGGGCGTGGCACCTCGCCTACTTGAAATTTTAAAATAAAAAGTGGCTTATAGTTCCTTCCAAAAATACACACACATTAATTTTTATATATAAGATAAAAATAAATGTGAAATAAGTCTCTGGGGTACGCTAATGTCACGTATGAATCCTTTGAAGTTATCACTTTTACTAGCCTTAGCAAACGCATTATCTTTGTTGCCACCTTCAATGTACCCAATCTCTTTAATAATAACAGCAAATATCTAACAATTTTCCCTAGGGAAGCTTGGCGTCAATCGCGATTGTTTCTACAACTATTGGCAAATATATGAGTCAACTGTTCCGAAATATTTCCACATCCAAAATACTTCCCATCAGATGAGAGATGTAAATCATATCATAAGAAGATCTACCGGTTATCGTTTTCATAAAATCATATTCATAAAATCGTGTAGTTATTAGGCTCCTGCAGATCAATTGTATTTTAGATTTTGAATTCGGTATAGTCTAGTAGATAGAACGTTGGCTTATTAGATGAGAGCATCTTGTAACTTCGTCTCAGCGGATCTCTGGAAAAAATAAAATCTTTTTAAATCTGCTGTTTGGAGTCGACGTTAAACTTTAGGTCCTGCTGCTCATTGAAAAAAAGAACACACAGAGCTCGGGCAATGTAAGAAGCTAGGTTGTAATTCCATCTAAATGGTTGTAATGACCAATTAAGTTACTTTCATATTTCTGTGGCATTGAGAGAGACACACAATAATAACTTAGTACCTCCTATGAAAGCGATTTGTTGAATTCTCCAGAACCGTGTGAGTATTACTAACTCAGTCTTGGATAGTTACTCCACTTTTGTTGAAATTATAACACCAGAATCATTTTTTTGGAGTAAGTAAATGACCTTCCAGCAGGGACTTTAACAGTTGATAACGATGATCTTGTTAAAAGAATATCTGTTTAATTACATACATATATACATACATACATAATTGGTCATTACAACTCTTCAGTCAGGATTACGACCTTGTTTCTCACACCACTTATGTTCTGTGTGTTAATTTTATACATGAGTGGTGGGACCTACAGTTTAAAGTCGACTCCGAACGACAGATTTTTGAGAAGCTTTTCATGGAAGTTTTATTTACTCTCAGAGTTTTTGCCAGAAATCTGCTGAGCGGAAGTCACGGAAGAACTACTTTTTGTATTTTTTTTTTATGTCTGGGCTGGGGCTCAAACCCTGGCTTTACGTCTAATAAGCCAACACACTACCTACTAGACTACGGGGACTTCATATCTCTTTAATTAATTGTCATTAATTCAGTCTATAGCGGATAATCCTCATTGACGGTTGTAGATGAGCACCGATCCTAATTTTTGTCGAAAAATCATCGTCGTAGACAAACAATACAATTTGGTGCAGTACCAGTCCACATGAGGATTTTGAGCTGATGGCATCATATGTTCATATTCCTTTGACAATGACGTTGGCCAAGCAATTTAATTCAAAGCGAGCAGCATAGGTTGCTGATAACCTTTTTTTATGATGGTGGAGCGATTTGAGAACGTGAACATCCCATGTGAACGTGATGCGAATTGGTCATCGAGATCGTGCAATTTGACCAATTTTCTTAAGGGGTGCCCTTAATGCATCTGTGGATCACTGTCTTCGTTTAAGGCATAAGTATAGAGTTGAAATTCTCTCGAAAAACTTTAGGAGAAGATGTAGGTTTAAGCCGGAGGATGGCACTATCTGGGCTGTGGTTCCTAATCTCTAATTTTCAATTATCCTTCACTCAACTCTCCAGTGAAATGATTGCTACGATAGCAAAATTTGTTTTGTTGCTTTCGTTTTCTATAGAAAAAGTTTAATTCCCGGGTTAAATATTAATTTTTGTATCATTAAACACAAGGAGCGGCTCTTCACCTTATTTAGTACAACAGACATTGCCCTCAGATTCCTTTTTTCCACCAAAATTTAATGAATTTAAAGGAATTCATATTAAATATGTACTTAAAGCGTCTACGCATTTATATTAAAAATATTCATAATTTTTATGAATACATAAAAAGAAAATTTAAATATTTAATGGACGAATTTCATAATAACGCTAACGAAGGCACAAAACACACAAATACAAACACACAATCAGGCATTTCCTTTTAACATTTTACCGGAAACCATTACCATTTTCATAATTCTAAATTATGATCGCATAAATAAAATTATCAAAGCAGTTCTTTAACACATTTAACACGCTTGAACGTAATTAATTACAATTCCGGCCATTTAAAGTAAACGAATGAAGAAAAAAAGACAGAAAAAAGACGGGAAAAAGAAAAATGAAAAATTACAATAGAAAAGTGTTTCAGCTTTTAATAGATTTCACAGTCAATTAATGAGCGTAACAGAAACAAATCTTCACATGAATTATATAAATTTGTGTAAAGCAAGATATTTTTGGGTAAAACTACAACAATAACAAGAAAACAACAACAAAATATTCAAATTAATTTAAATTCTCACATATGTTTTCGTTTAAGAAATAATAAATTTGTTTGCTAAAGGAAAAAAAGGCCAAGAAAAATATGGAAAAAACCAACCCAAAATCGTAACAACAGTTGTGTTGTTCACAACAACAACTATAAGTAGCAACTGACCATTAATTAACATTTTATTCCATACATGTATGAGAGTAAGTGTGAGAGAGAATATTTATTTAGGCAAGCAAAGAAAAAAAAACCCAAACACAACACGATACAAAAGGAAGGACACAACAAATTTCATTCCTGTTCATAATTCTTACACAATGAGCAGGGTTTTGGGTTACAAATTTAACAGATTTTCACACAAAAATTTAATGCCAAAAAAGACAAGAAGAAAAATGTAAAAAAAAAGAAACGAAAAGCATTTCAAACAAACAATAAGGAACAAGAAAACATAAAAACAGAAGTTGACATAAATTATTTCAGTTCATTTGCATTTTTGTCTGTGAAAATATGTTAATAAGGTCCAGTTTTTGGTCCTCAATTATGGCTTTTTTATCTTAAATTTTTTTTCCTCTTTTTTGTTTACAAAGGATATGAATGAAAGAAAACTTATACGTAAAATAAAATTTCCATATTCAGAGATTATTCATTATCTCGTTATTTATTTGTTTTACTGAAAGTAACAACGAAGAAATGTTTCCTCTTTTTGATTATTGAAAAAGTTTGTGTACAGGTAGCTAAAGGACTTAATTTAGGTATCTCAAGCATATTATCTTTAATTAAAGTGATCTTTAATACCCATTTAAAAATTATATGTAGGGAGGGGCAATTTATCAGTTATTCGGTTATTTCGAATCTGGCACTACTTATGTCCTTCTCTTCTGTCACAAAATTCAGTATATTATCTCCACTGAACGTAATGCATCGATTTACGCTTAAGCAACTTTGGGATTAAATGGGATAGATGGGCCAACGAAAAACTGCACATTGATGTCGATTTTGCCAAAAAAAAATATCATCTTTTCGGATGAAGCTCATTTTTATCTTGGTGGCTGCGTTAATAACCAAATTGCCGTATTGGAGAGACAGAAAACCCACACGTGGTCTTACAGAAGCCAATGTAACCATTACGAGTGACTGTTTACAGCGCCCTGTGGAGTGGAGGCATTATTGGCTCATATTTCTTTGAAAATAAGGACGGAGCAACCATTACGATCAATGGATACATACAATGGATAACCGATTTTTTTGTACACGATCTTCATTGCATTGATGTGAACGATGATTGGTTTCAACAGGATGGTGCAACTTGTCACAAATCTCATGGCGCAATCGATTCATTGCGTCAAACGTTTGATGGCCTTTTAATTACCCTAAATGGTGATGTCAATTAGGCACCAAGAGGCCACGAATTAACAGTGTTGGACTATTTTTTGCGGGACGCATTAAAGTACAGTGCTATGCCGACAAACCGGAGACAATTGAGCACTTGGAGACCAACATTCGTGATGTCATTGCCGACAATCGAAAAAGTGCACGAAAATTAATGCGATCGAATGCGGAACTGTGAGACCAACCGCGGCAGCTATGTGAACGAAATAATATTCCATTTCTCAACGGAACAATTGTGCTTCACAACAAAAGAATAAATTTGGCAAAGTTTCAATCCGCCGTTTTTGTTTTACTGCGTTTAAAAATTTAAACTTTTAAATGGCCCACCCTTTATAAGGCCTAGGAAAAAATATCTTTTATAATTTACATAGTATTTAAGGCTTAAGATTATTCTCTGTAAGATAATTATATGATTATGGACTTCACTGTCACTCAAAGGAAATTGCGTTCAATAGAGGAATAAAATATAGAATTTTTCTTCAACAAATTTATACACATCAGACAGAAACAGAAGTCTATGAGTTGGTACTTATAACGGTTCATACGTTCAAGAATTTCAGAATGTGTTTCATTATATTGGCAATACCCTATGGCACCAAAAAATAAACATCCTGATCATAAGTTTTTTTCTTACTCACAGTTTGTAGAGGTTCCCAGCTGCTCTCGCTTAATGTCATCCTAAGTGCCCAAGTTCTAATCTAACATGATTGCAATCCATCAGCGATTATCAATTAAATTTCTAAACTGTCAGGTTCTTTTGATCACATAGAAAGCAAAATTTTCGCTGTGTTCGATCTTATGTAGACGGTTTTCTTTTTCAAATTTAGCTTCAGTCCAACACGATAACTTTTATTATTTTTTAGCATTATTCACATTTAAACTGAGGTATTGCGGCATTTAAAATTATGTATGGGAAGACACTCAATTGAACAAAAAATGCTAAAAAAATCTCCTTGCATACATACATAATTGGTCATTACAACCCTTTAGTCAGAATTACAGCCTAGGTTCTCAATTCTTTATTATTATTGTCGTGAAGGGGCACCTCAGTACTGCGGCCATATGATTCATTGTAATATCTTCAAACTTTTTAGAGTGTTGATCATCAAAAATGTCAATGTATTTCATCCTGGAATATGGCCTATATGCAACATGGCTAATAGCAACATAACCGCTAGCAATATGGACTCAAGCAATATGGCCGCTAGCAATATGGCCGCTAGCAAAATGGTGTCTAGCAATATGGCTTCTCAATGATACATTCTCATCGCCACCGGTTCTACATATTGGACTGAAGACAATCCTCATTCTGAGTAAATGTACTCTGAGTTTACAGTGTCAACTCAAAAAAAAAACAAGTTATCAACATCAGGTTGTTTCGGATGTTTAACTCAAATTCCAACCAAATGGGTTTGGTTTTATAAAAGCTCTTGCCTCTTTTTATCTTACCTCGCATTGAGAATACCTTTGCAAACATCAGCCTTCACTTCATACAAAAAGGTTCTCTCCCCAACAGCGGCATGTAAGTTTTCCTCCTTACAAGATCGTCTGCTTACTTATTGCCGAGTATCACCCATATTACTTACCACCTGAATTTAACCTCATAAGAGCCGAGTGCTTGCATGGCGCCCTGACAGTCAGATTGTATTGCTATGTCCTGCCTTTTATATCTCCTTACCAAGTTGAATTGAGAACATCTCTGGATGGCACAGCCATAAGCTCGGAATATTTCATTTCGAAATTTCAAAAACTCCTGCTCCTGCTCCAACATCCGCTTTTGACACTTCTTTTGACCAGAAAATAATCCCGTTTTTCAATCTTAACCGGCTCTAATCCTATTAAGGATATGGTGATTCAAATAAGGCCACTTTTTGAGCAATACAGGGTGATGATTGGATCTAAAGGGTCAGCCAAATAACTTTTTCTTTTTTTTTGAAAATGCTTTAACCCTTATCCTGTACTTCAAAAATAAAACGCATATGACATTAGTGGGTCAAATTTGCCCAATACAAAAAATTATAATATTTATTCAGTTTTTTTATTTTTTACATTCACTACATACAATATTGGTCTCAGAATGCTTTTTGCAAATAAATTTTTGACATTCAGAACATTTATTTGCAAATTTCATTTAGAACGCTTTGGACTAAAATTGCAACGTCCCCTTTTTAAATTTTTTGCTTGCGGAACTTCAGCAGAATCTTTTTCAATCCTTTTGAAGACTTTTTACGCCTGCAGGACTACTTTGAGGCATGTTCGGTTTACGAGATATTTCTCTGCTTATAAGCTCCATGCCTAAGTCTTCCTAGAATACGCGTCGCTTACATTTCTTATTTTCGTTCCAGTGTGGATTAATGTTTAGAAAAACTATATAGGCATTATAGGCGGATATATCCAACATATTGTAAAACAGTGCTTGAGGCAATCGATTAGTTCTCCTTTTACATGTGTAAATTCTTATAAGTTGCTCTAATGTATCGACCCATGATTTCGTTTCATTATAGAAATGAATTATTTCTGACTTTTTGGAGCTTGCTCTTATTTTTGTGTCGTGATGTAACGTGCTAAGCAAAAACACTGATCGATTTTTTAGGTACATATACCATTTTTGTTATGTTCCCATTGTCGAAGAGGAAGTGAGCATTGTTTTCAGGTTTGCCTTTGTCGTCTACAGCAATCCAATTATTTTCAAATACAGAGTAACCTAAATGAACCGATTGTATAGCTTTTACTCTTATAAATACATTACCACTTATAGTCAACTTGTAAATTAGTCATATCAACAACTAATTTCATATTATCACTGGGTATAAATAACAGAAGAAAAGATTTTATACCATCAGCTCTTGAAATAGAATAACGCGTTGGGACAAGAGTTAAATTTATTATGTCCTGTTTAGATACATTAAAACTTCATCCCTAGTTTGATTGAGAATTTCGGAAATGTCCATGCTAGCGCCTGACGAGGAGTTGGAGTCATAGTCAGATGCAGTTTCAGAAGCGAGGTTGTTTTCATCTTCACTTGATGAGGCCTGGGGCTTTCATCGCCTGAGTCTGACAGCATAAGAAAAGTTCTTATCTCTTCTGGTTTCATTGTCCCAAAATAAGTAAATATTTAGTCACTTGTATTCAATTTAAAAACACAAACGAATGAAATATTTACACTACTTATCCTCTTTTTTTGGTTTTGTTGCAGTTTGTAATACCGTTATAAAAAACAAAAACAACAAAAACACTTGTGCGTTATTATCTCATATTTTTTGTTTTGTTGCTAGTTATGATGTTGTTAAGGCCCTCAAAATTGTTACGAAGCTCGTATCATATGCGTAAATTGATTTTGTTGCATTGGGCAATTTTGACCCAAAAGTACCAATTGCGTAAGTTTTTTTACATACGCTTTGTGAAACGATCTACAAAAATTATATTTTAAATTTTAATAGTATTCACTAAAAAAATAATTGTACAGAAGTTTCAAAAAGATCCGATGAATATTTAAAGAATAAATGAGCAATAAAAACCGTTTGGGCAATTTTGACCCATTAATACAGGATAAGGGTTAAAAAAATACAACTGAATATTTCCTCAAATTTCTTTTTTTATTTGAAAGTGCAATCCTTCCGATTAATAATGGAAAATAATTTCGTTCAAATGGCTGCCTCGGCTAACCATGAAGATGCCGATTTTGGCAAAAAAATCATCATTTCTGATGAAGCTCATTTTGATCTTGGCGCGTATGTAAACAAGCAAAATTGTCGCATTTGGGACACAGAAAATCCGCACGTAGACAGAACAGTCATTACAACCCTTCAGTGAGGATTACGACCTAGTTTCTTACACCACTTATGTTGTGTGTATTAATTTTATGCATGAGTCGACTCCGAACGACAGATTTTTTAGACTCTTTTCATGGCAATTTTTATTTACACTCAGAGTTTTTGCCAGAAATCTGCTAAGAGGAAGTCGCCGAAGAAACAATTTTTGTATTTTGTTTTGATGTCTGGCCTGGGGTTCGAACCCTGGCTTCATGTCTAATAAGCCAACACACTACCTACTAGACTACGGCGACTACAGAGGGGACCATAGAACATTTTTTCTGTAATCGTTCGGCGTGGTTAAGAGAATTTTTGGGGCAACCAAAAGTTATTGATAGAACGTGTCTAGATTAGATAAAACTCTCGGTATGGTATTACGACTTTATTAGTCGAAATATGTAATATCGGCATTATAACGGGACCTAATGATTAATCATATTGGAATTTATAAATAATTTGATTTCTTGAGACCAAAAAAATAATATTTGATTAACAAGCAACTGTTGTAGTTTAAAAGCCTTTATAAAAACTTTCCCATCTTTTTTGATTTCATATATCATTTCAGTCTACATACCTTCAAAAACTGTATCAAATTTCATATAATAAATTGACAATTTTGTGGTAATCATTCAATTTCATTACAAAACAAGAGCATGAATCATATGAAATAAGAATAACAACAGAAGCAACCTTTTTCAATGTGTTTTTTTAGAGAAGAAATTAAAATAAAAGGGTTACGAGAAAGAACATAACATTTGGTTTTATTAGAGTATTTCAAAAGCAAACCAAGCCAACCCAACCCTCATTTATATTGTCATTTTAGTTGAAAAAAGCAAAAAAAAAAAATATTCGTATATTTATGACGATAATAAATTTTTGTTCATAAATTCAAACAGAAATATTTCCTGTTTCACTATTTTTTTTTTAATTTTTCCATTTTTTATGAGAATTTTTGGTATGTATTTATGACTTTCGGAATTGTCAGGTTTTATGCTTCAGTGAATTTATCAAAAAAAGAAAAGAACGTTTAAAAAATGTTATAATAAATAGCAAAGAATGTAGATGTGAATGTGAGTGAATTGAATTGCTTTCCTTTTGTAGTGGTCTTTGTCATTATAAGAGTAAAAATATGTGTGCCACACAGCAATTGTGTGTTGCAGTAATTTTTATGTTGCAAATAAAAATGTTGAAATTATTCACACACTAGCTGGCAAACAACAAACAAAACAATGATAATATGAGTGCCATAAAAAACCCCTTTTTATTAGTTGTTAAACCATTTTTTCCCTCATTTTATTCACTCCATTAACTGTCATAAAAAATTTTGAAAATTGTTAAAGAAATTATTTTATTATTGGCTTGTTTGTTACGACTTTCAGTTTGTTATTGTACTTTTCTGCAAATAAACGATAAACAATGTTGAACTTTGACACGGCTTTTTGTTTGAAAGGAATTAGAAAAAAGTTTTGCAGAAAATTTATCGTGAGGCTCATTTATCGGTTACTTCGAATATGGCAATACTTATGCCATTCCATTCTGTCAAAAAATCCAGTATACTATCTCCACTGAACGTAATGAATCGATTTACTCTTGAGCAGCGTTGGGATCTATCAGAAATTTATTTCCAAAACAAACACTCTTAGTCGGAAATTGCACGAAAATTTCATAAAAAATTTGGTGCGCAGAAGGACCAACAGTGCCCGGTATACGCAAGTTTATTGCTGAAGATCGTGAAACTGGTTATATTGTTGAAGCGATAAAACATGAGCGTACTCGTATAGAGCGTACACTCGAAAATACCGAAATTGTGGCTGAGAGTGTGCGCATCAAAATCAACTATTCATCCTCCTTAAGAATTGAACATTTCACGTACTTAGAAAAGATCTTTGTATGACGCCTTACAAACTTCAATTGATTCAGGAGTTAAATCATCGTGACCATCCGCTTCATTTGCTCTTCACTAGATGGCCCAACGAAAAACTGCACGATGATGTCGCTTTTGCCAAAAAAATCATCTTTTCGGATGAAGCTCATTTTCATCTTGGCCGTATTTGGGGCTCAAGTTGTCTTACCAGAAGCCAATGCACCCATCATTAGTGACTGTTTGGTCCGTCTTGTGGTGCAGAGGTATCATAGGCCTATATTTCTTTGAAAGTGAAGGCGTTACATCCATTACAATCAATGGAGTCACCTATCGCACCATGATAACCGATTTTTTTGCACTCGCTCTTCATAGTATTGCTGTAAATGATGTTTGGTTTCACCAGGATGGTGCAACTTGCCACACGTCTCATGCCACAATTGATTGTTTGTGTCATATGTTTAATGGCCGTTGAATTAGCCACAATAATGATGTTAATTGGCCGCCAAAAAACTGCGATTTTGCACCGTTACACTATTTTTTGTTACGCAGCGTTAAAGAAAAGTGTTATACGGATTTACAAATACACAAAGACAATTGGTCGGAAATTGCACGAAAATGTGGTTCAAACAGTGTCCAGTATACGCAAGCGAAACTGGTTTCATTGTCGATGTGCCAAGACGTAAGCGTGTTCGTACAGTGCTTACACCCAAAAATATCGAAACAGTGGTTGAGAGTGCGCATGAGAATCTATCAACCTCAACTCATCATCGTTCTCAAGAATGGAACATTTCACGCACCAGTTTATGTCGCATTTTAAGAAAAGATCACGGTATGACGCCTTACAAAATGCTTTAAGAGTTTCGCTTCGTGTTTACTTAAGATCCTTAATCTGAAAGTGGACTTGATAGAATTCACAGAAAATTAATTCAATTTTTCTCGCTTTTTATTCATTCTGTTGGCTAGAAGTTCTTGGTTTAGATTGAGCCATTTTTGTCCTACCCCCCCTCTCTCTCTCCCCTACTGTCCTGTACTCTAACGCCAGCATAAAAATAAGATTTAATTCTTCCCTGCTGAAAAGAAAATTGACGTAATGCAATACTAGTATCAAAAATTCATTCGACATCATGAAATCTCATTCAAATTTCTGGTTGTTATACTATTGCAAGAAAACTCGTGGTGAAGCATGCTGAGATTCAAATATCGTAACAAAATCACTAATTAAACGCGATATAGTTCGACCCATATTAAGAATTGCCTGCATGAATCTATGCACTGAGATTTTTTTTACTAAAATTTGGTAAATTTGTCATTGTAACATTAAATCAAACAAAGTGTGTGTGAGATGTCATCGAAATTTTTAATTCATTTGATGCTATTATTGTTGATGCTATTATTGTGTAATATAATATCAATCAAATATGCGCCACGACATCTCTAGGTGGCGCTTATATAAAATATCAAATTTTCCATGACACTGAAACATACATATGTATGCATATCGGACTGAATTTAACCGATTAAATGTATTATGCTTTGAGAACCGCCGAAGTATCTGGATTCTTCGCATACACGTGTGACATAAGAAAACCCCAAAAGAAAAAGTGTAACTAGTTTAAATCGCACGATCCCGCTGACCAGTTCTCATCGCCTCCACTTGAGACGTCAATGCTTTCGATTCGCTCATGTAAAATATCCCATGTGGCATAAGCTGTGTGGCACATAGCGTTGTTATGTTCAAAACACATGTCATAGGTGTCCAATTTACTCCAATCCGACCAAAAGAAAGTTTCACCGATCTAAAGTGCTCGACTTCATTCCCAAAGAAATATGGACCGATTATGGCGATATCTCAAATTCCACACTAAATGGCGCCTTTTTCAGGATAATTTGGACGATTTTGGCTCTCATGTTGATGTTGATCCAAATATCACAATGCTGATCCACAATATCGCATTCGATCCAACAGTGAGCTGTATGAGCTCCTTACGACATAGACGTTGTGCAGCCATCGGCTGCGCTGGCTGGGCTATGTCGTTCGATTGGAGGAGGATGCTGCGGCGAGACGGTTATTTGATGCGGGAATCTGTGGAAGTCAGTGAAGAGGATGACCTTGTATGCGTTGGAAGGACCAAATATAGGGAGCCCTGTCATTGATTGGTGTGACCAATTGGCGTAGGCGCGAATGAAGCGGATACCCCTGGAAGGATGTGTTGCGACAGGCCAAAATCCGTTAATCGGGTTGTTAATGGCCAACTAAATAATTAAGTAAGTAACGCTTCATTTGCCACAAAACACTGGTGCTTGAGAAAGTCTTCTACTCTCTCTCTCTCTCAGGAGTTCTATTTTCTAAAAAGAAATTCATTCTTACAAATAAACCATAATTATATACGTAATCATGCAGTCATTCCCAGAGAAAAAATATTAATTATTTTCCCTAACCCACCTCTTAATTCTAATTTTTTTTTTCTTTTTATTTTTTTTTTTTGTAGTGGTTACAGTTGCATGAAAAGCTGTCAAGAAATTATAGACAATTTGTTACTGTCCTTTAGCTTGACAAAAGACAAAATGCCACCTTAAATTATTACCAGAGTTTAACCCTTTTTCTCCTTTTCCTCCATTCATGTCAAACTGTATAAAAGTTTTGTTGGTTACTAGACAACCTTTATTTTCGATTGAAATTTTAAGGACAAGGGTAGCTGCCATATTTCAGTTTAATTTGAGACATTTTTCAAATGTCCCTTTGAGGGAATGGAAAAACGTACGACAAATGGTTGTTAAAATTCGATTGTAACCACATGTGTTGATAGACAATGTTAATGTTATTGTTGCTTTTCAATTCTATTTGTATTTGTATTTGTAGTTTTTATGAAATCAAATGAAACAATTAAAAAATTTTAACGATACATTGTAGATACATTTGTTTAGAAAGCCATATTGGTTTATGGATAGTTGTCTGACTCATTGAATAACCTGGGAATTCTGCTTGTAGATTAAAGAGTTAAATGCCAGTGTGGTAGGTTGTTTAAATTTAATTGGCATGTTTTTAAAATCATTAAATGTTTTTCATGTAATTTTCAATTGATTGAAAACTTTTGTACTCAAATAAACATTTAAAAAATTTAAAAAATATTACTACAGGTAAGGGTATATTAAAATAATAATAATAATAATAATGTCTATACAGTGAGCGTCAAGAGTATCTGTATACTAAAGATAAAATTCTTACAATCAACAAACTCAACATGTACCAATTAAGGAGAGTGACCGAAAATATTTGTTAATATTTCGAAATTTTTTGGGATTATTTTTTTTAAATTTTAAGAACTGGCAACAATTTTAAAACAAAAATAACGGTAATTATTTAATATAAATTTTTTTTTGTAATGTTCAGTTTCTTTTGATGCTCAGTGTATGCATTTTTGTTAACAATAACACATCAAAGGCGGTATTTTAAATAACAACAATTGCAGTTTATTAAATCGCTTATATCGTATCGTATCGCGTATATTATCTAACACGCTTATAAAATTGACATGGGAACCGTATTAGATATTCTACACCTGGCCACATTAACGTCAAGGAGGCGTGTTGGTATAATCATTAATAATTTTTAGGTCATAACATGCAGAGAATAAATATGAGTGTGACAACTATAATCAAAATGTAAAATTCTTTGTTACAATTTCAGTTTTGTATGGAATTATTATATAAATTACACATAAAACTTATTGACTAGCACACATATACAACCCGAGTAACTTATTCCGGCCTGCTTAACATATCTTTGCTCCTTGTGCGCCTTTGCCAGTTGGTCACCTCAATACAGGGCTTCCTCGATTTGGTCTTTCTAATGCATACAAGGTCGTTCCTTTCGCCGACTTCTGCAAATCCTCGAGGCATCCCCTTCCGTTCAAACGACATTGTCTAGCTAACGCAGCCGCTGGATGTTAATATGCTGCACAACATCTACGTCGTTGAGGACCTCAGGACGATTAATGTTGGATCGGATGCGGAAATCACTACCAACACGCACTGCACCGATGATATACATAATTGGCCATTACAACCCTTCAGCCCAGATTACGGCCTAGCTTCTCACACTACTCAGTGGCGGGACCTACATTTTAGAGTCGACTCCGAACGACAGATTTTTGAGAAACTTTTTAATTTCAGGTTTTTATTTACTCTCAGAGTTTTTGCCAGAAATCTGCTGCGATTAAGTTGCCGAAGAAATATTTTCATATTTCGTTTTGATGTCTAACTGAGGTTTGAACCCTGGCTTTATGTATAATAAGCGAACCCACTACTTACTAGATTACGGCGACTTCAAAGAAGATCTCACATAGAAATTTCCTCTCGAATACTCCCAAGGCTGCTACATCAGTGCTTAATCGTGTCCATGTCTATAAGCAATAGAGAAGCGTGGGAAGGAGGAGCATCTCGTAGAGTCTACTTTTTTTGCACGAGCGAGGTTTCTGCTACTCAATTGCCTATTGACACCATAGTAGCACCCGTTGTCAAGAGCGATCATACGCGTGATCTCCAAACTAATATCATTCTATATAGTGCCTATATAGAAATTATGTACTTGCCGTATACGTATACTATACTTGTTATTATAGTTGTCGACAGCATATACTTCGTTTTGCCCTCATTTACTGCCAGACCCATCTTAATAGATTAATACTAGACTGAATTGATTGATCAGCATACTATAGTTTTTATTACACATGTTAAGATATTTGCTTTCCACATTATTCTGTTTTTCATCAAACTATTTTCGTTTTTACTTAGGACACTTGCGAGTGACTTTGTTGAGAGGAAATCATCATCCCCATTTTGATCGTACAATGAGCATGGTGGCGTTTGTAATAAGAGCTACTCTTAGAACCACATTATCTAACGCATGCAGGAATCAATCTTTTCGAGTACTGTACGGCAAAATCGTGTTTGCAAACTTGAGGACGCCGTAGTCTAGTGGGTAATGCGTTTATTGGACGTGAGACCGCAGTTTAAATCCTAGGTCAGATATCTCCAGGAAAAAGAAATATGAAAAATATTTCTTCTTCTCAGCAGATTTCCAGCAAAGACTACCCTCAGAAAATTGCCATGGAAAGTTTCTCAAAAAGTTTTCATTCGGAGTCGACTTTAAACTTTAGGTCCTGCTGCGCATGTATTAAATTAACACACACAATACAAGTGGTGTGAGAAACTAGGTCGTAACACTGACTGATGATTTGTAATGATCAATTATGTTTTACATACATAGTACTCGATTTAATGAATACCAATTTTTTTTTTATTTTTGGTTGGATAGTGTTTTAGCAAAACACTCTCTCTCATCAGATAGTGTTTTCAGGCAAAGTTCGATCGTCGAGAGATGTTGGCTCGAAAAATAACTATGAAAGATACAATGAAACTGAGAATGGAAAATGTAAGTATAAAACATATGTGCGATCCCATATTTAACGAAAATACTGAAAATCTTATGATAATATAGGGTGGTTGATTCAAAAGTTTAAATTTAAAAAACCCATGAAACAAAAATGGTTAGAAATTTTGTAAAAATTAAGTTTTTGTTGTGAAGTACAATTGTTCAAGTTAGAAATGAAATACTATTTCATTCATATGGCAGTTGCGGCTGTCCTCACAGTACCTCACTCATATAAGGTCGTAACTCAGCAGTGGTGTCACGAACGTTGATCTTCAAATGCTCAATTGACTCTGGTTTGTGGGAATAACACTTTTCTTTAACGACGCCCCTCAGGAAATAATCCAACGGTGTCAAATCGCAACTTGTTGACGCAGCAATTGACATTACTATTTCGGTTAATTAAATGGCCATCAAACGTTTGACGCAATAAATCGATTGTGACATGAGATGTGTGGGATAGTGATAGTGCAGGATAGTGCAACTGTTGAAACTAAACATCGTTCACATCAATACCATGAGAAGCGAATACAAAAAAATCGGTTATCATGGTGAGGTAGGTGTTACAGCGTCCTCATTTTCAAAGAAATATAAGCCACTGATGTATCCGGTGCACACGCCGCTCCAAACAGTCACTCGTAATGGTTGCATTGGCTTCTGTAAGACCACGTGTGGGTTTTCTGAACCACAAATAAGTCAATTTTGTTTATTAACGTTCCCGCCAAAATGAAAATGAGCTTCATCCGAAAAGATGCATTTTTTTCTGCAAAATCGAAATCATCGAGCAGTTTCTCGTTGGCTCAACAAAACGATTGGCGTAAATCGATTCATTACGATCAGTGCAAATAGTAAACTGAATTTTGTGACAGAATAGAATGACATAAGTATTTTCGGATGCGAAATATCCGGTGATTCAAATTTAAGCCGATAGATGGGCTCACCATAGTTTACACATCACACAGTATTGCATCCAAGTAGTCAGTCACTAGCAAGACCAGATCACGCGACACATTCGAATGTAAATCTTTTTGTAATTATTGAATCCTTGTTTGCCTATTGCATTATCCGATTTCTATAATATTATGCAGGCTGAAGTGATCGCTTTAAAAGGTATCAGATCAGGTAACAGTCTTCGAACAACGTTATGGCATCAGTATCTTACGCTTTGATGTTATTGATTAACTATTTCGAAATGCAGAAAAGCATCAACAATTTTTAAAATAAAACTGCAATTAATTACTGTCAGTAAAATTTACAACAATTCTGGTCCAATAAATTTAAAACAAAAGAAATTTTAACAAATGGCGCGTGACTAGACAAATACACAAAACGCTTGCCTTTTTACCTTTCTGCAGGAAGGAGGGAATAGATAGACTAGGTATCATAAATAAAAATAAATTGACATTCAGAGTTGATTTTCACGCAGTTATAAAATGACATTTCAACAGCCTTAGCAGCATCTGGTAGCAATTTATTTGATAGATCGTAACTAATGTCAAGGACAAATGATAATAAATGGACAATTACATGCACTAACACATGCATACATATACTTGGATATCCTTGAAAAAAAAAAGAATGACAAGAGAAGTGACAAGAGAGCCATAAAAAAAAATTTCACCACCACTTTACAAAATGCTTCACACATAATTAAAAACCAAATACAACACAGGGAAATAAAATTATTGTAAAGGAAAGGAAAACGAAAAAGAGAAAAGAAGGATGAACAATTTTGACAGGCAACATATTTGTCAATATGTCACTGGCTGAAGGGAAAAAAACTGCACACACACAATGAGTGACTTTAGAGGCGCGTTAAGGGACATGTAATGAAACGCACAAGATGAAAGCGAAATAAACAATCAAATGCCATATACCGGTAATGAATAACGTCGAAGGATCATAAATCACACAAAACAAAAAATATCTTAGAGCCGTTATAAAATCATTGCACTGGGAATTTAGTATTCTGCATCAAGGATAATGAAATGCTGATCATAAATTTGATTTTCCAAAGAACAGTGGCCAGAGCAGCAGTAGAATGAATCTGGATTGACCACATTTTTTTATTGATGTTTAACACGTCCGTACGTTCGTCTTTTGTCAAAGGCCATTAAGCATATTAGCGTGACAAAGAAAGGAGGGTTGCTATCTGTCTTGCCATTGTTTCTTCTAATATCCTTGAAGTGTTTGTTTAAAAACAAGCTGTTTCTTTTCAGATCCTGTAGCTTATTTTTATGCATCATAATTTTGCATTTACTATACTCACTTGACAGCCTAGACAAAAAAAAGAAAACCGGCAAAGGAAAAAAAAACGAAAGGATAAAAATATGTCTTCTACCATCTTACATACATTGTGGCGAAAACAATTTCATTATCTTGTTGAAATTTGTTTATACAGCGTTTATAGAGGGATAAACAAAATCATTGTCAAACACTCTTTAAGTCGTAAAAAGCTTTTATGTTTCTTGAAAAAAAAATTTTTTTGGCACTTTGGGCTTTAAAAAGCTTGTAATAAGAATAACGTAATGAGTGCCAGACTCTCTACTGTTTTAGGCGGAAGGACAATGTAAAATAACAGGGTTGTCAATGGTAATAGGAAAAGAAAATTGGATGTCAAAATATTCTAATAAAATTAATAGTTTGATGGCATTTATGTCATCAGATAACAGTTGGTAATGCAAATCTACGTGCATTTTGATATGGCAGGAGATTTTTAATTCATGAAGAGGGACCACAACAGCTAAGCTATAGATCACATCAGGATCTGTGCTTACCTATGGCGTCACAATGAGCCACTATGCTCACTCAAATAAGCTGCTGGTATCAAAGCTACCACTTCAACGCCTACACATAATTACTACAACCACATTGCAAAACGTCATAATGCAACAATAATTTTGATCTTCCAGTTTAATACCCTACATTTTAAGTTTGGCATTGTCTAGAGCACTGGAATTGAATTGAAATCGACGGCATGACGATTCATCATGACGACAAGAGGCGTATATCGTCTACATATCGGGAATAGTTGGATGAACTCTCATCTAATACCTCTGTATACCGAATTAGCATTACGTACTATAATATCCAGAATGTCAAGAAAAAAGAAGGGCTATAGAGAAGAAGGAATATAACTTATTCCTAACAGACACCCGAAAAAGTTTACGTACTCTACTAAGTAGTGTGTTGGCCTGTTAGGCGAGAGCCCGTGGGTCAAATCACAGCTCAACCAAAACAAGAACAAAACTGTATATATGTCTCGGTCTTTTGACAATGAATGAATGCAAGTTTTTCAAAATCATTCTTGAATAAAATTAATACACACAACTAGGGCGGTGATAATTGCTAGGTTGAATGCTGTCTCGACAATATCTTGGAAGAGCACTTTATAAGAGCCTCGTTAAGAGATCTTTCATTACTGAAAAGCTCATCTTATCATTAAAGAGCTTCCAGTCGATTAATTCATTGTGGACAACCACTTAAAATAAAAGATGATGAATTATTCTTCTTTTGACCATTTAGTAGCATTTGACCATGAGAGCAGCAAATTAAAATTTCCTGCAAGTTTGGCACAACAGGGATGAATCTAGTCATGTGTGTCCTACTTTTATGCGACGGTAGTTATCCATAGTGGGTCATACGAGTACTCCTTTTTATGATTCTGTTAACACTTGTCTGTAGGTCGAGTCACAGTTTGAGTTTCTTTATTTTAAAATATTTCAAATACTACTAAAGGGCACTAAGCAAAGCTTTCAGATTTGCTTGCAAATCATAATCTTTCCATAAAATACGATACTTATTATTTGCTCTGAAGTAGAATTTCTTCTCCCACCTCCTTATATTCGTTCATGAAGATCTCAAGCTTAACCCCAGCCATTATTGGAGGAGAGCAATAATAGAGGAGTTCTACTAACTACATGTCTTCAGAATTAAGCATAAAATCAGAATTTTTACCACCATTACAGCAATAAATAGCCAATTTCAGTCTAACGAGATCAGAGATCAGTAAAAGTGCTGAAGGCCACAAGACTTACTCTCCATATATAACAATAGATCATCATCTCTTTAGAATGACCGCCACATCAAGAACGAGTCAGCGTCAGTACCATAATCGGTGTCAGCTTAAGTGCACCGGCGGTCGGCAAAGATGATAAAATCCACCAAACTAACTCTCCGATTGATTAGATTACCATTACCGAGACTGTAGATTTTTTAATGTTCAAGCATTAAGACATTTTAGAGCGTCAAATGTTATAAGACAGTATAATCCCATAGAAGTCGCTGGCACATACTCTGAGAGTAATTGAAATTGCCATGAAAAAGTTTCTCAAAAATCTGTCGTTCGGAGTCGACTTTAAACTGTAGGTCCCACCTCCCACTTATAAAATTAACACACACAACATAAGTAGCGTGAGAAACTAGGACGTTGTACAATGCATCAATTCGACCCCCGGGTACTGTACTTGCCTTAATTGACGAGTACACGTCCTCTAACCTAACCCAACCATAAGCCCAACTCCATACAAAATGGTGAAAGGACAATTCGCGGTTTTGTTTCTTCTTGTGAAATCTATTTGTTGCGTTTTGGTTGGATTTACACGAAGTCTATTTTGACTTTTTTTTTACACAAACACCAACAGAATGAATGAAATGAATGTCTAGAAAATGTTCAATCCAACCCCCACAATATAAAATTGTGCAGCCTTCAAACGGTCTTACGCTTTAAAATTAAAACTTTGCAGGAAATCGAATTTTGGCAACTCTGCTTTGGTTAATGGCGGTACTTGTGCACTCCTCTCAATAAACATAAAATCAACCATAAAACTTAAGTTATACAGGGGTCTACACTTAATAACATCATACTTTCGTTCTTGAAATTTATCACTTTTACACATACTCACACGCACTTACAACGTACACCACGTATTCATCATAAACAAAACAGGATATAAAAACTGCACACACACATATACACATACACAACCGGATCTGAGGCGTAAATGCAACCGCGCACGGCGGCTATTCCAAAGGGCCAGAGGCCGGGATGAATTTGCAGAACTGCGTGAAAGATATAGAAGGTGTAGGACCAGCCTTAATGGGGCCATTGCGCTCAGCAAGAGAAGATGCTACAGGGAAATGTGCGCCGATGTGGACGAGAATCCCTGGGGAACTGGATATAAGGTGGTGATGAGAAAGCTGAACTGCTTCCGACCACCAGCAACGTCATGTGCAGCTAAGCTGCAATCAATCGTTGCGGACCTTTTTCCGCACAAAGCCGAAATTACATACTGCGTGCGGGATATGCGGTCACCGGAGGAAATCCCAGAAGTCAGCAGGCAGGAATTGGAATCAGTCTATGGGGAAATGAAACTTAACAAAGCACCGGGGATCGACGGGATCCCAAACATTGCGCTTAAGGCGGCCATTGAAAGTAATACTGAGCTGTTTAGACAAGTTTTTAATGCTTGTATTCAGGAGAGGACCTTCCCTAGGATATGGAAGAGACAGAGACTGGTTCTAATTCCGAAGGGTAACAACGCGCAGGATGCATCGGGCTACCGCCCGCTCTGTATGATCGACACAGCTGGAAAACTTTTGGAGAGGATAATTTGCAGGAGACTGGAAGCATTCCTGGGGGCAGAAGGCTTGTCGGATCGCCAATTTGGTTTCCGAAAAGCCCGTTCCACAATAGATGCAATAGAGATGGTTATGACAATAGCAAAGGATGCTATCAGTGGTGAGCGCTGGCTGGAGGGCGATAAGGAGTACTGCGCTATCATCACCCTGGACGTCAAGAACGCATTCAACTCTGCGGATTGGGATGCCACTTTAACAGCCCTAGATGGAAAGGATGTACCGAACTACTTGATGGAACTTATTAAGGACTACTTTAAGGATAGAGTGCTCTTATATGACACAGATGATGGCAGGAAGACATATGCGGTATCGGCGGGGGTCCCGCAAGGTTCCGTGCTGGGCCCAATACTATGGAATGTCATGTATGATGGTGTACTGGGGCTTAGATTCCCTAGAGGTACACAGATCATTGGTTTTGCGGACGATATTGCCCTGGTGATAAGGGGAAAACATTTAGATGAACTAGTGAGAACATGTAACACTGCTGTTGGTATGGTCAGGAACTGGATCACGGGAATAGGTCTCAAACTTGCTGATCACAAGACGGATGTACTACTTGTAAGCAGTAGGAAGAAGATAGAATTTATTACAATAACAGTAGGCGACCAGCGCATAACATCAAAGCAGGCGATTAAATATCTGGGAGTAATGATTGATAACAGGCTCACGTTTAGGGAACACCTGACGTACGTCGGTGGAAAGTGTGCGGCGACATCATGTGCACTTGCCCGATTAATGCCTAACCTTGGAGGCCCAAAACAGGAGAGGAGGCGGTTACTGATGAAGGTAGTGACTTCGATCGCTATATATGCGGCCCCTATATGGGCCGGGGCCATGGATAAGAAGACCTATAGAGCAGGTATAGAAACGGCCTACAGGAGATCAGCTCTCAGGGTGATTTCTGCCTTCCGCACGGTGTCTACTGATGCAGCATTGGTGATTGCGGGGATGATGCCCCTGAGGCTAGTAGTGGATGTAGAGAGGAGGAAACATGACACAAGGAGGGGAATGGATCTCCCCAGTCCTGTTCAGTTAGTGGATGACGCTATGCATAGATGGCAGCATGACTGGGTCAATTCAACCAAAGGAAGGTGGACCCACAGACTCATACCGAGCATAGGCGAATGGACCAAAAGGAGACACGGTCAGGTGAACTTCTACCTGACACAGTTACTAACCGGCCATGGATGCTATAGAGCATATCTCTATAAGTATGGTCATGATGTAGACGAGGCATGCCCAGAATGTCCCAATGAAAGGGAGACGGCGGAGCACGTTTTCTTTACTTGCCCGCGATATGTTGTTCAACGAAATTGTCTGGAGAGGACAGTAGGATTCCAGGTAACGCCCGATAACATAGTTAACCTGATGTTAACCTCATGTGACAATTGGAACGCAGTATGTGTTTTCGCAAGGAAGGTGTTGACGCAGCAAAGATTGGCTGAGAGAGCAAGGTCAGCAGAATTTGAAGGCAGCACTCGCTGAATCTCCACCCCCCCGAAGTAATACTTGATTGTGGTCCCGGGGGGGGCAAATGGTTGAAAGTGTGACGAACTAGGTTGGGTTTAGTACGTATGCGTTTAGCAAGCCGAGAGTAAGTCTTGCGGCGAATCGTGCACATTGGTAGGCCGGGCTACCAATGTCTTTCGAAGATCCCCAACCTTTAGCTCGTAAAGCTATAAAAAAAAAACATACACAACCGTAACAACATTTGCACAAGTGTGATATTGCAAAAGTAATAATTTTCTTAATTTATGAGCTTATCAACACACAGTGAAGAGGATGTCGTCATTTTTATGTTTCAATGCATGAAGAGAATGTATGTATGTGTTTATGAGAGCAAATATGTATTCACGCATACTATTACAGGAATATATATATTACAATATGGATATAGAAGAGTGAGAGTATAATTTTATGTTAAAAGAAAACAACAGCAACAAACAACATCAAAAGGATATGAAATAAATGTTGTTTGTCGTTGCTCTTTAATCATAAACGGATATACTTTTTATGATGATGTTCTCCTTACTCACAAATACATTAAAAGCAGAGTATATTCAAAAGGAAGTATAAAAAACCAGGAACAGTTAACAAATAAGTGGTTATTTTTTATGACTCTGCGCTCTTTAAAAACAAAACTGATATGTTTTCTCTTCAACCACAATATGGAGGATATATAAAGACATTGTCGCTGTATATTATTATGCATCAGGGATGGAAGATGTGAATTATTGAAATTGTGGTGGGAGAAAATTAAAAATTCTCTTCTTTTTTAAGGAGTAAATATTGTTCCGAAAATGGAAATGGTGTTACATCGTTTAACATTAAAATGATAAACAAAAGCTACAAAAACAAAAACTATGGACTTGTTTACATGATCAACATATAAACAAAAAATATAGCAACAACATCAGTATAAAAAATATGGATATACAAGTAAACAAAATACACAATCAACTATAACGTAAACACAACAAGTTTACATTTATAGAGATTTCGCCAAGGCAAAGTCATTCTCCTTCAAGAGCATTCATCAGACTGCTTACCCTGCAATATAAAAGGCAAGATAAAGCAGTCAATGGGATCAGTAAAAATTCAGTCAGCTTTGTGTGAAGACGCGTTGCGTGTGAAGTGTATAATCGTAGTTTGAAGATCTAACGAATAATTGTTAATGTTTATGCAGAAGCGTGTAAAGAAGAATAACAAACAAAGCAAATTGTTGTTGTTTACATCAAGTTGTGAAAAGTGGCACACGGAATTGTGCGAACAATAAAGAATTTATCTAAAACTAAACACAAATTCCTTTTTATTTTATTTGCAATCCACGAGCTCAATTCTAAACGTTTTTAAAAGGGTAAAAACGTAACAATATTATATTTTGTGCCACCAATTTTTGATTCGAATGCAGCATATATTACTGTTGGTCTACGTAAGGTTTATATTAGCAATCAATTAACTCACCAATAGCACAAGTGCCAGGAATACCATCAGTTCCTATTTTTTACTATGAAAAAGTCATTCTCTTCGCCGACTACTGCAAGTCCCCGCATCAAATACCCGTCTCGCCGTAGCATCCTCCTCCATTCGAACAACATGGCCTAGCCAGCGCGATCGCTGGATCGCTGCACAACGTCCATCTCAGCACATTGTTAGATTGGATGTAGAAGCCATCGCCAACTTGCATTGGACGGAAAATCTTATGTTCACTGCATATTATGATCACTGCTGCATCAGTGCTTATGACCATTCCTCTGCACCATAAAGGACCACGGGAGGATGAACGTCTTGTAGAGTATTAGATTTGCCGTACGAGAGAGGTGTCTAAAACTCAATTGCCTATTGAGACCATAGTAGCACTTGTTGACAAGAGTGATCCTGGGCCTGATATCAGATTTGGTGGTAATGGCGGAGAGAAGACAAACTAATTCCTTGACTATATCGAAAATAAAGTTATCGGCACTAATATGACATCCACTACGCCGCAATATCTCTACTTGTCGACAACATATACTTCCTTTTGCCCTCATTTACTGCCATGCCCATCATAATTGGCTCTCGTTCAATAGCACTAAATTCAGTAGTAACATCTCGATTGGTATTCTCTAAAATTTCAAATTCGATAGCGTACACAAGCAACTGAACAATTTTGTGGAAAAAAGTCCTTTTGCTGTGGACCCCCCTTTTCACACAACACTCTTCACGACGAAATTGAAGAGGTCCCATGATAAGGGATCGCCTTGTCTGAAACCTTTCACGGCATCAAAATGATCGAAGAGGTCCATTCCTGCCTTGAACGAGCTGCAGGAATTGCTTAATGTCATTCGGCATAGCCTTATCAGCTTGGTAGGTATACGGAGCTCAGACATTGTGGCAAAAACACGATTCCTCTTGGAAGGCTATCGAAAGCTGCCTTATAGTCGACAAAAAGATGATGTGTGTCAACTTGTTCTTCATGGATCTTTTCCACCGTTTGACGTAGTGTGAAGGCCTGGTGGATCGAGAACTTGACAGGTCTGTAGCCGAGCGGCTTAAGTCGTTCACACAATAAGCCCGTAAAAATCTTATATGCGATGAGAGAAGGCTTATACCCCTGTAGTTGAGGCATTTTGCTCTTTTAGCCCTTTTTCACAACAGGACAGAGGACACTAAGGTTCCAATCGTTGGCCCTATGTTCCTCGAGCCATAGTATGTAAATAAGCTGAATATTATTCGCTTCTGCTAAATATTAGACTTGAAGTCGCCGTAGTCTATTAGGTAGCGTGTTGGTTTATTAGACATAAAGCCAGGGTTCAAGCCCCAGGCCAGACATTAAGACAAAATACAAAAAGTATTTCTTCGGCGACCTCCTCTCAGTACATTCCTGGCAAAAACTCTGAGAGTAAATAAAAATGCCATGAAAAAAGTTTCTCAAAAATCTGTCGTCCGCAGTTGATTTTAAACTGTAGCTCCCACCATTCATGTATAAAATTAACACACACAACATAAGTGGTGTGAGAAACTAGGACATTGTACAATGGGTCAATTCGACCTCCGTGTACTGTACTTGTCTTAATTGACAAGTACACGTCCTCTAACCTAACCTAACCTAAATATTAGACTAAGCTTCGTAAGAAATTCTGGCAACCTTGACTGAACTCTGCATTTAAAAATTTGGCTGCAATGGCAAGATTTATTTTAAAGACAATTTGATTTAATTTAGAAAACGTTTGAATCCTGGGCAGGTTATGAATAATGGTATCACAATGAGATCAATACTAGCCTAAGTGGACTTAGCCTTTCAAGAATCTAGAATCGTAAGAATCTAAAATTTGTTGCATTTTTGTAAAATATGTACACACATTTAGTTTTCCATCCCTGCAATTTATCGCATACATATTGAATGTCATTTGTTTTGTTCTCTTTTATGATATTTTGTTTTTGTCTTACTTTCCAACAACAATATTTAATATATTTTTTGTTCTTGTTGTTGTTATTGTTTTTTATTATTTCGTGTGTTTTTTTTTGTCTGTTTGTTCATAATATTTTATTTTATGACCGATTTTCAGATTTATATCTTCAAATGCTCTTCCTTTATTTTCGTCATCATCATCGCACACAAATATAGCACGTCTATGGTATTTGGCCTGAAATGTGTGTTTTTAAATGCGAGACATTTTTATAACCACTCATCATAAATGGGGTCTTTATTGGTTCTATTGTTTAAAGTAATTTTATATCATAAAAGAATACATATTTCTTTTCATTTTATTTTCTGATTTCCATCACACGATAACTTTTGTATCTTTTTTCATATTTTCATAATGTCATGAATATTTAAAGAAATTTTGTATTCTTATATAAAATTTTTCTTTGCTTTAATGAAAATTATTATGAATTATGAATTATTATGATTAGAAAATAAAGGGGATAACAAGACAATTACAACCAGAAATTTCTTAATAATTTGTAATAAAACCTGAATGGAAATTTTAATGTTTCTTAAGGGAGAGTGCATATTACAGGTTTTGATTAGAGTTTTTAAATTTTATAGAGGAAACGTGTTCAAAATTAATTTTTTTTTAATATTGTAAGTCAAGTTACATCAATCCACGAAAAGAGATACATTTCCAAATATTTAAATATTTCCTTGACAGTCGCCGTAGTCTAGTAGGTATTGTGTTGACTTATTAGACGCAAGGCCCAGATTCAAGATTCAGACATCAAAACGAAAACATGAAAAAAAATATTTCTGCGGTGACTTTCTCTAAGCATATTTCTGGCAAAAACTATAAGAGTAAATAAAATTGCTGCTGACCTTGCTCTCTCAGCCAATTCTTGCTGATCATCGTATCGCGGGCAAATAAAGAAAACATGCTTCTCCGACTCCCTTTCATTACGGCATTATGGGCATGCTTCATCTACGTCGTGACCATACTTATAGAGATATGCTCTGTAACATGGCCTATTAGCAACTGTGTCAGGTGGAAGTATATATGTATGTATGTATGTTTTTATGTATGTATGTATGTAAGTATGTATATGTGACTTATCATCAAAATTTTGTATTTGTTTGAGCAATCCTTTGTGAGCAATTCAGGACAAAAGAAGTTGCTAATCACTTGCTGTTGGTGATAGCCTAGCAACGTTGTTCTCTAAAGAATGTGGATTGATGAAACCTCTTGCCCAAATTCGACACCAAACAGTCACTTTTTGGTATGTATTGGTAGTCGCCGTAGCCTAGTAGGTAGTGTGTTCGCTTATTAGACGTAAAGCCCGGGTTCAAATCCCAGGTCAGACATCAAAACAAAATATGAAAAAATATTTCTTCGGCGACTCAGAAGATTTCTGGCAAAAGCTCTGAGGGTAAATAAACCTGCCATGAAAGAGTTTCTCAAAAATTGGTCGTTCGGAGACGACGATAAACTGTAGGTCCCGCTACTCATGTATAAAATTAACGCGCACAACATAATTGGTGTGAGAAACTAGGCCGTAATCCTGACTGAAGGGTTGTTATGGCCAATTATGTATGTATGTATTGGACGTTGTTGGATCTCATTTGGATTGGTATTGCCGTAAATTGGACAATTTTCTTTGTTTACGTACCCATTCATACAGAAATGTCCCTTGTCGCTCAAAATGATTTTTCAATGAAAATTACGATCAGTAGCTATTTGCTCCAGAAATCATTTAGCGAACTCACATCGTTGTTTACGGTCGTCCTTAGTTATTTGTCAACAAGATGGGCATTATCATTTGTCAAACTTCGAAAATCCCTGTTTGAAGGCACTATATAATGCAAGTGGCACGGTCTGGGGCTTCTGTTTAGCCTATGGTGTAACCAATGCTTTGTGAACAAATACATACATACATAATTATTCATTAAATCCTTCAGTAAGGACTACGATCTTGCTTCTCACACCACTTCTGTTGTATGTATTAATTTTATACACGAACCTACGCCGAAACCTACTGTTTAAAGTCAACTCCGAACGACAGATTTTTCAGAAACTGTTCATGGCAATTTAACCGTAGATCGAGCGTTAAAAAACTGCATAATTCTACCTTATGTATCACATTTGATACATACTTGTAGTACATAGAATTGTCACGATTATTAATAGATTTTGTTAAAAAATTTAATATTTTAATTCATTTTAATAAAACTCTTTATTTACTACATATTACATTTTATTATCACTTTTTTATGACAAAATTTATGACAGAAAACATGAAACAATACCAAGCATTACTCCGTAAATATCTTTATGAAGATTGGTTTATACAAATATCCTTAACTTAATTTCCCTAACAATCACCGTAAGTATTCCATCATTAAGTATCAATTTTCAATTAAAATCATACATACTTACATAATTGGTCATTACAACACTTCAGTCAGGATTACGACCTAGTTTCTCAATTAAAATCACTGGAGGTATAAAACTAAAAAGTTTTTGAATTCTGTTGCTAAAAAATTTAATTTGAGATGAAAATATGCCAAAAAGGAACATAAAAACATAACCATCATTATTTAAATATATTTTCTTTAATTTTCTAACCTTTTAGACTAACAAAAAATTAAATTTCTAAAAATCTTAAAAAAGGATAAGGGCTGCTCTGAAAGTAGGATAGCTAAGTGCAAACTATTTATACAGTATTCGTTTTTACATAAAACTACAAGTTGTGTGATAAAAATTTTATGAAAATGGCTAAAATTTTCTAACAAAAAATTAAGATAAATATATTTTTTTTAGAAAAAAATCCTTTTCATTCGAATTTCAAAAAATGCTTTAAGCATGATTATTAAAGGCGTAATAGGTGTAGATATATCATTATCAAAGCGAATGATGCTGTTATTTCATACGTATGTAGTTGACCGAAATATTATCATCTGTAATAAAACATGGGACCAAACACATTTTTCTAATGTTTGTCTGTCACATGCGATAAATATGAGAAGAGCAGCAAGAAAGTACTAAAGGCAGTTTGTTCTGTTCCAAGTAGAATCATCTTTGGCGATGAACATCTTGTTGTCATGTTTGTTGCTGCCAATACTTTCTCCGGTTCATAAGACAAACTTCTATTTCCTTCTTCTTCAAAGCCTTTAGCAGCAGGAATATTATATATGTAATTAATATATAATCGGTCATAACAACCTTTCGTTATAAATTGGAAATGTCTGACCTGAGGTTTGAACGTTGGTCTGACGTCTAATAAGGTAACACGCTACATACTAGATTACGACTACTTCAATCAGTATCAAGAACATATCAAGAATAGAAAATTCAATATTTTCACTTTCGTCCCACACTTACATAACTTTCAATTCCTTCTCAAATACCATAAATAATGTATTATTTACGATAAAACTTCACAAAATCTTTGAAATTTTAAAAAAATTGCATACACGACACCAAAAAATCTCTAGGATAGTCGTATGTATCAAAAATGATACATAAGCCAGAATTATGAAGTTTTTGAATTTTGTAATCTCTGTTTGAAATGTTCTTTTTTATTTGGTTTAAAATAATGGCGATAATAATACTAACGAATTACAATAATATCAGGCATCTAACTTTTTCTGAATTGAAGTTATGCAATCTAAAAACTTGAAATGTATCATTTCTGATACAAAGCTCGATCTACGGTTAATTTACGCTCAAGTTTTCCGCTGGGAGAAGTCTCCGCAAAAATATTTTCTTTTTCACATCGTTTTGTATGCGATGTCTCACCTGGGACCTATGACACCGCCAGCATAAAATCCATACCAATGTCGTTTTAGGAATTTCATTGGACGCTCTTTTTTATGTAGACATTCATCCAGAAATATACCCTGCCGCTGAAAATCAATTTTCGATTAAAACTGCTCACAGCTCTAGAGCCATTTAACGAATTAAGGGCGTTGTTTATATGTTTGGGTGAATGGACCCGCGATCGCACCACTTGCTCTCGTCTAATAATCTAACACACTGCCTACCAGACTATATCGACATCAAATGAAAATTATTACAGGCCATGAAACGAAGTAAAGTAAAGTTTTCTAGACGGTGAAAAAGCTTTTCACCAAGAACGGAAATTTTGATTAGGAGCTTTAACATCTGGGTTCTGATGTCTGATTGTCAATAATTAAAGGGATTGCAGGACAGAATTCAATTGAAACGGCCTGAACTGATCCATAGAAAATGCGATGTGTTCCATCATTGTAATGGCAGACCTCACAAATTTTCTACAATTCTCAAGTGGGTAGTTTGTAGTAACCAAAAAATTACTGTTTCAAAATGAAGTCACCAGCAGCGGTTATAAATGAAACTTGGTTGCCTAATAGGATTGTCAGTATGAAAGACAAATTGATGTGGAGTCTTTAAAGTCATGAATCCGCAGATAATGTGGTTTATTGCTTTAAAGATGTGTAGTTTGTTTATCTTGTTTTATTAGAAGATAAAATTTTAAAGGCAAATTTGTCGAGATTTATAGCACAATTGTATCACACACATTTTCTTCTTCAAATTTCTTCTTTCAACAGCAAGTTGGGTGTGAACATCAAATTAATGTCCGCAGTCAGTGTGATTATCTTACAAACTGAAATACAAAATTTATGGGAAATTTAAAAAACAAATAAAAATACAGAAAGGACCCCACAGTAAGGCCATAAATTTTCACAAAAAATAAAACAAAGAAAAATTACAGTAAAAATAAAAACTGTCAGTAATAAAAACAGATCATTAAAGTTGAAACTCTAAAAAAAGGGTCTTAAAAAGTACCAACATTTCATTATACGGTTATAAGGGTAGCAGCTGTGGCTGTGGCACACACACATATGTACACACAACAGTAATGGCTGTGTCCTTAAAATTTACTATCGATTCCGAATGCCAATTGTTTTTATTACAAATACAAATAAATTTTTTACGGAATTCTTTACAACAATTTAATGCTTTTGACAGTTTTGGTATAAAATATAGGCCCCGATTGTTGTGTTTTCTTAATTCAGTACAAAAAAAAATATTTTGTTGTAATTAATGATTTGTAATTTATGGCATAAGCGTGCTAATTTTCCAACAATATGTTTCAATTTTTTTTTCTCTCAATTAATTCTTTTTTTTTAAACATAAATTTTAACGGAAATTTATTGGCATTGTGGCATAAATTTCCAAAAAATATTTTTTTTTTGTATGTTCATGTGTTGTTTGATTTTTATAAACATATAAACATATGATATGTGTCTTATACATACATAGGTTTTATGATTGAAAGCAGTTTTTTTTATATTTAAATTAATAGTTTTTCATTGGAAAATAATAAATCCTATGATAGTTTTATTGAAAATTATTGAAAGGTAACATTCAACATGATTCACATTTATACAGCAGATGCATAATGAAAAAACTACAAATTCTTGGAAATGTTAATCGAAAAATTTATTTCAAATTGAAAATGAATTTTCCATTACAAATTTCTAGATCGTGTTAAAAGTATTAAAAAAAATTCTAAATAAAATCTCTCCATTCTCATAATTTTCTAGATTGTTTGTGAAAGAAAACATCTTACAAATGTCCGCTCCGACTTCATACATGTACCTGTGATCAAAGGAAATACCGCAAGAAAAAGTCGCACGTTCTCATTGATCAGTTCACATCATTTTCAAGTACGTTTTCAATGCCCTTAAGTCGTTCATGTTAAATATCGAATTTGGCATGAACTGTGTGGCACATACTGTCATCAAAGTTGTTTAAAGTCGCCGTAGTCTAGTAGGTAGAGTGTTGTCTTTTTAGACGTGAGGCCACGGTTCAAACCAGGTCAACTCCAACGAAACGAAATATGAAAAAATATTTCTTCGGAGACTTCCTCTCAGCAGATTTCTGGCAAAAACTTAGAGAGTAAACAGAAAATTACCATGAAAAAGCTTCTCAAAAATATGTCATTCGGGGTTGACTTTAAAGTGTAGCTCCATTCATGTATAAAATTAATACATACAACATAAGTAGTGCGAGTCGCAATGAGCAATTATGTATGTGTGTAGCAAATAACACTTGTGGGTGCACAGAGCGAAAACTGCCTAATAAAATCAAGAAGATTTTCTCTACGAAGCGTTTTTGGAGTGAGGGGTATTACAGTAGAAAGAAAGGAAGATTTTTTCGTAGAGATTTCTTATTATTTTTATGTGATAAATCTTTTTAATTTTTTCAAGCAGTAAAACACATACATTTAAGAAGAAAACTTGTTATTTACCATTTTTTTACTCAAATTCCGTCATTTTTGCCACAAAAAATACAATCCATAGAGAAAAACTTATTGATTCTATTGTGTTTTCCTCTAAATTGTATAAAACAAGAATTTAGTATTAATTTCATTGGGCTAGCTAATCAATTTTTTCAAAAAGGGGTTTCTTATAGATTTCATTAGGCTACTTAATAATTTTTTTTAAGGAGTATTGAAATATTTGCTAAAACTTTTATTACCAACAGCGGGTTATCAAATGTACTTGTTTAAATTATACTTATTGAATTCAGAAATTCATTCATTCATTCATTCATATCAGTTTTACCTTTGAATTATGTATTTAAAATAAATTTTCTAAATTTTTTTATGGCCTTTTGTAAAATCAACAATTGCGAGATACAAAATGCCAAATTATTGACGAATATTTTTCAAGAGTGGCCACGATATAATGGTTTCTTAGGTTATAAACTTGTAAGTATTGACATTTTTTAATCTAATTTAATTTAGGTTTTAATATCTATTTTATTTTGAATAGGTCGAAATAGATTTTGATTTTTTATACCCGGATAAAACTAATAATTTATTCTTAAATTTGGAAACTTTTTATAAAAAGTTGCTTAAAATTTTTTACCTTGAATTTAAAGACCAAGCATCAAGAGAATTTTACGTACAATATTTATGTAATGAAAATATTACAAATTTTCTTTGAAATTTTGACATAAGCGATATTTTGATTTTACAGTTATTTATGTATATTTCTATTTAGATTCCAAGTAGTGTATGTACATGCCTCATGCTTTGTTACAGCCACAACGACTTAATAAGGAATATAAGCCCTCGATAGCCGATGCCCAAACAGATTATTGAAATTAGAGCTAATTTTAATTTTTATTATTACAAATATTAAATTAGTTTCTAAGTAAATATATCAATAAAAAATCTATAATAATATCAAGCAAAATCAAGAAGTATTATTTAAGAAAATAAAGGGATAGTCTTATAAAATTAAGAAGAAAATCTTTTTGAAAAAAACAAAAAGAGGGCCTAATAAAATCAAGAAGAAAACCTTTTTGAAAAAAAACAAAAGGAAAGCCTAATAAAATTAAGGAGAAAACCTTTTTAAAAAGTCAAGAAGACTATCTAGTAAAATCCCTAAGATTTCTCCTTGATTTTTTCAAAAAGGTTTTCCTTATAAAAATAATAAGAATCTCTTCTTGAAAAAAAAAAACATAGAGAAATCTTATAAACTTTGTTCTAATTTACTATGTATTTATTAGGTTCAGTTTTCTCTGTGTGTCAAGACCATTCAATTCAGGCCAAAAAAGTTGATAATCATCGACCTACAGTGTTCTCAGTTGACAGTGATGGCCTTATTATTAAAGAAATGTTGGCTTATGACAATGCCGTCCTAAAAATTACTTCAAACATTGACCTTGTCGGGATGCATTGGACGCTTTTGGATCTCATGTAGAATTGGTGTCGCCCCATCTTCGAATGTTTTGTTTGTTCACCTAACCATTCAATCGGAAATGGGTGTCAACGAGGAGATGATTTGTTGATAAAAAATTATGTTCAGACCGAAGACCAATTTTGATAAAAAAAAATTTATTATTTCAAATGTCATGCTGGTTTGTCAAAACAGACTCAATAAATGACAACTAATTTGACAGATGTAACTTCAATAAGATGGTCGCTATATGCCTCATCAGAAACTCAGAATGGTTTTATGATTAAAGTAAATAAAGAAAGGGTAGTCTATCCCTAAATTGGACATTTACATCTGGTATCACACTTTAGAGGGACAGCCAGAGCTGATAGGCAATGACAATAACCTCCACGACCATTGACAATAACCACTAGAAAAACGCACGTTTCTCGTTGCGTTAACAAACGAAATTGTCAAATTTAAAATGATACTTACTACATGACACCTACTACATGAGCGTCCAATACATTTCGAAAAAGTCACTGCTTGGTGTGTGTTATGGGCTGGCGGTGCCGTCGATCCATATTTTTTTGAGAACGATTTACACAGGCCATCACCGTTTACAGCAAGCTGTATATATCGATAATTACCAACTTCTTTTAAACTAAAGTGGATGACATGCACACCAGGCAACAGGACGCTGATACGTGCCCACAGCTCACGGTAAATAAGATACTCTACACGGGCGATTTGAGGCCATGGTCATTTTACTTAAAGATGATGTGGTCACAGAGATTGTATTATTTGACTCCGGTATACATTCGTTTAAGGATTTCTTAAGTTGTAGGTCTATGTGAATAATCTACAAACCACAATGGTCCTCAAAAACAACCCACGCCATCGGTCAAATCCAGCCAGGCCATCACTGTCTACAGCAAGCTCTACAGATCGAAGATAACCAAATTTTCTGTGGCCTGAATTGAACCATTATCAACAGGAAGGCGCTACGTGCTAAACAGCTCACGCCCTTGCATGTAAGGGTGACGTGAAGTGGCCACCGAAATCGTGCAATTTCATTTCCTTAGTTTTTTCTAGTGAGATTTTCTTAAGTCTCATGCCTTCGGTCAAATTTATGCTTCAGACTGATGAAAAATTGGACATTCCGGATGTGCTTTACCTAGACAACTATTGGTGGGCATTCGGCTTCAATAGGTCGTTCACAGTCTGTTCTAATTAACATAGGACGTGGTTAATAAAAGACCCTGCCAAATATGAAAACAACAGAAGACCTAACGATGAATGTTTTTCGTCAAGTAATGAGTTCAAGGACGTCGTAAGGTTTACCCCGTAGGTGTTCAAGCAGACCACTTGAAGGCTTTCTGTCTGGTCAGATTTAAAGCACTATCTTACTATCTTGTTGGTATCTGAAGTTGTTTATTCGGCATGAACACCAATTGTGGCATGTCTGCCCAACTCATTCGGTATGGCGTTTCTTTTATTCCATTATTACATTCTTTATTATCGTCTTAATGCCACAATAACAAATTTCCTAACTGTGTGTGTGTGGGCATTAAAAGATTATTTATTATCCTTTACAAGTTCATTTGTAATCATTTTAATAAGTTCATCCTTTTTTCTTTTATGACATTATTTTTCCTTTCATTTCCTGTCTTGCCTTATCACCGATAATCACATTTATTTTGCGAAAACATTTCTTTTCCGTTTTTTTTTTCTTTTTTTTTCTTATCCTTTAACCTCCCGAAATATTTTACGATTTATTTGCAAGCATTTAACGTTATTTTTTGTTTTATTTGTTTTTGTTTTATTATGTGAGAAGAAGTGTGTGCGTAATTTTTATGACTTAAAAGCATGAACATTTTATTATTGTCTCCAGGTCCCCCGAGTTATGTGTCTGTCTTATGCGGCATGCAGTAAACCTGACCCGGCTATGCATACTAAGAATTTGTGTTTATTTGAAAGCAAATATTCTCAGAATGCCATGTTAAGACCATGACTAGAAAATAGAAAATAATGCCAAATTTATTGCATAACATAATATTTTTTATGACTTTTTAGCATAATTGTGTTGTTGTATTGTTGACGGTGGTGTTGTTTGTAATAAAATATCGTCGTAGATTTGCTTCAGGAAATAGTTTGGTGAAGGGGGAAATTTTGTATAAAAAAAATTGGCATATATGTATTGGATTTAATGGTAATTTTTATGAGCTGTCACAAAAAAAGTATTTTACGTAAAAAGAAATACCGATTAGGCCCAATACCAAGCATTATGGCCTTCCAACACTATTTAAAAAGTATTTTGTTCTGCCAAGATCATAGAAATGAAATAAAAAAAAAAACTTTTTTTTAATAATTATTGAATTTCTTGGTAAAAGAATCCGTTACCGTTAATAAAGTTTAGCAGCTGTCACGTATCTTTATTCCGATTATTAGAAATAGCGCGCATTACGAAAGAATAACACGTGTGAAAGATTTAGAAAGTTCTGCTTGGAATCGCTGTCTAACTTCAAAGAATTTTCAGTTGAAAAAGTACAGCAAACGATTCAAACATACGAAAAGTTGCAAAAAACTTGTAATAACCTGCATAAATTATGGATATTACAACTTCAATGCGTCTACGTATTGGTTGGCCTCTTGAAAACATTATTGGGTTAAGCGAGGGTGTCACCAGGTCAGGCATCAAAACGAAATATGAAAAAAATATTTTTTCGGCGACTTCCTCTCAGCAGATTTCTAGCAAAAAAAATCTATCGTTGGGAGTCTACGTTCAACTGTAGGTCCCGCCACTCACGTATAAAATTAACGCACACAACATGAGTGGTGTGGGAATATAGGCCGTAATCCTGACTGAAGGGCCAATTATGTATGTGTGCATGTGAGGGTGCCGCTGAAAACCCAAAAATTTAATTCAACAATGTTCACCACAGCTTCACATTTTATGAAGCACTTTGATACGATTTTTTGAAAAAACTCTTTCACAGTGTGTAGCCGTGAGACCACGGTTTCAAACCAAAAGTCAGATCTCTTCAACAAATGAAGGAATAATTCTTCGGCGACTTTCTCTCCGCAGATTTCTGGCAAAAACTGCGTAAAAAAAATTGTCATGAAAAAGTTTTTCACAAATCTGTCGTTGCCAAGTCGTAATCCTTACTGAAGGGTTGTATGTATGCATGTTTGACCTCCACATTCTAGCATACAGAGTTCAGATCGCCAACTAGATATACAGATGATATATTATTTATGGCTAATGGAAAAGAACAAAAATCTCTCCAACATCATTCAAACAGGTTTCGTGATTGTCGCATTGACAGTGGGCCTGATGATAAGTTAAGGTAAGACCACACAATACAGTACGTTTCACAAAATGAAAAGATGGAAGAATATCACAGAAAATAATGGTAAAACATCTGCGCATAACACAGTACAATAAATTAACACGGAGGGCTTATATAAAGAGCGTTTCAAGAAAGGCTGGACAACCCAAAATCTATACACTGGACGTATGCCATGATAGTCAAAACGATGGGACGATTTTTGGGCAGGTAGAAGGAACTTGAATACAGTCTAGCTGGACAAAGTACAGAGTCTAGAGTGTGGAATGAGAAAGTAAGTAAGTAAGAAAGACTGCAAGAGATAGTCATGAAAATTAATGCATTGGAAACTATGGTTAGTTTGATGGGATAAGGTTGGGTTAGGTTAGAGGACGTGTATCTGTCAATTAAGACATGTACAGTACTCGGAGGTCCAATTGACCCATTGTACAACGTCCTAGTTTTTCACACCACTTATGTTGTGTGTGTTAATTTCATACATGAGCGGTGGAACCTACAGTTTAAAGTCGGATCCGAACTACAGATTTTTGTGAAACTTTTTTATGGCAATTTTATTTACTCTTAGAGTTTTTGCCACAAATTTGTTGAGAGAAAGTCGCCGAAGAAATACTTTTTGTATTTTTGTTTTGATGTCAGGTCTGGGGCTCGAACCCTGGCTTTACGTCTAATAAGCCAACACATTTCCTACTATACTACGACGACTTCTTTGATGGGAAAAAGTCTAATATGAAATTCATTAATACCGTGGCTCCTAGACAGAATCAGTAGATTTTCGAAAACCCATCGCAAAGGGAATAACAAAATTGACTGAAGTAATTTGGAAGCTGTTAAGAGGGACTATTTTGCGGTATAAAGAAAGGTCACGGAAGTGCCAGGATGAGAATACTCAGAACTCGTGGATATTTTTCAAGTGGAAGTTAAAATCCACGAAAGATGTGCTCAATTCAATTTGGACAGGACATACAAAAGACACGATATAGCAATACTATGTAACAGTTAGTCCTCTACCACTATTCTTTAATGACCTGAAGTTGAATAGGCTAGATAGACAATATAATATTACCATTCGCTGTATTCCAGGCCAAGCGGAAATTTTCGGGAACGAACACTCTGACAAAGATTGTGGAAGAGGACGCCGTTGATGGGTCCAGAAATCTTCTGTGAGTATGCTCAATAAAAGCAGAACCAAGGTCTTGTTCCAAACCAAGTAGATTTGATTCAATCAAAACCTTTGTTGGAAATTACAATAAGAGGAGGCTTGAGTCATGTATCAGACTACCAAGATATCAGACTATCAAGAATCTGTGAGGCATTAATGTAGAACGAAACGCCTGGACGAGGAACTGGCATTGCTGACATCGTTCAGTGAAATAGGAAAAGCTAATAAAGTGTGAGTTTAGTACAATAAATCGTATAGTTGTAGTCCTAAGGCCCAAGTTATGCATCAGACTGTCAAGACATAACATGAGGTTGAAAACCGGTCTATAGACAGTGCACTCATGGTACATTTACCTAGAATGATAGCTCTTTCGAGCCCAAAATGTTGATGAGAATTAATCATCGTAACACGATTTTGGGACCTAAAAGGCATTAATGCATTCCAGAAAGAAACAACTAGACGGGGAAGTGGACTTGTTGATATCGAGCAGCATTGTGAAATTTATCAATGAAATAGGAATAACATATGAAGTAATCTAGTAGGTAGAGTGTTGGCTTATTAGACGTGAGGCCTCGGTTTAAACTCCAGGTCAGACATGTCCAACAAAATAAAATATGAGAAAATATTTCTTCGGCGACTCTGAGAGTAAATAAAATTGCCATGAAAAGTTTCTCAAAAATCTGTCGTTCGAATTCGACTTTAAACTGCAAGTCCCACTCGTACTTAAAATGAACACACACAACATATGTGGTGTGATCGAAAGCAAAAACTTGAATTTAAGATACGAACGCTTATTATGAAGTCAGAAAAAAAGGCAACAAAAACAAAAACTAATGAAAATTTTTGAAGTGAAATTTTATAATTTGTAAATAACAGCATGTGATTTAAATTTTGCTATAAAATGTTAACTTATCTGTTAAACTGCTCTTAATACCTTAACAAAGCTACACTCAATAAAATCCATAAGAAATCAAATTCTTATGAACATATGGATGTATGTATGTGATTTAAAATTTTGATCAGAGCCTTAAAAAAATCATTAAGTCATTAGCCTATTATAGTTTAGTATTAGAGAGGATTTGTTATTTTTTTTTGTTGTGTTTGTTTTTTTGCCATTTTTTTCATTTTAATACCCTCATAAATCTATAATTTATTAATACCTTATAATGCTATTGTTGCATGTCAGTATTATTAATTGGTCTTTATTAGAATACAACAGCTTAAGCAGAATTCCCTTCGCCTTTGTCTATTATTACCCTCACGTTTTGGCAACACCCTTCTCTGGGTACACAATAAAGTATCGCAAAAACACAGAGAGAGAACACAGCACGATTTCTAAACAATGGTTATGATCGGTTAGATATGGTCACATATTTTTACAAAAAAAAAAATAAAAAAATAAATACAGGGAGAGTACAAGCAAATGGAAACGGTGTGTTTTAATGTCCTGCCGTGTAACTGTCTGCTTCAATGCATTGCAGGGTAAAAATGTATGTATTTTGAAACTGACATACATTTTTGTTCTTAATTTAACTGTAAAATTTTCAATGTCACATTATTTATGTGTTCCAGTACCAGTAGAAGGCTGTAAAAAATTTCTCTTCCCTTTTTTTTGTATTTCGATTCGATTATTGTGTTTACTTACACACGCAGTTTTAAAGATCATTTTGATATTTTTTTTTTTGCTCTTCATAGTTGGGATTTATTTATGGTGTTCCTATCCAATTTTTGTTTTTAGTGTTTGTAGTTTATGTGCCTATTGTATGTTGCTTTCCAGGCTATTAGAGATAAATGGTTGTCAATAAATTATGGGACATTTTCAAAAACAGCAGTGGCAGCATTACTAATAACAGCAGGCTATACACAGTAACCCAGCAGGACATCATTTGATAATTTTTAAATTTTTTTCTTCTTTTTCTGTGTTGTGCATTAAGAAAATCAATATAATTTATAAAGCAATTCAAGGCCTGTTTCATGAGACCGTCGTAGTATGCCACCAGCAGTATTAAGAAAAAAAATTATAGTTCAGCTTGAAAATAATTGATTTTATTTGAAATGTAACAGTTTAATCAGAACTTATTAAACACATGCTTACACCATTAATTTATTTTATTTTATAACAGACGTAATTTTGTGATACAAAGAAATTTTGGAGCAAAATGATCCCGCACGAGACTTAAACTTAATGAACACAACTGGGTAGGCTATAATTTAGCAGGAAAGTGTATTATTGTTATTACTGTAGTAGTGCATACGATCTATTGTATAGCCCTTAATAGATATAGGATGTCCCTATGTCTCCTCTCAACCTATTTAACTGACAAATTATATCAAGCAGCTCGGTGTCAATAAGAACAATCCCTACTTAGCACCGGATTTGTACTCAGGTGTTTCCTTTTGGGATACATTAAAGCCTCACAGGTTTCAAGAATGCGTTCTGATGATTCATTCCCATCAGAACAGACTCTGCATATTGGGTGCGAACATTCTGTAAAAGTGCTCGTCAAGGCTAAAGTGCCTTGTCAAAATACCGTATACAACCTCTAGTTCTGAATAGTCTGATGCATAATGCAAAAGTTTAGCTTACATTGAAGCAACAGGCATGAGGCCATGGTTCAAACTTTAGGTCAGTCATCTCCAGCAAACCAAAAGATGAAAAACAATTTTTTCGGCGACTTCCTCTCAGCAGATTTCTTGGCATAAACTCTGTGAGTACAATGAAATTACCACGAAAAGTTTCTAAAACAAAAAACTATCGTTCGCAGTCGAAATTATAAATACCAACACTCGTATATAAAAATAACACATGCAACATAAGAGGTGTCAGGAGTTAGGTCATAATCCTGACTGCTTGTATGTATGTTGGCTATTATTGTAATTGTTCCATTTTATATTCGCTGTAATTATTTGCTTCAGAAGTGGTTCGAATTCGTAATGTTTTAGCCGTGAATATTTAAATATCTAATGTGGTGATTTCATATCTCCAAAGAATTTATTATGAATGCCATAAGTAGCCCCTGCTAAGTGGAGGAGGCCGAGATTGTGTTTATCTCAAAAACTGGGAGTCAATCGATATCCACTGTGAATGATTTCAGAGCTATTAGTCTGTCTCATCTCATTTGTCTTCAAAATACTGGAAAGGAATACTTGGAAGGATTATGATAAGATCCAACCACTTTATTTCTTTTACCAGTAGTACTGAGCCCCTTGATGGGAAACCTTTAGGAAGCTCTGGCTTAAAAACAAATACTAACTGGCAGCCTTCAAGAATGTCTTTTCATAAGTTGGATCTCTATATATTGTATAAGGTTTTGATACGCACACACTTCATTTGAGATGCCACTAAGCCCTAAAGCTTACAACTGAATGGTGTTTATCGTATGGTTAAAGTGTCAATCCTCGCAAAATGAGGTGAGTTTCAACTGTACTTATTTAAGAACGAAAATATCAAGAGATCATTATTGATTCCACATCCTGAAGAAAATCCTTGGAACAGCGTCCTACACCTGCAAAAGGACTAAAGGTAAAAGTTCCGCTCTATCGGAACTAGCCTTGCTTTTTGGAGTTCAAAACCTAATGCCATTGCTGACTGATAGACAAATGAAGGCAGTCAATTGCCCATGACACCGGCTCACTGTGTTCAACTCCAAACTGGCTATACTCAATTGGCTCACCTCTAACTTTGTATTAAAGCAAGGGACGGAGATGGTGACAGCAAGGCTCGATCTTGACCTAAGTTGGACAGTGAAAATGCTGCTATTCTGTGAACACATAGACACATTTGTGTCGATTATATGGTTCCCCTAAGGGCTCTAGATACCTTATGATGTAGGCCAGTGTAACCTGCTATATATTTATTAATAGTTCTGATATTAAATTTTAACACTTCCCTTATAGTTCAATCCGGTAACCAAAAAGTGATTCCGAAATGTCTTCGTAACACTTTACCATTACTGTAATCACTTGTTAATATTTTGTCTTTTCAAAGCCTATGATCAGCTTTCTGAATGGTGATCGAAATTCTTTCGTTCTCAATAAATTGATTTGATCGAAGCATTATGGATATGAACCAAACATGTTCGGATTGAAGCTCTTTGCGAACATATGAAATATTGACAGTGGCTAGGGCATCGTTGGCGTCATTCAACAATTCCCGAGGGATGCTTATGCGACTTTTTTTGGTGGATATTCAACAATTTTGGAACGAACTTGGCTGCCGCACGCCTCCTACCCGAAATTTCCGAAAAAAATTGCATGAGGTAAGTGATTTGCTGCCATCCTTAGTAACTTCTCTATTTGCGATTCGATGATTCTATCTATGAAAAGCTTGTGCAACTTGCAAACATTTTTTCACAGAACACAGAGTGCTCTCACCGTATAACACTGTCACATATTCTAGTGCTTTTGAGCATTTAACTCCATTTTCTACACAAAATTTTATCTGACTTCTTTGATCCAATTTTTTCGTCAAACATGCAAAACACTTGTCTCTCACAAACAAACTTAATATGCTAGCTAGAAATGTGAACATATGCTCGAGACGAGTGTGCCAACATAAAACGATTACAACTTGAATGTACGTAATTCGTGAACTTTTTAAATTCACCTTATTTTTGAACACACCTCGTACAATAGCTACGAGCTATCTTTTTCTTCATTTATGACTGTATAATATTAGGTTCGGGTGCCCTTGTAGTCTAGCAAGTAGTGTGCCATACTATTAGCGTCAAGGTCGGGGCTTCGATTCCTATAACTAAATATAATTTTTGTAATTGTATTGTAAAAAATAAATAAATAAATAAAATAGAAATATTAGGAGGCAGAGTTTCGACGAAGCTGTCTGATCTGAGTCAACTACAAGTGCTGTTGTTATTGGACTATATTGGAGAAGCAGAGAACTTTCTAGTTTAACTGCCATTATTGGAATAAACATTTTTTTGAATAGAAAGGAAGTTGCAGAAAATTTATAAGTAAAATATAGAGTTTTACAACAGGGTAATTACAATATTCAATTTATAACAATTACATTTATATACATAAGAAAATTACACAAGTTAATAAATGTAAACAGTTGTCCATATCAGGAGCAGTCAGGCAAAAAATTATTATACATACACTTGATTACAATAGAACAGAACCCTGACAATACTTCAATATTTATCGTAACATCAACAAATACAAATACGTGAATATAAAGGAAAAGTCATAACAGAAAATTCTTAAATTTCTTTAACACTCAACTTTCCAGCGCCAGATTCGTTCAATTTATTTACTTTGTTCTTGTCAATTCTACGAAGATAAACAAATTTCACTATGAGCAGGGCATCTAACTTGAAGGAGATTATTTTGAAAAATAATTTGACTAATTTGGCTAATACATCTGCTAAAATTTTTAAGTAAATCCATTATACCCTCATAATGATTATTTACATCATATTTTTACAATATGTTGCAACTTTACTTTAAATCCCGTCATAAAAACATATAGTAAGACTCAAAACATTTTCTTAGTATTTCTAACACAGTCTTAAGGACTTAACAGTTAAACAATGTGGTGCAAAAGGAATATTGTTTTATTATACACTCGTATACATAGCAATAATTTAATATTCTTAAACAAATATTTTATTTACAAATTATATAATCCCTAATGATCAACATCGGCTTTAAAATTGAAGAATTTTCCAAGGAAAATATTTGTACTTCGGCTTAAAATATTCACACTCCTAGCAATGTATGCACAGTTTAATCTCTCAGTTTCTTTAAATGCTATTGGCAAACGTTTTTTTGGTGTACAGATTTAGTTTTATGGCATACTAATCGCTTAAAATTCTTTAAAATCCAACAAACAATTCCTTTGTGTTGTTCAGTTAACACCAAAACATTTGTAGGAATTCAATTTAACACGGGAAAGTGGCAAAAATCTTTGAATCGTTTTTCATTTGAAAGTAAAAGTTAGGTAAAGTAAAGCAAATTAAGACTGATGTTTTAGGATAGTTTTTCTTTGTAAGAATATAAATATTTTATGATGGATTTACGTAAGCCAGGATAAGTATTAAATTTCTGTAGCATTGCAGAAAAAGTTATTATCGAAGGCGGTACTAAATTTAGTACAGCTAACAAAAAACATATGAAGTTTGGAAAAACTATTCTTCGTAGCTACTTTGAGTACGAAACAATTTTTCTCAACGACATTCCCTAGCGGGTCTTTTATCAATGGCTTCCTATCTTAAAATTAAAAAATTCTAGTGTTTGTGAGATATCATCGAAATTTTTTATTTCTTTGAAAGTCCTAGAATATAACATCATTCAAATGTCCGCCACAACTTTTATTGGTAGAGCACATTCAAAATTATTCATTTTCCATGACTCTGGTTTTAAAATCAGGCCGAATTTTACCGTTGGCACAGGTTATGCTACCTTTAAAGAACTCTTGTGATTTATGACTTTAAAATTCCAACGGCATCAAATCGCAAGATCTTGGTAAGTACATAATCGATCACTACAACCCTTTAGTTAGGATAATGACCTAGCTTCTCACACTAATGTTGAGTGTGTTAATTTTTTTCCCGAGTTTAAAGTTGACTCCGGACGACAGATTTTTGAGAAACTTTTCATGGCAATTTTATTTACTCAAAGAGTTTTTGCCCGAAATCTGCGCAGAGGAAGTTACCGAAGAAATATTTTTTCGTATGTCGATGGAGATGTCTGACCTTGGATTTGAACTGTGACCTCACGTCTAATAAGACAACACACTACCTACTAGACTACGGCGACTTCAAAAGCCAAAAATTTGAAAAAAAATTTCACGGGCCAAACAAGTGAAGCTTCATAGCAGAGGTAGTTTCAATAGCAATAAAAGCAATTCAGAATATATTTTGGGATTGGTACGGAAATGTTCATTATTAGCTTTTATAAATTGGTCAAACGATTGCCTCTTATCTGTACTGTCGAGTAATGAGATTGAAGCAAGGGATTTAATTTAAATTCCCACAATATATCGACCATATACTCGTAACATGGACTGTGTATATGATATCATTATAAACTGAATGATTATGATTATATAATTAAATGATTATCATTTAATTTGTCTTTTAGTGGTAAAAATTTCATAGAAGTCTGTTGAAATAGTAGCTCAGAAAATGAGGACTTCTACACGAATAGGATAAAGGCTTTACCTCGAAAATGACAAGATATTTGGCATGAAAAAAGGTTCGCGAAATCATCGTTCAGATTAGAAATCAAACTGTACACAATATTGTTGGTATAAAACATGAGTCCGTATTCCCCACTAAGAGGTTTTAATGGCCAACAATGTATATGTATGCGTATATCTTATACATGAAGTAATGCTGGATTAAATTGGCAAAGAGAATGCCTTGCCTATGAAGTCGCCGTAGTCTAGTAGGTAGTGTGTTGGCTTATTAGACGTAAACCCAGGGTTCGAGCACCAGGCCAGACATTAAAACACGATACAAAAAATATTTCTTCAGCGACTTCCTCTCAGCAGATTTCTGGCAAAAACTCTGAGAGTAAATAAAATTGCCATGAAAAGTTTTTCAAAAATCTGTCGTTTGGAGTCAACTTTAAACTGTAGGTCCCACTTCTCATGTATAAAATTTACACACACAATATAAGTGGTGTGAGAAATTAGGTCGTAATCCTAAATGAAGGGTTGTAGTGATCAATTATGATGTGAATGCCTTAGTACGATACCGATAGTACCTACACCGTACAACTGTTGGCTAGCATCTCTTCTGAAATTGTTTAATTTACTTACGACATTTATGGTAATTGTATCACCAGTGCTCTTGATTTACTTGATTTGCTAATCGGTAATAAGAACCATGGGAAACCAAAGCTACATTGTCTTAATGGGATGCTGAATTTGTTCCTTAGTTATATGTATAGTCTAATCACAGTCCAGAGTATTATTTCAAAGAAGAAATAATTTGCGCATTTAATATACGCGAAGCAAAATAGGACTGTATACAATCAATACGGAGTTTAATAAATCTTATTTCAAATAGTATATGAATGAAGTGTTTCATTTTTAATTCGATATATTGGATATATAGTCGACTGTATGTAGACATTTTTCCCGCTGTTTTTTTCCAAATTGAAAGAGTTTTTACAGCCTTGTTAAAGGCGTTTACAATTAAGAATTTTTGCGAAAGAAGCGAATTTGAAAAAAAAATATAACGTAGAAATATTTACGAAAAAAAATTTAAAAATTAGCTGGAAAAAGTCTACGTACTGTATGTAGACTTTTTTCTTTGACTGTATTATCCTGTAAATACACACATGGACAAAAAAATAAATACACTAATAAAAGTTCTGTTTTCCAGTTTCTTATAAGATATTTATTGAAGATAAATGAAAAAGTAGCCAAAAATTCTTTTTCTTATATGATTTGTACAAAAATTAAGAGATACAAAGTTAATTAAATTATAAACAAAAATAAGTCTTCTAAAAAATGTTTAAAAACAGATTTCATAAGTGGACAAAAAAATAAATACACCTAGCAAAAGTACAAGAAAAGCATATCTAATTCATTTTTTTTTATTTTTTTGTTATTTGTAATTGAAGTTCACTAGTATCCTGTGTATCCACCATTATTTTGAATAACCTTGTCCAACCTTTTTGGCATACTAGCGATCAATTTACGATAGGTCTCCACTGGAATTGCGTACCACGTTTTCTGAACAAAGGTCCACAGCTGATCCTTATTTTGGAAATTTTCTTTTCCTATTCTTCGCTTTAACTCTCCCCAAAGGTTTTCGATCGGGTTTAGGTCAGGTGACTGACTTGGCCAGTCCATTACGACAATATCATTATCCCTGAACCAATCCTGACACAGCTTTGAGGTGTGCTTCGGATCATTATCCTGCTGAAAAACCCATTGGAGAGGCATATTTTCGCTTGCATAGGGCAACATAGTATTTTCTAGAATGTCCCTGTACTGAAACCGTGTCATAGTGTCGGAAATTCGATGTATAGGACCAACGCCGTTCCACGAAAAACAACCCCAAACCATTATGTTGCCCCCGCCGTGTTTAATTGTCTTTTTAGTAAAACGAACATGAAATTCTTTGCCTTTGGGGCGTCTTACGTTCCTAGCCGAGTCATTGCCGAACAAATTAATTTTAGTTTCGTCGGTCCATAAGACATTGCGCCACTTTTTTCACCTTCTGGCCCGGACCAATTTGAATGAAATCTGGCGAAGGTTTGCCGTGCCTTTAAATTTTTTTGTCGAAGCAAAGGAATTTTTCTGGCTATTCTTCCAGGTTAATTGGCACTATATAATCTTTTGCGTACCGTTCGGGATGAAACAATGTTACCAATCTCTGCAGAAATGGCTCTGGAAGAAATGAAGGGGTCTCTTTTTGCCATAGTAATAATGCGATTATCTGTTGTTAGAGACGTTTTCTTTGGCCTTCCACGGTGTTCACCTGAAGGTTGTTTCTTCAAGGCATTTTGTACAAAATACAAAGAACGATTTAAGGTTTCAGCAATAAAACGAAGACTTTTTCCCTTATTTCTCAACGTTAACGCAATTCTCCTCTCCTCGACGGTGCAATGCTTGCCTCGACCCATCTAATAAATATTTTTCTTTTTATTTAACAATAACTAAATGGGAATTTTTAAAAACCAAACGAACCTTTAAAAGAAATTTGTTAAAAACTGAAAAATTCAAAAATAAATAAAATGTATTTATTTTTTTGTCCAGACAACGAAAGCACTCCACGAATAAAAAATGCAACATTTTAAAATAGCGGATCTTTCTGCTTCTTTTTTAACTATAAATGGTATTGCTATATCGAACCAAAAAAAATAGCACAGAATTGCCATTTATATTTACAGCCAAATGAAATTTTCATAATAAAAAATGTAATGAAACGTAATGTATTTATTTTTTTGTCCAGGTGTGTATATGTATCCTGTATATAATAGAATAGAAATTATTTATTTTTGTTTTTTTTGCCATAAACACTTTAAAAATTATACAAGATTTATAATGCTTTACATGTGAAAGAGTTTCATGCAGTAGTTGTAAATCAGTTGAAAATATGTTCGTAAATTTTAGATGACCACTATGGAAATTATTCATATGACAGTTAAAAAACTTTTATTTTTTTCTTCTGCATGCAAATGACAAACGTTAATAACAATTAAAACTTTTTAATGTTTTTAAAAAATGCCGACGGCAGCAGCAAAAAAATATTGGCTTCAAACTATTTACAGAAAAACAAACCGCAAAACAAAACCTCAGCATAACACTAACGTAATAAAAAAAACCCATCAAATTGTAAACGCAGTTACAGGAATGACAACAAACAAAAAAATACGGAAAGTTTGACATTAAAAAACACAATTTTTCACTTAGAAAAATGCAACGGTAAGATAGTTTGATTGTATGAAGATGGACAGACTGGCATATGATTACCAAAGGAAAAGGAAAACTAATTAAAGTTTTTTTAATTGCAAATAAAAAAGAGAGAAAAACGAACATTTTTTAAAATTAAATTTGAAAACAATTTTTTTCTAACAATTTACGTAAATTTTTTATTTCAAACTAATTTTTTTTATTTTTCCTTAAAGGCGTGATAAACGTGACAGTTTTATTACACTTTGCCACATCAACTGAAGGCATATGTTTGTTGAAAATCATTATTATTTTAACACATTTCGTTAAACAAAACGTATCATTAATAACTTAAAAAGCAAGAGCGTAATTCTTGCCGTCTTTGCTTTTAATATTGACAAGAGAAAAATTCTCATTTTGCAAACCTATGCTACCAGTTGCTCTTTGCATTTATAATCAACTAAAGGCAACCCCAATTTCAAGTGTTGCCATATTGACAATAACAAAATACTGTTATTTGATTGGCTTATAAAAGAAAGAGTAAGCAGAGGATGCTTATGCTCTTGAAAGAGCAAAATACATGGCATTTTCTATAAGGAAAGAGTGTCACACTCTTTTCCTTACAATTACCTGGCTCTTTAGCAGGAAAAACCTGTTTGCTTTACAGCTACACTGTTGACAGACAAGACGTGCCTTTTGCTTAAGACGGCTAAACTTCAAAGATTTTCCTGATGGCGCATGCTTAATGATTGGCTAACAAAGACGCCATATTTGAAAATTACTCTGGTACCGTTTAACGGCAGCCATTGTTGGCCATCTCTTTCCTGTACGAACAAATACAAAATTCAAAACATTCAACCATACTTTGAAATTAATGAGCATAAATGAGCAAGAAACTAAATGAGAGAGCGTATTATTGTAAGAAATGAGAGTAGAAAACACCACTTTATTTATACGAGTGTAAGAAAAAATTGACAACAAATTCTCGTGGAGGTAAAGTACTCTAACGATGGACAAAACAGAAATCAGTTCGAGTTTAGCTTTCGCAGCGTTTAGACGTATTCGGAAGAAAATAAGAATATAAAAGAAAAAAATATTATAAAGAAAAATTGAAAGAAAAAAAAAAATAATTCAAATACATTTTGAAAAGTAAGAAAGAAAAAAAATAATTTTCAAAGAAAAAAAATCAAACAAAAACAACTATTGCTTACCATTCAAGAAAGTAATAAAAATAAGTGTCAAAGTGCTTAATTAATTAAAAAAAGAAACAGATTTTCTTTGAAACTCCTAGTGGATTACATACTTGTATGCTGTCATCATTTTAAAGCAATAAAAATTTATTGCTTCAACAACTTCTATAATTTGTGGATTACTTTACCTGTCAACATTTTATCATCATTACTACCAACATTTTTTTGTGGATTAGCAGCTGCATCATACGGGTGTTTTTACATTAAAAACCAAAACCCATAGAATTTTTTGTGTAAAAAACTTTTTTAAATAAATTTTTAAAAATCAACGAAATGGTTGTTTTAGAAGGTGGCGGTGGTGTTGTTACCATCGGTAATAACCAATATTTACAACCAGATTATTTGGCACCATTGCCAACAACGGTTAGTATTTTTTATATAAAAATTTTTTTTTAAATAAAAACGACATGAATATGGAATTTAGAGAAAGAAAAAAATTAAGGAAATTAAAAACATATTTCACATGATAAAAAAGTGATAAAACACCAATGCTTTGAGAGTTTTTGAGACTGTTAATACCATTAATATAAGGGAATTAAATATTAAATTTGAGTAAGAAATTTAAACAATGGTTTGGAGTAAAAAATAATCATTTTAAAAATTTTAATTGAAAAAAAAAGCGTTTTAGACATTCCAATACAAAAAGAGGCTTAATATCTGTTTTTTGATAATGTTCTTAAAGAAATTTTAATTTTTAATTGTCCATAATTAAACTCTACAAGAATTCATATTCATTCTTGCTAGCAATGCTTTTAAAAAAAATTTTAACACACAAGTGTACCCAATTAATTATTTTTGTTTTTAATTTTTAAACATATGTTTTAATGAAAATTTTTAAAAATTAGGAAATGTTTAGAATTTATTTTTGAACTTTTTTATTGTTTTAAATTTATTTAGCAAGCATATTGTCATACTGACAAACAATTGATTGAATTAATTTATTAGAAACTTGAAAATTATTGACTTTATTTTCCATTTAAATTTGCTACCTCTTTTGCGAACGCTAGTCTGCAATAAAGATTTTCAAATGATAGGAATAGGCTGCATAAAATAATGAAACAAGACTGCAGATAAATGTTTATGTTTTTGAGACATTTTAAATTGGTAGAAAAGATACATAAAATGTTCAATAATTTTATGTCCTCATACAAAAAGATTTATGTTTCTGAAACTAATTCTTGGCGAGAATTTCTTGAAAATATTTTAACACAAAGGGTTCCTAGTTAATTATTTCTTTTTTTTATTTTTAAACATATTTTTGCGAAGAAAGGATTTTCATTTAACTTTTGTTATAACATTAAATTCATTTTTAGTTTGTTTATTTTAAATTGCTTAGAAATCTTAGATTTGTTGTAAATCGAACAGATATTCACGTAAAATATTTTTTTATTTTTTACTCGTTAACACTTAATGTTCCGATTAAGGAAGTACGCATTCCTATGGTTAGTCTTTATATATCCATTGAAATTGTATATCAATATTATAAATACCAAAAAATTTAATTTACTGGAAGAATCTAAATAGAAAATTTTAGAAATTTTAAAAACTCATTTTAAAAATTTTAAATTATGAATCTTTTTTTAAACTTTTATTTTTGATTTTCTTCTTTAAAATCATAACAATCATCGCAAAAGAAAACCTAAAACTTTTTAAAAATAATAATTTTTTTATTTGAAGTTTTAAAAAACCGTTAAAGTTTCGAAACCAAAATTCGAAAAATTTGATCGAAAAAATAAAAATACTTAAAAAATCTTTCTGTACAATTTCTTTTAATTAAAAATTGCTTAAAAATTTATAAACAAAATTCAAAAAAATGATTAAAAAAATTTTAAAATCAGTACATTTTTTTTCAAGAAAAATGTACAAACTTTAGTAAAAAAATTTTGAATAGAAAAAATAATTAAAATTTAAAAGAATCAAATTCCGTTAAATAAACTAAGCTCCCCTAAAAAGCAAATAAAATAAAAATTAAAATGGCTTTTTTAAAAATTAAATTTTTTTAAAAATTAAAAAATAAATTTTTTAAAAATTAGAAAAAAATACAAAGAAATTATTTCCATAGCAAAAAATTCTGTGGTCATAAAACACGAACAAAATTATTCAAGATTAGAAATTTGATAACGTTAATAAAAAAAAAATAATAATAAAATAGGCACAAAAGATTTATTAAAAATTAGCGAATTTTATGAAGTTGAAATAAGTCTCTAAAGTGTAGATAGTAAAACTAACGATGAATAATTTTATGGACCTTAGAAACTGTATTAAGCGTAATACATACTTATATTTACACAATTTTATTAAAAAGTGAGATTAACCAGAAATAAAACAAAACAAAAATCTATTTTTAGAGCAAATAAAATCACCTACAGAAGCCGACGGCTTAGAATAGCTCTTAGGATTTAAAAAATCACAGAAAAATAAAATTAAAATTAAGAAAAACTACAGAAATACTATTAAAATTTCTTTTAACACAGTACAACCCCTAATGTTTATCAAATTATAGTCCATATTTCAGACAAAAGAAATTTATTTTGTAAGACACTAAAAAAAATGTACAAAAACGAACAACAGTCAACGTCAATTCAAAATATTAACTCCTAAGCATACCTCCTACTCATAATAAGAAAATAAATAAAAATAAATTCTTATACATCCATCAATTTCTCTTTACTAATCTCTCGTACACCATCACTCTTATCATTTTAGATGGACGCCAAAAAATCGCCACTCGCTCTATTGGCTCAAACCTGTTCACAAATTGGTGCCGATTCATCGGCCGTCAAGCCAATACTCTCAATGGATAAATCAAAGAAATCGGGTTCGGCATCTTCGGCATCATCATCAACGTCCAGTGTTAGTTCGGAAACAGGTTCGGCCAAATCACCAACACAGGCAAAATCACCAAAATCGGCAACACCAACAAATACCGAAATTAAATTGGCCTTTAAACCGTACGAAACGAATGTTTTAAGTCAACAAAATGTCAATACATTCAAATCGTCGGCAAATATTACAGAAGATTTACAGCAACGGCCTAGCTCGAAATCATCTTCGCATAATGGCGACAATACACGAGTGCCGTCACGTAATAAATCAAATTCAACACCGGATAATGGTATGAATAAAACACAAGATTTAAGCGGCGGTTCGTCCACACCGTTGGATTCTAGCCGCAAGACAGTATCACCGTCGGGTTCGCATTCTTCCCAAAGAGGCGCTAGTCCCATAGTCCGTTCGGGCATGGAAGTATTAAATAATACCAATGGCTCTGCTCAACATCCAAAGGAAATGAGCAGTATGGCTCAGGCAGCTGCCGCAGCTGCTGCTGCTTATAAGGCTGCTGGTGGTCCGTACGGTTTCAATCCTTTGTCGGCTTTGTGTTGTCCACCTGGCATGGAACAACATGCCGCTGCCAATCCTGCCTTTCGCCCTCCTTTTGCTTCGAATGGTTTTACCCATCATCATGCTGCTATGTTGGCTGCCGCAGCCGCTAATGGTGGCTATCCGAGTGGCCCTAATGGTCCGGCAAGTGCTCAACCAAATCCTTATATCAGTTATCAACGCATAAAAACACCGGCTGGCGGTGAGGCCATAGTGCCAGTGTGTAAAGATCCCTATTGTCCTGGCTGCCCCTACTCGGCCCATACACAACAAATGCTTATGGGAGCCCCCTGTCCTGCTGGCTGTACTCAATGTGAACATCAGAAATACGGCATGGCCGCCATGATGGGTGGTGCCGGTTTGCCTCCAGGTCATCCTTACTCACAGGCCGCCGCTGCTGCAGCAGCTAGTGCTGCTGCTGCTCGTTCCGCTCCCTATGTATGCAGTTGGGTAGTAGGCGATGCCTATTGTGGCAAACGTTTCCAGACGTCCGATGAACTTTTCTCCCATTTAAGAACACACACTGGTAATCTCTCAGATCCTGCTGCGGCTGCTGCTGCTTTAGCTCAATCACAGGCACAATCACTGTTGGGTTCATTGTTTCCGCCATCGGCCTTAAGAGCTGGTTATCCCACACCTCCATTAAGTCCCATGTCAGCTGCTGCTGCCGCCGCCCGTTATCATCCCTATGCTAAGCCACCAAGTGCTTTGGGCGCTGGTGGTCCCTCGCCTTTTGGTGGTCCCGGCTTTAATCCTGCAGCAGCTGCTGCTGCTGCCGCTTTGGGTCCCTACTACTCACCATATGCCATGTATGGCCAACGTATTGGTTCGGCTGCTGTGCATCAATAAATTCCATAAGGCTGACAACCCTCGTTACCATTAATGCAACGATTAGAGGGTATAGGACTAAAACAAAACGCAAACCATCTCATGAAGAAAATACCAAAAAAAGAAAAAAAACAGAAAGAAAAAACACCAGAGAGGCAGAGTTACTGATTATTGATTGAGACATGCATGCATGAATGAAAACCAAGTTTTAAGCTCCTTGAAAAGGAAACAAAGGAGTCACAAGATGAGTCAAGTCGTTGACTTCGGTCTAACATAAGGCGATAAACCAAGGGCCGATTGGTTATACTGTGATACTAAACTGTAGTTGAGCGCTAGTTTTGTTAGTTTTAATTCATAAACGTAAACTTAAAAACCGTATATAATAATAATTACAATAAAAACAACAACAAAACAAGAAGAAGAAGATAAAAACAAACAATTTTAATTAATTCAAATTTTGTTTTTTCTTGTTATATAAGGCAGCCAAAGCATTAAAAATTTTCAATTCTAAAAAAATTTAAAAAAATAATCCCAAAACTTCCAAAATTAATTCGTGCTTGATGTGAAAAAACAAAACAAAAAATAAACAAAAAAAATGTTAAAAAAATTTTTAATTTTATACTTATTTTTTCTATTGTTTTAATTAAAAAAAAAAAAAAAACAGAAATTAAATAAAATAAATTTATTTTTTAAAACATCTTTAGTTATTTAGTTCATAAGTTTAAATGTGTAAAATTCAAATGTAGTCTGTAATCAATCCCCTTAGATTTGCTACTTCTATAACAAATGAATGAATATAAGAAAACAAAAATTAAAAAAACAAATACAAAAAACACATGAGTTTTCATTTTATTTGTAAAGGAAATCGGAAAATTGGAACTTTATTTCAAAATCTTTTATTCCAACGTTTAGGGGGAGCTTACGAAAATATAGACGTGATGCGCCATATCTTATTAAGGTTGGCCACTTAATTTTTAAGTGTTTCCACAACACTCTAAAATCAATCAAATAAAAAAACTGATAAGGAGGGCTTTAATAGAAATTCTACCATATCTACACACTATTAAGTGATTTTTAAAAACATATCAATCAATCCATCAATCAAATAGTCAAATTGATGGACGTTCATAAGTTCAAATAAAAATTTTCAATTTTAGCGCGTCTGTTTTGTTGTCCGTACAATGTATTTGAAATTCAAATAATTTCAATGATGATGAAAACGTTTTGATGTATCACTTGTAATCAATCACCAGGCACATGAATGAAGAAAACAATAGTTTTGTGTATTCACAATTGGGGGAACACTTAGTTCTGTAATGATAATTAAACATTAAAATTTCTTCCCGGGTACTAAAGTTGTTGATAAATTCGTATTTAATAAACATTCTTGGCTTGCTTGCATCAATCTTGTTAATTGTTGACTCTACAGATAAATGTCAATCATTTTCCATTTCAATGCTACTGTATTACGGTTTTTAGTATCAATCTTGGTTTTGCCTTCTTTGGGAAGCTACAATGTGATTATTTCATTATCTTTTTCGCATAAATTTTGTTAAACGTGGTTTATCCTAATTACGTGCTCCAGAAATGGTTGAATTTCATTTACTTTTACTAACGACTTTTGGTTTGAGGGACCGAAGGTTCCCCATGGGACCCTTTGATGGCTCAAAGATGAGTGACAGAGTAGTCTGTGGTACCTTTATTAAGGGCCCTGATATTAAACTTTCTCTGCAGTGTTTTCCAAGCAGAGGCGGCGCATTGCTTTTTAAGTAGCGGGATTTTCCTGAAAATCTCCAGATTTACTCGGCTAAACAGCCTGCGATCAAGTTCCTAGCGAACGAAGTTTCAACGTTCTTCCAGGTCAATGAAATTCTAGGGTCTCTTTGAGAAATTTCGGATCATACAAAGGTATTTCTTATGTGGGTTCTGAGGCACAAGGATATCGTTGGAAATTGCATTGCTAATGTACTGGCTAGGGCCGTTAAAGAGCTTGAAATCGGGATTGTTTTCTCTAGGGAATGGTTGATGCCGGGTAGAATTAATTGTGGTATCACAATAGGCCTAAATGCTGGCCTAGGTGGGACCTCTTCCCTCGAGGATGTAAATCACTTGACATCCTAACATTGAGCCTTTTGTGTATCCTGCTTTCGTTAAATGCATAATAAGTGTTTGGTAAGGAATACCAAGTTCCTCAGCAAGAACTGGTACTGCTCAATTTTATACCATGACTTTATTGACTTTTTAATAACAAGTAAATCAGAGCGCAACAAAAAATCCAAAAGTGATTTGGGCGAAAAGCACAACACACAGTCAATAGCCCATGTATTATGTGAAAAAAGGAATTAAGTTCTTGTACCATATGATTCCAACAAGACAGTGCAAACAATCATATGTGAGGCGAGTTTAGTGAGCAATTAACTTCACACTTTTGAACAGTCCAGTTCGTGTGGTGATATGTGTAGTCTTTTGTTCACAAGGACAAGCCTATCACAATTTCGGCACTGAAACAGAACACTACAACGAATTTGCGATGATACTAATTCAATCCAGACATACACTTTGTTTTATTTAAGTTTAAGGATAGGAAACGGTTATTGAAAGACACGATAATATAAAAGCATAGGTATGGTGAGATTATGCTTGACGTTCGAAGTTGTGGTTGAGAAGGGAATCACAGATAGAGATTGGGGCAATGAGTCTCTCTTATATATTTTATTTCGCATTAACTCCCGAGTGGCTCCTACATAGAACTGTTTGCACCACTTACTCAAGGGATTACTTATATGCCAGATCAAAGTAACCAAAAAACTACAAATGCCTATTGTACCAAAGATCTGTAATTCCTGCAATTCTTCTCTCAGCAATCAAGACAATTTTATGATGTTGAAGACTTTACCCATATCACCTTTGGATAGACAACTACTGTGGATAAGTCTTCGTGCCGATCGTTAGCTTCTTACTTAGCATTACAGCTTCTGCAACAGCCGTTAGATTGTATTCTCACTCTTTGAGCTTACGAGAGTTTACATTGTTCTTCAGATGAATTCAGGGGAGATTTGTCTGGAATCGTGTCTTCCACAAAAGATAAAATTTTAATCGTATATTTAGTTTTGATTAGCGGGTAGCTTGCCGTTCGCTCGGTGGTTGATATGACCTATTGTATTACTTATGAACCTATTGTGTCTTTTCAATTACCCATTTTCACATTCAAATGGTATATATTTCCAGGCAGTTTGCGAGAGGACCTCTTTGCAGCAGTTTCCATTTGGAATGAGCATCTGCTCAGTTGGTCATAAAAGACCATATTAATTAACCGTTATGGAAGAATAATGGTTGGTGTCCTTAGTATGTTCAAGAAGACTTTGCTTTTAAATATATTTTTCTCGCACTCATAAGTACTCATGAAATTTTGAATATAAGTGAGTCAACAATATTGGAATTAAACTACTCGCTATTCATTCGTACTCTCCTACAACATTGATTTAGAAATACAGGTTGCAATGAGTATGAGTATAACGTTGACATCAAACTCATACCATTCGAAATATGTTTGATTCATAAGCCTACTCATTCAGATTCATAAATTTAGTAAAATACTTATAATACTCATAATGATTCGAGTGTTTCGAATCATTGATCAAAATTTACAGTCTTAGTTGTTGTTGTATTTACAAAAAAGAAAAAAGACACTTAAGCAAAAAAGACAGAGCAGCAAGCAGAGCAAACACACAACCTATTAGTGAGTATTTTAGTGATCATACGCGAATCATACTTATTTTGTGATTCTTGTAAATGTTGAATTATCGACAGTCGAAATCAACAACATCGTGCGTATAGTTGAGTATGAGTACGATGAGTACTTCAAATTTTGAATATGAGTAGTATGAGTATAAAATTAAAATAAGTATGTATGAATGCGAATAAGTATCAGAAATTATGAGTATGATTCGATTCTACTCATCTTTTTGAATACTCATTGCTGATCTCTGGCACGTACGTAACAAAGCGTATAAGAGAGCGATGATCAGAATGCTCAGATGATCAGTCTCAGAAGTTGTAATGGAAATGAAAAGCGTAGAATAGTTGAATAACCAGAGATTTTTAATTGCTCAGCCATCCTAACATATATCACATTTCAATTACCACCCCCTTGGTGTTAATATAAGTTTTTATTATTATTGTTATGAATATTATTATTGAGACACAATAACTTTGAATATTAAATTTCATTATATTTCAATTATTTCAAATATTTTAAAATAATTTTTATTTTTTTTTATCAAACGATAAAAATATTTTATAAATTATACTTAAATGGAGACAATTTTATTATTATTGTTAAATTTTATTATTATTATTATACCATGTGGCTAATTCGAAATGAGAAAATTGTTCGTCACATGTTTTTTATACAAATATTTGTAGGTTTATTAATATTTATAAATTATTTTTTATTATTTTTTTTTAAAGATCTCTATAGAATTTTAATAGAATGTGAATATTTTTTATTATTATTGTTATTAATATTATTATTAATATGTGTGTTGAAAAGCATATTGTATAGTTTTTGTTTAAGTTAATAATTGTCAAGTGTTTTCAAATGTACTCGTATGTCCCCCAACAGCAGCGCACTGATTCACAATATATTGTACGTAACTTTTTTAAATCGCTTTTAATGCCATTGTTTAGCTTATTGCCGAGCAATTTGTTTTGTTTGTCTTGTTGTTTTTAATGCCAACGAAATAGTGATGAATATATTAAAAAATTATAAAAAAAACATATATCAGCCTTATTACTAAATAATTCTTTTGTTAAATTAATTTTTATCGTTTTTTTGTTCTTTATTCCTCTACGATACAACATGTAAACGAACAAACATTTCATACAACTGCTCAGTCGTAAAGTGATTGAAACTTATGTATATGAATAGACAATTTTTTTTGTCTTGCCTACGAACAGCAACACTACATGATTGAACGTGAGTGAGCACGTTTGTGCCTGTATAAACAGTGATTGTGAGCAAGTGTGCTGTGAGAATAGTGTGCTGTTGTTTGTGTAGCGATCATAACAACTGGCTCGTTGGTCTAGGGGTATGATTTCCGCTTAGGGTGCGGGAGGTCCCGGGTTCAAATCCCGGACGAGCCCAAGTGAATTGAATTTTTTTTGTAAATTTTTTTTTTTTAATTTATTATTCAATAATTTTTATTTATTAACAGTTAATTAATATGACTTCCATAAACTTTTCTAAGAACCTGTAATGAATTTAAATTTTCCTTTTGCCATCAGTTTCAAATAAAACATAACTGCCTTCAAAGTAAGAAGTCCCACTTACGCCTGCATTTAGGCCCATAGTGATATCACAATTAATTCTATCCTGGGTCAAACATTCCCTAGACAAAAACATCCCGAGTTCAAAATAAACGTTGCTATTGCACCAACCTTTATTTTCGAGAGCTCGGTCAACGACATCAGAAAATTTTAGGTCAGAAACCTCCGCCTCCCCTTGGCAAGAGCAGAACACTGACACATAAGGTGAAAGACAATCTCTTCCTTCTCCTTAGACCCACAGCTCCTGCAGAAGTCCTTAGTTGGAATGAAGAGTTTTCCAGCATGCCTACAGAAGCGACAATGCCCCGCAAGGATTGTCATTGTGCGATGGATGGCAATACCATTTAAGACGAGAAGTGAGAGAGTCTACTTGCAATCCATACTCAGATATTGCACGTGGTCTTCCGCTGCCAATGAGATTAGCTTTATCCAGTTTACGATTGTCATAATCGTCCATAGTTTGAGTCCTTTGGTTCAGTATATTATCGATCAATAACCGTATGGCGACGACGAAACGAAGGATATGTACAAAACCCTCGCCGCTGAGAGTGTACAAAAGAATCAGAGGCAATCGATTCCGCGAAATTGGTCTTTCGCATACCATAGGTTAGAGGACTTGTACTTTTCAATTAAGACAACTACAGTACCCGGAGGTCGAATTAACCTATTGTACAAGAATACCATAACTTGAAGATTTTTGTGTCGTAGCTTCTGTCTGCACCTGTACAAAATTCACCAGATTCAGGGACTGGAGGTAAATGAGTATAGGTAACGACGATTTTTTGCGATGAGGCTCTAAATGAATGGGTATGTGAAAAGAAAATTACGGAATTTGGGCCGACCGCAGTTCAAGAAGGTCCAAAGTATTCCGAAGAATTCACTGTCAGTCGTCGGTTCTAAACTAGGAAGTGCTCTCTGTTCATATTTGCTTGAAAGTGATTTTGTTCAGGCCAGTGCTGTCAGAAGGGACCACGATAGGCCGATGATTATCAACTTCTTTGGATGATATGGATTCCATGATACATGATTTCAACTGGAAGGCCCGAAGTTTCGCACAGCCCATGCTACATTCGATATTCTGCACGAACGATATGAGACCATTGTCATCTCATGATGAGTTGACGTGAACTGGCCACTGAGATCGAGCGAAGTGACTCAGTTAAACTTTTTCTTGTGGGGTTTTCTTAACTTGCAGGTATTTGTGATTAAGCTACAAACTAAAGCCGTATGAAAAATGGACATAGTGCTTGTCGTCAGTCTAATTTAGTTTAATTTTAGAGCTGGAGTCATGGAAGAGAAGAACGTAGATTTCACTTTGAATAGCTATAGCTTAGACGAAATTGATACAATTTTCCTCACAATTTCTAAGATTTTTTTCCTTGGCAAGTCAAAATTTGCTGTTAGGCTCCAACTCCTGGTTGAATTTGACCGCTTAGAATAGTAAAAGTTTGCACTTCCTTAGCAATCCCATTTAAAGAAAATGATGTGATTGCTGCGCGGGATGCTGGGAGTTAATGACCAGGCTCATGATTGAAATAAATTCGATCACGGATATGTACAAATTCATCTCGATTGTACGAGTTTTGATCATGAGTCCCCTATACAATTTGTCTTATATGTGCCTTCGCTTTAAGGAAATTAGCACAATGTCATCAGCATAAGTCAGAACCTTAAAAGTGGTCCATATGAATGGAGTACCAGAAAATACCACTTTTGATGGTGGTTTATAGTCAGTTTGTAATTGTTCAGAGCAAATCGTTGAATAGTACCATAAATATAAAATGGGAAAGAATGCATCCTTGTTAGACAACTGAACAAAATCACAGTAGTATATTAGGTAGTACCTTGGCTTATTAGACGTGAGGCCACGGTTCAGTGTTATACATGAGTGTGTAAAGTCGACTCCGAATGGCAGATTTGTGAGAAACTTTTCCTGGCAATTTTATTTATTAGGGTTTTTCCAGAAATCTGCTAAGGGGAAGTCGACGAAGTAATAATTTTTTTATATTTCGTTTTGATGGAAATCACTGAGCTGACGTTTGAACCGAGTCATCACTTCTAATAAGGCAGCACACTACTAGACTGCGGCGAGCTTGTGATTACATACATTCCACAATTCCTTACAAAACGTAGTCCAACAACAAATACAATAATTGAAATTATTTTTTGTTTTTTTTTTTTTCAATTAAAAACAATCTTAAGATGTCACTTGAAAATCAAATCAGTTTCAATCTGGGAAAAACCACTTCAAACCAACATCAAAAGCAATCTGCCAATAAAATCCCATCGTTTTAAGAACTTTCAATTTCCAAAAAAAAAGTGATTGCGATAAGGGCAAATAGTCTATTTGACTGACATGTTTCTAGTAATTTTAACAAAAAAAAATTGATTTTTTTTTAATTTGGAAAACACCACATGATGATGGCTGTTGAAATGAAGTGAAATGAAATGATGATTGTGTATGGCATGTTTGATAATTTCATAGAGTAATCAAATCAAATCAATTGTTCATTGTCACAATTAATTTATTTATGAGTTCGCTAACATATTAACAACACACAACATTTATTTCTATCGTTTTATTATTTTTTTCTTTTTGTTTTTTAACTCGTATCAGAAAGTGTGAGTATAAAAGGAAAAGAAAAAAATTAATTTTTATTAAAACAGATTGTTTTGTTGTGATTTTGTATGTTTTTTTTTAAAGACTTTTTAATAATAACAAGCAAGCATAACAAGCAATCTACATAAATATTAATAATGTTAATAAAATAATAGTAACAATTGAAATGACATCGAACGATAGTGGTGGTTGCAAAAATTCCTATAAATTTGTGATTTTATTTCTTTTCTTTTTAATTTTTCGGGGTTTTTTGTTGTTTTCAAAACGTAATTGTTATTGTTACAATGCGGGCTGTATATAATAAAATAAAAAATATTTTTTTATTATTATTAATACGAACAATATAAACCAGATTTAAGGGGAATTTTGATTTTTTGTTTCCACCAAATACATATGCTAGTGTAATGTCATAAAAGCTTATTAAATTAAGATTTATAATGGTATTGTTTACCACTCTTTAGAAATTGTTTAGATTTAGATTTTTTCTTTTATTAAAATTTATTACAAAGTTTGAAGTAGTTGAAGTTGGAGTCATTTTTAAAACATATATTTAAAGGACACTTAAGTTAAAGAAGATCTTATAAATCATACAATAAACGAAGATATACAGCAGACTGCTATAAACACAATGAAGGCAACGCAGCAAACGCAACAATTTTGCAATTGCAGCCTAAGATAAGCTGAATGCGTATTAATTATAATAAAGACAGCAGCAAAGCATTTGCGAAACAAATAAAAAATAAACAGTTCATTATTTCTTTATCGATGGTGCCACTAAAACGTTCCTTCGCGTTATATTTTATACATTGCATTTTTAACACCTTTATTTCATGCATGTTATTGTATTGACAGCATTAATCCCCTCATTGCCAACACAAATCCTCTCATAATGAGCATTTATTATCTCTTTGTAGTGAATAGAAATATAAATTAGCCAAAGCATAATAACTTCCATATATGTACACCAATGTATTCTATTTTTGAGCGATGGCAACATTTACAGCCTTATACTAAAGCTGGTATTAAATATTTTTAAAAATAGATTTTCAATAAAGAGCTATTAATTCCACTTTCCCAGGGATTTTTGGAAGTGAGAAATATGGTAGTAATTCTAATATTTCTAATCCAAACCCTCCTTTTTTATTAGTTTGGGAATTAGTTATCGTATTAAAAATTCAAATCGAATATGCTGCTTGGAATCAGAAAACCAGAGTAGTATACATATATCAGCAACACTAGTTATCATTTATTCAGTCTGTTCTGCCATGAACAGATATAGCATTCTATAACACATGCAAAGAATAAAATTGTTTTATCATAATATTAAACATAACGTACCCAGCACTTCGCCGATTTTACTATCACAACAATTTTCCTACCGACAGGATTACGATACGATAAATTAAAGTCCAATGGTGCAGTAAACCATCTACAAACAACTTTACGTTGACCAAACAGAAAAAAACGTCGGTGCCTGTAAGAGTGAGCTGGAGAATGCGCTGCAGACGATTTCTCGTCCTTAAGCCTACACTTGTACAAAATTCAGCTGTTCCAGGAAGTGACTATTGATAACGACGTATGTGTGTTGAAAAGGCTCTGGTGCAATTGGCCACTGAACCTAGATAGGTAGGTAGGTTGGAGTGGTAGCTTTGATACCAAAATTCATTTGAGCACGCATAGCGGGTCGTTGTGATGACACAGGTTTTGTCAAATTTCCATGGATTTTAATTCCTGGATAAGTTTGCAGTTGACGCTAATTTTGATCAAAAAATTATGCACACAGATTAGACACATTTGTGGATTGTGAATAAACAAAATTTTTGAATTTGATACGATAACAGTCCATATTATATTCAAGGTACATATTTCTTTGACAGCGCAGCTGGCCAAGTCATTATTGGTGACGGCGAGTATTGTATGTTGATGATTACCAATTTGTTTTGATCTGAATTGGATGATCTGAGTACCAATGATGTGTGGTTTCTACAGGACGACATAATGTGCCACACAGCTCATGCCACATTAGATATTTTTGCACTAGTGAGAGCATGATTATCTCAAGTGGAGGTGATATGAACTGTCTCTCACAGTCTTAGTTACTCTAAGGTTTTTTGAACTCCCGGGTGAATGACAAGAAACCGCAATCTGCGACGATCCTTGAAGACAATATAATACATGTGATCGGCCGAATTCCGACTGATTTATGCTCCACAAATATTTCGGATAAGCAAAAATAAAATAAAATGATAGTCTGGAGGCTCTATCAGTTCTGTGCGACGTTACCCTGATGGAAAGGTATACCTTATCTGTTGACAAACTTCAACCGATTAAATTGATTCGATCTTGTTAATTGCCGACATTCCAAATCAGAATCATTTTTTTAATACCTTTCCAATTCCACTGGTCGCTCAGTAGTCCTCTGGTAAAAACTCTGAGGATAAATAAAATTGCCAGGAAAAGTTTCTCAAAAAGTCTGCCGTTCGGAGTCCGCTCTAAACTAAAGGTAACTCTACTCATTTGTAAAATTAACACACACAACACAAGTGGTGTGAGAAGCAAAGCCGATATCCTAACAGAGGGGATGTAATGACCAATTATACATACATGTATAGGTATGTATGTATTCAAGCTACCTTGACTTATTTATAAAATCAAGGCGTACTTTGAGATTCCAGGAGTTCCCTGAGTTGTATAGCGCATATTGCTTGAGAATTATTCATTTTTGTTGAGGTGAAGTCGTCCTAGTCTAGTAGGTAGTGTGTTGGCTTATTAGACATAAGGCCCGGTTCAAACTCCAGGTCAGACATCAAAATGAAAATATGACAAAATATTTCTGTGGCGACTTCCTCTCAGTAGAAAAGAAAAGTTTCTCAAAAAAGTCTGTCGTTCCGAGTCGACTTTAAATTGGATGTATACAAATTAACGCACACAAAATAAGGTGTAAGAAGTTAGGTCGTAATCCTAACTGAGGGAATGTAATTACCAATTATGTACGTATGTATGTTTGTATGTATGTATGTATTCAAGCTTAAATTTTACTCTGTTATAGAATCAAGTCTTCCAAGCAATTACTTAAGACATGACGTGCTATGAGATTCAAGAAGTTTCCTAAGTTGGAACGTAACTTTAGACTTTTACCAGCAGCTGGTAGTGTGTTAATATCGATTTTCCTTTGAATGCACATTATTTCTTAATGGGTTAGTTTTAATTATGATGACTAATCTTAGCTATTTTATCATTTGCATTATAAATACGGTAGTATTTGTTGACTAGAAAGTAAATGTTTTATTTACACAAAACCGAACGGAGCGATAACAAATGCAGAAAGTAAATCAAAAAGGCAACCGGATTAGTAAATACCAAATGCCAAATGGAATAATTTCTTAACGCTTTCATCTAAATAATAAATCCATCACATTTTGTCATTTACTTACTTACATACTACGTATGTAGATGTGTATGTCGTATTGTATTTTTTTCTTTGATGATTATTACTACGTAAGGTCGCTAGTGTAGTATTGTTTTTCATTTTGAACAAAATAACAGCCAGTCTGCCATAATTCAATCACATTGACTTTAATACGTTTCTTTTTCTATTTGAAAAAAAGCAAAAACCATAACAATTGAAACAATATTATTAATAACGATAATCTTTAAAAACAAATCACAAAATCACTGTTTATAATACTTATAGTAGAAATACATGTGCATGTCCATATAAAATATAAATATAAAATATATATATATAATAATTCAAATCTGAATAACAACAACTGTATTGTTGGACTTGGTTGTGTATTTATTATAATCGCTTGTATTTGATTTGATTTAGCATTTTCCGTTTTGATTAACTTATAATAAAACATGTCATAATGTCATGATATATGCGTTATTAAAGTATTAACACTTTTATACTTTCATTCATTTCGAAACTGATTTAGATTTGTACTCGTATTGTGTATTGTGGCATAAATATTACGGGTAAAATAATATAGAAAATTTATCTTACAATGGGATTTTTGTACGCTACATAGGGCAGCGCAATATTGTTACAGTGCTGCTACCATAGTGATCGCAGGCGTTTTCTAACAGGTCCCAAGAATATGTTCTGATGAGTAATTTTCATCATCACAGTGTCTACATATTGGGTTCGAGGTACCAGTGATGCAATATGATAGATTTTATCATTATACTCACAACTTCTAACCTCTGTAACTCTTCCAACTGCAATTAAAGTGTTTTCAGATTTATTTTCTCGGTCTAGACCATAATCTCATATGTCACTATTGTCCTAACCACCATAGTATACCTCAGTGCATAATTTCTGGGTTACAGCTCTATTATTTCCCTACAAGTCTTCTTCTGCATGTCTGGCCTTTCATATCAATTCCATCCTATTCGCTGTTATCTTCAGAAATTTTAGCTCCAACTTCTGTAATATTATCTTATTCAGAAAGTCGAATTTACTTCCATTTGGAAAGATTTTTCCTTCTTGTGAATGCCTGGGTTTATCCGGTAAGAGTAAAAAGATAGGATGAATAAGATCACCCCTTAGATTCTTTACATAATTTTCATTAATTGTCGATTGTGAAATACTTATTCCCAAAAAAAAAAAATCATGTCAATCAATCTCACCTACATTTTTCGAAAGTTTTTATTTGTTTGTCGTTGGTATAATATGGTGTTCAGATATGCACCTTTATTGCGTAAATCGCAATAAACGCCATTATTGAGCTCAATATTTCATATAAAGTTTTAATTAATTATTGCGCAATAAATACGCAAATTGTTATAATATTGAGTAAAACTTAAAATGCGCATATTACAATTATCCGAACACTTTCTGTTGATATTTGACAGTTTAAATGTCAACAACGACAAACAAAACAAAACAACAAAACAAAATAAAAACAATGTTGTTGAAACAACCAGCTGTTTTCTTTACAGAAATATGAATGAATATTGAATAAGCAGCCGAACACTTAAAATATTGTACTCAATTAACCGAATATTGACTCAATAAAAGTGCATATCTAAACATAGTATAAGCAAACTCAATTGGTAATTTGTTAGGTAACTGCCACCACTAGGTTAAGTTTGAAGTTTCAAAGTCTATTACAGAAATCATTAACCTGGATAATGAGTGTTTTTACTGTTTGTGTCAGATTTATAGAAGTGGACTCACGTCTTATTTACGTTCACGTTTTAGCACCAAAACTCGACTTGAAAAGAAATATTGCTACTCTGTGGATAGTTAGGTTAGGTTAGGTTAGAGGACGTGTACTTGTCAATTAAGACAAGTACAGTACCCGCAGGTCGAATTGACCCATTGTACAACGTCCTAGTTTCTCGCACCACTTATGTTGTGTATGTTAATGTTATACATGTGTGGTGGGCCTACAGTTTAAAGTCGACTCCGAACGACAGGCCTTTTAGAAACTTTTTCATGACAATTTTATTTACTCTCAGAGTTTTTGCCAGAAATCTGCTGAGAGGAAGTCGCCGAAGAAATACTCTTTGTATTTTGTCTTGATGTCTAGCCTGGGACTAGAACCCTGGGTTTTACGTCGAATAAGCCAACACACTACCTACTAGACTACGGCGACTCTGTGGAAACATGCTAAGCAAACGCGATAATTATCTTGAGCCCTGCTTGTCAAGATGACATATTAAATTCGTTTTTTTTTCGCAAACTCACTTCCTTTCAGCTGATATTTGATTTGTATAAAATGATTTGTATTTAATGGGTGGATATCTTTATGAATGAAAATATTTAGAGACATAGGAGCGGCGCAATTTCTTGTAATTACTTACAATCTGCTATACCGACTAATTGTCGGGCTATCTCATTTTAGGATCACTCTGGTACATATCGATTTCTTTAGATAAAAATTGGTAGAAAGAGATCAGAAATTTTGATCAACTTAAGAGCATTACATAAACTCTGTCGGTTCACAACACTTCAACAATTTTTATAAATCGCATACTAAGGGAGACCACAAAATGGTCTCTTCCCAAAACTGCTCCTAAAGCACCTGTTATAAATCTCATCTGCGCCATATAAGAGTATTTATTGATCCTTTTTGATAAATTTTTCTCAAATTTCCTGCGGTATTTTGGCGATAGTTTGGCAAATATTAAGGAACTACCAGCGAAGACACGATTGTTACTGTAACCCCCTAAAAAAAGTTCAACAACGTTTCGCTTGCCTATCAACTTCACTATTGAAATTACTATTCAGGATGTTTCGCATTAAAAACAAAATTGAATGTGTTGTTGTGACCAATGGTATGGTCTTGTTGAAACCACATACTTTCCAATACATAATCTTCCAATACATAATCTTCTCAATACATAATTACAGTTATAGCGCTCTGAAGTTAACGGTTCATCCAAAGTCATTTTCATATATGAAGCTCTGAAGGTGTCTAAACTCTAATGCGTATCAAACAGGAGGTATTTCTTTTTCTTTTCACGTTTCCGGACCACATACGTGAAAATTCTTCTTGTTGACTGCCAATCATTAAATAAGGATTACGATCTAGCTGCTCATATCACATATATTGTGTGTATTAGTTTTTTACATGAGCGGCGGGACCTAAAATCGATTCCGAACGACAGACTTTTAAAAAAACTTTAGTATGGCAATTATATTGACTCTCAGAGTTTTTGCCATAAATCTGGTGAGAGGAAGTAGCCAAAGAAATATTTTTTCATATTTGGTTTTGTTGGGAATGTATGACCTGACGTTTGAAACGTGACCTCACGTCCAATAAGCTAACACACTACTTACTAGACTACACGGACTTATCCTTTTATCAGACAGGAGTAATATATGTTATGTGTGGCCTAATTTATGGTCGAATGTAACTTATTTATTTTGTTGTAATATTTATGTCTGAAAATTATTTATAAGTTATTAAAAACAATACGTGTTGCTTTTTCTCTTATTATTTGCTACAATAAATGCTTAAACGTACTTTACCACTCGTTTCTCAGACGACTTGTGTATAATCGCATTGTAAATAATCTGCTAAATAAATGGCTCATTATTATCGCACAGATTGTGTACGTACTCATGGTATGCGGCTTTTGGCCTATTGAAGTTTATTGCTTTTTTTACAAAGGAAAATAATAACAATACACACAAAACGTAGAGATTAAATATGAATTAATAAATTAATTCAATGAATTATTGCTAATCGTAATTTATGTTACAAATCAAAGTTATTAAATTTATTCGAAAAATGGTGATAAAAAAACGAAAATATAGTAGAGACAACAAAATTATTTATGATTTAATAATTTTAAGGGGGATTTTCAATATAAAGCCGTAGTAATAAATTACATTTTTAATCAATTATTGGAACAAAAAAATAAAATATAAACGTATGGATGAAGTAGGTTGCGAATGAAGGGATTATACCATAGAAAGATTTAATCTGGTATAGTATATGGACTTGAGAACAAATAGCCGCGTGTCATTCAAGCTCATAAAATTCTACTTGTCTGATTGCTGTCAATGGCTTCGTAGTCCATAGAATGCTGGGCCTTTGTGGCACTTCGGAATCACTGCGAAAAAACTGCTGAAGGAGATGGATCCACAGCAGACTGTCAAGAGTCCTATTGTAGCATTAACTAAGCACATAAACTTTCGTCGTAGTCTCGGCCGACGTTAGTACAAGAAGAGCTTTTCAAATTACGAAATTAGAAGGTTGGTGGATTGTAGGTTTTTTTATTTATCAGGCAATAACTATCTGAGATAGCGTTGCCTAAGTTAGTTATGTCTTCTGTATTGGACAAATCGTCTGTCATAAGGAAACCATAAGAAACATTCTATGAACTTGCATTACATTGTCCAAATTCTTTACTACTTTTCCCAATAAATCTGCCGTATGGGATCACAGGCCAGGCCAGATATCTAAACAAATACAAAAAATTTCTTCGGCGACTCCCTCTCAGCAGATTTCTGGCAAAAACTCTGAGAGTAAATAAAATTGCCATGAAAAGTTTCTCAAAAAATCTATCGTTCGTATTTTAACACACACAACACAAGTGGTGTGAGAAACTATTTCGTAATTCTGCCTCAATGGCCAATTATGTTATATATGTCATTAATGGTGAATTTTGTTTCCGACTCAAGAAATCCAGAAGAGATACATTGCAAGAACGAAGGCGCTAAAGAACATGATCCATTTTGGAAAAAAAAGTCGGAAGAAAGCGAATTCCATTAAGCTTATTGATGAAGTTGGTCAGCGTTGAACCCCAACACCGACGAACACCGACTTTCCTATTCTGGAAACCAGCCGAAAGTTTGATAACTGAAGCAATATCCCTGACAATGGAGGTGGATAAAAGTCTTACCCTCTTCAACTGATCCGCAACATCGGCAGAAGTCTTTTGATGGCAGCTGTAGTCTTTTCGCTTGTTTCCCCATAACACAGTGACCTGTAATCGTGGCCACTGTGGTCCAAATGACATTACTATCAAGCTTGAGTAGTTGCTTGGTTGGGTGGTACGCCTCCTATCCATCGTGAGCCAAGTGAGTCTGGCATTGACTTAGGATTTGTTGGCGTCCATGAGAAATTTTTGCCTAAGCCTAGTCTAGCAGAGAGAGTCTAGCAGTTCGATAGTAGGCGAGATTTTCAGGACGAGTGTACCTGCTCTGGAGAGTTCTCTGGAGAGTTCATCGGTCTTACAGTTGCCTGAATATCCCTCTGCCCACAGATATAGACAATTAAGATATTGAAGTACGGCAAAAGAACGTCGAGACAACGACGACACTCCCTAACAAGAGTTAGCCTTAGCGTTCGAGAGGGATCTAATAGCAGCTTGGCTATCGGAAAGGCTTAAAATACAGATGAAAAAGGCACCGTTAATGAGGATTCAAAGAGGCAAAACCTAAGTTTGAAACACGCTACAGTTATTTGACAGTCGGAGTGAAATGTTTAGGTCGAGTTTTTTGGAATCGACACTGCTACCAACCATATTATGGAGGCTGAGGCCATCCGTGTATCTTTTCAATTTAGCAGAGAGGTGCACATTTTCAAGTTCCCGTCGGCTCTGCTCGGAATTAGAAAATTAAATCTCCTGTTAAAATAAAATTCTGATCATAGAAAAATTGAAGAACGCCGAGAAGAAATGATGCCTCAGCGAAGTAAGAAATTGAGTACAGTGGCGGCGTTTTTGGTTAATTGTTAAGCAAGCAGCCCAGTGGGTGAGTTAAACATTGCGAACAAGGCTCTTATAGGATTACTTCTTTCACACTTTATATGGTATCCAACAATGTCTCTTCCAAGTCTACTGCACTGACATATATGCTGCTCGGTGTCGACAATTCCAATCCCCTGCTCACCACCTGGTGTACAGCCCGGTGTTTGCTTCTAATATAAATTAATGCCTCACAGATTAAAAAAATATTTTCCAATAATTCATTTTCATCATTATAGGACATTTTTCCTTCTTGTATTGGTTTCGGTAATAAGAGTTATTTAAGACGTACAGCTTATTAGGCTATAGCGTCCGATCCTGGTGTTGGGACTGCCAACATCGCCTCCAGCGTCAAATCCACATTACTTTACGGTTGCGAAACGTGGAATATGGCACCCCGAGATTCCCAATCTATTCAAGTATTTGTGAACAAATGCCTGCGTAGAATCATGCGTGTTTACTGGCCCTCCATAATATCAAACGCCCATCTCTGGTCAGATACAAACCAACAACCAATAGAGATGGAAATAAGAAGACGCAAGTGGGGCTGGCTTGGGCACACTCTTCGCAAGCCATTACATGACATCACAAGGAAAGCCATTGATTGGAAGCCCCAGGGAAGCAGGCGCATCGGACGACCATCACACACCTGGAAACGCCAAGTCACAATCGAATTATCCAAAGTACATCTACAGTGGAACGAAGTGAAACACCGCGCTGACGATCGGGTTTATTGGAACCAAATTGTTGCGGCCCTATGCTCCCTAGAGGAGTAAGAGGAACATATATATATATATTATAGGACATACATGTTACGCTCGAGGCAACCTTAATTCAGAATAAGTCTACACTGACTTTATAGCTCCCTGCCAAAGTTACCAATCTCAAGTTATTTCTTGATAGTTTAATGCTTGACTCTGATCTCCTCTTATTGTAATTCCCCACAAGAGTTTTGATTGCCTTAAATTGTATTGAGTAAAAGCTTTGCCTCTTTTTATCTTCCATGTCGTTGAGCATACGTTTACAAACATCCGCGCCCACTTCGAAGAATTGTTCTGTAAACAGCGTCGTAGTTCCAGAGGGTAATCTTATTTTGTCTATCTGTCCGATTCAACTTTTCCAGATAGTTCGATGCTATCTTCAGTTTAACTGGTATAATTTTGATGTGTTGCTGTGCTAAACAAAATATGACGCCAGGCCTCATTATATATTTTCTGGACAAACATGAACAAAGTTTCCAATTGGTTATATTTTACATGCAAAGTTAAATTGATATGGATTGAAATGCCGTATGCCAACTTTAATTTTCCGGACAAATTTTATGAAATGAGTGTATCCTGCTATAGATCGGACAAAAATTATGTTCAAACAGTTTAGCTGTATCCAGCTTTAATGTACCCCACACACAAGGTGTTAATCATCGAAGTAAACATATCTGACGGCTGCTATAGATCAGAGTTGCCACTCTGCACAAAAAATTACACAAAATTAAAAAAATTTACTCTTACAGAGATACCCTTTACTTATGAAATCAAAAGTTAAAGAAACTAATATAAAAATATGAGTTTTCCTTGTTAATTAGAGGGGGAACTAGTTAGTATTAAAAAATTGGATGGTTGGGTTATGTTAGGTTTGAGGAGGTGTACTTGTCATTGGGATAAGTACAATCCCCAGAGGTCAAAATGACCTAGACCTAGAGGAGAGAGAGAGTATAGTGCATGAGACAGGGAAATTGGAAAAGGAAAAGAGTTAGCAAAGAGAGCGTAAAGAGATGGAAAAAAAATTGGAAATTTTAAAAAAAATTTTATCCACTTGGGCTCGTCCGGGATTTGAACCCGGGACCTCCCGCACCCTAAGCGGAAATCATACCCCTAGACCAACGAGCCAGTTGATATTTAGTGAATGGATTTAAAAAATCTATTGATTTAAACAAAACATCTGAAAAGTATAAAAATAAAACAAAAAAGCTGAGGCTAAAAAATAAAGTGAAAGTGAATATTTCGAGTCGACAAGCTAGCGAAAGAAAACTAAAAAAAATTTTGAAGCAAAACGTGTACAACAACTGATAAGTGGGCAAGTAGCTAGAGTGGCAGACTGGCCACAAAATACTTTTAAGAGTTCACTTTATTTTTTTATTTTTTTTTTTTTTTGATGACTGTTTAAAGCATGTGTATGCGTATGGGCTGAGTAAATTGAATTTAAAATAAATAAATAAATGAATGAATGAGTGACTGAACATGCATCATCATAATGTAAGAAATAAAAACATTTTATACATAATAATTAATGTTTTTTGATTGATGTAATGGTTTTTTAGTACCACATGCTTAAAACGTAAAAAATTATACGAAACATAATCAATCTTAGTCACGGGTTGCTGTTTTTTTAATACATTTCCGAAATTATTATTTTTTTCTTCCATTTAGATGGTTGGTAATTTGGGTGTTTAAGCATGAGTTAAAATCATAAAAATGTCTGGCAATAATATTATTTTTTTAACCAGGAGATAGAAGACTTTAAAAAGCCATTTGAAAGAGAGAAGAGAAATAGACATACACTTGCTATAGTTATGTATGTTACGAAATCCAACACGTATAAAATAATTACCATGTAGGTAGGGATCTTAATTTTTATGCTTAAACAAAAACTAGACCGTATAATTATAGATTTTTAGTTGCTGCTTGGCAAAAAATTTCAACTAAGAAAACCGAAAACAATTAATAATTTTGTTCCCCATTCCCTAATTATACTGTGTGATGTTAATTATTTAATAATTTAATAAATAATTAATCACTGCGGAAACCAAACCAAAAACAAAAGACCTGAAACTATGAAATCAAAATACAGGGTGGGCCATCTATCGGTTTAAATTTAAACCATCGGCTATTTCGGATCCGGCAATACTTATGTCATTCTATTCTGTCACAAAATTCTGTATATTATCTCCATTGAATGATAATGAATTGTTTTACGCTTGAGCAACGTTAGGATTTATTGGAAATTTATTTCCAAAACAAAAACAATTGGTCGGAAATGTCGTACAAAATTTGGTCGCAGAGGAGGACCAACAGAGCCCGGTATACGCAAGTTTATTGCTAAAGTTCGTGAAACTGTTTTCATTGTTGACGCGCCACGACGTGAGCGTGCTCGTATAGGGCGTACACTCGTAAATATCAAAGCTGTGACTGAGAATTTGTGTGTGAATCCATCAACATCAACTCGTCATCGTTCTCAAGAATTGAACATTTAAGCGCCGATTTACGAATTCGAATTTTGCGGAGAATTCTCAGCATTAAGTCTTACAAAGTTCAATTGGTTGGACAATTGAAGTCGCATGACCATCCGTTTTCCTTCGCTACATGGGTTAACGAAAGACTGCACGATGATGTCGATTTTGCCAAAAAAAAATCTTTTCGGATGATTCTCTCATTTCTATCTAGGTGGGTACGTTAATAAGCAAAATTGCCGTATTTGAGGCTCAGAAGACCCACCTATGTGATTGTTTGGTGCGGCTTGTGATTTCTTTGTGCTCATATTTCTTTGAAATGAGGCCGATGCAACTATTACGGTCAATGGAGATACCTATCGCACAATGATAACCGATATTTTGTACCCGCTCTTCATGGTATTGGTGTGAACGCTATTTGAGTTCAACAGGATGTGGCAAATTACCACACATCTCATGCCACAATCGATTTATTGAACTATTTTCTGTAAAGTGTGTTATGCCGAGTAGTCGCCGTAGTCTAGTAGGTAGTGTGTTGCCTTATTTAGACGTATAGTCAGGGTACGAGCCCCAGGCCAGACATTAAAACAAAATAAAAAAGTATTTCTTCGGCGACTTTTTCTCAGCAGATTTCTGGCAAAAACTCTGAGAGTAAATAAAATTGCCATGAAAAGTTTCTCAAAAATCTGTCGTTCGGAGTCGACTTTAAACTGTAGGTGCCGCCACTCATGTATAAAATTTAACACACACAACATAAGTGGTGTTGAGAAACTAGGTCGTAATCCTAACTAAAGGGTTGTAATAACCAATTATGTATGTGTTATGCCCGCAAACAATAGACAATTGAGCTTATGAAGGTTAACATTCGTGATGTCATTGCCGAGATACAACCCCATACAATCGAAAAAGTTTACGAATTTTGATGCGATAGAATAAGATACTATTCCATTTCTAATCGGAACAATTGTAATTCACAACAAGAGAATAAAATTAGCAAAATTTCAAACCATTTTGATTTTATAATATTTTCAAATCTAATCTTTTCAATGGCTCACCCTATATCTACGTAATTTAATATGTTCAATGATTAATTACTCACATTTAAAGAGGTGTCATTTTGCCAAAAAAAAAACCCTCTTTACTGGTAACACCTCATTTTAACTTATGAATGGTACGTAGATACATATGTACTTCCATGAAACCATTTCAATTCGTTTCATACATTTAACAAAAACCACTGTGATTATCAGTGAGTGAATGAGTGAGTGACTGGCTTGTCAAAATCGAACTGTTAGATATGAGAAATTAAAAAACCACCGTTATGGTCTTGTCTGTCTGTCTAATATCTAAAAATAATTAAAAAAAATATATTTTTACAAAAAAAGAAAGGAGACAAAATGAAATGAAAACAATGATTCAAAAAAAAAACTTTTTGAAATTGATAATTCATAGGTACTGATAATATAATAAATAAATGTTTATTATTATTTTTTGTTTGTTTATAAAACTCAAATTTATTACTGCTCATAAATCAAATTTTGCAAAAAAAAAAATAATTTCACAGGAAAATATGAAATTAAAAAATAAATAAATTGTCTGACTGACAAAATTTATTTATTTTAGCGCTCTTCTATACTTATTTAAATTATTATTAATTTCTATATGCCTATGTATGCATATATGTATGTATATTTAAAAAGGCGTTAATTAAACAAAACCATGATAATCATATTTATGATTGTCTTTTAACATTGAAATATGTATCTGAAATGTCATCATTTCATTTGATGTTTAGTGGTTTATGTAGGTGTTGGATTATTATACATACTTTTGTTTTATTTTTTTGTTTTTTAATGTAAAATGGAAAAAATATATGAACAAAATTTAAATATTTTTTCATCACATTCTTTCATAATGATCAAGGCGATACAAAAGGCACGCGTTGAGTGAAGAATCGCATATCTGTACATACATATTTTATGGTTTCGTAAGTTTTTTCATTTCTCACTGACATAAATTAATTATTAAAAAAGCAAAAAAAAAATAATTGACGCCCACTAGGGGGGCTGGCATATATGTACGTAATATGAGTTAAGAAATTTATTTCAAAGCTTATTTTAATCTTTCGCCAATACTGCAGGGAAAATTGAATAAATTTTCAAATATTTTAATACGTTAATAAATAAGTTTATGAAAAACAATCATATAATCATGATCAGATAACAACAAAATAGAAAAAACTTGAAAGGGAACCTACGACCCTAGCTAATAAAAGCTATCGGGACCTTCCATTAAAGAAAACAAGGTGCGAACAACACCATTGAAATTTTTTATTCGTTTAATAGACCATTTTTTATAGCTTTACGTGCTAAAGGCTGGTAATCTTCAAAATACATTGGTAGCTCGGTCTACCAATGTGGACGATTCGTCGCAAGACTTATTATCGGCTTGCTGAGTGCCTGCGTACTAAACACAATCTCGTTCGTCACACTTCCAACCATTTCCCCCCACCGGCACCACAATCAAGTATTATTTCGAGGGATGTTGATTCAGCAAGTGCTGCCTTCCAATTCTGCTGACCCTGCTCTCTCAGCCAATCTTTGCTGCATCAATACCGTCCTTGCGAAAACACATACTGCGTTCCAATTGTCACATGAGGTTAACATCAGGTTAACTATATTATCGGGCGTTACCTGTTATCCTATTGCCCTCTCCAGGTAATTTCGTTGATCTTCGTATTGCGGTCAGGTAAAGAAAACATTCTGGGCATGCTTCATCTACGTCGTGACCATACTTATAGAGATATGCTCTATAACATCCATGGCCTGTTAGCAGGAAGTTCACCTGGCCGTGTTTCCTTTTGGTCCATTTGCCTATACTCGGTATGAGTCTGTAGGTCCATCTTCCCTTATTGGAATTGGACCAGTCTTGCTGCCATCTATTCCTGTCATCATCATCCGATTGAACAGGGTTCGAAAGATCTGTTCCCCTTTTAGCATCATGTTTCCTTTTCTCTACGCTCACTACTAGTTTCAGGGGCATCATCGCCGCAATCACCAATGCTGCATCAGAAATTACGTGCGGAAGGCAGAAAGTACCCTGAGAGCTGACCTCCTGTAGGCCGCTTTTATTCTTGCTCTATAGGTCCTCCTACACATAGCCTCGGGCCATATAGGGGCTGCATATATAGCGATCGGTTTCACTACCTTCATCAGTAACCGTCTCTTCTCCTGTTTTGGATAGACCTATCCATGCCTTTATGTGTGAAACATAACATTGTTGAAATGTTCGCTACGACTTCTCTGTTAGGAGCACATTCTTTATGTCTAATTTTCCACGACTCTGGCTCATGAATTACACTAAATTTCACTGATTTCACATGTTATGCCAGGAACACTGAGGCTTGCAAGAAAATTAAGAAGACCCCATAAGGAATAGATTAGCAGGATCGAATGGCCAGTTCGCTTCACCTCCACGTCAGATGACAGAGTGCTCAAATAGGATCTTTCTTCTCCTTCATCTTTTGCTATTACTGTTGTGGTTAGAGATGATAGTATGGACGTAGTATGGTGATGATGCTGGTGATTACATGATGATATTATAATTATGACATGACTAGCCTTTTCACTTTTTTGACCCATTCGAAGTATCTACCAATTCCAGTCCTAGATTTAAATCCATCACTTTGAGCATTGCATTCTGGTTCTAGGTACTATTATGGATTTTGATGAACATATACAGAGGCATAGTCCTCGTGATCAAACTCAAGGCTGTGATTTAAATCATTACAAAAGAAATTTAAATTAACTATCCAAACGCTGAAAACAATAGCCGATGCTTGTGTGGTACTTTTTCAAATACAGTGCGATTTAAAACCACTTTTCTAATACTCCAGGCAAATTTGTTGAGCTAACTATCATTTCAGAAAATAACAACATCTAATGGTGAGGCCCCTTATAGGTTAGAGGACGTGTGCTTGTCAAATTAAGACAAGTACAGTACCCGGAGGTCGAATTGACCCATTCTACAAAAAGTCTCCTTATACTATGTTCAGATATGGACTTTTATTGAGCAAATATTCGATTAATTGAGTACAATATTTTAAGTGTTCAGGCATAATAATGTAATAATTTGACAGCGGATAAACAAACAGGTTGGTTGTTTCAACAACATTGTTTTTTTTTTTTTTTTTTTTTTTTTTTTTTTTGTTTGTTTAAGTTTTACTCAATATTATAACAATTTAGGTATTTATTGCGCAATTGTTAATTAAAGGTTAGGTTAGGTCATAGGACAACGTCCTAGCTTCTTTCTCACACCACTTCTGTTGTGTGTGTTAATTTTATACATGAGTGGTGGGACCTACAGTTTAAACTCGACTCCGAACGACAGATTTTTGAGAAACTTTTTCATGGCAATTTTATTTACTCTCACAGTTTTTACCAGAAATCTGCAGAGAAGAAGTCGCCGAAGAAATACTTTTTGTATTTTGCCTTGATGTCTGGCCTGGGGCTCGAACCCTAGGTTTACGTCTAAAAGCTAATACACTACCTACTAGACTACGGCGACTTAGCATTATTAATTGAAACTTCATATGAAATATTGAGCTCAGTAATGGCGTTTATTGAGATTTACGCAATAAAGGTGCATATATGAACAGCATATTAATATATGAGCTGAAGATTATTGCCACGAATTTTACTAAAAGAATTGATTTTCCTTTTTAAAGCATAAGAGGAAATATTGACAAAGTCTTTACAAAATTTGTATGTATGAATGGATTATTCATTGAAGTCATAAAATAAAATTAAATCTAATGGTATTTATGTTCAATTTGTTTACAAAAAAAATTCGCTTATTTTTCTTTCATTTTCTGCTTTTGCTTGATAACTGTAATTTATGTTTTTTAAATAAATTACACTTCCGCTAATAAAGATAAAAGAAAAATAGGCTCCAAACGTTTTCGTTAATTTTTCATTCAGGGCAATAAAAAAATTTAAAAAAAATTATTTTTAAATATAAGCCAAAGCAACACGCCACTTCAAGCTTTTTAATTTCCTTGCCCCCTACAGTTTAATAATATTTTCGAATTGCTTAAACTAAAAAATAAACAAAAAAAATTAATTTTATTTTATTACTACATATACGAGTATATGTATGTTCGAATAAAAAACTGAAAACAAATATTTATTATGATCACATAAATACATAAATAAATAAAATAAAAATTTAAGTCAATAAATATAAATAATGTTTATAAATGTCTTAAAAACTATTTTGTTTGTATTTATTTTAATTTTTATTTCTTCTTTTTTTTTCTTTAATTCAATACGCTTTCAATACATATGTTTGGTACGGTATGGCATGAAAAATTACCATCATATTGTGGTAATCAATTGATGTATTTTAACAAGCAATCGATAACCGCAAAATTTATCGTCTACAGACATTTTATTTTCCGTCTTCTTTATATTTCTATTTTTTATTTTTATTGTACCTTTTTAAATTTAGATTAATGTTGCGATTTATTTTCCCGTCTAAGTAAGAGCTGAAATATTTTATAGCCATTCATTATTAATTTTTATTATTATTGTTATTATTTATTATTTATTCTGTTCTTTTTTAATATATTTTTAAACATTAACAATATTTTTTTATGACCAGTCATGTACGAAATAAATGACTTTTACTTGTCTTTTATTAGTATTTTTTTAATGATTTTTTCGCCAATAAGAGATGCCATAAATTCATTCGTTTCATTCGTAAGTATAATATTTGAGACTTTATTAGTAAGCAGCTGGTATTTATGACAAAAACAAATTTTTAAAAATATTTTTTTTTATTTTGAACGCCTAGAAGTCAATAAAGTTTAATTGCAAGTATTTTGATACCCTACCATCAAAGTTTTGGTAATAACAGACATACATTATTGATAATTACATCCCTTCACTCCAGACTATGACGTCACTTCTCACATTACTTATATTGTTTGCGATAATTTTATACATAAGTAGCGTGACCAACAGTTTAAAGTCGACTCCGAAGGACAGTTTTTTGATAAATTTTTTTTTATTTAATCTCAGTGTTTTTGCAAGAAATCTGCCGAGACGATATTGTTTTTTACATTGCGTTTTGTTAGAGATTTCTACCAAGGGTTTGAACCGTGGCAATGTTATTTAGTATCAGAGAGCTTTTGAAAGAATTTGTCAAAGAATTTTTTTTTCATTTTTGGGTTCGGTAGTGATATATGGCCTGCGGTATGAGCCAATACGTTCTGTCAATAATTCTGGTTGCCCAAGAAGTCTTCTTCTAAGCTGTCCAAGAATAGCACAACGACAGATGAAATATTATCTGGTCTCCTTCACTTTACCAGAACCGAATATGTACACACAGAGGCCAGCGTCCTATTATAACTGCTATAAATTGCCTGAGATAGAATTTGGTTAGTCTTAACGCCAATTTTATTGATATGCTTGAACCGTTGTCTCACATCAATAAGCTAGTCCTACTAGCCTACGACGATTTCCTTACACATGAATATACCCAAAGGCTCTATCTCCATCTTATGATATAAACTGAGACACAGTGACTGCCTTTTTAAAGGTTTCCTAATTTGAATTCTAATTGAACTCAAAATGCTGAGATTTCAAGTACAATATCATTTAACCCTCAATATATCGTATAGCCGCGTATCTATTCCGCTGTGTCCTACTTGTAGCAGGATGATGGTCGATATCATTAAAATCACAATAGTTCTTAGGCTAACTTAGAAAATAATGCTCCAATAACGCTATTCATTATACGTTGTTGATGGTTGAATTTTGATGTTGAATGTTATATCATGGGCATTACAAAATACTAATGCCATAACCGTGCCAGGTCACTGTTGCGCCTGTGCACGATCGTTTTGATTTGGGTATGAAATTATCGAGTCATTTTTAATTCGGGTTTACAAGACGTTGTTGGTTCGGTCAGAATAGGTAAGGTAGCGGACCCCCTCGAAGGAAGAGGTCCACTTAGGCCAGCACATAGGCCCATTGTGATACCACAACTAAATTTACCATGAGGTCAAACATTCCCTAAAGAAAACCATCTCGGCGAAGTCGCCGTAGTCTAGTAGGTAGTGTGTTGGTTATTAGACATAGGGTCAGGGTTCGAGCCCCACCCAGACATCAAAATAAAATACCAAAAAGTATTTCGTCGGAGACTTCCTCTCTGAGAGTAAATAAAATTGCCATGAAAAAGTTTCTCAACAATCTGTCGTTCGGAGTTGACTTTAAACTGTAGGTCCCACCACTCATGTATAAAATTAACACACACAACACAATTGGTGTGAGAAACTAGGTCGTAACCCTGACTGCAGGGTTGTAATGACCAATTATGTACATATGCATGTATTGCAGCAACCTTTATGTCAACCGCGTCAGAAAATAAGAAGTCAGAAACCCCCACCTCTTCATGACAAGAGTAGAACACTGAGACATGAGGTAACAGAAAGTCTGTATCTCGTCCTTACGCCCACCACTCCTGCAGAAGGCACAAGTTAGAATGGAAAATGGCCCGTAGGGATCGCTATTGCACGACGATCGATACTGTGCGATGATTTAAGGACTGAAGCGTGTCAGTCTTCTTTCTGCCCATACGTTATAAAACGTCCTTGTAGAACAACAATGAAATATAAAAAAATGTAGTTCTTTCGGCGACCTCCTCTCAGCAGCAGTCATCTGGCAAGAACCCTCCGAGTCACTCAGAGTCGACATTAAACTATAGGTCCCTTCGATCATGGATAAAACTAACACAAAACATGAGTGAGTGTGAGAAAGTAGTCTGTAATCCTGGTTAAAGAGTTATAAAAAATGTTATTACAAAGTGATATAGAGGAAGAAAACAAATCGTAGGGTATTCAATAATAAATGTATTGTTTATAATTTTTTTAAATCTCTTAATAAGTCTTTTGATTTATTATATTTGAAACGGAAATCACATCAAAAGATTACCACCCAAAGAAATGCTATAAATTATAAGAAATGAGGCATACAATTTAACTTATTTTTGTCTGTTTATAATTACTAAAGCACAGGAAAATCGTATATCGTCGTTCACAGCTTGTGGAATATCTGGAAAAGTTTCTATATTACTTGTCATAAAAGTCAATTTGCCGTTCATGTTGAGCACATAAGCTTTTAAGTCTTTTTGAAATAATCCGAACAAACCTCTTTAAAAAATTGTTATGCGTCCAACGTATTGACCGTATAAACTTTTCGGGTAACATTCTCTGTACAACAAGCAAGCAGTAGAAAGCAGAAATGAGAAAGCCTATCCCACATAGCTTTTCCATTATGCAAATTTCCGAGAATTCTGCTCCTCAATTATATTCTTTGGGAAACAAGTCGCAAAAGAAGAAATTGGGTATTGGAAACAGCTTCAAAGGAACCAAAAAGACCAAAAACATTTCAAGCTTCACTGGCACTTATTAGGACGTTTGTATTACTCTAATACGGCTTGTACATTTTATTTATACTTAAAGTGGATAGAATTATAATCCATCAGGCCAAACAAATATATACTTGCACGCCCGTAGCTCATAGAGCCTGGTTTGGCATCATCATCATCAAATGATTACTACCTGCTTCTGCTATAATGCAGTAAATAAAAACTTTTGAAAATCGCAAGAAGGGCAGCAGAGACGTGAGCGTGAGGAAGTCGAGATGTACAGATGTAGGAATAACGCTCGAAAATTCCATCAAAAGGTTATGCATCTAACAGAGGGTTATAAGCCCGGAGCGTCTCCCTTCAAAGATGAGAATGGAAATTTAGTAACAGATCCGCAGGGGGTGCTGAGGTTATGGAGGGATCACTTTTCTATTCTTCTACAAGGTGATGACGTCACCAATACCGCCTTTAGAGATGATGTTCCGAACACGATCGATGATGACGGCATGGAGATTCCGCCGCCTAGCCATGAAGAGGTCAAAATTGCGATTATGGGTCCTAAAAATAATAAAGCGGCAGGCCCTAATGGCCTCCCTGCTGAATTGTTTAAGACCGGATGTAATGATTTGGTGGGGCGCATGTACCAGCTTATTTACAAAATATGGCTAGATGAACCTCAGCGATTTGAACATCAGTGTCTTCTGCCCTGTCCTGAAAAGGGAGACCCTACGATATGCGCCAACTATGCCCTATCGCATGTAAAGTTTTTACATGGGTATTCTGGGAACGACTGAAGCACTGATTGTACCTTATCAGTGCGGCTTCAGACCTGGCAAGTCCACCATCGACTAGGTTTTCACACTACACCAAATTCTGGAAAGATCAACGAAAAACAAGTCGACACACACCAGCTTTTTGTCGACAATAAGACTGCCTTCGATAACCCCATAAGGGATCGTGTTTTTGCCGCAATGTCTGAGCTCGGTATACCTACGATGCTGATAAGGCTATGCAGAATGACGTTGAGCAATTCTTGTAGCTCCGTCAAGGTAGGAATTGACCTCTCCGAACCTTTTGATACCGTGCGAGGTTTCAGACAAGGCGACCGCTTATCATGCGACCTCTTCAACTTCGTCATGGAGAGTGTTCTACGAAAGGCGGCAGTGCATCACAATGGCATTATTTTTCAGCCCAGTTGCTTGCGTACGCTGACAACATTGACATCATAGGGCGTACCAAGCGAGATATTACTGCTGCCTTTAGCGCTAGTGAACGGGAGTCTACTAAGATGGGTCTGGCAGTACATGAGGGCAAAACAAAGTGCATGTTATCGACAAGTAGAGACGTGCGGCCTATTGATTCTCAGATTACAGTCGATAACTATACTTTTGATACAGTCAATGAATTTATTTACCTTGGCTCCGCCGTTACCACCAAAAATGATGTCAATCTGGAGATGAAGCGCAGGATCACTCTTGCCAACAGGTGATACTATGGTCTCAATAGGCAATTGAGTAGCATTCCCAGCGGAATATATCTATTTGAATATGAGTGGCCATGCACCCAGCAAACAAAATTGTTGAATTTGAGGCGATAGCAATATACATGAGATCCAAGAGCATACAATGTCTGCTGGAAAATCAAGTGTGGTGGCATGCAGATTGTGCATTTCTTTGAGTAATTGGATGGTGCGGACATCAACGACATGAGGGATCAACAGGACGGCGCTGCGTGTCATACAACTCACACCACATGGAATATACTACAAGGCTACTTAGACTACTTAGCATCATGTCATCGGTTAAATACAGTTAGATATATAACATTTATTGGAGTCATATAAAATTCGATATTTAGGAAGCCTCTCAAGCATAGAATCCTTGGAAGACATTTTAACGATGTCACATTCCACCACCATGTGTGACCGTCTTTAAGGTATATTTTCGGTTGAATTCTTGATGTATAGGTCTTCGTACATTATAAGATGTAAGAATTCAATCCAAAATATACTTTAAAGACAGTCAAACATGGTGGTGGTAGCAACATGTATGGGGGCCATTCTTTTATTATAGTGTCTGTCCTCTATATCGTATCCAGAATATAAAGAAATTGGCTGATTACACTGAAATTTTGAAAATTACAAAGCTGCCATATGCCGAAGAAAATATTCCACTCAAATGGGTCTTTCAGCAGGATAATGACCCAAAGCATGCGGCAAAGTACACGAAGAAGTCGTTCCAGGACAAAAAAATCAATGTTTTAGAATGGCCAGCACAGTCCCCTGATTTGAACCCAATAGAAAATTTGTGAAACGAAATTTAAAGGGCAATCAGGGGAAAGTGTCTATCAATTTGCGACGAGTTTTGGAATTTTATACAAGATGCGTGGAACGCAATACCGCTACATGTTGGTCAAAATTTGGTCGACTTAATGCCTAGAAGATGTGTTGCTGTTCTGGATAACAAAGGATCCACAATAAAGTACTAATATGGCTCTAAGGCTTTATGCAACAATATTCAGTATAAATATCTATTTAGTTTTACTTAAGTTAGTTATAACTTTAAGATTTCATGAAGAGTCCTCATTTTTTTCACACGTTAAACTAAAGGGTGTTTTTTATAGAGGTATAGAACTTTAGTCGTCATTACTTTTCAAGATGGCGACCGATTTAACAGCTATCAAGTGATTTATTCTCAGTTTGGTTTGGCAATTCATCATGAATAGACTCACGCCTGAACAATGCTTACAAATAGTTCAATTTTATTTCGAAAATAATGGTTCTGTGCGGAAAACGTATCGCGCACTACGTCCTTTTTATCGTCGAAAAAATCGTCCATCAGAGCAGTTAATTCGATTAACCATGGCATGTTTTCGCACCACGTTTACTCTTATTGATAACTCGCATCCCCAGAGACGCTGTACGGTGCGTAGAGAAGAAGCTATTGCTGCTGTAGAGCGTAGCATTGAGGAAGACCCGAATGAGTCCATCCGCCATCGAGCATAGGAATTGGATCTGTGTGCATCCACGTTATGGAAGATTTTGCGGAAGGATCTTGGTTTGCGTGCTTACAAAATCCAACTCGTGCAAGATTTGAAGCCAAACGATCATCAAGTAAGGCGTAGATTCGTCGAATGGGCCCAAAACGAGATTACCGTTGATCCCGATTTTCATAAGCGAATTTTGTTTAGCGATGAAGCGCACTTCTGGTTGAATGGCTACGTCAACAAACAAAACTGCCGCATTTGGAGTGAAGGTAATCCTCAAGTGTATGTGGAAACACCGTTACATCCAGAAAAACTTACTGTTTGGTGCGCTTTATGGGCTGGTGGAATCATTGGTCCGTACTTTTTCAAAAACGATGGTGGCCAGAACGTTACAGTCAATGGTGATCGGTATAGAGCCATAATTACTAGCTTTTTCATTCCTGAATTAAATAACCATGATGTCCAGGAGATGTGGTTTCAACAAGACGGCGCAACATGTCACACAGCTCGTGCCACAATAGACACGTTTGGTGACCGCCTAATTTCACGTTTTGGACCTGTGAATTGGCCTCCAAGATCTTGTGATTTAACACCGCTAGACTACTTTCTGTGGGGCTATGTAAAGTCATTGGCCTATGTGGTAAAGCCACAAACGCTAGACCATTTGGAAGACAACATTTGCCGTATTATTGCCGATATACGGCCACAAATGTTGGAAAAATCATCGAAAATTGGACGTCCAGATTGGACTACATCCGAGCCAGCCGTGGCGGTTATATGCCAGAAATCATATTTAAAATGTAATGCCACAAGATTATCTTTCGGATAAATAAAATTCATGTCAATCGAATAATCCATCGTTGTTTTATTGCAACTTAAAGTCCTATACCTCTAAAAAAACACTCTTTATAACAATTCATACAAAATCACAGAAAAATCAAAATATATTATAGGAAGAGTAAAAATTTTGTTTTTAATCTTTTTTCTACCGTTTAATAAAAAATTAATCGTTTAAAGAATTTTTCATTTTTTAATCGGTTGTAAATAAAATGTAACTTTGGGTCCCTATTATTTTTCACAGAACTGTATGTATTGCAATGGAATACTGTGAATAATTATGAATACAACTTTATAACTTTATTTATAACTTATTTAGGCTTTTATTAAATGTTCACGTGAATCCAATTTATAACCCAAAACAAATACTAAAAAATCTTTATCGATAAAATATTTCTTCTTATATTAGTAAATATTTGCCATCCCACAGTATCTAAATAATTATTTTTTTGTTGTTAATAAATTAATAAAAAAATTTGAAATTGACTGTAAAAAAACGAAAATAAATTTTTATGGTAATGATATGTCAAGAGCCAAGCCATACTACATGTATGTCAACAATAATGAAAAAAGATATTTTTTTTTAACATTTTTATTATCATTTTACTCGGCACTAGAAATAAATTATCTAATAACAGCTGATGTCTCAGCTAATTAACAACTTGATCGTAAATATCAACAACAGGAAAAATGAAAAAATCACCCAAAAAAAAATAGGGCTCCCTCAACAAGAAGACAAGACAAGACAAGATGAGATGAGATGTTGTCTTACTGACAGACTGAATGTGCTGAATGATACAGATTTTTAATAAGCATATCTATCTACGGCATACTATAAAACATGCTCTACAAATCTTAATAAATGATTTTATTTTCTGACACTCTTGTAAAGCTATATACAAGTGAAACGTCATGTTATTGCGACATTTATACTACTACCCGCTACGTATTTCATTATAAATTATATTACTCATCTACATAGCAGTGGGGTACACTTGGAAAATAATTTTGAATATGAAAATCTGTATTATTGTGTAAATAAAAAAAATGTATGTTAAATTCTTTTGTAAAAAGTTTTAATTCATTTACTTTACTTTAAAAAAATTTTCAAACATTCCCTCTTAAAATATTTCTTCCAGTGTAATTAATCGTAAAAATAGTGTTTAAATATAATGTTTTACAATGAACAGTAAAAACATTAGTGTCAACATCACTCACAAAACGAAATAAATTGAAAAGAATTTTGAAAATTCCCTCTTTTTTCTTCACTTCATTTCTGTTAAAATGTAAGATGAAACGTATATTTAAACTCAATCATGTGTTATGTGACAAGTATGTATGTGAGCAGAGCAGTAGTATGTAATAGTATTGCTGCGCTATTGAAAATTGTGCTGAAGCCAGTGTGGCTAGATAATATGCGTCGCTGGTATGCTTGCGTTTTGCCGGGCTGTAGCTCGCCTGAGGGAGTGGTTCTTGCCCAATATCTGGACCTTATGCGCACTCACAAATAAAAAATATCATACCAGCTTTAGATAAAAAATCTATAAGAAAACGATGCTGAGGCACCAGAAAATTATACGAATAACAACTGGAACTGAAACTAAACGGGGAACAGTTACGTACTGGAGTTACACAATCTCAATGAGGAGAGCTTGCAGATGTTATTGAAGCTCTACGGCCCATCCACAGGAATCCAAAGGATCCCACCATGACTTCTGGTGGTCGCTCAAACGTGAAATTGACACATTTCCAACCAAGAACCACCAAAAATTCTGAAAATTTTTAAACTGAAAGTTGATTTGAAAAAAAAGAAAATATATGAAAAATTTAACGCGACTGTTATGCTCTTAAAATGATAACTACGGTAATTTTTCTTCGATTTTATCAAACGATTTTTATCAATCTCTTCACAAGAGGATGTACTTTAAGTATATTACCACTTATTTTATATGTTTTAATTAAAGTTTGTTACTATAAATGGATAAACTTGAAAAAATATGAAAAAAATTTGCATTCGCCAAGTCTACCTCATTAAAACTCATGGAATATGAAGTCGAATAATACATATATGTATATTGTTTTAAAGGCCTTCTTTCTAATCAAGTTTAAATTTTGGACATCGGGTTAGAAATGATTGTGTAATCAATAAATTTGTGCGTAAAGTCCAAAAAACAGATTTGTCAAATAAAACAAGTTTGTAGGATTCGAGAAAATTAAAAAAAGGATTTTTGAGTTCTACACAACCTAGTGAATAACTTAGACTAGGTAGTTATTCGGGTGTGTTTCCACTATTGCACCGTGTTACTTAAGTAAGATGCCAATGCAAGTCAAATTAAAACCTTTTCTTTGCTTACACACTGAGTTTCCTAATCGGCCTAATTTGCGATATGTCTTAACATTTCTTTCACGCGTTTGGTAATATGGTCACACCAATTGATGGCAGGGGTATCTCAATTAAGTCTTTCACACCAATTTCCGTTGATTTATGTTTCAAATACACGACTCGCCGTAGCACCATTTTCCATATGCACGATATGGGGCCGCTACATGTTATAAGTTGAACATGTTATAAAGAAGACGAATATATAATTGTTGGTTGGTTATTTTCCTCGCCAAGAAGGAGCACTCGGAGAGTGAGCGATTTGTAGAGCTTCAGTTTCATTATTAACAGCAGGAACTGCTGATAAGACTATTTCTGGACTGGAGTCAGGGTAAATAAATTCATGGACAACATCGAAGGTTTAGTTATCGAAGGTTTAGTACCGGAATTCCAATTCGCCACTCCCATCATCAACATATTGCAAGAAAGTCAATATTATGCTTTCGACATACGCAAGCAACTGAAAACTTTTATAGGAAATAGTATCATTGTTGTAAACTTCCGTAGGACCACTTTCCATGACGTATTTGAAGAGGTTGAAGGCGAAGGGATCGCCTTGTCCGAAACCTCGCAAGGTATCATAATGTTGAAAGAAGTTCTTTTCTGGCTTGACAGAGATGTTATCAGCTGTGCTGATTCCTCATCAAGTTATTGAATGCTGCTTCATAGCAGCGTCAACTTGGTTTTAATTTCCGTAATGTGAATAATTTTTCCAAGTCTGATTCCCAAACACTGTCTTGGCGAGTTCATACAATAAGTTCGAAATGAGTCATTTTCGTGATTTCGGTTGACATTCCAATCTAGAGCTAAGTCTTGGTTGGCAACCCAACTGTCAGATATATTGCTGTGTCTCCTTCCCAACCAAATTGAATGGAGCACATTTGACGATAACGAAAACTTTCGCTTGAAAGAAACACTGGAGTTTAGCCATAGTCTCTGAATATTTCACTCTGTGACCCACACTTCCGCCATACACATATCCTTGAACATATATTTCGATAAGTTAAATTGAACGCTTTGAAAATATTGATGCATATCGCATACCATCAATGAAATGCCATTTAAAGAGCTTACCACGTCACCTAAACAATTGCTTAAGATGGTTCCCAGTAAATACAGCCACCAGTCTAAATATGTATACTCTACTGTGACATCGGAGCTAGGCAGCGATTAAGTCCCTAAAGAACATCCTTCAACATCCGTTCGAAATTGCATTGCTGACGAGGTGGACAGAGTTGCTGACAGAGAAGTGAATAGATATTTCGATTGCCTTAGTAAATTAGGATATTGTAAGCTCGTATTACGATGAGGCTCAATCTCTTTGAAGGCAGGAGGATACGTACAATATTATTAGACGCTGTTGAACACATATGGGCAGAGGAGCTACTCACATTTGTCCTTAAATCGCATGGTCATCTATTGCACAATGGTGATTCCTACTGTCCTTTTGGATATGCCGAAAGACTTGGTATTTCGAAAGACTGACTACTGCAGAAGCTGTGTATCTAAGGAGAAGGAAGGGATTGCCTTTCACCTCATTCGTTAGTGCCCTCTTCTAGCCATAAAGAGACGGAGTTTTTGAAACTCTCATATAAAGGTTGCTGTAATAGCAAGATGGAATTGTTTCCTTTTTGGGGAATATTTCATTCCAGGGTAGAATAAATATCACAATGGAGCTTAATGTTGGCCTAAGTCGAACCTCTTTAAAGGGATACGAGAGAAATAGAGCGTTCAATGTCAATATTTGAAGCAACTGAAATTGCTCTTTCCAAGTAATAGAAACAAGAGTAATCGACGCTTTAGGAGAGACCACAGAAGCCGGTAAACATTCGCACGAGTTTGATTTCTTGGAAGGAGGTTCAATAACACAGACTTGATATCGATTGAATCGTATTTCATGCCTCAAGCCCATTTCTGTTGTTGTGGTTAAATCTGGAGACTTAGGCGAATAAGAAGGAAGTAATTCGTGCCGCAAGGCAAGTATTTTTTTGTTTATCTCATGCGATTGGCTGCTATAGTAGTCGCAGTAGTCTAGTAGGTAGTGTGTCGGCTTATTAGACGTAAGGCGACGGTTCAAACACTAGGTCCGACATCAAAACGAAAATATGAAAAAAGAAATATTTGTTCGGCGTGTTCCTCTCAGCAGATTTCTGGCAAAAACTCTGAGAGTAAATAAAATTGCTATGAAGAGTTTCTCAAAAAATTTGTCGTTCGGATTCGACTTTAAACTGTAGGTCCCGCCACTCGTGTATAAAATTAACGCACACAACATAAGTGGTGTCAGAAGCTAGGTCGTAATCCTAACTGTATGTAGTAATCCTGACTGTATGTTCGTCCCAGTAATGTGGGAATTAGCAGCAATGAGCGGTTATATGAGTTTAGAATGAAGGGAGCGCTTATGTTGCTGATGGGTACATAGCCTTTCTGGGTAGTGATAACAGACGTTTGTAATCCTGTACAAAATTAACCCACACAACCTAGCTGGTGTCAGAAGCTAGATTTCAATCCTGGCTAGAGGGTTGTAATGACCAATTATGCATGATTGCCTGCTATGAACGACTGTCAAATCCTAACTAAATAATGCAAACAAAACCTATGACATTGTTTGCTAATATTTTAGGTTCATTTCATTAACACGTTCATCGCCATGTCAGTCTTATGTGTCTGACGCTAAGAAGTTCTACATGAGACATGTCAGTCATATGTGTCTGACGTACGCGATTTGGTAAATCACAGATATCCGACGCAAACCACGCTGCGTTCAAAACAACAGGTTAATACTTGTTGTATCTTGTTTGGATGCATCAGACATATAAGACTGACATGGCTTATCGAGAAAAAAGTTTTAATATAGTGCCATGTGAGTCATATATGTGTGACATAAAAAAGTGCTTTTCCGGGAATTTTGGCAAAAAAAAAAAAATTTTCTGTGATATATTAAGTTTCCTTCATAAATTTTTAACTAAATTATCTAATAAAGTTACCGTGGCCCATGTGAAAATTTGTCTGATATTATCGTGGCTATGAAAGCCGGTCAAGGTAGTTGAAGGCCAGCTTGCTGGAGCGTAAAACTAAGGAAATTTTATATTTTTCAACACCAAAATTTTTCTACTAAATTTGTTGCTTTCCAAAGAGTAGAGTTCGCTTAGCTACACATCTAATGCCAACTTACAACCTCCTTTGCTGTAATTCAACCAATTTCCGTAAGACATATAAAAAATTTTTTAAGATTTTAAAAAACGCAAATGATTGCTTTGCCACAAATTGTTGTCATTGCTTCAATTAACGTAATGATGATGCTGTTGACAAACGTGAAGGTGTTGACACAAGTTTGTACAATCCTACCGAAATAGTGTTTCACATGTCATGTAACACTGTCAACTCCTTCTTATATTTTCTTCGCCTAACAACACTGCTCAAGTTTACTTGCAACATTTTATTGCTGGCTTGACACCATGGGCTTGAGGTTTTTCCAAGTGAGAGTGAGAGCGAGAGAATGTCAGTGAGTTTGTTATAGTTGTGTGTGACATGTTGGTATGTGTGTGTGTGTGTCAAATACATATTTTTATTTATTTTTTTGTCATTTCTGCTGACATTGTTGCTGCTGCTGTCACTCACTACTGGGTTTTGTGTTGCCTTAACTGAAGCATTGTTTTTTTTATTTCTTTGGGTTTAATATTTATGGCTTCCTTCTGTCATTTTTATAATGCCTTTACTTTGACACTTTCTTTATGTTACATTTACATTTTGACTAAAAACTCTACTTGTATATCGCACTCATATATCTTTCCAATTTTTTTTCTTCTACTACTGCCAACAGCTAATGTTGTCATTGTCATTTTTGTTGTTGTTGTTGCTGTTGGTGTTATTGTTGTTGTTGTTAAAAATATATATTTTTTTGTTTTTAATGACAGTTGAAGGAAGAAAAAAACACAGCAAAAATTGAAAAAAGTAAGCAACACCAAGACCAAACAACAACAATAGCTTTAAATAGCAACAACAATAGCATACAAGATATTTAATTTTTCGTTCATTTATTTGTTGGCTGTTTCTGTTTTTTCGTTTTGGTTTTTTTTTTGACATTTGTAGGTGACATGCTGTCAGCACTCACATGGGAGACATTTATTTTGTGCAAAGTGATGTAAAAATGTGTTAGCAACTCCTTTAAGATTGACGCCTTATTAGGTCTTAGGTTTTTGTTTTTATTGTTGTTGTTACTGTTCCCTTCTCAATTTTCTTTAATGCCTGCGTTATTTCGTTTTCGTTTATTTTTTTTCGTCTATTTTTTCCTCAGGTTTTCATCGTGTTGGGTGTCTTGTATTGTTTGTAATTCAAGGAAATCCGTTTAAGTAGATGTCTAGTGTTTTTGTTGCTGTCGTTGTTTTTCATTTTCACAAAGTAAATATCGTAATAATTTAAGTACTTGATCTTTGGCTGTAAATTAAACAGCACTTAGTGGAGACATGTGTTTATATATTGTGTTGTGCGAGCACTGTCTGTCTCTAGTCGCTGAGGCATTTTAAGCACTGCCTACTACATACTACATGTTCGGACAGACATATGTATACCCCAGCACAGACAAAATTGTCAATTGTATGGGGAATTTCAAAACTCAATGCTTAAGTACAAATGTTGTCAATATGGCAGGCTGGTGTGGTATACATATTTTGCACGGGTTAATTTGGTTTATTTGGTTTTGGAAATTTAAAAATTATTTTTTCCATGTAAACGGAAAATATATTTCTTCAATAAATATGTAAAGGGTAGGCCATTTAAAACTTTAAATCTGAAAATAAAAAAAAAAAAGGAAACACCGTTTGAAATTTATTTTTTGGTTGTGAAATACAATTGTTCCGGTTAGAAATTGAATATTATTTCACTTATATGGCTGCCAGGGCTGGCGTCACAATACCTCATTCGATCGGACCAATTTTCGAGTGAATGCTGTCGAATCACGAATGTTGGCCTTCAAATGCTCAATTGTCCCTAGTTTGGCGGCATAACACTTTTATTTAATGGCGCCCCAGAGCAAATAGTCCATCGGTGTCAAATCGCGGCTTCTTAGCGGCCAGTTGACATCACTATTGTGGCTAATTCAACGGCCATTAAACGTGTGACGCAGCAAATCGATTGCGGCATGAGATGTGTGGCAAGTTGCAACAGCCTGTTGTAACCAAACATCGTTCACATTAATAACATGAAGAGCGGGTATGAAACAATCGGTTAAAACAGTGCGATAAGTGTCTCCATTGACCAAAGAAATATGAGCCAATGATGCCTCCAACCCATTGCATTGGCTGTTGTAAGAGCGCGTGTAGGTTTTCTGGGCCCCAAAGATGGCAATTTTGCTTATTAACGTACCCACCAAGATGAAAATGAGCTTCACCAAGAAGATGATTTTTTGTTGGCAAAATCGTCATAATCGAGCAGTTTCTCGTTGGGCCATCTAGCGAAGCGAAAACAAAGCGAATGGTCATGTGGCTTCAATTCTTAAAGCAATTAAACTTTTTAATGCATCCTGTCGAAGTCTTTTCGCAAAATTCGATGTAAACTAGTGCGTGAAATGTTCAATTCTTGAGCCACAGCTTTGCTATTTTCGGGGCACGCACTGTATGAGAACGCTCACGCCTTGGCGCATCAGCAATGATACCAGCTTCAAGAACTTTAGCAATAAACTTGCGTATGCTGGGCACTGTTGGTTCTTCTCTGCGACCAAATTTTGTAAGACATTTTCATGGAATTTCCGACCATTCCCCAAGGCTGGTAAAGGGTAAATTTATTCATTACGTTCAGTGGAGGCAATCTACTGAATTTTGTGACAGAATAGAATGGCACAAGTATTGTCAGATTCGAAATAACCAAAGGTTCAAATTTAAACCGAGAGATGGCCCACCCGATATATAATTACTCCTGTTGTTTGTGTTAATTTTATACATGAGTGGTGGGACCGACTGAACCACAGATTTTTGTGTAACTTTTCATGGCAATTTTATTTACTCTCAGATTTTTTGCCACAAATCAAACGTATAGTCACTGAATTCATATTTCAATTGTGAAAAATAGAAAAATTTTTTAGGCGTTGTAATTTTGAAAACAGCAATTATGTTGCAAGTATTTGCTAACATTGCAAGGCAAGTTAGACGATATTAAAACGGTCTATTAAACGCCAAAAAATAAATTGAAAATGCTCTCACCTAAGAGTATTATTGGAGTATTATTCTGCTTACTAAGACATTCTTCCTACAACATGCACTCAAAGCTAAATCTAGTTAGTGAAAGCACAAACCTAACTGGACTGAAGGTGAATGTCCACAAAACCAAAACACTCAGCATAAATGGTAACGTAGCTCGAAAATTCTTAATATATGGCAAAGAAATTGATGTAGTGGAGTCCTTCTGCTATCTAGGCAGCATAATCGATAAATCCATGGGTTCATCAGCAGATGTTGCCAGTGGGCACGCAATGCTTTTGCCCGACTTAACCCTGTTTGGAAATCGTCTAACATATTGAGACGCAACAAAATTAAAATTTTTAACACTAACGTTAAATTCACAGTAATGTACGGTGGCGAAACGTTGAATATGTCATCGCGCTATTTCCACCCTCTTTAGGTATTTGTTAACAAATGCCTGCCTATAATCTTGCGCGCTTACTGGGCCTCCATAATATCCAGTGCCCAACTCTGGTCAGATACAAACCGGCAACCAATTGAGTGAGAAATAAGAAGACGCAAATGGGTATGGCTTGGGAATGCCCTTCGCAAGATGACATCACAAAGAAAGCCGTAGATTGGAGCGCACAGGGAAGCATACATATTGGACGACTATTGCATACCTGGAAACGCCAAATCACAACTGTCTACAGTGGAAGGAAGTCAAACGTCGCGCTGATAATCGTTCTCATTATAATCAACTTGTTGCGGCCCTGTGCTCCTTAGAGGACTAAAAGGAACACATATAGAGTATTTTTTTATTTCCAGAGGTTAAAGTACATACATACTTACATACATAATTGGTCATTACAATTCTTTAGTCAGGATTAGGACCTAGTTTCTCACACCACTTTTGTTGTGTGGATTAATTTTATAAATGAGTGGCGGGACCTGCAGTTTTAAAGTCGACTCCGAACGACAGATTTTTGAGAAACTTTCATGGCAATTCTAAACTTCAAATCTAACATGATTTCTTGAACCATTTAACCGAACATAAGTAATTTTTTAAAATAAATTTCCCAGAAGAACTTAAGAGTTTAAAAGCTTATTTCTTTCATGTAAATCTTGACTAATTTTACATCTATATACCTTGATATACTATCCACATACTATCACCTATAATTCTAATATCACGTAAATAAATTGTTTTATATTTACCTGTCATTTATTTGACATCTGCTGATATTAATCAATGAAATTGAATGCTAATTAGTGGCCGTATTCAGTAATCTTAATAAACTTAATGAATAATTTTTATTTTTCAAACGTACAGTGCAATTAAACCGTAAATTAAGCCATTTTCTTTATGAATATCTTAATTCTACCAGTAAAATATTGTCATTATATATGAAAAATTTATTACACTTGCTTTTATAACACCATTTACGCGGCGACATTTTTTATCACTTAGAATATGCATATTGGCACCATTATTATTTCGAGAAATACTAAAAAACAAGTAAAAGTGCTTAAAGGTGATATGGAGAGGCTACGCGACACCCTATGCCATTATGAAGTTTGTTTAATAAAAAATTCCTTACTTGATCTACTGAATACGATACAATTTCTTCTTATACAATTATTAGTTGCATTAAATAGTTTCATTGAACAAAGTGTAATAGATTTACAAAGGCCTTGGCTGGTTAAAATTTCATTTTAACATGACCAAGACCTCCACGAATTAATTGACTGAGTTTTACAGAAAAACCATTAACAAAGAACATCATGGGAAGCTCAGGCAGCGATATCTCTTGAAAAAGAATAGAAGTAATACACTACACCAAATGCAACAACATAATATATTTTCACAGTAGCGACAACAAGATAAGCTATTTCCTAAGTTATCGCACACTACCCCCTCTTTCTTTTCTTCTATAACTATCTTTTCTGTATTCCAACACAATGCACTGCATGAATACGACCCCTCTTGAGTGTTGATCTCAAAAAAAATAAAATAAGATTGAATGATCATTCAGAGTGTGCTGAAGATTGCACATCCATACATATATACATAATTGTATATTACAACCCTTTTCACAACTCTTATGTTGTGTGGTTTAATTTTATACACGAGTGTCTGGACCTACAACTTAAAGTTGATTCAGAACGACAGATTTTTGAGAAACTTTGCACAGCAATTTTATTTTACTTTCAGATCTTATCTGATGAGAGGAAGCCACCGAAGGAATATTTTTTATTATCTCGTTTTGTTGAAGATATCTGACCTGGGGTTTGAACAGAGGTCTCATGTCTAACAAGCCAACATACTATCTACTGGACTATGGCGACTATGCTGAAGATTACTCCTTCTAAAGCACTTCTATTAAAACACTTGGTTTACAACCAAGACGATCATTAAAACCAATATCAATAGGATCATTAAGCAAGCGTTTCCTATCCTGTAATTTAAATTGTGGTAGAGGTACCATCAACATTTTTTTTCGTTTGAAAGTCCTGTTGATGCCAATATGTGTGGAATAAAACTTCGTTCACACGGCTTTTCTGAATTAAAAGCATTCGAAATGTCCGAAATGTCCAATTCAGATCACTTTCACTAAAAACGGCTGTCGTTGGTGTCCAGACCGCCCAATTTAGCCCTAAAGAAATTGACAATAGTCGGCCAATAGTGCTCGCCGACAGGGTCAACGCTGTTTTCAAAGAAATATGAACATGAATGAATATGAATGAATGAATTCGTGATTTTTGGGTTGCCTATGAATGCTCTTGGATCTCATGTGGAATGGCATCATTCTATTTGAAAATTTTTTTATTTACGTACACATTTATCCAGTAGTGGGCCTCAACATTGAAGTTGGTTTTTCGATGAAAATTTGTGTCATTTACTGAGCGCTCCAACACAAAACAATTTTATTATTTGCACGTCTTGTTGAATGCGAAGTATATTCGTGTATGATGGTTTGACAAAACAGATGGACCGAACCGATACCTGATTTGACACATGGGACTTCAACAAGATGGCCGTTATCAAGTGTCACAGCTCGGAGCTACATACATGCCACCTGAAATCAACTGGAACTTAGGCATATGAATTCAGGTCGATCAGCAAAGTTGGTGGAAGATCTGTAGACAAAGAGATTATCCTCAGACTAGAGGTACAAGAAATATATTTTCGTATTCATTCATAAGCTTTGATTAGTCTATCCAGCAGATAGAGTATAGGATGTAGGATGAATGCTGCCTGTGAATTACATAAAATTATTCATAAACCCAGGAAAGATGAAGATATTGCTGAGTATATGATAACCAGGCGGCTATAAGATCCATTACCCGCCGCAAGAGTAATAAATTTCGTATATTTTTGTACTAGGATCGGGCTACAGATGGCATCTGCAAATTATTTGAGAGCTACAAGCTTGCGAAAATAAAATATGGTTACTATGGGCACATAATATGGTCAATACGATGCTTAAGGCATGTAATATCGGGCAATGCAATGAGACATTTTACACTGACGCCGATCAGAGTAATGGGATATTCCGGCATTTGAGAAAAACAATCATTAAGCAATTATACGGCAGATCTTTATAACGAAAATTTTCAAACCACGATTATTTCATTGTTGTTTGTGTATTTTGCTTACATTGTTTATTGTTGCGTTTTTGGTTACTTTTTGTTTGTTTATTCAATTTTTATGCAGGTATTGTTGGTAGTGTGTTGGCTTATTAGACGAAAAGCCAGGGTTCGAGCCCCAGGCCAGACATCAAAATAAAATACAAAAAGTATTTCTTCGGCGACTTCCTCTCAGCAGATTTCTGGCAAAAACTCTGGGAGTATATAAAATTGCCATGAAAAGTTTCTCAAAAATCTGTCGTTCGGAGTCAACTTTAAACTGTAGGTCCCGCCACTCATGTATAAAATTAACACACACAACATAAGTGATGTGAGAAACTAGGTCGTAATTCTGACTGAAGGGTTGTAATGACCAATTATGTATGTATTGTTGGTAAATTTTTGTTTGCTTGTTTATCATGTAAAAAAGTTCATTGTTTTTGTTTTTGTAATTTTTATTTACCATTTTAATGTTAAACGATGTAACACCATTACCATTTTCTTAACAGCATAATATTGGCAAGTTTCAGGGAATTTCATCAATCGATTTATACTCTTAAAGTCCATTAATGATAGATCATTTAGATCGCATAGATAATGCTTATCATGGTGCTGTCTTCTTCTTCGATACAGTGCTCTACGAGAATTTAATAATTACAGAACAATTTCTTTCGCTTCCATGTCTTCACAGCCAATTAAGATGTATCCAATCATACACTGAGAGCCATAACTGTTGCCGATGTGATCTTTTGGCACGCAGAACAGTTAACGTTGGGTTAACTTTTTCCGATGTTAATTGTATGAGTATGCTCCATAGTACGTTAAACGGATTTCTCTATGAGCGATAAATATATATGCATTGGTCAGCATCAATGAAAGGAAATTGATATTTCGGCTTCTGAAAACGCTATATTTAAACAGAAGAGTGGAACATTGCTTAACTCTACTTTTATTTCTTCATTTGACATAAGCGTAAACATAATCTAACCTCACCATTTAAAACGATATGAGTGTAGTGTAAAAACAATAATACTGGACTTAGATAACAAGTTAACTTAAAAAAAAATACAACAAAAACATACCAGATCACTTAATTAGCAAATGCAAATATTGTTTTAAAATTTCGAAAATAAACGTCAATTTTATTTTAAAAACACTCAACTTGTGTGTTTTACTGTCATTTTCAATTTACATTTCAAAAACACAAACAAAAAACAATAAAAAACAGAACACAAACTCTTATAAAGTGAAATACAACGCCAAGTGGTAAAAGGAACATATACGAGTATTTGTTGTGTTAAGTTCTTGTGTATGTTTTTCTGTTAAAAGAAAATATTTCATCATAAAGATAAGAAACGCTACCGGTTGTTTCGTTGTTCGTTGTTGCTTGTATTGCCGCAATAACAGCTGCTGTTCGAACTGCGGTAATGTTGTGTTACTCACTGTCTTACTGTCAATTTGATTTAAAACCAATGTTAGTGATACTTCAAAATGACTAATGGCCGGTGATTATCATACGATAACATAAAATAACAACAACAAAAATAAAAACAAAAAATACATCATTAACAAGAGCCACCACAACAACAATAATAATAACAAATGATGTATAAATTTTAAACAGACAAATATACCATCATTTTTGGAAAAAGAAGAGAGAGAGAGTGAGAGAAAGAATACATTTTTATTGAAAATAATTGTACATACGAACATGCATACTTCATGGTAAAGTGAAATATAAACTGAAGATGGTTAAATTATTGAAATTGATTAAAAAAAATTTAAATTTATATACACTTATACTATACATTTATATTTATTTACTGTGCCTCTAAAGGAAATATTAGGATCCAAGTTTAACGTTGTCTTCTTCATAATTGCTCATTACAACACTTCAGTTAGGATCACAACTTAGCTTCTCACACTACTCATGTTGTTGTGTGTGCAAATTTTAACCGTGAGTGGGGGAAACTAAAGTTTAATGTCAATTCCGAACAACCGGTTTGAGAAATTTTTCATTCAAATTTTATTTGCTCTCAGATTTTTTGTCACAAAACATCTGGGAGAAAGTCGAAGAAGATATATTTTTCTTTCTTTCGTTTTATTGGAGATGTCTGAGCTAGGGTTTGAACCACGGACTCTCGTCTAATAAGCCAACACGTTACCTACTATACTACGGTGACTTCAGTCATCAATGCATGCCTTTGAATGTTCGAATTCTTTTTGAATAAACCAACTTAATGCCAACTTTACAGTACGTGTGTGAAAGAACTACGCAACACCTAGTCTTGAACTATTTAAATGATCCTGTTTACGAAAAGAAAACACACATGGGTTCAAGCAAAGCGATCAAAAAAATGTTTTGCCCCAAAGTAGCTTAGGACAATAGGAGTGGAATTTTATCTTGTCAGCAAATTTGCCGATTTTACTATTGCGATAATCATCCTACTGATAAATTCGAATCCACTGATTCCATAATCCAATATCCGCTAAAAACATTGCTGCTCTCCACGAGGAATTCCAGCTAATTTCGCTTTACTCACAACCAGGCAGAATTTGATCGATGAAAAAGGTTATGCTGATTTAGAAGACCGCTGAGGTTTGTAGCTTATGCGAATACACCTGTGACATAAGAAACCCCCACAAAAATGTTTAACGGGACTTGATAGCCAGTACACATCATCTCCACCGTAGTTGACTAATCCTTCAAATATTTCGTACAGAAATCCAATGTGGCATAAGCTTTGTAGCTTATACATTCAACATACTGTTGAAATTAGTGCCATTAACGTCCATATTATCCAATTCAAGCTAAAATAATTTAAGAGTCAATGACCTATAGTGTTCCCCATTGACAGTGACGACTTGGCCCTCAAAGCCATATGGATGTCCCCAGCCTAAAATCCACGCCAAACAGAGATTTTTTCGCAATGCATTGGAAGCTCTTGAATCTCATCTCCCAAAATTGGAACATTTTTTTGTTATGTACCTATTCATCCAGAAGTGGGCCTCATCACTGGAAATGATTTTTCGATGAAAATTAAAGTCATTTGTCAACAGCTCTATAATCCTTTCTATGGTCGTTTATCTTCAGTTCCTGGGTCAGTTGAATTTTGTACTGGTTCAGGTCCAAGTTACGACACAAAATTCTGCAGATCTTGCGTTTTGTCGTCTACTGGACAAATCAAACTGAATTTGACCGAATATTATATTGGCTTTGAGGGCCGTTAATGTTTGTGGCTGATTCGAATGCACCTGCGATTAAAGGAAACACCACTTGAAAGAAATCCAACAGGGACAAATCGTATAATCTCGGTGGTTAGTTCACAACACCTCCACGTAAGATGGCCTTGCTCTAATATTGCTCGAGCAGAATACAATGAAGGATGAGCTGTATGGCACGTTGAGCTGTTTCATAAGTCCAGGTGATATCATTTAGATTAAAAGGAGTTTCTAAGCATTGATCTAAAGAGCTCATCGTTGATGGTGATGACGGAGATAATGTCGTTCCGAAAGGAAGCCCAAAATTCACATCAAACAGTGACTTTTTCGGGCTGCGTTGTATACTCTTCCATATCATGTGGATTGGTATCGTACCAAATTCGACAATTGTATTTATTCGTCCAGAAGGGCACATTTCTGGAAAAAAACTCAGAAAGTAAATAAAATTGAAATGAATATTTTCTCAAAAATCTGTCGTGTGGAGACGACTTTAAACTGTAGGTCCTGGCACTTATGGATAAAATTAACACACATAACATAAGTGGTGTGAGAAATTAGGTTCTAATACTGACTGAAGGGCTGTAATGACCTGTTACGTTATGTATGTGTGAATGATAACCAATGTACAGATGTATGTAGCTTCAACAAGATGGCCGTTATCAACATGTCAAAGTTCGGAAGTAATTTTCTTCCCCTAACTCAGTAGTGAAATGTTCACCTCTATACATATATATTTAAAACTAATTTAAAGACTAATTTAATTATTTGAAAGTATATGTATGTAGTTTTTTATTTAATTATACAATTTGCATATATATTTCATATCTCTTATGTTAATGCCATTAAGAATTGATACACGAAAAAATTTTAATTTTTAATGGCTCTCCGATTATTGTCTTTAAAATAAAGCTTTTGAAACTGAAACAAAATAATTTAAATATTTGAACTATAAAAATATTAAATATGAACAAAACTATTGTTAAAATGCAGCAACAAGAAAATAAATTTAAAATTTTGGATAACATTTTCGATTTCGTAAAAATATATATACATACGTACGTATGATAATATGAATAAAAAAGCAATAAAACGAAGGGAAAACAATGGCAGTTTATTTTGGGGGCTGCTTTTGTTTTGTGTTAACAAGAAGAAAAGAAACAAAAATAATTTATTACCACTTAAGTCATAAATACGTTTATAATTTCTACCAATTTACTTTACAATCTCTTTTTGTGCATCTAACGAAGAATAAAAATTTATGCGCGGATAAAAATACAAAACGAAAATAAAACTAAAATTTATGTTTCTTTCAGTCATCCAACCAGCCAGCCAGCTAGAATTTTAATACGTTGAGCCAAGCATATGAATGGACGGGATGGACGGACGGACGAACTGGTACAACACATTCGAATATAAGATAGTTTTATACATATAAATGATATAGGGTTATGGCACTTTTAAAATCAAGCTGATATGATAGAGACGAGTTTATTTATGAGCCTGAATTGCTGCTGTGCTGTGTGATGGTGATGGTGATGGTGGTGGTAGTGCTGGTGATAGTTGGTTGTTGGTGGTAGCTGGTTGCACTCAAGTCGTCAGCAAAAGCAACATTATTGTTGGAACACATGGTAGTAGCGAAACTCTGTATCTAACAAGGAGGCCAATCAACACAAAAGAAAAAAAATGGAAAAGAAAGATATGAACATACGGTTATACTACTACACACAGTAGTAAAACTAATTACAAGGTGTGCCGCCAAAAGCCGCCACAAACACACAATCATAAATCTAAATATCCAATATAATTCATACAATAAAGCTTAATAATAATATAACAAAACCCTTTACTTTTGCTACAAAAGAAACAAAAGCCACTCTTGAAAACTGAAATAAAACCATAAATAACGAATGATATAAAATTCAGAGAAAGAAATTTAAATTATTTTTCGTTTCTCCTTACTATTTTTTAATTTTCTTTTTATTGGGTGGGCCATTTATAGGTTTAAATTTGAACCATCAGTTATTTCGAATCTAACAATACTTATGCAATTCTGTCACAAAACGCATCATATTATCCCCACTGAGCGTAATGGAACGATTTACTTTTGAGCAACGTTGGGATTTATTGAAAATTTATTTCCAAAACAAAGACAATTGGTCGGAAATTGCACGAAAATGTCGTACAGAATTTGATCCCGGTATATGCTGAAGTTCGTGAAACCGGTTTCATTTTTGATCCGTCGAGACGTAAGCGTCCTAGTACAGTGTATACATCCGAAATTATCGAAACTGTTTTTTTTTGTATTAGGCCGGAGGTGGGAATCTTCGAAAGACACTTTTGTTCCAACAAAAGAGTGTACGATTCATCACCACTGGTGCCTACGTACTAAACCCACCCTCTACACACTTTAACCACTTTCCTCGCGGGACTGCCGTAAGGCATTGCTTGGCTTTAAAATTTTGTTACACTAAGTTAAATATCGCCTCCGTTCCTCCAGCCTTCGGAGTTCTAGCATAATTTCAGCCATTCTTTGACTGTATTGGCTCCATAGAATCCTAGAACTCAACACCTCTTCCATAAGCCGAGTTGGTCCGAAACTTATTTCCGCGGGCCATCTAAATCTGGGGCAGCATGTTAGAATATGCTCCGTATCTTCCTCCTCATCTACCCAGTTTGGGCATAAAGGGGAAGTATCATGTCCAAATCTGTGCAGGTACTTCCTGAAGCAGCCATGACCAGTTAGGAACTGGGTCACGTAGTAGTTCAGCCCACAATGTTTGTTCACCATCCAAAGGGCTACATCAGGGACAAGGTGAAATGTCCATCTTGCCTTTAAACTATTCCCCCATCGTGACTGCCATTTGTGCATGGAAGTTCTTCGTTCCTCCACTTTTATAGCTGCAGTTCGTCCTGGAAACTCGAGATGGCGAAAGTATATCCTCCTCATCTCATCCGCCCATATGTCTTTCGGTATTGTCTTTGCCAATACCTATACCGCTTCATCAGACACTGTCCTGGAGCCATTTATTTGTCTAATCGCGCTTAGACGATACACCGAGGACAGTATTCTCCTTGTCGTGCCTACGGTGAGTGCCTCCGACTATATTTGGCAAGCATATAACATTATCGACGTTACAATCCTCGATATTATCCTCCTCTTGAATGGATCTGGTCCTCCATTATTTGGCATCATCTTCGTCAGTGCTCCCTATGTTACAGATGCCTTTTCACCGCTGTATTTCACGTGCTCCTTGAAGTTCAACATGTCGTCGATAATCACTCCCAGGTATTTTAGCGCCCTCTTAGATTCGATCTTAGTACCTCTAACGGTCACTTCCATCTTCTCCACTATCTTCCGGCTACTTATCAAGACGAATATCGAAACTGTGGCTGAGAGTGTGCGTGTGCGTGAGAATCTATCAACATCAACTCGTCATCGTTCTCAAGAATTGAACATATCACGCACCAGTTTACGTCGAATTTTGCGAAAAGATCTCGATATGCTCCCTTAAAAAAGATCAATTGCTTCAAGAGTTGAAGCTGCTTCGTTTTGGCTTCGCTAGATAGGCCAACGAGAAACTGCATGATGATGTCGATTTTGCCAAAAAAAAAATCGTGTTTTCGAATGATTCTCTCCCTTTCATCTTGGTGGGTACGTTAATAAACAAACTTACCGTATTTGGGGCTCAGAAAATCTACGTGTTCTCACAAAAGCCAATGCAGAAATTACAAGTGACTGTTTGGTGGAGCGTAGGCATCATTGACCCATATTTCTTTGAAAATGAGAACGGCGCAAGTATTACGGTCAATGGAGATTTTTTTTGTACCTGCTCTTCATAGTATTGATGAGAACAATGTTTGATTTCAACAGCATGGTGCAACTTGCCACACATCTCTTGCTGCAATTGGTTTATTGTGTCAAAGAGTTTGATGGCCCTTTAATTAGCCAAAATGGTGATGTCAATTGGATGCCAAGAAACTGCGATTTGACAACGTTGGATTATTTTCTATGGGGCATCGTTAAAGAAAAGTGTTATGCCAACAAACTAGGGACAATTGAGCATTTGAAGGCTAACATTCGTGATGCCATTGCCGAGATACGACCGCATACAATCGAAAAATTGCACGAAAATTGGCTCGATCGAATGAGGTACTGTGAAGCCAGCCGCGGTAGCCATATGATTGAAATAATTTTCCATTTCTAACCGGAACAATTGTATTTCCCAACAAAAAATAAATTTGAAAAAATTATAAACCGTTTTTGTTTGTAGTGCATTTTTAAATTTAAACTTTTAAATCACCCACCCTATATTATTGTTATGAAACGCCCTCCGTTTTGTTTCTTTTTTTGTTAAAAAAATTTTGATTGTCTTTGTTTATGCTCCTCCACTCACATGTTTGAAACAAGATAATGCTTTTGCTTCATAATATTTCATTCTGAAATCTCTTTATGTTTTATGTTGCTGCTGTATTGTTTGCGGCTGCTGATGATCTTAATGATCGAACAAGCAACACTTCTTTTTAAAACATCTCCACTTAAAATGTCTAAAAATTTAAAACACAGTTTCAAAGCAGTAGGTGAGGATGGGAAAGCCATACAAAAAAGATTGAAATTTTCAAATTATTTTTAAAACAACAGTGTGTGATAAATTTTAGAAAATGCAATGCAATCTTATCATGAAAAACAAACACTAAAGAGAAATACTTAAGTGCCGACTATAAGATACTCGACATCACTATTTCTGGAAGTAATTAGATCCTTGCATTGTAGGATTTATGGTAAAATTAATTGTGGCAATGCAGTCCACCTAACCTAACCTTACCTGACATTATAGGCACTAAGGAATATGGGGGAGCAATGGTAGGATAAAGCTTCCAATCGGTTCAACTTGTTGAATGTAAGGTGAAACTTAGTCCACTTCGAGTGACTCGAATCATTCATCAAAATTTGTGTTTTAGTAGTTGTTGCATTTACAAAAGTTGCCGTAGTCTAGTAGGTACTGTGTTGGCTTATTAGACGTACAGCCAGGGCTCAAACCCCAGGCCAGACATCAAGACCAAATACAAAAAGTATTTCTGCGGCGACTTCGTCTCAGCAGATTTCTGGCAAAAACTCGGAGAGTAAATAAATATTGCCATGAAAAGTTTCTCAAAAATCTGTCGTTCGGAGTTGACTTTAAACTGTAGGTCCCACCACTCATGTATAAAATTAACACACACAACATAAGTGGTGTGAGAAACGAGGACGTTGTACAAAGGGTCAATTCGACCTCCGGGTACTGTACTTGTCTTAATTGACAAGTACACGTCCTCTAACCTAACCTAAGCTAACCTAAGAAACATTTTCTGATGCATTCGTTCTCATTACAACGTTGATTTATAAGTACGGGTTGCAACGTTGACATCAAACTCGTACCATTCGAAAACTGTTTGATTCATAAGCCTACACATTTAGATTCGTAACTTTAGAAATATAATTATAAATGATTTGACTGACTCGAACCAATCAGCAAAATTTGCCGTCTTAGTTGTTGTTGCATTTACAAAAAAAAGAAGAAAGGCCAAGCAGCAAGCAAAGCAAACACACAACCTTTTAGTGAGTATTTTAGTGTTCGTACTCGAATCATACTTATTTTGTGACTCTTGTAAATGTTCAGTTATGGAGAGTTGAAATCAACAACATCATACGTGTTGTTAGGTATGAATATGATGGGTACTTCAAACTTTGAATATGAGCATCCATGATATTGAAATAAGTATGAATGCGTATATGTATCAGAAATTATGAGTATGATTCGTTACTACTCATCTTTTTGAATACTCATTATTCCAATAACCCTATAGTGCAGTAGGTCACAAAATATGTTCTGGCTTAAGTGGCTGTAACTTGCTTGATTGTTTTAATTGTACATCGTTTTAGTTACGATAAATAAAATAATAATAAAGCAGCAAGATCTGCTACACGTTCTGTATGTTTTTATTAAATTTTTGTTCACTTCTTTCTTCGCCAGAGCATGTTTAACTCGCGTGAATATTTTTTAGAATTTTTCTTTTTTTTTTTTGTTTACTTATGAATGATATTTAATTTCACTGACACTGTCAGCATTTCTTTGGCGTCCTCATCTTACTAAATTTCAAATAATCAGTTTATTTTGAAATTAAAGGGGTTTTCTGTTCTTATTTCTGCTGGCTTTGTGACAATGTCTTGGCTGTCATCTCAATGGAAAAAAAAAAATTTCATTTTAATGTCGTGGTTTTTTATTCTATTTTTTGTTCCCTTCGCCACCAAAGACCTCCGTGCCTTTCCTCTTCTTAAAAATATGAAAACACAAACACACTTACACCGCTATCTGCTGCTCTGCTAACTAAAGAAACTGCTGCTGTTTGAAAATGTTGTGACAGTTATGAGTACTTTGCACGAGTTTAACTGCATAGTTATAAATTTTACTGTCAGATTCACGAGATTTAAGATACAAGACTTCTATTTTCGTTTTTTTTTTTTACTTTATGGTCGTATTGTTTTTCTAATTTCTTGAGATGATGTTGCTGTTTTTCTGTCATTTTATTTATTGCTGCTTGGTTTTCATTGTCATTTCGTGGACGTTTTGCAAGCAATGGATTATAATGATTGGTTATTTATTAGAAGGTTTGAATATAAGTTTAAAAACTAATTAACGCTAATAAAATGGATTGTGGAAGATGAAAAATATTATCAGTTGAAGCAATTTTTTTTACAGAGCCGGACATAGGTTAGTGTGGTTGCTTTGATACTAAAGCCCTCTTGAGCACGCATAGTGGTCCGTTGTAACGCCACACGTGAACGCAGTCTGACCAAGTTCCTACAACCCAGGGACGGAGAAGTTGGTCAGCGCAAGGGCTGCTCATTTCAAAGCACGATTACCCCACACTGGAGAACCAGCCAGAAAGCTTGATAAACGAAGCTATATCCTTGATATGAATGGACGAGCTGACAAGGTTTGAAGAGCCAAATAACCTATATCTGCACCTTGCAAGAGATGGGCATTGACACAGAAAGTGGATAACAGTGCCCTCTTCCTCAGCTGATCTGCATCCATGGTAGAAGTCGTTAAATGGAAATCCAATTCTTTCCATGTGTCTGCCTATAACACAGTGACCTTTAGGCAAGGCCACTGTTATCGAGATGATGTTACGACCAAGTCCAAGTAACTGCTTGGTACGCCTTCTGTCCATTGAGGGCAAAGTGAGCCCAGCGGCAGAGCAGGACTCCTCATTGACTCAGGATAGATTAGGATCCCCGGGCGTTTGTCAGCTTGAAAGAGTTAAGTGGCATTATTAAGTTGATTGAAGTAGTATCCGGAAGTAGTGCAGCAGCTCTGGCAAGCACGTCGGCTCTGCAGTTTCCCGGAATGTCACATTGCCCGGGGACCCAGATAAGTGTGACACTAAAGCGCCCAGAAAAAAGGTTGTGACAGCGGCGACATTCCCAGACGATCCTGGAATGATTCGCAACGTTCGACAGAGTTTTTATGGCAGCCTGACTATGAGAAAAGATCGAGATGCGGGTGAAAGGAACACCGTAGGCAAGGATACATTGAGCAGATGTCTATAATCATTGCAAAAATTAGTTGAGGGAGGGCAAAATAAGGAAAAATTTTCAAACGAATTAACTAGACTATCTGTACTGGTACTGTACTAGCACTATCTCTTTCGACCAAGACTTTATTGTTAAAACAAAAAATAATCTTTTTTTTTGAATATAAAAGGTTTCAGGATCTCAACCCCTGATTCAAACAACTCTAACAAACCGAAATAAAATCAGATTTCAGTCAAAAAAACTCTGGGAGTTAGTAAAATAGTCATGAAAAGATGCTCAATATTCTGTCGTTCGGAGTAGACTTTAAACTGCAGGTCCTGCCACTCATGTCTAAAATTAACACACAGGTCGTAACCCCAACTGAATACTTATTTTGAGAGCATATATATTTAACGTGAACAATAAAAACTTTCAAGCCCTACAATGTGTTACAAACATTACCATGAACATAATATGTATCTCTAGGATGTTTATGATTATGCACGTAGGTTACCATATAAAAAAGATAGCCATAATGCTTAGCCTACTACTGTAAAACATATTTCTACTTGCGTAACACGGTTATGAAAGCAAAAAAATCCAAATAATTTATGTGATGCCACAAAATTTACAACATTTTTAGTATCTGCGCATAAAACTGTCCACAAATAAAAAAATAAATTAAAACTTCCTGAGTATGTCGTTGTTTTTTTTTTTTTGCTTTTATCTTTCCAGTTTATATTTTATTTGAAAACAATTTATGAGCGATATGAGTAGGTATACTTAATTATAATACCTGTGCTAAATATTTAGTAGATAGAGAGAATACCTTTTTAATTATTGTTATTATTCAATCAAGCATACACAAGGTGATTTAATAACATTTAAAGGGTCTTTAGAGTATTTGTTGATTTTGATTTCAAATATATTTACTGGAGTAATTAAGTTCTTAAATAAAAATATGATCGATGTTTGGATAGCGGAAGTCTTTAAGTATGTGCAGCTTACAGAATATTTATTTTATTTATAAACGTTTAATTTAAAGGAATTATTTATTTAGTTGGTCGAAATGCCAAAGTAAATTCTTTTTGTAATAAATAATGAACGAGAAATTTTAAATGAAGTTAAAGGCAGTATTATTTGTGAACACATAAGCATGGACTAATTTTTATTTAAATTCACTTTAAACTGTTTGTCAAAATGAAGATTTGCCTACGAATCTTGTACAATTTTATGTTCACTTAAAAATTAAAAATGTGGGCCTCTCTATAAAATCGTAGTGGTTTCAAATGTATGGGACTGGAATTCGACATCTGTCAATCTAAGTTGTGAAACCAATTTTTTTCTTTTCAGTTGAAAGCATGACATTGACGAAAATGGATCGCCTAACTATCACACAACGCATAAAAATTATCAAAACCTACTACAAAATTTTCTTCAGCGATGAAGCACATTTCACACTCGGTGGGTATGTTAATAAACAAAATTGTCGTATTTGGGATTCGGAGAATCCTCAAGTAACTGAAGAGAGGCCATTACATCTTTGGTCCGAAGGTGTGATTGGACCTTACTTCTTCGAAAACGACAATGGAACGACTGTCACCGTCAATTCGGAGCGTTATGGTCATATGATAACCGACTTTTTTTGCCTGCTATTGAAGAATACGACTTGGAGAATATGTGTTTCAACAAGACGGTGCCACATTATTATTATTATTATTATTATCTTTATTAGAAGTATTTATAATACTTTTAAAATACAATTCAGTTTAATTACAAACATCAATTAGGTAAACCCTGATCAAAATAAACATGTTTTATAAAATTTACTATTCTCTTTCTAAAAATATTCATGTTTGCTTCATTTTTCACATCAGCCGGCATCATGTTATATAGATTCAATCCTTTACAGAATAACGATCTCTGCATTACACTTGTGTCTGCTCTTGGTGGTCTAAAATCTAAAGCATTCCGTAGGTTGTAGGGTTGAACTTCTCCAACATATCTTATTTGCTCGGTCAGGTATTCTGGTGCACATCCCATTTTCATTTTTTTGATAAAGAGTATTGTGTTTAGCTGCAATCTTTGTTTTATATTTAACCATTTCAATGTGTCTAACATATATTTAATAGATGTAAACCGGTTACATTTTAAAATTGAGCGCATAGCCTTATTTTGTAATTTTTGTAGCCTATTTATTTGATGGTCTGAACAGCAGGTGAATAATATAGTTGAACCATACTCAAAATGTGGTTTTATCATTGTGTTGTAAATGTTAATTGCAGTTAATATTGACACTTTATTTCTTATTCGTTTAAAAAACCCTATTTTTTTACCAATTTTTCTGCAAATATATTCAATGTGTTCCTTAAAATTTAAACATTTATCTATTAAGAAACCCAGATATTTAATTGTATTTACTTTCTCTATAATAACGTTATTTATCTTAATTAATTTGTGAGTCTTCATATTAATTTCCATTAATTTTGTCTTGCTTTCATTCAATTTTAATTTGTTCATTTTTAGCCATTTATTTATATTATCGATATCTTTATCTAAGTTTTCATAACACAATTCTTCTGTCACCGCTTCAGTAAAAATCAACGTATCATCAGCATATAGGACTATCTCACAATTCTCCAAGACTCCTTCAATGTCATTAATATATATTATAAAAAGAAGAGCTCCCAATACAGAACCCTGTGGTACTCCGAAATCGTTTTCAATTGGATCAGATATTATTTTGTTGACATTAGTATATTGTCTGCGATTCGTTAGATATGATTTAAACCATTTTAGCTCCGTATCTTTAATTCCATATTTATATAGTTTTTTTAACAATATATCTCTGTCAATAGTTTCAAAAGCTCTTTTGAAATCGAGGAAAATCGCTAATACTTTGTTATTCTTTTGTCTACTCTTAAATCTATTTACAACATAATTTACAGCAGTTTCGCATGAAAAGCGCTTTCTGAATCCTGATTGATATTTAGATAGGAAGCCATGTTGTTCAATATAATCTTCAAGTTGATTTTTCACTATTATTTCAAAGACTTTCTCACATGTTTTCAATGTATTAATCGGTCGGTACTCCTCACATTTCACCGTATTTTTTACCTTTTCGATTGGGATTATCATCGACTCTTTCCAATTACTTGGAAATACTCCAGTTATTAATGATTTGTTTATGTATCTTAATAAAATATTGCCTAGTATACCCCAATTGTCAAGAATTATGCTGCTTGATGTTTTTGTATAATCTGGTTTCTTCTTAATACTTTTAAAAACAGTTTTCAACTCTTGCAAAGTTATTGCATGAAATTTAAAATTAGAATTTATCACAGATATTTGATTTTCATATTGCACATCATCAATGGAAGATCTAATTTCCTTAATACTATTTACAAAATACTTGTTAAAAATAACGGCTATTTGCGCGTTTTCTTTATATTCTATATTTTCATGTATCACAGTTTTTATCACATTTTTTGGTTTCCTTAAGACTAGTTCCTTGATCCTGTACCACATTTCCTTCTGGTTATATGCATTATTTATTTTATTATTAATGTATCTATTTTTTTCACGTTCAATTTTAACTTTATATATATTTCTTATTGCCTTATAATTATTCCATGCTTCATCCGTGTTCTCATTTATTGCACTTTGATATCTATAAACTTTTTCTCTTTTTAATAATCTGAGTTCATTATTGAACCATAGTTTATATTTTCTTTCATTTATTTTCTTTTTGAATGTGAATTTCTCTATCACGCTTTCTAAGCATCGGTCAAAATTTAACACATCAAAATTGAGATCATCTGTTTCACTATTATTTAATATTGCACTTATTTCATTTTTGAAGCTGTTTTTATTATATATAAAAATGTCCTTTTCCTTAATACGATTTTCTTTAGCACAAATATTCTCAATAAAAATGTCTATAGATTCATGATCAGAAATTTTATTATTTATATTATTTTTCGCCGTAATCGTTCTATTATTTGTTATTATATAGTCTATTAAAGTTTTTGAGTTTTGTGTTATTCTTGTGTATTCATTCATTATATGTTTTAGTCCATTATCGTTAATTATACTTTCCAGTTTACTGGCGTAGAAGTCGTTTTTCCGGTCAATATTAAAATCTCCTACAATTAAAATATCACTATTCCTTTCACATATTTCTTCTATAATATCTTGAAAATTATCACAAAATTCAGATTTTGAACCACTTGGTGATCTATATACTGCCATAATTATAAGAGATGTTTTTTCAAATTTCGCCATATATACACTAATCCAATGTTTATTGTCTTTAATATTTTCTTTAATTTTTTTCACACTCCAATGTTTTTTAAAATAAATTATTACACCTCCTGTCCTAGAGGAATTTGACAAAGAATAATAATGGTCATATTTTTCTATTTGAATTTCACTTTCATCTATTTCTTCCGTTTGATGCGTTTCAGATAGTATTATGAACTCAGGTTTATCAATTTCTGCTATAATTTCGAGTTGACTGAAGTTATTTATTAAGCCTTGTATGTTGGTATATATTCCACGTAGTTGCGATGGTTGTTAGGTTGATAGACCTATTCTTCTCTTTTTAAGATTTAATTTGTTCTGATACACCGGACATGAACGACTATTAGTTACGTGATTTTCATCTAGTCCTAAATTTAGTCTTTTATTTTCCTTTACACAATTAACACATTTCAACAAGATTTCTTTATTACACTCTTTACTATCGTGATTTCCATGACATTTGAAGCATACTCTTTCATTCTTGCATTCAGACGATTTATGATTGTAACCTCGACATTTAAAACATTGCATAATATATGTACCGTCAAAAACCCTACATCTCTCCCATCCAACATTAAGTTTCTGTACTGTTAACACTTTTGTGTAGGACTCAAAGTCTATTTTCAAATTTGCATTAAAAATTGATCTATTATTTCTTTTCGTTTCAAAAATTTTCACAACATCTATATCACTGTTTTTTAATATTTCATTTTGTTTTTTAAATTTTTCAACCAGTTCTTTATTAGATACTTTGAAGCTCATATCAGTTATCAAAATGTGCATATTTATATCCTTAGGAATTTTTACTTCATATTCATTACTAATTTCACTTTGAATTGCATCTTTTATTTTTTCGCGTTCGTTAACATTTTCACTCTGAATCACAAGTGTACCATTTTTTCTATTTTCAACATTAGTAATCTTAAAATTAATTGGATCGACTTTTTTATTTAAATCAGCTTTGGTTTTTTCTACACTTTGTCTCTCCCTGGGTTTAATAATTAAGGGAACATTTTTTGAAAGATCTGGCATCACATTATTTTTTAAGGTTTGTGCATATGATATTTTTGTTGTTTTTTCGTTTGTGTTTTTTATAACCTTTCTTATTTCATCACATACTTTAACATTGCTCTTTTCAATTGTATCACAGATATCTTTGTTTTTGCTCTCAATTTGGTTAATATTTCTTTCATCGTAACGTTTTTCAATAGCTTCCAATAAGGCCTTAATTTCATATTCATTTTGTTTCAGTGATCTTTCGAATTCATGCTTGTAGTCTAATAATGATTGTTTGTTTTTATCAACACTTTCTTGTATTTCTCTTATAACAAGATCTACATTTTGAATATATAGCATACAATCATTACAGATATACCTCACAAAATTGTCCTCATCTATAATATTTGCCGAGTATTGGTCAATACCGGCACATTTTTTTGTATCGTGATAAATTTTTCCACATATACCATTGCAACGAATGCCACTTTCACCTCTTATTGCCGACTTGCATTTACTGCATTCAGCCATATTACTTTTTATTTATTTTTTTTTTGTTTTTTAAGTTTGAATAAAAAAAAACACTTTTTATTAAGTATTTTATTTTTATATGATAAAATCATATATATTTTATGTTTTTAATAGTCACTATCTATTTTTAAAGCACTTTATTTTATTTATTTATTTATTTAAATCAGAGCTTTGATATTTTCCTTGTTCACTAAAACAGAGTTGCCACACAACTCGAGCGAATATGGCTTTATTGCGAGAGACATTTCCTGGCCGCGTAATTTCCCGTCGTGGCGATATCAACTGGCCACCAAGATCATGCGATTTGACACCACTAGACTTTTTTTGTGGGGCTACGCGAAATACCGTGTTTATGCAGATAAACCTTCAACTCTTGAGCACTTAAAAACCAACATTCGTCAAGTTAAGGCAAGATACCGCCCAATATGTGTCAAAAAGTGGTCGAAAATTACCTCAAAAGAATCAATGTTTGCAACACTTCGCGTGGAGGTCATTTAAATGATGTAGTGTTTCACACGTAATGTCAACGTTCAAACTTTACAATCAAAAAGAAATATCATGAAAAAAATATATTATGTGTGTTTTATTTACGTTTACTTTTGAAACCACTCTATATAAATAAGAAACGTAACATTGTTCATGACTGATGGTGAAGACTTAGAGGTCTGGAGTTTAAGGAAAAGAGGAGTAGGTGGGTATTAAAATTCCTATTACAGTGACAAAATTTATGAAGAAATTCGGAGCATTAAAAAGAGCATAAATATGGATTGTAATGTTGATGACTTAAGTCATAAATTTTTATGTACTGGTTTTTTCTGAAGGATAGATGGGTTTGAAAATTATTTCCACTCATCCATTTCCAAATCTATTCTTACATTTCTATCAAGTTTTCCAACATAGACTTCCTAACTTTGACAGTTGATAACGGCCATTTTTTATAGTTACAGGTGTCAAGCTAAGTGTTATCTAGTCAGTCTGCAAGGTCATCAGGAATTGGAACAACAATACGCTTCGCTTTGTTTTAAGATTGCCATAATTGTGGCAAAATTCGAATCCACTAGTTTGCATGTAAATGTATGATTTTCCGAATACATTGCCACTGTCTATGACAGCGCGTAGAAGAATCCGAGGCAATAGATTTCGCTCGCAAGAATTCGACCTTATGCTGACCACAATGAATGATGAATTTTACGTCATGAATTGGGAGGTGCACTCGTACAAAGTTCTCTCGACCGAGGAACTGCAAGTAAATAACCATAGACAATGGCTTATGTTCTCTAAATGCACTCATCAAAAAATCATCTTCAGCGATGAGGCAATTTTCTGGATGAATTGTTAAAGGCTGATATCAATCCACATGAGATCCGACAATGCCCAATGTATTCAGAAGAAGTCAATGTTTCGAGTGTATCATCGGTTTATATTTCTTTAAGAATTGAAATGTTAATTTGATAAATACCGAGTTATTTTGACCTGATCATCATCGAAATGTTGTACTAACATGCCGCATAGATCTTGTCACCTTGGATATCCTGCAGAAGCGATTTGAGCGCGAGTTTATCTCACGTGAAGCTGGTATGAATTGCAGATTTTCTTGTGGAGTTTTCTGAAGTCGCAGGCGTATGCGATCAAGCCACAAACTACAGCGGTTCTCAAACCAACATAGCCCAATGCCACCATTAAAATTCGGTCTGATTTATGAGTCAGAATTAGGGAAAATTGCAGATTTACGTTGCGCTTTAGCCAAAGAAGCCGTGGTGGACATTTGAACGATGTTTTATATTGCACGTATACGGGTATCATTAGGTTTTTCAAGCAAATAAAAAATGACGGTGACAGTTCACTCTCACTTTACACAAAACATAATTGGTCATTACAACTCTTCAGTCAGGATTATGATCTAGTTTCTCACACCACTCATGTTGTGTGTGTTAAATTTATACATGAGTGCCAGGATCTGCAGTTTAAAGTAGTCTCCGCACGATAGATTTTTTGAGAACCTTTTCATGGCAATTTTATTTACTCTCAGAGTTTTTGCCAGAAATCTGCTGAGAGGAAGTCGCCGAAGTTATTCTTTTTGTATTTTGTTTGATGTCTGGCCTGGGGTTTGAACCCTGGCTATACGTCTAGTAAGCCAACACAATACCTACTAGACTACGGCGACTTCGTAACTCACTTTATTTTACTAAAATTGAAGGACGTGATACGTATACGACATAAGGCCACATGACCAATTTCCCGGTATTCAAATTGGATTAATGGAATGATTTTTCAAGTATTTTTAAACCAAATTTTCTTACTTTTTCTTAAGTTCTGCTTAAGGATCAAAAGTTAAGTGGAATCGTTAAGACTAACACCTTAAGATATTAAATTGAAAAGTATTGAATTTATGTTTAATATGACATGGCATACTTAAATAAAACATCGTTTCAATTTGCCTTCTTTAAAATTTTGAATTTCGGATACAGCTTTGTACCGCTTTGGGGTTCAGTCTTTGATCATTTGCTAATAAATTGGTTTAAATTTTTTTTATCACTTTCAAAGTGCACACTAATAACCTTTCTAAATATATTTTAATCTTTTGCAAATACCATCTGTAGACATTAAAATAAAAAAAAAAAATTAAAAAAAATAGAAAAAAATCTTGAAACTATTTATCTCCGTATACAAATCGCAATTTTGCTTGTCTATTATGACTGCCACTTAATAAAACATTTTTATTTTTGTTACTGTTTTTAGTTTTTATATTTGTATTGTTTTTGCTTTTTCGTTTATATGAACTGAAAGCAAAATAAAATCATTCATATCTGTCTGTCTGTCGTGACAGCTCATAAAAATGATGTGTCAGCCTGCCACTTAACTGATTTATACATTTCAAGATAACCTTAAAATAAAGACAAGCAAACCAGCGATGCCATCACTTCTAATAATTGCAATCATAATTTTTAATAATTTATTTTTTCATATTCTTTCAATTATATATGTATGTATGTATGTGATGTGATGTATGATGTTTTGCTATTTCAGTTATATTTTGACTTTGGCTCTATAAATACAATTGTCAGTTGGACTGTTATTATTAATTATACTCGTTTATTTATGTGTTTTAAATGCAATGACACAATAAGCTTGACGGCAGCTTTTGAAGTATTTTTTTGCTTAAGTAGGACTATAAAATTTGTTTTGAAAAAATTAATAAAATTTATGATAAATTTAAATAGAAAATATTATTTTCTATTATTATTATTATCGTTATTAGATTTGTTGCAATAAGGGGGTTTTTGAAAATCGATTTTTTTCAATGGACTTTGCTTTGTTTTGAATTCAACATTAAAGAAGAGATTTTTAAACGATGTACATATGTATGGTTGCAGAAATTTTTATCAGTCTACGTTGCATCACTGTATTGACATTGTAACGATATTTTAAACTGTTTTAAACATTTAAGAAAAGTAAACATGTGGGCGCATAAGGGGTACTATGCAGTCAAAGAAAAAGGTCTACAGACACTACTTTATGTAAACTTATTCTCGGTGATTTTTATCACCGAGGTAATTACAATTAAGAAACTTTAAAAACAAAAACGAAAACTACAAAGAAGTCTGTGTATGTAGACTTTTTTCTGTGACGGTATATGTAAAGAATTGTCCATAATCAGACCGAACAAGAATAGAATTAATGGAGGCATTATAGGCATGCCCTAGAGACATATATTAAGTAGTCTCTAATTGGTCGCAGTACTATAGTATAACTTTACCTTCTTGAAAATGAGTATTTGCTGTAGATTCAAGGGCTACAATTTTGAAATCAAGAATATTTCTATTATTTCTCTAATTGGGTGTTTTCTCAGCTGCATGGTATCAATATCGGAGACTTTAAGCAATTAGGAAAGTCACAGTTTGGTTAGATTAAGTTAGGTTAAGTTAGGTTAAGTTAGATTAGGTTAAGTTGGGTTAGGTTAAGTTAGGTGGCAAACCCCCTCGAAAGAGGACCTCAAACTCATTTTCAACAGGAAGGTACGTGTAATATTGTCTGACTGTGCTGGACACGTATGTACATCTTGGTAGGCATGTTGACTTTTCCAGGAGCTGTGGGTCTTTTATCTCATCTGTCAGTGCCCTACTCTTGTCATGAAGATCCTTCTCGTCATAACCTCTCGTTATCTGACATCGTTGATCAAGCTCTGTAATATAAAATTGCTGCAATAGCAAAATTTTTTTGGATTTGGAATGCTTTTCTCTAGCTTATGGTTGACCCCCAAAAGAAGTCGCCGTAGTCTAGTACGTAGTGTGGCTTATTAGACGTAAGGCCACGGTTCAAACACCAGGTCAGACATCAAAACGAAATATGAAAAAATATTTCTTGGGCGACGTCGTCTCAGCAGATTTCTGGCAAAAACTCTGGGAGTAAATAAAATTGAGATGATAAGTTTCTCAAGAATCCGTCGTTCGGAATCCACTTTAAATAGTAGGTCCCATCGCACATGTAACATAAGTTATTGTACACACTATAAGTGCTTTGAGAAGCTAGGCCATAATCCTGACTGTAGGGTTGTAAGGACCAATTATGTGCATACATTTCCTAACTGCATGAAAACAATCAATATCGGAAACTATAAACAACTGATAATGTCAAGCTGTATGGACATTTCTATTGAGTAAGGTATGGCAAGTCATAATGAAAGGTTTCATGCCAGGACAACTCTTTCAAATTGTTGAAATTTACTTGTATAGAGAAGGTAAAGCAAAACGACCATCGTCTGATGTTCATTGTAACTGACTATGCTCATTTTAAACCGCTCGAAATTGAGCTTTTTTTATCAAACGAGTAGGTTTATTGATAAAGCTCGATTCTATTTAAGAAACTACTTTAGTAAGCCCCATTTCCGTATTTAGAACGCAGGCAATACTTAAATTAAAGTAAACTGCCGCTGATCACTGATCCTTATTTCATTAGTAATGAATAAAGAGCTGCCGTTACCGTGAATGGCCAGAGTTATTGAGTCATAGTCTTCTTTTTTTGGTCCCCAAATTTATCAGCTAAATATCTATGACATTTTGTTACAGCTGGACAATTGGTGACATTTCCTTTCCAGAAGCCTTTCCCTGAAGTCACGAGTTTATGTCAACTCCCAAAACAGAAGCCATTATTCATATAATTTTCATTAAAAAATCGCCTTCAGCGATGATGTTCATTTCTGTATAAATGGATACATTAACGACTAAATTTGATCTCCAATGAGATCCAAGAGCACTCAAAGCAACTTTAAAAAGACACTGTGTAATGGGGGTTTTGGGCAGATGGCCCATATTACTTGCAGGCGCTACGTACCACACAGATCATGAATATTCTGCACGTGCGATTTGAGGGCATATAACTGGTCACCGAGATCTCACGATTTGACCACGTTTTTGTATTACAAATTCCCTTAAATAACTTGCAATAGAACAACAACAATATCGTATACTCTAATGAATTTATGATTCAAGAAATAACAATTAAAACTACTGATGCAAAAAGACAAACATTTCAACACTATTTGAATTGTCACCCTCACATATCTAACGTAATGACGCAAGAGAGGATCAGGGGATAAGCATATGAATTAAGTGTTAATACCTCGCCATTAACTAAATGATAAATAATTAAGAAAAAGAAACTGTAGAGAAAAATAAAACAAATAATAAATTCTAAGAGACACTCAGTCATAAACTAAGAATTGTATATGACAAGTAAATAAAAAAATAAAAATGTGTTGTAAAACTGTGTTTTAAAAGTAAACATTTGTTTAATTAACATTTAAAAGAATTAAATTTTATTATAATTATAATGAGGCATTCTCATTTTTATTAAATTAAGATAATACATCAACACAGAATGCATTTAAGACGAAGAATTTTCAATATGACATGGTGTACCTTGTAATGCCCTCTAAAACCAATACGGCTAGAGACTGAGGCAAGAACCTGTCAAGTCTAATGCTTTAAACACAATAAACGCAACGCAGCAAGCACAACAATTTTTGAAATTGCAGCCTAAGGTAAGCAGCATGTGTATTAATTAGAAGAAAGACAGCAGCAGCAAAGCATAAGCAAAACAAATAAAACATCAACATTTCAATAATTCTTTAGCAATGGTACCACTAAATCGTTTTTTCGCGTTATATTTCAAACACCGCTTTATTAAAACCTCTCTTTCATACATGTTATTGTACTGACAGCGCAAATCCTCTCACTGTGAGCATTAGTTCTCTCATTGCTGCGAATAAAAATAGAAATTCGGCTAAAAGTAAAGCAACAGAATCTTTGCTTATTGTCGCGCTACCTTTAAAATAATCACTTCCATGTACGCAACCATGTTTTCTATTTAAGATTGCTGCGTATGCTGCATTGCATTTATTGTGTTTATAGCATAACTAGTATTACACGAAAGTAAACGTAATTCAATCTCGTGAATAATGTCTACATATATATTTTTTAATTTCTGGCGATTTCAACGCAGAAATTTGTATGATCGGATTTAAAATGGATTTGGCACGATAATACTGTCTTCAGAAACAACTAACAGGATTTTGGACAGATTTGCCATTTAAAGACCACATCAATTTACTGAGAATCCAATTCTCCTCTACTACACTTTGCTGCTGTCATTGATTATGAGAAAGTTTTTGACTTGATAAAGTCAAAAATTAAGCCGCACAGCTTTTGGGAAATGTGGCCCTGTGAAGACACCTTAACCTTATTAAAGATTGCTATATTGGCACGCTGAAGTCTGTTAGCTAGGATGTTGGTTTATTAAATGCGAGCGTGTGTATTAAAACCCAGATCTCTCCAACAAAACAAAATATGAAAAAAATATATCTGCGTTGACTTTCTCGCTCTCAAGTGTAGGACTATGATATTTCGTGTTCTCCTCTTCTTCTTCCTCGTTAGAGCTTCGTTGTGTAGGTGTATGTAGGCCAGTATTTCCCTTCAACTATTATGAAGTCCCTGAGGTGGACTCGGGATTGATTTAATAGCCTTGACTGGCTATAAATGGACCCATTATATCGACTTTCTTTTACTATCAGTAAAAAGCTTTACAGTCATTATTTCGTCTTAGATCATAGCACTACTGCAGTCGGGTCCTTTTAATTCATTAAACGGTTTTCAATTTTCGGTTTGAATATTCCTTAAATATTCTTCATAAATCATTGATAATTCCGACAAGGAATTATAACTGCATGATCTCTCTTTCATTTCTACTATAAACCATCTTTCCTGTATTTCAACGCTATGTACAGCAAGAATAGGAGTCATATCCTGGGTAAAAAAAGAAAAAGAGATACTTTCGGAGATACAACGAGACCTTATAAGATCTAACTTAAACCACTTCGTACAATAAATGATATCACCAGACACTGTGTTCAGAATTTAACTATGTAATGAAGTGACTACGTATATAATGTCCGCCACATTTCTTAGGCTAATACCAATTGTAGGGTATACCTACGATAACAATATACACAACCCATATAATAAACTCATTTACAGTGTGTACAAGTATTTCATACAACATGTCATATACACAAGAATAAGTAATATTTATAAACATTTTATTTTTATACTTGTTTTGCTTTACTGTTATGAACTTCTGTTTATTTTCAGCTTTTAATTGTTGAACATGTCATATTTATCTTCTCGCTTCCTTGGTTTACTTTAGCTGCAGCTGATATATTATATTCCTTACTAGAGTACACAAATATTCATTTTTAGCCATGCTGGTCAAGCAATTGTGGAGGCATTTAGGGAGCCAACGCAAATGGACAAATGACTGAATTGCACGGAGCTAGACAACGGTATACCAGACAAGGGAAACCAAACAAGCTACTCAATCTACTGGCTAGTGAACAGTAGTGCCACGAAAAACGTTTTTTTTTCGTTTCCTTCAGAGTGTTGTAATGAAATTTAATTTATGGCTCCACTCTTTAAAGTCAAATGAAATGTTGCTGATTATTTATATGATGTTTGTAAAGGAAATAAAAGGCTGTTAATATTAATTACAAACATACATAAATAATTACTGATTACAAACCATCAGTTAGGCTTATGACCTAGCTTCTGACACCACTTATGTTGTGGCGTGTTAATAATGTAAGGAATCTGCAGTTTAAAGCCGACTCCGAATGACAGTTTTATGAGAATTTTATGCACAATTTTATGCGCTCTCTGGGTTTTTGCCAGAAATCTGCTGAGAGGAATTCACCGAAGATAATTTTTTTTTCAAATTTCGTTTTGTTCGAGACACCTTATCTGAGGTTTGAACCACGGCCTCACGTCTAATAAGCTAACACACTATCTACTAGACTATGGAGTTTTCACATTCATGCCCTAAAAGTTCAGGAATATTTCTATGTTTCATTACAAGGGAAGTGGTCTTTCCTTCCTCTTTAATTTCATTACATTTGACATAATAGAGCCTAATTTACAATGTTGTAGATCGAACATATTTTGTGGGCCATCCAGCCTGGACTATATTTTTGAAACCCAAACCAATTTCATCTCAAATTACCAGATTGTGCCACCACGAGACCTTAATTGCATTAGACCCTGATTTACTTAACAAGTTAAAAATGCTCTCCAGCTTCAAATGAAAGAAATCCAACAGATCTTTGAAAGAAGTGTATCGTATTGTTACGAAAATGGAAACATCGTTTAACATCAACATGATTAGCAAACGCTACACTAACAAATACAACGAACGTGGTTGCATATACCAACAACACCAGTGTGAAAGAAAAAGAGACAGACAAGCAAGAAAGAAAGCAACAACAAACAACGAAAGCAAAGTACACAAACAACAATGAAGCGACAAAGTTCTCGAGAAACACGAACATTATTTTTCAAGAATGTTCATCAGACTGAATACGTAAGCATTTAAGAAGGCAAGACAAAGCAGGCAACGAGTAATAAGAATTCAGTCAGTCTTGTGGGAAGGCGAGTTGATTGCAAAGTAAACAGTTGTGGTTTGAAGATCGTCGTTGAAAAGATCTGCGTTGTAAGCAAGCAATTATTGTTGTATTCGTCATTTGTGAACAGTGGCACATAAAAGTAGTGCGAACAATAAATAATTTAATTGAAACTAAACATCAATTTATTTTTATTTTGTTTGCAATCAACGAACTCATATTCTAAAAGTTTTAAAAAAGGTAAAAACGTAACAGTATTATCGCAAGGAGACCACCCACGAAATCTGTACAGTGACATCGGTGTTCGTCTAAGTGTAAGTTTGCAGGAGAATACAGGTTCATTTATGTTCTTCAAATCCGGAGGGGGTTGAGCATGATGCATCAGCCTTAAGAGTACTCGAGGGAACACCCCTACGTAAGATCTTCGGTCCAGTGCGAGTTGGCGATGATATCCGCATCCGATCCAACAGCGAACTGTATTAGCTGCTCAACAAAACATGTCATCGATTGGTGTGACTAACTGGCGTAGGCGCGCAAGAAACAGAGGCGCCTGAAAGGATGTGTTAAGGCAGGCTGAAATCCATTAATCGGATTTTTAAGAGCCAATTAAGTAAGTAAGTAAATCCGGAGGTGGTATGGTGGCCACTCAGAAAATTTCTTTGAGTACAAGGAATATTCTGAAACTAAAATTTTGCTTGAAATCGGATCAATATCCATATGTGTTGCAATGTAGACACAATATATTCTGATAGGATTGAGGTCCTAAATCCTTTATTCAATGCATCGAAACTAACTGGCAGAATACGTGGACTTAGTCATACTTATGATTGTTACTGTTTGAACATCTATCGTGTCCAAATAATAAGAGCAAATAAAGGAACCAAGAATTTTTATACTCTTTTAAAATAGAGGGAGGGAGACTGAGAGACGGAGAGAAAGAGAGAGGGAGACAGAGAGTCAAGAACATAGAGCGGGACAGTCCCAGAGCAATGTTGCAAAACTGGAATTTTGAAATAGTAACTGAAAGAGTACTTTTTGAATGAATGGTACTTTTGTAAAGACATACATACATACAGAAAATATAGACCTACTGTTTAAAGTCGACTCGGAACAACAGAGTTTTGAGAAACTTTATCGTGGCAATTTTATTTACTCTCAGAATTTTTGCCAGAAGGTAGTCGCTGGAGATATATTTTTTATATTTTGTTTTAATGGAGATGTCTGACATGGGGTTTGAAACGTGGGCTCACGTCTAGTAAGCCAGCACACTACCTACCAGACTACACACGGAACAGAAAACTAACGACTTATACGTATTCCTCACATACAAGACAAAAACACCTGATTCGTAACGCAACAAAACGTAAAAGCCCCGTTTAGTCAAACATCGATGGAACGTAATGTAACATATGTTCGTTTTTAATATATGAAGAGCAATACAAATGCTTACCGAAATTACATCACGGTTCGGCAAGCGTTTCCATTGCTTTTCGTATTCTAAAAACAAATGTACGTTCCGAGGACGTTTGGCTAACCGGGGCTAAAAGCTAATTCTACCTTAAGCATTACGTTGAACACGTTGCTGACGTATTAATATCTGAAAAGCGCAAGACATAAAATATGTAATAATAAAAAAGTACTGAAAGTGTCGCGGGGGTACTGTGGTATTTTTGAAATGAAAAAGTACTGAAAAAAGTACTAAAGTACTGAATTTTTCAACACTGTCCCAGAGTGAAATATTCAAAATACATGAAGAAACTTTCGCCTTGCTTTCAACCGAAAGTTTACACCGTCTAAAGAAGTATCCAATTCGACTTGAACATGAAGTTTAGAGAACGACTCATAGCAATACTATCTGATTGACTGACGAAGTGACTGCCGACCACTTTAGGAGTACTCAGTTTCAATGACGACTTCTGTATTTTTAAACAATTTCAATAACTTAGTTTTTCAATTTCCTGTGCATAAGATCGTTTATCAATCGGATTAAATCGATTAACTTACGGAAAATGATGAGATCTGTATCTAACCCCTGTAAAGTATAGCATATGCATACTTTCTCTATCTCCCCCCCAACAACAGTTCATAGCTAAATACGAATACTAAGCGTATTTGCTGTAAGTGTAGACAATTATCACGCACAGATATCAAGAGAAACGTCAAAGTATAACACTTAATAACAGTTTAAGCCTTTGAGTAGCTGTCAATCGTAACGAATGTGTCTGTTTATTGTCATGACATTTAACTTCCATAAATCTTGGCATCAATATACGTATGTATACGGCGTACGTACGTTTTTATTGTCATGTTTATAAATTTCAAACCAAAAATGCTTTAAAAACAATATTGAACGACAGACAGCAAGGGACGTTTGACGGTTTTGTAAGAAAAAAAAACGAAACTTTATTGAAGCCTCTACTAAATTTAGAGCGTATATGAGAGAGAATTAAAAACGTCAAAAACCATTTTAAGCTGTTTTGCCATCAAACATAAAATGCCGACAACAAAATGCTTTGAAGTTGAAATGAATGTGTTTTTTGTCTTCTTTTTTCCTGCTCTTCGTTTTGCTTTCGGCCTGTTAGTGGTAGTAACTTCGCGCTGTCATGGCTAATAGGTATTTGACGTTTTGGTCATTTTGGCACGTTGAATGAAGTTTAAAAAAAATTGAGACTGAAACTGAAATGACATACACACGCTTTGTATGGAAAACCCCTTCTATTCTGTCAGTTTTTTAATTTTTTTTTTGTTACTTCAAGCTTAAGCTTTTGACAGTTTTATAATCATAGCAGCAGCTGAAGAAAGAAAAAAAAAATATCATAATAATTTTAAATTAAATTTAAGAGAGAAAAACGTACAAGAACTTATTGCCCAAGAAGAAGAATAATGATATTTAATCTCCAATATATATTCCTATACAGTCACAATATGTCTTCCCTTTCTTTTATATATTCTCTGGGCAAATTGCCATCCCTAGCTTCTCTTTTCAATGTTGTGCTGGCAATTGGAAATTGTTTATAAATATTGATTAAAAACGACGTTGTGCTTGTCAAAATATGATATATGGCCACAAAAACAAAGTGAAAAAATGTAAAAGAAATATCATATTCACTGAAAACGTTAATGAAAGCAAAAAAAAAAGCAAAAAAAAGCGCTCAAAATGACAACACAATGCACAATGATGGCGACTTAATGACTTATGAAAAATAACTTGAAAATAAATAATAATCATAAGTAATGTTGAAAACAAAACAAAAAACGAAACAAAACATTATACGAGCAAAAAAAAGGCGACGAACATAACTCACAGGAAAAAATTTAAACATAATTTAAAGAAAAAGCCAAAAAAAAGCAAAAAAGAAAAATGAGAGAGGAAAAACAATTTATTAATTTATCATTGCGCTTATTTAGCGCAAATGTTTACCGACAGCATTCTGGCAAATCGAAGACAGTGGTCTCGGATGTGAAAAAATAACGTTAATTGAAATAACGGTAATTGTTATATTAAGGCATCAAAATTTGGTATGCATTCATACCGTATACAACATACTTAATTGGCCATTAAACTTTTCAGTCAGATTACGTCCTAGCTTCTCACATCAACCATGTTGTGATTGTTACTATTATACATGAGTGGCTAGACCTACAGTTTAATGCCGATTCCGAACGACAGATTTTTGAGAAGCTTTTCATGGCAATTTTATTTGCATCTCAGAGTTTTCGCCAGAAATTTGATGAGAGGAAGGTGCCGAAGAAATATTATTTTTTCATATTTTCGTTTTGATGTCTGACATGAGTTTTGAACCGTGGCCTTACCTCTAATAAGACAACACACTACCTACTAGACTACGGCGACTTCGATTAGGTAATTAACAAACGTAATTTAACATCCGTCCCTCGATGAATGCAGAGGATTTGTCATGTGGCTTATGCGTGATGGCTTAAAAAAAACCAGTTGGCCTTGTTGGAGATGTCTTAACCTGAGGTTTGAACCGTGGCCTTATGTCTAATAAGCCAACACACAACCTACTGTTACGCTTCTCCTCTTTTCTTGGCTACGGCGTGTCTGGCTTTATTTATTTACAAATACAAACTAAAGTACATAGGGGTCCTATTATTGGCCGTTCTTACTAAAAAAAAGCACAATTTTTTTAAACGGGTTTTACATATTATGGCTGCTAAAACGCTGGTCTTTCCTAGTACTGTATTGAAAATGCACTTTAGTACTGCGATGATGCAATGTATTGTACTCCTCTCAGACGTTACAGCGTATCCTCATAATGCCTCTTCCCAACATTTTGCCCCACGATGCTGATCTGTGACAACCAAATCCAATGCCTATTCCCTGACTATCTCCTGGTATGCAACAACCTATTTCTTTCTAGGATGTATCAATGCGTGACAGGTTTCCACATGGCTCCTGATAAAACATTCCCATATTTACAGAATCTACATGAACAGCCCGAGACAGCCCCCATTTCGTATAAATGTACTGTGAGTCTGCAGTGCCCTCTCAAAAGATGGGTCTCGAACCGCATGCTATTTTCGACAGTCTGCATGGCTGAGATTTCTTCTTATTGTAATTTCTTTACAAAAATTTCAAATCCACTTGGTTTTTGTCTGTCTATCTTCCTTTTAGTTTGGCATCCCTTACCGAACATCCGGACCCACTCCACTGAAAGGTTCTGGCCCAATCAACGACGTGGAAGCATCTCTCCTCGCAAGATTGCTTAAACGAGTGGTCATTACTCCGAATTCCCACATGATCTGGCACCCGGCAGAGGGTAACCGTATTTGATTTAACTTCATAAGAGTAGGGTGTTCAAATGGTGGCTTGAATGACGGATAGTCTTCTTCCCTATCTTGTGGGACTTAATTTCGTTCTAGCATGTGTTTCATTTGAAACATTGTTATTACAAATCTGATCAGGCACAAGGTACGTACAGCCACTTCTGTTTTGAGAATGAGTGGCGGATAGCCTGAGTTTACCAATTCCACGGCATTATCAGCAATTGGGCATATCTTGCGGCTGAGAAAGTTTTGCCTTTAGATATGCACCTCTATCCATATAAAACCAAATCCATACAAAAGCTAAAGTAACAGACTTTCAGGATCAGTCAGCTCACAATCTACATCAATATAAAAGCTCTTAGATCTCATATGAATTTGTATTGTCGCAAGTTCGACAATTTCTTTTGGCTACGTACCCATTGATTAAGAAATGGGCCTAATGCTTCATGCATGTGGGTGTCTTTGGTCGTAAATGGTGATTTAGCAAAACTAACCGAAAAAACGACACTTGACGGCCGTTATCAACTTCCTGTTGGAATACCCCATTCTTGTTTCTGACATGTACATAATGAGAAGCGGATGAGTGATAATTGAAAAAATAGACAGGATATATTTGTGAAACTATAAGCGCTGGAGTGAGAGTTAGTTTAACTGTTATCAGTTATTCCTTTAGATCCATAGAGATATGACCTGCTGTCTATAGTTGTTCCTTGAATGAATGAGTTTCCATCTGATATTGTTTAGAAGTTAACAGTCCCTGTGAAAATATAGTACATTGGACGTAGTGCTAAAGAACCGAAGAGGTGGCACTAATTAACTTTCAATTTCTATGTAGGCCACTCTTTGTGGTTCAAAGAGATTTTGGATGTACTATTTGAGGAGAGAGATGAAGTCCCTTAGTTTCGGAAAATACTAGGATATAAAATTGTTTGTCTTCTACTTTATATGGAATAGATACACAGTTTTTTCTCAAGGCTTTTTAACCTCAAAATAATGTCGATTTAATAAATTGACTCAATTTCGGCTTTTGGTTTGACATGTACTGTAACCTCTCACTGTTATTTTAACAGTGATCAGTCATAAAAAGAAAAGGATGCCAATTGGTTGGGGAATGGGTCAATTTAAAATTTAAGGAAATAACTTCAATCAAAGTAATCAGTTAGTTCTAGAAGCAAGGAATGAGGAACATGAAATTGACACATTTTCCGATAAACAATCGAGGTCCATCAAAATTTCTGAATATTTATGAACTAAAAGTAATTTGAATAAATATTAGTACAATATGGAAAATATAACTGGACTATTGGACTCTTTAAACAAGAACTACGGTAATTTTTGTCCGATTTGATCAAACGAAGTGTCAATCTCTTCACAAGATAAAGAACATTCAGAATGTCATCACTTATTTCATATTTTTTAAGTATAGTTTGGTACATACAATGAACGGACAAACTTGAAAAATATGAAAAAAATTCGCATTTGTCAAGTTTACTTCATCAAACTGCATAGCATATGAAGTCAAATAACATATATATGTATATCGTTTTAAATGCCCATCCCTCTCCTTTCTAGTAAGGCTTAAATTTTGGACATCGGTTCAGAAATATTTGTGTAATCAATAAATTTGAACGTAAAGTCTAAAAAAAAAACATTTTTTATCAAATAAAACAAGTTTGGAGTGTTCTAGAAATATAAAAAAAATATTTTTGAGTTTAACTCAACAAAACTTACAACTTACACTATGTTATTAGCTGCGTGTATTTCATTTATTTTATTTCGCATATTATCGCATAGTGTTACAGTTACAATTATTCACTGGATTGAGTTTTCAATTAATCTTTACAGCAGTCTTCAGGCTAAAACACTGACAGTAAAATTAAAAATGCCGTGAAAAGTTTCTCAAATATGTAGTTCGGAGTCGATATTAAACTGTAGGTCCTGCCACTCATGGATAAAATTAACTTACACGACATGAGTGGTGTGAGAAGATAGGTTGTAATCCTGGCTTAAAGGTTGTAATGACCAACTAAGTCAGGAACAATGAAAATAGTTTCCAATAAATTTCTAACACATTAAAAATTGATTTCATTGATAGCTTTTAGTGCTAAAAACTCGTATAAAACCACTGTTGCTGCCAACGATTGCTATGTGATAGATATTACCAACGAATACTCAGCGTAGTCATCAATCACAATTACGAAATAAAAAGCAGCAATAAATTAACGATAAAAGCTCCATTCGTTAAGGGGTCTTCTCTTTTCTTTTTCAAAAATTATTTGTTGTTTTTTTATTATTATTTCTTTATTATTATTTTTTTGTATTTATTTTTATTATTATTTTGAAGCTATCATTCTGTTTATGTCTGTCTAGCTAGCTGTTTGTATATCTCAATGTCTGTCCTGCCTGTATGTCATTACTTTTGTTAATTTTTTTGACTGTTTGAATGAATGGCTTTTACCAACGAACCATTCAACCAACCAACCAACCAACCATCCATCTTTTTTAATATACAAGTTAAGTACTTTAAAACCATCTAAGCAAACAATCTAGGCAACAACAAATATATGCGTTAGTGCCAAAGCTAAAATGCGGTGCTATTTGATTCAAAAGATCCGCCCGACATATATAGTAACAACAACAACAACAGCAATTCATAAAGGCAAAGCTGCCAAGTTATAAGCTGCCACCACATTTCATGGCATATCATAAGTCTGGTATTGTACTCATACATGGGAGTAGTATACATGAACGGGTACGGATATGGGTACGTACAAAACGTATGCACAACATATCAACAAGAAAAAAGAAAATCTATTTGAATGAATTTCATTCCTATACATCATCTTTTCGTACGTCTATCATAAAAGCCCACGTTCATATTCATATTCATACGACTTTCTTTATGAATTCAGAGTCACAGTCCCTAACATATGTATGTTTGAACAGGCATTTGTATATTAATTTGTACTTTCATTCATACACTCCCAAGCAAGGTTAAGTACCATGATTGAATTTTACAATTTTCTTAAGTTATTCCATCAAATCTACAGTGAGCTTCAAAAGAAACTGTACATTAAGGATAAAACTCTAACAATCAACAAATTCAACTGTTCCCACTTAAGGAGCGTGTCCGAAAAAATTTGTTTATATTTCGAAATTTTTTGTAATTTTTTAAAAATAACGGTAATTTATTAAAGTGTATTTTTTTTAATGTACATTTTTTTTGACGCTCACTGTATGTATGTTACAAACGTATTTAAACCATCTTTAAGCCACTCTATGAAAAAATGCGTTTTTCTTTCAATTTTCATTTTCGCTTTCGATTTTCATTTCTGAGTTCTTCTCTTCGTACAGCTTTTCTTGCTTGTGTGTCTGTGTATGCCACAATTTTCATTTTAAAGTGAACCGCCGCCCCTGTTGCTTTGTAGCTTTGGCCATCCGCTGATTGTTTTGAGGGATTAATTTTTGAGACAGTTGTGACAGCAGCAGCATTGTTGGAATTTTGTTTGTGTTAAACATTCATGGATAATTACAATTTAATGCTTTCTGATGATGTTCGTCGGTTCATCTTCTCTAATGAAATTAATGATTCTCTGTTGATGCGTATCAGACACATGGCTGTGATTTAATGATGGGGCACATTATGCGGTTATTTGTAGCGAGGGGGATTTTGATTTGGCTGTATTATTATCAGGTTTTATAATTTACAGTTTGGCATTCTATTAATGTATGTAAGGGGTAGTAAAAAGGAATCCAATATTTTTTGCTAAACAAGCACAGGCAAATATTGATCGGCAACAGAAGAATATTGGCAACTGACACTAATTTTTATTGAAAAATTATCTTCAGAAACAAATAAAACAAACAATCGATCTCGAAAAAGTCACTGTGAGCACTATAGATCGATGTCACTATACCAACGATATGTGTTTTCATAGGATGGCTTTTTGTGTCACACAGCTCATTTGTGGACATGGTCATCTCACATGGAGTTGACTTGACCGGGCCGCCGAGATCGTGCTCTATGAACACGTCCGACTTTTTCTTATGAAGTTTTCTGAAGTCGTAGGAGTATGCGAATAAGTGTGTTCTGAATGGCTTAGTGAATACACAAAATTATCGAATTTGTATCTCAGAAATCCCATGGATTGCATATTCATACATACTTATGCACGTACATACATAATTGATCATTACAACCCTTTAGTCCTGATTACAACCTGACTCACTTACGCTGCATGTGTTAATTTTATGCATGAATAGTGGGACCTACATTTTAAGGTCAATTTATATTTGATCTCTGAGTTTTTGCCCGAAATCTGCTGAGATTAAGTCGCCGAAGAAATATTCTTTCGATATTTAAGTTTGTCTGACTTGGGCTTTGAACTGAGGCCTCATGTCTAATAAGCAATAACACACTACCTACTAGACAACGGCGACAATAAACGAATACCACCGCTACGCTAGAGGTGGTCCATTCGTGAGCTCCAATTATGGCGTACTTTTGTCAGCTTTTCGACCAGTAGCTGTAATGCTGCCCTCCAAACCTGAAACTTTGGCTGCTTGGCCTCTGTACACGAGATACATAATTGATCATTATAACCCTTTAGTCCGGATTACAACCTATCGTCTCACACCACTTACGCTGTGTGTGTTAATTTTATACATGAGTGGTGGGACCTACAATTTACGATCGACTCTCAACGACAGATTTTTGAACAACTTTTTCGTGGTAACTTTATTTACTTCTCAGAGTGTTTGCTAGAAATGTTGTTGGAGATGTCTGACCTGGAGTTTGAACCGAGGATTCACGTCTAATACCCAACACGCTACTGAGTAGACTACAGCGATCGCCGCTACGCTAAGTATCCCATACTTTTGTCAGCTTTTCGGACGTTATAGGATGTGATGCATGCCAACAAGATAAATTTTACGACTATGGTCGACATGGCGACCTCCAGAACGATCCTTGCTGTATTCAAGTTAACACGCAGGTTCCATCTGGCCCCTCCTATTTGTTAACTAAGGGTATTTAATGAGGGAATTTGCGGAAGTCGGCGAAGAGAACAACCTTGTGTGTGTAGGAAGTACCAAATCGAGAAAACTCTGTCATGGATTGGTGTGACCAACTGGTGAAGGCGCAGAAGAAACACAGGAACCTTGAGGGATGTGTTAAGGCAGGCCAAAATCCGTTAATGTTGATGACCAATTAAGTCAGTAAGAAAATAAGCGGTATGACTGACCTTCAAACTTGAAACTGTGGCTGGTTGGACTCAGTGCACGAGGTACTTTCCAAAACTAGCTTGGTGGGGTGAGATCAAATAGTGTGCTCCAGAACCTCAGAGGAATTGCTAAACTAAACTTACTTCTCAATAGGTTCATAGTGTCGCCAGAAAAGACATCTGCAAGAAGAGAGTTCATGTACGGATAGTCCGGCTAAAGGACTAATTCTGTCTGAAGTGAAATATGCGATCCACAAACCAGTCCAAACCACAAACGGATGTACTCTGTCAGAAGACGAGTGTTACGTACAAATACATGGTTCTTGGGACCAAAATCTCTTGTATATTAGCGATAGGACAGTGAAACTTAATGCTGCAATGAATCGATAAAGTTGGATATCCTACCGTCATTTCGCCATTTTCTGTACACAATTGAGAAGCCTCAAAATTGATGTTGAGGCATCGGCCAATACATGAGAGTTTTTTTATTTTTTATTTATTTATTTTAAGTCTATCCTTACAGACTAATTACATTTTATATTTCAATACAAAATTATAATAATAATTTCAATACAAAAAAATCATTTGAAAAATAAAATAACATTGAATTTATTAATTAAGTAAGTTTAATTAAAAATTATATCCTTTTTAATAGATTCCAAAGTTTTATTAAAACTATATGAAGGTACAGATTATTTAAATCATTACAGATTCTACGAAATGAATCGAAATTCGCGTAGTTAACTGTGTAATATTTTATATTTAAGAAATTATGGTATCTTGTTGGACGAACAGGTACTTTTATGGAAAGTTTTTCTAGAAGAAATTGAGAGTTGATAACACCATTAATCAGCTGCAGAAGAAAGACAGAATTTAGCATTTTACGACGGCTTTTTAAAGTTGGTAATTTTATGAGTGCTAGGCGTTTTTCATAAGGTGGTAACCTTCCATTAGGATCCCATCCATTCCCTAAACCACGAAGACAAAACTTTGAACTGATTCCATTTTGTCAGAGTGTACAGGGTATTGAGGGTCTCATATTAGAGATCCGTATTCAAGAATTGGGCGAACCAGTGTGGTAAACAATTGTTTGGTAACATAAGGGTCAGAAAACTCTTTAGCCCATCGTTTGATAAATCCTAGGGTACATGTGGCTTTGCTAACATTTAATGTAATATGGTTTCTGAAGTCTAATTTACAGTCGAAGATTATCCCTAAATTGTTAAAGGAATTAACTAGTTCAAGAGCAGCACCATTCATTGTATAAAATCCATTGGTTGGAGAAGATCTAGTGACCGCTTGTCGAATGAGATGAGATGATATGAGTCCTACTTATTCGCCTCAACTTCCAATTTGCTTGGCCTACCATTAAAAGAATATGAATGACAAATATTGCTGTCATCTGCAAAAGAGTAAATGGGCTTAGAAGTTAAAGAAAGAAGATCGTCCATGAAAATACAAAATAGAGTTGGACATAAAACAGAGCCTTGCAGTACCCCTGAGTTTAACTTGATTTTGTTTGATGGAATTCCTCCTATAACAACACGAATTACCGGAAATTATGTGATTTAATAGTGAACCAAAAGTAACACGAATTTTACCTCTCTATTTCGAAAATCCCTTAAATAATATACAAATAAACATATAAGTTGTCATACTAGAAAGAAGTACCTGCACCATCTGTTTCCTACTCATTTGTCGACATGACATGTTGAAAGCTTTCAAGACATTGTAATCATTAATAAGACACATTGATGACATTTCATCTTAAATTTCTTTGGAAAAGAAAAATACTGTCATAATTTCTTTCTCGTATATAAAGTACTCGTACATATTTTGATATTTTGTTTTAATTTATTTTGAAAAAAACAGAAAACATTTATATTTTGCGCTATTTTTGCCTAAACAAACATAGATGACAGCAGCACATTTTTTTTTAAACAAAATGTTTTTTTTTTTTTGTTTTTTATCAGAAACACGAGATTGTCTCATGGCTTCAATTCGCCAGACTCGAAAGTTACACGTGTTTTGTGAACGTTTTTAAATGTTAAGGAAATTTGAATTTGTTTTCGTTGTATGTAGTTATGTTATGACAACGAGATAACACGGTTTACTAGTAGGAGTTGGATAACAAGTATTTGGGGCGGCAAATGAAACGAGATAAATTCTTAAAATACTTGCATATGACGCAGATGGCAATGTTAATAAATTATTTTTTATTTTGTGTTTCTTTTGTATTAATCTGTCAGAGTACTTTGGGTGAAATTAACTTTTTCAATAATTGCGTAGAGTTCCTTACGTACGCTGACGACATTGATATCATATGGCATGCTACTGAACGGGAGTCTACAGTGTTGCAGTAAATGAGGGCAAAACAAAGTATGCATACATACATAACTTGGCCATTACAACCCTTCAGTCAGGATTACGACCTAGCTTCGCACACCACTTATGTTGTGTGCGTTAATTTTATACATGAGTGGCAGGACCTACAGTTTAAAGTCGACTCCGAACAACAGATTTCTGAGAAACTCTTCATGGCAATTTTATTTACTCTCAGAGTTTTTGCCAGACATCTGTTGAGAGGAAGTCACCGAAGAAATATTTTTTCATATTTTCGTTTTGATGTCTGACCTGTGGTTTGAACCGTGGCCTTATGTGTAATAATCGGACACACTACCTACTAGTCTACGGTGGCTACAAAATGAATTACATGTTATCGGAAAGTAGGAACATGCGGCGTGTTGGATATCAAATTACGGCCAATATCTATATGTTCGATATAGTCAAGGAATTTAATTATCTGGATTGTATGGAGATCAAGCGCAGGATCACTGATGCTGCTATGGTCTCAATAGGTAGGTTAGGTAGGTAGACGTGACTGTCTATCCAAGAAATGCCCTCTGGGATCTTTGAGATCCGTTCGAGGACCTGCGTAGTACATAGTCGCTCTCTGTTTTTTTTTATATTCTTTTATCTGCTTTGGTGCCGCATCAACCTTCACAACCTCGGTTCTCGTTAGCTCCTGCCATCATCCACTTCCTTCACCTTTTTTTGTACTCAAATTTTTCCGAGTTCCATTCTCGGCCTTTGAAGTCGCCGTAGTCTAGTAGATAGTGTGTTGGCTTATTAGACGCAAAAGCCTGGGTTCGAGCCCCAGGCCAGGCATCAAAGACAAAATACAAAAAGTATTTTTTCGGCGATTTCCTCTCAGTAGATTTCTGGCAAAAACTCTGAGAGTAAATAAAAATTGCCATGAAAAGTTTCTCAATAAATAAAAATCTGTCGTTCGGAGTCGACATTAAACTGTAGGTCCCACCACTCATGTATAAAATTAACACACACAACATAAGTGGTGTGAGAAACTAGGACGTTGTACAATGGGTCAATTCGACCTCCGGGTACTATACTTGTCTTAATTGACAAGTACACGTCCTCTAACCTAACCTAACCTAACGATCCATTCTCGGCCTCCAGAAAGGAGTTTTTTATTTTCCATTTTTCTTTCTTTGTCTTCTTTCTTTTTTGGTACCACGAATTGCGGATGAGGGATGGTGCCGTATCCAGGATACTCTGCTAGCTATATATATTTTTGATTGGCCACCAGCCAGACTGACTCTCATCACGAGTCGTGTAATTAGTCCAGCCCATATCTCTATCCTACGGTGAGAGCCACAATTCATTTGACCATAGGATCAAATGCTGAAGTTGCCGTAGCCTAATAGGTAGTGTGCTGGCTTATTAGACGCAAGGCCACGGTGCAAACCCCTGGTCAGATATAAAAACGAAAATATGAAAAAATATTTCTTTGGTGACTTCCTTTCAGCACATTTCTGGCAATAACGCTGAAAGTAAATAAAATTGCCATGACTTTAAACGACTTTAACTGTAGGTCCCGCCATACATATTAAAATTAACATACTCAACATAAGTGGTTTGAGAAACTAGGCCCATAATCCTGACTGAAGTGTTGTAATGATCAATTATGTATGTATAGCATCAATCGAGTGTGGACTCCCCCCTTGGCCCGTGGACACAATATTGGGCAACCACTATTGCCAGCCGACACTGGTGTGGAGGACTTGGTAGAGTATTTTCGTCCGCCAGGCAATTGAGTAGCAGAGACCTCTCTCGTAGAGAGATTAACAGTGAACTGTATGAGCTCCTCAACGCCATGGACGTAATGCAGCTTATTAACATCCAGCGGCTAAGCTGGTTCGGCCATCTCGTTCGAATGGCGGAGGATTCTCCGACGAGATAGGCATTTGATGCCGGTATCTGCGGAAGTCAGCGAAGACGGCGACCTTGTTTGCATTGGAAGGACCAAATCGAGGAAGGCCTGCCTTAGATTGGTGTGACAAACTGGCGTAGGTGCGCAAAAAGCGGAGGCGCTTGGAAGGGCGGGTTGTTATTCTATTTGGGTAATGTCGGCGTGGTCTAGTAGGTAGTGTGTTGATGTATTAGACGTGATTCCTCGATTCAAACCATAAGTCAGACATCAAAACGAAATTTCTTGGGCAACTTTCTTTCAGCAGATTTCTGGCAAAAACTCTGAGAGTAAATAAAATTTCCATGAAAAGTTTCTCAATAATCTTTCGTTTGGAATCGACTTTAAACTATTGGTTCTGCCACTCATGTATAATATTGACACAAAGCGTAAGTGATGTGAGAAGATAGGTTGTAATCCTGACTAAAGGATTGTAATGACCAATTATGTTATGCATCTAGGCGTATTTTGTTTTGTAGTCGTTTGACTTTCGAAGGATTTAAAATATTCAAGTGATTTGTCAAATTTTTTTGTTTTTTGTCTTATCAAACCATTGTTAACATCACTGAAACATAAACTTGTTGGGTTTAAACATTTTTCTATTCGTTATGCACTGTAATACCCTACAGTTGGTTCATATGCATATTAGACTAAGAAAACGCAGTTATTTATGCATTCTATAGGTTTCTCTAGCCGTACTACCCTTCATGTTCGCCTTATATTAACAGTTCGATTCGATTTCCAATTCTAATTTCTGATATTCCATTAACATTTTCGACAGAAAGCAAAGTGAATTTAACACTTAAAGTCATAATCTTTTATATTTAATTTAATTAAGTTGTCTAGAAATCGATTTCATTATTGAAATCTCTTTTCACTTCACCATCATGTCTTTATATTTTTTGGCAGTTAATTTGTTAATTTATATGTTTTCTGTTCATCTTAATGACCTACAGATTAAAAATAATAAATTCTTGTTGTTGTTATTTCCAACCAAAAACACATTTCACATGATTTTAATCAAAAAAACATCAAATATTTTTGGTTTTTTATTATTTTCGAGATAATAAAAGCAGAGAGAGACTCTTCTTACGCAAAAGCGAAATAAAAGGGGAGTTTTAATTAGATGGCTGGTCTTTTGTGATGGACAGTGATTTAAAAACAAAAACATATCGATTGTGATGAACAGTTGTTCGTGAACGAGCTATCAAAAGAAAAAAACAAAAAATGCATACATTTTGAGGAGTACTATGCGTCAAAAGCTAGCTAGGAAGCGTAAGTTTTTTCACTATGAGATGTTAAATGAAATGTAACTTTTTTACATTACAGTCACCATATACGTGTATTGAGACCCGATTAATTCACACATAGTTTTTGGTTTCAAAATTAAAGCGAAATAAAACACACATAAAGCTATTCGATGTAAATTTTCATTAAAATGTTTGTCACAATGTACGAAATAAAATGTAAAAAGTGTTTCCCTGGATTTGTTGCAAGTCAAGTCAGGTTTTTGAAATAGTTTTCTATCACTTTTTTAGGACCATTGAGATACGCGCCATATATACACCAGTAACAGGATAAAACAAAGAGACGTCAAATGGGCTCAATTCACACAAGCTAGATGGCCAGTTCCGATTGTCTCCGATCGCTCGATAAGAATATCCAATGTGTCATGAGCTATGTGACACGTAGCGCCGTTTTAGCTACATATAATTGATGCCCAGATCATACAATTCAGGCGAAAAGAAGTTTGTCAGTTACGGCGAGGTCAACAAGGCCACTAACTCAAAATCCATACCAAATAGTGACTTTTTCAAGATGTATTGCATGCTTTTGGATCTCAGTTGGATTCAACAATTTTGGTTGTTCATTCATCTAAAAATTACCCTCTTCACTGGACATTTATTGATATATTGTTTAAAATTAAGACCAGTTGTCCTCTGCACTAAGCCCTATTTAGCCAAAAAAAAAACAGACGTCACTGTCTATGGTCGTTCCCCTTTAGTGGCTGGATCAGTTGAATTGTTGCACGGGTGCAGTTTTATTTTATTCTCTACCTTTACATAGTTTGAGCAGTTTATTTTTGCTCCTTAGCACATATTTAGAATTCAAATGCCACACTGGAGCGATGAGCAATTGACTGTTTCAAATTCTCCTGCAAACTCTTACGGACACTGGCTATATTTTCGGCAGATCTAACGTTTCGTCGATGTACGGCTGTTGGCCGATGTTTTACTTAGCCAGTGAACTTGATTTTATCCACAACATTGTGAATAGTCCTGGAACAGAACAATCATTTGTTTTGATAACTACTGTATCCATCCATAATGATGTGGCAGCTATCAATTGTTAAAGTCAGTAAGTCTGCTTTGGTCTTTACAAGCCTTCAGTCAGAATTACGACCTAGTTTCTCACACCACTTATGTTGCGAGTGTTAATTTTATACATGAGTGGTGGGAATTACAGTTTAAAGTCGAGAAACTTTTCATGGCAATTTAATTTTTACTTTCAGAATTTTTGCCAGAAATCTGCTGAGAGGAAGTCGCCGAAGAAATATTTTTTTCATATTTTAGTGTGATGTCTGACCTAGGGTTTGAACCGAACCAACACACTACCTAATAGACTACGGCGACTTATATATGTACATATAAGTGAGTGAAATTTACAATATTTCCCTTGTGAAGGAACAAATTCTGTGTGAATTTATAGTTTGGCTCTCAAACAAGGAACATTATAACAACATCTGAATTCTTTATTATCCAGGACCTACCCTGTGTATTTATTCGGATAGTTTGAAAAAAACTGACGATATTTAAATGCATACATTTTAAACAAGGAAAATTTTCACAAATATTATTCATTTTAGTTGAGCTTAGGGTTAGGTTAGGTGGCGGATACCTTCGAGGGAAGAGGTCCCATTTAGGTCAGCATTTGCACCCATTTTGAATAATTTTAGTTTAAAATAATAATAAAAATAATAATTTTAAGGCAAATTCTTTAATTTGCTTTTTTTTCTTTTTATTTATATCAAAGTATTAAAAGAAATATTGAAAATATTCTCAATATTCTTTAATACAAACATTTCAAAATTTTTGTTAAATATCAAAAAAAAAATATAATAAAAACGCATTAATTTTAATCTCTAAGAAAATAAAGAAAAAATATGCTTTGCTTTTGAAATAATACAGAAACTGTCATAATAAATTCGGTTTTATGACTCTTTTTTTTCTATTATTAATAATAAGTATTCATGTTTAGCATGGAAAAGATGAACCGAAAAATATAGAAAAAAATTAAGAAAAAAAAACATTTTTATTTATGAACAAATGTATAGTGAATTAAATAAATTCTAAATTCTAAAAAACGAAAAAAAAACCAAAAACAAGATTTTTCTTCTTTTTGAAATTCTTGAGAATAAAAAAAATTTATATTCTACTCATAAAAACGCCATATTTCATAATAAACTTGTTTCATCTATGCATTCTGTTTGTGGCTTTAAAACAGAAACAGAAACAGATACAGATACCAACCAACCTCATTTTAATTATATTTTATGGCCGTTAATAAATCTTTTTTAATGTCTTGCTGATTACCATAAATAGTGCCTGTTTACTTAAAGTAACAAAAATAACAACAACAAATCATACAAACAACAAACCTCAAGTGAAATAAAATATGTATATTTGTTAAGAATGATAATAAAAATTCAAATAAATAAAATAAAATTTCACTACCAGTGTTATTTTGTTGTAAATAATTAACATTTTTGCAAATATTATTTGTGAGAATCAAACCTTCATTTTCATTCACTTCGAACTTTTCATTCGGTTTGAAGTGTTAATTGCAAAACAAATTTATTAGCATTGTTAAGGCCTAGAAAATTTATTTTGAAAATTAAATAAAATAGTCAGTGATTGAACAAAATCAGCAACTAATAATATTTTATTTATTATGCCTTCATTAAGCAAACTAAAGAGTGCTTTAATAAGAGAACATGGACTTATTGTCAATTTTATCGTACAAATTACAGCTTGCAGGTGTCACATGTGTTATATTACGACAGAACAACGCATTATAGTTGTCAATATTATTTTAAAAAATTTTGAAACTTTTTACCGAGCCCGTTCTCAAACTATGTAGAATTTTCAGTCAAGAAAATGCACCCAAATGTGTCAACCAAAGTCCACCCAGCACATATCAGTCGGTCTCTCATTGCTGCTGTAAACGTAAGTGTCGCCGAAAACCCGAAAACATTAATTCGGCATCAAACTCAACAAATTAAACTTTCACGGCACTCTAAAAATTTTGTAAAAAAAACCTCCACCTTCATGTGTAAAAAATTCAGCTTAATCAGCAGCTCAAACCAACAGATCCTAGGAAGCGCCTGCAATTCGTTTAATGGTTAATGATGAAAAGTGAAACCAGCAGACTAGGATAAGCGTCTGCAATTCATGCAATCGGTACTGGAGCAAAGTAAAGTCAACGCCAATTTCTAGAAAAACCTCATCTTCTTCGAGGGAGCGCATTTTCATCTTAATGGCTTAGTGAATACACAAAATTGTTGAATTTTGGGCTCGAAAATTTTCATATAATCAAGGAGAAAACAAATGTTCGCATCAATGTAATTTAACGACCAACTGTCAGGTGCGAAATTTGGTCAGAAGGCGTGATTAGGCCTAACAAAAATGACAACAGAACTCTTGTGGCGACAACCAGATGCCAAGGAACTATTCGACATATACTAGTTTTAGCAACACGAATCCACTTAGCATAGAGTGCGACAAGAAATTCTGAAATCAAAATCATCCAATTTATGTAAATGAACCCAGAAAGAATTCCAGATCCAAGTCATGAAATGTATCATGCAAAAGTCAGGTCTTGTCACGATAGCAGTAGCAGCCATTTATTGAATTTCTTTACTGTTAGAAGGCATATGTTTTAGTTTGTGTTTGAAATCCAGATAACTGCGCGATACAAATTTCAACTGAACCAGGAACTTAAGGTAAACGACCATGGATAACGCTGTTCGCTGACTGTATTCTGGCGCAATTAGAAACTGATTTTAGTTTTCAAACAAAAATCGTCTTGGGTACGTAAATGAAACAAATTTACGTACTTGGGACGCTTTCGAACCACATTAGATCAAAGAGTTTCCAATGCATACCGAAAAATTTATTTTTTGGTGTTGATTTTAGGCTGACGGTGTCATCGATTCCTTTGAAAAGGGCGTTGGTCATGGTATGTATCACTGTAAATGGCGAGAATAATAGGTTGATGACTACCTGAATTGAATGATTTGGACAACAAGTCCAAAAATTGCACATTTCGGATGCGCTCAACCCAGGAAGCCGTGGCAGACATTTAAACGATTATATTTAACAGCGAATTAGATTCCACACATAAAGGCATCAATACATACATAACTGGTCATTACAACCCTTTAGTCAGTATTACAACCTAGCTTCCCTCATGACTTATGTTGTGTGTTTTAAATTTATACATGGATGGCGAGGCCTACAGTCGATGCCGAACGATTTTTAAGAAAATTTTCATCGCAATTTTATTTACTCTCAGAATTTTTGCCGGAAATCTATTGAGAGAAAGTCGACGAAAAAATTTTTTTTATACTTCGTTTTGTTGGAGAGGTCTGACCTAGGGTCTGGATCGTAACTTCATATCGATCACAGTGGCCATGCTTACAGGTCATTGTGTTATGGGAAGACAGGCGGAAAGAATTCACCTGCCATCTAACGACTTCTGGCGTGGTTGCAGATCTGCTGAGGAAGAGCAGACTGTTATCCATTTTCATTGTCAATCTCTTTCGAGGTGCAGATATAGATTATTTAGCTCTCCTATCTTTGTCAGCTATTGATGTCAAAGACATAGTTGTTTTTCCAGTGTAGTGTAGTCGTGCTTTTAATGTGCAGCCCTGGCGCTGACCAACTTCTCCCGTAGTTTGATGGAATTTGATCAGTTTACGCTATGTGTGCTCAAGTGAGTCAAAGCCACCACTCCAACCTACCTACCTACCAAATCTGGAGGTAACGGCAACTATTAGAAGACAGAAGAGTAAATAATATGAATAATAAAGCCGCACCTTTTAGAATATTGTTATTATACTTTGGCCTCATCAATGGATGAGTCAGGGGGAAGAGCAGAGGAGTTGGGGGAATGGATCGGGTTGTTATGTTTCTAGATGTCTATGGCATGCTATAGACAGTGCAAGAAAAGGTTGACAGCTGGGCTTAGATAAGGCCTGCTTAAGGTTAGTTATTTGGTTTATTAAGGGGCGCTGCGGGATTAGGTCACTGACAAGGATCTGGAGCAGATCCCAGTCAAACTATTGCAGGGTATGTTGCGATGACGAGGATTTGGAGACTATCGAACATCTTCTCTGTATCTGTCCAGCCCTTTGTAGGTTGAGGTTGAAGACCCTTGACAGGGGCGTCTTTGAGGGTTTGAATTCTGTGTCGAAAGCCGTCATAAAGGCTCTCCATAGATTAATTTTTAGTTTAGGCTGGTTGAGAAGTTCTAGGGATTTAATACTGTAGTCGCGCTCTCTTGAGTATTTTCTTAGTCTGTGTAATTCCTCTGCTTCCTTATTTTCCCTTTCCTACTTCCTCTCCTTTTTTTCCTATCTCCCCTATTATCCTCTCCCCTTTAGGACGTTGTTCAATTGATCAACTAGACCTCCGGGTACTGTACTTGTCTCAATTGGCAAGTACACGTCCTCTAACCTAAACTAAAACCTAATATATACTCAACGGTATTCTGATGAAATACAAGAATTTTTACTTATGTATGCTCAACATTAAGCCGTTTTTTCAGTACATACCATGAATTGCATCACAAATAAGAGCTTATAAGGCATAATTTTTTAAACTAAAAAGGTTACAATGTATATACAAACTTGTTAATTTAGTTTTAAAACATAAATAGAGCGGAAGTCTCCTGAAACTATACATTTCAATGTACGACAACTGCTTCATTTCAAACTTTCTCCACATATCCTATGATTTCTTTCATAACATCTGACTGTTTGACCAGTTAAATGCATCAGCTGATAAGATATAAACAAGAACATTTCTTATCATCCATATGTATGTATGTATGGCATCATACATCCTCTCAATGTTGCAATCGACATGCGTTGTGTCCATCTTCATTTAACACAATTGAATGGCCGCATGTAAATTCGTTGACTAAGATGACTAATCACCACGAATAAAATGAAGAGATACAGCCGCAAAATGCATTCATCCAATCCATCCATGACTGTCTACCTTCAAAACGAAAATGACAAGCCGTTTTGTCAATGACAACAACAACAACGAAAAAGATAAAAGAAATCAAAAGCAAAATGAATTAAATGACAAATACAATCGACCAAAATAGTGCTGATGATGATGATGACGTTTGTCATTCGCATCAAGAAACAACAACGCCAATGGAAATGACAATGCGACAACAGTGACAACGTTGGCAGCCTGTGTGTGTGTGTGTGCAATCATACATAAATAATAATGGGAAATGTGAAACTGTTGTTAAGTTGTCAACATCATCAAACAACATCATCCATATCCATATTAAGAACTGGAAGAATTCAAAGTCAATGTAATAATATGGATGTAATATAATGCAGCAGAGCATCGGCAACAGCAACAGCAATGCAAGCATAATGACAGCTTCAAACAGCAACAACAACAACAACAACAACCACAAGAACATGCAACTAGAATAAAAGAAAAAAAAAAATAAAGCCAGAAAGGATCGGGTAAAAGAATTGAAATAAAATGAAAAATTTATATCTTAACACACAGAGAGAGAGAGAGAGAGACAGAAAGAGACAAAGAGAGACAGGGAGAGAGAGAAATGTCAAAATGCATTAACATTTAATTGAGGCTAATTTAAGGCAAAATATTTCTTATGGGTTTTTATTTTTCGACATTCATTTCATTTTATCAGTGATGCATAAATTTACATACGTACACTTATACTTACCATGCATATGTATAGTGAGCATCAAAAGCAACAGTACAACATGGATAAAATTTTGAAATTTTTTGAATTTTTTTGTTTTAATTTTAAAAACTGGCAATGAAACAATTTTAAAATAACAATAGGAGAGTGCCCGAAAAATTTTGACAATATTTCGAAAAAATTTTATAATTTTTAGTTTGATTCAATTTTAAAATTAACAATGAAACAATTTTAACATAAAAATAACGGTAATTTATTAATGTATATTTTTCCTTAATGTACACATTCTTTTAACCCTCACTGTACATATAAATCTTCATTCACTTCTATATGAACTGACTTTAACTCCAACAGTGTTACATTGGCAACAATTATTTTAAATATATGTACATACTCGTATGTATGTATCTTTGTCTGTCATTCATTCATTCATACAATAAATGAAATGTGAGAAATGAGCATTTTGTAAAAATGTCACATTAAATTTAATTTATGCGCTGTTGCGTCCTCACTCAATGTGTTTGTAGATTTTTCATCTTCATCAGCAGCGACAGAAACAACAACAACAATAATGGTGACAACAAGAATACGCATCTACATGCGTCTGGTATGGGCAAAAAAGCAACAGCACCAGAAACCGCCACATACAACATCCATTCCCAGAATCATAGTTGTCCTCCCTAATGTTTTTTTGGTCACTTTTCAGATGATTTTTGTTGTTTACATTTCAATAATGCATGCACAATGGTTTGATACTTTGCTAGTTTTGCTAAAAGCAAAGCACTAAGTATCTTTGAATCAGTGATCAGATCAGTGGTAGATACTATCGTTGTGACATCTTTCAAACAAACTTTTTGCCACCAGTAATCAAACTTTCCAACCGCAGAAAAGATATGTCTTTGGCAAGACTTCTGTCAAAAACTTAAATAAAATTATCATGAAAAATTTCTTAGTAGTCTGTCGTTCAGAATCGATATTAAGATCCTCCACTTATGAACAAAATTAACACTGACTGGTGTAAGAATGTAGTTTGTAATCCTGACTAAAGGATTGTAATGAGCAATTGAGTATGTTAACAAATGCGGAACCGATTGGAATTTTATGAGACCAAAACCTTATTTCTTATTTGTGTTTTTTCTTACTACATATGGAAGAGGAGAAGAAAAAGAAAAGCACTTACATCTATGGATCCCACCAGGATATTGAAGATAACAAAAAAGACTTTAAACTAGTAGAGGCTGGTAAAATTGAAATTTTAATCAAGTTATTAAGTGAGAGTGGGAAGTCGCTGTGGTCTAGTAGGTAGTGTGTTGGCTTATTGGACGAGAGGCCTCGGTTCAAACCTCAGGTCAGACATCTCGAACTAGGCGAAAAATGAAAAAATATTTCTTCGGTGACTTCCTCTCAGCAGATTTCTGGCAAAAATTCTGAGAGTAAATAAAATTGAAATGAAAAGTTTCTGAAAAATCTGTCGTTCGGAGTCGACTTTAAACTGTAGGTCCTAATGCTCATGTATAAAAATTAACGCACGCAACATAAGTGGTGTGTGGAACTAGGTTGTAATCCTGTCTAATGGATTGGGCTACTTTGTATTTTTCATAAATAATTCGATATAAAACTCATTTGACTAAACATTTTAAATAATTTAAATTGTTAAAAAAGTTCTGGGATTCCCAATTTCTGTACAGATATGTATACCACGAGTATAAGTTTTACTTCAGTTCGTGTTTATTCCGACTATTATGAGCGAGGACTATTTTCACATGATAACAAGTGCTCTCCGCATCAATGATGTTAACAACAGAAAACAACAAGAAAGTAGTGACAAGTTTGCTCCAATTCGTGAGTTATGGGACAATTGGAAAGCACTACTTTCAATGTTTTACAACTGTTATGAAAATGTTACTATTGAAGACCAGCTATTGAGTTTTAGAGGACGATGTTCATTTAGTCAGTATATGCCTGCAAAGCCAGCCAAATATGGGCTTAAATTTTGGGTTAGTAGACTCCAAATCATTTTGTACAATGGGTCAATTCGACCTCCGGGTACTGTACTTGTCTTAATTGACAAGTACACGTCCTCTAACCTAACCTAACCTAGACTCCAAATCAGGATACATATGAAAAATACAACCGTATCTTGGAAAACCACAGAGATCGTGTCGTGTTCGAGGTTACAGAAGGATTGAAAGGGCAAAATATTACAGCTGATACCTTTTTCTCATCTTATGAGTTGGAGAAAAAACTTTTATAAATAAATAAAACTTTTATCGCACCGAAATTGCTTGTGTTCAATAAAGTTCCTTTACATCCACGTATACCGGCCATAGAAATAAAGGTACTATGTTGATGAGCACCATGCACAAAACAGATGAAATCGATTTCAGTAATCATAAGAAAAAACCTGCAATAGTTTCTTATTATAACTCTACTAAACGCTTGTTAAATCGAATAATTAGCTTGAAGAAGAAAAAGGACAGTCAAACCTGAAAATCATTTGCGGCAGAGCTATTAACTCAACTACAAGCATCGTCATCAAATAGTACACCATCTACAAGCGGTGATACATAAAAGTCAGTTTATAGAAAACGGGTGTCCAAATGTGATGCCAAATGCATTATATGCAATAAATTTGTATGCAAATTGAAGCGAAAAAACAAATTGTTCATCTTGCTGCGAAAACAGCAATAAGACATAATTATTTTTTCTTACTTATACTGATATACAGAATAAAATTAATTTTAAGGACCAAAATGTCCAAAACCTAAGATTTATTACTTTTAATTTTATCCTAGATAGTTAAAAACTAACTAAAGCCATTAAAATATAAAAAAATATCTGAGCTGACGTTTTAAGTTGATACGATAAGTCATTGCAAACTTAAATAAAAATTAAAAAAAAAATTGACCAAAATGGTCCAAACCTAACAGCAGGGTTAAGTGAGAGTGACATTCCTAAATAGAGGAATAGGCAAAAAACCACATTCGTTTGCAAAATATATGACAATTAACCTACCAGACAGATCAGGCCGGATGTGGATTTATGCAGAATAAAATCTATTTTAACCCGATCAGATTCCTTTTTATAACTGGTATAAATGAACATTGACTTCTGGTTGAACATGCCTAGAAGATGGGAACACCTCTCAACAATTTCAGCAAAAGTTGTGATGAGAAAGAAGAGGAGGCAACACAACATCTGCCATGAGATTGTTCGGCATTTGGAAACCAGCGACAAAGGATTTTTGTGCGCACGAAAGGCTTGTGGACAACACATGTAAGAATTTATACTTATAAGCACTGTCCTGCAAGCATTTTTGAAAGTGCTTATATCCAGGGAATACTGTATTATTCTTGAGTATTTTAGCCAAATAGTGTTAAACATAAACTTGATATCAATTCTTTTCATACAATTCTGCTGTAAAAGTTTGTTGTTGTTCAAATTGAAAAGCCTGTTTAGTACGAATTAAGTTTAGGCCCCATTGCCTTTTATATTGGTTGAGTTTTGTTTTTGCCTATGTAACAGATAATATGTCCCATTGTGCACTAAGCTTGCTAAAATAGTTACTTAATGCCGTTGTAGCTGCCGTTTACTTCTTTTCTCTCTCTCTGTCTCTATTGCTCTCGCAGTTGTCACTATTGATAAAGACAAATATCTCGCACATCAGTGCCTTTAATATCAACATCGTCGGGGCAAACAAACGAACAAAAAAACCCATCACTTTACTCTGGTATTTTATGTCACATGCACACACGTACAAAGAGAACTCAAACCGTAAGACAAAATACAAATTATTCTTGTAGTTCTGTGGTTCTGATCTGTTCTGTTCTGTTTACTTTGGGGCAAATGTGTTCATTTGCGACATGCGTTAAATCTCTGAAAAACTGAATTCTAAAATCATTTCATTTCAATTTTTTTCTTTTTTTTCTTCAAATTTATTTCCATTTTTCTCGAGTTTTTTTCTTTGTATTCTTTTGATGGCTGCGTGTGTATGTGTATGCGAGTGTATGTGTTATTTGACATTTGTTGTTTGGCTATTAAAATTGTTGATTGTTGATATTTAACGCTTGAAATATGACATACGCAATTTTTAAAATTATTCAGTTGTCATTTGTTATTAATGTCTTCTTGTCTCTCTGTGCCCGGGGTACTCTGGTACATGAATGGTTCTTTTAGAAAAGTGGACGTCAGCCGCAGCGGCAAGTAAGGCGATCTCACTTTGGCGGGTTGGTTCACTTATACGCCTCTCTGTATACGCTTCGTTTCCCTTTTTATGCATCATAATGAAGAAAATGAGAATGAGGATGATAAAGATAATTTGCTTAAAAATTAAAATTGAAATGAAAAATGAAAGAAAGAAACAAAAAAAAATCATGTGGTCCACCATATTGTGCATGTCGAAAAATCCAAAAATTTATTCCTTTTTTTTGTTCAATATTTTCATCTCTTCTTTGTGCCTCTTGGTGGTGTTGGCTCATTCAATAAAATTCCATACAGTTCAGTTCGTTGTGCAAGGGTATTGTATTGTGTGAGCAGTATTTGGTCATGTGTGGTGTATGTCGTCTGTCGTTTTCAATTTAAGCTGTCATCACATATTTTTTTTTGATTACGTTTTGTACGCTGGACCGCAGTCAAATACAAATACCGCCTCTCAAAAGTTTGTCACATGCCTAAATGAATGTTTTTACGACACATCTGAAAAATTATCACCGAAAGTCGAACAAAAGAGGCAAAAAAAAAGTGAAAAATAAAAATTGAAATCCAAATGTGTGTTATTAATGTCTTTTGATTTGCATATTCCCTATACATTATACCCTATAACATGCAGTTTTAAACTAAAGGTCCAGCTTGTTATATACCTTCTACTGATTTGATCTCATATCATTGGAAACGTTTCAATAGACAACAAATCAGTGAGTTAGGTTAGCGGGTAGCTTGTCGTTCACAACCAAGTTTACTCGATTGCCCATATGATCCATTGTGTTACCCAGTGTATGTGACAAGAGGGCTTAGTCATGATCCGTTTGTGGTGGATTTGAACCACCCCGAGCTCCCCGAGCTTCCCGCAGTGGCACATTCGCTACCCTGACCAGATCTTCAAACATTCTGTCACCCAAAAATCGATGACGTCAGCCCCTGAAGTGCAGGGCATTCATATAAAAGGTGTTGTATCTACTCCATTTGCTCCACGACATGCCAGCTTCTGCAGTAATTTTGAAGGGCCAGATCGAGCCTCTCAGCTAAACTGCCAATAGCGCAGTGTCCCGTTGGACTAAAGAGTTAGTGAGTTAAAAAATATTATTACTCGAAACTAGACCAAGGACTAGGGTAGATGGAGGACCAATTCGTTGCCTAATACACAGACTTTTTCAAACTCGATGGCGGTGTGGGTAGGGGGGTCTACTCTGAAAGATTGGACCTGAACATTTCACTCCGACTGCCGGACTATTGCAGCGTGTTTCAGGCGGAAGTAGTGGCCATCTACCGGGCCGCTAAGTGTATGGATCCTCGCCAAACGGTGTTTCTTTCACCCGCATCTCGATCTTTTCTGATTGCCAGGCTGCTATAAAACCTGTGTGGCACGTTGCGAATAATTCTATGATCGTCAGGGAATGTCGCCGTTGTCTCAACTTTCTCTCTGGGAGCTTCAGTGTCACACTTATCTAGGTCCCCGGGCACTGTGACATTCCGGGAAACTGCACAGCCGACGAGCTTGCCAGAACTGGTGGACTACTTTCGGAATCCTCTTCAATAAACTTATGAATGCCACTTACCTCTTTCAAGCTGGCCGTTGTGCGGAAATTCTTCCGAGACGTCAACATATCCTGGATCAATGAGAAGTCCTGATCCACCGCTAGGCTCACTTGGCCCTCAATGGATAGAAAGCGCACCAACTAGTTACTTGGATTTGGTCGTAATATCATCTCCATCACAGTGACCATGCTTACAGGTCTCTGTGTTATGGGTAGACACGCGGAAAGAATGCGGCTCCCATTTAACGACTTCTGCCGTGGGTGAAGATCGGCTGAGGAAGAGGAGACTGTTATCCACTTTCTGTGCCAATGCCCATCTTTTGCGAGGTACAGATATAGGTTATTTAGCTCTCCAACCCTTGACAGCTTGAAGGTGCTATCGTCCATTGATGTCAAAGATGTAGCCTCGTTTGTCAAGCTTCCAGGCTGGTTTCCCAGCGTGGGGTAGTCGTGCTCTAAATGTGCAGCCCTTGCGCTGACCAATTTCTCCCTCCCTGGTTCGCAGGAACTTGATCAGTACAGAGACTGCGTTCACCTGTGGCGTCACAACGAGCCGCTATGCATGCTGAAGTGAGCTTCTCGTATCAAAGCTACCACACTAACCTTACCTAACCTAACACAGATTTTTTGCCATGACTATGGACTACGAATGTGTACACATTGAATTGAATTCTCCTGGTGTAATACTTGCCATCGAATGTCATATCGCTTACATCTATAAAAACGGCTTCCCCAACTTTATAGTCTGAACATACTTCACAGCTATTTGGTCTCTGGTATATTGCTATGGATCCTCAAGATTTATCCAAAAAAGCATACAAATTTGTTCAAATTGCGATTGATTCCATCCAACACATTTGCGAAATTAACACACTATGTACTGCGTTGTGGTCGACTGGGAGCAAATGCGACACCTTAATTGTGCATCACTTTCTTATACCAAAGTGATCGTTCAATATTGTAACCACAAAGTCATGTCTGAGATGCCACAATGTTGCTATTCCTTTGGCTATAGAAACGTCATCTGAGCATCCAAAATGAACGGCAAATTCTATGCTTGTATGTTGACGAAGGAACACAGGAAACTAATTTATACATTTGAATTTATGGTGTAAAGATCTCATAATAATTTTCAAGTTTAGGCTTGGTTTTAGTAAAGGTCGCCTTAGTAAAGGAGCCGTAGCCTAATAGGTAGTTGACTTATTATACATGAAGCATTGGTTCAAAGACATCTTCAACAGAACGAAATATGAAAGTTGATTTCTGACAAAAACTCTGGGAGTAAATAAAATTGCTATGGAAAGCTTCTCAAAAATCTGTCGTTCGGAGTCCACTTTTTAAAATGTAGCTCCCGCCACTCATGTATAAAATCAACACCCACAATATAAGTGGCGTGAGAAGCTAGGTTGTAATCCGAACTGAAATTATTTATGTATGAATGAATGTAAGAAAATATGAATGAATGAAAACATTGTATTTTCAGTTAAAAGGCGAGAAATTGAAACAACACGCACTTATTGAAATGCTGGAAAGCCTATACCATAATTGGAACTCACTGATGAACTACCTACGCGGTATTTCCTTCTGTTCTTTGCGGGTAGAATAGAAAAGGCTTTACGGATTTATAAAGATCGTTACCAGACATGATATATCGGTCTCTACCACTAGGTATACCGATAAAATCCCTTCTTGTCCCCTCACCAGGGAATCATTCCACTTCGGAATCACTGTTGTATTAGTTCGAGTTGAACCCCGCTTTGGCTAAGGTACAGGCTCTGTTCAAGCCCCACTCTTGCGTCTAGACGAAATATATTTCTTGCGCCCGCTATGTTCTACAAATCTTTCTATTGCATTCCAGCTTTCTTTACTGTGTGGTATTCTCAGCATGATGTTCATATTACTGATAACGGCGATTTCGATCTCAAGTCCTAACAGTTTTTCGCCTAGCGACTGCAGCTGAAGAAAGAGTCTACGACGGCGTCGAGCACAGTTTCCTCCTCATTAATGCAGAATGGCGAGCGGCATTTCCCCATGCAATGTAGATAATTTCTGAAATATTTCTGGACGGTCAGCATCTACGTTGTGTGTAGTAGTCTACTTCACTGTTTTATCTGTTTTTTTCGCACTTGCAAATAGTGAATACGTTTATATATGTATCTACCTGCCATGCGGTATATTTTCCTAGAGAGATTACGAGCTTAGGGCGACTTGGTGATGTATAGTTGCTATACTCTGTACCTGAGACGTGTTCTACCATTTACTTCCATTCTACCTATTACTTCGATAGCTTGTGTGGATAACGTGCTATACATAGATGTTGGCCGTAAGGCTGCTTATCTGATCAGATAGTGTGGTAGCTGTAATCTGTGCCTGAGCTGTGTTCTTACTGGTGATGAAAATCATCTGGCGCTTCATTGCTTGGCAACCATTTCATTTATTACTTGGGCAGCTTGTGTGCAAATCGTACGATACACAGATACATACATACATAATTGGCTATTACAACCCTTTAGTCAGGATTACGCCCTAGTTTCTCACTTATGTTATGTGTGTTAATTTTATACGTGCGTGGCGGGACCTACAGTTTAAAGTCGACTCCGAATGACAGATTTTTGAGAAACTTTTCATGGCAATTCTTTATTTACCCGCAGAGTTTTTGCCACAAATCTGCTGAGAGAAAGTCGCCGAAGAAATACTTTTTGTATTTCGTTTTGATGTCTGACCTGGGGTATACGATATACAGATATTATCCGAAAAGCTGATATTCTCTGCTTAGATAGTATTTTTCTAGCTCTTGGTCAAATTTCAAACGCAGACAACGAGATTTCAGATCCTTAGAGGAGTATATTATTTCCATGAGTACTTTTTTTCCTAGTTTCAAGAGATCCACCGTCGTTTGCCATCAATCTACTCAATTGTGTTGCTATTTCAGCTGCTACCGATGTGTTGCATATTCAATCCACTTGGAGTAGCTCGGTTTTGTGTCTAATCTTACCACGCGATATTTAATCGAAACTTAAGGTGTATTTGCGGATATCATTTTCATGAAATAATCTATGAGAAGTCTTAATCTGAAGTCGCCGTAATCTAGTAGGTAGTGTGTTGGCTTATTAGACTTGAACTCACGGTTCAAACCTCAGGTCGGACATCTCGAACAAAACGAAATATGAAGAAATATTTCTTCGGCGACTTTCTCCCAGTAGATTCCTGGCAAAAGCTCTTAGAGTAAATAAAACTGCCTCGAAAAAGTTTCTCGAAAATCTGTAGTTCGAACTCGTGGTCCCGCCACACATGTATAAAATTAACACCTGAGAAACTAGGTCGTAATCCTGCTTATAGCAAATAAATATTGTGCACTCTGTTATCGCCCCAAATACATGCTCTCTGTTAAAAAGTGTTAAAAAATCCCGCTCTTCATATTGGGTTATAGGGCATACAAAATTCGTCAAAATTCGCTTTGAAATCTCATTCATCACTGCTTTACATATGAATATTTTTGCTTTCGTTTAATGATTTCGTTTCTTTTTTTTTTTTTTTTTTTTTTTGGAAAACAATAATTTATTGTCAGTTGTACGTATTTACGTACGTTGTGTGTTCTTTTGATGTGGTCAGAATAATTATTAACGGTCAATATATTAATTATGGTCCATTGCCTAAGAATATTAATGTTTTATGTCTGATACCGCTGTGCCCTGGTGGACGTATGTATGTATGTACATGCTAATCAAGAAAATATTTCTTGACATTTTAGTATCCGTTTTATTTGTTATTGCCAATATGATGAAATATTTCTTCTAAAGGCATTCCTTCAAATTCAATTATTGTTTTGAGAAAATCGAATATTTATGGCGAGTGAAATTTTTTTTGATATTTAAGCAACAAATCGTGGAGAAAAAAGAAAGCACAGAACTGAAATATTATGATTTGATTGTTTTGTGTATGTTTCATTGTTTTCTATAAAGGAATTTTTATAAAATATGCAAAAGCTGTACTACTTAATTCCTTAATTACTCATTACAACTCTTTAGTCAAGATTACAACCCAGCTTATTACACCACCTATGTTGTAAGTGCTAAATTTATTCATGGCTGGCGGGACTTACAGTTTAATGTTGGCTCCAAACGACACATTTAAGATACTTTTTCATAGCAATTTTATTTACTATCAGAGTTTTTGCCAGAAGACTGTTGAGTGGAAGACGACGAAGAAATACTTTTTCATATTTTTTTCTTTTGTTCGAAATATCTGATCCTGTGGTTGAACCACGGCCTTACGTCTATTAAGCCAACACACTACCTAAAACTGCAATATTAGCCACATTTAACTTCAGGTTGGCAACAACCTATCGCCATGGCCTCAACTATCCTTATAGTTTAGTGAACGTGTGAATTTTCTTTAAATTGTATTTGATTGTGCACTCCGTTTAATAATTTCGGGCTGAATATTTCGTTTCAGTTCACCAAGTGTCATTCATTAAATGTAAGATGCTATGTGAACTTTCCTTCTTTTCCGTCATTACAGCTTCTGCAGAAGTCGTTGTCAGATATTGGACACACGACCTGCTCTCCCAGGACTAGTATGTGAGATTCCCAAATTGTGCTCCGGTTAGTTTTATCCCAGGAAACTTTCTATCCAGCCAGGTTGAGTTTGAGGACCCTGGATAGGGTCTTCTTCGAAGGTTTGGACTCTTTGTCGAGTGCCGGCATTAAGGCTCTTCATAGGTTCATGAATAGGTTGAGCTGGTTGAGAAGTGCTAAGGCTTTAATGTTGTAGTCGCGCTCTCTTCTGTATGTGTGTGTATGTTCCTCTTTGCTCTCCTTATCCTCCCTTTTCTAACTCTTCTCTTTTTCCCTATATCCTATATTATCCTCTCTTTCTCTCTCCTTTTGGCCGTATTACAATATGTCACTTTGACCACCGAGTATTGTACTTGCCATTGCGGCGTCCTCGAACCTAATCTAACCTAGGTTTAACCCAAATTGACACAAATGCCTTTATTTTCCCATATTTCTTTGCAAATGATTGAAGTCTTCTTGAGATCATTCGTTTTCCCCTTTTGCAGAGATATGCCAATATCACATAAAACGTTGCTATCTAATTGTAAGGCCGTTAGCTATGTTGTTAACTTTAAGTAAATCGTGTTTAGGAACTCAACAAAAAAAAAAAAAAAAATAAAAAAATAAAAAAATTCAACAACAAATCTAACATTGTTGCGAATCTTATGTCACGTTTTATGATCAACATAATCACCTTAGAGAGACAGAAATATGTCAAATTACTGATCGTTTTCGCTCTTCTTTGATTCTCGATTCAAAACTCACCAGATCATAACAACAAAACAATCTCGGTTCTTCCAACAGACGGTACCGAACTTTGTTAGTTGATAATGTCCATCTGGCGCAAGCTCCATCAGTCAAACCACCATGTGCAGTTATTGTATTTGCTGAATGTGCTCTAGACCAGTTGGCAACTGACGCTAATTTCCATTGAAAATTCGCATGACTCGATAAGGCATATAAATAAACAAAAATTGTCGAATTTGGGACGACACCAAACCATATGAGATGAATTCAATGAATTTGGAAAAATTCACTGTTTGGAATGGATTTTGGTCAGAAGGCCTCATCTGTTTTTCTTCGAGAACGTATTTCGTACAGGACGACTTGATAGTGGCCACCATGTTGTGTCTGTCAACGCCGAGCAGGATAGATCGAAGGTTGCTAATTTCTTGTGGCCGATATTGTAAGATCGGGACAACAACGACATGTGGTTTCAAAAGAACGGCATTACGTGCCACACGGAAGCACTTTTCGTGGGAACGGCGAGGAAAAAACAGTTCTCGTTGTATCGCCTAAGCGCGATTAGACAGATAAGTGGTTTTAGGACAATGTCTGATGCAGCGGTACTGGTATTGGCGAAAACAATACCGAAAGACATATTGGCGGACGAGATGAGGCGAACATACTTTCGCCGTCTCGAGAACCCAGGACAAAACGGAGGAAAGAGTGACTTCCATGAGCAAATGACAGCCGCAATGAGAGAACAGTTTAAAGGGAAAATGGATATTTCGCCTTGCCGCTAATATAACAACTTGGATTGAGAACAAACATTGCGGCCCAGTTCCTAACTGGTCATAGATTCTTTAGGAAAAACCTGCACAGATTTGGTCATGATACCTCCGTTATGTGCCCAAACTGTGTAGGTGAGAAGAAAGATGCGGATCATATTCTGACCCAGATATAGGTGGCCCGGAGAATCGAGTTTTGGACCAAACCGGTTTATGGGGGAGATGCTGAGTTCTGATATTTTATTGAGCCAATACAGCCAGAGAATGGCTGAGGATATCCTGAAACTCCGAAGGTTGGAGGTATGAAGGCGAAATTTAATTTAATGTGAGAAACCTCTGCGAAGTAATACCTTACGACAGTCCCGCGGAGGGAGAGTGGTTGAATGATATAGGGAGTGGATTTATTATGTAGGCACTAGCGATGGAATCGTGCACACTTTTTTTTTGGAACAAATGTGTCTTCGAAGACTCCCACCACATAGATCATGTCACATTATACATTCTGCATGAGTGATGTTCAACTCACGGTTTGATGACATTGACTTGATATTAAGTAGACACCGAGATCGCGTGATTTGGTACGGTTAAACTTTTACTTGTGGAGTTAACTTAAGTCGCAGAATCACGCGAATAAGCCGACAACCACTGCGTTTCTCATGGCCAACATAACCTTTGTCATCGACCTTATATATGCAACGGAATCATGGAAAATTAGATCTTACAGATGTGATTCAACCAAAGAAGACATGGCGGACATTAAGGCGATGTTATGTTCCCCGCATATGGCATCAATAGGCCTTTGAAAGGAATCTCAGGCTTTGTTTAATTTTATTTTAGTAAAAGACTCTGTAGTTCAACGCCATAATACATATGTACATACATATATGACCCTTCAGTCAGGATTACAACCCAGCTTCTCACACCACTTATGTTGTGAGTGTTGATTTTACACATGAGAGGCGGGACCGAACGACTGATTTAAAAGAAACTTTTTCATTACAATTTTATTTACTCTTGGGAGTTTTTGACAGAAATAAGGGGAGAGGAAGCTGTCGTTTTGTTGGAGATGTCTGACCTGGGTTTTGAACCATGGCCTCACGTCTAATAAGCCAACACACAACCTACTAGACTATAACATCTTCAACGCCATAATATTTCACAAAATCTCATTCCAAAACCATTTTGAATTTCTCTGTAACTCTACAAAAATATTCTGTTTTCCCTTTAACACCACATTAGCTGTCGTCAGCAGGCACTTTGCTGTAATGATCATTTCCCTTTGGAATTTTTAAATTCCCAAAACTTTAAAAAAAAACTACCCAGTATGACATTTGGACAATGGCAACGAGTTGGGAAAATGAATTAAAAGAATCTCACTTTACAGCGGGTGTTTTCTACAGCATTTTCACTCTCTCTCCGCACACACATAGCTTTCTGCTCACACGCTGCATTCAAAGGCTTGCTTTCAATCCTGTTAAAATCACAGCTTGAAACTAGATAAATACCATTTTGCTGCAATCGATTATTTGTATAAGACATATGTACATGTGTGTGTGGATAGCCTGGAATATGCCTTTAACCGTGAGTGGTAAAATATATATGAATTTAAGTAGAGTTACCCAATGAATTTGTTATTAACAACGTAGTAAAACTGAATTAATATGATAAATTATATGTTTCTGCAACACGCACAATACGTGCTAGATATGGCCAAGGTGCACGTTCACAACAGATGAGACCAGAGATGAAGTGAAACCCTTAACAGAAATTAAATGATTGCTTTGAAAATTGAAAGACGAAAGAATACTGATTTTATAAGACAGCAGGAGTTCAAGAGAGAAGGAACAAAAAAATGTTCAAATCTGGCAAACAATCATGCCGCTTCGTTTTATTTGGCATAAAATACTTGGTTATTCTTGTTTTTTTCCCCTGTATCCCTACGTATATTTTGTTTGATTTAACTGACATGAGCCACAGCAGGGAGGCACCACCTTGACAGTGATAGGTCTTTTGCGTTCTATTCTTTAGGATTTTATTTCATTTCATTTCATGTTTCAACTTATTTGACTCTGTGTCGACTGATTTAACAGCCTTAATACCACAAATAACAGCAACAAGAGGAATTACAATTTAACTTTGCTGACACGACAGGAAACCTTTTTAAAAGTTTTTTCCCCCTGCAAGATTTTCTCTTTCCCTCTCATCTGTTTTGTCCATGGAATTGGTTACTACTCTACTTGTTCCCTTCGCCCTTCGTTTTCTTTAGAGCAACTCTTGTTTTATGCGTAAATAATATGAAATCTTGTTGCTGTTGCCGTTGCTCTGTTGCCATTACTGTGGCATTGTAAATCGTCTCACTGTGCTCATAGGTTAGAGTGAAAATTGTTAAAGAGATTCTGAATTCTGTGAAATCTGCAAATTGCCATGTCATTATTTGTTAGCATCAACAAATAACGTAAATTTTATCCCCCCTGAATACTTGATTGCCACCCATTGACATTTGGACGCATTAGACAGTTTTTTTCTTCTTTTTTTCTTTTGCTTTTATCATGGAAGAAGGCGGAATCTAGAATTTAGATATGTGTGTGTGTGTGTGGAAAAAAATAAACTTTTTCTTCTTCTTCTTTAACCTTTACTAAGCCTGGTAGTTGTTATTATTATGTCGGCATTATGTCGATTAAGTTGCTGGTGTCAAATTGTGTAATTGGCAGAATAAATACAAAAAAAGTTACAAACAAAAATTAATTTTACTGAGGCTAGCGAGATGGATACAGAGTTATTTATAACCTCCAACAGTATGAAAAGGTGTCTGAGGCTTAACCTTAGCTCATTTCCTATCAAAATTCGTGCATGCCTATAAGCTTTATAAGGAAAATGTTGAACTCAATTCCAATGTTTGATCTGAGGAAAATTTTGGGAAACTGACGAAACAGTGATGTCTTCATGGGCTACTATTCCTCATGCAGCATTGATTTCCAATGATTTTTATGAAAAAGCAAAACGGGCGCCAGCAGCAGAGTATGCTGAGGAAGCTAAAAGCATATTTACTGACAGTATATCACAGTAGAGTGGCCATTAGATCTCTAGAGAAATAAACCAACCAAGAATAGCCGGTTGATACTGGATGATAGAGATAGCTAGGGTTCTTGGACACGAGGACATTGAAGTATATCAATAAACTGATGCACTTGCAAGAGTTGGCATTACAGTTCTCTAGAGAATTTGTAAACCAAGTCAAGCTTTATTCAAGATTACCAGATGATGGAGATAACAAGAGAAGCATATATATTCCTGTACAGCGGGACATTGAAGGTATCAATATGGTTGAAGAACGTTTAAGAATTGACACTACTGATCTTTTGTATTCCACTGACAAAATTTCTGTGTTCCTGGTAGAAATTCTATAAAGTCCCAGTTAGTCAAACGTCTACGGAACGTAACACAACGTACGTTTGTTTTTAGAATAGGAAAAACAATGAGAGCGATATTATTATATTGCTCTTCATATGTTAAAAACGTTCCTTTACGTTCCGTAGACGTTTGGCTAACAGGGGCTAAAGGTATTCTCACATAGACTCGTTAATTCATGGTTAATAAGAATAGAGGAGCTTTTAGTTCTCGGACGTGCCAGGTCCTCTATCCTTTTAGAACCACATATTTCCCAGTTAAAACTTAAACAACTGATGTAGAAAGTAATCGTTTAGAATGGTTTGTAGTGCTCCCGTTCTAAAATTGCTTGGCCCTCTCTATTCTCGAAAAGATATTACCTCATGACACCATCAATGTTAACACCATACCATTTAGTTGGTGTAATAACGTTAATGCTGTAACCACAACAGTTAAAGTGGGCCTTGTTGGTAATTTTGATTTTCAATACAAAAATTACGTTCTTCGTTATAAAAATTTAAGATGATGATGAAGATGATGTCTACTGATGCACTCTCTGCAATTTAAAAAGAAAAATTTTAAAGTCTTACTTCAAAAGTCTCTGTGCTATCTACGGCCACAGTTGCTATATTTTCAGCAGTTTCGGGACCATTTAGACCTGCCAATTGAAGTCGCCGTGGTCTAGTAGGTAGTGTGTTGGCTTATTAGACGCAAAAGCCTGGGTTCGAGACCCAGGCCAGGCATCAAAGACAAAATACAAAAAGTATTTTTTCGGCGACTTCCTCTCAGTAGATTTCTGGCAAAAACTCTGAGAGTAAATAAAAATTGCCAGGAAAAGTTTCTCAATAAATAAAAATCTGTCTTTCGGAGTCGACTTTAAACCGTAGGTCCCACCGCTCATGTATAAAATTAACACACACAACATAAGTGGTGTGAGAAACAAGGACGTTGTACAATGGGTCAGTTCGACCTCCGGGTACTGTACATGTCTTAATTGAAAAGTACACGTCCTCTAACCTAACCTAACCTAACCTAGACCTGTCAACATAGTTTTCGAAAATAGCAGATAAATATTGCTTCGGATGGGCTGGGTAGAGCGCATCGAAATGTTCAATTTTCTATAAGTCTGGTGTATAAATCAGAATGAATTTAACGGATGCAATGGACTAAGTGGGCTTTGAGAATCGCTGTAAATTTCGTTTTATTCGCAAACACCTGTAACTTACAAAAACACCACAACGAAAATTCTAATCGCACGACCTCGGTAGCTAGTTTACATCACATTCACATGAGATGACTAGACCATCAAAAAGCTCATAAAGAATTTGCATTGTGGCAAGAGCAGTGTGACGCGTAGCACCATCCAATGCATAGAGAAATGAGCTGAATCAGTCAACACACATCGTTGTTCATGGTCATCCATGGTGATCAGGCAAAACAGACTGAATAAATGCAACTAATTTGACAGATCGGCGTAAACATGATAGCCGTTATTAATTGTCACAGTTCGGAAGTCTCTGTTGGAAGACCCTATTCAATTTTCAACTAAATTGAATGGTATGGACACCAACGCCATGTGCTCTCAACAGGACTGTGTTACGTTTCACACAGATTGTGCCATATTGGATATTCTGTACGAACTACTTGAGGGCTTGGTAGTGAAGTGAACAGACCTCCGAAATGGTATGATTTGACTTTGTTACACTTTTTCTTATGCAGTATTCTTAGGTCGCTTTGAGACACAGACTTCAGCAATCACTGCAGATCGATGATTGAATCGATTGATATGGACTCCAACGATATGTGGTCTCAACAGTTTACGGATTCGAGTAACGGAACCATAATAAAGAGGTTATGTTTGGTTGGATAAAACTGAGAAAATTTTGTTTGGGGGTGATTGGAAATATTTATTTGCAGGCCAAAAAAGGAAGTTAAGTATACAAAAAAGACAGTGGTTGAGATAGCAATCGTTCATATTATTTTTCTAAATAGTGCTTGGAGGCCAGATATCTCCAACAAAACGAAATTTGAACAAATATTTCTTCAGCGACTTCCACTCAGCAGACTTCTGGCAAAAGCTATGAAAAATTAAATTGCCATGAAAAGTTTCTCAAAAATCTGCCATTAAGACTTTAAACTGTAGGCCCTGCAACTTATAAATAAAATTAACACACACAACATAAGTGGTATGAGAAGCTGGATATAACTCTGACTGATGGGTTCTAATGAACAATTATGTATGTATGTATTCGTTTGAAGCCTTCAAACAAAATACTTTGACAGCAGTTTATAAAAGTATTCGAATGTGAAAATTTCAAAAAATGTTTATTAAGTGTTTACTAAATGTTTATTAAGTGTTTTTAACTTTTTTCCGGTTTTAATTAAAATAAAAGAACAATATCGTGTTAAATATTTTTTTAATTTTTTAAAAATTTATTTTATAACTAAAATAAATGAACTGCCGGCTGTTTGTGTTAATAAAAAAGTTTAAGTAAAGAAATATTCATTTTAAAAATATTCTTAAAGTAACTGTCATCAAACCTTTCATTTGCAGTGAAATAAAAAAAATCAGAATATATAAGAAATAATTCTCAAGAACACAAAACAAAAAATTAAATTGATTTACTTAAATTTAAAGTTAAGGTACGTAAAACAAATCGCTGTTTCTCTCTACAAGTATGGTGGTATATTAAATGCTTTAGAACAAGCCCATACAACATGTTCCATGTTGAATTGTACGAGTGAGCTTACATTAAAGTAAACCTTCAACATTATTTATACATCAAATTTTATTTGCTCCGTGTTTTTTTATATTTTTTCTTCTTTTATTTTTGGGATGAGGCTTATCAAGTCTGATTAGGGTAGACAGCGGTCAGACATTTGTTACTGTCTTACCGTTGCTTGTTTGTTGTAACATTTAAAAGGCAAGAGGCGGCTACAGAAAAAAGAAAAAGCCCAAAAAAATCTGTACAATGTTCTGGGGCATAAATTTCAAATGTCAGTGTAAATAACTCATACCCTTTTTTGAAAATTTAACATAATATCTGTTTAATTGTTAACTGGTCTTAAACAGATTTGGACAATAAGCTTTTGCTGACATTATCTTGAAGAAATTTCTTGAAAACACAAAAAAAAAATTTAAAAAAAAATTCAAAAAATTTAAAAAAAATCTTCCACTATATAGCAGAGCAAGGTTTCGATCCTCGGACCTCTGGGTTATGGGCCCAGCACGCTTCCACTGCGCCACTCTGCTTCATGTTTGCTCGCTGGCAAATGTTTAACTTGAATTTGTTTGCCTGTATGTGCCGTTAATATACCGTTACTTGTTAAACAAGTTCGTTTATCACCGTTGTTTCATTTAAAATTCAATCACTGGCTGTTTTGTGAATGAATTGTGTTTTCGGTGGTGGTTTTGTGTTATTGAGAAGTTGTGCCACTGCACGCATTATGCTTACGTTGCCTGTATTATATGTGATCAGAAAAGTTAAATGAAATAATTGGTGTCAATGGGCACAATTTGTTAGCTGCGGTTTAACAAAAGTTTATTAGACGTTTATTAAGCAGAATTAGCGACAAAATTGTTTATGATAATATGCCATATGTAGCTCAAACGTGAAATTGACACGTTTTGCGATAAACAATCGAGATCCATCAAAAATTCTGAAAATTTTTTAACTGAAAGTTAATTTGAAAAAAAAAATATATGAACAATATAACACGACTGTTATACATACTATTTAAATAATAACTGCCGTAATTTTTTTCCGATTTGATCAAACGAAGTGTCAATATAATCCAGATAATACACTTTCAGGACGTCATCACTTATTTAATATTTTTTAATAAAAGTTTGCTCCTTTTAAAAAATTTGCTCCTTTAAAAAATATGAAAAAGTTCGCATTTGACAAGTTTACCTCATCACAGCATATAAATTCAAATAATATAGATATGTATATCGTTTTAAAGGCCCATGCCTCTCCTTGCTAATAAAGTTTAAATTATGGTTCAGAAATGTTTGTGTAATTAATAACAGTTCATTTAAAAAAATATATATATGAAAAATATAACACGACTGTTATACTATTTAAATAATAACTACAGTAATTTTTATCCGATTTGATCAATCGAAGTGTCAATCTCTTCACAAGATAATACACTTTCAGAACGTCATCAGTTAATTAATATTGTTTAATAAAAGTTTGCCACTTGAAAAAATATGAAAAAAATTCGCATTTGTCAAGTTTAACTCATCAAACCCCATAGCATATTAAGTCAAATAATATAGGTATGTATATTGTTTTAAAGGCCCATCAATCTCCTTTCTAATAAGGTTTAAATTTTGGTTCAGAAATGTTTGTGTAATCAATAAAATTGTGCGTAAACTCCAAAAAATAGTTTTTGTCAACTAATCCAAACTTGTTTTAGTGTGAAGTGCCAAACTCTTCACAAGATAATACGACAATTTAGTTCGTTTATATACCCATTCATTCAGAAATATGTATATTACGTCATTGAAGGTGGAATTTGGCATCAATTTCCAATTGCTGGAGACCATATTTATCGACCACAATTCGTTGTGTGCAGTCTTTTAATTACAGGTCCTGTGTGGGTTGAATTCCGTACTGGTGCAGACCCAAAACTGTGATAAAAAAAATTCAACAACTTGCGGTCTGAGAAAAGTCGATTTCTTACAAGTGATATGATATCACCTGCCTTCGATTCTCTTACATACTCTCACGGACGATGGCGATGTTTTTCGCAGATCTTGTGCTATGTCAACGTCTGGATGTTGGTTGATCGTTTACTAAACTAGTGGATTTGAATTTATCCACCACATTGCAAACAGTCCTCTCGATAGGACGATTATGGCGCGTGCGATAGGTTGCCCGAACACCTCTTCCAATTTGATAAAACATGGAAATAATTTTTCAATGAAAATTGGCCTAAATTACCAAATGTTTCAGAGTCGATGTCATACATACATTCGATCAGGTTTCCGACCTAGCTTCTTACACCACTCGTGAGTGTGTGTTAATTTTATACATGAGTGGCGAGACTTACGGTTTAAAGGCCAGGCTCCGAACGATAGATGTTTTGAGCAACTTTTCGTAGCAATCCTACTTCATTTCAGAGTTTTTGCCAGAAATCTGCAAAGAGGAAGTTGGCGAAGAAATATTCCTTAATATTTCGTTTAAGGCCGATAAGTATACTTTCGATATAGTCAAGGAATTTATATATCTTGGCTCCGCCTTACCAGCCAAAATAATGTCAGTCTGGAGATCAAGCGCAGGATGGTCTCAATAGGCAATTGAGTATCAGAAACCCCTCTCGTACGACAAAACTGATACTCTACAAGACGCTCATCCTCCCTGTGATTCTTTATGGATTAGAGGCATGGATAATATACTTGAGAGTATTTAAGAGAAAAACTTCGATACAGTGCGAGTTGACGATGATTTCCGCATCCGATACAACAATGAACTGCATGAGTTAGTGCACGACAAGGACGTTGTTCAACGTATTAACACCCAGAGGATGCGCTGGCTCGGCCATGTCGTTCGAATGGAAGAGGATGCGCCGACGAGACGGGTATTTGAAGCGGGGAATTGTGGAAGTCAGCGAAGAGAACGACTTTTTGAGTGTTGGAAGGACTAGATCGAGGAATCTCCTGTCATCAACTGGTGTGACCAACTAACGTAGGCGCGCAAAAAGCAGAGGCGCCTAGAAAAATGTGTTAAGGCACGCCGAAATCTATTATTCGAGGAATTGAGGAAGTCAGCGAAGAGGATGACCTTGTTTGCGTTGGAAGGACCAAATCGAGGAATCCCCCTGTCATCAACTAGTGTGACCAACAGGCGTAGCAAAGCGAGAAGCACGCCGAAATCCGTTAATCGGGGCATTGCGGAAGTCAGCGAAGAGAACTATCTTTGTTTAATATGTTAAGGCAGGCCAAAATCTATTAATGTGGTCGTTAATGGCCAATTAAATAACTAAGGAATTAGGGCACGCTCTCTATAGTCTTCTCATTTCAGTTCCTGGGTCAGTGGAATACTGTACTGTTGCAGGCACGTGTAGATGATTGCGACATCAGCAAAATAGACTGAAACTCATATGAAAACGGCTGTGTTAACTGTTTTGAAGTCGCCGTAGTCTAGTAGGTAGTGTGCTAGCTTATTAGACGTAAAGCCAGGGTTCGAGCACCAGGGCAGACATCAAGACAAAATACAAAAAGTATTTCTTCGGCGACTTCCTCTCTACATGGCAAATAAAATTGCCATGAAAAGTTTCTCAAAAATCTGTCGTTCGGAGTCGACTTTAAACTGTAGGTCCCACCACTCATGTATAAAATTAACACACAAAAATTAGGACGTTGTACAATGGGTCAATTCGACCTCCGGGTACTGTACTTGTATTAATTGACAAGTATACGTCCTCCAACCTAACCTAACCTAACCTAACTGTCAAACCTCGCAAAAACCATGCATTTGAAAGATTAACTAGAATTTGAATGATGCTGTAGGTTAAGTGAGTATTTTGAAGAACAATAACAAATGCAATCTTTAAACTAAGAAACACAAGAAAACCTCCAAAACTTTGAAAGCCTAGCTAAACTGACACACAACTTTTGTACGTATCCGGCTATAAATTTATAATCAATTAACACTTTTCACCAATCACAATAAATCTTCAGGAAGATAATTTAATTTCCCCACAACATTAAAGACGACAATAAATTGTAAAATAACAATTCATTTACATTCACCAATTCACCAAAAAAATAATAAAAAACAGAAGAGAAAATATTTTAAAATTTAAATGACAAGAAGGAAAAAAAAAACGAACACATTCATGCTGCCACTCTCCAGCTCCAGCAGGGTATGGTAATCCCAAGTCTTTTTTATTCACAATCAATTCGTTATCTTAATTAACAGATGTTGTCCACTGCATTGTCGAAACAAATCAATTCATTGAATTCATTGATTCAATCCCGGTGATATGAAAACGCATCGTAACGTATTAAATTACATTAATTTTATGGATGTTTTTTTATTGTTGTTGTTGTTGTTTTTTATAAATAAATTTTTAAATAACTTATCAACACATTCTCATCAAAGTGATTTCGTTTATACACGAAACTCTACTGAAATTTGTATTTTTTTTTAAATAAAAAAAGCTGTTAAGAATGCAAAACGGTTGCGACGGGCTACAGCCACAGGCACAGTCAAAGCGATTGCGTTTGCATAAGCGTTTGCGTATGGATCTGCGTCTGGGTCCAATAAAAAACGATTTAAGAAAAAAACAATAAATTTTTTAATGGATTCTTTGAGGCAACGAAATTTACATGCATTTAACACACTTACCTTCCCTCTCTCTCGCTCTCTCTCTTTCACGCTCTTCAAAAGATCAAGAAAAATGTAAATGAAATCTAAAAAAGTAATAAAACGCTACACGAAGAAGGTATTATATGGACTGATGGAAATGATGATATTGCCGCTGATGCTGCCTGGTTGAAGATGATGACACTGAGGCTGACGGCGATGGTGGCGGTGGTGGTGGTTTGGTGGTGATGGTGGTGGTGGGTAGAATAGTAGTTGTCATTTGAGTGACTTTAATGGTCTGTTGAGATATAATCGCTGCCACTTTAAATGGAATTTTATTGCAACTACAACAGCAACAACAACAGCAATACCAAAGTGACAAAAGGTATACGGCATACAACCAACCAACATGACTAAACTAACAAAAAAGAAATACTTTTCATATGTATAAACGTACGTCTGTCTTTCCTGCCTTCCGTCTGTCTTATTTTTTTTTTTTTGTTTTCTTTAAATACCTATATTTAGTTGCCTGCTATAACTTTAACGCTTAGAAAGCTTAAAGGTAAACTCATACAAGCAATGACGCCTTGTCGTGTCACTGAAAAAACAACAGCAGCAACAAGAACAAAAACAAAAAACTGAAAACAACAAACTGACAACTTAAGGTGCGACTTAATTCCAACGACTAACTAAAAGGATTGAATTTGAACGACAAAAAGGTTTCTTATTTTTCCTCGCGTTGTAACATAACCATACAGGCTATGATATATGTGCACTGTGGTTGCCATTGATTTTATTGATTTCATATTTAAATATGAATTCCATTCCATTCTAGGTTCCATTAAATTTCCAAAAGGCCTGCAAAAATGGCATAATTTTTCAGTTTCGAAGACTTTAATAGATTTTCATCTTTGCAAAGCTGTATGTATGGGTGTATTATGAAATTTTTATCTTCTTCAACTGAAAATTTTTTCTGCTGGGTGGGGCATGTATCGGTTTAAAATCGAACCATCGGTTATTTCGAATCTGACAATACTTATGTCATGCTATTCTGTCACAAAATTCTGTATATTATCTCCACTGAAGGTAATGAATCGATTTACGCTTCAGCAAAGCTGGAATTTATTGGAAATTTATTTCCAAAACAAAGGCAATTGATCGGCAATTGCATGAAAATGTCGTACAAAATATGGTCACGGAGAAGGAACAACACTGTCCGATATATGAAATTTTATTGCTAAAGTTCGTGAAACCGGTTTCATTGTTAATGTGCCAAGACGTAAGCGTGTTCGTACAGTGCGTACACCCGAAAATATCGAAACGGTGGCTGAAACATCAACTCGTCATCGTTCTCCAGAATTGAAAATTTCACCCGTTGTGTGCAGTCTTTTAATTACAGGTCCTGTGTGGGTTGAATTCCGTACTGGTGCAGACCCAAAACTGTGATAAAAAAAATTCAACAACTTGCGGTCTGAGAAAAGTCGATTTCTTACAAGTGATATGATATCACCTGCCTTCGATTCTCTTACATACTCTCACGGACGATGGCGATGTTTTTCGCAGATCTTGTGCTATGTCAACGTCTGGATGTTGGTTGATCGTTTACTAAACTAGTGGATTTGAATTTATCCACCACATTGCAAACAGTCCTCTCGATAGGACGATTATGGCGCGTGCGATAGGTTGCCCGAACACCTCTTCCAATTTGATAAAACATGGAAATAATTTTTCAATGAAAATTGGCCTAAATTACCAAATGTTTCAGAGTCGATGTCATACATACATTCGATCAGGTTTCCGACCTAGCTTCTTACACCACTCGTGAGTGTGTGTTAATTTTATACATGAGTGGCGAGACTTACGGTTTAAAGGCCAGGCTCCGAACGATAGATGTTTTGAGCAACTTTTCGTAGCAATCCTACTTCATTTCAGAGTTTTTGCCAGAAATCTGCAAAGAGGAAGTTGGCGAAGAAATATTCCTTAATATTTCGTTTAAGGCCGATAAGTATACTTTCGATATAGTCAAGGAATTTATATATCTTGGCTCCGCCTTACCAGCCAAAATAATGTCAGTCTGGAGATCAAGCGCAGGATGGTCTCAATAGGCAATTGAGTATCAGAAACCCCTCTCGTACGACAAAACTGATACTCTACAAGACGCTCATCCTCCCTGTGATTCTTTATGGATTAGAGGCATGGATAATATACTTGAGAGTATTTAAGAGAAAAACTTCGATACAGTGCGAGTTGACGATGATTTCCGCATCCGATACAACAATGAACTGCATGAGTTAGTCCACGACAAGGACGTTGTTCAACGTATTAACACCCAGAGGATGCGCTGGCTCGGCCATGTCGTTCGAATGGAAGAGGATGCGCCGACGAGACGGGTATTTGAAGCGGGGAATTGTGGAAGTCAGCGAAGAGAACGACTTTTTGAGTGTTGGAAGGACTAGATCGAGGAATCTCCTGTCATCAACTGGTGTGACCAACTAACGTAGGCGCGCAAAAAGCAGAGGCGCCTAGAAAAATGTGTTAAGGCACGCCGAAATCTATTATTCGAGGAATTGAGGAAGTCAGCGAAGAGGATGACCTTGTTTGCGTTGGAAGGACCAAATCGAGGAATCCCCCTGTCATCAACTAGTGTGACCAACAGGCGTAGCAAAGCGAGAAGCACGCCGAAATCCGTTAATCGGGGCATTGCGGAAGTCAGCGAAGAGAACTATCTTTGTTTAATATGTTAAGGCAGGCCAAAATCTATTAATGTGGTCGTTAATGGCCAATTAAATAACTAAGGAATTAGGGCACGCTCTCTATAGTCTTCTCATTTCAGTTCCTGGGTCAGTGGAATACTGTACTGTTGCAGGCACGTGTAGATGATTGCGACATCAGCAAAATAGACTGAAACTCATATGAAAACGGCTGTGTTAACTGTTTTGAAGTCGCCGTAGTCTAGTAGGTAGTGTGCTAGCTTATTAGACGTAAAGCCAGGGTTCGAGCACCAGGGCAGACATCAAGACAAAATACAAAAAGTATTTCTTCGGCGACTTCCTCTCTACATGGCAAATAAAATTGCCATGAAAAGTTTCTCAAAAATCTGTCGTTCGGAGTCGACTTTAAACTGTAGGTCCCACCACTCATGTATAAAATTAACACACAAAAATTAGGACGTTGTACAATGGGTCAATTCGACCTCCGGGTACTGTACTTGTATTAATTGACAAGTATACGTCCTCCAACCTAACCTAACCTAACCTAACTGTCAAACCTCGCAAAAACCATGCATTTGAAAGATTAACTAGAATTTGAATGATGCTGTAGGTTAAGTGAGTATTTTGAAGAACAATAACAAATGCAATCTTTAAACTAAGAAACACAAGAAAACCTCCAAAACTTTGAAAGCCTAGCTAAACTGACACACAACTTTTGTACGTATCCGGCTATAAATTTATAATCAATTAACACTTTTCACCAATCACAATAAATCTTCAGGAAGATAATTTAATTTCCCCACAACATTAAAGACGACAATAAATTGTAAAATAACAATTCATTTACATTCACCAATTCACCAAAAAAATAATAAAAAACAGAAGAGAAAATATTTTAAAATTTAAATGACAAGAAGGAAAAAAAAAACGAACACATTCATGCTGCCACTCTCCAGCTCCAGCAGGGTATGGTAATCCCAAGTCTTTTTTATTCACAATCAATTCGTTATCTTAATTAACAGATGTTGTCCACTGCATTGTCGAAACAAATCAATTCATTGAATTCATTGATTCAATCCCGGTGATATGAAAACGCATCGTAACGTATTAAATTACATTAATTTTATGGATGTTTTTTTATTGTTGTTGTTGTTGTTTTTTATAAATAAATTTTTAAATAACTTATCAACACATTCTCATCAAAGTGATTTCGTTTATACACGAAACTCTACTGAAATTTGTATTTTTTTTTAAATAAAAAAAGCTGTTAAGAATGCAAAACGGTTGCGACGGGCTACAGCCACAGGCACAGTCAAAGCGATTGCGTTTGCATAAGCGTTTGCGTATGGATCTGCGTCTGGGTCCAATAAAAAACGATTTAAGAAAAAAACAATAAATTTTTTAATGGATTCTTTGAGGCAACGAAATTTACATGCATTTAACACACTTACCTTCCCTCTCTCTCGCTCTCTCTCTTTCACGCTCTTCAAAAGATCAAGAAAAATGTAAATGAAATCTAAAAAAGTAATAAAACGCTACACGAAGAAGGTATTATATGGACTGATGGAAATGATGATATTGCCGCTGATGCTGCCTGGTTGAAGATGATGACACTGAGGCTGACGGCGATGGTGGCGGTGGTGGTGGTTTGGTGGTGATGGTGGTGGTGGGTAGAATAGTAGTTGTCATTTGAGTGACTTTAATGGTCTGTTGAGATATAATCGCTGCCACTTTAAATGGAATTTTATTGCAACTACAACAGCAACAACAACAGCAATACCAAAGTGACAAAAGGTATACGGCATACAACCAACCAACATGACTAAACTAACAAAAAAGAAATACTTTTCATATGTATAAACGTACGTCTGTCTTTCCTGCCTTCCGTCTGTCTTATTTTTTTTTTTTTGTTTTCTTTAAATACCTATATTTAGTTGCCTGCTATAACTTTAACGCTTAGAAAGCTTAAAGGTAAACTCATACAAGCAATGACGCCTTGTCGTGTCACTGAAAAAACAACAGCAGCAACAAGAACAAAAACAAAAAACTGAAAACAACAAACTGACAACTTAAGGTGCGACTTAATTCCAACGACTAACTAAAAGGATTGAATTTGAACGACAAAAAGGTTTCTTATTTTTCCTCGCGTTGTAACATAACCATACAGGCTATGATATATGTGCACTGTGGTTGCCATTGATTTTATTGATTTCATATTTAAATATGAATTCCATTCCATTCTAGGTTCCATTAAATTTCCAAAAGGCCTGCAAAAATGGCATAATTTTTCAGTTTCGAAGACTTTAATAGATTTTCATCTTTGCAAAGCTGTATGTATGGGTGTATTATGAAATTTTTATCTTCTTCAACTGAAAATTTTTTCTGCTGGGTGGGGCATGTATCGGTTTAAAATCGAACCATCGGTTATTTCGAATCTGACAATACTTATGTCATGCTATTCTGTCACAAAATTCTGTATATTATCTCCACTGAAGGTAATGAATCGATTTACGCTTCAGCAAAGCTGGAATTTATTGGAAATTTATTTCCAAAACAAAGGCAATTGATCGGCAATTGCATGAAAATGTCGTACAAAATATGGTCACGGAGAAGGAACAACACTGTCCGATATATGAAATTTTATTGCTAAAGTTCGTGAAACCGGTTTCATTGTTAATGTGCCAAGACGTAAGCGTGTTCGTACAGTGCGTACACCCGAAAATATCGAAACGGTGGCTGAAACATCAACTCGTCATCGTTCTCCAGAATTGAAAATTTCACCCATCAGTTTACTTCAAATTTTACTAGAAGATCTCATATCTTTCAAAGTTCAATTGGTTTAAGAGTTAAAACCCCATGACCATCCGCTTTATTTTCCTTTCACTAGATGGGACAACGAAGAACTGCACGATGATGTAGGTTTTGCAAAAAAAAAAATATCATCTTTTTGGATGAAGCTCATGTTCATCTTGGTGGGTATGCTAATTAGCAAAATTGCAGTAGTTGGGGCTCAAAAAACCCACACGTGGCCTTGCAGAAGCCAATGCACCCATTACGAGCACCTGTTTGGTGTTGGTTGTGGAGCGGAGGCATCATTGGCACATGCTGCTTTGAAAATGAGGACGGAACCACAATTATGGGCAATGGAGACTCCTATCGCACCATGATAACCGATTTTTTTTTGTACCCGCTCTTCAGGTTATTATTGTGAACGATGTTTGGTTTCAACAATATGGTACAACATGGCACACATCTCATGCCACAATCGATTTATTGCTTCAAACGTTTTATGGCCGTTTAATTTGCCGAAATGGTGATGTGAAATGGCCGCAAAGAAGCTATAATTTGGCACCTTTGGACTATTTTCTATGGAGCTCCGGGTATGACCCTATACACTCGAAATAATGCATATAAATTGGTCCAATCGTATGAGGTGCTGTGAGGTCAGCCGCAGCAGCCAAATGAATAAAATAATATTACATCACTTCTTAACGAAAAATTAAATTTGGTAAAATTTCAAACCGATATTGTCTTATTGCATTCTTAAATTTAAACTTTTAAATGGCCCACCCTTTACTGTTCAGCATAGGTGTATGATTTAGTTTTCCATTATGTTCATAAGTTTCACTTCAGTTGGCGATAAACGAATGCCCGTCATTTATATTCCGAAGATTCTTGAACATTAATGTTGGTTTTGGCTGCATCGTAACTGATCGCCCACTGAACTCCATTTTTGTCACACTTTTCCAAAATTTCGATAGGTATTTCACAAACTGGCTGCTGTTATATTGTTCTCAAAAACTGGAATTAATGGTTGGCTTGTCCTTGTGCACAAGATTTTTTAATCATTTCTATAAACAATAGTCTAGTGAGGCCAAGGCGCATAATTTTGACAACTTTGGACGGATCCAAAAGGTACTATTAATTGCTCACCAAATTTGCCTTCAAATAGCTTCGTGATATGAAATCACATTTAAAACAAGTTCCGTTCTATCATTTTGGGGAAAATAAAGCCATGATATCTTGTTCCATTGAATATAACGGTGCGAATTTCAACGTTTATGCAGAAGCCAGTTTTGAGTTGTCACTTGCTGTTCTTTACACTCATTTCGATTAGTATGTTTGCTGTCAGACCCATTAAGGCAAAAATGTGCTTCATCGTTGAAGTATATCTTTCGATAGGCAATATAGGGATGTATGTAGTAGATATTGTTTTCGCTGTTTAGACGTGAGCTGTTTAGACGGTTTAAACTCCATGTCAGATATCTCAACAAAATGCAATATAAAGAAATATTTCCCCGGCGACGTTCTCTCAGCAGATATCTGGCAAAAACACTGAGAGCAAAATGAAATTGCATTGCTAGAAGACGCTCCGGCTTAAAACCTTGACGTCCAGCTTTCGCAATATGCTAGAACGCGTGGACCTCGAGGCGCTAATGCGCAAACGACACTTGGCTATGACAAGGTAGGGGTCAGTGACAATATGATCCACCTGGTTGGATGTTCATCGATCGGGGGACATCCAAGTGACTTTATGAATGTTGGGATGCTGAAACTTGGTGCTACATACTACAATGTTAAGCGCGAAACCGCCATACCTTTGAGGGTAGCGGTCACGTGGAGGTTGAACTGACCGACAGTTGGGCCAAAGAAACCTTCGCGCCCGATTTTCGCATTAAAATTTCCAAGGACAATTTTGGCGTCATGGCATCTTTAACCATATCGTCCTTTTCTTCCGTCGGAATGTGAGCACAATTAAGGCTGAGATTATAAAATTTTGCCCTGATGCGTATTGTGGTTATTCTTTCGTTCAGAAGGCATGAACCCAGCGACAAGATGGCGAAGTCTCTTATTAACCACAAATCCTCATCCGAGTTCTTGCTTATCCAGATGGCAGCCGTAATATACATCGCAAGATGCCGGCCTTTGGCATCCTTGTATTATTCATCGCATTTCCTGTATGGCAATGATGTTCGTTATACATTTCATGAGGCCTATCCTGTGAAGACTGCGGACGTTCCATGTGCCTATTCGTAAATCATTGTCCTTTAAACGTTTGCCGGGGTCGTCAACTTTTGAGGGGATCTTTCTAAAGGATTGTGTTTTGGTTTTCATTGGATAACATTTTTACATGGTGGGTTCCAAGCCCTACACACAACCCAAATTTAACGTCCAGGGGATTGGACTTTGCTGCACGCATTAGTTAACATCTAGAGGGTGCTAGTATACCATCCAGGAAGGGTCACATGGAGTCTGCGTGTCAACTTGAATACAGCAAGACAAAGATAGTCCTGGAGATCGCCATGTTGACTACAGTCAGAAACTTTAGCTTGTTTGCATTGATCCAACCAATAAACGTGCACGTAATCGATATTTAAAGTCCCAAACACTTAAAATATCCAACAATTGTTTAGATGTACATACATATCTGGCCATTATGACAAATGAAACTATTAAACCACTGTACAAACTGTATGTCGTTGTGACTATCACTGAATGCCACATAAGGAAACAGACTGACAAAAAGCCATGAAGATAGACAGACAGACAAACAGACATACGGACATATATTTACCAATAAATGGACTCCAACAAGGCAATTTGACTTGTAGCTTATTTAATAACAACAACAGCAACAACATTAACAATAAAACCAATGCTTAATAAGTCCAAGATAACACCAACCAAGAAGAGACAACCAACCAACCAACCAACCACACTACTGCCCCACACTGATGTTGGCTGCCATGAGAGAATGTGGAAAAAGCAATCTCAGATTCAGTTAATGAATGTGAGTGCTAGTGTACGAGTATGTATGGCAGTGTATGCATGTTGATGGTATAGTTTTGTGCTGTAGTTTATTTGACACATTAAATATGGCCCGATAATTAAGTCATAAATTAGATGGCCTGCATACTTGGTGGGTTTTTGTTTTTTGTTTTTCTGTTTGTTTCTCTGTTAAAAACTTTCTTGGTGTCTGCTGCTACTCAGGCTGACTAGTTAGTTAAGTTAAAAGATGTTGTTTTAGTTGTAGAGCTTTATCTGTTTGTTGTTTTTTTTTGTTTTGTGGCCGTTGTGGTTGTCTTCGTGGTCATCTTGACATGGGACACATACCTGAACACCATCAAAACAACCAACTAAACAATCGTAATAGCAATGGCAACATCAACAGCAGGATATTATTTTAGTGTTGTTTGTTGTTGTTGCTATTACATTATATGGTTGCATGAAAATTTATTTATTTTGTGTTTGCCATACACTGACAGCGTTAATGTGTCCACCACTACGTAAAATTGCTACGTATGGTATGTCTGTCCCTCTGTCTGGACTGTCAGTATCTTTAAGATTTCTCATGTGTATGTACGTATGTACATCCAACTCCTCTTACCCTACCGCCACTGAGCACAGCACAGCACTTGGATGGCATCATATTACAGTCATTAATGGCTGATGTCGGGCATGTGTCTCTTTTGCTTTCATTTGTGAAATTGATGTCTAATCGACATGTTTTTAATCGTGTATTTTCAATTTCAGATTTTTATTTCTTCTTCTTTTTCTTCCAACTCTTCAACATTTCATCGATCGCATGCGATTGTATGGTTTGGTAGGTATTCTATGGTTGGCTCGATGGCTGGCTCGATGGCCTGGTTGGTAAGTGTTTTGTCTAGTATTTTATGGTTTTTCATTATTTTGAACTGAATGGTTTGCCATAAACTATAAAGTATACATTTTTAAGGAAGCTATAGATTAATGAAATCATTTGTTTAAATGTTTTTCTTTCTTCCTTTCTTTCTTTCTGATGCCAAAAACAATTTTCTTACATTAGCATCACAGCCACAAAATAACTTCAAGCAGGGAAGTGTGTATATATACGCATGAGTTTTGTCTGTGTGTGTCATTAAGAAAATTATTAATTGGAAATGGTTTTATAAATTAATTACTTTATGCATGGCGTAGAGTATTAAATTTCTGTTGGAAGAAAATTAAGAAAACCGTTTAACATTTTGGTTTTGTTATCTCCACGTATATTTTAGGGGAGATTTAATGAAGCAGAGAAATTTTTCTTAAATGAAAAACAAGTGATTATGAAGTTAATTTCGTTAAGCCGGTTCTATTTGTTGAATAAATAACGTGAGCATTGGCTAACATAGGACCAGAAAGGTATAGAACACTATCACTGGTATTACATATGTACATATATACGTACATAATTGGTCGTTATAACCCTTTAGTCAGGATTACGACCAAGTTTCCCACACCACTTATGTAGTGCGCGTTAATTTTTATACATGAGTCACGGGACCTACAGTTTAAAGTCACTTTTCATGGCAGTTTTATTTATTCTCAGCGTTTTTGCCACAAATCTTCTGAGAGGAAGTCGCCGAAGAAATTCAGTTGGAAATGCCTGACCTGGTATTTAAACCGACGCCTCACGTCTAATAAGCCAACACACTAACTATCGGTCCACGCGACTTTCACTGGTATTATCCTTTTAAAATTAAGGGTTGGCCATTTAAAGGTTTAAATTTCAAAAAGCAATTACACAAAAACGGTATGAAATTTTGCTACAATTTATTTTCTTGTTGTGAAGTACAGTTGTTCCGGTTAGAAATGGAAAATTATTTCATTCATAGGGATGCCGCGGCTGGCCTCACAGTACCTACTTCGATCGCGCCAAATTTCGTGCACTTTTTCTAGTGTATGCAGGGTCGTATCTCGGCAATGTCATAAACGAATGTTACTCTCAATTGTGCTCAATTGTCTCTGGTTTGTCGGCATAACATTTTTCTTTAAAGTCGCCCCACAGAAAATAGTCCAACAGTGTCAAATAGCAGCTTCTTGGCTGACAATTGACATCACCATTTTGGGCTAATTAAACGGCCATCAAACGTTTGACACAATAACTCGATTGTGGCATGAGATATGTTGCAAGTTGCACCATCCTGTTCAAACCAAACATCGTTCACATCAATACGATGAAAAGCGGGTGCAAAAAATCATGGTGCGCAGGCGTCTCCATTGATCGTAATGATTACATCTTCATTTTCAAAGAAATATGGGCCAATGATGCTTCCGCGTCACAAGTCGCACCAAACAGTCACTCGTAATGGGTGCATTGGGTTTTGCAAGCTCACGTGTGGGTTTTCTGAGTCCTAAATACGGCAATTTTGCTTATTCGCTTATTATTTTGCTTATTAAATAAGATGAATATGAGATTCATCCTAAAAGATGATTTTTTTTTTGGCAAAATCGTCATCATCGCCCAGTTTCTCGTTGGCCCAAATTTTCAATAAATCCCAACGTTGCTGAAGTTTAAATCGATTCAGTGCGTTCAGTCGAGATAATCTACTGAATTTTGTGCTAGAATAAAATGATATAAGTATTGGGAGATTCGAAATAACCGATGGTTCAAATTTAAACCGATAGTTGGCCCACCCGATACAACCAAAATATTTTATCAATTATAGAGCAACCACTACAGCGAAGCGTATTTGAGAGTTAAACCTCTCAACTTGTGTTGCCGATATTTATGTGCTTAGGTAGCTTCAAGCTTTATTGGAACGAGTAACTGTTTTGCTACTTAGTTTTTTAGTTAAAATTTTTTAAGTAAATAATATCGGACATCTGAACAATGTTATATTCCACATGTAAAGATATCAACAGATTTCTCATACAAATAAAAAAATAATGATATCTCACACACACACATAATACATACATAATTGGTGATTACAACCCTTCAGTCAGGATTTCGACATTGTTTCTCACACTACTTATGTTGTGTGTGTTAATTTTATACATGAGTGGCGGGACCTACAGTTTAAAGTCGACTCCGAACGAGTTTTTGCCAGAAATCTGCTGAGAGGAAGTCGCCGAAGAATTTGTATTTTGTTTTGATGTCCGGCCTGGGGCTCGAATCCTGGCTTTACGTCTAATAAGCCAACGTACTACCTACTAGACTACGGCGACTTCTTAAGTACACTTTGTTTTATTTAAAATTGGAGATGGGAAGCGCCTATTGAAAGAGCCGATAGATTTAAAAAATTATACTAAAGTGCTGGTATAGGTGACATCTTCACGGAAGTATTCAAAGATGCGGCCAACATTTTCTCCAGTGCTTTACATCAACTGTTGTTTGAAATCTGAAATGCAGAAACGGTGCTAAGAAGAGTGAAATTTAAGCATACTTTGTCTCACCTAGAAATATGGTTGTAGTAAATGAAGTCAAATATTAGACGTGAGGCCATGGTTCAGACCTCAGGTCAAACATCTCCAACAAAACGAAAAATGAAAAAATATTTCTTCGCCGACTTCTGTCATTAAATTTCTGGCAAAAACTCTGAGAGTCAATAAAATTGTAGGTTCCGGCACTCATTTACAAAATTAACACACACAGCATAAGTGTTGTGAGAAGCTACGTCATAATGCTGATTAGGGGGTTGTAATGGCCAATTATGTATGTATGTATGTATATAAACTAACGACTATTAAGGTGTTAGTCTTACATTTGTAGATTAGATATCATACGATCAGTCTAATCCTAGAAAAGACCCATGAACTCCTCAGTAATACTTAACATTTTAATTTTGTATTGATATTAAGGAAGCTTATGAGCTTTCGAGTTTTGTTTGCATTCACATTCTAAGCTGCAAACAATTGCAAAACATTTCAAAACCAATTATAAAAACCCGGAAAAATTTGTTTTTAAAACCAAAAAATTATTCATCATTGCATTGTACACAACAATAATAATGTCACACAACTGATTTTCTTAACTTTTCCTTCTGCTCACTGACAGCAAGAGAGAAACCTACAACATAAATAACAGCAACAATAAGCGATTGCATAGGAAATAGAAAAACGAAAGGATAATAACAACAAAATGAAACCCCAACAAGGATGAGAGTTGTCAAGTTTTCAAGAGAATGCCAGCTTTTTTCTTTTTCGTTTTTCCTTAAATGATAGACAAGACAGCATAGCAGCACAGTAGCACAGCAACAAAACAGATACAAAGATGCCAGTGACAGTGATACTGGCAACAACGAAAGCGTCTACAACTACAGCAACAGCAACATTTTGTTTTCTTTTTCCCATTGTCAGTACAACAAAGGAAGGGAGAAAGAGAGAAGAGAAAAAACTGAAAACATTGCTGATGATAATGATGATGATTTGGCTGATAGTGATGGGTTGTGATATGATGTGATGCGGCATTAAGTGACAATGATTTAAATGGACAGTAGCAGCTGCTGCTGTAAACTGTCAAATCAAATCTCAGTATTATTTTATGAATGACTACGTACACATTTTTTTTACGAACACAAATACAATAATTTTTGAAAAGTTTTTTTTCTTTTTTTTTAGTTGCTCGTTTACTTCATTGCTGGCTAGATGGCTGACTGACTGGTTGACTGCCTCATTTTGATAGATTTGCTTATTATCATCTTGTGTCATCTTGATGATGAACAACACTTTTTTGTTTTGTTCTGTTTGTATGTGTGTAATTGCAAAATTGACAAGATACGACAATGACAGTTTTGTCTGTGTTTTTTTCGTTCTTTTTTTTCTATTTTTTAAAACGAAATTGAAAACAATTCATCATTTTTATTATTTTTCCCCCTTTTATTTCTATTTACGCTCATCGTAAGAATCTTATATTTCAAGATGTTGTCGTCTTCATTGTTATTTCGAAAAGCATGAGAGAAATTAAATATTCAAACAAAATTCTCTTTTTTTCTCCATGTTTTTTTGTTTTTTTTTTGATTAAGTGTCGTCTTAACATTTCGATATTTCTGTGGTGTGTGACAACTTGACATTTGTTTAAAAAGAAAAAAATAAAAAGAAAAAGAAGGAAATAATGAAGTTCTTTTCAAAATGTGCATGTTTTGCTAATGAAATCTTTGGGATGTGTTAGGCTTTTGTGAATAAAAAAGGTTTTTAAAATTAAATTTCCTTTCCTTTAATTAGAAGTTCTATAGAATTTATTTCTATTCCGAGTACCCAAGACAAAGGTTTAGTAAGTAACAACGTCCTCATGTAGTTTGCTGAATCTATTCGGTTGTTATCGAACTTGAAATTCTTTGTGGAGTTTTCCTCTTTGCATGTAAAACTCTTTGACAAATTGTAAGTAGCTGTTGCAATACAGAAGCTTTTTTTACTTAATTAACTGATCATTACAACCATTTAGTAAGGATTACAACCTCACACACCACCCTTGTCACGTGTATTAATATCACACATACGTACATACATACATAATTGGTCATTACAACCCTTCAGTCAGGATTACAACCTAGTTTCTCACATTACTTATGTTGTGTGCGGTAATTTTTATACATGAGTGGCGGGACCTACAGTTTAAAGACGATTCCGAACGACAGATTTTTGAGAAACATATTTCACGGCAATTTTATATACTCTCAGAGTTTTTGCCAGAAATCTGCTGAGAGGAAGTCGCCGAAAAAATTTCTTCATATTTCGTTTAGTTTAAGATGCCTGACCTGGGCTTTGAACCGAGGCCTCACGTGCAATAAGCCAACACATTACCTACTAGACCACGGCGAACCAAAATCTTACGTAGCACTTTTCTCTCGAAACTTGCAAGGCTGATGCATTGGTGCTTAATAGTTTATATGCTTCTACGGCATAGAAATGAAACGCTGGGAATATGAGGGACTTGTAGAGTATAAGTTTCGTCGAACGAGAAAGGTCTCTGCTACTCAATTGCCTATTGAGACCATAACAGCACCTGTTGGCAAAAGTAATCCTATGTTTGATCTCCAGACTGCCATTATTTTTGCTGCTAATGCCGCAGCTGTTCATTGTGAACATCAAAAGTATAATTTTCGCATTTCCCCACTTGTCGACAACATATACCACGTTTAGCCCTCATTGTCTGCCAGAGCCACTTTGATAAACGTTTTAGTTGTGTGGCTTTAATCATTCACACAAGGACCTCGTTCACACTCGTAAGAACCTTGTATGCGATACGGAGACTACGACTTCTTCATAAAATCTCTTCTTGTAGTGCTTAACTGGCTTTTATGAAAAATTTTTGTATGACTTAATGCCCAATTACCATGGTACAATATTCTCTGTTCGCACAACTCTATCCTAATCGAGAATCCTCAGGTTCGAAGTGGAATTTACTGTACGTCTTTTGAACCTCGCATTAAGATAAGATTTCAGACTAGAATTCCAAACAGAGAAAAACTCATATGCAGAGTCTTACTGAAAATCTACAAATTAGGTATTTTGTCCGAAGAATTTGATTTTGAAATATGTCGCAATTCAAACGGGACACTGCGCTATTGGCTATTTCTCTGACAAGCTCAGTCTGGCCCACCAGAATTAGTGCTTAAGCTGCCATGGTATGGAAGAAACAGAATCGGTACAACATCTTTTACATGAGTGCCCTGTGTTGCAAAACAGACGTCATTGGTTTTTGGGTGACGGAATGTTTGAAGATCTGGAAATGGTGCTGAAAGTGCAGCTAAGGGAACTGACCGGTTTGATGTGGAGCTCGGCGAGTGAGCTTACCAGTGAACGGCGTCTTACTAAAGATTACTGAAGCGTATTTCAGACCCAAATAATGTTCACACTGTGAATTGGTTTTGCATACGGATATTGTGTAAGAGGCAACTTTAAAATCTTGTTTAAATGGCATATGCCTGGATTTCTTATCGTGCAGTAGCTTTCCGTCAATTTCAAAAGGAGTTCTAACCACTGAAACACACCGGACAATTGTGTAACTGATAAACATACCAGATCCTTCCTATCACCGAAACACTTATGAAAATGGGTTTACTTCCGTTAAGCTGTTCAGTTGGCAAGGATATTAATTGGCTGCCGACAAATTCTTGCCTGAGGATGAATTCTGTTTCATTGGCTGACTCACATAGCCGAAATTGGCAGCAATTAGGGAATCTGTGGTTAAGGTGTTATAATACAAGTCTCACACGTGATTTATCCAAGGGCTTAAAACTCTATAGTTTTGTTTAATGCTTCGCAACTGGATGAAGTTATAAGAGTGAATTGGAGCAATTTAAAGGCTACATTTTCTTATTTCTTTCAAATTCTTTATGTGTTTTACATATGGATCAAGGGCAAATATTGGGTATAGAGGGAGTTCAGGCCTACAGTGAAATATTTGGGGCCCACGGAGAAAACCAACAAAAGATTTACTCAATTCAAAGGACAAGTCTAACTAGGACGTTCTACAATGGGTCAATTCGACCTCCGGGTACTGTACTTGTCTTAATTGACAAGTACACATCCTCTAACCTAACCTAACCTAAGGACAAGACAAAGCAATGTTATTTGAAAGTCAGGCTGCCATTTTAGCCCTCTTATGATGTTAGTTTGAGAACAGTGGATGACAGTCTGGAGAAGCTGAAGCAGTTCGACAGGAAAAACAGTTCAGATATGTTGTGTGTCTTAATTTTATCCGCAAGGGGCTGGACCTCCAGTTTAAAGTCGACTGCGAGTGTCACTATTTTGAGACGGATTTTTGAGAAATTTTTCATGGTAATTTTATTTACTTTCAGAGAATTTTTGCCAGAAATCCGCTGAGGGGAATTTGCCACAAAAATATTTTTCATATTTCGTTCTGTACCTACTAGACTACACCCAAGCATTGCAAGCAAACTAAAACGATTATAATAAATTCCCTTCCAATATAATTTTCAAATTAAACAATTATTTCGAGTATTTTGAGTTAATAAAACCATAGCAGGTGAATATGTAACGTATGGTATTTGCTCAAAAAGCTAATTTCTTCTTTAAATATTAATTACATTGTGGCTCATCTTTTGTGCATGGCTATGCCTAATTCCACAAAAGGATTACTTACATAATAAATTGTCTTATCCCCCCATGTGGCAATTGAGTTCTATCAAAATCTTAATAATCTTTAAAGTACGCTTACCGTGGCAATTTATCGGGCACCAACATAAATCATTAGACATCTGTGTACGTACATATGTACGTATGTATAAAAATGTTTTGTTCGAAAAAATTTTAATTACCTAACTTGTATACATTTTTACAATTTAATAATCACAATACATGATCACACTTATGGCATCTAATCCCCTTTTCGTTTCCTTTACAACATTCAGATTTTCAAGCATTTCACGCACCCTACTCATACGTTTTTATCACCAACATCATCATCATCATCATAAAGTTGCATAAAATTAATTCACATTAAAAGTGAAATAAAGTGGCAGGAACAATGACAGCCAGCCAGCCAAGTAGAGACAGTCAGGCCAAATAAAATCTGTATTCAAAAAATGAACAGAAAAGAAAAAAAAAGTAAAAATCTGCCACATCACCCATAACAATGCGAGGATGACAGCAGTGCATATAAATATTTCAGCTTAAAATCAATTAAACTTGTGAAAAATCTCATAAAGTGCTGAAACATTAAAATTAAAAAAAAAAAAAAAAACTTTTCAAAAGAGAAACACAAACACCATACCATCGTTATTTTCAACGCCACAATAATATTGGCGGTGGCAGTTGCATTGTGTGTCTAGTGCTAGTTGTGACTTGAGAGTTTACAACATTCATGGCAAATAATTTTCATATTTTAGTACCAAAACCAACCCGTACTATCAGTTGTCTGGGAAGCCAAGAAAGCAAAAACTAGGGAAATATAAAGTGTAAACTATTTCGATACCTTACACTTGGTATTATCAGCTATCAAGATAGATGACAGATTTCAACTTAGATTTGTTTATATAATTACAGTAAACCCGTTCCACCATCATCGATAGACTGACAAAGGTCATTGGCCATACAGTATTCTGATCTATCCTCTCAGTACATCTGCTTCTTAACCCATTTATCGGTGAGCCAGTTGGAAGATTATTACCAAACACCCCATCACCTATATCTACATACAGACATACAGAATTGGTCATTAAAACCCTGCAGTCTGGATTACGACCTAGCTTCTTACACCACTTATGTTGTGAGGGTTAATTTGTATACATGAGTGGCGGGACCTACAGTTTAAAGTCGACTCCGAACGACAGGTTTTTAAGAAATTTTTTCTTGTCAGTTTTATTTTATTTACCCTCAGAGAGTTTTTGCCAGAAATCTGCTGAGAGGCAGGAATATTTGTTCATATTTCGTTTTGTTGAATATGTCTGATCCGGGGTTTGAACCGTGACCTCACGTCTAATAATTAAACACACTACGTCGGCAAAGGCCATTCGACATACAGTATTCTGATCTATACACTCAGTACCAATGCTTTGTAATCCATTTTTCGATGACCCAGTTAGAAGGTGAGCACACAAACACCCCATCACCTTTTCTTTCCCTGATAGAGACAGATTCGATCTGGTTCAGAGACTCTTACAAAGTTTTTACTTTCACAAACCAAACCGTACGTGTCATACAATATTGACTGTCAACAAAAATTGCGTAAGAATCCTCATTTGAAGAAGTTTGAACAGCCACTGCCACAAGAGCCTTCCATATACCTCCGCCTAATGCTACAATTGCTTTCAATCTATTATGGAAACAATTCGGAAAGAAAATTTTTTACCCAAAGATAAACATTGCTTCGCATACCTCTATTGGGGAAAAGACGTTTAGAATTTTGACATGACAATTCAGCCGATATTTTTAAAAGTTTGATTGATTCAGGGATTGCAGTCAAGAGCAGCTTAAAAGGAACTTGGTCTCTTTCTGTTAATATTCAAAGATGCAATCTGCTGATTTTTATTAAAGATTCTCTGCTTGGAACATTTATTTGCAGCATTCTACCCGATAACACATCCATCCATAAGAACCGTTTTAGCAATCGCCATGTAGATCCAATGCGGATTTGGATAAAAAATTCTCAATAGAGAGGAATGTAGCATGTTGTCCGGAAGCGTTGCATAGATATTTTTTGTCCTTCATTGCAGTTATCCCCAATTGGGAAAAAAATAGTGCCGCGAACTTAGAATGATTCGATGGATCTATACAACAGTGGTCAGCCCTATCTTATCCTAGGAATGTCTAGTATGTTAACAGTTCCTTAGCAACATAACTTTTTTCACTTGATTTTTTGCTTGATTGTAACGGCTTGAAAGCTCTCCGGGCGACTGGGCAGTTACATGGCTCAAAGTTACACGAAGATCTTGAAAGAATTTGGGACTATTGGCATCAGTGATTACATGATATTGCAACACGACTTCTTATGCAAATTCTAGACACCAATTTAGATTAAAGAGGTTTCGAAAAATGGTGCAGTGCAACTCGTAAAAGAACCCGTTAGAAGCTTTCACTGCAGACCCCAAATTGAATGGAACTGTTTGTGGCGTAATCAGTGTAGCGTTTTCTTAAGCAATCTTTGAAGTGTGGAGTGAGGAGGAGTTGCAAATTCCCAGATGAAATATGACCATAATTTTCGATAGCCGAACGGCTATAAAAACACTGAAGTCCAACGTAATGAATTGCAAGACGGTGTATAGCTGTCGCAGATATTGCCACGAGTTAGCGGTATGGTATGGTATGACATTCCAAGTTACTGTAGAGCAGTTGCGGTACAACCATTGAATTCTCCAATGAATTTTCTAATTTGGAAATCCCTTTGAAGGTCTGATTGCATTAATATTGCAATCATGAATAACGTCAACAACATGTGGGCTGCCTTGCATATGGCAGAATGGTGCAGAAAATTTATCCAAAGCTGGATGGAAGGCGCTCAAAAAGTATGCATAAACTCCAAACGTCCACGCCCTCCTAACTGCAATTGAACTGATGAGCACGGATCACCTGAGAGTCAAGGATAGTGTTACGGAAATATATGTGCTCTCTCACAGCCCCTAAGTTCGGTGCGATAACAGTATATGCTTGACGGAGCATACTGCCTCTTGTCAATCTGAAGATTTTGCTTTTAGTGCTTCACCGTGGATCGTGGAAGGCACAGGTAAGGGGATTATGGAAACAGTGACAATTACTAGAATGAAATCAATTTTCCAAAAAGTTGACAATTTTCTTTAATACTTACAGCAGTTGCTTATGCTGAAAAAAAAGAAGAAGAGAAACATCAGTCACATGGTATTAAAGCAACAACTTATCACTCTTCAATTGTCACTCGAAAAGAAAATCATCCATCATTCACCTTTCCGCCTGGCAAAAGATTTCAAACTCATGTTGATAAAGATGTAAATTTCAATGATCTACAGACATACATACTATTCATACATACATACATATGTATGTACATATTTTACATGTGAATTTGTGTAACCCAATGAGTATTTGTAACGTAACGATTTCACAGAGAGTAAATTTAATTACATTTCAACCGCGTATAATCAAATTCTACTTTTATTCACGCGAAATTTATTTCCTTTCGGTGTCATTTACATCATGCCGAAATGACTGATGGATGAAGTGAATATATCAAAATAAAGGCATGACTGAATGAATGTGTATGTGTGAGCGAGTGAGTGAATGCATGTGTCTGTATGAATGACTACCAGTGATGAACGTGTATATTTAACGTGTGATGTCGTTGTCATTGTCACTCTATAGTTTGCTGGAAATTCGTCATTTCTTTTGTTGTTGTTGCTGTTGTTCATTTAACGTTGACAAAATTCGCGTATGTATGTAAGTTTTGCATATATGAGTGCGTATGTATGTGTGTATGTTAATGTGTATATGTTTGTTTAAGTTTGATATGTGATTGCTGTTACTGCTACTGCCTGCCACTGCTGCTGTTATTTGTACGCTCGTTTTGCATTTTGTGTGTGTTTCTTCCTTTTTTTCTTTCTTTTTTTCTTTCATATTCATGATTTTCTTCTTAGTTTTTCTTGTTTTATTGTGCTCCTCTGAAATGTCGGAATACACACAAGGGATACGCGAAGCAACAATATGCTGCTAAACAATTCCCATCAAGCAACTTCACTGTCACTTGTCACATCTCACATGTCAGCATGTTGGCATTGAGGTGACAGACAGGAACAGAGGGAACCAAAAAATTGCGATTATTGTACAAAGAGAGACGCAAAAGTTGAGCGCAGAAAAATGAATGAATAGATGTTCCGTGTAAATATTTGCTGAAACACATACACATCAACGTATATACACACGTTCGTTTATATTGTATGAGACTTAAAGGAATGAAATCATTCGAAACATTTGTTAGCAAGAAGCTTGATCCGGTGTAGCTTGGCAGGGATTTTGAACTGTACAGTAGTTTGGACTTAGAGTGGCTGGAAAATTCTGTCTATATCGAGGGTACGCTGTTGTAATCAAGCGCTTGCGCCTTTAGTATCAAATACTGAAGGATATCAAGGTGAAAAAGGGCAGCTTTTAGCACTCTCACTCTCTACGCAGTACCAATATGAGTACATATATGAGAAAATCTACTGCAAGCGGTAGAAGAAACAAGTTCTTGACATCCTGCGTTATGTGTCTGCTTTCATACAGAATAGACAACGGCTGTAATATCCGAAAATTGCTGTATTTTTCAATGGATAAGCTCGTTAAAACGATAAACTTAGCCCCGGCTTTATAATATGCAAGGTACAGCACCAACGCAGCAGTTGCAATACAGAGCAACATTTACGATCTGTTAGAGAATAGCAGCCAAGAAGAAAATCTCAGTGTTACGATAAACAGACGTATGCTGACAATTTGTTAAAACTTGGATTACTTGACCGCCCGGAGCGGTGAATTATTACATTATACATATCCTAGGGGAGGCTTTTCACTTCTAATCAGCCGTTGAAAATTTAATGAAGGGTATATTTCTATCAAGTGGCATGTCGAATGCCGTCCAAGCGTTTGTCAGGAAGGTTTTGCGTAGAAACCGCATGATCGAGATAGAATACAAGGTGCTGTAGCAACGGTAGCTAAAATGACATTGATAGCTGGTCACGTTGCCGTTTCAGGATAGAAATAATGATACAGAGCCAGCTGAATTGTAGTGAACACGACGTTTGTGAATAGTATTCTGTACGATCTCCTGCTGTTATCTTTAATTGCTGGCTCTTCGAAAATCTTACCGTGGGACACCATGTGAGAGGGGCTATGGCACTAAATAAAGCTTACAACTTCTTCCCGATTCATACTGTTACGCGTGAAATATAACATCGTTTAAATGACCGCCACGGCTTTTGTGGATGGAGCGCATCCGAAATATTAACTTTTTTAAGACTCAGACTGATTACGACCGATGGCATGGATTATTTTGGCTTTATGGTCTTCTGTTGTTTGAGAAAACTCCACACGAAGAACTCAAACGATATTAAATCGCACATGAGTTGACCATGCCTTCAAAACGTTCGTGAAGACTATCCAATGGGGCATGACGCCGCCGGCCTAAAATCTTGAAGAAATAGTGACTTTCTCGGAATGCTCTTGGATCTCATGCGGATTGGTTTACGGTTTTGATTGTTCACGTAATAATTCTCCTGTGAATGATCCTCATCGCTGAAGATGATTTTTCGATGAAAATAGGCATCAGTTTCCAACTGCTCTAGAGCCCATTAAGCGAACACTCAACGTTGCCAGATGTTATACAGACGTCTATGGTGATTTGACAAAACAAACTGATTAACTGACAACTAATTTGACAAATGCAGATTCAATCAGTCAATCCAGCAATCAATCGTTATCAACTGTAAACGTTTGGATGTTCCTGTTAGAAGGTGCTTTACAAAGACGTCTGCGGCAAAAGAGAACTCAAACCATAATTCTTGTTATATGGATTCGGACGTGGGAATCACAACAGTCTACAATATATTGTCTTTTGTTTAGAAATGTATTGACATGTCACTTCCATGTTGTCCATTGATAATATGAAATGAAATATCTGATGATCCAACCCTCTTCCATAATGACCCATGTAGAATTCATTCTTTAAAAGCTCTGTAAACAGGCTTTTTCGCATACATTCTTTACTTGCCTGTGTATGTGTGAGCGCATATTGTTTGAGAATATTTATGTGTGTGTGTGTGTGTCTGAATGCAAGGATGAATTTTTATGCTTTTGGCATTGTTTGCCTTCACAACTCCCTGTTGTTGATCCTGGTCTTGTTTCGTGATGCCACTCTCTCTCACTCGCTCTCTCTCTCTCTTTCACTCCGCCATCTTTTTATATGCCATGTGTAACCCGTACACGCTGTCGTTTTGTACGCTGGCTCGTTCATTCCTTGTGCTTTCTTACTTCACATGACACAAAATGAATTACTCGCGTGAACAGCAAAACTGTCAAGGCGCTGTCAGTTGAAGAGGCGTGTTGCATTCATGTTGCGTGCTTATGTTGAGGTGTCAGCAAGAGCTGTTTAAATATTTCGTTTTCTTGTGCTGCTTTGCTGTTGCTTTTTTTCATTCCTTCAACAAAAACAGATGACAAGCAACAGCCGTAATGCCTTATAGTAGCAGGCAGTAGCTTTGTATTTTCCCCTTAATATACGCATATAATATGGACGTACAAATGTACGTACGTACTGCCACCATCATCGTCATCATCATCATCATCATCACCAGCACCATCATTCTTAAAGTGAAGAATTTTATATGAGGGAATAACAAATACCGGAATTTTTAAAATGCACTGACAGAAGCTGTTTCGTTATTGTCTCCTTTATTTCTTGCCTTTATGGACTTACAGCAATCAGTTTAAGAATTCTGCTTGACACACAATACGTAGAAAGAAAAGAAAAAAATTTATTTTAATTTTGTCTTTATGGTTCCCTGCTATTGGGGAATTCACGTATGAACGCGTCAACAGAGTTAAAGAAACAGTTTAGGCAACGCCTCAGGTATTTTGTTAAATTGCTGTAAATTTTCTCTCTAGGCAGGGGCAGTATTCGAAAGGGGGAAGAGGAGAGAAGACACTGAAACAATATCATAAAGTGTTCAACAAAACAAATTGTTTTTATGCCTCGAGTTGTTTTCACATGTCTGTCTACCATCTTATTTGGTTTCTCGGAAACGGAAGGAATATACTCCTCGTACATTGCGGTTTTTATGCGTGTGTGTGTGGTTTATTTTTCCTTAAACGTACATATCTAGTGGTATGTACGTACGCCTAAGTTAGTCATGTGTGATATTGTGTTATTTTTTTTTTCAGGTTTTCTTTAATGTTTTTCAAGATTTTTCTTGTATCCTGTATACCACCTCCTGATTACTTTGATGGGTGGTTCTTTTTGTCATTTATCTTTCCGTTTTTAAGTGATTTGTTTAAACTTTTTTTTTCTTTCTTATTTTCATTTTTCATTCATGTTTTTCATATCAATTTTCATCCTTCTTTTCTTCTTCTCTAGACTTCTCTTATGCTGCCTATTTATTCATACATTCTCCATGTGCCTATCCTGCCTATCTTACATTCAGTGCCAGTCATTGTGTCTTGCCAGCACATGCGACAGTTGCTAAATGATTGATAACTGACAGCACAATAATTCAAAATAATTTCTGCACATACATTTTCCGAAAAGTTTATTTAACACTCTGCCCGAAATCCCAAAAAAAAATGTTTTATTGTGTTGGCATCAAGCAGCAAGGACGACGGACTCCATGATAAATGTGTTGAAATTTAGCAGGCTTAAGAAGGAAGACATGAAGCTGGTTTTAGAAAATTGAAAATTAAATGTAAATAATGGCATGATTTCAAGAAACAACAACAAAGAGTTTTAAATTTATGAACATCTGTAAACTTTGCTAGGAATAGGGTTTGCTTTCGGAGCCTATAAATTTAGTTTTTCTAAGGAGTCTTCTTCTCAAGGCCAATCAAAACGTGTTATTACCTTTCTAACGCCATGGGAGAAACTAGCAATAACTTTCCCTAAATCTGTTCTTGTCTGCTGTAAGTCTAATGCAAATAAAACCTAATATCGGCACTAGGCCGCCGTAGTATAGACTTATTAGACGTAAAGCCAGGATTCAAACCCCAGGTCAGACATCAAAACAAAAACATGAAAAAATAATTCTTCAACGACTTCCTCTCGGCAGATTTCTAAACCTGCCATGAAAAAGTTTTTCAAAAATCTGTCGTTTGGAGTCGGCTCAAGTATAAAATTAAGGCACACAACATGAGTGATGTGAGAAGCTAGGCCGTAATCCTGACTGAAGGGTTGTAATGGCCAATTACGTATGTATGTATCCGTACTAGGAGTTTCCTTACATACATAGATAATTGGTCATTACAACCCTTCAGTCAAAATACGACCTGGATTCTGTAGTGTGTTTTAATTTTATACATGAGTGGTGGGACCTACATTTGATTTGATTTTTGATGAACTTTTTCATGGTAATTTTACTGTGCTTTTAGAGTTTATGCCACAAATCTGCTGAAAGGAAGTCGCTGAAGAAATATTGTGTAATTGCTTTTCTTTAATTTCCCTCTCACCGAGCATACTTTTCAAAACTTTCGCTTCCACTCTAAGGGTGTGGAAGCTCTTCCCCTAGCAATCTGTTTCAGCTGCACCAGAAAGTCAAGCACTATCAACGATTTAATCTCATACCAGCCGAGTGCTTGAATAGTGGCCTGACTGCCAGATAGTACCTCTTATGCAAGTTGAATCAATGGCATAGAGTTTGACTTGGACATGTTTAGTCATTAAATTTTGGGTGTACAAGTATTCTTCTTTTCAGATTCCCAAATGTCGGACAATGAAAGAGAATATGTTCTGAGGTCTCTTCCTCTACCACATTGTTGCAGTTTCTGCAGAAGTGTTTATGATGTCTTCCTAGTATATTGCTGTTGAATGGAATCTTAATAGATTCAATGAAAATTCTGTTCCATGTTGGGTCATGTGAGTTCATTATTGCGTCGTACCTTTGCCTATGAATGAAGTTTTTGTAGCACCAGTTGTCTGCCGTTCTGCACAGAAGGACTTAGTTCATATAGGAACTCTATTGAATTTTCTGTGTTGCTTACTTAGATGTCAAAAAACCCAAAGGAGGATGACCGTCGAATGTCTCTCTATCTCCTCCAGAGACACCCCACATTCTTGAACAATCTTAAATGTGGTGTATACATTCTCTAGGCTTTTAATGGACGGCTTACTGTAGGTAAACATGCGTATATACTCTGATACTTAGTTGGCATTATTTCCGCCTGAAAAGTACTACAATAATATGCAATATGCAAAATAATATGGTGCAAGGGACGATCTCATATTGAGTTGCTCTGTGAAGAATCTTTATTGCGTGATCTGCATCCATCAATGAAAAGTTGGACGATGCGGAGGAAACGGAATCAATGCAACACTTTTTGTACGAGTACTCTGCACTACAGGACAGATGGCAGCGGTTTTTGGGTTACAGAACTTTCAAAGATCTTGGCATGGTGGCGAACGTGCCACTAAGGGTACTGGCGAGTTTCATCCGGAAATTGGTATGGTTCAACACTAATGGATCGTGAGAAGGGGGCTTATCTCACACTGCGTAACACCATATGGTCTATATGGCAATCGAGTAAACTAGCTTGTGAACGGCAGCCTCCCCGCTAACCTGAAGGACGATTCCATCTTATGTAAAGGATATAATCCATAACTGTTTTACAAAATCAGTATTGAAAGTAGGTTCAGCTAACACGTAGTCGAACGGTATTATTCTATGGTTTTATGTGAGTAATGCCACGATGGCATACCGATATGTGAGTACCAATTCGAAGCCATACATTTGGACATGACTTCCTTTTTGCTTTGGGGTCGGAGACTATCTAAAGTCCTTTGTAAAAGTGGTTAAGAGTGTAACGCCATACGGAGCTTGCGGTCTCCCCGCTATTTGGTTACAAACCACAGCCACCACGTTGCTCCCACTAGGGAGCCGCACCATCAATTGGCCATTACAACCTTGCAGTCAAGATTACGGCCTAGATTCTCATGCCACTCATGTTGTGTGTGTTAATTTTATACCTGAATGGCGGGATCTACAATTTAAAGTCGACTCCGAACGACAGATTTTTGAGAAACTTTTCATGGGAATTTTATTTACTCTCAGAGTTTTTGCCAGAAATCTGCTGAGAGAAAGTCGCCGAAGAAATATTTTTTTTTTTACAATTCGTTTTGATGTCTGAACTGGGGTTTGAACCGTGGCCTTGCCTTTAATAAGCCAACACACTACCTACTAGACTACGGTGACTTAAGTCGAACGGCATATTCAAACTTATCATACAAAAGATGATGACAATAGTTTCTGTACTTCTATGCTCATTCTATGCTATACTGGTGCTTATTCTCTTTGCCGCAGGCACTTGTTTTGCCAATATGTCTGGTAGTAGCCAATAAGGATAGTAAAAAATGCTTTGGATGATGTAGTTCTAGGGGCATCTCTAAAACCAACCACCAAACCGCGACCCTGTTAAACAGAGTTAGTTTGCTTAAAAAGTTGTATAGTCCGTATGCATTTTTAGGGTTAATACCTCACCTTATTGCTCTCTTGCAACAAAAAAGAACTCTAGCCGCTTTAATGGTTCTCATAATCCGATAAAATCGGGTTTCATGATTCTTTTTCTCTAAAGTCAACCGCCAAACCGCGGCCCTATTGAGTTTTGTTGGTTTGACTACAAAGCTGCTTATTCAGAACACACTTTTAAGGTTAATACCACTGTTCAGGCTTATTGCTCTCTTGCAACAATAAGGAACTATAGCGGGCTTCTTGGTTGTGGGAATTGTATTCAAATTCTAGTTAAGTTTGCTGTCCTATCATATGTGATCCCACAGGTATTTGTCGCTGTTGGAAGAAGTGAAAAAAAAATTAATTGTTGCTGTATCAAAATTCTTAAATCTTTAAATATAATCAACCTAATCCTTTATCTAACAAGTGTGGCTTTTTTAAGCGTATATACTTCTTAATGCTTTTAAAAAATAATGACAACAATTCTTTGGAAATAATAGCGGAAATAACTAACAATGCCAAGCAACATTTAACGTCATGAGCATAATATGAATGAGGGCTTCAAAAGGAAAATATACTTCCTTTTAACCAAACAATAAAGCATAAGAGAATTACAAGTGTTGTCATAAGAGCATAATGAAGGCGTAATTTAAGACCGAAAATCTACAGAAAAAAGTAAAAAAAAATTACAAAAGAGATGCACGTGAAAGAAACCAAATATTATTAACAAAAAGAAGAAAAAAAATAATCCAAAAGCATTTAAAATAATAAAGAAAATGTATGAAAGGAGAGAAAACGAAATGAAAACCAAAGAAATGTTGTCATGACACTGATAGACAACAAAAGATGATTGTGTGCATACGAGATGTCATTCATCACACATCACATCACACAGCGCATCACAACGTAGCACATCGCATCTCATCGCTTTGCATATCGTATTCAAAATAAGGGAAAATGAGTTTTCTGTTTGGTTGTTGACAGTATGAATATTATACGTGTTGTTTTTGCTTTTTTTTAATAGAAAACACAATGAAAATTAAAATAAAAAAATATTCTCTCTTTTGTTAAAAAAGAAAAAATTCAAACTGTCGGTAATTGTGATTGACAATGTGTTGATGCTTATTATTGTTATTGTTATTATCATTGTTGTTGCTGCTGATTATAATGTTGCTGCCGCTGCCGCTGCTACAACTGAGGACAACGTTGTATTGTATTAAATTAAGGTGTTACTGTAATATGATCTATTTAGTGCAGACACACATCTAAACAATCATGTCATATGATATGTTTGTTTTCCTTTTTTCGTTTTTTTTCTTCTTTTTGTCTTTAAAGTTTATCTTCAAGTATAAATTGATTATAATTGAGGATCATATTAAATCAATTGGAATTAAAGCGAATGGACATGTTAAGAAGGGCATAAACAAAGAGAGTAAAACACTAATGAGTGCCTGCTGTGAAATTAGCTCAAATTACATCCCAAATGATATTAAGAAAGAATGAAAAAGAAACTAAAAAGATTGAAGAGTCTTTGGTCTTAAGATAAACAAAAGAAAAATCAGGGGTATTATATGATAATATATTTATTAGCTACGTGAACCTATGCATTCATATATTCACTGGCTTAAAAAGCAATTGTACAGTTTGTAGGCCCTTAGTCTGAATTACAGTCGAATTTGAAGTCTTCAATGATTTCAAATCTTTTAAATGCCCATACAATTATATACATTAGCAGCAGAATTGAAAAAAAAAATTGTTACTTATCTGGGATCGAGGGTCTATTTCTCTATGAAACACAAACGAAATTGTATATACACTGAGCGCCAAAAGTGAGTAAACACCACTGAAATAATTCATTTTCTTAGGATAGCGCGAAAAGTAAATGAGAATAGTCGAATAAATTTCCAAAAATAAAAACGTTTATCTATTACTTATAAAATGTTAAAACAAAAACGACAATTCATGATAAAGGAACTTTTTTTATACTTAAGAACAAAACTGTCTTTTACTTAAGAACAAAAGTGTTGGCTCACTTATGGCGCTCAGTGCATGTATGTAAAGTTTCAGCCGGCTACAATCCCGCATTACCCGCACAAAACTAATAAATGCACATTTTTAAAAATCAGCTAAAAATCAAATGAATGCAAAAACAGTAATACATACAAAGCTGTGTATACGTATACATTTCATGCCAAACTAATATTCATCCCGTGTGATTTGAAAAGAACAAAAATTGTGCGACTAAAAATTGTTCTCGTGTGATTACAGCCATTCGATAAAGATGCTCAGGCATATAGAACACACGAAATATGTCAGTCTTCTGACAACACTTCAATCTAGATTACGACCTAGTTTCTCACACCACTTATGTTGCGTGTGTTAATTTTATATATGAGTGGCGGGACCTACAGTTTAAAGTCGACTCCGAACGACAGATTTTTGAGAAACTTTTTGTTTACTCTCAGAATTTTTGCCAGAAATCTGCTGAGAGAAAGTCGCCGGAGAAATACTTTTTGTATTTTATTTTGATGTCTGGCCTGGGGCTCGAACCCTGGCTTTTCGTCTAATAAGCCAACACATTACCTACTAGACCACGGCGACTTGAAAATTTACGCCACCAAAAAACCATTCTCTTCACCTCTCTTTCCTATCATTTTATGCCAGCACAATTGTTCTCGTGTGATTAGAGCCAATGGACTACGTCGACTCCTGAATAGACAAATGTAGATCGCATAATCTAAGTCCCAGTATTCGTTGTCAAGTCTCGTTATAATTTCTTTTCTCCTTGTACAGATTTCACTCATGACATCATCCAGCGTGATGGCGAAAAGTTGACATAATAGAAGGCCTCCTTACTTTATTCCAGGATTGATGGGATGTAGTCGTCGTAGTCTAGTAGACATGAGGCCACGGTTCCAACCCCAGGTCGGAGATCTCCAACAAAACGGAATCTGAATAAAAATATTTCGTAGGCATCTTCCTCTCAGCAATTTGCAGCAAAAAGTCTGTGAGTTAAATAAAAAGTTTCGTTCGGAGTCGACTAAAGTGTAGGTCCCACCACTCATGTATAAAAATTAACACACACAACATAAGTGACATGCGAAACATAAGTGGCATGCGTATTCCTGTCTGAAGGGTTGTAATGATCAATTATGTATGTACATATGTGTGTGAATGGAGTTATTGTGGCCCCAGCAGGATGGCATTGATCTGAGCGACATGTGATTCCGTCAAGACGATGTCAATTTCTGGCATCGACTTTCGAAACAAATTATCGCAAAAAAATTTAATGTCAACTGGCCTTCCAGATCACGAGATTAAAAGCCGAGGGTTTTTTTTGGCTGTTTTATGAGGTCAAATCCAAGATGCAATACATCAGCGGTGACTTACAGACACATCTTTATGCAAAAGTCATGGAAAATTTCATGAAAAGTGTAATTGATTGTCATCAGAGCCGTACCGACATTTGATCTAAAAACCAATGTATTTTTATTTTAAAACGAAAAAATGCATTCTTAATGAAACGCCTTTTACTTACAATACAATTCTTAAAGTGTAGCGCAAATAAAATATTCAAAAGGCGATGGATGTATGAAAGGCCAAAAGCTTAAAGATATTTCTACAACTCGAGTTGTTCATTAACTAGCCTTTACTTAGTATCGCTACGCAAAACATCATGGTTTAGCTGGGACTAGTTCTTGAAAATTGCTTCTAATATTTGTTAACGCTTTGACCATTTTTCATTTTTATTATTTTTTTGTTTGAAGTTTTTTAAAAATTTGCCAAGTTTTTGTTCTCAACTGACACTCTCGTCTAACAATTCATTTTGTTGTGTATCATTATAGTACTTTAAACTGTCACAATGACAGTAAAATGTTAGAAATATTCTGATCTTTGCATTTTGTGGTTGCTTTTTTTTTTGTGTGTTGCACAAAGCTAATGCTGGTTAAATGTTAAATTTCCTACACGTAAACATATATCAACTGGTATGAGAGACACATCACAACTCAAGTCATCATACATACAACATGTTCTTGTTTTTTTTGTTTTTCTATACAGTGACTTTTGAGTTGTTGGTTTCTTCTTGTTCTTCGTATATTTTTTGTGAATGACATTTTTACACTAGCACAGAATAGCACAGAACAGCAGTATAATCAACCAAACAACGTGTTCCTTGTCTCACCCTGATGACTTTTCATCGTAGAATATGACATAAATGTCAGCACTGCATGTTGTATTTCATGACATTGCATTTTGATTTATTGTCGAGCATTAGAATGCACAACTAACATCGTGTATGCAAGTATTTGTTTGAGTGTGGTAATGGTTGTTGTTGTATACGACGACGAGTATCATCAGCATTAGAACGCACTCTATGTACTGCAGTGCTCTTGCTTTAGTTCTGTAATGTTTCTCACAAACACATACATACGAATACGGGGGTCTCAAGCATACAAAGTTGCCTGTTTTGAGTGACTGGCTGTCACAGGACATAATTTATATTCGCATGCCTGAACTCAAAAAGTCCTCTTTAAACATTTACGTCTACGTTTATGCTCTTATTGTTATTGTTGTTGTTCTTGTCATTTTGCAGTAGCAGTAAAAGACTTTCATTTTGGGAAGAGCAAACGAGAGAGAAAAACAAAAGCTTGAGAAAATTGGGTGGACATTTTGACATTTGTTGCCATTATTTTTTCTCACTTTTGTCACTGAAGTTTCCATTCCCATGCATAGTCCAGTATTTTCTAACATTGTTGTTGTTGTCGTTATTGTTGTTGTACATATTTAGTTTTTTCCATTTTCTTGTCTGCTATGTTATATCATTGCTGTTGCCCTTTTCTCCATATCACAAGAACTTTTTGTGCTTGTGATAGCTGCCTGTTGTATTTCGTTTTCATTTCAGTTTTTTTTGTTTTTTTTTTTTCTTTGTAACTGTCACAGTACATGACTGATGATGCCCACTGTGTCATGTTATATGCTCTATGATGGTCACTTAACTGCACAAGTCATCGCTTGACATTTTGTTACGTTACAAGCCTGATGTCGTCTCTATAAGAGAGAGAGAGAGAGAGTAAAATGTGTTGGGAAAAACGTATGTAGTAGTAGTTGGGGATGTTAATGATACCCAAGCATGAGTGTTTCATATTTCTTTTGAAGATAAAAACTATGACTTGGCCATTATTGAGGTTGTAGCAACAGTAAAATGGTTTTAAATTTTATAGTGACATGGATTTATGGGTATCGGAAAAGTAGTAGGAGCATCTAAGATAAGTTTTAGATTATTAGGAGCGAAAACAAACTAAGAGGTCTTGATAAATAGTAAACAGGTTTTATTGATTGGTCATTAAAGCCTTCATTCAGGATTGCAACCTGGCTTCTCACACCACCTATGTTGTACACGTTACCTAGACACTGGTTAAATTTAGACACTGGTGGATAAAATTAATGCACCTAACATAGGTTTAACTCAACTTCGAACAACTTTTTATAACAATTTTATTTACTTTCAGAGTTTTTTGCCAAAAGACTGCTTGCGGTTTGAACCACGGACTCTCTTCTAATCAGCTAACACAAAACCTCTTTGACTGTGGAGTCTTAGGTTTTCCTGCATTACATGTTGAACAACCAGTGTTGTTTCCTTTAATCATATTTCACTATCGTGTCGAATCGTATCGTAACTTTTAGATTGTGAAACAAAATTATTGCTCAGCACACTGGATAGAAGGTCTAGCTCAGATCTTCCTTCGAACGCTCTGAAAAAAGATGCTCGATAAGCAATAATTGAAAAACGGTTGGCCATTTCGTCAATAACTGTTTTACGAGATATAGCGTTGGTTGAATTCAGTTTCTGAAAAGATCAATGCTGAGCACAGGTCTGTTACAGAATACTATGTAGGAACACTTGATAACGCACATCCGTCAAATTAGCTTTCATTTATTCAGTTGTGATTTGCCTAATCATCATGGGTAACAACAATATGTGCAAATAAAAAAATTTCATTTTTGGATGTTCAATGCATGCAACGTACTACGTGCTTGGCTCACTTAGCAATCGTCAAAACAATCCTACCGAGAGGACTATTCACAACTATTTACCAGTCCATTGGCTTACAAAACGTTCGTCTGTACGTCCAGACACTAATGTTCGTAAAGGTTTGCATGAGAATTCATGGCAGTCGATTCCGTAATTTGGGGCTGAAGGGTTGTAATGACTAATTATGTATGTATGTATGTATGTATGTATCTCTATAATCAATGGAAAATGGTCGACTAATTTGGCAATAACACTCAGATCCTTTTATACGATTAAACGAGAGAAAGCGCATGTTGCATTTTTTCGATGATGCGAACGGGTAATCTTTTACAAAATACTACTTCTTGTATGGCATCCTATTGTGTGGCTCTTGCTGCTGACTTCTTGAAATCATATACTTTTTAACTTCATTTGAAGACAAAAAAAATTTTGCTCCTCACGATAGTTTGCAAAAAAATGGGTCCAAATGATGAAGTAACCACCGCCAGAGCAATGAGAAGGAGCACGTAGGGCTCACTTAGCAATCGTCAAAACAATCCTACCGAGAGGACTATTCACAACTATTTACCAGTCCATTGGCTTACAAAACGTTCGTCTGTACGTCCAGACACTAATGTTCGTAAAGGTTTGCATGAGAATTCATGGCAGTCGATTCCGTAATTTGGGGCTGAAGGGTTGTAATGACTAATTATGTATGTATGTATGTATGTATGTATCTCTATAATCAATGGAAAATGGTCGACTAATTTGGCAATAACACTCAGATCCTTTTATACGATTAAACGAGAGAAAGCGCATGTTGCATTTTTTCGATGATGCGAACGGGTAATCTTTTACAAAATACTACTTCTTGTATGGCATCCTATTGTGTGGCTCTTGCTGCTGACTTCTTGAAATCATATACTTTTTAACTTCATTTGAAGACAAAAAAAATTTTGCTCCTCACGATAGTTTGCAAAAAAATGGGTCCAAATGATGAAGTAACCACCGCCAGAGCAATGAGAAGGAGCATTTTGCTCTAGCACCCAACCCATTGCGGCGATTATTATGATCATATTTACTCCTAAATAATCGAAAACTGCTACACTATTTTCTAATGAGTTCTTTTTTTTCGAATTTTGACTCGTAAGTTGGGCCTACACTACAGGAACGAGCGTAGATAACAACGTGGGGCAGTGGCCGAATTTCTGTCGAAAAATCATCTTGGACAGTGAGGTCTATTTCAGCTTGACAAACAAAATTATCGAATGTGGGACTTTAGCAATCTACACAAGATCCAGAAGCGTTTAACGCATCCTGAAAAAGTAATTGCTTGGTTTGGATTTCTTTAAGAATTCTTTAAGATCGACGTTAGCCAGATCATCACCCTCAACGGCGAGCACAATAAATCTATGAACATCAATGACATACAGTTTCAAAAGCACTGCTGTACTTATGACACATTGGATGATGTTAACGAGCGTTTTTTAAGGCCATGCTCCTCTTAAGTGGAGATGATGTGAAGTGGCCACTAAGATCATGGGATTTGACTACACTAGACTTTTTCTTGTAGACTTTCGTTGGTCGTAAGTGTATGAGAATAATTTACATACCAAAGGGGTCTCCAAAGTCAACGTACCCGAAGTCATCGGCCAAATTCAGCCTGATTTATGCGCTAAAGCCATGCAATATAGGACATTTCGGATAAACTCCCCCCAGAGAAATCACAATGAACATTCGAACGATGTTAAATTACACATTAAATGGCATCATTGAAGCAGCCGTAGTCTAGTAGGTAAAGTAGATGTGAGGTCACAGTTCAAGCCTCTGGTCAGACATCTCCAACAAAACGAAATATGAAAAAAAAAATATTGATTCGACTTCCTCTTCTCGGCAGATTTCTGGCAACAACTCTGAGAGTAAATACAACTGCTATGAAAAGTTCCTAAAAAAACAGTCGTTCGGAGTCGAGGTTAAACTGTAGGACCAGCCGCTCATGTATAAAATGTTACGGGAAGTTACGTCCTAATCCTGACTCAAATCCTGGGCTCGCGGTTGGCGGCTGACCTTTATTTTCATTGAAAAATTCTCTTAAGCATCTTAGTGGGTCTCATTGCCAATGATGAATGGATGAATGGTTAAGTAGGCAAACGAAATTGTCGAATTTGGTAAGACTCCAATTCACATAACATCCCAGAGCGTCCAATACAAGCCGATAAAGTCAGTGTTTAGTGTGGCTTTTGGACTGACGACGTCAAAGGTAGATATTTTGACGTTGTTAACGTCGAGCATTATGAAGTTGCCGTAGTCTAGTATGTAGTCTGTTGGCTTATTAGACGTAAAGCCGGGTTTCGATTCCCAGGCCAGACATCAAAATAAAATACAAAAAGTATTTCTTCGGCGACTTCCAGTCAGCAGATTTCTGGCAAAAACTCTGAGAGTAAATAAAATTGCCATGCAAAGTTTCTCAAAAATCTGTGGTTCGGAGTCGACTTTAAACTGTAGGTTTCGCCACTCATGTATAAAATTAACACACACAACATAAGTGGTGTGAGAAACTAGGTCGTAATCCTGACTGAAGGGTTGTAATGACCAATAAAAAAATAAAAACATAAGTGATGTGGGAAGTTACGCCCTAATCCTGACTGAAGGATTGTAATGGTCAATTATGTATGTAAAGAGAGTCAATAAGTTTTTCAAACTTATAAAATATTTCAATGATATATTACCTACTCTTTGTTTTATTTTAATTTAAAATTAGAAAGCGTTCAATGAAAGACCCGATATAGCTTTCTTTGCCTACCTAGTAAGCTTTAAATGCAATTAAATTTACAAATAATATCCTTATATTTACATGACATTGTGTACTTACACATTTTACTCAACAAATGCATCTCGAATTTTTTTTTTTTTGGTATTCAAATCAAAAATGTTCAGATTTGTTGCAAACAAATAAATTTTCTAGCCCGAGAATCCATTGATGCATAAATTTTGTTCATGAGTTTAGTAAGTATTTTTGATTGTATAAATGTGCATAAACACACATTTAACTTGTCTAAACCAATAACAACAACAACTACATCAAAAAAATATTAGATTTTGGGGAGACTAAAAGTCAACAACAACACTTACATTGGTTGTAACATGAATACCGAAAACTATGGTATGCAACGATACATATTCTTAACGAAAACGAATGAACGAAAACACGAACGAACGAAATGCAATTTTCGAAAATGTTGAAAATGTCATTGAGCTGTCACATTGCATAGAGTGATGCAAAAATGTTATTATTCTTTACACAATCATACCCCCCCATCACCCATCACCATCCAAAGCAACTCACCATAAACACAAGTTAGAGATGAAGTTGTATGTGACACAAGCAGCTGTGTAGCATATGAAAGCTAGGAGGAGGGTATGTAAAGGTATTAAAACTTATTTTCTAATGTAAAGAGCGGGCAAGAAATCTATGCAAATTTGGGGCACCATGTTTAAAAGAATAATGATTTCGTACCTTGAAATTTATGTACCATTTGAGTTGCCTTCAGCTTGACATAGATGGGGATGTCATCATATAAAATACGTACGTCGGTACGTACGTTGCAGTATGAAGCAACAAAACAAATTGTGACTTCAACATATTACAGTAGCAACAGGAAAAACAAACGAAAAAAGAAAACGAAAAGAAGAAAACATTGGCAAGAGGCAAATATATTTACGGAACGTGTAGGAAATAAAAATTGCAAACTAAGAAAAAAAGAAAATGAATGCACAAATGCATCTTGTTCAATATATTATGCCAAGCATAGAGAGTGATTTCCATCTCTGTAGTTTGACTCTTAAAATAATAGCAGCAGTCCATATATATTTACGACAAACCAGAGAGTGTTGAGTTGTAACCGAAATTAATGTTCGATGTCAGAATGAAACGTTGTTGTTTTGCTGTTTTTATTTGCTTCTACAGCATATTGCCGGAGTCAAGTCGATATTACTCTTGTTGCCTGCCATTGTTGTTATATTTTGTGTCGTTGTTTATGCCTTTCGTAGGCAAAACAAAAAAACGACAAAACTTGGTTTTGAACTTTGAAAAAATTCACTGGAAGTAGAAGATTGCACACACAGCATACAGTTTGTTGCTGTGCAGAATGAAAACGTGATGTATGATGCTTTCAGTTGAATGGTTTTTTTTTTTTGGAATGATGCTTAAAGGGCTCTCGGAAAAAATGTTATTTTGTCAGCCAGCTAAACACCTTTGACTTGAAAGATAGCCTATGGAAATTAAATTAAGTGTGAAACGATTCATGAAAGTCGCCGTAGTCTAGTAGATAGTGTGTTGGCTTAGTAGACGTAAAGCCAGGGTTCGAGCCCCAGGCCCCAGGCATCAAAACAAAGTACAAAAAGTATTTCTTTGGCGACTTCCTCTGTTGAGAGTAAATAAAATTGCCATGTAAAGTTTCTCAAAAATCTGTCGTTCGGAGTCGACTTTAAACTGTAGGTCCCACCACTCATGTATAAATCTAACACACACAACATAAGTGGTGTGAGAAACTAGGTCGTAATACTGACTGAAGGGTTGTAATGACCAATTATGTATGTGAAACGATTCTACTTTGATTTTCTGGTTTTAGAATAAGGTTAGGTTAGATAAGCTGGCGGACCCCATTAAAGAAAAAGGTTCCACTTAGGCCCATTGTGATCCTACAATCTATTCTAGCCGGGGATCAAATATTTCCTACACGAAACCATCCCGACCTTGCTGTTGCAGCAATCTTTACATTAGAGAGCTCAGTCAATGATGTTAAAAAATAAGATATTAAAGACCTCTGCCTCTTTATGGTGACAGCAGGGCACTGACACAAAAGGTGAAAGACAGTTTCTTCCTCCTCCTTTATCTTTATAATGCCAAGTCTTTCGGCATGTCTACCAAAAGAGTAGTAGCCCGTAGGCATCCCCATTATGCGATGGATACCACAATCTATTATACAATAAAGGAAACCATCCAAATCTTTACATTAGAGAGCTCGGTTAAGGATGTTAAAAAAATAAGATAAGACAGTATCTTCCTCTTCCTTGATCTTTCGAATCCCAAGTCCTTTGGCATGTCTACAAAAAAAAACAGTTGCCTGTAAGAATCGCCATTATGTGATTAAGGGCCATGAGATTTAAAGACAGAAGTTGCTCCTCTTCCTATGTATATGGGTTCAGCAGAGTATGGCAATACTACGCCTACCCTCCTGCCGACGACGACATAGAGCCTGCCCGTAAAACACTTGAAAAATATCCAAATTAACCAAAGCAATAGGAATACCTATACCCTGTAACATATATATATATATATATATATATATCCCGGAACGCATGTGAAAGTTACCTTTAAATGATCCGAAATTTCTCTGAAAAATTCTCAAGAACGAACGTTAAAATTAAGTTCGTTCAGAACATAATTGCAGTCTGGCTATCCGAGTAAATCAAGAGGCTTCCAGGGAAAATCCTTCCACTTAATAAGCATTGCGCCGATTTCTAAGCTCTGCTTGGAAAACACTGTCAGTCAGACTCTAATAGAGTTTAGTATCGAAACCCTTAATAAAGATACCGCAACACAGCCTGCCATTCATTATTTTCCATTGGAAACCACTGAATCCTCTGTCCAGAAGTCCTTAGTTGGCATCACCGTCTCGTGGAGGTTCTTCGATAGCTGTTATTGTAGATTTATTTGTTGCAGTCTATGTTCCCTTTGGATTATGAAGAGCCTGCGCAAAAATTTGTCTTGAAAACAGTTGGCTGGTATTCCATCTGTTACACTACACTTGCTGTCCGAGTTCAGCCGGGCAGTTAATTTAAATCGATACAAGTTTTGTCGGAGCTAATAATCCAGTTCACTGTGGAGTCTTGTGAGCTACATGATAAGAGCGTATACGTATCTACCGTTGTGATACGTCTCCTACCTTCGCAGCCATTCTACCATTCGCAGCGATCCTCCGGTTTCAGTTCTTGCGACAGCCCTGCACCCTGCCTATATAAGCTCTCTCTATTGGCTTCTTCCCGAATATTACTTAAATTGCCTCCTCGAGAGATGATACAATTGATTATCGGAAATATTGCGAAAAGTGCGACCCAATTGATAATTTAATAATACAACACGTTACCTACCAGTCTACACTACCTACCAGAAAAACTGAAGATAGCTCTTCTAAAGAGCCGTGGTGAAGATTTGATAATTTAGACCCCATCATCAACTACAGGCTTTACCGGACATAAATGAAGCCAACCTTGCTTTACCAAACTCATGCTTGTTGGACAGTACGCAACGACAGGAAGTCTCTGTCCTTATCTAAAACTTTGAGAGTAAATAAAACTTTCCATGTAAAGTTTCTCAAATCTGGCATTAAACCATCAAGCTGTAGGTCCCACCACTCATGAATAAAATTAACACACACAACATAAGTGGTGTGAGAAGCTAGGTCGTAATCCTGAAAGAAGGGTTGTAATGACTAATAAAGTAAGTAAGAGCAAATATCCTTTTCACTACACCTAAACTTACGGAGTCATGGGACGTTATTCTTAGACAAAGACAAATAGCCACGGAGGCCCTGCTTCATTAGAAATAAAGTTGCATCCCTATGTCACTTAAGGAAATGACACTTTAAACTGCTACACCCTTTATGAGAACCCCATACAAATGCAAGAAAAAAAAATTGACTCCTACTAAAAATGTGTCATTTAACATCATGCGAACTAACTAGTGTTTGTTGTAACTGCTGCTGTTGTTCCTGCCACACTCCATGCAAGCCATGCCATGCCATGCCATGACGTCTCCCAATCATCATACTTATCTTCAGTAGCTGCAACAATAATACAATACTTCTGTTTTTATTTATTTATGCTCCATTCGTTTCGTTTTTCTTTCTTATTTATTATGCTGAACATTCAACATTCCTTATGGTTGTGTTGTGTTAGTTTATGAGTGCATTTGTCATATGCACATTCACTGCACTCTGTGTGTACACAATATTTTTATAAGCAAATGGATTCAAATAGGGTGTTCCCTGCAAATTACAATAAAAATTATGTGAAAAATATGAAGTTTTCTAAGCAAAACTAATATTACTGCGAACCCTTTTCACAAAAATCGTTTTCAGAGAAGTTTTGTTATTTTTTTGTCCTCCCTTCGTGTGTTTTCATTTCATTTAAAATGTTTAAAAAAATATCATGTTACTGACACAAATGGACATTGGACAGATGAATACATTCTCTGTTTGTTAAGCAAAAAAAAAAAATTCAAATAAAAAATATACAAAGAATAACAAAAAATACTGGGGAAAAAAGAAAAACAAATGAAGTAAAAATATTAATGACATCATAAGAATGACAAATTTAGATTGTGTTCGTACAGTTGCTGGATAACACTCGTACAAATTCAAATACATATCATCACACGTTGATATATTGCACACTTGAAACTAAAAAAAGATATTGAAATAATAAGAGTTCCTTTAGAAGATAATTTCTATCGTTATTTATTTTACTTGTGCAAATATAAAAACACGTCAGATTTTAAGTCCTTTTAATGAATTGGATTTAAATGAAAAGGTCCATAATGCTGTGGCTTATAGAAAAAAATACATAAATTGTCCTCAAAGGAGTAATAAATTGCTTATAAGATAAAGAAATAGATTATGCTGACGGGCTAGTTACGAGTTACTCTTCGAACATTTGCTGTAAGTATAACGACCAAAGATTCATTTCTAATATATTTCTTTTGTCTCCGAGCTTGGAATTTTTATGCTCTCACTTAGTAATCCAACACTCTACTCACTAGACTAGTAAAAGGATCCCTAGACCTGCCTATGCCAGTCTGAAATTCCAGTAAATTCTGCTATTCTTACATACACTATTGGCTATTTCAACCCTTCAGTCAGGATTACGAGCTAGTTTCTCAAACCACTTATGTTGTGTGTGTTAATTTTATACATGAGTGGCGGGACCTACAGTTTAAGTCAACTCCGAACGACAGATTTTTGAAAAACTTTTCATGGCAATTTTATTTACTTCCAGGAGAGTTTTTGCCAGAAATCTGCTGAGAGGAAGTCGCCGAAGAAATACTTTTTTTTGTTTATTACGTCTAATAAGCCAACACACTACCTTCTAGACTACGGAGAGTACCGACAGAACGTAAGCCACAACGCAGCTGTGGTGCAAACATAGATCAGCAATGATTGAATACTCATTGATGAGTAGATTCGAATAATACTCATAATTTCTGATATTTATACACATTCACACTTATTTTAATATCATACTCATACTACTCATATTCAACGTTTGAAGAACTCATCGTACTCATACTTAAAAATAAGCATGATGTTGTTGATTTCGACTCTCATTTACTCAACGTTTACAAGAATCATAAAATAAGTATGATTCGCGTACGAACACTACAATACTCATTACTGTGTTTGCTTTGCTTGCTGTCTTTGTCTTTTTCTTTCTTATTTTTTTTTTTTTTTGTAAATGCAACACCAACTAAGACTGTAAATTTTGATGAATGATTCAAATCACTGGAATCATTTATGAGTATTATAAGTATTTTTCTAAATTTATGAATCTGAATGAGGAGCCGTCTGAATCAAACATATCTCGAATGTTGTACGCATACTCATTGCAACCTGTAATCAATGTTGTAGTGTGTGGGAATGAATTTCAATACTGCATGAATGAATTTCATACTCAAAATTTCATGAGTACATATGAGGAGCGAAAAAACGATTCATTGCTGATCTCTGGTTGCAATGAATCAAAAGAATAAAATATTCCATCGGCATTAATGATCACATTCGCGTTTCTCCTACACAAAACTATACTTCGACTCATTGGTCCACTCGGCCATACCCCAGAATCAGATGATACCGTCATCTTAAGGGTGCCGCCTCAAATATAGGGTCATATAGAAATTTGACAATTGATAACAAACATATTGTTAAACCTACATTAGTCCACGTCGTTGTCATTTATTCAATATGTTTTGCCAAATAATCAGGGAGTTAGGGTAAACGGCCAAAAACAACAACATTGTATGCTGAATGGGTCCTCGTTGTCACTTAAAAAATCATCTTCAGCAACAAAATGAAGTTGTCGAATCTGAAGCGATAACAATCCCCATGAGGCCCAAGAGCAACAAGACATTCCGAAGATTTCACGGTTTCGTGTGGATTTTATGCTGGCATCGTGATCGGTCCATATTTTTTTTAGAACGATGTAGACGAGGTTAATATTGTCAACGGCGAGTACAGTATTTCTATGTTAACCGACTTCTTTTGGCTTGAATTGAATGATATGAATATCAACGACATGGTACAGGACAATTTTACATGCCACACAGTTCATATCATTCATATTTTGTACCTGACATAATATAACTAGTTGTAGTAACCAGCGCGAAAAAGTGCGCTTAATTGGTAACAAAAAATTTTTCAATAAGCCAACGGCGCTGTGAGTGAAAGTCGGTTTTAATTTTTGCCTGAGTTGGACTTTATATGGACGGAGGTGCAAATCCTACTGACAACTAAGCCTTAATGAGCTGTAAGACAGACCTAATTGGTGAGAATGCCATGGAATTAACAGATTCAAATTAGCGGCTACGCTGTCAGTGCGTAAAGTACATCTCGAAATGATATATGAAGAAATTTTTCTTCGGCGACTTCCCCTTAGCAGATTTCTGGTAAAAACTCTGAGTGTAAAATAAAATTGGCATGAACAATTTCTCAAAAATCTGTCGTTCAGAGTAGACTTTAAACTGTAGATCCCGCCACTCGTCGTAAACTTGACAGAAGAGTTGTAATAACCAATTATGTTTTTTTTTTTGGCTTAGGCCGGAGGTGGGAATCTTCGAAAAACACTTTGGTTCCAACAAAAGAGTGCACGATTTACCATCACTGGTGTCTACGTACTAAACCCATCCGCTACACACTTCAACCACTCTCCCTCGGCGGAACTGCCGTAAGGTATTACTTAGCAGAGGGCTGGTTAGCTTTAAAGCTTTGTCGCACTAAGTTAAATTTCGCCTCCGTTTCTCCTGCCTTCGGAGTTCTTGCATAACTTCAGTCATTCTCTGACTGTATTGGCTCCATAGAATCCTAGAATTCAACACCTCTTCCATAAGCCTAGTTGATCCGAAACTCTTTTCCTCGGGCCGTCTAAATCTGGGGCAGCATGTTAGAATATGCTCCGCATCTTCCTCCTCATTTACACAGTTTGGGCATAAAGGGGAAGTATCATGTCCAAATCTGTGCAGGTACTTCCTGAAGCACCCATGACCAGTTAGGAACTGGGTCACGTAGTAGTTCAGCTCGCAATGTTCGTTCTCCATCCAAAAGGTTACATCAGGGACAAGGTGAAATGTCCATATTCCCTTTAAACCGTTCTCCCATCGTGGCTGCCTGTGACACTGTTCTGATTCTGTTCTGTCCTGTTCCGCTTATCTGTCTAATCGCGCTTAGACGATACACTGAGGATTATGTGTGTGAGACTATAACACTTGATATGAAAAATTCACTCTTTTCTTTTTTTTCACTACAGGCATGACACTACAAATGGAAGATGCAGTGTCAGCTGATGCCTTTGCCAGACCAGTAGTTTTGAAATCACCAAATGGATAACCCGATATAAACCTTTTCCCCCTGCAAACTGGTATCAATTGAATATGCATTTAAATTACTTTCTTTCTTAAATACACAGTAAATATGTAATTACGGCCTATTTTCTTTTCGTAATGAATATGTTTTAAAAACGAAAATTAGACTGAGTTTTAATGTACATATTTGAACATAACTTTTCCTTAGATATACATACGTACTCGTATATGTACATATTTATAGTTTCGAAGACTCATATTTATTATTAAAAGAAAAATAAATAAAAATGTAAGAATCCTTATAGCTTCCCTTTTTACCGCTTTCACAGCCAGGCTGTTGTATCATTTGGTTACGATAAAGATACATTTTCATAAGCATTTAAATGTAAAAATGTATACGTAAGTGTATGTAAATATGCCAGGATACATTTGTCGACTTTAACACAACATTTGAAAAAAATGTGAAATTTTCAAGAGGCACTTAAGATTTTTTTTATTTTTTTTAGTCTTTTATGCGGCATTAATGTGAGCATTTTTATCTGATCTTAAGATTTTTGCAAAAGTACTTAAGAGAGACTCTTTTTATTTTATTTTTATACACATCCTTCCAAGTGCGTATGTAAATATGTTTTTTTTGTTGGTTTACGAGTATATATTCATAGGGGTTACTTCAGTCTTAGCAGAATATTGTCATATTTTATTAATAATTTGATAAAAGAAATCTTCAAAGCAATATAAAGGAAATATATGAGGCAAAATTTCTTAATCCTTAGGGTATAATTTTTTATATTGTCTGTACTAAGTCGGGGTACTATATTATTTGTTATGGTATGGAGAAGATTGCTTAGAAAAAGGAAAAAAGTTAAAAGGGGATGTTATATACAGCTTTCCGAGTTCATGGTAAGTTTATTACTTTAAATATTAAAATTATTTTGTCTGTTTTATTTTTTTTAATTCACTATGATTGTAAGATTATTTTTCATAAAATATTTGTTGTTGTTATTCTGTGCCTTAAAGTCTATATCGTCACTTTTTTATAGGGACGCTGCGTATCTTTAAATATCAAAAACCTATTGTTCCATTATATGTGGAATATAAAATCGTTTATATATCCGCCACGGCTCCTGTGGATGGAAATGTCGAACATACCTGCAGCTTAAGAAAATCTCATAAGAAAAAATCGAACAGTTTTAAATCGCGTTCTCGGTGGCCAGTTCACTCCAAATGACAGATTTTTAAGATACTTTTTCATGACAATTTTATTTAATCTCAGAGTTTTTGGCAGAAATTTGCTGAGAGGATGTCGCCAAAAAAATATAATTTTTTTTATTTCGTTTTGTGGGAGATGTCTGACCTGGGACTTGAACTAATAAGCCAACACACTACCTACTAGACTACGATGACTTCCACGACGAGCTCCACCGACTTAATAATCTTATGACTCCAAGAGAGTTCGACTCAAAAACTTGATCATGATTGCATAACTGCAATTGTCAACAGAAAACGCTACTATCAATGCCAAATGGATTAAATGAAGTGCTTGACCTTAAGGGATATTCTACTAAATATTGGAAATAATATTTCAATATATTAGGCCTTTGAATTTTAAATTTACTTTGGAGGGAACTACACTTTTGCTGCGCAAAAAATATGGAATTACCAGAAAGTTTTCATTTATCAATTATTTTTACAAATTCTTACTAAAAATTCATAAAATTGCATAAAAATATTGGGGGTACCTAGATCTCTCCTATCCACTGTAATATCTTATCATGTGAATAATATTCTTGAAACAAATTGTTTAACGCATAGAATATGTATCTTAAAATGTCTATTCATTATCATTATGTACAAAAAGAAAACAATGTGTCTAAAGCAACATTTTCATTAGTTGCACAAAGAAAAATGAAAAATTGTAAACAATTTGACATTTCCTGTTTGCCTTTTGGACTATGTTCGTATTTTTTTTTTCTGTTTTTTTTTTGTTTAGCTATATATCACAAAATAATATCACACGTTAATACAATAACAACAAGTAAAAAATTAATAGAAAAATAGAAAAAAATAACCATAAATTTAGCCTAATTATTAAATATGACAATGACTGTCTGCATTATTTTGTATGGCATTGTATGGTATTGTGTGAGTTTGGTGGTGGCCAGCGGGTGACTAATTGTCAAATAAACATTTTCACAACACAATTACAATCATCAACAATCGCTGTAACAACAATAACAACAACAACGGCTATAATAATCATCATCCATTAAATGACACACATGTCACTTTGACATGTGTTTACAAGTAGACATCTTAAGGGTATATTGTCACACCACTTGGCATATGTTACATTTACACCAAAACCCAAACACTCACACACACACATACAGCAATTATTCAACAATTTACAACCATTTCTATACTAAAATATATTGTGCATATTTACTAAAACACATACACTGGCTGTGTACATAGAGAAATTGTAGGAGAAATCGAAAGCGAGGTAGAGTCTGTTGGTTTACATGTCTGCAGGATGTGATACTAAATTGTACCCGCATTTAATTTACTCAGAGTTTTTCAAACTCTACAGCAGTATAAGGTGAAGATGGTATATTTGGTTTGTGATAAGATTTGACACATTCAAATACATACACTTGGTAGAAATTAATTAATCTGAGAGCGTAAATAAAATTGTCATGAAAAGTTTCTCAAAAATCTGTCGCTCGGAAGCGACTTAAAACTGTGGATCCCACCACTCGTGTTTAAAATTAGCACACACAACATAAATGTTGTGAAAAGCTAAGTTGTAATCCTGACTAAGGTTTGTAATGAACAATTATGTACGTAAGTACAAAATATATGTACTTGTATATGTAGTGCATATACAGGGTGGACCATATTTTGGTTTAAATTTAAACCATCGGTTATTTTGAATCTGGCAATACTTATGTCATTCTGTTCTTGCACAAAATTCAATGTGTTATCTCCATTGAACATAATGACTCCATGTCAGAGAAGGACCAACAGTGCCCGGTATACGCAAGTTTATTGCTAAAGTTCGTGACACTGGTTTCATTGTTGATGCTTCAAGACGTCAGAGTACTCGTACAGTGCGTACACCCGAAAATATCGAAGCTGTGGCTGAGGGTGTGCCATACTTTGTCATCGTTCTCAAGGATTGAGCATTTCACGCACCAGTTTACATCGAAATTTGCGAAAAGACCTCGGTATGACGCCTCACACTGTTCAATTGGTTCAAGAGTTGTTTTTTTTCGATAGATCGGCCAACGAAAAACTGCACCATGATGTTGATTTTAACCACAAAAAAAAAAATCATCCTTTCATACGAAGCTCATTTTCATCTTGGTGGATACGTTAAAAAGTAAAATTTCTGCATTTGGGGCTCAGAAAACACTTGGTCTAACAAAAGCCAATGAAACCATTAAGGGTGCCTGTTTGGTGCGGCTTGTGAACTGCAGGCATCATTTCATTTCTTTGAAAATGATGACGGCGTAACCATTATCATGACAATGGAGACAACTATCCCATCAGGATAACCGTGTTTCTTGTACACGCTCTTCATTGCGTTGAAGTGAACGATGTTTGGTTTCATTTCATGTCACAATCGATTTATTGCATCAAACGCCGCAATGGTGAAGTCAAATGGCCGCGAAGAAGCTGCGATTTGACACCGTTGGACTATTTTCTGTGAGAGTGACGTTAAAGCGAAGTGTTATGCCGGGAAACCAGTGACTATTGAGCATTTGAAGGTCAACATTGCCGAGATACGACCCTATACACTCGAAAAATTCCACGGAAATTGGTCCGAATAAATGAAGTTCTGTAAGGCTAGACGCGGTCCATTTTCAATCACCCACCCATACAACAGTATTTACTATTCAAACGACCGTTCAACAATTACGTCCTTTGAGTTCACGTGGACCGTGATAAGCCCGCATAAATATTGTAGAGTGTTCTACATATGTTGCTTCCTAATATACCTTCTGATACATAAAGGCATCACACCACAGTCTCACTTTCATTGTTCTCTTAAATGTTGTTTGCCACAACAACTAAAATATGGTCGCACTGCACATGTATGAATGTATGTGTCGCCATTTGTCTGTCGTTGCTTGTGTATACGTGTGTATTGTTTAAAAGTGCATTTGACAAATAACATGTCAAAATCTGTGACAAGCTAAATAAAAACTGTCAAATGTGTAAAAAAAAGGAACGAGAGAGAGAGAAAAAAAATAAGAAAAACGCAAAACATAAAAACAATTTACAAACCAAACAACCATAACGAGATTGTATTATTTTTTTTTTCTCAAGCAGAGATGGATGTTATGATATACACTCGCATTTAATGGTCTTTAACTAAAATCTATATATCACAACTGAAGCAGATAAAAATATTTAGAAATGTACTTGTGTTTCTGTCAATAAATTAACTGTAAATCACTTTTTTTCGGGAATAATATTCCTCATCTTGATGGTTTTAAATTCCTCCAATGCTTCTTTCTTATCCATTACTATTATTGTCAGTAATTTTGTATCTAACAAGTTATATCAAATATAGGTGGTGCTAGAAATCGTAATTCAAAGTAATAATTTCGTTAAATGATTTGCTTGTGCTTGATTCGATAATTTTGATGTTACTTTGGTTGACCACATACTGAAATCATTCAAATCCAGAAAAAATTTGAGAATGACCAGCACAAAAGAAGAGTGCTAGGGAACTACGCATTTATAACAAAACTCTTATCAAGCATTTAAAGAAAGTTGGATACATAAAGAAGTCTCGTAGTCTAATAAGTGGGGTGTTGTGTAATAAGGCGTAAGATCGTGGGTATAATCAGATATTTCCAACAAAACGAAATCTGAAAAATATATCTTTGGGGATTTTATCTCAGCAGATTTCTAGCAAAAACTTTAAGAGTAAATAATAAATTGTTACGAAAAGACTGTCAAAAATTCTTTCGTTAGGAGTCGACTTTAAACTGCAAGTGTCGCCACTCATGCGTAAAAATAACACACACAACATAAATGATGTGAGAAGCTAGGTTGTAACCCTGACTGAAGGATTGTAATGACCAATTATGCACATATGTACATACATATGTAATAAACCTGTGGGGTTTTTGGCAGACAAATCAAATCTACACATTACCAGCCATATGATGAGGTTCATTAACCTGTTTCGAGCAATAACCACATCGAGTTCTTAATACTTTCGAACTTTAGATGAATTGTGTCTTTAGAATGTTTAAAAACTCTCCCTCATTCATTGCTTCAGCAAGAAATTGCAAACTGCCCACATCTGATGGTTATCCAGTCTTTTTATATGTCATTTTCATAAAGGTCTTCTGCCGCTTTTTTACTTGCAACCTGCACAGTATCACGTCTACATTTTAATTTACGGAAAGTCATAGGCAGACGATCGCTTTTTAAGTTCTACGAAATCCATTAAGTGCTGCATGCTCATCCGCTCTTAAATTGTACTTTTTTTCTGTGCTCCGGAATAATATTAAACTGTTCCGTTATCTCTAATAGACCCGTTAGTCAGGATTACTACCTAGTATTTCACACCACCCGTGTTGTGTATATCAATTTTATTTGTGAGTGGCGGGACCTATTGTTTAGTCGACTCTATATGAAAAGTTCTTGTTCTCAGAAAGACTCAGAAGACTACTGAGCAGAAGTGCTCGAAAATTTTTTTTTGGTATTTCGTTTTGTTGATATCTGAGCAAGGTTTAGAACCACGGTCTTACATCTAATAAGCCAACACACTACCTACTAAACTATTGCTACTACTAGACAGCACCATCTATTTCACACAAAACTCCATAATATTCGAGAATTTAGCACACCCAGTGAGACTTACATACTTACATACTTAATTGGTCATTAAATTTCTTCAGTCAAAATTACAACCTAGCTTCTCATAGCACTTATGTTGTGTTCGTTAATTATAGACATGAGTGACGGGACACAGATTTTTCAGAAACTTTTCATGGCAATTTTATTTTACTCTCAGAGTTTTTGCCAGAAATCTGCTGAGAGGCAGTCGCCAAATAAATATTTTTGATATTTCAGTTTATTGTAGATGTCTGACCTTGGTATTGAATCGTGACCTCATGTCTAATAAGCCAACACACTATCTACTAAGCTACTAGGCGACTACTAGAGAGCAAATTCTACTTTTCAGAAAGTTCTGCTTGAAACTCAAAAATATTGGACCAAGGAGGTTAGCACACGCGGTGAGGTTCGAGACATCGAGCACCCAAAGTCGCAAATTGTATATCTTCTCCCAAAGACGTTGCGTTCTACCTTGCTGGGCTTCACAGCAAGCACTGTTTCTGTAACCAAATTCATAGGACCCGTAAAAAAGCAAAGCGTTGAATCGTTCGCACATCTGGCGATCTGGTGGCATGAATTTATCAAACTTAAGAAAATATCATTTTAAAATGCTGTCATGTTTCACTTGATTATTTTAAATTATATTTCACTTGGCAAGAGAAGAAAAGAAAAAACGAGAAAGAAAACATTTTTAAAATAAATGTTTTAATTGACCACCGAAGCGTATTTAAGTAATTTGTGAATGTCTTTTGTTTATGAAACATTGCATTTGGCATTTGGCAGATTTAATTATATTTTATTTAATTTAATTTCATATGTATGCAGCAAACAGCAGCAACAGCAAATGGCAACAACAATTGCAATCGTAATTTTCATTAATTTGTCAGCGATAAAGCGTCAGCTGTAGTCGACCATGTGCTGTCGACATACATGTAAACAAGATCTTAATTAGTTCATGCAACAATGTGTGGAAGGCAAAATATTTTCATTATTTTACGGTTACAACGTTGTTAATTACATACGTTGCAAAGGGAATATTTAAGGGCAATTACTCAGGAAAATTTATTAAAAAAAAAAGAAAAAACTTTTGTGATTTCTTGTTCAAATTCAAATGAAGCAAATGCAAAAAAAAAGAAAAAATTTTCTCTGCTTTAATGGTTCTTATCACGTTACCTTTTGGCTAATAGAGGGATAGATACATAGTTATCATAATAAAATTAGAAATTCAAAAAAAAACAATTTAAAAAATATAATTTAATTGCGGCTAATAATTCAATGTCAACACCAAACATCAAAACAATTTCAAATCATTAGAAACCTTTTCTTTTGCCTGCCACTCCTAATTTACGTTTATTAATTACAGTTCATTAATGTCGTTTTTATCTTTACCATGGGTGATCAATCAACCACCAATTGGACACCCCTTTTAACTTTAGTCCATTGTTTTAATACACTGGCATCAGCTACAGAAGCTTGAGGCATATTGAATTTAGGCAAACGGTTTGTAACTCATATTGATTTCCAAAAGAGCAGTGTCTCTCTGTACCCTATAATGATGTCTTTCTATCAGGTGGACCATCTATCATTGAAAATGAGGACGGCGCAACCATTACAGTCAACGGAGACACCTATCTCCCCACTATAACCGATTTTTAATACCCGCTCTTCATGGTATTGATGAGAACGATGTTTGGTTTCAACAGGATGGTGGAACTTGTCACACATCTCATGCCACAATCGATTTATTGCGTCAGAAGCTTGAGGCATATTGAATTTAGGCAAACGGTTTGTAACTCATATTGATTTCCAAAAGAGCAGTGTCTCTCTGTACCCTATAATGATGTCTTTCTATCAGGTGGACCATCTATCATTGAAAATGAGGACGGCGCAACCATTACAGTCAACGGAGACACCTATCTCCCCACTATAACCGATTTTTAATAGCCGCTCTTCATGGTATTGATGAGAACGATGTTTGGTTTCAACAGGATGGTGGAACTTGTCACACATCTCATGCCACAATCGATTTATTGCGTCAAACATTTGATGGTCGTTTCATTAAACGAAATGATGAAGTTAATTGGCTGCCAAGAAGCAACATCGTTGACACAAAAGTCTTATGCTGGGCAACCAGAGACAACTGAGCATTTGAAAGCCAACATATACTCGAAAAAGTGCACGTAAATTGGTCCGATAGAATGTGGTACTGTGAGGCCAGCTGCGGCAGCCATATGAACGATATAATATTCAATTCCTAACAGAAGCTATTGTACTTGACAACAAAAAAATTAATTTTTACAAAATTCCTAAACATTTCTGTTTTGTTTCATTTTCGAATTTTAAGTTTTAAATGGCCCACCCTATATTTTGTAATGATTTCTTAGTTCAGACACATAAAGACCTTTTATTGACGGATTTGCCTCAAACCGCGATGGAAAAAAACGTTTCTCGCAGCATATTTCTGGCAAAAGCTCTGAGAGTAAATAAAATTGCCGTGAAAATGTTTTTCCAAAATCTTTCGCTTGTATTCGACTTTAAACTGTAGGTCCCGCCACTAATGTATAAAATTAAAGGGTTGTAAAAACTAACTATGTAGGTATTATGTATCCAGAGAAATGGATAACAATTCAAGGACAAGTCCGAGTGGTAATTACAGTGTCTTTTAAGCCAATGCATCTACTATGTATTGTACTCTAAATTGTTTAAAATGTTAACGAGTATTTGACCCTAATATTATGATCCTTACTTTCAAATCGAAATTGTAATTCCTCACATTTCTAAATAAGATGGATGCACATTCTATTTTGACCTGTTGACTTGTTGAAGTCGTGGTTAAGCGCAATATGCAATCTAGTAGGGGTTGGTATATTAGACAAAAGTCCATAGTCCGAAATATGAAAAAAATTACTTTCGGCTGAGGAGAATGTAGTCTTCTGCTGTAAACTTTGAGTATAAATAAAATGTCCATGAACAATTTCTCAAATCTGTCGTTCGGAATCGATGTTAAACTACAGGTCTATCCACTCATTGATAAAATTGACGCACACAACGTGGGTGGTGCGTAATCCTGACTAATGAGTTGTTAGGATCAGTGAAGTAAATCTAATGTTCAAAGGCCATAATTTCTTTAGAGTCACTCTATCCTCCCTTAAGTTGAAGCTTGCTATGAACTGAAGTCCAGCCTAGATGGTTCTGAGAAGATACCTGTGCTTTGATACAGTAGATGCAGCTTAGTTACGATCAGTCTTTAAAAAGTATTCTTTACTTGCATTCCCAGAAGCCACCTGAAACAGAAACAGTCAGTTGATGTCGAAAAGCTATTTGGGTTCATAAAAACTTATATACATATATATAGACCGCCGTAGGCTAGAAGGTAATGTGTTGGCTTATTATTATTATTCCGCTCAGCATTCATCTACCTAAAACTCTGAGAGCAAAAGAAATTGACGTGAAAAGTTACTAAAAAATTTGTTGTTCGGAGTTGAAGCTATATTGTAGGTCGCGGAACTACTGAATAAAATTTAAGCAAAACAATAGTGGCTTGGGAATCTAGATCGTAATTCTGATTAAAAGGCTGTAATGATCAATTAAGTACGAGCTTTTTGATGCGCCATCAACTAAACTAAACAAGATTTCTATAGGGAACTTGGTCACCCGAAGTCAGGACGTTAGAAGGATTCATTATTAATTCTTTATGATATTATAGTATATTGTTGTGTATAGACACTAATGTGCTAGGATTACATGATCAGTTATATTGCTTTCTGAACTTATATGGATTTTCTCTGTAAACAAGCTCTCAACCTGTTTGCTCTGATAAACCACAGGTTGCTATCTAGTGTCAGTAAATATCCTAGTAGCTGATAAGCCTCCAGTTATTGGATTCGAAATGCGTTAATGGTACCAAACATGTGTTTTGGAGATATAGTCCACTTCATTACAGAACCTACATATTAAACCTAAAACGATTCTTAGTCCATATAAATGTAGTTTGAGTCTACAATACTTGGTAAGGAGCCGGATCATTTTCATTTCGTATTAAGTGAAGGAACTGTAATCATACTAACTAATCGTATATATTAATTCCAATAATATATACTTAATACTTTTTAAATCGATTGTGTAGGTTATCACAAAGTCGTTCATTTCCGACTACATTTTCCTTACGTGTCTATTTCTACTTTCAAGTATCATTAAAAGGTCACCAAGAGAATGAAAGAAATAATGGTCAGCAGTTGTACTCCTTTTGGTGATAAATAAAAAGTTTACGACATTTATCACTTCGTTTTCATTTCGTTCTTTTCTTATCTTCAAATCAATTTTATGTTTGTAACAAACTTAATGGCTTTATTATGCCCAACATGCGTTCTAATGAATATAAACCGTCCACTGTCAGAGTTAATTAATGACGTTTTTGCTACTGGTTAATCAAATAAAATTGAATTTTAATAGTTTGTTTTTCGAAACTCTAAGCTTTTGAAAGTATACGTAATAAAATTATATTGAAGATGAGAATTGAGAACATAAACGTTTTTATTGGATATGTTGCAATAAATTTTATAAGTTTTCCTTGGTTTAGAAAAGATGTTTAAAACTTAACTGAAATGCATTCTATTCAAAGACACTGGTCGCTTAAGTAGTAGTAAAATTTCTCAGATGCTGTCATCGAAATTTCTTATTCGTTTTAAAGCCCCATTGATGCTATCATGTCTGTAGGTAGCGCGTAAGCAAGATGTTCAATTTTGCATCAATCTGACGCATAATTCAAATGGTTTTGACAGGCGGCATGAGTTATGTTGCCTTGGAGGATCGCTGTACTTTGTGGCTTATTTACATACACCTGTGACTTAAGAAAAGTCCACAAAAAAACGTCTTACGGTGTCATGAGAAACGCCTGATCTTGACGGCCAATTCACATCATCTCCACGTGTGACACCCATGCCCTTAAATCGCTCAAACAGGATATCTAATTTAGCATGAACCGTCTGGCACGTAGCGTCCTCCTATACAAACCACTTTATATTCAGGCGTTAAGAAGTTGGTAATAATGAATCTATAGTTCCCTCCGTTGACAGTGAATGCTTAAACAACATACCTCGGAGCCATAACGCAGTCAGCGGTAAATTTAACCAGATAGTAACTTTTTCGGCATTCACTGGACGTTATTGGACCTCATAGGGGTTGATAACATCCCAACTGCGTTTATCATTTTTGTTTCTTCACGTACCCATTCATCCAAAGTTGCCAATTGTTCCAGAGCCCATTTATCGAACTTAAGGCATTGTTTATGGTCGTTGAATTCGTTCAGGTGCAGGCTTAAGTCAAGACATAAGATTCGTTAAGTTGTGGTCTTTGAAAGGCTCAGTTCTTGTCAGCGACTTGAAATTTATTAACTCTGATTCTCTTATACACTCTCACGGCCAGCTTCAATGTTTTCGGCAGATCTTGTATTCCGTCGATGTACACATGTTTGGCAATTTCATTCATTTCTTTGCAATAAATGTGGACAGGTTTCCTCAATTTGCTCGTAAGGTAGAAATGTTGACAATAGTATCCATGATGTGGAAAGAATTGATTCAGAATTCACTTTTCTACGTTGGAAGTAAGTTTCGACTTGTATTGTTCAATCATTGTATACATACGTGCTTAGATACGTCCATAATTGGTCATTACATCCCTTCAGTCAGGCTTACAACCTAACTTCTCACACTCCTTATATTATGTGCGTTAATTTTATACATGAGTGTTGGGACCTACAATTTAAAGTTCACTCCGTATGACAGATTTTTGAAAAACATTTCGTGATAAATTTTATCACTGAACAAATATTTTTCCTTTTTCATTTTGTTGGAGAAAAAAACCTGTGGTTTGTAACGTATCCTTAGGTGTAAAAAGCCAACACAATACCTACTAAACTACGACAACTTTACGTCCATGTCACGATGTGGACAGCGGCAATGTTTTCTTCATATCTTGCATTTCGTCAACTTAAGAGTGTTGGTCGAGCCGTGAACTAGAACCAGTGGATTTCAATTTATCGAACGCTTTAGAAATAGTTCTCCTGGTAGGACGATTATAGCGTTCGTGTAGCAGAGCACCCAATTTGATAAAACAATTTTATTACATACACTTGACGCGTCTCACATGGATTGTCCATCCATGATAATTTGGCAAAGCAGAGTGAATAAAATGAAGTTAGAAGTCGCCGTAGTCTAGTAGGTAGTGTGTTGGCTTATTAGGCGTAAAAGCCAGGGTTCGAGCCCCAGGCCAGACATAAAGACAAAATACAAAAAGTATTTCTTCGGCGACTTTCTCTCAGCAGATTTCTGGCAAAATCTCTGAGAGTAAATAGATATGTGAAAAAGTTTCTCAAAAATCTGTCGTACAGAGTCGACTTTAAATTGTAGGTTCTACCACTCATGTATAAAATTAACACACACACAACATAAGTGGTGTGAGAAACTAGGACGTTGTACAATGGGTCAATTCGACCTCCGGGACCTCCTTGTCTTAATTAACAAGTACACGTCCTCTAACCTAACCTAACCTAAATGAAATGAAAAAATATTTCTTTATTTATTTCCGCTAAATAGATTTCTGGCAAGAACTCTGAGAGTGAATAAAATTGCTATGAAAAGTTTCTCAAAAATCTGTCGTTCGGAGTCGACGTTAAATAGTGGCTCCCGCCACTCATGTATAAAATTAAGTGGTGTGAGAAGATAGGTCGTTGTGCTGCCTGAAATGTTATAATGAGCAATTATGTATGTGTGCATGTTTGTATTACAAATAGTTCTCCTGGTAGGACGATTATGGTGATTATGAAATTGGAAAGTTACGATAGTAGAGCACCCATTTTAATAAAAAAAATTTATTACTTACACGTAATGCATCTTATTTGGATTGGTTCGACAATTTTATTTGTTTATGGACCCATTCATCTAGAAATGGGGCCCACTGCTAAAGCCGATTTGTCGTTGAAAATTCGATTCAGTTTCCAACTGCCCTAGACCCCATTCATTTAATTTTTTGCATCTGTTATTGGATGCTAATACCCGTCCCTGGTTCAAAAAAGACTGAATAAATGCCAACTAATTTGCCAAACCTACCTTCAAAAAGTGCGGAAGTCCGATATATGACTAAAAAAGAACTGGTTTTTAAATCAGCTTCAGTGATTTCCTATTGCCCCTTTAAAGATATGACACTTGTTTCATTAATTCTTTTCAGTTTAGCTGCTGGGCATTTCTTTCTATTCTATCAAGCCCTGTTGTCACAGCTTTTGGGCATTATTGTTAATTTTAATCAACAGCTGCTCATACATTTAAAGAAATCGCCTTCCCGTGTAGTCATATTCCCAACAGACAAACATTAATAATGGGACACTAATTTATTAAAAAAAAATAAAATTTGAAATTCATAAATGCCATTAATGTCATTAATTTATACAAACAATTATACAAAAAAATGAAAAACAACAACAACAAATTTCTTTAAAGAAGAAAAGAGAAACGAAAACACTACAGGTCGGCCGTTTGATAAATTATTATGATGGGATTATATTCATATTGTCAGTTTCTAGACACATTTTTTTCTTTTTTTTTTGTTTTGTTCATATCGGCTATATATTAACGAATTTCGGGGTTTTTTTTTGTTTTAAAATTTTTAAAGTGACAAATTGTCAAGTAGCCATGGCGCGACATATTTTGGGTAGTTAAGGCGTCTTTGTTTTAACTAATTAGACGATATTTATCATTTATTAAGGCGCCCCTTTTCTTTCTTTGCTTCTTTCTCAAATACTTTTACTAAGCATGGATTTATATGTACGCATGTATGAATGTGTACAGTGGGCATCAAAAGAAACTGTACACTAAGGATAAAATTCTAAAAATCACCAAACTTAACTTTTACCACTTAAGGAGAGTGGCCGAAAAAATTTGTTTATATTTGGAAATTTTTTGAATTTTTTTTGAAACAATTTTTAAATAAAAATAACGGTTAGGTTAGGTTAGGTAAGAGTGGTAGCGGCTCGTTGTGACGCCACAGGTGAACGCAGTCTCTGTACTGACAATGTCCTCTAAATTAGCTCAGGGGCTGCACATTTAAAGCACGACTACCCAACGCTGGAAACCAGCCCGAAGATTTGATAAACGAGGTTTTATCCTTGACATTAATGGACGATAGCTCCGTCAGGCTGGCAAGGGTTGGAGAGCCAAATAACCTCTATCTGCACCTCGCAAAAGATAGGCATTGACAAATAAAGTGGACAACAGTATACTTTTCCTCGGGGGATCTGCACCCATGGCAGTAGTCATTAAAGGAGAGTTGCATACTCTCCGCGTGTCTTCGCATAACACAATGACCTGTAAGCACGGCCACAGTGATTGAGATGATGTCACGACCAAGTCCGAGTAACTGGTTGGCCAAGTGAGCCTAGCGGTGGAGCAGGACTCCTCATTGACCCTGGATAGGTTGGCGTCTCAAAAGAATTTCCCCGTGATGGTCACCATGTTCGACTTAAGTGGCATCCCAAAGTCGACTGAAGAGGATTGCGGAAGTAGTACACTAGCCCTGGCGAGTTTATCGGCTTTGCACTTTACCGGAATATTGCTGTGCCCGGGGACCTAGACAAGTGTTGCACTGAATCGCTCAGAAAGAAGATCGAGGCAACGGCGACATTCCCTGACGACCCTGGAATTTTTTTCTTCTACGTTCGACAGAGCTCTTATGGTAGATTGACTGTCAGAAAAGATCGAGATGCGAGTGAAAAAACACCTTTAGCAAGGATCTATTGAGCAGCCCGGTAGATGGCCATTACCTTTGCCTGAAAGACGGAACAATAATCCGGCGCATTTAGGTCCAGTCTCCTGGAGTAGACTACGCTACCCACTCCGCCAACGAGATTAGAGCCATCGGTGCATATATCCAGGAGTTCTGGGGGGACGATTATGACAGGGACCCAGTCGCCCCTGCTCCAGATCAGGAAGTGAAAACTGCTGTCGAAACAATATTCCACAGGGAGGTAATCAATGTTCAGTGGGTCCACAGGATCAATCTCCAATATAGAGGAGTGACCAGAGGGCATTGCGTCTAGTCGCAGTGAACTTAGCTACGTGCTTAGCGAGAAGCATTGCGAACAAGGCCCTTGTGAAAAATAACGATAATTTATTAAAGTATACTTTTTATGTACACTTTCTTTTGACGCTCACTGTAAGTGTGTATATTGTGAAGGTAGTAAAGAAAGTTTCTGAAATAAATTTATGTTTGGGTTTTACCTCCTCATCTTTTTCTTCTTTTTAATCATTTTATTAATGCCGTATAAAATAAATTATTTTAACATGACAAAAAGAAGAAACAAAACGAAAATTCAAAATACTTTAAGGCATTCAACTTTAATCAAAATCACTTGGAAACATCAAAACATAACATCTTTGAAAACGAAACGAATAAAAAAATTGAAAGCATCTCTTACCGCTTTCATCATAGTAAATTGAACTCAATTACCAAATGACAGTCGACAAATTGAAGTGGAAATTGAAATATTATTTTGCCTTTTAAGCGAAAAATCACAAACACAACGTCTGTCTGTCATGTCTTCAAGCGATGATAAGCAAAGAGAGATGGAAACAAAAAATTCAAAAAAATATGTCAATTGCAGCACTTGGTTGTGCCAGCCAAAGACTTTGTCATGTAAATTTTTCTCCAAAAAAATCATTTGATGTCTGATTCCTTTGAATATGCATTAAAAACTACAGAAAAAAATATGAAAAAGAAAATATGATATTCACTTGGTATTTAAATCGCAATCATGGAAATATATTATACCCTACACCAATATGGACTCCATGGAAACATATACCACATAAGAGCCGTGTATATTCATAGTTAGATTATGTCGAGCCGCGCAGTAGATCCTCGCATACGGTGTTTCTTTCACTCGCATCTCGATCTTTTCTGATAGCCAGGCTGCCATAAAGTCTCTGTCGAACGTGGCGAATAATTCCAGGATCGTCAGGGAATGTCGCCGCTGCCTCAACCTTTTTTCTGGGCACCTCAGTCTCACAATTGTCTAGATCCCCTGACACTGCGACATTCTGGGTAACTGCAGAGCCGACGAGCTAGCCAGAGCTGGTGCACTATTCCCGGAATCCTCTTCAAAAAACTTAGGAATGCCACTTACCCCGTTCAAATTTGCCATCGCGCGGAAATTCTTCCGAGACGCCAACATATCCTGGATCAATGAGGAGTCCTGCTCCAACGCTAGGCTCACTTGGCCCTCAATGGATAGAAGGCGCACCAACCAGTTACTTGGACTTGGTCGTAACATCATCTCGATAACAGTGGCCATGCTTACAGGTCACTGTGTTATGGGTAGACACGCAGAAAGAATTCGGCTCCCATTTAACAACTTCTGCCATGGGTGCGGATCCGCTGAGGAAGAGGAGATTGTTACCGACTTTCTTTGTCAATGCCCATCTCTTACGATCTTGTGCAGATATTCATATATTCATATTCATATTCATTAAAAATGTACTTTCAAGCATTCTCCATCGAAAGAAGCAATTGTAACAATTTATTGATTCCATTCCCAAAAACTGGTTGTCTTTTGTGGCCATGAATGATGCGTGTCAATTTATGAAACCCTTTTTTGATGCGAAATGTACTCCAGTGGAAGCGTTTTGCATAGATCGACATAGAACGCAGTCGGAAAGAGTATAGTCCTTACCCTTACCAGTAGGTAACGTAAAACTTCCGATAGTTTTTAACAGCCGCCGCAATATGTTGTCGAGCATTATCGACATTGAAAATGACGAATTCGCTCATTGAGGACGCTTTTTGAAGAACACATCAACACATACATACGTACATACGTAATTGGTCACTACAACCCTTCAGTTAGGATTACGACATAGCTTCCCAAACCACTTATGTTGTGTATGTTAATTTAATACGTGAGTGGCGGGACCTTCAGTTTAAAGTCGACTACGAACGACAGATTTTTGAGAAACTTTTTCGTGACAATTTTATTTACTCTCAGAAGAGTATTTGGCAGGAATCTGCTGATAGGCATTCGCTAAGAAATATATGCTCATATTTCATTTTGTTGGATATGTCTGACCTGGGGTTTGAACTGTAGCCTCACGTCTAATAAGCCTACACACTACCTATCTATTAGACTACGGCTACTTCAGAAGACATCGTGATCTTATAAATCGAGCTCCCTCCTTTACTATTCCTTCGACAGAATCAGTGAACTTCTATGATTTTGAGAAATGCTTCGCTAACAGACTGAGCGAGATATACAAATATTTTAAGAATAACACTCAGGGGATGGCTCCTATTTATGCATTGCATTTTGTTGAAGTTTTTCCTAACTTTAGGTTATGGGAAGGAGGACAGAGGGAGTACTGCTTGTGGACATTAGACCTCTGCAGATAGAGAGTTCCACATATTGCGCCTAAGGAACGAATTCTATCTGTAAAGCAGTGTGCGACCCAATGGCCAAACTCCTGGTCAGACATCTCCAACGGAACAAAATAAGGAAAAATATTTTTTTGACGACTTCCTCTCAGCAGATTTCTCGCAAAAATTATGGGAGTTACTAAAATTGCCATGAAAAAGTTTCTCAAAAATCTGTCGTTCGGAGTTGACTTTAAACTGTAGGTCCCGCCACTCATGTATAAAAAATTAACACACACAACAAAAGTGGTGTGAGAAGCTAGGTTGTAACCCTGACTGAAGGATTGTAATGACCAATTATGTATGATGTCTTCGGATGAGGCTCACGTAAGAGTTGGCTTCCAATGATCCTTACCACATGGAAAGATATCTAGCGACGCATTAAGACAGTTTCTTTTTGCTCTGTTTATACCAACATATACCATTCGACGTGGCATATCCTGAGTTAAACTGAGTTGTCTTCAAATGAGTTTTGACTGCCTAAATAATGTTTTCATAGATCACAATTAACCTGATCTTGACGGCACACATACAGAGCATAATTTTTGTGTTGCAACAAATTTGCCTGCTAGCTTTATGTAATGCAAGAGCATTACAACTATCGATAGTATAGGGTGGGTGATTTAAAAATGCAATGAAACAAAAACGGTTTGAGATTTTACCCAAAATTTATTTTTTTTCTTATGAAGTACAATTATTCCGGCTGGAAATGGAACATTTATTTAATTCATGTGGCTGCCGTCGATGGCCTCACATTACCTCATTCGATCGATCCAATTTTTGTACACTTTTTTGAGTGTATGGGGTCGTATCTCGACAATGGCATCGCGAATCTAGGCATTGAAATGCTCAATTGTTTCTGGTTTGTGGACATAACCCTTTTCTTTAACGGCATCCCACAGAAAATAGTCCAACGGTGGCAAATCACAGCTTCTTGGCGGCCAATTGGCATTACCATTTCGGCTAATTAAACGGCCACTAATGTCATGTGGCCAGTTGCTCCATACTGTTGAAACGAAACATCGTTCACATCACAATGCCATGAAGAGCGAGCACAAAAAAGTCTGTTATAATGGTGCGATAGGTGTCTCCATTGACCGTAAGGGTTGCGCCGTCCTTATTTTCAGAGGAATATGGTTCAATGATAACTCCGCTGCACAAGCCGCATCAAATAGTCACTCATTGTGGATGCATTGCCATGTGTAAAACCACGTGTGGGGGCTTGAGACACAAATACGGCAAATGCGCCTCTTTTGAAGGGATGCATTTTTTTTTGCAAAGTCGACATCATCGTGTAGTTTCTCGTTGGCACATCTATTCTAATAAATCCAACATTACTCAAGCGTAAATCGATTCATTACATTCAGTGGAGAAAATATATTGAATTTTGTGACAGAATAGAATGACATAAGTATTGCCGGCTTCGAAATAACCGATGGTTCAAATTGAAACTGGTAAATGACCCACCCGATAGAAGCAACAATACCATGAATAGCACTTTCTTTAAATCTTTTCAAATATTTCGACTTCAAATTCTTAAAATGTCTTACTTATGACAATAAAGTCTTATAATTTATTATTTTTTTCTTTCAACAAAAGAGTTGCTTTCTCTAAAACTTACATCCGTAATCATCACAATCAAAATGGAATGGAAATTTATGATACAAATTAAAGACAATCATTAAATGCATCTACAAAACAATAAAATCTTTAATGAACTTTCATTAATACATAATCATTACAGAATTCTAGCTTCTAGCATTTTTAATGAACTCGGGTCATTTCTTTTACCCCCTTCCCTCTACATAATCACAAGCAAGAGTTTATCAGTCATCTGTAAAAACCATTTCTTTTAATCACCATTAGTTTCAGGCATTCTTTTTCAAGTAGATTTCTATTGTTAATATATATGTTGTTGTTGTATACATTTAAATAAAGTTATTTATGGGCATTTAATTTATTTTTACAACAACATTAATTTTGAGCATAACTGACAAAACATAAATTAGCTTCCGTTTCCAAAACTAATTACACACACCGAACAATCAGTCAGTCAAGCATTTTATTTTTAAGTTGAAACAAAATATTTAAGTCTTCTGAATTGTTATATGGAGAGACGGACCCCTTCCCCTAACGTTTTGTTTTTGAAATCCAAGAAATATTTTCTTTTTTTCTAACTGTCATCATCACCCTCATCTAACAGAGAGTGCGGCAGCCGGGCTGTTTATAAAGAATGACTTGTTTTTGTGTGTGGAAATTAGTTGATGTTGGCCATAAAATTTATTTTCACAAAATAAATATAAAAATTTATAATTTCTTCCTTTTCTTTTACATAAATTTTATAGAGAAACGAAAAAGACAAGGGAAATGTTTTTGGGGAAAAACATTGGCCTTAGAAGAAATTAGCAGGGGTGACCAATTCACAAAGTGTTAGACATAGGAGTTCAACAAGTTTGTATGAAGTTTTTTAAAGATATTCTGGTAGTTAAGTTCGACAAGAAAACGGTTCGCATTCTAACAGGAATTCTGACGCAACACAGAGCTATTGGCAGTTTCGCTGACAAGCTCGTTCTGCACCACCAGGATTACTGTAGAGGCTGCCATGATATGGAGGAATCGAAATACAACACCTTTCATGTGACTACCCTGCATTTCAGGACAGATGTAACCGGTTTTTGACTGACAGATCATCTGAAGATGAGGGCATGGTAGCGCTAGTGCCACTAATGGAACTGGCCGGCCTCATACGATGCTCGGCGTGGTTCAAATCCACCAGTAACGGATCATGACAATGGAGTTTACCTCACACTGGGTAACACAATGGGCCATGAGCCACCGAGTGAACTTGCCTGTGAACGGCAAGCTACCCGCTAACCTATAGTTAAACGGTGATTTCAACTTCTCTCACTTTTAAGGGGAATGAACTCAACGATTGCTGATTAATATATTGGTTCCAAATTTCAATTGCACGCTGTTCATTTGGAATAGTTTTTCGCTATTCCTCACGGAGATCTAATGCCATAGTACTGCCATACGTTCTTTCAAATTTTATGGGTTACCACTATAATATCTTTTCCAAATCTATTGCCCTGACAAACTTCTTAATGCTGCTCGTTGTCAGCAACGACAACTCTCAGCCTACCATTTGATATGCTGCCAAGTTTTTCCTCCAGGAATGTATTAATACCTCACAGGTTCGAAGAATGTGTTCACATCACACAATCTACATTGTTGGGATTGAGACTACCCCCATTATAAATAAGAGTACATTGAGTTTACATTGCCTTGTCAACCTCAAGTTATTCCTGGATAGTCTTATTCAAATCGACAGAAGCTGATATGTTTCCCCCTGGAATGCATTAAAACCTTCCACGTTCCAAGAAAGTATTCTAATGATTCATTACCATCCTCACAGGAGTCCATATGATGCCCATTCTGAAAAAGTAGTCTCTGAGCGCATAGTGACCTGTCAAGTGATTACTTATGTCAGGTTGTTCATGAATAGTTTGATAAATAATTCAAATATCTTTTCCTTAATATTTCTCAACAAAAGTTGTGATTGCCTCAATCTCATTTGGCCTAACAAGAATCCGTGTGTCTCTTTTCTCACCCTTTCATTGAATATATCTTTCCACATATCTGCAGCCACTCCACTTAAATCTTCTTCGCATGCTCATCTACATGCTCATTGCCGCAAATTCCCACTCGGCCTGGGCGATAGCTGTGTTTAACCCAATTTTTGGTACCCAGCTGATTCAACTGTACTAGACAGTCCCAAACTATTTTCTATTTAACCTTATAGGAGCCAAGTGCTTGTTTGACGGCCTGATTGTCAAATTTTATTGGTATGACCCGACCTTTGTATCTTCTATACACATTGAATTGATCATGTCTTTTTATAGCATAAACTTCCGATTGTAAAATATTCGCGAGTTTCTCCATACTCTTCCAAACACATACTGTGTTTAAAGGCGGCAAGTTATTTTCATTTCTGAAAGTATGAGGAATTGAACAAACATACTAGTTGACGAATATCAAACGATACTAATTCACATGAGACCCAAGACCGTCGACGATAATCGTATGGCCGAACATAAAGTGAGAGCGTCAATTAAAATGAATTTCCTGGTGTAAATTTAATTTGAGCTTATTCTGATTACCAGGCTTTAAAGTTATCCATTTATTACCATTCATCTCTACTAGTTGCTGGCATACCAGCTAGATCGGTTATTTACTCAGTTACTTAATTGGTCATTAACAACCCGATTATCGGATTTCGCCTCAGCTTCTTCCTCGCCTTCGCCATTGGGTCATACCAACCGATGACAGGTATTTCTCAATTTGGTCATTCCAACTTAGACAAAGTCGTCATTTTCGCCAATTTCCTCAAACCATCGCATTAAATATACGTCTCGCCGGGACATTATCTTACATCCAAGCGACATAACCGAGCCAGCCAAACCGCAAGTTGTTAATACGCTGCACAACATCCATGTCGTTAAGAAGCTCATGCAGGTCAATCGGATGCGAAAATCATCGCTAACTCGCAATGGAGGGAAGATCTTACGCAGTACTTTTCTCTCGAATACTCTCACGGCTGCTGCATCGGCGCTTGATATTGTCCATGCTTCTGCTATAGAAAGATGTACGGGAAGGATGAGGAACTTGTAGAGTATAAGTTTTGTCGTACAAGAGAGGTGTCTGCTGCTCAATTGCTTATTGAGACCTGTTGGCATAAGTGATCCTACGCTTGATCTCCAGACTGACATTATTTTTGCTGGCAACGGCAGAGCCAAGAAAAATAAATTCATTGACATTATCGCATGTATAATTATCGGCAGTAATCTGGGATCCGATTCGTCACATGTCCCGACGTTTTAACAACATATACTTCATTTGACTCACATTGATTGCCATACATCTCTTGATAGACTCTCGTTCAATAACACTAAGGACAGGTCGATTAACAGATGAATAATGGCAATATAGTCTACAGAAAGACCTTTTTACCATGAGTATCCAAGGAACCAACATGTCGTACAGCTTTCGAAAAATATCTTCTGGATTGACAGAAATTCTAATATTTCTGATTTCTAAATTTGCTAGATTTCAGTCTTCTGCTTGTGGTAAATAAATTTCTGTCTTTGTAACAAAAACTATGCTATTTGGCACACTACACCTTTTTGTATTGTTCTTCTCGGAAAGAAAATTTCTTCCAAGCCAATTAACACAAAAGAGAAGGCTTTGAGTTAAGAGTGACATTAAACAAAATCGTTGCAACATAATAAACATAAATATTTAAATAAATAAAAAAGAGAAAAAACATCAACGAAATTATAATATAAATATATCAAAAGAAATGAAATATGCGAGGGCCGCCAAGCTATAATATTGTTACAAAAATGGAAAAATCTAGATACTGATGTTTTGCTTTTACATCGTTTAACATTGAAATCAGAAACAAAATTTACAAAAACAAAAACTAAGAACTTGTTTACAAATTATGACACTGCGTAATATAACAACAAACACAAAAATAAAAAATTGGTAAACAAGTAAACAAAAAATATACCAACAAACACTACAATAATTAACGTAAACAACGATGTTTATTTATATAGAGATCCCGAGAAGGCGAAGCCACGAATATTCGCCTTTAAGAAGATTCATCAGACTTTTTACCTTGCCATATAAAAGGCAAGGCAAAGAAGGCAACTGAGTCAGTAAGAGTTCAGTCAGTATTGTGTGAAGACGCGGCGTGTTTGAAGAGAGTAATCGTGTTTTGAAGATCTCCGTTACAAAGATCTGTCGAACAATTGACTAGTAATTGTTATTGTTTATGCAAAGGGTGTAAACAGAGGAAAAACAAACAAAGCAATTGTTGTTGTTTACATCGAGATGTGAACAGTGGCACACAGAATTGTGCGAACAATAAAGAATTTAATTAAAACTAAACAAAAAAATTTATTTTTATTTTATTTGCAATCTACGAGCTCATATTTTAACCGTTTTTAGAAGGTAAAAACGTAACAATATACTCGTATATACATTGGGACACATTAACTCAAAAGGAAACAAAACAAAACACAAAACTTTCTTGTGGTATACAAAACCAAAACACAGAAAAGAGAGAAGACCAATTTCCAAACATACCTCGTATGTGTATATACCTAACTAAACTCTTCTCATGCTTAAATAAATTAAATAAAACAAAATGGAAACAACCACAAAAATGACATAATTCGTTAAACATTAACACGCACTTTTGCTGCGCCTCATCCTCATCAAGAAACCAACAACAGCAGCAAACAACAACAACAATAAAAAAATAAAAATTATTTATATTTTCTTAATTTGTGTGTAGAGCCAGCTATTCATACATACCTATATACGTTTATGCGTTGTATTGTAGTCAGGTCCGCATACCGCATACCGTATTGTAAATAAGCAGCATTTGCCCATAAAATAAATTTATATTGTGCCTCGTATTATGGCCATAAAGAATCCATTTAAACGTTGTACAAATAAAAGGCTCTGTCTTAGGAGTGACATGTTCTACCCCGTAAAGGCAAAAACCCATTTCAAAGCCATACGGCAGTAGCGAGTAGCGTGAATGAGTAGAAATTTATTTTGTAAAGGCACGTAAATTATGATAATGGGTTCTTAAATTTGAATTATGCCTGGTAATTTTGGTAGCAAATTAAACTAAATTAACATCAAAGAAATCATAAATTTGATTATAAAATTTATCCGAAGCCAAAGCACACAAAGCACTGTAAAGTAATAGAAAATAAAAGTGTGACCGTAAATTAAAGGAACAAGTGCTGTGGAAAGGAATTTCTTTTTGGTAAAGACAGCAACTGGATTATTTGAATGATTATAATGATGCAGGACTAATTGTGGTATGAATTTGAGGGGATACAAAGTTTAGGATTTCATCGCTAATACCGTCCATAACGCTGAGCAAATTATTTCCCTACTCCTGTAAGATGAACGATTTCAAACGTCAAAATGTATTCGAACACACTCAATTATTCGAATATTTTTAAGTTACTTTCATACAAAGTTGATCATTGGTCTTACAAAAAGGAACAGGAAGGGGGTTAATAACATAATTATAAATTTTTTCATTCCCATATGTTGACGGGATGACAAGCATGCAAACAATGAAAAATTTCTGATTGTGATCAACATCGCGATCGCCAGGACGATCCTTATCTTGCTATATTCAAGTTGACCTGCAGCATCCTCGTGGCCCCCTCCTGGGTGGCATTCTAGCACCCGCAAAATGTTAACTAATGCGTGCAGCGTAGTCCAATACCCTGGATTTTAAAATTGGGTTGTGCATAGTGCTTGGAACCCACCACATAAAAACAGTATGCAATGACAGAAATATCACAAGCCTATTGCGTTAGAAGGAGCAAATCGAGGCAGCTCTGACCAGCTCTGGTTGCGACTGGTACCAACAATAACATGTATGTATGTGACAAAAAGGGATAGACAACATAAGCAAAGTACACAAACAACAATGTATTAGCAATAGAGCTCTCGAGAAGGCGAGATCACGAACCTTCCACTTCATGAATGTTCGTTAGACTGGTTGTGTCGGACTATAAAAGGGCTGGACAAAGCGGGCAGCATTCAGTTATAATTCAGTCAGCCTTGTGTGAAGACGTGTTGCAGTTTGAACGTACAAGTGTTATTGCTTGCAAAAAGGTTGCAAGCAGAGAAGATCTAACGAACAGTTGTTAGTGTTAACGCGGACAGAACTGTGAAATAGAATAGTGTACAAGCAAATTATTGTTGTATCGTTAAGTTTTATACGGTGGCACAAAAAAGTAGTGTAAAGAATAAAGAGAGTTTAAGAGAAAATAAACACATATTTGTGTTTACTTGGTTTGCAATTAACGAATTCATATTTAAACGTTTTTAAAAACGTAACAGTATTAATCTTTAAAAAAGAGCTGAATTTTTTACAATCGGAGTAAACATATTTGACTGCTGTCAATTCTCAGAGTTGCCATTTGTACGAAAAGAATGGTAATAAATTAAAAAAGTGCACTCTTATGGAGATACCGTTTAAAAGTGTAAGCCTAAGTCAAAAATTCGTTATATTAGTTATGTAGGAAATTACTTCAGTGTTTTGAAATCGCCAAATAGTTATAATAACATCCTGTTTAATTAATTTTTTGAACCTACACAACTAAAGTTTAAATTGATTTTTTTTGTTTGTGTGAAGTACTAACTGTCAACGTAACGTAACGTAATAATTCCATTACAAAATTTGTTGCATATGATTGAAATATTTTCAAACTTTTATTATTTCGCTTAATTACCGCCTAATAAAATGCATTCAAATGCAAATAAACAATTTGACAATAACTTTCAACATCATTTTTATCAACTAAGCAATATTGTTTGCAATAAAAACAAATTTTAGAGAAAAATGAATTCCTCTCTATTCAACCATCCAACCAACCAACAGACAAACAGACAAACACTCCCATTTAATTTCTACATCTGCAATCCCGAGTAACTTGTATTAGTTTAGAGCGGCATGCGAGCAAATATCTGTCATTTATTACATTTTGCACTGTGGCAGAAAATTCAGTTCAAGTTTTCAGTTTTTCAGTCAGCATGCATTCATGAGTGTTTATAGAAATGTTTATTTGCGCGTTCGGCTCCAAAACTTAAATAAAATTTATGACTAGACAATCAAATGTTTGGTGCATACAACAATATATTCAAGTTAATGTAAAATTTACAACAATTTGTGTTGCATGAACGACAGAATTAAATTTTAACAAATGGTCAACTGAAATTGAAATTTATTTCTTAATTTATCGTCATGACAGTTTTGCGACATATTGAAATTTATGTCATACACAAAACGGTATCTCGTTTCAGTTACAGTTTTATTTTTCCTCCTCTTATTTTTTTGCTTTTTTCTAGTTTTGCTTTTTCTTCACACTACATACGTACATATTTTTACTCGCTTGTTTAATTTTGTTTTTTATGTGTTTTTGAACTATGTTTTCTATGTTTTTCTCTTCTCCGCATGATTATTGGATGGGATTTTAGGTGACACTGGAATATTGTGACTTATGAATACCCTACGCTAATACATATTGTGAAGTTTTTACCTTTTAAAAACGTTTAAAATATGAGTTCGTAGATTGCAAATTCTGTGTGCCACTGTTCTCCACCTGATGTATACAACAAAAATTGCTTTATTTATTATTATTCTGTTTACACTATTTTTCGTAAACAATAACAATTGCTCCATAGAACTTTATAACGGAGATCTTCAAACCACGATTATTTTCTTCACTCGCAAACTGAATTTTTACTCACTCGTTGCTTGCTGTAAACAGTCTGATGAATGTTCTTGAAGTCGAATGTTCGTGGCTTTGTCTTCTCGAGATCTTCATAAATGTAAACATCATTGTTTCATTGTTGGTTGTATATTTTGTTTACATTGTTTGTTTTTGCATTTTCATTTATTTGTTTATCCTCTCTTTTTAATACTGGTGTTGTTGGTATATTCTTGTTTACTTGTTTATCATGTAAACAAGTTCATTGTAGCTTTTGCTTACTATTTTAATGTTAAACGATGTAACACCATTTCCATTTTCGTAGCAATGTACATACATGATTGATCATTACAAGCCTTGAGCCAGGATTACGACCTAGTTTCTCACACCACTTATGCGTGTTTAATTTATACATGAGCGGCGGGATATTCTCTTTAAAGTCGACGTTGAACGACAGATTTTTCTTAGAGTAGAATAAAATCTGTTGTAGATGTCAGACCTGTAGTTTGAACCGTGGCCTAACGTCTAATAACCCAACACACTACCTACTAGACTACGGTGACTTCAACCCTACGCTAGTGGCGTAGGCATTATTTAGAACGTTAAATAATCGAGAATTCAAAACGAACATTTTACAGAATCATTCTTAGTCTTGTTTACTACGCTCTTGTGTTTAATCTTTTACCAAATCGTTAGCTAAAGATGTGTAGTGTTGGTGAAGACACCAATAATACTTTATTTTAGCATGTGAAAAACACTTCCCTTCTCTATAAACAATTTCAGTTTTATGGCTATTTCGTCAATCAATTTATTGCGGGCAATTAAGAATTCGCATGATACGGAAAGCTGCAAAAGCTCATAAACAAACGCAGATATTTACCATTCACTACTACCCCACAAAACTTTGGCACTATTCGCTACATTTGATATTAAACGACGCAATAATTTTAATGGAACTATTAACGTCCATTGTATGCCATTAAAGCAAAATTAATTTCAAAATAGTTTCAAAACTATATTAGGATCTGTAGTGTTGGGTCGTTAAGTCTGTAGTGTTCTTAGTCGTTAAGAGCTTGCTAACTTTAAATTTAAAAAAAAAACTGTGTGCTGGAACGAGGGAAATAGATTGCAAGCGAGAGAAAAAAAGCGAGAAAGAGAGAGAGAGAGAGAGTAGAGTTCATGGATGTTAGATTTGACTCTACTTGTGCTGTAAGACATCGAGTCGTCGGTTTATATATCAGGATTGTATTTCATTTTCGATCGAATATAATTGCTCGAACCAAAAATATTGCAGCGTTTCAAAAACCACGCCTTACCATTGAAATTTTGTATTCGTTTTAGGGACCATGCCATGTCAAATACTGATGCCATTCAAAGTGAAATATAACGTCATTGAAATATCTAGACTCTGTCGGAATGTCGTCCTAGTCTAGTAGGTAGTGTGTATTAGGTAGCAATGAGTCCATGGTTCAAAACCCAGGTCAGACATCTCCAATACGAAAATAATATTTCTTCGGCGACTTCCTCTCAGCAGATTTCCTGCAAAAACTCTGATTGTAAAATAAAATTGCCATGAAGAGTTTCTCAAATAATCAGTCGTTCAAAATCGACTTTAAACTGTAGGTCCCCGAACCCATGTTTAAAATTAACACACACAACATAAGTGATATGAGAAGATAGATAGTATTCCTAACTGAAGGGTTGTAACGCCCAATTATGTATGTATGAAATATTCGCCATATTTTCGCTGGCTGAAGCGCATCCGAAATGACCAATTGTCCATTAAGCATAAATTAAACTGGCATGGATTATGTTGGCTTTAAGGACAGCTGTGGTTTGTGACTTATTCTTATACATATACGGGATCAAATCGTATGGTCCCGGTGGTCAGTACACATCATCTCAGCCATAGCTGACCAAACCTTTTAATCGATCATGCACAATATTCAATGTGATATGAGCTATGAAGCAATTAGCATCACCTAATTGAAACAACGTACCATTGACGTCTAGATCACCGAATTCAAGCTAAAAGAAGTTAATAATCAACGATCTATAGTGCTCGCCAATGACAGTGATGGCCTGGCCAATGTTGCCCTCAAAGACATATGGAACGATGGCGCTGCTAGACTGAAGGCCATATCCAAAAGTGATTTTTTCTTAATACATTAGACTCTCTTGGATCTCATATGGATTGGCATCATCCCAAATACAAAAATGTTGCTTGTTTACGTACCCACTCATTCAGAAGTAGATCTAATGATTGAAAATGGTTTTTCAATGAAAATTAAAGTCATTTGCCAACTGCTGCAGAATCTTTTTTATCTAATCTTTTAATATTTTTTATGGTCTTTTACCTTGAGTTTCTAGGTCAGTTGAATTTTGTATGGTTTCAGACCCAATTTACGACACAGAATTCTGCAGATTTTGAATTACGTCAACCTACGGGTTTATTGGTTTATCGTTGAGTGAACTAGTGGATCTGAATTTATTCTTTTCATTACGAATACTCCTTTCGGTAGGACAAATATGGCGTAATATTGTGCGCACTTGGCACTAGGCCCTAACAACACAATCGTTTTCTTAACACAATTTTCTTATGAGAACTTACTTGTCAGATGTAGCTTCAACAAGATATTTATTATTAACTCGCAAAGTTAGTAGATCCCCGTTGGAAGACTCCACGTTGGATTACAACCATGTGTCTCAAATCATCCATGTTGTGTTTGTTTATTTTATTGGCGTGTGGCACTATCAACAGTTTAATGATGACTGAGCGATAAATTTAAAAATATTTTACAAAAGAATTCTTTAAGTCTGTAAGCTTTTATCAAAAAACTTCTTAAGAACCCCCAAATTTTTTTTAAATTCCCTTCTACAAAGTATCAAAAGTTTGCGTAATCAAGTCCACCAAACCACACTCTTCGAAGTCGCCGTAGTCTAGTAGGTAGTGTGTTGGCTTATTAGACATAAACCAGGGTTCTAGCCCCAGGCCAGACATCAAGACAAAATACAAAAAAGTTTTTCTTCGGCGACTTCCACTCAGCAGATTTCTGGCAAAAACTCTGAGAGTAAATAAAATTGCCATGAAAAAGTTTTTAAAAAATCTGTCGTTCGGAGTCGACTTTAAACTGTAGGTCTCACCACTCATGTATAAAATTAACACACACAACATAAGTGGTGTGAGAAGGTAGGCCGTTGTAAAATGGGTCAATTCGACCTCCGGGTACTGTACTTATCTTAATTGACAAGTACACGTCCTCTAACCTAACCTAACCACACTACAGCATCCGCTTTTTTACAACAAGGACAGTTGGCAAACTGCTCGATCTGTACTGAACTGATTAACAAAAAAAAGTTGCCTTTTGCATCACTTAATGCTTCGCGGATGTATATTAATAAGCCACAAACTATATAACCCATGCCATTGATCAAATTCAGACCGATTTATGCGCCAGTTTAATGGAAATTGTGATACTTTGATATCCACCCAGAGTAGTTGTAAAGGACACTTGAACGATGCTATACGGCCAACATAATGGCAGGCCTTTCAAATGAAAATAAAAAATTCCAATAACATCTCATACAGTCTTTGTTTTATTTAAGTTTAAAGACCCTATCAGCATGGTCTAGTATGTAGTGTGTTGGTGTAATACACGGTCCAAATCCCCAGAATACCAGATCTCCAACAGAACGAAAAATTAAAAAATATTTCCGTGGCGACTTCCTCTCAGCAGATTACTGGCAAAAACTGTGGGAGTAAAATAAAATTGTCATGGAAAAATTTCTTTAAAATCTGGCGTTCGGAGTGGAGTTTAAACTATAGGTCGAGCCACTTATAAATAAAATGAATACACATAACATAAATGGTATGAGAAACTGGGTTGTAATCCTGACTGAAGGTTTCTAAAGACCAATCGTGTATGTATGTAGACCGGAGAAATGGATTATAACTTAAAGACGAAACTAAGTGATAATTACATTAGATTTCTGACAAAAACTCTGGGAGTAAAATAAAATAAAATTATGAAATTCATCGGGGCGTTATGCTATTTATGAAAATTAGTCGCCATAGTCTAGAGGGTAGTGTGTAGGTGTATTAGACGTGAGGCCACGGAGCAACCCCTAGGTCAGATTTCTGACAAAAATTTTGAGGGTAAGTAAAATGGCCATGAAAAAGTTTCTCAAAAAATTTTGCCTTCGGAGTCGATTTTGAACTGTGGGTGACGCCACTCATGTATAAAATTAACACACATACGGGAGTCTACTAAGATGGGTTTGGCAGTAAGTGAGGGCAAAACAAAGTATATGTTATCGACAAGTAGAGACGTACGGCGTATTGACTCTCAGTTTACGGCCGATAACTATACTTTTGATACAGTCAAGGAATTTATTTATCTTGGCTCCGCCGTTACCACCAAAAATGATGTTAGTCTGGAGATCAAGCGCAGGATCACTCTTGCCAACAGGTGCTACTATGGTCTCAATAGGCAATTGAGTAGCAGAGACCTATATCGTACGACAAAACTAATACTCTATCACTCATCCTATCCGTGCTTCTTTATGGCGCAGAGGCATGGACCCGATTAAGCACTGATGCAGCAGCCTTGTGAGTGTTCGAGAGAAAAGTACTGCGTAAGATCTTTGGTCCGGTGCGAGTTGGCGATGATTTCCGCATCAGTGAGCTATATGAGCTCCTCAACGACATAAACGTTGTGCAGCGTATTAATATCTAGCGGCTGCGTTGGCTCGGCCATGTCGTTCGAATGGAGGATTATCCTCTGGCGAGACGGGTATTTGATGCGGGGATTTGCTGAAGTCGGCGAAGAGGACGACCTTGTATCCTTTGGAAGAACCAAATCGAGGAAGCCGATTGGTGTGAGCAACTGGCGTAAGCGCGCAAGAAGCAGAGGCGCCTGAAAGGATGTGTTGCGGCAGGCCAAAATCCGTTAATCGGGTTGTTATGGCCAATTAAGTAAGTAAATAAGTAACATAAATGGTGTGAGAAGCTAGGTCGCAATCTTGATTAAAGGGTTGTAAAAAGACCCGATAAAAAATATATATGGATTTAGGGTGTATATAATTCGTTATATGCTATTTATGGCATTACCCTAACGATTGATTAAATCATGTGAAAATCACAGTGAACGATTAGAACGTTTATAAATGAAAGCTTGGAAAAATATTGTTTTTTTTCGTTCATAAACTCAAGCAATTTATTAAAAGCACTTAAGGAACTGACAAAACTACGAATGGAATTGAAATCATAAAAATTCACACAAAACTATATACATCATCAAACCCAAATACAATATGTACATATAAATCTCAATTATAACTGTCACTTTACGAGACGACAAATGTCATTTTCATTATTAATTAAATGTCAGATTATACTTTAAACTGCCAACATGCAATGCAAACGTATTATAGACGGGTATTCGTATTCGTATCATTCCAATTTCGGACGTTTGTTTTACAAGAATTTTTTATTTTTTGATTGAAAGACAACAATTTTAAATACGTTATTAAAACCTAGAAAAAAATACAAAAAAAAAAATAAAATGATGTCAAGGAAGATAATCGTGATGATGACGATGATGGCGTTAATGATACTATTTTGTGTGGCTTTGTATTGAATTTCCTAAATGGGGTAAAAATTAGTGGACAATTTTTAGTTTTTTATTGGAATTTTATGGAATCACTTGTGGAATGTTAAATAAAATGACAATGACAAGATGTCATATACTGTAGTCGAATGAATTGAATGTGTAAGTTTTCGTTTTCTTTTTTTTTATCATAAAATTTAATTGATTCTGATTGTTATTTGGTTGACATGCGTCTCTTTGTTAAAAGATTTGTTTTTACGTTTAGTTTCCCTATTTGTATTAAAAGTATATAGTACATATGCTATATGTAAGAAAGGGCACACATTTGTGATTTATGTATAGTAGAGTTTAAGCATAAAACTCACCCCAGCTAGACTAAAATAATAACATTTACAAGAAGTAAAACACATCCTAAATGAATGAACATTTGACTCCTGGGTGAGATAATATCACGGAACATGGGGTTAAATTGAAATGTTTTTGAAACTTAGGTTGGGTTAGGTTAGGTTAAATGGCGGGTCCCCTCGAAGGAAGGGGTTCCACTTAGGCCGGCATATAGGTCCATTGTGAGATCACAATTAATTCTACCCTAGTGAAAGCTATCCCCAATCCAAAATAAGTTTTGCAATTGCAGAAATTCTTATGATAGAAAGCTCAATCAACGATTTCAGAAGATGAGGGACCAGAAACCTCAGTTTCTTTATAACAAGAGCAGGGCACTGATATATGACGTGAAAGACAATCTCTTCTTCCTCATCAGACACACAGCTCCTGATGAAGTCATCGGGTGGAATGCTTAGTCTTTTGGCGTGTCTACCAAAAGGACAGTGGTCCGTTAGAATCGCTATTGTGAGATGGATGGCCATACGAATTAAGGACTTAAGTGAATCAGACCTCTTCTTGTCCATATTTGTCCAGCAGATATTGCACGTACCTTCTGCCAACGAGATTAAGATTATTTGTAAAACTATTGGACAATATAGAAGTCGCCGTAGTCTAGTAGGTAGTGTGATGGCTTATTACACGTAAAGCCAGGTTTCGACCCCCAGGCCAGACATCAAAACAAAATACAAAAAGTATTTCTTCGGCGACTTCGCCTCAGCAGATTTTTAGCAAAAACTCTGAGAGTAAATAAAATTGCCATGAAAAGTTTCTCAAAAATTTGTCGTTCGCAGTCGACTTTAAACTGTAGGTCGCACCACTCATGTATAATATAAACACACACAACATAAGTGGTGTGAAAAACTAGGCCGTTGTACAATGGGTCAATTCGACCTCCGGGTACTGTTCTTATCTTAATTCACAAATATATGTCCTCTAACTCAACCTAACCTAACCTATTGGACAATATGCAAATTAAACGAAGCAATAGAAATATTTAAGCCCTGTAACATGTCGGAGATTGATAGCTCCATATTGTCCTTAGGCAGCCTATCAGCAATGCAATTTTCAACGATATCCGGAATTGTTCCGGAACCCATATAAGAATTACCTTTGAATGATCTTAAATTTCCCAAGAAATCCTCATAGACCAGGACGGACGTTGAAACCACATTCGTTTGAGGCTTAATCGCAGCCTGGCTATCCGAGCAAATCAAGGGATTTTCAGGGAAAATAGCGCCACTCCACAAGCTTTGCGCCGCTTTCTAAATTGCCACGACCTCTGCTTGTAAACGTCTGAACCTTCGATTAATATATAGAAGACTAATAAATAGTATTTAAGGAAAGTCTCGACATGTCACAATGATACCCATAAGACTTGCAGAAAAAGGTTTTAAGTGTTACCCAAGGATTAAGAGTTGGATATATACCATGATGTTGAACTTAACATTTGGCATTTGGAGACATGTCTGGCTAGACAAAACTAATCTGAAAAGAGCTCAAATGGATTTCGCTGGATACAAAGATAAGCTTGTATGTTGGTATCAGAGGGATAATGAAACCCTGTCCTACAGTGGCGCTGCAATCTCTATTGAATTTAATTCCACTACACATGATAGTGAAGACAAAAGATGTGGTGACTAGGAAAATGGGAAACAACAACATGAATTTCTTTAGGGAATTCCGTGACCCAAAGAATCGATTTGCTGACAGCTCCCTCCTCCACCATAGCCGCCATGCTTTTGAATACGCTTTCAAACTAGACTTTGTAATAAAAATTAAAACAAAAAAGCGCAGCAACTCTATGGTTACATTGGAGGATTAAAATTTTGCTCGAGCAAAATAAGTTAATTTGTTTCCGGCAATCGTATATTCTTAAGTAGTACCTGTCTTTCTCGCTGTGCATATCCGTTTGTGATCGTTTTTTAGCCGCACAGTTCGCATGTGAAATTGCCTACCAGGAGAGGTATTTCCTGCCACTTACTTACTTATTTACTTAATTGTTAATTAACAACGCGATTAATGGAGTTCGGCCCGCCTTAACACATCCTTCCAGGCGGCTCTGCTTCTTGTGCGCCTACGCCAGTTGGTCACACCAATCGATGACAGGCCGTTCCTCGATCTGGTCCCTTCAATGCAAACTTCGCCGACTTCCGCAAATCTCCACATCAAATACCCGTCTTGCCGGAACATCCTTCGAAAGACAAAGCCTAGTCAGCGCAGATGTTAATAGCGTATTACACAACGTCCATGGCGTTGAAGAGCTCATACAGCTCATTGTTAGATCAGATGCAGAAATCATCGCCAACTCTCATTGGAACGAAGATCTTACGTAGGACTTTTCTCACGAACACATTCAAGGCTGCTGCATCATTGCTTAATAGTGTACATGTGTGTGTGCCATAAAGAACACGGGCAGGATGAACGCCTTGTAGAGTATTAGCTTTGTTGTACGAGAGAAGTCTCTGTTACTCACCTGCCAATTGAGGCCATAGTAGCAACTGTTGGCAAGTGTGATCCTGTGCTTAATCTGCAGACTGACATTATTTTTGGTCGTAACGGCGGAGCCAAAATAAATAAATTCCTTGAGTACATCGAAAGCATAGTTATCGGCCGTTTCCTGCCACTTATGATGTTGAAGATTCTAGTGTCCCCAAACACTGTTCCCTCTTTTCTCCCTCCCATAACATATTTTCCTTGTTCCAAAACAATGCTGTGCATGAGTAGGAGCCATCCCCCGGAGTGGTGGTTGTAAAAAATTTTTTTTTAATATTTCACACACATAATTAATTAATGTTTAATAAAATTACTCATCTTCAATTAAAAAAAATTGTTAACGTTACTATTAACTGAACATGTCTCGATAACAATTACTCACAAAGAACCCTCGAAGAGATATGAAACCTAACGAGTACAACATGAAAAACATGATCACGAATTTCCTATAAAATGTGTCAAATCAACTCAAATTAAAATGGGAAGGAATATAAATTTATTTATAACGAACGTACAACAATAATAGCAACAACAAGAGCAGTATGTTTATTTGTTTATAAGCTTAACGTAAATGTTGAAAATTATAGCAAATCTAATAAATTACAATAAACAACAAAATATACGGTTATGCACGGGTTTTTTTTTTCGTTAAATAAATTGCTGGAAACATACTCAAAACAGAACTCAAACAAAGAGACAAACAGACAGACAGACAATTGAGATACAATAAACAATTTACAAAAAGGCGGCAATATATGTTGTATGAATATTGGATGCCACACACAACTGCATGCATGCCCCATGGATACATACTTATAACAATAGACGGCAATCAAAGAGACAGATATGAGCAACAACAATAACACTAAAACATACTAAACACAATAAAGCAAATTCCCCTTCATAAATAAACGATTTTTTCTCGTTCAATTTTTTTTTCAAATTTTTTTTCTTTTTTTTTTCGTTAAACATTAAAAATAAATTTGAATTTATAGACAGTTTTTTACGTTAAATATGTATTCATGAGTATATTTCTTCGATAACAAGCAACATTTTCCTACGATTTACGACAGTGTTAGTGCGTATATTTTTCCTTTTTTTCTGTGTATGTACAGTGAGCGTCAAATAATCACCAAACTCAGCTTTTAACACTTAAGGAGAGTGCCCGAAAAAATTCGACAAATTGCGAAATTTTTTGTTATTTTTTTTTCAATTTTAGAAACTCGCAATATAACAATTTTAAAATAAAAATAACGGTAATTTATTAATGTATGTATTGTTACGAATATGGAAACATCGTTTAACATTAATATGATTAATGGCGTATGGCGACTATCAAATTTAACTGATCAAATTTTGCATATGTGTTGGTAACATCAAATTTGAACCTTCAAACTGCATTGTATTGTTATTACTTCACAGGCAGTGCAAATCAAAAGTTTTTTGATATTCTTCAAACTCTTCTCAGTCTATACGTGTGAGTACAGTTTTACCAACACATTAACAAAAAACAGCCAGTTTGATCCATTATTTGATACGTGGCTGGGCAACTTAACAAAAGTTACACTAACAAATACAACGAACTTGTTACAAGTAAAGCAACAACATCGGTATGAAAGAAAAGGGGATAGACAAGTAAGCGGGAACGCAATAGCAAACAATGTGAACAAAATACACAAACAACAATGAGGCTGCGATTGAATTCTCGAGAAGGCGAAACCCCGAACGTTCTACTTCAAGAACTTTTATCAGACTGATTGCGTGCGCATATGAAAAGGCAAGATAAAGCAGGCAACGAGTAGTAAGAATTTAGTCAGTCTTGTGTCAAGACGCGTTGCGTGCGAAGAGAACAGTCGTGGTTTGAAGGTCGTCGTTGAAAAGATCTGCATTGTAAGCAAAGAAGAATAGCGAACAAGCAATTATTGTTGTATTCGTCAAGTTGTATACGGTGGCACACAAAAGTAGTGCGAACATTAAAGAGTTTAATTGAAACTAAACATAAATTTATTTTTATTTTGTTTGCTATCAACGAACTCATATTCTAAATGTTTTTAAAAAGTTACAGCTTCTTTTGACGCTCACTGTATATGCATATATGTGCCTTGGATTGTACACGTTTTTTTTTTTGCTGAACTCTCGTAAAAAAGTGTAATAAAAAGGTGCAGGAAACTTTTAATAGCTTCAGCCATAATCGTAAATCTTAAAAGCGCATTCAGTATACACACACACACACACACAACATTCAAAATATTGGATTTTCACAACTTTATTTCACTGTCTCTGTCTCTATTTTATATCGCCGCCGCGTTATAGATATAAAATTTTATTTTATGTAGATACCGCTTATGGGTAAATGATTGCCTAATAGTACCCTATAATAGAGATAAACAATTTAGAATGAAATGTTAGCTTAGGCTATGTATTGTTGACATTGATTGCTTTACGATTTGCCCAAATTTAAATGGGATTACATAAAATCATTTCGTTATTAGTTTATGAAGCATTTGAAATTTAATTTTTTTTTCTTTTAAACTTACAACCGAGAAAACTCTGTGAAATTATTTCATTATATTTTTACAATCAGCAGAAGTTTTTATTATTTCAACGACAGTTGTACGTTCAGCATTTATATTGCGACTGCCGAAGTCTTACAAGCCGCCGCCGTAAGATGTTTGCCGAGTGCTTTGGTTACATCTTTGGTTACATCCTGAATTGAATCAAGACAGATCCTTACATAACTCAATACCTCCACTGAAATAAAATGGATTTTAATCGTTAAATACTACAAATGGTGTATTCTAGTTAACGCTCATGGGAGCTATGTTGATTTGTTTATGTTTAATTTTTAAACTTTAATTTTACCGAAGTTTAGGCTCAGCTCAAAAAAATATCTTTTTGTTCTTTATTGTCAATATAATAAATACTTCCATTGACTTGTCTACATCAGTTTACCTTTTTTGACGTTGAGGCCAATTATTCCTTTATTCGATAATTTGCGGGTCCCTGTCTAGGCTCCAACTTGCAAGGCCATTCCGTGATCTACAACTTGAACAGCTACCCCGAAACCATCTTTCACCTTCGTGTTTTTGGGTTATTGATTAGATTGTATCGAAAGCCTGTTGTTATTTATTAATTACGATACAATTTCAAATTATATTTAATTATGAATAATTTCAACCATATACTCAGTGTAGTGCAACAGATTCTCTGGTGTGAATCCACGATCCTCACGCTAATAGTCTAGCACACTAGTACCAGGGCACCCTACTTACTTACTTAATTCGCCTTTACAACCTTTTAGTCAGGATTCCGACTTAGCTTCTCACACCACCCAGGATGTGTGTCTTAAGAGCGTCAGGACCTAAAGTTTAAAGTGTCCTCCGAACGGCAGACTTTGGATCATGGCAATTTTATTTACTCTCAGAGTTTTGTGCCAGCAATCTGCTGAGAGGAAGTAGCCGAGGAAATATTTCAAAAACATCACGAGCTCTGGTCTAATCAGCCAACACACTGCCTAATTTACTCAGAAACGGCTGAAAATTTTCCCTGTCCCGAGGGGCAATGTTCTATGCATCGCAGCCATATCTGAGAAATGAAATGGCTTTTAAGAGATGTGCTTCCTATCGGGTCTTTCATAAAGCGCTTCAAATTTAAATAAAACGGAATGTACCTGGCAGATCGTAGAAATTTTTTATTCATTTAAAAGACCTATTGATGTCATTAGGTGTGGAACATAACATAGTTCAAATATATACCTTCTCTGTGAGAGGAAGAAGAATAAGACTAGAGTATGGAATCGAACGATACCGATGCTCTGTTTTTATTATTTCCACATAAGTAGACATTGCTCTCAAATCGTTTGTGCAGAATATCAGAATGTAACATAAGCCATGTGACATGTAGCGTCTTCCTCTTGAAACCACAATTCACGCCAAAAGAAATTGATAATCATCAACCTATAGTCCCTGACGTTGACCATGATGGCCGTTTAACATCGTTCTTGAAGGCATATGGATTGATGACGCCAACAGTTCAAAATCTACACCAAACAGTAAACTTTGCAGGATTCATTGGATTCATTGATATCGTCTCAAATTCGACAATTCTGTTTGTTCACGTACCCATCCATTTAGAAATTGACCACATCGCTTACGACAGTTTTTAATTAAAGTTTGGGTCAGTTGCCAACTGTTGTACGTGTTATTGAATGCTATATCTGTCCATGGTGATTTGACTAAACAGACTGAATAAATGATAACTAATTCGACCGCTGCAGCTCCAACCAAAGATCGGAAGTTCCTGTTAGAAGTCCCGGTCTGAATGACAAATTTCTTAATATTAATGTTCCTACACCTGACAGTAACATATATGATGACCTTTGTTTTGTTCCGCTAGAAAACCCATTTAGTTTTCGTTGTGTTAGTCAGCTCGAGGTTTTGGAATGCTTATCTTCTGTGAAATCGAATGCGATTGGTTCTGATGACTTAGATCCTCTGTTTTTAAAAGCTTTGTCACATAGACTTTTACCGTATTTTACTCATGTATTCAATTCAGTCTTAACTATGTCCTCTTTCCCTGATGAACGGAAACGGTCAAAAATCATCCCAATTCCTAAATCTAACAATGAATTCAGGCCAATTGCCATTCTTCCGTTCCTGTCCAAAGTTATGGAAAACCTAATAGCTAGACAAATGAACGATTATCTCACGAGTAATAATTTTTTATCTGATAAACAGTCGGGATTTATGAAAGCTAGGAGCTGCACTACTGCTTTAGTCAAAGTAGTTGATGACCTTAGGTTGAAGCTGGATGAAAATTACATAGCGTTTTTGGTTCTTTTGGATCACACTAAGGCTTTTGATACAGTTGATCACAGAATATTATTGAGGAAGCTACAGACCCTCTTTCATTTTTCTAATTCAGCTTGTACCCTTATACGTTCCTATCTCATTAACAGATCACAACGAGTTTACCTAAACGGCAACATCTCGAATTCGGTACACGTTGGAAGAGGTATTCCTCAGGGATCAATTTTAGGGCCCCTTTTGTTCTGTATATACATTAACGACCTACCTTGTGTTTTGGATAATTGTAGCGTACATATGTACGCTGATGACGTTCAGCTCTATAGGAGCGCTTGTATTGATAATATCCGACTATGTGTAGATACGATTAACGATAATTTACGGAAAATTGACAACTGGGGTAGTGCTAATGGACTTTGTATTAATCCCTCTAAATCGAAATGTTTATTGCTCTCCAGGTCTAAGAGAGCATTTGATGTGCCGAATATTATTATCAGGGGGAATAAAATTGATTTTGTTGAATCGGCAAAACATGCAAAACAAATTATAATCAATTTGCTTAAAATATTTCTTTTCTTTCAAAATAACGAAATAACCATAAAATTCTAGTGGTAAGCTAAAGCAACTTTCGTATTTCTGTAAAAAAACTTAAAAATTTAATTAATAGTCAATAGCATAACCCTTATTTTTAATGACGGCAGCACATCCACGGGGCATTGAATCAATTAGCCTCTCAATTTGATCTTTAGAAATGCTGTTCCATGCTTTCTGGATACGATTAAAAATGGTATGTTTATTTGTCCCTAAATCCCTTTTTATTTTGCGATCAACGATGCTCCAAAGGTTTTCAAAAGGGTTAAGGTCCGGCAATTGAGCTGGCTACCCGAGAACACTTACTTTTGATTAACTCAACCATTCCTTAACAAATTTTGAAGCATGTTTTGGGTCAGTGTCATGTTGGAAAACCCAAACCAGTGGCATGTTTTCTTCTGCGTGTGGCAGCATTATGTTTTCCAACAGATTTTTACAAACAAATTGATCCATTTTCTCAGTAATTTGGTAAATTGGTCCAACTCCATCGTATGAAAGACAGCCCCATAGCTTTATTGAGCCTCCACAGTGTATATTTACATATATAATGACGAAAAATAATTATTCAAGATTTAAATATTTTTATTGTTTTTGTTAATAGTGTTTTCACACCGAGTGGTTTTAACGCAAAAGTTGGTTTTAACGTTAAAACCAAAAATAAAACCTGATTTTAGCATACAAAATTATTGTGTTAAAACCAAAATAAAACCTTTTTTGAATTGGTTTTAAGTTGGTTTTATGATATACAACCTTGTTTTGATGTACTAAATGTACTAAATCAGAGCTACCAGCTCTGAAAACCTGAAAACAGCTGATAAAAACAAAAACAAATGTAAATAAATAAATAAATGTAAATAATCATTTATTTTGTATTAAAAAAGGAAAAATTTGGAATATTTTTAATTTCTTCAATGAAAATTTTAAAAATTTGTAAATATTTAATTATTAATCGAAATGTGTGTTGTTTCTGGTCACAATGAATATAGTTTCTTGTGCGAAAGGTAAGTCAGAAGCTAAATATATCAAGATGAAATAAGGCATATTGCTCATGAATTTTTTTTCTCGCAGTCATAGATGTCATGAATTTAAAACCAATTTTAATAAAACTTGCAGTGTGAACGCAAAATCAGCTGTTTATGGTTTTAATGCTAAAATCAGGTTTTAAATTTTGGTGTGAAAACACTATAAAATAATATTTCAAAAATAGGACGCAGATTAAATGTTTATATGAAAAGCTTTCTTTTTATTGTTGAGCTTACTTAAAAGACACGTCCACTTATTGTAGAAGTTAGGTTAATTGTGAGCACTGTATATAATTGATTTAATTTTTTAGATCTTTTAGAATATTTGTCTAAATAATCAAAGTCTTCATTTAAATCACTATTATTAAGTAATTAGTTTCTTTTTGGTGGATTTTAAAATTCATTTAAAGTAATATTGAGTTCCTTTTCTAAATTTTGGAATAGAAATATGTAGAAATATTCTAAATCCGACCTTAAACTGTCTTGTGAATCTAATTGTTGATAGTCAGAAAAAAGTCTGTCATACAACTCATCAACCATGCCAATTGCTTGAAGAAGAATATGTTATATGTTCCCCGGATATAGGAAAGGTACCAGTGCGTAAATAAAACAATAAATTGCATATGTAATTTAAATTTGTTAGAAAAAATTTATGGAATATACCTAAAAATGAAAAATATTTGAAAATTGAATATTTATTTCTTGATATTTCATCCACACATAAGAAAAATGTTTTATTAGGCTGTGTTTATAGACCGAATTCCAACATAAATTTTGATCCTTTTATTTCTATTCTTGAGGAAATTTCCATTCTATATGACGACATTATTATTATTGGTGACTTTAATAATAATCTTTTACTAGATAATACGTTAACTGCTTCAATGTTGTCTCTCCATTTTAATCCTGTGAATGTGTCCTTACCAACTCACTTTCATTCTACTTCCAGTAGTCTAACAGATCTTGTCTTTGTTAATGATATGACTAAGGTACTTTTATATGATCAAATCTCAGCCTCTTGCTTTTCCAATCATGATCTTCTTTTCTTAACTTATAATCTGCCTATGAGTCCTGTGGACAGGTATATCACATACCGTGATTTTAAAAGTATCGATTTTGCAGTTTTGAATAGTAGTGTTGATAATATCTGTTGGAACCAAATCTACTCACTGGATAATGTAAATGACCAGGTGGCACTAATTCAGGAAAATGTTCGTCTGCTATACAACAGTTGTGTTCCTGTCAGAACTAAACTTGTTAGAGCCAAACACCAACCGTGGTTTAATGCTGAAATTAAAGCTTTAATTTATGAACGCGACATTGCCTACAGGCGATGGAAGAGGTTCAGAACGGACGATCTGAAAGCCATCCATAGGTCAGCTCGTAGTGAGGTTACCAAACGCATTAGGATTGCAAAAACATTGTTTTACGTCGGGAAGTTCGCTTCCGCATTGGATAATAAGGCTAAATGGAAGATAATCCGTGATATTGGTGTTGGAAAAAAGTGTCATAATACTTCTGCTGATGTCGATGTAAACGCTCTCAATGATAAATTTGTTAATATCAGTGTTCCGACCCCTGATAGTGACATTTATAATGACCTTTGTTTTGTTCCGCTTGAAAATCCATTTAGTTTTCGTTGTGTTAATCAGCTCGAGGTTTTGGAATGCTTATCTTCGGTAAAATCGAATGCGGTTGGTTCTGATGATTTAGATCCTCTGTTTTTGAAAGCTTTGCCACCTAAACTTTTGCCGTATTTGACTCAATTATTCAATGCAGTTTTAACTATGTCGTCCTTTCCTGATGAATGGAAACAGTCGAAAAACATTCCCATTCCTAAATCCAACAACGAATTCAGGCCAATTGCCATTCTTCCATTCCTGCCTAAAGTAATGGAAAATCTAATGGCTAAACAAATAAATAATTATCTCGTGAGTAATAACTTCCTATCTGATAAGCAGTCGGGATTTATGAAAGCTAGGAGCTGCACTTCTGCTTTAGTCAATGTAGTTGATGAGGTTTTTAGTTCTTCTGGATCACACCAAGGCTTTTGATACGGTTGACCACAAAATATTATTGAGGAAGCTACAGACCCTCTTTCATTTTTCTAACTCAGCTTGTAATGTCATACGTTCTTATCTTGTGAACAGATCACAACGAGTTTATCTTAACGGCAAGATCTCGAATTCGCTAAGCGTTGGAAGAGGTATTCCTCAGGGATCAATATTAGGGCCTCTCTTGTTCTGTATATACATTAACGACCTGCCTGATGTTTTGGATAATAGTAGCGTACATATGTACGCTGATGACGTTCAGCTCTATAGAAGCACGCGTATAGAGGATATCCAACTATGTATAGACACCATCAACTGTGATTTACGAAAAATTGACAACTGGGCTAGGTCCAATGGACTTTGTATAAATCCCTCTAAATCTAAATGTTTATTGCTCTCCAGAACTAAGAGAGCATTTGTTGTGCCGGATATTATTATCAGGGGGAATAAAATTGACTTTGTTGAATCAGCATCCAATCTGGGTGTTATCTTTAATAGTCGGTTAACGTTGTCTAACCACATTAACGTCATCGTTGGTGAAGTTTACGGTATGCTTAGGAATTTATGGGCTGTTATAGATTCGACTTCTTTTGCTATACGCCTGCAACTGGCAAAAACGTTTTTGATTCCTGTTCTTTTATACGGATCGGAAATTTTCGCAAACTGTGATGCGGATGATAGGCGGAAACTCAACTTGGCTTATAGTAACATAGCAAGATATGTATTTATTAAGGGACGTCGGGCCATATATCACAATTTTCTTACCAGATATGTGGTATTCATTTTGATAATCTATTGAATATTAAGTGCCTAATTCTCCTCCATAAGATTATTACTTTTTTTATTTAGCAGGATTAGATTTGCTAGATCGAACCGCGGTAGGAAAATTATCCAATTAAGGCATAGGACTCTTTTGTCGAAACGACAGTTCTTTATACACACCATCAGTCTTTGGAATACACTACCTAATTATATTCAGAACATAGGCAATGCAACTAAGTTCAAAAAGGAGCTATACATTCTGTTTAAGTAGTTTGTAATATATTTTGATTGTTTTATACATTTTTACTCTTCATTTTTATTAGTGATTAATTATTTTCATTTTTCTAATTTATTATTTAAGTTTCATTGTATCTCATTATATGAACATATTTCTTTGTTTGTATTTTTCTTTATATTTGTATCTTTCCTAATTTAGTTTTTTACATATACTCATTTTCTTATGCTATTTTTTTTGTATCGATTGCTATTTCCTGAGGTTAAATCATGTTCTTATTCTTATTCATTTTTATTTATACTGTACTTCAAACAATTCATTACTCATATAATGTGCGATTTGTTATTACTTTTTCCTATTTGATGTACTCCCATAGCACTTTCATTTATAAGATTATTATCTTGTTGTGCTATGATTAATAAATAAAATAAATAAATGAAATAAATGAAATGAAATAAATGTTTTCACCATGGCTTCTTGATCTGCTATTGGTACTTTAGTTAGAGTACAAATTTAGTTGTATAAAAGAGTAATCAAATCAATTTCTGCATGTACTACCAATATAAGTTAATTACAGAGGAGACAGTCGAAGATTTATGAACCATCATTGCCGCGTTTGGGCATATCAAAAATGAGAACATTCACAAGTATTTACTCCAATGCACCATTTATAACCCTTTCTGTGTCTTCAACTAATACTATAGTCTATGTGCGGATTAAAAGTTCGTTTATTGATATTATGTTTGACCACTGAGGCACCCGAACATTTGAATCCTTTGGATTGATATTGGTTTTCCTTCTATCCCATGTTGGGGATCTGTACACTAACCCTTTAACTCTACTATCAAATAAACGTTGTTTTCTAACACTTTTCAATCTTATACTGAAATACCACACTTACATTAACGATAAGTATCTTAACTGTCGATATGCTGCCCATTAAGTGCAAGAGGTTTTGGATATGTGTTCAATAATTTCGTCTTCCTAATATTACTTCTCAGATCTACGCCTGCATCGTTTTCAAGCGACCTTCAGTTTCATGTTGATATCCGCAATCGAAATGCCATGAGACAAATGCCATCTTCATACACATTGTCATGCAAACCCTCTTTATTTTCCACATTCTCCGCCTCGGAACTTCACTTCACATTTGGGCAAATATTTTTGAATGCACATATCACATTATTATCTAATACAGTACCCTGCTAAGTCGTTCTGTATCTGTTTTTAAATTTGTCCACAATCTTGTACCGCAGCTTTCTTGTTTTATTCGATTTTATCTTAACAAAGTTTAGTGTGGTATAGTATTGGCAAAATGTCTCGCAGAAAATGATTTGTTGACAACATCAACACTTGTAATGTAAAATACAAACGATAGATACTCCATGAATTTATGGCGTTATAAATAAGTTGCAGTAACAACGCCCACTCACGACTTAAAAACAAGATGTGTAATCATTGAATTTCATCTTATCGCAACAATTATCTTCGCTCTCTTTAACAGTTACAATTACATATTCATGGATAAATAGTTTGAAAAATGCTGATGCATATATATTGTGTGGTATTTTTCAAAGAGCTTGCAAGACTTTAAAATTGTTTTGCTTTGAAAATCAGTGAATATGCACATTTAATGACACTTACTTCCATAAGGAATAATAAAAGTTGATGTAAGTAATGCAGCGTTATATTTAAGATTCATTTAAGATAACGTTTTACAAGCTTTGATTCTTCTCTGATAGTGAGTGTTTTCCATTTGTATTTAAAAGATTCTTAATAGTCTCAATACCGCTGATCTAGCAAGCATTTAAAATGTTAAATATTGTTCATTTAAAATATGTGCTAATTAAAGAAAAGTTCACAACTTACGAATATATATCGATTAACAAGCGAAGAACTCGAAAAATTTTTGAAAATTTACTGTTAACATTTACTCAAGCAATAAGTCGACTTAAGTGAATTTGAGTTACATATGCTATCATATTCTACCAAGAAAACTTTATATTCACGCGAAATCCCATTTTTCTAACAATGTTGTTTAAAAAGTTATTAATAGAAAACATGTTGAACTAATTCATAACGAAATCACATTTCATATTTGAAAGATCTAATTAATTAATTTGATTCATTGGTTATATCTAATCTGGCAATACTTATATCATTATATTCTGTCACAAAATTCAGTATATTATCTCCACTGAACGTAATGAATCGACTTACGCTTAAGCAACGTTGGGATTTATCTGGGCCAACGAGGAACTGCACGATGATGTCGATTTAGCCAAAAAAAAATCATCTTTTCGGATGAAGCTCACTTTCATCCTGGTGGGTACGTTAATAAGCCGTATTTGGGGCTCAGAAAACCCACACGTGTTCCTATAGAAGCCAATGCACCCATTACGAGTGACTGTTTGGTGCGTCTTGTGGAGCAGAGGCATCATTGGATCATATTTCTTTGAAAATGAGGAATTGAGAAATGATAACCAATTTTTTGGTACCCGCTATTCATGGTATTGATGTGAACGATATTTGGTTGCAACAGGATGGTGCAACTTGCCACACATCTCATGCCACAATCGACTTATTGGGTCAAATAGCAGTCAAATTAGCAGAAATCGTGATATTTTCTTTGGGTCGCCCTTAAAGGAAAGTGTTATTCTCACAAACCAGAGACAATTGAGCATTTGTAGGCCAACATTCGTGACGCCATAGCCGAGATACGACCACATACACTCGAAAAAGTGCACGAAAAATAGCGCAATCGAATGAGGTACTGTGAGGCCAGCCGCGGCAGCCGGCGCAATTGTACTTCACAACAAAAAACTAAATTTGGCAAAATTTCAATTTTGTTTCGATTTTGTTTCATTACAATTTTTAACTTTTAAATTTCTCAGCCAATGAGGCTTTCATCATCGTTTTTAATATTAGGCTTATCCGTATAAGTATTTTCGATTTTGCAATAAATTTTTTCGAATTCACTTACTGTTTGTATATGGTGCGTATAACTAATATTAAATAATTAATATTGCTCATACTCCATCATGCGGTACCGGACGCTATAAGTTAGGAATTTTTCTCTCGAATGAAGATTCAAATGGACAATAAAGCAATACTTTTTGTATTATCCTCGATTTGATAAAACAACAACATCATCCAGAGTATAGCGATTGGATTAATTGACAGCAACTTAAAATACGATTTGTTCTAAGATTGTTCAAACTGTTGCTTATGGCAAAACCAGCATATTTTCTGGCCACGTCTAAAAGCCAAAGTGGAAAAAGCATAACATTTCGGGTAGAAGATCCGACTGACTTGTGAGGACAGAGGCCACATAATAAATGTCAAGTCGGCTGAGTAAAACGAGCTGTATCGTCCTCCCAAAATTCTGGTCAGCGCAAGATAGCGGTCGTAGTCGCCGTAGTCTTGTAGGTAGTGTGTTGGCTGATTAGGCATGAGGCCTCGGTTCAAATCCCAGGCCAGACATCTCCAACATAAACGATGTATGAAAAAATATTTCTTCAGCAACTTTCTCTCAGCAGATTTCTGGCAAAAACTCTGAGACAAAAATAAAATTGCCATGAAAAGTCTCTCAAAAAAGATCTGTCGTTCGGAGGCGACTTTAAACTGTAGATCCCGCCACTCATGTATAAAAATTAACACACACAACATAAGTGAAGTGAGAAACTAGTTCGTAATCCTGACTGAAGGGTTGCAATAACCAATTATGTATGTATGTATGGATACTATTAAGCACTGATGCAGCAGCATTGAGAGTATTCGAGAGAAAAGTTCTACGTAAGATCTTCGGTACAGTGCGAGTTGGCAATGATTTCCGCATCTAATCCAACAGTGAGCTGTAAGAGCTCCTTAACGACGGTTTGCAGCGTATTAACATCCAGCGGCTGCTCTGACTCGGGCATGTCGTTCGAATGGAGGAGGATACTTCGGCGAGACGGGTATTTAATGCGGAGATTGTGTTGTTTGCGTTGGCAGGACTAGATTGAGGGAGGCACGCCAAAATTCGGTAATCGGGTTGTTAATTGCCAATTAAGTAAGTAAGTAGGTTTACTGTGATTTCCATGCCAGCAGTTGTAAAGTCAAATGTTGTAAATAAAATTGTTTTAAATTAAACCGCAAATTCTTTACAAAATTTAATATTTAAACTTTCCTTTTAATTTGTAAAAAATTTGACCTGAATTTTCATTTGAAAAATAAAATATATGTTTGATAGTGTTCCAAATGATTCATGCGATTTACGTTCAATGCCATTTGTTTTATAGTTTTTCTTTGAGTGTAAGAAAGAAAAAAAATGAAATCATTTGCTCCTTAGGAACACACAAATCTTTGCTAAATTAACACCAAATATATTTCCGATTCCTTTTTAACAGCCATAAATATCCCAAGTAATTTATTTTGGCACCATAAACCTAATGGAGAGAGACACAACCTAATCGTATACACTTATACACTCTTATACAAATACGAATACAAATACAAACACATACATACTAACAGATATGCTTGAATGGCATACAAGAAATGAGTGTAGCACATGCAATGTTATAAATTTTATTGATGTTTCTATTTTTCCAAATGAGAAAATAACCGCAAAAATACTTAATTTTCTCTCTGTGCATGTGTATGTGTATGTATACGTTGTAGTAGTTGTTAGAGTATGTGTTTGTGTATAAAACATGTTTATCGCTTTATAACATACATTTCTAAATGGTTCCTTAATTCATGAAAGGATGTTGCCGTTGTTTTTATTTTTTTCGATTTTTTTTATTTCTGCTTTTATTTTCTCTTTGTTTTCCTTTTTATTATTCTTTCACTCCCATGTTATTGTTTTTCTCACTTTTGTACTTATTCTTGTTGGGAAAAATAAAAACTTAAAAACCGGAAGTAATTTGTAGCCAACTGTAAATTCACTTCTGTTAAGTCAATACGAATGTACATGAAATAATTTCTTAAGCAGTGTAACACTGAATATACAGTACATACAGGGTGTTTCATGTTACTTTACAAAAAAAAAAAAAATGAAAAATCTACTAGCATTTGGCCAAAGCCAGCGATGCTTTGCTTTTTAAATAAAATCGAATAATAGTGAAGTTAATGGAATGAAAAATTCATAGACCTCCACGCAAAATTTCGAATTTTGAACTGGAAGTAAAGCCTAACTTCATACTGTTTAACTTATCTGGGCACCATTAAAGATAACTGATCAATGATTTATTTTTTAATCGGCTAACAAAGGAGGATATGTGAAAGTAGAAATTGAGGAAGGAGTTACTTCCATCAGAGACGCACGCACAAGCACATGGTCCAGTAGTAAGCGCAGTAAGTAACTCTTACTTAATTGGTCATTACAACCCTTCAGTCAGGATTACGACCTAGTTTCTCACACCACTTATGTTTTGTGTGTTAATTTTATACATGAGTGGTGGGACCTACAGTTTAAAGTCGACTCCGAACGACAGATTTTTGAGAAACTTTTCATGGCAATTTTATTTATTCTCAGAGTTTTTGCCAGAAATCTGCTGAAAGGAAGACGCCGAAGTTATACTTCTTGTATTTTGTTTTGATGTCTGGCCTGGGGCTCGAACCCTGGCTTTACGTCTACTAAGCCAACACACTACCTCCTCGACTACTGCGACTTCGCAGTATTCGAATACAGGTAATCTGGACTACTGCCTCTCCAAAGACGTTAGTGTGTAGTTGTTTCCAAATCGAAGAAACGGCTAAAAGAATAAGCGTCTGGGTCTGTGATGATTGCAGTAAATTATAAGCCATTATAGAGATGTGAAGGGTTAGCAATATTTGGGTCATCATGGAAATTCAGGCAGTTTTGACAACTTAGGTTAATGTTTACACTTCATCCCGATCAGGAATCATAAACATTTTCCCGCGCATTGTCGATTTTACAATAGCCAGAGTAAATCGTCTTGTGGAGAGAACTACGCCCAATGTGGTGGATAAAATCGAATAAATGGTCGACGAAGTACAAGATTACGCTTTCCGTGAGAGTGTCCAGGAGAAACAAAGTCAGTCGATTTTGCATCGATCGCTAACACTCGAACTTTTGCAGACTATAACTTTGCGGACTGAAGACAATGAATTCAATGCGAAAAATGTCACGAACAATTCACAATAAGCTGGATTTTCGGTTGACGGCGTTATCGGTTCATATTATAACGTTGGCCAGTCAATGACAAGTGCTGTAATTCAATAAATAACAACTTCTTTGGGTTTGAATTGAATGAACTGAACACTAACAACATATGGTTTTAACGAGTCGGCGCTACATGCCCTATAGTTTATGTCACGTTGGATATTCTACACAAGTGATTTGAATGAATGGTCATCTCACGTGGAAGTGATGTGAGCTAACAACCAAGATCCTATGATTTTGCCCTATTAGATATTTTATTGCGAAATTCGCTGGTGTATGCAAATAAGCCACAAAACACATCGTTCACCAAAGCCTACATAATCAATGTCATTCGTCAAATTCAGCCAGAGTCATGGAAAATGAGAAATTTTTGATGCGCTCCACCCAAAGAAGCATTCGAACACATTAGGCCATTCAAACGAATAAAAACATCGATGATATTTCTAAAACACTGTTTTATTCAGATTTCAGTGATTAAGGAAAGAGCCCATATTATTTTGATCTTTTCAAAAGATGGAAGTTTGGCGATGGCATGGACAGAAATTTGAAACTGATTACATTTTCTAGAAATCGCTTCAAAATGAAATATGCAATCCTTTATTTTAGAAGTCGCCATAGTCTAATAGGTAGTGTTTTGGCTTATTAGACGTAAAGCCCGGGTTCATATCCCAGGTCAGACATCAAAACGAAATATTAAAAAAAATATTTCTTCTGCGACTGCTTGTCAGATCTCTGGCAAAAGCTCTGAGAGTAAATATACCTGCCATGAAAAAATTTATCAAAAATCAGAGTCGACGGAGTCGACGTTAAACTGCAGGTCCCGCCATTCACGTATAAAATTAACGCACACAACATGAGTGGTGTAAGAAGCTTGGCCGTAATCCTGACTGAAGGGTTGTAATGGCTAATTATATATGTATGTAATCCTTTATTTTAAGTATATAAACGAATTGCCTATTTTTAGCTCTATGTTTCTCAGGCGGTGAAAGATGTCATTTAAAAGCGCATTCACATTGACTGTTTAAAAGTAGCCTAGCATTTACCATTTACTATGGAAATGTGACCCGAGTAGAGGCGAATGCCCTTAAATTTAAGTGTGTGAGTCCATCCCTTCGCCACCCCTCATATTATTGTCTTCAAAGTTAGCTTTAAATGAATGAATAGTAGACTACTGTGTGTTAACTGGATGGTATTCCGAAAGATCATTTAAATTAAAAAAAAAAAAACAAAAAATTTGGTCCGAAATATATTCCTATTAAAATTTTTAAATAAAGTCATTCACTTACGTTTTTATTTTACACCCTGTAAAGCATTACAATTACCGATTTCTTCATTCATTTTTTTTATTTCACTTCAAATTGTATGTGTTTTATAAATACAGACATTTGAACTGTTTTGATATCCTTTTTTGCTGACTCTACCACTTATTGTTTTTTTTTTTATTTATTTATTTAGACTTTCATTTTACAACGTTTAATAATAAAGTACATTTGGTTGGCGTTTGTTATTTCGTAATTGTTGTTGTTGTTGTTATTTTGTCGATTTTCGGCAAAAACACATTTTAACTCTTTTTAGAACCTTGTTCTCGAAAACAGCCGAGTACACAAGTACAAATTGTAGATATTTATTTGACATGCAAGGAAATGAAGTTAAAAAACAGATTCAGTAAATATCCTGTAATTTGTTTTCACAAAAAGAAATGAAAACAAAAAGCATTTATTTCTTCTTCTTACAGTCTTTAATTAACGAGAAGGTTTCTTGGTAAAGCATAAGAGAAATACATTTTGTGGAAAATTAATCTGAAAGTTGGCAAAGATATCATTTGAGGAATAGAATTAATCGATAAAAGCTAGTATTTAATTTCATTATCGTATAAGCAACTTGTTACATTTTTCGTTTTTCCAGTTAGGAACGGAGAACAATGGCTAGGCTGAATAGTTCTAAGGCAACCTGTTGTCATGATCACCTTCACTGATGATGATGGATATGAGGAAAGTAAAGATAAAAAGAAAGTAAAAGAAGGAAACAATTTAAAGAATAGAGTTATCTCCTTAAGGCGACAAAAGATCTCTTAGGTATACTATGCTCTATGTTCTCTATATTTCTCTCAAGCTTACAGTTCATCAGGTCCACTACTTCCTCAACATACAGTGGACACCATAAGTCTAAGTACCCCAACATATATAAAAATTTTATGAATTTTAAGAAAGAAGTTTTTATATAAAAAATTAAGGTGTTAACTATATATTTATTTTGTTAGTTTAATTCTATTTTATAATAAAATCCAAAATTAATAAATTTATTCAATAAAACTAAACAAAAACTTTCTGATGACGATGTACTTTGGGGTGCCTAGTAGGGATGCCAATCGGGAAATCCCGAATTAAAAAATCCCGGGATTTTCGGGATTTCCAAATCCCGAATCCCGGGATTTTTTTAAACTTATCCCGGGAATTTTCGGGATTGTAAATTCATACATATACACTTTATAAAGTAAGAAAAAATTGTGTCTGCGGCATTGTTTTTTATTTAATATTACATTAAATAACACTCATGTAGCTTGTCAAGTGTATCATGCAACAATGAAGTGAATATTCTATATCACTCGACATCGAACTGAATAAGAACCCAACTTCCTTTGTTAAAAATTTAAACGTTGCCCTCGAAGCCCAATAAAATCTGTTTATACAGCTGACGGTTAAGACAATCAACTTTCTAAAGAAATAGATGTGATTGAAGCACGAGGTGTTAGAGGTGAATAGTTTACTCTGCATGTAGCTATCTTGAAACCATTTTGTGCACAAGTGTAGATTGCAAAAAATGTTTTTCAGCGAAAGGATGTTTTCGTTTGCATCAAAATTAAGGCTCTTCGATGAAAATTAGCGTCTTTGATCTTTTCAAAAAATTACTTAAAACAATGAATATAATTAATATACATATATATTTTGAACACTAAATAATGTTCTTAAAATGTAAGGTATTTGTTTCTTCACTAATGTGTTTATACATATGTATATGTATGTATGTATGGAGACACAGATGAATTATTTTTATTTTTGTTAATTTTTGGTTGTTTTTTTTTCTATTTTATAATATGTGTATTGTGATAAAGATCAAAAATTAATGAAATTTTAATAAAACAATTGTTTTTAGCTTTTTTTATTAAGAGAAAATCCCGGGATATTTCGGGAAATTTCGGGATATTTCGGGATTTTTCGATCCCGAATTGTCCCGAAAAATCCCGGGATTTCGGAATCGGGATTTCAAAATTCCGAATCCCGGGATTTTTAAAAATCAATCCCGTTTGGCATCCCTAGTGCCTAGACTTATGCTGTGCTGTGCTGACTTCCTGGCCTATTCTGCCTACATACCTGCAAGACAGTGACATAAAATACGTTCTACTGTTACTTCTAACTACTCTCATAATCTACAGAAATCTGAGATATCCCTGTTATATCTGATAATCTTGTGTCGTTCTGAGAATTCTTACAATAGCTCTCAACTACTTCCTAATAATGTTTAAGTTTAATTTCGTAAGTGTAGTGTAGAATTTTGGTCATAAGTTCCCAGGAGCCCTGCAGTGCGATCTACATCTCCATGCACGATTGGCAGTTAAATAAAACCTTTCTCAATAACTCTCTACACCGTATACGTCGACACAACACCCGCCTTTGGGGTCGGACCCACTGTGGTATAGAAGAAACGAAAAGGCGAACACAATGATCTGGAAAAAGCAGTTTGGAATTCAGTTAACCGTGGGTGGTCCAACATACCTGGTTGCAGAATTTAAAAACTGCAGTGGACAGCGGGAGAACCAGTGTACTACTTGAGTTCGGCCAGAGAAAGGTTCGCATTTTAACAACAATTCTAACGGCACAGTGTGTAAAGGCAGTTTCGATGACAAGCCCTGTCTGCCTCACCAGAATTACTGCAGAAGCTGCCGGGATGTGGACGAAAGGGAATCGGTACAACACCTTTTAAGTGAGAGCCCTTCAGGACAGACATCATCGGCTTTTAGGTGACAGAACGTTTGCAAATCTAGGCATAGTGGCGAACGTGCCACTAAAAAAACTGACCGGTATCATCAAGAGCTCGGTGTGAGCCTTCCACAAACGGCTCATGATAAGGACTCTTACCTCACATTGGGTAAGACAATGTGTCATATGGGCCATTGAGTGAACTTGCCTGTGAAGAGTTTTACACTTCCAGACAAAGATGTGATCCAAAAAAATGTGCTCTCAGAGCCTTCAGTACTGTATGACTATTAGCATAAATTGTTACAGTTCTCCCATTGGCATATGTTGCCTTCACTTAATTTTATATTACAACCCTTTTTAGTCAGGATTACTATTTATCTTCTCACATCACCCAAGTTGTGTGCGTTAATTTTATGCATAAGTGGCGAAGCCTACTTTCTTGACAGTTTTGTTGGAGATGTCTGAGATAAGGTTTGAATTACGGAATCTTGTATAATAAACAAACACACTACCTACTAGACTACTGCGGCGTCAAAATCTGATATTTCAGCCAGAAAAATACTGTATTCCGCTGGAAGATTAAACTGGAAAATACCTGTTGCTGTCTCCGACTCGATTTTGAACCTTACCGTGGAGATAGTCCAGCCATCTTAGTATTTATTCGAAGCTATGCAGAGTATATTACAGAAGTGAACTGCTGTGCATCATTCCGGTAAAATATCCAACCTTTCTACGCATGCAGTTTGAAATTGAAAATATTTTGTAAATATCTTTGACTTATGCTATGCTTGGTTTTTTTCTTATACGAGATCGATCCGATCGTTTACTACACATAAAACACAAATACCGACTGCAAACTATTTCCTACAAAAAAATTGCAATTTTTCTTTACAAAATTACTTCGTTGCTAAGATATTCTACAAAACTATGCAGCGAAAGAAAAAATAAACGGAAAACGCATTAACACTTCTGTCATTCAACACCAAGACAGTAGTTTAAGCCGACAAATGACTATAATAATGACTCACAGTACAAAAAACAGAAAGAAAAAAACCGCCATAAAAATCTCCGATCAACATTTTTTTGTTATTGTTGTTGTTATTTATCTTATTTCATTTGGATTCCTTCTTTTTGTGAAGCTCTTAAGATTTAAACAGAAAAAAAAGAGCGGAAAGAGTAAAAAAATTTTTAAAAGAAAAACTTAAAACAACTGACATGACATGCCATCAAAATACAACAGGCCTCAATTTAAAACTGTCAGTTTATATGTCAGTATTAACTGTCAAAGTAAGCGTCATCTCTTTAAGCTTTAAAGCAGTACAACACAAATAAAAAGAGCGTAAAGCAGATATAACAACAACAAGAAAAAACAGCAAGAAAAAAGATTTTGATGTGATGTGAGTCTTACTTGGAGTACAAAAGAAAACCCCCATATGAAATCAGAAATCTTTTAATATGTTATTGTTGTTGAAGCATTTTTTACTTATTCTTGACAGATAACGAAGAAAAAGCATATTGCGTGTGGATTTTAAGCTTAATTCGTTGTAATAATGAAAGGGAACTGTTCATATAGGGTTGCCAGCTTTTGAAATTTGAAGATATAAGTGGGTTTTTCTTGTAGGAGTAATAGAGGACTAATCGTCGCAATGTTGTAGATGAATTTGTTTGCACTGGTTCAGTAAACGAATGGCCAACCCCTACACGTGGATGAAACAACAAATTTATCGAAAACATAGCCATTGTCTGTGAGAGAGTAAAGGCATTCGATTTGGTGTCTCACACTATCGCTGACACCGAACTTGGCGAATTTGGAGTTGTAACTTGGACCTGCAGCAGTACATACATAGTTCAACTGACCCGGTAATTGAATGTAAACGACCATATACAACGACATTCAAATGAATACACTGAATTGGTTCTGGAGCTGAATGGAGCTGTCTGTAAGTAATCCAAATTTTCACCGATAAATCAATAGGTACCCATTTCTACATGAATGGGTACGTAAGTACACAAAATTATGGAATTTCGAACGATTCCAATCCACATAAGATCCAACAGCACCCAATGTATCTGAACATCAACGAAATGTGTTTGGTGTAGATTTTAAGCTAGCGGCGTTAGCGCTCCATATTTCCTTAAGAATCGCGTAGACAACACTGTTAACGATAAACACTATAGCTTGATGAGTACATATATAATTGGTCATTATAACCCCTCGGTCAGGATTACCTGATAACCTAGCTTCCCACACCACCTTATGTTGAGTGTGTTCTATTTTATACATGAGTGGCTGGAAAAGTCAACTCAGAATGACAGATTTTTTTTGAGAAACTTTTCATGGCAATTTTTTCCAGAAATCTGCTGTCGTCGAAAAAATATTTTTTATGTTTCGTTTTTTTGAAGATCAGGGGTTTGAACCGAGGCCTCACGTTTAATAGACCAACACACTATCTACTAGACAGCGGCGACTGGGTCGATGAGTATCAATTTATTTTATTCTGAAATAGATAAACTGGCCCACAACAACATGGAGTTTCAACACCATGGAACTGCGTAAATACAGCTTTTGCAACATTGCATATCCTGCACGAACGATTTAAGGGGATGAAAATCTCACTTGGTGGTAATACAAAATGGCCACTGACATCGTGCGATATAACCACGTTACAATTATCTTGTGGAGTTTTCTTAAGTCGCAAGTGTAACCCGATAAAACACAAACCATATCGGTCCTTAAACCAAACATAACCCACACGGTCGGTCAAGTGATTTATGAGTCAGAGTAATAGAAAACTAAACATCTAGCAAAGCCGATGCAAATATTTGAACGGTATTATACGAGAATACCACACATAATGGTATCAGAAGGTCTTGCAAATGAATAAAAAAAATTCGATGATATTTCACACACACACATACATAATTGCTCATTACCATCCTACAGTCCGGATTTCGACCTAGTTTCTCACACCATGTGTGTTAATTTTATACATGAGTGACGGCAGGACCTACAGTTTAAAGTCGACTCCGAACGACAGATTTTTGAGAAACTTTTTCAGAGCGGGTTTATTTACTCTCAGAGTTTTTGCCAGAAATCTGCTGAGAGGCAGTTGCCGAAGAAATATTTTTGCATATTGCTGCAGATGTCTGCCCTGGGGTTTAAACCGTGGCCACATGACTAATAAGCCAACGCGCTTCCTACTAGACTATGGCAACTTATAGAAACATGTTTTGTCTCAAAGTTTTTGTCCGAAGTCTACTAAGAGGCAGTCGCCGAAGAAATATTTTTTCACATTTCGTTTTGGTAGGACATGTATGACCTGGGTTTTGAATCGTCACCTCACGTCTAAACTTCAATTACTAATTACTAGACTACGGAGATATTTCACACACTTTGTTTCATTTAAATTAAAAAATAGGACGCTTTTAACGCAAGGCCCAGTACAATGTATATTGTACGAAAATTTAGGGACAAGAAGGCTGAGCACAGCCCACACACACAGATGTGTGATGTATGCAAACAGTGAAGCAGAAATAGTGTGGTAAAGAAGTTTTACCGAAACATAGTCGAGCTTTCTTTGATTCTTAATCATGAATGGGACGGTTAGAAGCACAGAAATTCTTTGAAGAAAATTTAGTTGCGAGGGTAAGACTAATTCAGCCAATGCAGCGTTTTTGAGGCAAAAGCATTGGTAAAACAGGCTGTGAGTGAGGTAGTGAGTCGCTTCACTGGATTTACCCAACAAAATGCTTGTTGGGTGAATCTAACTTAATGGGTTCCAGAATTAGGGGATACTTGATAAAAACTGTGGTATCACAATAGGCAGAATGTGGCCTTAGTATTTGAATTCCGAATTCCTTGGGGAGACGGCTACCTATACCTGCCTACCTATGGCCAATCCATTGTAATCTTCTGAAAAAATTCATAAGAGAAAGGCCCATAAACCATGTGTAACATTCTATCCTCCAAGAATAATATTCATCATTAAGAAGACTTATACTCGAAAGATGACTAGCAAGGCATGTATTCAAAATGCTATAAGAAAACATATTCCTTTGTTAGGAAAAAAGAATCATTGGAATTGATTCAATTGCCCCCATAAAACATACATTTGACATAAGGTGACATTAGGTAGTTACGTATTTATAAACAAGTTTTATCAAAATTCTGTTCCAAATTCCATTTCATTTCCATTACCCCTCTTGGGAGCATATGTCTTCCACTATGCATTATCTGCCTTGCTTCTGTTTCTTTAATCTTTTTGTTCTCTCCAGCTAAGCAGGTGATTGGTCTACTGTAGAAGGTCCTAGAATAAAAGGGCAATCGACTTTCATTGCCTATGAGCAACCCCCTTCGAGTATGTGCTTTAGTGGCTAGGAAATAATGATACCATTTATTTTTATTTTAAAATTTTAGGGCAACAATGTCACAGAAACAAATTACTACCCATCACACATGTTTATAAAATTTATTTCAATTTTTTTTTCTTTATTGTTTGCCAGTGTGTTTGCAAAAAGATGGCATGAAAGTGCGAAATACAATAAGAAATGAAGTTTAAATGTAGACAGGCTGACACCTTAACAATTTTATTCAATTATTTAAAAGAAGTTTAAAAAAAACAGAAATTATAATTATCTTATCATCATTATCTACAATCAGTAATTGTCTTCAATGTTTTAAAAATTATTTTGTTTTTTTTTTTCTTTTTCATATTTTCTTTGTGTTTTTCTTTTTCTCTTTTTTTATTAATTATTATGAGATTGTCTTTTTACGTGTGATAATGACCTTTTAATAATGGCTGTCAATTTAATGTCAAACTAGCATACATACACGGTAAAATATTTGCTTTTAAAGGAAGAGAAAAAAAAACTATCAACTGCTGCAATGCTAGACATTATTAATTGAGAAATTAAGCCACACAGTCTTTTTTAAAATAAACAAGTTTCCCGGCGCATATTATTAATCATTCACAAGGCTATACATTTTATGGACTTTCTTTTTAACATTCATTTTCCGTAATTGCATGTTTGTTTCTTCTACACGAATATCCCCAGTAGTTTTTCATCCATCATGTTTAACAAATATTTTCTTTTTTTTTCAAATTTATTTTCATAATTTATGGCTATCGAATTCAAATGTTTTTCTTTTTTATAAGATTTTCAATTTATTTTTATTTTATTTTATACATGCTCCGATGCAGAAACTATGGCCTTCACAGCGGTGGTTGCGATTTGAAAAAAAACTACCGAATCCATTAATTTTTGATGATAGTCGATGATAGATGACTTGTCAGTGATTTGAATAAAAAAAGAAAAGCAAAACAAATTACAACAACTGCAACAATTTTATAATATTTATGGCAGATTTGGTTGTTAAATATTTAATATTTTTTTTCATACAAAATAATAAATATAAAAAATGTGGTGAATGACTTATTAAGAAAAGAAAACCAATGAAGTATTAGCGGAAGTATTTAAAACTGAATTAAATTTTGTTGTCAAAAGTTAAATTTTTAAAAGACAAAAATATGGTAGTATTTTTCAATTGTCAAAATCGTCTTCTCCGCTTTTCATCATCAAACATTAATAAACAGACTGCGCTCTGAAAACGATAGACAGCATATGCTATCACTTAACTTATTTTTACCCAAACGTTTCTATAAATCAGAGTATTATTACTGTAAATTTTTTTATGTTTCGAATTTGGACTGGTCTTGTTTTCACATGCAGTACAACCCTTCAGTCAAGATTACGACCTAGCTTCTCACACCACCCCTGTGGTGTGTGTTAATTTTATGCATGAGATGCGAGACCTATATTATATTTGACTGTCATACTGCCGAGTTATTATTTTGCATTGTGAGAGACAACAAAATGTATGCTGCCCTTATTAACCCTTTCATGCCCGATGTTGCTAATAGGCAACATTGTACATTTTTATTCATAAATTTCGTAATTTTTAATTTTTTTAAATGATTTTTTTTTTGCAAACAAGCTTGGTTAAAAACGTGTAAAACCAGAATACGTAGGACTCTGAATTTAATATCACTTCATATTTAGGCCATGACTAACAAACACACGTCTTAAAAAAAATTTTAGCTCTGGCCCAAAAAATTCGGGCATGAAAGGGTTAAAGTCACGATTTGTTTTAGAAACCCTCTTGAATAGCTGCATGAAGTTCGAGAATTACTTCGATGATAGGGATTATAAAGGTTTTATCAAATTCTATTATTTAGTCGTCTTTTTGTCATACAACCATGCATAATTGGTCATTACAACCCTTCAATCAGGATTACGACCTAGATTCGGAGGGATCTACAGGTTAAAGTCGACTCCGAACTACAGATTGTTGAGAAACTTTTCATGGCAATTTCATTTACATATCGTTGGTCTCATGTAGAAAGGCCCTAACTCACATTTTTTCCGATACTAATTTTTTTTGTGATTCCAATGTGTATTTGTGTTAAATGCATTGGAATCACAAAAAATCAATTTCGAAAAAAGTGTGAGTTAAGGCCTTTCTACGTGAGACCAACGATATGAGGACTTAAATATATTCACTGAAAGCCAAATAAATATCAGGACAATAACAGTATACGGAATCAAGGTCCGTTCTGGAATGTATAAAGTTGATTAAAAATTACTCCAGGTATGAAATGGTTTGCATTGTATGCTTTATCAAACAGTGATCTGAAATGAGTAAGCGGATATTCGGGCTTATAGAGTGAGAGTGCTGCATATCATAAGTTCTTATAACACAATTCCTTTCAGTGCTTTGAAGAACATGCAGAGAAGGTAGGCGGAAATAGAATATTGTAGTCTAGTAGGCAGCGCATTGCCTTATTTGTCTTGAGACCACGGTTTAAACTCCACGTCAGACATCTCCAACAAGACGAATTATGAAGAAATATTCTTTCTGTGACTGCCTCTCAGCAGATTTCTGACAAAAACTCTGAGAATAAATAAAATTTTCATGAAAAGTTTCTCAAAAATATGTCGCTCGTAGTCGACTTGAAAATGTAGGTCCCGACACTTATGTATGGGTCAAATTAACACACACACAACATAAGCGGTGTGAGAAGCTAATTCTGACTGAAGGGTGGTTATAACCAATTATGTATGTAATGACGCGGTATTTTAAAGTGAAAACCGTGAGTGTATTTGAACTTTAGTACTCTAGTACTCTGATGAGCTCTCTTACGGGACACTACGCTTTACATGTACCTGAATCAGATAAAGACTGTACATTATAATGAATGCTAGATATTGAAAGAATTTTAAGTTATTGCCCAATCTGTGTGACTTCAAGATGCCTCTGTATTTTAGAGAAAATACCAAACATAAATCGTTTAGATTTTAAGTTTGAATCAGATACAGAGTTCCTATAAAAAATACTGTAATGGTAAGTACACAATGGCGATTCAAAAATCGAAAAAATTATAAGCTTAAGTACAGACTATATGAACAAATCATAACAGCTTCCCACTCAAGATTCCTAAATTTCTACAGTATCATCAAAGATTTGTGTAGAACGGCTTTTCATGGTGTTACACAAAGCCTTAAATGCTGATCAATTCTGGTAGTTTTAATTGAATTGTTTGCTTCAATCTCGTACAGGCAAGAATCAATCATTGACTTGGTTTAACTCCTGGTTTTCCAAGTATTTTCAATGATTTTGTTCCAAGCATGGTCGTTTTCGCACAATTGATAAATGTTCCATAACAGTTTGGTGACGAAACCTAAGTTCTCTACCAATGTCCATGATTTCATTGACTTTTTAAGTGAACATCACTTCATTCCATTTTTAGTGACCGTGCTCTCAAATCGACGGTATTCAATGTGGCATTAGATGTGTTACATGTCGGGCCATCCTAGTTAGTGTATATGTCGTTGGTGCTTTTTCAAGAAGCGTTAGACATTCTTGAGCTCATGTGGATTGAATTGTATTTATTCATGCAACCATTCAGGCAGAAACGGGCATAATCGCTGAGTATAAAATACAATTTCTTTACTTATTATGTTTAAGGTTATGTTACCCCATATTAACAGCCGCACTACATATTTAAAACAGTTGTGCAAAAGTCAAGCAATCCAATTAACATTTCAACAAAAACGTATTATTTGTAAAAAAAAATATCGCTTTTGGTCACCCACAAGACTTTAGACATTTTTCAATTTCTTAAATCAGCAATTATTTCATTTTCTTTATTTATTTACGTTTCTTTAGAGCTTTTTTTTGTTTAAGTCAAATGCTATTAACTGATACGGCCTCTATAAGTACATTCTGCTAATGTCTTTTAATACTTTGTAATTAACGAGTTACGCGCATATGAGAGAATGAACTTAAATAAAGGGTGGGCCATTTAAAAGTTTAAATTCAGAAATACAATGAAATAAAAACTGTTTGAAATTTTCCCCAATTTATTTGCTTGTTGCGAAGTACAATTGTTCCGGTTAGAAATGTAATATTATTTCATTTATATGGCTGCCGCGGTTGGCCTCACAGTACCTCATTCCATCGGAGCAATTGTATGGGTTCGTATCTGGGCAATGACATCAATATTGGCCTTCAAATACTCAATTGTTTCTGGTTTGTCGGCATAACATTTTTCTTTAACGGCGCCCCACAGAATATAGTCCCACGGTGTCAAATCGCAGCTTCTTGACGGCCAATTGAAATCACCATTTCGGCTAATTAAACGGCCATCAAACGTTTGATGCAATAAATCGATTATGGCATGAGATGTGTGGCAAGTTCCATCGTCCTGTTAAAAGCAACATTGTTCGCATAAAAAGCATGAAAGTTGGGTAAAAAAAAATCGGTTATTATGGTGCGATATGTGTCTTCAGTGACCGTAATGGTTGCTCCGTCCTAATTTTCAAAGAAATATGTGCCAATGATGCCTCCGCTTCACAAGATGGACTAAACAATCGCTCTTAGTGGGCTTTTTTACTGCAATTTGGAAAATGAGCTTCAGCCGAAAAGATTATTTTTTTTGGCAAAATCGACATCATGCAGTCTCTCGTTGGCCCAATTAGCAAAGCCAAAATGAAGAGGATGGTCTTGCGGCTTCAACTCTTGAACCAATTGGCGTCATACCAATACCTCTCCGCAAAATTCGACGAAAACTGGTGCGTAAAATGTTCAGTTCTTGAGAACGATGACGACGCATACTCTTAGCCCCAGCTTGGGTATTGTCGGGTGTATGCACTGTACGAGCACGCTTACGTCTTGGCACATCAACAATGAAACCAGTTTCACCAACTTTAGCAATAAACTTGCGACACCGCGAACTGTTGGTCCTTCTCTCCTGCAAAATTTCGTACGATATTTTCGTGCAATTCCCGACCAATTGTCTTTGTTTTGGAAATAAATTTCCAATAAATCCCAACGTTGCTTAAGCGTAAATCGTTCTTTACGTTCAATGGAGAAAATATACTGAATTTTGTGACAGAATAGAATGACATAAGTATTGCCAGATTCAAAGTAACCGATGATTCAAATTTAAGCCGATAGTTGGCCCACCCAGCACTTGCATAAATACCACAAGAAAAATACTATTTTAGGGTAAATATGTTCGTTAACAACGTAAATCACAATTTACCATAAAGAAAAAAAAGAATTCTTTTATCACTATATGACACATATTTCACTTTGTTTTTGTTCATATCGTTGCCATAAAATATCTAAATTACGAAAAAAATCTTTTCTTCTCTTGCCATTCGAGCATACATTACTTGCCGCAATAAGGAATTGCAGAAACAAAACAAATAAATAAACGTTCAACACTTTTAAGAAAACTAAAAAAAAACGTACTTTTGAATGTATTTTTATGGATTCCACTTGCAGTGGTGGCACCGAATTGTACATACAGAACAGAGGGAAAGGTATAGACAGACATACAGCCATGCATGTTGAGTATCTGCAAAAAGTAACCCCATATGCGGTAGAGTAATTTGTTAAGTAGAGTTTAAATAATTGCTTGTATTTATTTATAATTTTCACAAATTTTTTGTTTTTTTTTTGTTTAATTTATTGCAAATGCTATACACCGAGAAAAAAACTAAAAAAATTATTTTGTGTGTATAACGAAAACGAAAAATATGCATACAATTAGAGCCGCATATCTGCACCCTAAAAAATATATAGGGCTGGCCATCTATTAGCTTAAATTTGATTCATCAGTTATTTTGAATCTGGCAATATTCATGTTATTCTATTCTGTCACAAAATTCAGTATTTTATCTCCACTAAAAGTAATGAATCGATTTACTCTCCAGCAACGTTGGAATTTATTGGAAGTTTATTTCCAAAGCAAAGACAATTGATTGAAAATTGCATGAAAATTTCGTACAAAATTTGGTCGCAGAGAAGGACCAACAGTTAAGCGGTATACGCAAGTTTATTGCTAAAGTCCGTGAAACTGGTTTCATTACTGAGGCGCCAGGACGTGAACGTGCTCGTACAGTGTGTGCACCCGAAAACGTCGAAGCTGTGGCTGAGAGTGTTCGCGAGAATTTATCAACATCAGCTCGAAGTCGTTCTCAAAAATTTAACATTTCACGCACCAGTTTACGTCGAATTCTGCAAAAATATCTTGGTATGACGCCTTACAAAGTTCAATTGGGTCAAGAGATGAAGCCGCATGACCATCCGCTTCGTGTACGCTTCGCTAGATGGGCCAACGAGAAACTCCACGATGATGTCGACTTTGCCAAAAAAAATATACATATTTTCGATGCTCCTGTTCATCTTGATGGGTACGTTAATACGAAAAGTTGCTGTATTTGGAGCTCAGAAAGCCCACACAGGATCTTACAGAAGCCAATGCATCCATTAGTGCGGCTTGTGGAGCGGAGGTATCATAGGCTCATATTTCTTTGAAAATAAGGACGGCGCAAGCATTACGGTCAATGGATACATCTATCGCGCCATGATAACCGATTTTTTTATACCCGATCTTCATGGTATTGATGTGAACGATGTTTGGTTTCAGCAGGATGGTGCAACTTGCCACATATCTCATGCCAAAATCGATTTATTGCATCAAACGTTTGATGGCCGTTAACATACATAATTGCCAATTACAACCCTTCAGTAAGGATTACGACCTAGTTTCTCACATCACTTATGTGTGCGCTAATTTTATACATGGGTGGCGGCACCTACAGTTTCAAGTCGACTCCGAACGACAGATTTTTGAGAAACTTTTCATGGAAATTTTATTTTACTCCCAAAATTTTTGCCAGAAATCTGCTGAGAGGCAGTCGCCGAAGAAATATTTTTCTAATATTTTAGTTTTGATGTCTGACCTGCGATTTGAACCGTGGCCTTACGTCTAATAAGCTGACACACTACCTATTAGACTACGGCGAATGATGGCCGTTTAATTAGCAGAAAGAGTGATGTCAATTACCCGCCAAAAAGCTGCAATTTGACACCGTTGCACTATTTTCTGTGGAGTGCCGCTAAAGAAAAGTGCTATACCGACAAACCGGAGACAATTTAGCATTTGAAGGCCAACATCCATGATGACATACAAAACGAGATCGACCCCATACACCCGAGAAAGTGCACGAAAACTGCCGCGATCGATTACGGTACTGCAAGGCCAGCCGCGGCAGCCATATGAATAAAATAATATTGCATTTCTAACCGCAGCAATTGTACTTCAATTGTCAAAATTTATTTTCCATTATAACGTAAGGTACACCTCTGTCGGTGTGAGCCTTCAGTTTAACCACTTAGTTTCCTTCTACTAATTTAAGTTTCCTCATGTTTAGCTATGCCACCATAATTGCTTTGTTCTTTCAATTGTTTCATTCAATAGCACATTGTGTTAAACACCATACTCTGAGGGTTGTTTGTCTACATCATCACTTTTAGCTAAGAAGTACCAACCAAGTAGTGAGCTTTGCTTCCAGTATTTATATGTTGCATTTACATATTTTTGTATCTTGTCTTTGGCTTAAATTTATGGACCCAACAGAATTAAAGTGTGAATGGTTTGGTATGTTATTCACAGCATAAAGCAATTTGTGAAAGATATTTATTACAGAGTTCATCAAGCCCAATTTCAAATTTTGGATAGAAATTCATTACATTTACTAATAAAAGCAGAATGGGCTTACATTAAGCGCTTTCTGTCTTTAAATTGAAATAAATAAAGTGTGTGTATCTTCGAAATTTTCTATTCGTTAGAAAAACCTATTGATGTCAAATCGCAGCTTCTTGACAGCCAATTGAAATCACCATTTCGGCTAATTAAACGGCCATCAAACGTTTGATGCAATAAATCGATTATGGCATGAGATGTGTGGCAAGTTCCATCGTCCTGTTAAAAGCAACATTGTTCGCATAAAAAGCATGAAAGTTGGGTAAAAAAAAATCGGTTATTATGGTGCGATATGTGTCTTCAGTGACCGTAATGGTTGCTCCGTCCTAATTTTCAAAGAAATATGGGCCAATGATGCCTCCGCTTCACAAGATGGACTAAACAATCGCTCTTAGTGGGCTTTTTTAAGACCACGCGTGGGTTTGCTGTGCCCCGAATACTGCAATTTGGAAAATGAGCTTCAGCCGAAAAGATTATTTTTTTGGCAAAATCGACATCATGCAGTCTCTCGTTGGCCCAATTAGCAAAGCCAAAATGAAGAGGATGGTCTTGCGGCTTCAACTCTTGAACCAATTGGCGTCATACCAATACCTCTCCGCAAAATTCGACGAAAACTGGTGCGTAAAATGTTCAGTTCTTGAGAACGATGACGACGCACACTCTTAGCCCCAGCTTGGGTATTGTCGGGTGTATGCACTGTACGAGCACGCTTACGTCTTGGCACATCAACAATGATGCTTCCAGTATTTATATGTTGCATTTACATATTTTTGTATCTTGTCTTTGGCTTAAATTTATGGACCTAACAGAATTAAAGTGTGAATGGTTTGGTATGTTATTCACAGCATAAAGCAATTTGTGAAAGATATTTATTACAGAGTTCATCAAGCCCAATTTCAAATTTTGGATAGAAATTCATTACATTTACTAATAAAAGCAGAATGGGCTTACATTAAGCGCTTTCTGTCTTTAAATTGAAATAAATAAAGTGTGTGTATCTTCGAAATTTTCTATTCGTTAGAAAAACCTATTGATGTCAGTATATATGGTATATAACTTCGGCATCTCTGAGTGAATTGCATACGAAATTTTACAAATTCCCATGACTCTCGAACATACGTCAGAATTTATTTGTTGTTTTGGTTGCGACGATCTGTGATTTATGGGGTATTCGCATATACTTGTGGTATAAGAAAACATTCGAAGGAAAAATTTAACGTGTTCAAATGACATGATATCTGTGGCTCTGTCACACCATCTCTATGTGCGATGAAAATGACGCGGTATGACATGTATGGCACGTAGCATAGTTAAAAGTGCATTTCTTTTGTGTGCAGTTTATGCCATTCAACGTCTTTGTCAAAGAAATGTGAACTGAGAAGGTCGCCAGCTCGAAATCTACACCAAACAGTGAATGCATTGAATGCCTTATGGTCACATATAGATTGCTATCGTCCCAAAATCGAGAATTTTAATTATTTACGTACCAATTTATCCAGAATCAATGGAATATATCTCTGCAGAGGGTTTATCGATGAAAATAATGATCAATTGCTAACTGCTTTAAAGTTCATTCAGCTGTCTGTAGTCGTTTGCCTATAGCTGCTAGTTATTTGAATTTGTATAAGTGCAGGCCCCATTCATGACGCAATATTTCGCATGTTTCTTGTCAGCAACACAAAATCGTCTGCCTCAAATTCTCTTGGATACTCTCACAGTTCGCAGCAACCCAACTTAAGTCCTTTGATGTGCTAGTCGGTCTTTTACTTAACCAGACGACATAAATTTATCCACCACATTGTGATTACTCATCTCGGTAGAACGCTTATGTCGACCGTAAAATGGAAAAAGCATGAGGTACGTTACCTTGTAGAACTCGCATTTTAATAAAACAAAATTATCATTGGCACGTATTGTTAAATGCTATATCCTGTTTACCGTATGATGTGTGTACTTTGTTATTTACCGTTGGTCTTGTTTGCTTATTTTTTTAATCCTCTAACACTATCTTGACCTTCAAGTGGAACTTCATATTTCGTTTTGTTCGAGAAGTCTGAGCTAGACTTTCGTTTAATAAATCAACATACTACCCACTAGAATTCGTCAACTTTAATTAAATTTATTATCACTCACGTATGGCGATAATAATTCTTCGTGGGGAGCACCCATTTGTTTCATTTAGAGAATCATAAGTGCTGTACGCGTTCCAAATACGATATGATTTATCCTCATCATCACAGAATGTACATATTGTGGTTAAGGCTATCCACATTCTGGTTAAGTACTCTTCAAGCCTACAGCGCTCGGTAAAAAAACTTGTTAGTAGCGTTAGTTTACTTCGGGATAGTTTCTTAAATGGCTGAAATATTTTGCACCACAAAAGTTTAGATTGCCTCAAACAATTCTGGCTTGAGAGGAGAGGATTCCTCTTCGCTCTATATTCGCTGGATAAACTCTTTCAAACATCTATCTCTTCTCATTCCACAGAAAGGTTCTCGCACAATCGGCAGTGTAGAAGCAAGCTGGCAAGCTCATTTGCCTGCTCATTACCATGAATTTTCACATGTACTGGGACAATGCATAAGTTAGTTTGAGAATAGTCTTTTCATCTCTCTATATATTCTCAACCCACAGAAAGATTTTGGTTCAATTAGCGATGTGTAAGCATCCCTCCATGTGGTATCTTTATTAAGAGTCCTGATATAAAACTCTTTTCTAGGCTGCCTGATCACTGCAGTGTTACCTAAGCAGAGGTCATAAAAATGTAAAAAATGGCGCAATTTTTGTTGAGTGGCGAGATTTTCCCTGAAAATCTCTTGATTTACTCCGATAGCCAGGCTGCGATTAAGTCCATAACGAATGTAGTTTAACGTCAATCCTTGCCCATGAATGCCGAGGATTTCCCGGAGAAATTTCGGGTTATTTAAATGTAATTCGTATATGGAATACGATAAACAGCGCTATCGTTTAAAATTGCATTACTGATGAGATGGCCAAGGCCGTTGCGGAGCTAGCAACCTCCTACATGTTACAGAGCATAGGTATTCCCATTGCTTTGGTTAATGTGGACATTATCCAGTTGTTCTACAGATAGGCTCCACTTCGTTAGCAGCAGGGAGGTACTCTACTTGGCACTTATTGACTAGAAGAAGACTGACTCACTTCTGTCCTTAAATCGTATGGCCATATGAATAATGGTGATTCTTAAGGGCCAATGTCCTTTTGGTAGGCATGCCGAAAGACTTGGTATTACAACTATTGACTTCCGCAGGAGCTGTGGGTCTGAGGAGGAGAAAGGGATTGTCTTTCACTTCGTGTGTTAGTGTCCTGCTATTGTCATGAAGAGACGGAGGTATCTGACTTCTTATTTTGCTGCGATAGCAAGATTTATATTGCACTCGTGATCACCTCATTAATGAATGTTTGATCATTAGATTGAATATTAATTACACGGACTAAATGCCGGCCTGAGTGGGGGACCACTTAGGGATGCTAATTTGCCTGCTCATTAGCGTGAGCATTTGTAATTGGCATTATTTTTAAGATTAACAGTTTTTCAAAGAACTGTGTTAGTGTTAGCTCAACACCAAATGCAATTTAAATTGAATGTAAAAAATCCTTCTCGAATTCTTTAAACACTTAATATTTCGTTTTCAGTTAATTCGTTTTGAAAACACAAATCTATCTTAATTAGACAATCTTTGTGCTCTACCAACTATTCTAATTCAATAAGTAATTATTTTCCCAGATTAGACATATGGGCTATTCAAAAAGAATAATTTTAAAGTCATTCCATCACAGCAGGCTGTAAAACTACAAAGAAATTGAAAAAGTTTTGTTTTTTGAAAATGTTTTTATTTATTTGAGAATTAATTACATGCGCTTAGAAGAGCAACATCAGCTAATTTTTTATCATTAAAAAGTATAAAATCCACAGAAATACATACGTATGTATGTTCAACAGCAACAGCAATAGAGATCCCCATCACCAACAACCACCACAAAGAGTCAAAAGTCACTTAAAACATGTTTACAAATTAATTTAATTGATCAATCAAAAGAGATCAAAAAAACAACAAAAAAACATACCACTTCACAGAGATCAAAGTCATTTCATTTCATTTCATTTCATTTCGTTCGTTGTTTTCATCTCTGTTTGTTGCATTTTAGATACAAGTTGTTGGCGCTGTAGTTTGTATACATACTCGTTTATGTATGAGTACATACGGCAGTGTTGTTAAATACACATTGTGTTTGTGTGGTGCATTTTATAGTGGCAAGAATGGAGCACCCATGTTGAGCGAACATTATAAGGAGAAACATTAATAACATCATGCAACTAACAATTTAAAGTAATTGTAGCAACGTATACAACAACACCAACAGCAGCAATAACAATAACAAACTGACATGAAGAACAACATCAGTTGTAACAACAACGTTACAACAACATAAAGCATCAGTTTAACAGCATATCAACTATTGGTTTTATAAAACCGAAAACATATGTTTAAATTAAATAGAGTTGCCAGCTCAATAATTTTAATTGATTTTAAGGTATCAGGTTTCAAGGTATGATAAAAATACTTGAAAAAGGCAACAGCAACCAAGTCATCATGCTCATAAAGCAGTCAGATCTACATGGACAATTCTCGTAAATTTAGTGCTAACCAGGCAGAAGGCGCATTTGATAATACTCCTCACTCCTAGGCTGTTAGATAGAAGGGTATGGAGCCAAATGGATGGCAGAAGTCCTGTATAATCTATCTGCGAAAACATGCACAAGAAAAGATGTGCTAAGAGCCAGCACAATAAGAGAATGCTTACAGGGTGCCTTATTGTTTCTTAACTTCTCGATTGGTTTTTGTATCTCACTTACGCTAGAAAGGTTGCATAACATTATGAAGGTGTTTTGTGCAGAGTGGGTGTTTTTAAATTCATCTTGTTCAGCAGTTGCATATGGTGCGTCCAGTAACTAATTATATCCTGTTGCATCTGACTGGAGAGACTACATATCATCCAGTATTATTTTTATATTTTGTTCTGGATTGTCGCTTTTTCTGCTGTCATTCGCCTTTCGGAGAACTGTCTTTTGTCTTTTCTTAACAAAGAGATGCTTTATTGTTGCTCAAAATTGTGAAAAAGACTGCTAAATGTTGATTCGTCGTTGTCAATTCGATCACATGTTAAATTCTACTTAGAGACCTTCTTTCTATCTAAAGGCACAAGCAGAATGGAAAGCTTTATCGAGCTAGCAACACTTGAAGTATTGGAAACCATTGCAACATATTTATTGAGAAAAAAAACCAAGCAAAAACCAAAAATGGACAGATCCTATATGCGGCGGATATATGTAGGTAAATATATTTAAAAACTGAATGCCATTAAATAGCCCGACAACATCTACATATACTTAAAAAAAATACCTTATGTTATATTAGTCACAAATCACGATTTGGTGAAGTCAGTGTTATAATCCACATATGTACATATCCTCCACTTCCCATTCTCCCCTTTCCTACATCCTCTCCTTTTTTATCCTATTCCCTCTATTATCCTTCCCTCTTCAAGGACGTTGTATAATGGGTCAATTCGACCTCCGGGTAGTGCACTTATCTTAATGGACAAGTACACGTCCTCTAACCTAACCTAACCTAACCTAACCTATGTACATAAACTAATAACACAAAAACGGTAAAAATAATTTATATGTTATGGAGCACCATTGTTCCACTTAGAAATGGAATATTATTTCATTGACATGGCTGCTGCGGCTGGCCTCACGGTACCTAACTCGATCGGACCAATTTCTGTGCACTTTTTTTAATTGTATGGGGTCGTATCGGGCAATGACATCACGAATGTTGACCTTCAAATGCTCAATTGTTTCTGCATTGTTGGCATACCACTTTTCCTTAACAGCGCCCCTCTGAAAATAGCCCATCGATGTCAAATCGCGGTTTCTTCGCGGCCATATGACATCACCATTTCGGCTAATTAAACGGCCTTGAAACATTTGCGAAATAAATCGATTGTTTCATGAAATGTGTGGCAAGTTGCACCATCCTGTTGAAACCAAACATCGTTCACATCAATACCATGAAGATCGGGTACAAAAAAATCGGTTATCATGGTGCGATAGATGTATCCATTGAGCGTAATGGCTGCTCCGTCCTCATTTTCAAAGAAACATCTTCCAAAGATGACTCCGCTGCACAAGCCGCACCAAACAGTCACTCGTAATGGGTGCATTAGCTTCTGTAAGACCACGTGTGGATTTTCTGAGCCCCAAATACGGTAATTTGTTTATTAACGTACCCGGCAAAATGACAATGAGCTTCATCTGAAGCATTATTTATAATTTCCGACCAATTGTCTTTGTTTTGGAAATAAATTTCCAATAAATCCCAACGTTGCTTCAGGGTAAATCGATTCATTACTTTCAGTGGAGATAATATATTTTATTTTGTGACAGAATATATTCGTAATTGGTCGTTACAACTCTTCAATCAGTATTACAACTTAGTTTCTCAGGACACTTATGTTATGCGTGTTAATTTTGAACATGAGTGGAGGGCGGGATGTACAATTTAAAGTCGACTTTGAATAATAGATTTTTGAGAAATTTTTTCATGACAATTATATTTACTCACAGAGTTTTTGCAAGAAATCTGCTGAGGGGAAATCGCCGATGAAACAACTTTTTTTTCATATTTCGTTTGGTTGGAAATGTCTGACCGGGTTTAAACTACCTACTAGATTAGGGTGATTTCTATTTTAGCTAAATTAATATCATCCTGAGAACCAATTACAACCAATTGAATAAATACACTGGCAACTCTGCTAAAAGAGAACTCATTGTCTATATTGAATGGCATCAGAATATTTATGAATCTCTAAGAGAACATGCTAGTTTAACTGGGGATCAACATAAATTATACAGTCTCTCTCTCTCTCTCTGATGCTCAGTGGTCTCAATTGATTACAATCAAACGTTAATTGTCCATGATACTATTGTTGTAACCGCATTTCATTATAAAAAATAAATATTTTGATTGGAATCACTCAATAACCCACTTTCAAAAATCATCATTCGACTTTTGCTTTTGAATGCAACAACAGCATTCCATAATTAATCAAAAGACACTTGAGTCATGTAAACGATCATTGAAAGTTACGGAACGATTAATGATGCGATTGAAGAGCTTAAATAGACCCGCATTGTTACTGTGTGAAACATTTGGCTGAACAGCAATTCATTTGAAATGTTATTTTTCGATTGGATTTCAAGTGCAGTTTTTTGATCATTTGAATTGAGATTTTATTCACTCATTCATCAATCTATTCATTGTACACTTCAGTGGCATAAGTAGGTAGGTATAGTCCGCAGAGTTTGTTGTTTGTTAAACGACTTCGTGGCTATCAATTAATTATTCTAAGCGATTTATAATTATTTTTAGAATTACTCTTTAAGTCAGTGAAGTACATTGGTTTGCTGGTGCTATGATTTCCATAAACCTCTTAGAGGAGGGCAATATCGATTTGATTGATTTCAACTGTTTGAAGAGATTTGACTGGATCTACAAATGCTTTAAGTTGGTACATAAACATAGGCGCATCCAATACCTGTTTTAATATTTAATAATTTAATATTTTCACTTATTGTACTCGAGTACTCTGCTGTAAGGTAACATAAAGTCGCTCTTAACCTTCCTAAAACTTTAAATTTAGAAAAAAAAATTCATTCTTTTTTTCCATTGAAATAAATGATGTGTTAATAGCGTTTGGAGTTTGATATTGATTAAGTGTTTGATTCAATGCTACAATCATAATATTTTGAAATTTTTTTTGAAGAGTCTGCCCGTCTTTTTTTTCTTTTTTCTACTGCAATTGAAGTGCTGACATAATGTGTTAGAGAAGCCAAAAAGATTTTATTTTTCTGAACATTTGATTCAAGTGTTGATATTTTCAAAGCTTTTCGAAGACAAGTGTTAAGTAGAAAGTTTATAGCCGATCAAATAAATTTTTATCGACAAACATAAAAAACAAGATAAAGTGGATTACGAAACAATATATTTTACAATTTAATTATATGCTGCACCTGATAAAACAATTCATGTTGAGGTTTGCTAGCAGTGGAATGAAGCCGGCAATGGTAGCTCAGTGCCTCTGTAATAAAAATAATGTGGCTTTTCTTAACGCTACTGGATTATTATTTTTTTTGTTTTTTTTTTGAAAAACATCCCTTTCGCTTTCAACTGAAATCGCCGTAGCTTAGTAGGTAATGTGTTGGCTTCTTAGACGTGAGACCACTGTTCAAATCTCTGATTCAAATATATCGAAGAAAAAGTAATATGAAATGGATTTGGAGTAACGTTTCTAAGCACTTTATGGTATTTTTTTTTTTTGCAGATTTAGTTACTTAGTTATCACCCGTGCTGTATGTGTTAATTCTATCCATAATTGGCTGGACCTACAGATGAAGTCGCCGTAGTCTAGTAGGTAGTGTGTTGGCTTATTAGACGTAAGGCCCGGGTTCGTATCCCAGGTCAGACATCAAAACGAAGTATGAAAAAGAAAAATATTTCTTCGGCGACTTCCTCTCAGCAGTTTTCTGGCAAAAACTCTGAGAGTAAATAAAATTGCCATGAAAAGTTTCTCAAAAACCTGTCGTTAGGAGTCGACGTTAAACTGTAGGTCCCGCCACTCACGTATAAAAATTAACGCACACAACATGAGTGATGTGAGAAGCTAGGCCGTAATCCTGACTGAAGGGTTGTAATGGCCAATTATGTATGTATGTATGTATAGATTAAAGACGACTTCGAACGGCGTGATCTACAGTTTAAAGAGATTCCGAACTACAGATTTTTGAGCAACTTTTAAATGCAATTTTCTTTACTCTCAGAGTTTATGCCAAAAATCTGCTGAGAGGAAGAAATCACAGCAAATGACAATCAGTGATTGGCACTTGGGTAGCACAGAAACAAGAAATGTTTATAATGTTAAATTTCTTATTCAGAAGCAATTTCGCTGCCTAATATATAGCTGGAAAAAATTTCACAGCATACTTTATTCTCAGGTTTAAAACTATCCGTTTCGACACTTACCAAATGCCCATATGAGCCTACCAGTGCTTACTGCTTGAAAGATATTAAATTCGAACGATGAATAGACAATGTCAAACCGAGCCCAATATGCCAGCGGAACTTATATTTAACTTGCATTGCTATAAGTGCTGTATGTTGTCTAATAAGTAATCATAGAATATATCCAACAAAAAGCATCAGGAAAGAATTCATTAAAGTAAGATGGAGTAAACTGCTTTTCGAGCTTTTGCAGTAAGATATTACTCTACTCGGCTTATCTTAATGTTAAGAGTCAGACCTAGTTATGCAGTATATAACAGTCGGGATAAAAAGTTCCTTAACTAACATAGAAAGAAATCAATAATTTTAATTTTTCCGCTGTTATACTTTACCCTTTTGAAAATAGTTAATGAATATTGCATGTGCATTTTGCAGGCATATATGTTGATGATCGTTTTAATTCTGGTATGAATTGATGGAGCAAAGTTTCATCCATTGTCCTACGCGTTTTTATCGTAGAATACTGTTCATAACAATAAAGAGAAGTTCAATAGGTTCTTTGATATGTATAAAGACTCAGCTCTCTCTCCCAAAATCCTAATTTTTTCCTATAGAAACCAGGTTGAATTTCACACATGGCACACATTACAGTTGCTTTGAGGAGTTTGTAACTCATTCGCATACACTTGCGACTTGAGAAGACCCCACAAGAAAAAGGCTAAAGAGATCATATTGAAGACCTCGGAGTTCTGGTAATATCACGTTCCAGTGAAGTGACTACGCCCTTAAATCGCTCGTACAGTATATCAAATGTGATATGAGCACATGTTGTTGGTGTCCATATCCTCCAATTCGTATCAAAAGATTAATCAACGGCCTATAGTTCTTTGTGTTGAGAGATATGGCCTGGTCAATGTTCTCAAATAAATATGTATTGGAGGCTTTTGGATCACATGTGAATTGGTATCCTTTCGCATTCGACGTAAATTTGTTTGTTCAAATACCTCTGCATCTAGAAATGGGCTGCAATCGCTGAAATTGTTTTTTCGACGAAGAATTGGATCAGTTGTTTACTACTCCGAGGTTCATTTGGCGAGCTCATGAGCAACTAGTTTCACAATCACTATATAAACATGCAATTATAAACAGATCCGAATGGGGAGATAACATTATGAAGGATGGTCAATTTACAGAAGGATTAAAACTATTCAGTTAGGATTACAACCTAGCTTCTCACACCATTCATTTCGTGTGTGTTAATTTTATACATGAGAGGCAGGACCTCTTGTTTAATGTCCCCACCGACTGGCAGATTTTTGAGAAGTTTTTCAATGGCAATTTTACTTTACACTTAGAACGACAGAAGTCTGCTGAGAGGAAAAAATATGTTTCCTTTTTTTCGAGATGGAATTAGGTATGAAAAAATTTTGCTATTTCAGCATTCTTTATATTAGAGACCTCCCCAGTAACCTCGGCCTCTTTATGACACGAGCAAGGTACTGACTCGGAGCCACAGCTCCTGAAGAAGTCATCACCATTACCGAGTTTTACGGCATACCTACCAAAAGAACATTGGCCCGTAAGTATTGCACAATAGATTGATGACCATGTGATATAAGGACAGAAGAAAGTCCGTATGTCTCCAGCAGATACGAACAATATTTGAATGTACCCTCTTCCTGCAGCCCGTGCACTGACCAATTTCTTAGTTGAGTTGGTGGTGGAATTCTATCAGTACAGGAACTGCACTTACCTGTGACACCACAACGGACCCCACGAGTGCTCAAGTGAACTTTGGTGTCAAAGCTACCACTACAACCTATCTGCCTAGCCATCCTATCTTTGCCAAAGGTATTGAGTCTCCTTATAATAAGTGTGGATGATATACAAGTCAATCGAAATAATCGATTTCATACTTGGTCATTACAATCCGCTAGTACGTATAACAACCTAGCTACTTACACCACCCATGTTTTGTTCATTATATGCATGAGTGACCAGACCTACTGTTTAATGCAGCGGGTTTTAGTCTAATAAGCCAACAAACTATTAGACTAGGTCTTATGTTGGTTAATTCATTTCATATTCGCCACAAAAGTAAACTAACAATTTGCATTCCAAACAATGGTGTATGTCCACGGTGAGCTCGTAACTTGATTATAATTGCTGAAACAAAAAACAAAACAACAATAAAATTAAATGCCATAACATACATATCTTCAATTTATTTATAATTTATTTTTCAATAAAACTCTCTACACAAAGTAAAAACCAGGGAGAAAAAAATCGTTGGTTGTATAATAAATTTATTTTTCCATAAAATGCCACACGAATCATAATTTATTCACTACTACAACAGCCGGATGTTTAAAGTTATAAATTAGTTATTTTGTATACATGCATATATTTAGTACAGGCTATATACGAGTATATAGAATTATTACAAATTATTATTATTATTATTTTGTTGTTATTGTTTTAATATCATATTTCATAAAATGCCAGATAACATGCATGTAAATACACTATAAATAGTGAATTTAAAATAAATCCCATAATTTTCGGCTTCAAACTCATACTCAAACTTAAATATAATTTGCACAAATACCTACATATACAAATGTAGTTTTTATATCAAAATAAAAAATTTCCATAATTCAGTTGCATAAATTAACTTTAATGTTTACGACGATTATGCACATGTGATTTGTACAAATATTATTCGATAAATTGTACAACAAATACTGTATCATAGTGGTTATATCCGTGTATTCCTAACAAGAAAAAAATGCATGCTTGTATATGTTAATATAAATATCTATACACCGTTATGGATATGAATATCTCAAAATATTTGTGTACATATGTATATGTGTAGTACGCGTTTGTTTGATAATTTTTAAATTACAAACTCCAATGTAAACCATTATTTAATGCCCAAAAATTAGTCAGTCAGTTAGGTTCAGTTCAGTTAGGTTGAGTTCAGTTTAGTTGAGTTAGTTTATTAGTCTATTTGCAGTTTAGTTGACTGCTTGTTTGTTTGACTATGTTTGGTTTACACAATATTATCTTAATAATAATCAACTCTCACAACAGGATATTGTGTGTTGCTACTAGTTTTAAATGTAACCATTTATTCCTATATAAGCCTATATACGTATAAAGGGTTAACCATTAAGAGAACTTATTTGAAATTGTCATAAGCCAGGCATTTAGTGAATAAGTTCTTTAAACGAAAATTGAATTTTTAGATACTCTTTCATAACTAAGTGGATTAGGCTATCTATCGATTTAAATTTGAACAGTTGGTTATCTCGAATCTGGCAATACTTATGTCATTATATTCTGTCATAAAATTCAGTAGATTATCTTCACTGAACATAATGAATCGATTTACGCCTGAGCAACATTGGGATTTATTGGGCCAACGGGAAACAACACAATGATGTCGATTTTGCCAAAAAAAAAAATCATCTTTTCACATGAAGCTCATTTTCATTTTGGTGGGCACGCTAGTAAGCAAAATTGCTGTATTTGGGGCTCAGAAAACCCACACGTGGTCTTACAGAAGCCAATGCACTCATTACGAGTGACTGTTTGGTGCCGCTTGTGGACCGGAGGCATATTTCTTTGAAAATGAGGGCGACGCAACTCTTACGGTCAATGGAGATACCTATCGCACCATGAGAATCGATTTTTTTGTAGAGGCTCTTCATGGTATTGATGTGAACGATGTTTGGTTTTATCAGGATGGTGCAACCATAATGCCATAATCGATTTAATGCGTCAAACGTTTGATATCATCGATTTGCCACTGTTGGACTGTTTTCTGAGGGGCGCCGTTAAAGAAAAGTGTTATGCCCACCAACCAGAGAGAATTGAGTATTTGAAGACCAACATTCGTGATTGCCATTGCCATGGTTTGAAAATTGGTCCAATCGAATTAGGTACTGTGAGGCCAGCCACAGCAGCCGTTCAAATTTTAATTTACACTGACACGGAACGGCTCATATAGAAGCTAATCAGGCCAGCGTATTTCAGACGGATATTTTTGCTATCGAACAAGCTGCACTCACGATTGAATTCACGTACCTGCCTCCTTCGAAATTGATCATATGTGTGGACAGTCAAGCAACTATGTATATCGTCAAGTCAAAGGGTGTCAGAATTTGCATGGTCTCTTTACACTGTATACGTCGACACAACATCCGTCTCTACAGGGTACCGGGCCACTGTGGCATAGAGAGGAACGAAAAGACCAATGAACTGGCACGGAAGGAATACTAGATTCCTGAGGAGGAGACGATACAGGGGATATATGTATGTACCCCTACAGGAATACTTTTCCAGACCGCAAATAGCACCATGGAATTCAATAAACCGTGGGTGGTCCAACAAACCTGGTTGCTGAATTTCAAAACTGTTGTGTCCAGCATTGAACAGCAGGTAAACCAGGGAACTGCTTGAATTCGACAAGAGAACAGTTCGCACTCTTGGAGGAATTCTATTGGCAATTTCGCTGCCAAGTTCGGTCTGCCTCATCAAGATTACTGCAGAAGCTGTCATGATATAGAGGAAACGGGATCGATACAACATCTTTTGTGCGAGTGCGCCGCACTTCGAAACAGACGTGCTCGGTTTTTGGGTGGCAAAACGTTTCAAGATCTGGGCATGGTGGCCAACGTGCAACTAAGGGAACTAGCCGGTTTCATCAGAAGCTCATGACAAGGGGCTTACCTGACACTGCGTAGCACAATGAGCCGTATGGCCACTAAGTGAATTCATCTGTGAACGCCAAGCTTACGATACGATACTTATAATACTTTTTTCAGTATTATTACCTAGTTTCTCACACCACCACTATTGTTTGAAGTCCACTAGGAGTGACAGATTTGAAAAAATTTTCATCGCAATTTTTATTTACTCTTAGAGATGACTGTTGAGAGGAAGTCGCCGGAAGAAATATTTTTTATATTTCGTTTCGGTAGAAACGACCACCTAGTCTACGGTGACTTATGTGTTGTATTTATCGCGACCTTTTTTTTGTTATATACCCTACTCCCGTAGTTCCTTTTTTGTTGTTATTTAATGCCAATGCTAATGAAAATATTTATAACAGGGTACTACATTGGGTCCAATCGTTTACTAGATATATATCTCTGGTATGCCATTGAGCAGCCTTTCGCCATTGTTAAACCACTGTTTTACGAATTCCTACGAATCCTTCTGACTCCTACAGCAGCAAATTTTTTGGCTAAAAGAGTGATTAACTCTCTGGAGAATAAAGGTTAATGAAGATAAATATGTACACGACACGCACCCGCCACTCATGGGTAAAACTAACACCAACAACATGAATGGTGTGAGAAGCTAGGTTGTAATCCTTACTAAAGGATTGTAATCATAAATTAAATAAGTAAGTGTACTCAAGTGAATAGAATAACTACAACAAATCAACGGGTTATGTCTAGAAGTTGCCAGATTGAAAATAAACAAAGTATTATATGAGCCCGAAGTCCTTGTAGTCTAGTAGATAGCGTGTAGGCTTATTAGACGTGATAAAAACGAAATATGAAAAAATGTTTCTTCGGCGACTTCCTCTCAGCTGATTTCTGACAAAAAGTCTGAAAGTAAATGAAATTTCCATGAAAAGTTTCTCAAAAAAATGGCGCTCGTAATCAACTTTAAACTGTAGGTCCTGCCACTCATGTATAAAGTTAACTCAGACAACATGAGTGGTGTGATGAGCTAGGTTGTAATCCTGACTGAAGGGTTGTAATAAATAACTGTAGGTATGTATGTAACAATTCATAATACTGGCAAACAATTCAATTTCTAAAAATTCGATTCCCATAAAGGCTTTCCTCTTTTGAATTAGTAATATTGGTATGCATATTCATATATTTTTCTACTCTAGCATATGTATACACAGACATTCTCACATACAATATAATGAATATAATCCATAAATATTTAAAATAGAAAAACATGTTTATCATAAAAATAAAATTTATGTTTATGTTGTAAATTTAAATATTCTCTCCATTATCTGCATAAAATATTACATGTTAAATAACAACTAATATTTTGATTTATGTTTTAATTTTCTATTAAATTCCGTAAAAAAAACATATACAACAACAACAAGAAGTACAACTACATGTGATAATAAATAGTATGCCTAGGCCCCAAGTGGTAAAGGCTAAAAGCGGTAGGAATGCAGGCGAAAATTTGTTTTTTTTTACACTCGACAAAATGTTGTTGTTATTGGACATACAGAGTAAAAACACTTAAATACGTGTGCAATTGCAATTGATTTGATAAAGACGATAAAACGTAAATTAAAGCGAAACTCGGTGGCAGTTAAACGTTTAAAAACGTTTAAAATATTTTGATCGTTAATTTGAAGTCGTAACTATTAATCGATGAAAGACTACAGGGTCTTAAATAAAGCTTTCGCATGGCAAATGAAATACTGAAGTGTAGTGCAGTAATAAAAAAAATCCAATGATATTAAGAGTAAGTTCCATAAACAGCATATTTGAGTTACGTTTTAATAGAATACAATCTTAATTAATTTGGCCCCAAATGATGCTAAATACATACATAATTGGTCATTACAACACTTTAGTCAGGATTACGACTTGGTTTCTCACAACACTTACGTATACTGTGTGCGTTAATTTTTATACATGAATGGCAGGACCTACAGTTTAAAGTCGACTCCGAACGACAGATTTTTCATGGCAATTTTATTTACTCTCAGAGTTTTTGCCAGAAATCTGCTGAGAGGCTGTAGCCGAAAAAATATTTTTATATTTTGTTTTGTTCGAGATGTCTGACCTAGAGTTTCAACAGTGACCTCACGTCTATCCTTTACCAACTCCAGGTTATTGCTGGATAATCTGATGCATGGCTCAGATATCCTCCTCTTATTGTAATTTACCAACGAAATTTTGATTATCGAAAACCCAGTTGGATTGAAATGAGCCTTAACCTCTCCTTATCTTCCCTTTCCACCGCACAGAATGGTTCTGCACTTTTTAGTGGCTCAATTCTCAATTTTATCTACCCGCTGTTTGCCGTGAATACCCACATAATATGGAATGATCTTCCTTGTTTTTAAAGCTCATTCAGAAGCCGTTTGTGTGTGTGGGCATGATCGATTCGTTTCGCATGATTGATGAGATGGAAATCTTCTCTTTCGAAATATCTACCCACCAATCTACCAAAAGAACTTATCAGTGGTTAGAAAGTTTCCCTTTTCGCAAGCTCTGAATGATTAGATGATGTGGGATCCTTTTCTTTGTCTTTACAGCTCCATTTGTCCGTGTGTGTATAAAATCCATACGTCTCGCATGATTGCTACTTCCTGTGTGCGATGTAATCAATATTCGCCAGATTTGCTGTTATGCTCCATTTTTTTAAGACCAACACTCAGGAGACGAACTCCTAATCAAGCAGCGCATTGTGCTGGAATAACATAAAAATGGCTGGTGGAGAAAGCAAAGAGGGATAGTGTGCGATAAATTTGATTTTTCAAAAATCCTATATGACGTTAACAATTATAAGCGCTCAAGTTTTCAAAGAAGTCGCCGTAGTCTAGTAGGTAGTGTGTTGGCTTATTAGACGTAAAGCCAGGGTTCGAGGCCCAGGCCAGACATCAAAACAAAATACAAAAAGTATTTCTTCGGGGACTTACTCTCAGAAGATTTCTAGCAAAAACTCTGAGAGAAATAAAAATTGCTATGAAAAGTTTTTCAAAAATCTGTTGTTCGGAGTCGACTTTAAACTGTAGGTCCCGCCATTTATGTATAAAATTAACACACACAACATAAGTTTTGTTAAAAAACTAGGTCGTAATCCTGACTGAAGGGTTGTAATGAGCAATTATGTAAGTAAGTTTTTGTATGTAAGTTTTCAAAGGAGTCAATAATATCGAGAACTCAATAGTGAGCTCGATTATTTAGTTCATCCGCTACACAGTTAACTAGAATACCTTTTGCTCTGGCAACCAAATAATGTGTGAATGTCGTTTATCTTTGCTATTTTACTGAGAGATTCGCGACAGGCATTAACTGCATGCGAAACATCCTACATGACATAAATAATTATGAGCTCGCAAGTCTAGAAAGAGGTGCCCAATATAGAGGGCTCAAAACAGAGCTCGATGCTTGTGCCCAGTTCAACCGCTGTACGGTTAACTAAGCTACCACTTACTGAGAGATTTGTGACAGGTAATAACCGTCTTACTTACTTTACTTACTTACGTAACTCGCACTGGACCGAACATCTTACGTTAGGACTTTTCTCTCGAACATTATTTCGTTATGTTGGAAATCAGTGCTCTATCAGCTGCTTGGCTGCAGAGCGTTCTGTAATGTATTCAATAGCATGGACTGTTATTAGCAGGGCATGCTACCAAGCGGTTTAGTGAGTTAATTTAATTAACAGAGGATTCAGTCTCTTTGCTCTACACTACCACATGAATTTTGAATTTAAAATCGAAAAATTTTAAAAATTTGTATTTAATATTTTTTTTTGCTAAATTTAAAGGTGAATTAATTTAATTAAAAAAATTAATATTTCCTTCAACATAAACCATGGCATTGTTAAACAATTTTGCATGTAACAGCGACCTTAATTGCAGTTAGAATAACAGAAATATTTTAGATTCCAATGATTTGATGGATTGCATGTTGAAAAAAAAACGTATCTTCTAAGGCCAAGTGGTGGTGGGTAAACCATATGCATTACAAATATTTCTTGGAAAATGTTTGTATAAATTTCTGTTAATTTTCAAAAGAAAGGAAAAAAACTAACTAACGAACGAATGAAACTTAACAAGTTGCTTTAACATGTAATCTGGTAATAAATCATAACGAGCCCTATAAATAATAAAGAACTGACCTGAGCTGCACTGCACTACATGGGCTCTAATGTGGGTGTCTGTAATCATTTTAAGACAAAAAAACACAATTTTTGTTTTATTACCTTCCCGTTTTCAATGAAAAATACATATTTTACACACAAGGGAACAAGAGAACAAAAAGAAAAAAAATGGCAACGAATGTAAATTATGGCCCTATATTTCTGTTTTAACAACACGCTAAAAATGTACAACAAACACTAACAATTATTTTACAATCCATATAACCTTTGAAGTTGCACCGCCAGACATCGGACCAACCGACACTGTTGGCCATAAATAATACCCAGCAGAAGAAGAACCCAGAAGAGAAAGAACTTCATAATATATCTGTCCATGCTTGTTTGTCTACAACACTAAATTATTTGTTTTGAGTAGGGCCACATGCAACAAGAGTGGCAGTGTGTATGCACGTTTATTGTACGGCGGTATTTTTGCCTTTTTGCTCTAAACTAATTATCACATTATTTCAAGCGTCATAAAAACTAAAATATAAACAAATAAAAACTATATCACTTCACTAACAACAACAGCAAAAACTAGAGCGTACAAAAAAAAATCATTATTTTTAGTTGATTTGTTAATTTTTTTTTTGTGTTTTGTGTTCCATTGGAGTCATAAAAAACTTTATGAAATGTGCAACAGAACATACATACATCATACCCTACATCATATCATAATACTCATACGAAGTCAACCACAAGATGCAGCAATAAACACATATTATTTACAGATATGTACATACGTACTCGTACGAAAATTTTTGTTGACGTTACATTAAACTGAAATGAAAAATATTATCAAACATTTCTAGCGTCAGAACCATTAAATAATTTTTCTTCTTGAATCGTAATTGTTTCGGAAAATAATAAAGATGACTATAAAATTATTGCTTTAGTGCTGCCAGACTTATTTTTACCAATGTCAAAAAAAATTATAATTTGGAATTGATATGGGATTTGCCCACAAAACAAAGGATATCTACATACTATGTATGCATATTGAAAAGCGATAGCAGAAACCTACATTTGCAGAACACTGCAGATACATATTTATTGGTACTCTTTGGCATAATGGAGACTGTAGACGCAGTGCATCTCCCACAACAGCATCCATCGTAATTATAATTTTTAATATTTATTTCCTTAATGAAGCGATGCACAGTGGGGTTTTTGATACCAAAAGTGGGAATTAATTCAAGGTAACTTCCCTGTTTCTAGTTTTAACTTTTTTCAGTTAAATTCAATTTAAGAAGTAAAACTAATAAATTTTTTAATATTATTTAGTACAAATTTTATTTCCCATTAGTCTATTTAAAAAAAACTGCAATATTTCCAAAAAAAATAAAAAGAATAATATTTATTCTCATATTTCTATTCGTTATCCGATTCTTTATATCATCATCATCAATTATTATTATCATCATCATCAATATAATTAGTATAGGTATCATTATTATTGGCATCTTCTGCACCATCGACATTTGATTCAAATCTTATCAATTGAATTGCTCCATAGAAAAATGATGAGTTATTTCTCTTTCAATTTTCTCATATTCGATATTACTGGATCTGAAGTATCTAATAGTCTTTTAAATATGTCTTCACTTAATTTTTCTCCAGAACATTTTCGCGAAAAATGCTCCCTAAAATTTTTTAAATCTTTGTTTCGAACTTCGTGTGCTTCTTCCGTCAGCTGTCCAATTGGTAGTAAAGTATAGTTTATTATTTCTGGTCCATGTATTAAACATTTATGGATAGTTGGGGACATATAATACCAAGGATACAGTTGTGCAAAATACCTTGCGGTATCAAGAGCGAAATCTCGAAAAGCATTAGTGTTTATTTGAAATCGACTAAAAACGGTAATCATAATTGAACGCAGTTGTCTTAAGTTGTCTTAAGAAGCGCCGAGCTGTGATGCCGTCAATAGAATTTCCAAAGAACGGTTTCAGATGGTCAATAATAAGACCAAATTTATTTTTGAACTCCTCTTGAATACGTGCTTTATTTTTTGCAACAACTTGTTTTCCGATATCCGATCTAGTGCCGTTTCTTTATAGGAAGCTTATAGGCCAAATGGAGCAGGCATTCAAAAAATCTGATCCATCCATGCAGAATCGGCAAACTGAACTCCAGATTTTGCCAATACTATTAAATTCTTTGGAAGTAGCACCATATAAAAAGCATTTTTGTGTACTAGTAGTTTCTGTGAGTGTATTACATATTTTTCCATCAATCATGGATAGGACCAACTTATGATTGACTTTCAAGCGTTTTTCTCCATAAGAAATGACACTCTTTAAGGTTTTTTAATTTTTTTTTAATTTTTATTTCAAATTTTTTATATGTAGGTGCCACAATATATTTAAATTTTATTTCAAAATGTGCAAAAAAGTGCAGAAAAATTTTTCATAAATATTTTCAAAAGCGTTTATATTTTTAGAAAACAAAAGATTTTTTTCTTAATTTGGCTTTATTCACAACTATTTATCGACATATTTTCCGAAATCCCCTAATTTATAGGCTTATGCGTGAAAATTAATTAAAAATAATAACACAAATTGCACATAAAAATCAAAAACATAAATTAATCTAACTAACCTGAGGTTGAAGGTTCCATTAAAATATTTTTAATTCTCACTTTAGAAAACAACCAAAGGTAATTTTTAAGACACCAAAAGTTGAAATTTATATATCACGTGAGAAAACTACAAATAATTCAAATTTTAAAATTATATTGTGACATAAAAGTAGTTCTCAAAAACAAAATTTTTGCACAAGTGATGTGGAATGTTGTGTACTTTTATCGGCAACAAAAATTTATTCGGTTTTCCTAAAGTAAATTTTGCAATTAATTCCCATTTTTGGTATCAAAAACACCACTGTGCGATGGCTAAAATTTGAACTTTTCAACTGGCTATCACAGAAAAGCGAATTAAAACGACTTACGGTTGGTATCCGGTTTTGAGCCGTAAACACTCTTTTAGATGCAACCTGGCGCCAAAGCTTATAATTGAGTGGAGCTCACTAATTTGAATCTAATACAACGGCTGCAGAGATCTGCCCGTATTATCATCAATGGTGCCCTTCACACTACGCTCGCGTAGGCACAAGAGCTATTTTTGGGTCTGTTTCCGCTTGACCTTTACTGTAGGGTTGTGGCGGCTAAAACATGCAGGCAGACTGGCCAGTGGCATGGATCCTGATAGAAGTTGGGGCTGACGGAAGCAGTGTCTACATTACACCACAGTACGACTTCACGAAAAGCTTCAGGACATCAATATTGGAGAACGAAGTCTGGGAAAATGGTACGATCCACCGCGTAGAGGACTTTGTGCAAATTTACACCGACGGTTCAAAATTGAACGGAGCTGTTTTGAAGTGAAATTTTTTCGGAATCGATCAGAATTGCCTAGACTATGCCGAACCACTGTTGCGTCTTTCAGGCGGAGGTGTTGGCAATGCAGGCTGCGCCGAGAATTATTGGAGACGGAAACATCTCTATCAAAGCTCTAAATTCCAAAGTGACGACCTTCAAAACGGTGTACAGCAGTCGCAAATATCTCAACGAGATAGCAGAACGATATGATGTCCATCTCACATGGGTACCGGGCACAGTAATATTCCGGGAAATAATAGAACGAATGAACTGGCCAGGCGGGGTACAACCATCGAACTCTGGATTCTGCGAACCCTATGAGAACTTGTAGCTCATAATTGATAATGCAAACGTCGCTTCCGTCAACGAGGGATAAGCGGTCTTGGACACGGGCAAAAGGGCGCGGAAAATCTTTCCAAAGCGGGATAAACGGCACTCGGAAAGTCTAATTAAACTTTAGAGGGGAACGCTTAGTATGGTTGTCGGGGTCTTTACGGGGCATTTCATTATGGATACGCATGCGAGGCGCATTGGTCTTGGACAACTTGCTAGTGATTTCTGCAGAAGACAAGGAATAGTGTCCTGACCTTCTTGGCACATGCCCGGCACTTTGTCAAAGGAAAAAAAAGTACTTAAGTGTTTACTATATTGATGATCTGTAGGAACTGTCACGGATTGACATTGACAGTATAAGTTGCTTGATTAGGAGCTTCGAGTAGTTCCGACATTTCTCTTATATGGTAAGCCATCTCTACCTACCTATTTTTGACTCCTTAATTCCTACAACGCTTAAGTTATAATTCTCTGAGAGTCCTAAATACCCTTGATTAATTAGAAAAGCTTGATATCCATTAAGGAAATAGAAATTTCGAAATAAAATATTTATCTGGCATCCCCTTAGAATAAACGTTTGCCTATTCCAGAATCTCACGGACTGACTGGCTGGCTGGCTGTCTGGTGGCGTAGTGTAAAAAATAATGCAGCATAAAATATGATGAGATTGTTGACTATTATTACTGCCATGTACTTGTATTATTATACGAGTAGTACAGCTATAAACTCATAAATGTTTAAAATGTGCCGCAAGATCAAAAGAATTTTAAAACCATAAAAATTATTTATACAAAATAGAATAGAAAAAAAAAAGAAAATGGAAATAAAAATATGATAAAATATAATAACAGAGAAGACAAGAAGAACGTTATGGCAGCAGAGGCAACTGAAAGAAACTCATTTTATTTATTGCAGGTGTTGATAACGCCCTTTATGGGGGATTGTTTTTTATTTTATTTTTGTTTTTTTTTTCCAACAAACGCTGCAACATTAAATTGAAAATGCTGACTTCTTTAGTCAGCATTTTCCAACAAGTCTCGATGGCTGGGTGGCTGTTTGGCTGGCTGGTTGGCTGTCTGACTGGCTCTTCTGCTACTAACAAGTGACAATAAGTGTTTGCGGCTGTAAGTGGTTTTACTCTTGTAGTCACTGCTTGATGTGTAAAGTGAGGAAATACAACAGCTATTATACGTATAGTTGTTGTTGTTGTTGTTGTTGTTGTTGTTGTTGTTGTTGCTGTTGTTGTTGTTGCTGTTATTAAGATAATTCTATTTTCATTTAGTGCTGCCTGCCTTTGACTAACAAACAAGAGAGAAATGATTTACTTTATGACAACATGAAAGCAATTTTCATTTCTTTTTTTCTCTTTTTTCTCTTTTGGTTTCTGTTTTAATCTCTAGTAAATCATTATAATTACAAAACATGAGATTAACAGAGCAAGTAATTTCGTTAGAAAATGAAGAGGGGAGAAAAACAGAAAAACTACATATTTAAACGAAAACGTGTTAAAATTCTCATAAATCTGAATGGAAAAATGCTTAACTGGAACTCAACGGCTTTATTTGTTTCAGTTGCATTCAATTTTTTTTTTTGTAATATTTTCCGGGAAGTTGTTGCAACACCATCACTAAATTAAATAAAAACACGTTAAGAAAAATAATTTATAACAGAAAATATTTTCTTATAAAAATGCAATTAATTTCACACAGTCATTAAAATGATGAAATTTGAGAATATCTTTATGATTTATAAAACAATACAGGAAACTATAATCGGTATGGCTTGTATCTCTTATAAATTTCTAGGTTATAACAGACCTAGTGCAGTCGCTAAACTGCTTTCTTTTTGTTTGTATGGGGTCCTCTTCCTTCGTTTAAATTTAAATAAAAAAGTGTGCTTGATTGCACCGAAATTTTTTATTCGTTTGAAATTATGTATGCGATATAATGTACGGAAGTCGCCGTAGTCTAGTAGGTGGTGTGTTGGCTTATTAGAAGTGAGACCACTGTTCAAACCCCAAGTAAGACATCTCGAACTAAATGAACGACGACTTCCTCTCAGTTGATTTCTGGAAAAAACTCTGAGAGTAAATAAAAATTGCCATGAAAAGTTTCTCAAAAATTTGTCGTGCGGAGTCGACTTTAAATTGTAGGTCCCGCCACATGTATAAAATTAACACACAACATGGATGTTGTGAGAAGCTAGGTCGTAGTCTTGACTGAAGGCTTATAATGGCCAATTATGTATGTATGTGGATTTAAGGAGCAGGATGATACTGTCTTTCACCTCATGTGTCTTGTCATGAAAAGAGGGAGGTATGTGACCTCTCATTTTCTAACATCGTTTAACGAGCTGTCCTATAAAATACTCCGGATGGTTATCTCTTGGGAATGGTTGACCACCGAGTAGAATTAATTATAGCTTAAATACTGGCCTAAGCGGAACCTCTTCCTTTGAGGGGTCTGCCACCTAATCTAATTTAACCACCTAAATCTCTGGGCTTTTTCAAATTCAAACTATTAAACGTCTGTGAAGATCTGCTAATAGCAAATTTTGCTTTGTTAGTGTAAAATTTTTCTCTGTTAATGCCAAAAGTGCTGCTGATAATAGTAAGGGAGTGTGTCGTTAGATTTTAAGTTCAAAATTATCTTCACACACATTAAAAAAGATTGTTTAATCTGTTCTTCGTAGTCGACGTAATTTCTAGAATTTAGAATGTTGCAAATTGTTTTAAAGAAAAATATTACCGCCACCATGCTTTACAGTGTTAAGAGTGAATCTACTTACTTATTTAAGTGGTCATTACAACTTTTCTATTTGGATTACGATCTAACTTCTCACAACACTCAAATTGTTTGTGTTATTTTTATCCGTGAGTGGCAGGACCTGCAGCTTAAAGTCGACTCCCAATGACAGACTTTTAGGGTAACTTTTCCTGCCAATTTCATTTACTTTCAGAGTTTTTGCCTGAAACCTACTGAAAAGAAGTAGTCGAAGAAATATGTTTTCATATTTCGTTTTGTATGAGATATCTGGACTGGGGCCTTATGTCTAATAAGCCAACACCCTATCTACTAGACTATGGCAACGTCAGTATCAGTGAGTGGGTCTATACTGTTGGAAAAAATTATATTCTTTAATATAAGTTGAGAAATTCTTACAGCAAGGTGAGTAATGAACACCGCGTACTGTAAACTCAGTTCAGTCTTCAGTCAGAAAAGCAAAATTTTTCACATATTGTGTTAAGTAATTGTTACTCGTGTATAATGCATTTGGAAAGTAAAGGATTATATTGTAATCCTTCAAAATTTCATGCTGCATTATGTTTGGAAATTCATTCCGAAATAAAAGATACATATTCTTCACGGATGTCATTAGCTTAGGCTAGGTTAGCTGGTAGCTTGACATTCACAAGCAAATTCATTTGGGTGACCCGAATGACCCATTTTGATAGCCAGTGTGAGGGATGCCTCCTTCTCATGATTCGCTAGTGGTGGGTTTGAACTACCCCGAGCTCCGTATGAAACTGGCCACCTTGTCATGATTTGTTTGTAGTGGGTTTGACAGACAACGAGCTCCGTATGAATTTGGATAGTTCCCTTAGTGGCACCATGCCTAGATCTGCACACATTCTGTCACCCACAAAAACCCATGACATCTGTTCTGAAGAGCGGGACACTCGCATAAAAGAAGATGTGTTGTGATGGCAGCCTATGCAGTAATATTGGGCTTTTATTACTTTTAGCAAATAAGTTCGTTATACCCAAGCTTCACTGTATATACATAACATATTTAAAAGAAATATTTTATGAAGCATATAATAATCCTTCAATCCCATTTTGAAAATAGGGATCCAATGCCTTTAATACGCAACTAATTTCATGCAATGCATTATTAATTTCTGTATTTGCTGTAAACGTTTCTCTTGCCATGCATCATTTAAATACGATCACAATAACATCGTAAATTATAAAAAAAAACACACACACATACAGCATTTGTTTAAAATTATCAAAAACTCATAAATAAATTTGGGGCATGCATAGGGAGTAACAGAGTGCTTGTCATAAAAAAGAAATACTCGTACTGACATATAAACATACAGTGAGCGTCAAAAGAAACTGTATATACAAAAATATCCATTAATAAAATGCCGTTATTTTTATTTTAAAATTGTTTCATTGCCAGTATTTAAAACTTGAAACAAACAAAAATTTACAAAAAATTTCGAAAAATTGTTAAATTTTTTGAGCACTCTCTCTTCTTAAGTGGTAAAGGTTAAGTTTGGTGACTGTTAGAATTTTATCCTTAATGTACAGTTTCTTTTGACGCTCACTATATACATATATATATATACATGGGTAAAATACACTTGTTTAAGGAGACAACAACAACATTTGAATGCCCTTTTAAAAGTTAATGAATGGATTTTGTCTTTAAAAAATTAGTATAAAACAACACAAAGATGTTAAAATGACAAAATGACAGGCGAAATAACAACTTAGCAGAAGGCACCAAAACCAATAATTTATGAAAAAAACGGACGAAATGAAATAATAATACGACCGAAAAAAAATTCAATTTCTGTAAAAAAAAAGAGAAGAGAGAAAACCAACGTAAACACATGCAAAGACATTAATTTAAATGTCAAGGGATATATTGAGGCAATGCAACAATAACAGCAACAGCAATATTAGTAGCTGCAACATGAATGTCAGCTTAAAAATAAAGCGGCAGCCAATTTTAATAACATCTACAACAACAACAAAAACAAAAACACAAAATATTATGAATTGGGGCCTTAGACACTTATTAAGAAACACCAGAAAAAAAATACAAAAACAAAAACTCCCAAGTCCCTGATCTGTGGTTTGCTTTACGCACCAGCCACACTGTGTGTTAAACAAAACGACTTCTTTGTCGTCTTTTGGAATACAAAAAAAAACAACAACAATGAAATGATAAAATGAGAGAAAGAAAAAAATGATGTTAATGTTGGAAAGGAAAACAAGCGAAGTGATTTTTCAAAGTGGGAGACCACCGTCGAGGCAACTGTTGATAATTATTAATCGCCAAATGAAAAATAAAAAAAATGAAAAAGTAAAATATCAGGATAGAAAGGAGTACAAAAAAATGATTTTTTTAATAAATTATTTCCAGTAAAGAAAATTAAAAAATAAAAAACAGCGAATACTGTCAGAGCATATTGAAAGTGCTGCTTGAATTGGCAATGCTATCAAGATACAACACAATAATGTGACCAACTAGACAATCAATAAGCTACGGTAACAAGGATAAGTTCAAAAAAATTTCACATTTTTAATACAGTTTTACGAAATTTTTAATCTCATTAGTTAAGAATCAGCTGAAGTCATGTCATGGTAAGTAGGTATCACGTGGGGCCCATTGTGATACCGCAGTTCGTGTCAATTATCCCCTAGCCCTGAAACCACTTACAGCTTCCAATGAAGCGACTCAAACTGCTGATGGCAATGTTCGACAAATCACCTAAATCATCGATGTAGTAGACACCAAGATGTCTCTTTCTCCTTTGACATAGTGCCGGGCATGTTCCCTGTAGATGAAGAACAGTCTCCTCTTGCTCCCAATCTCTGCAGCTTCTATAGAAATCATTTGCCAGGTGTCACAGACCAATGCGCCGCGCATGCATACTCATAATGCAATGCTCCATCACGACTCTAACAACCGCACTGAACATGCTTCTTTGGTGTTCAAGCAGCCTTGCAGTGAGCCTTCTATCCAGCCTTGGCTAAATTTTGTGCGCCTTTCTGCCCATATCCGAAGCCGCCCACCTGCGGTTGACGGAGTCTGTGACCGCATTGTCAATTATGAGCTTACAGGTCCTCAAAGGGACTCCAATAGTCCGGAATGGTCAGAGATTTCGATGGTCGTGCCCTGTCTGTCCAGTTTATCTGCTCTGCAGTTACCCGGGATATTATTGTGTCCCGGAAGCCAAATAATGTAGACATTATATCGTTCCGCCGCCATGTTTAGGTCGACAGCCGTAGATCCTCCTGGAGTTCATCAGATTGGAGCCCAGAGCCCTAACAGCCTCCTGGCTATCGTAGAGTATGGTGATGCATGGATCCATCGGTGAAGATTTGGAAGGAGTTTTTTACAAGGTTCTCAGCACCATTTCCCCAGACCTCTTTATCCGGAATAGTCGTCCTGAGTTTCATTGAGAAGCCATATCACGGTATGTGCAGCCCTTGCGCTGACGAACTTCTTCTTCTTCCCTATTTTGGTAGAACTTGGTTAGTACAGGAACTGCGTTCACCTGTTGCGTCACAACGGGCCGCTATGCGTGCTCAAGTGAGCTTTTGATACCAAAGCTACCACTCCGACCATATCGCGGTATCATATAGTCAATGTTCCCGATGCTCTCAAATTTCCCAGGACACTCGAGTGACCACTATCTGATTCCCGCCATTGTGCAGTTGCCCAGAGATGCGGGTCGCGGTGCATCACTCTCAGTAGAGCTCTGTCTTTTGACAGCTGCGGCGATTTTAGAAAGCTTGTTTTTGGTTCAGGCCAGCGATTTTTTATTATGCGGCTTTCGGCTGTCCGTTGGGATTTTTGAGATCCTTTCCAGAACTCGCCTGTACCGTTTCTTAGATTATTTTATATGCTTCAATGCCGCGTCAACCTTTGCACTTCCAGGACCACTTTTGCAAGAACATCCGGCAACCTCAGTCCTGCCAAGGCTGACGTTTTTGGTTGATTGTTGTTTCTTTTCCTGAGAAGTTTAGGGTTCTTAGCCTGCGTTAGATGTAACCAAGTCCTTCAACACCTGTACGCTGATTTTTGCGGCCTCCAGAGTAGAGGAGTTTTTATTTTTCTGCTTCCTTATTATATTAATTTCTTAACCCATTTACGATCCCACGCGTTGTGTATAAGGGGATGATCCCGTGGATCCGCAGTATCCAGGTAAGGCTAGTTATCGCAGTATCGTGTTGTAGTTTTTATACGTAAGGCCGCTGACAAACGCTAACAAAACGGAATATGAAAAAATATTTCTTCGGCTACTTCCTCTCATAAGATTTCTAGCAAAAACTTGGAGAGTCAAATAAAATTGCCATGAAAAGTTTCTCAAAAAATCGGCCATTGGGAGTGGACTAAAACTGTAGAAGCTATGTCGTAATCCTGCCTTTGTAATAACCAATAATGTATGTGTGTAATGTCTTCATATTCAGTCTGAATAGCATCTCCTTTACTGCAGGAGTACCCGTTGCAATAATTTTTCTAAAAAATATCTCAGTACCATTGTGAGCGTAGTTGGTTACATTTCATAATTTATTTTCACGCTATATGAATGGGTATATGGATATGAAATCTTAGTCAAGTATAAACATTAATGTCACATAACACGCAGTGTCAAATTGGCTTGTCAAGCTTATGGCATCAACAAAATCATAAGATAGACAGCCAAAGCAAGATAGACATTTAAACAGACATACCAACAAGAGACAAGCAGAGTCAGAGGCGCAGACAGACAGATGGACGGACAGACTGGCAATCGAATATCATAAGTATAAAGTATAAAGATATTCAAGAGGCAATTAAGCAAAGTGCTCCCGCTGAGTTTGAAATTACAGCGTTGAACTCCCAAGTCTATTGGAAATTTATTTAACAACAAACCTGTTTATGCCATCAAATTATTTAAATGTTGTACCATGTTGTGCTGTGGGGAACAAGTAAGCAGCAGAGAAGAAAAATAAAGAGAAGAAGAGGTAATGAATTCCCCATCACGAGGAAAGTATAAAAAATTATAAACAATTTTTTTCTCCCCCCAATTTTATCTCTTTTTCATATCTTTTCATTTCGATCATGATCATGATTTACGGCCTGTGGTGGTTAGTTTGTGCCAGCGCCATAAGTAACATTAGAGGAGCCACACAGTTATGCCAGCACCACCAGCACCAACTGAAGTTGTACGGTTGGGCTAAATGTGAATGAAATAAAAAGAAAGAGCAGAGAAGAGAAGAGAGAGAAAAAAATGTACTTTTCATTGCTGATCAATGCCAGTGATATGCAAAAATTATATACGACGATATATTTTAGTTGTGGTGCCTCATCCTCAAATCTTATCTCAACTGATAATGTTGCTGCCGTAGCCTGTTTTCATAGTCTGTAGCCTAAGTGATGGGCTTTTTTGTTGGTTGGTTGGTGCTTTGTGTAGAACATTCATTTCAATATGCAGTCACGATCTTTTCTTCTCCTCTTTGCTTTTCGTTGTCTTTTCGTAAAATTAAGCTTTGCATGCCCAAAAAAAAAACAAAAAAAGAATAAGAAGAAGAACTGACCACATTAATCGACCTAAAAAGATAAGACATCTTCGTTGTCGTATTTTAACATGTTCATAAGTAATGGTAAGATTGTTATGCCATTGTGAATTGTGGCAGGTGAAAATTTTCTCATTTACATTGTGTCCGCTTGTATCATTTACACTTGTTGTTGTTGTTGTTATAGCATGACTGAATGTCAAATATTTCAAATAATTCACAGTTTATCAGACGATGCGAATTAATTTTTGACGTCAATTCTTTCATTCAACAGTGAATTGTGAAACATCTGCATCTCAGTAAAAAATGCTGTTGTTTTGAGATCAGATCTTGCTGATGGCATGATAATCTTAACACTTAGTATTTGGAACTTGTATGTTTAATAACAATGTATCATGGCTTGTACATGTGTATTGTATTTAACACTTCTTTCACATTGTAAATCTTAATCGAAAAAAAGCATGTGTTTTAAGCGGAAACATTAAATTACAGAATTAGGAAAACGTTCACTAACCGACAATTCATTCTGTAAAGGACATACACTGGTAAGTAAAACTTTAAAATCAAGTGGACGTATTACACTTCTTTACTTCTCTTTTAGTTATAAATATGAACGTACTGCAACATAATTCGGGTTCTGTGCCCCAATCTCCGCGGTCAGCTTGTGGTTTTGTAACCTTTCCGGTTCCACGGCAAAGAGCTGTGTGCTATTATTATAAACAGAGTTAGCAGACTTTAGTCTACAGTGCCCTGCATTTCAGTGCACACATTATGGGTGTTTGAACATTTGAAGATCTACGCATAAAGGCGAACGTGCCACTAAGTGAACTGTCCGGTTGTAGTCTGCAAATGTTTGACGTGTACCGACTTTATACAGTCGTTGTTGCTTTTATCCGGTCTTTCAATAAGCACTTCCTATTTTCAAAATTAAATATAACTACGTGTGAGTGACGTATCATCGAAATTGTTTGTTTGTTCGAAGGACCTTTTTTTCCTTTTTTATAGCTATGAGAGCTAAAGGCTGGCAATCTTCAAAAGACATTGGTAGCCCGGTCTACACAATGTGCACGATTCGCCGCAAGACTTACTCTCGGCTTGTTAAACGCATACGTACTAAACCCAACCTAGTTCGCATTAACTTCCATTAAGTCTACCCCCCACCTCCCCCCGGGACCACAAAAAAGTATTACATCAGGGAAGGTAAAGATTCAGCGAGTGTTTCTATCCATTTCTGCTATTCTTGCTCTCTCTATTATCTTCTGTTGTACTAGAACTTCCTTCTCGAGTAAATATACCGCGTTCCAGTTTTCGCATGATGTTAGTATCAGGTTAACCACGTTATAGGGAGTCACCTGGGATCCGATTGTCCTCTCCAGGAAATTTCGTCGGTATTCGTAGCGCAGGCAATTAAAGAATATATGCTCCACTGTTTCGCTTGTATTTAGACATGATGGACACACTTCCTCCACGTCATGCCCATACCGTTAAGAACTGTGTAAGGTACCTATTACATATCACATGTCATAAGTCACCTATCCGTGCCTCCTTCTAGTCCATTCTTCTATATTTTGTATTAATCTGTAGGTTCATCTTCTCTTTGCGGAAGAAGTCCACTCGTGCTGCCACCTATTCATTGTATCATCATTCACCTGGTCAGAGTGCACTAGCCCCGTTCTCGTACTTGTTAAACGTTTTCTCCTCTCTACCTCTTCTAACATTCGTAGCCTCATCATCCCCGCAATCACCAAGGCTGCATCCGTAGATACCGTGCGGAAGGCAGAAATTACTCGGAGGGCAAATCTCCTGTAGGCCCCATCAACTCCTATTCTATATGTCTTCTTATCCATGGGGCTGCATATAGAGCAATCGATCTAACTACTCTCATCAACAATTGGATCTTCTCCAGTCTCTAACCTCCCAAGTTAGGCATTAACCGCGCGAGTGCGCCCGTTGCCGCCGCACACTTCTTGAATGTGAGTCTGTTGTCAATAATAACTCCTAAGAACTTGTAGACTGCTTCGATGTTATCCTTTGTTCGCCGACAGTTATGGTGATATATTCCATTTTCTTCCTACTGCTTACCAATATGACATCCGCTTTAAGATCAGTAAGTTTCAGACATATACTCGCGATCCAGCTTCTAACTCTGCTGACTGCCACATTGCAAGTTCGTTCGTTAACTCACCACGAGGGCTATATCGTCCACAAATCCGAATATTTGTTTGAAGGACCTATTGATGCCACTATGTGCGGAATCGTTCACATGTCCATCACGGCTTCCTCTAGTATAATGCATGTCATAACTATGGCGCATAAATCAGGCTGAATTTGAACGATGGCACAGTTTATGTTGGATATAAAAACCGCACAAGAAAAAGTTAAACTGAAACTTATCATCTCACGGTAAGATGAATATACCCTCAAATCGTAGAGTATTCAATATGGAAGTGTAGCACTTAGCGCTTAGGTCTGGTAAAAGCACAAGTCGTTGGTGTCCAGATCATTCAATTCGGGCTAAAAAAAGTTGGTAATCATCGATCAATAGTGGCCATCGTTGTCAATGATGGCTTAGCCAACACCATCCTCAAAGAAATACTGACCTATGCAAAATCAACGTAAATTTATCAAACATGTGGATTTGTATCGTCCCAAATTCGACAATTTTGTTTCAATAATATTCGAGAGCTGATCCAAACCACGCTGCACGATTCGTCAAACTATGGCCTGCGAAAACCTTGTGAGTGACATGAAATCGACTGCCTTGAATTTTCCAGTGGATTCAAACCCAGCACTAACTGATCATGACAAGGGGCTTACCTCACACTGGGTAGGACAATGGGACATATGGGCCACCGAGTAAATTTTCCTGTGAACGGCAATCTACGTCATTTCCAATGTAATGGAAAGCATGAACATTTTTGAAATAACTGGAGTCCACACGTCTAATTAGCGACACGCAGTACGGTTTCTGTAGAACCCATTCTACTGATAACCTGTTGCCGTTGCTATTGGACAGATGGAACCAGTCTATCCAGCAATTTGGTGAGAGCAAGGTTGTGGCTCTAGATATTTCCAAAGCATCTAATGGCGTATGGCACACTGCACTTATATCAAAACTTACTTGTTTTTGGTAGTCACTTCTCTCGACTTATATTGAGCATTCTCAAGGGATCGCACTCTACGGGTTATCATAGACAGTAACTCATCCAACGAGTTCAAGTTAAACTCAGGGGTAGCGCAAGGTTCTGTTCTATCTCCAACTCTATTTTTTATTTTCATTAACGATCTTCTTTCTTTAACTCCTAATCTACTCTTCTGCAGACGACAACAATATTTGCCGTTCATATTATTTTAATGGTAGGCCATGACCTTTGCAGACAGCGGCGAAAAGGCTTAATATGAATGACACTGTCACATCCGACCTACAGTCAATCTCCGATTGATTGGATTGATGAATAGGATTGATTTTAATGCTCAAAACCGCAATGCTGCTTATTAACACACTAGCGCAGAAATAATAGTTATCTGTAGTTGAAGTCACCGTGTTCTAGAAAGTAGTGTGTTGGCTTATTAGACGTGAGGCCTCTGTTCAAAACCCCAGGTCAGGCATCTCCAACTAAACGAAATATGAAAAAATATTTCTTCGTCGACTTTCTCTCAGGAGATTTCTGGCAAAAATTCTAGGAGTAAATAAAATTACCATGAAAAGTGTCTCCAAAATCTGTCGTTCCGAGTCGAACTGTAAGTTCCCTCATGTATAAAAGTTAAAGCACACAGCATAAGTGTTGTGAGGAACTAGGTTGTAATCCCGACTAAAGTGTTGTAATGACCAATTACGTATGTAGCTATGGGTGCGTTAACTTGCACATTTTTCAAGTATCGAAATAACCATTCAAGTAACTCGGTGCCTTAAGATGGTGCAAGAAATGCTTCACTTCATCTGATCTCCTTACTATTTACACCACTTACATCCGACCAAGAATGAAATTCAATTGTCATGTAACTCAAAGTCTATTTTGAATCTTCTCTATGGCGTACAAAAGAGGGTGAAATTGCTCATTAATGACGGTAGAATATCCAACTCTATTGATTCATTGCAGCATCAGCGCAATTTGGCTTGTATTTCACTATTGCACCGCTACTACAACGGATTCTGCTGTAGCGACTTAAAGGGTTTAGTTCCAGAAAATCATGCATTCTTACATAGCAACTGTCTTTCTCGTAGGACGCATCCGTTTATGGGTGATTGGCCAATGAATCGCATTATAGATAGAATTTGTCCTTTTGCCATACTATACGTATGTGGAACTACCTACCTTCAACGGTCCTTTCTACCACTTATGATATAAAAAGATTAAGATCTAATATCCACAAATACTACTACCTATGTCCTCCTTCCCAAAACCCATTTTCCTAATTCAAACACAATGCACTACACAAGTAGGGGCTATACCCAGAGCGTTGGTCTTATAATAAAAGAAAGGAAAAAACCTGCCCTAAATATGAAAATTTATCACTATCGTTGAACACTTTAACAAAACATCAGCCTTATCACAAAACTGAGTTATTGATAACCCATTGCATCGATTAACATTTTATCTTCCCTCTTAGTAAACGAAAGCAGGACACAAACTAAAACTATTTAACTGTATTCAATGTAATTATTCTACTAGTGATTAGCATAACATGGCTAATACAATACCTAGTTCTGACATGATTCTATACAATAAACTTTAAAATGTTTCTCCATTCCATATTTTTATAATGAATATAATCAATGATAATTGCATAATTTACACTAAGCCTCGCTCTCTTTTATGTAATACCTTCTTATCTCATTTGTCCTCCTGCTGTATTGAATACGAAAGTAACTCCACATAGATTATAACAAATTGCATTCAAGATAAACTGCATCTCTATTGTCAATGCAAATATAATCCATTTAATAATATTTTCTGTAGGTCATTAATAACATAAAAAACAACAAAAACAACAATAACAAAAACTATGCGAAAAAAGAGAACCAAGCAACAACATACTCTGGCCATTTTTCAATAATACCACATAATGATATATGGGCTCTTAAAATTTACAACAAATCTATTAAAACAAAACTCTCCAACTGCTCTATGCCATGCCAACAAAAGTTCGAACGTGTGCATGCAGTCAGAGTACAATGTATAATAATAATATGAATATATCGAGGCGAAACAAAAAAACAATATACATTGCTTAAGTCATAAACAGTTGGTGTTAAGTGGTTAGTATGAAAATGAAAGTAGAATTGGAATATTGTTACGTTTTTACCTTTTAAAAATCTTTAAAATATGAGTTCGTAGGTTGCAAATAAAAGTAAATTTGAAAGTAGCACAATTCTGTGTGCCACTGGTCACAACTTGATGTAAACAACAACAATTGCTTTGTCACACACACTTTGTGTAAACAATAACTATCATTAAGCAATTATTTATCAGACCTTAATAGCGGAGATATTCAAATAACGATTACTATATTATCACGCAGCGCTACTTCACACAAGACTGACTGAACTGTTACTCCCTCATTGCCAGCTTTGCATTGCCTCTTATATGCCTACGTAAACAGTCTTCAGTCGGCTTCTCAAGATCTCTGTAAATGTAAACATCGTTGTCTCATTGTTGTTTGTGTATTTTGTTTACATTGTTTGTTGTTGCATTTTTTTTTGTTTAATTGTATATCATGTAAACAAGTTCATTGCTTTCGTTTATCATTTAAATGTTAAAGGATGTAACACCATTTCCATTTTCGTAACAATATATATGGAATTCAGGAAAAATGGGGTGAATTTGGATTACCTTAAATTATATAAAGATTTTGCAGGGACTATGGGGTCTTCCATGAAGCGCTTCTTATCTTTAAATTTAAATAAAACAAGGCGTGTGTAGGATATCATCGAAAATATTGATGCCATTATGTGTGGAGTACTATAACGTCCACCACGGTTTCTCTGGATGAAATATCCAATTTTACATGGCTCTGTTGCATAAATCATGCGGAATTTGACTGGAGACATGGTTTACGTTGGCCTTGAATGGTTTGTGGCGTATTCAATTTATGGAAAACTCACAAGAAAAATTTTAACAGGATCCCATAGCATGATTTTAGAAGCAACTTCATATTACCTCCACTTCAGATAACTATGCCCCTATGGTCTACTTGGTAGTGTTTAGAAATTCAATTGCCGAGGCCGTGGGTTCGATTCCTACCAGTGACTTTGGGTGTTTGATTGTTTGTATGCTATTATATGTGGCCACCAACAACAGAAAAAAGAATTATTAAAAGATGACGAAGGTATATACAAATAAATATTGTCGCACACTATCCCTCTTTCCTTTCTCATATAAACTATCTTTCCTGAATCTATTCCACAACGCACTGTATGAATAGAAGTCATCTTCTAAATACTTACTTACTTACTTACCTAATTGGCGCAGCCGCTCATACAGCACACTGTTGGATCGGATGCGGAAATCATCGCCAACTCGCACTACACCGAAGATCTTAAGTAGGACTTTTCTCTAGAATACTCTCAAGGCTACTGAATCAGTGCTTAAAAGTGTCCGTGCTTCTGCCTTATAAAGAATCAGGGGTAGGATGAGCGTCTTGTAGAGTATTAGTTTTGTCGTACGAGAGAGGTCTCAGCTACTCAATTGACTATTGAGACCATAGTAGCACACATTGGCAAGGGTGATACAGCGCTTGATCTTCAGACTGAAATAATTTTAGATGGTCACGGCTGAGCCAAGATAAATAAGTTCCTTGACTATATCAAAAGTATAGTTATCGACCGTATTCTGAGATCCAATACGCCGCATGTCCCTACTTGCCGATACATCGTTTTGCACTCATTTACTGCCAGCCGCATCTTAGTAGAAACCCGTTCAATAACACTAAAGCTCTTAACTGTTGGTCTCAAAAACGGGACCTTTGGTAAATTGTTTCTTAGGAGGAATGTCAGTTTGGCCTAAGCCAGACAAGAAATTCATACATAACAAGCTACAACTTCCTGTTAGTTAATTCCGTCCAACAGTTAAGATAGCCCAGCGCATCTAGCTAGAGCCAGATAAACGATAAAATCTCATAGAAGTACGCTCATCTTTGCTGCCAGAGTCATTACTGGGCATTATATTATAGACACCGATGCAAGATGGGTTGCAGGAAAAAGGTATAAGTAGAAATTATTTTTTACCTTTACTATCCATCGTTATATCACACATATGTACATAAATACACAATTGATCAACCCTTCAGGCAGGACCTATGTTTTCACACCACCTATGTTATGTGTGTTAATTATTATACATGAGTGGCGTGACCCACAGTTTAAGGTCGACTCCGAATTACAGATTTTTGAGAAACTTTTCATGACAATTTTTATTAATTCGCAGAGCTTTTGCTAGAAATCTGGTGAGAGGAAGTCGCCAAAGAATTATTTTTTAATTTTTCGTTTTGCTGGAGATGTCTGACCTTAGGTTTGACCGGCGATATCACGTCTAGTAAGCCAACTCACTACTAGACTACAGGGACTTCTTCGTTATACAACACACGAGGTTGACTTCTGTAGAAGTTGTAAGCACGCAGTTTGATAGGAAATTATTCTTAACCTACTTAGTGAATTGTTATATCTTTTTAAGCACTGACAGTGCTCCGATGATGTAGGATTAGAGGAAAAGCTTTTTTGCGGACTTATATTGGCACATATCTAACTACATATCTGCATATCTAACTACACATAAATCACTTCAAGCTTTTTAAAATATATAATAAAAATTATAACTTCTGATTAGCTAACCACGGCTGTCCACATTCAAATGTGCATAATTTAAAACACACAAGAAGTACAGCAGAGCAGTGCAGTGCAGAGTATTGCAGTGCAGTGCACATTGACTCGTACTTATAGTCTCCGTATAAAAATTGGAAAACATAATAAATTATCACACAAATGACTATAATGTTGTTATAGACATAAATATTGTAAAATTTATAGTTAAATATTATTTATGAATTTGCTAAGCCATTATTTATTGTTACGTACGTATGGATATAAATTTTTTGGTGCATGTGTATGTTAAGTATTAAATTCATATACAAATACATTTGCATTCATACATATCCACATGCATACGTTCACGAACAATTTTATTTGCTTAACTTGTATAGAATATATGCGGAAAGAGAGAGTGAATACATACATGGGAGAGAATTGAATGGGAATAGTTTATTATCCTTTTGTAGGCAAATAACAAATTGCATTCACCATAAGAGTAATAACAGCATAAAATAAACGAACATTATGTGAGTAAATTGGTCTGGCCAACAAAAACTTTGGCCATAACACAGTGTTAACAATAGACAAAAATACTGGCATAATAATTATTATTTATTATAAGCGATTGCCTACATTAAGGGCAATTACAATGACATGCATTTGAATTGTTAATGGAATATTGAAACCAAAATCTACTAAGGGCGAGTAGCTGTTGTTAGGTTGTGATTATTTGTACCTTTTCTTGTATTAATGCTTTAAAAATTTATTTGTCACAAATCACGTTGCACAACATTTCGCTTCACTGCATAATTCTAACAAATTTTCCTCATTTTTTATACAATAATACCACTCTTCTTATTTAGTTACCTACTTAATTGGTCATTACAACCCTTTAGGCTGGATTACGACCTAGCCTGGCCCGCCACCTATGTTGTGTGTGTTATTATGTGTTATTATTTATGAGTCGCGGGACAGTTTAAAGTCGACGTCCATTTTACCAATTGAACGACTATTTATTTTCCTGTCAACGGCAAGCACTAAAGTTCGAAGATTACTAATTTCTTTTAGTCTGCATTGGATGATATGGACACCAACGACTACTGGTATCTACAGAACAACGCTGTATGTACACAGCTCATGATACTTTAGATATGCAGTATAAGCGATTTTTTTTTCTTGAGGCTAACACTTTGGAATACAAGTAGTTTATAGGAGAAAGAAAAGAGGAGGTAGAGTGCCACAATATATTTCATTAATGCACAGCTGTATACCTTGTGTCTTTTTTTTAATTCTCGCTATCTTTTTTCGATTGTGAGTAATCATATGTAATGTCATACAAACACTCAGAGTCTCTGGTGGTAATCGAACCCATGTCCTCGGCAATTGTTCTGCATACTAGCAATTATACCATCGGGGCATAGTAATCTCAAGTGGAAGTGATGTGAAATTGCCAATGAGATCATTCGATTTGATCCTGATATACCCTTTCTTGTGCGGTTTTTTTAATTCGAATATGCCATGAACCGATCAAGGCCAACATTACCTAAATCATCAATCAAATTCATACATACATAACATACATACATAATTGGTCATTACAACTCCTCAGTCAGGATTACGACCTAGTTTCTCACACCACTTATGTTGTGTGTGTTAATTTTATACATGATTGGCGGGACCTACAGTTTAAAGTCGACTCCAACAACAGATTTTTGAGAAACTTTTGTTGGCAATTTTATTTACTCTCAGAGTTTTTGCCAGAAATCTGCTGAGAGGATGTCGACGAAGAAATATTTTTTTCATATTTCGTTTAGTTGGAGATGCATGACCTGGGGTTTGAACCAGTATTGAAAAATTCAGTACTTTAGTTTTTTTCAGTACAAAAGTATCACGGTACTCCCGTTACACACTTAGTACTTTTTGTAATACTAAAAAAGTATTATCGTTTATCGTTCATTCGAGAACGAAAACGAAAAGCAATGAGAAAGCTTTAATTTGCTCTTAATATGCTATAATAAATGTATATTCCGTTACGTTCCTTAGACATTTGACTAAACGGTGCTTTTACGTTCTATTTCGTTCCGAATCAGTCTTTATATAACCTTAGTTTCTTTATACCATTTCCATTTTTATTTCTATTCCATTCCGTGCCTGTTAAGTATAAATAAATATTTTTGCAAAAGTATCATTTGACGCAAAAAAGTACTCTTTCAGTTATCATTCAGTAACATTTAAAAATTTTAATTTTGCAGCAATGGTTTGAAAGGTGGCAGAAGCTGAGTTATTTTGTCTATAATAGGCAGCCATTGATAGCAGACTTACGCGTAATGAGGAGGAAAAAATCCATGAATTAAACTGTGAATTACTGCATCAGCTACTCGTTCTCCCGATTTAGGCCCTGATGATTGTTACTTATTTTCAAACCTAGTGATACTCTTAGCAAGTAATCATCTCTTAAACACAACTATTTGTTGTCCTTCTATAATAATGTGACGCTTTTTCCCTAAAGGTTGTGAGAAAGCTTAACAGGTTACACCAGTACATACAGTGAGCGTCAAAAGTAAATGTACATAAAAAATTAGTAAATTACCGTTTTTTTTTTAATGGTTTCATTGCCAATTTTTAAAATTGAAACAAAAGAAAAAAAATACAAAAAATTTCAAAATATTGCCAAATTTTTTTGGCGAGCACTCTCCTCAAGTGCTAGAGTTTGGTGATTGTTAGAGTTTTATCCATAGTGTAGAGTTTCTTTTGACGCTCACTGTATACTTAAAATTAGTAAAACCTAGTTCAATATAATTAAGGCAGCATAGTTATTAAATCGCTCTTCTTTTAAAAATTTAGTTGCAGACAAATCTTTTATTCAAAGACTTTTCTATACATCATGATCAGTGAAACAAACTGATCCCGAAGCTATGCTGACAGTCTTTTACTATCACATCCATTATAATACTGGAAGTTATTTTAGAAATTTAAATTCAAAGAAAAATTAGTTTCAATTGACTAGTGTGGTAGGTAGGTTGATAAGCATACTGCAACAATAGAAGATGGTAGTAGAGTTTATTCATGTATTTGTATGTATGTATGTATGTATATATGTATGCATTTCTAATGTAGTAGTAGTATAAACTTACAACAATATGCAAATATGCCACATTAATAAACTGTGTAGATCTGTTGGCCTGGTAAAATATAGTCTGCTGTTGTCGTCTTTATACTCAAACTGCATCGTACATCTAACTCAACTCAGCAACGGCACAGCAACAAGATTCATTGTTGAAATATTATTATGTATACCAACTCTGGCCTCGTATGTTATACCAGCAACAATACGTATGAACCAACCAACATGCGTTAAATACTACAAACATGGCAATGAGAAATCTTTCCAATTTCCTTGTCCCCTTCTATAGGAAAAACGTGAGGTCATAAACAATTTAGCTAAAACAGGCATTGCCTAACAACCAACAGCAGCAGCAACAACAACAACAGCAACAGCAACATAAAAATGGCTACTGAAATGTTGAATTATTGTCGACAATATATACCATAAGTAGGAATCCATGCAATACGTGTTTATCTATGTATGTATGTACGGTAAGTAAATCGGTATGGGTATCGGTATGGGTATGGGTATCTGAATAAATTTGTGTATGTTTCCAAGTGTGTCAATGTATTGGTTTATAAACAATGTTTGTATTTTCATAAAATATAGTTTTAGCAACAAACTGACGATAAATCTATTTAGAAAATACATACGAAATTTATGCATGTGAATATTTTCATTTTCTCTTCTATTTTATACCATAACATAGGGTGGGCCACCTATCGGTTTAAATTTGCATCATGGGTCATTCTATTCTGTCACAAAATTCAGTGTATTATCTCCACTGAACGTAATGAATCGATTTACAATTGAAACGTTTGGGATTTATTGGAAATTTAATTCCACAGTAGTGTCGCGTGGTCTAGTAGGTAGTGTGTTGCCTTATTAGACGTAAAAGCCAGCGTTCGAGCCCCAGGCCAGACATCAAAACAAAATACAAAAAAAAGTATTTCTTCGGCGACTTCCTCTCAGCAGATTTCTGGCAATAAAACTCTGCGAGTAAATAAAATTGCCATGAAAAAGTTTCTCAAAAATCTGTCGTTCGGAGTCGACTTTAAACTGTAGGTCCCACCATTCATGTATAAAATTAACACACACAACATAAGTAGCTTGAGAAACTAGGACGTTGTACGATGGGTCAATTCGACCAACGGGTACTGTACTTGTCTTAATTGACAAATACACGTCCTCTAACCTAACCTAACATAACCTATGTCATTATATTATGTCACAAAATTCAGTAGGTTATCTCCACTAAAGGTAATTAAACGATGTAACGATTGAGCAAGGTTGGGATTTATTGGAAATTTATTTCCAAAACAAAGACAATTGGTCGGCAATTGCACGAAGATGTTGTACAAAATTTGGTCGCAGAGAAGGACCAACAGCGCCGGGTATATGTAAGTTTATTGCTAAAGTTCGTGAAACTGGTTTCATTGTTGATGCAACCAAGCGTGAGCGTGCTCGTAGAGTGCGTACAGCCGAAAACATCGAAGCTGTGTCTGAGAGTGTGCATGGGAATGCATCAACATCAACTGCTCATCGTTCTCAAGAAATGAACATATCCCGCATCAGTTTACTTCGAATTTTGCCAACAGATCTCGGTAAGAAGAGTTGCAAAATTCAGTTGGTTCAAGAGTTGAAGTCGCATGACCATCCGCTTCGTTTTTACTTTGCTAGATGGGCCAACGAGAAACGGCATGATCATGTCGATTTTACCAAAAAAAATCATCTTTTCAAATGAAGCTCATTTTCATTTCGGTGGGTACGTTAATAAGCAAAATTGCCGTATTTTAGTGCTTAGAAAACTCACACGTGGTCTTACAGAACACAATGTACACATTACAAGTGACTGTTTGGTGCGGCTTGTAAAGCGGAGGCATCATAGGCCCATATTTCTTTGAAAATGAGGACGGTACAACCATTATAGTCAATGGAGGCACCCATCACACCATGATAACCGATTTTTTTTTTTGTAACCCCTGATGTAAACGATGTTTGCTTTCAACAGGATGGTGCAACTTTCCATACGGCTCATCATGCCACAATCGCTTTATTGCATCAAACGTTTGATGGCCGTTTAATTTGGCGAAATGGTGATGTCAATTGGCCGCCAAGAAGCTGTGATTTGACACCGTTGTACTACTTTCTGTGAGGCGCCGTTAAAGAAAAGAGTTATGCCGACAACCCAAAGACAATTGAGCATTTCAAGGCCAACATTCGTGATGCCATTGTCGAGATACGATCTTATACACACGAAAAATATGCACGAAAATTATTCCAATTGAATGAAGTACTGTGAGGCCAGCCGCCGCAGCCGTATGAATGGGATAATATTCCGTTTCTAATCGAAACAATTGTACTTCACAACAAACAAAAAAATAAATTTGGCCAAATTGCAAACCGTTTTTAAATTTAAACTTTTAAATGTCTTACCCTATATATCGCATGTTTAATAATATTACCAACGACAACAACAGTAACATTTAATATTTATGTGTGAGTAATATATTCCTTTTTGTTGTGTGTATATGTATGTGTATTTATTGTATTCATAAATATTATTTTAAGGCCTCATATGGTCTTCAGGCATAAATAAACGGTTTAAAAATTATAATAAAAACAACACAACACAACAAAACAAAACAGTTTGAAAAAATAACAACACAATGTCAAACCACAATCAGAGTGGGAACAGCATCTATGGACACATTTTGAACACACATTTCGGAAATTTCGGCAGTTTGGCTGAAATATGAAATGCAAATTGAGGAAGTCATGGGTATCCACAGAAAAGATAGAACCGACAGCGATAGTATATTTTAAAATTTGTTTTCCCTGGGATCACTAGACAAGAGGTCCTAGCTTTGGCTTTTAACAAGGCCCGCAGGATGCTGCTCGATATCAACAATGCCAATTCCCTGCCATGCACCTGCTATACACTTAGATGTTTCATTCTAGGATGCATTAAAACATCACAGGTTCCAAGAATATTATCCAATAATTCATTCTCATTGCACAATTTACATGTTGGGCATGAGACAACCCCAATTCTAAACAATCTACCGTGCCCTGTCAAACAACTATTACCAACCTTAGGTTATTCCTGGATAGTCTGATGCATGATCTCTCAGATATCCTTTTATTGTAGTTTTCAAAAAAAAGTTTCAATTGCCTCAAATCCACTTGGCTTGAGAAGAGTCCTTGATTCTTTAAATTTTTCCTTTCGTTGTGCACCTTTCAAACATGCAATCCACAGAAGGGTGCTAGCACCATCAACGGTGTGAAGGTTCTCCTCCTCACAAGCTTCTTTGTTTGCTCGTTGTCGCGAATACTCGCATTACGTGGGACCAAACCCCTGGCTGATTCAGTTTCTTCTTTCGCCATAGTGTCTTCGATTTAATCTCATAGAAGCTATGTACTACATGATTGTCAGTTTACACAGATTTCCGCTTGAAAGATTTCTGCCAGTTTTTCATGAGCTTGAAATGTTTCATTTCAAGATCTTTCTTGACCCATCTGTATACCACAATATAGTCTCCCTTTTAAGAGACTACGCCCTTCATTTTGATACTTCGTCATTTGTATTCAGTATTATGAGTAGCGGACTTAAAGGAGTGCAGTTCACTGGTAAGTTTACTCAGTGGCCCAATATAAGATAAGCCCCCTTGCCATGATTCGTTAGTGATGGGTTTGAAACACCCCGACCGAACGTGTGTTTTGAAGTGCACGGAACTCCCATAAAAGATGTTGTACCGATTCCGTTTCTTCCACATCATGGCTGCCTTTGTAGTAATGTCAGCGGGGCAGACCGAGCTTGTCAATAAAACCGCCAATAGTACAGTATCCCTCAAGTAGTTCCTTGTTTTTCCTGCTGTCCATTGCTGGACACATTAGTTTTGAAATTCTGCACCCAGGTATGTTCGACCACTTACGGTTTGTTGAATTCCATGCTGCTTTTTCCAATTTGAAGAAGTATTCCTGTAGAGGCACGTATACATATATGCTCTATCATTTCTTTCTTAGACTTCCCTGATTCCTTTCGTGTTAGTTCGTCCGCCATTTCGTTTCCTTCTACTCTATTGTGGCTTGGAACCTAGTAGAGGCAACTCCTGACGCTCTTCGATTTGCGAGATGGGATCCCAGCGCTTAGATTGCTGCTTTATTGTCCACACATATAATCACGTTCGAAGGAGATTAGATCCTGGTTTCAATAATATGTGCAGCTTGTTCGATACTAAAAATCTGGTTATGTGCCAGCTTATGGGAATAGTCTGCAATTCCACATTCTATTATCTAGCCATTAGTGAAGGTTATTATATCAACGTCAACAATTGATTGATGCTTGACTGTTCACACATATGATTAAGTTCAAAGGAGGTATGTAAGGTTAGAGGACGTGTACTTGACAATTAAGACAAGTACAGTACCCGGAGGTCGAATTAACCCATTATACAAGGAGGTATGTTGCTGGTTTCAATTATGCGTACAGCTTGTTCAATAGAAAAATTCTCCGTCTGAAATACGCTGGCCTGGTTGAGTAATCTGTATGACTAATTCAGTGTCAGCTTATAGAAATAGACCTCAGTTGCACATAACAGTTTTGAGCCATACGGGAAGATCGTTATATCACCGTCACCGATGACAGCTTCTGTTCGTTCGAAAACAGTCTTCGGTGATTTGGCTGATCAAAACGACTTCTTGTATTTTTTATTTTATTTTTTTACTAGCTGTACCCTGCGCGGGTTGCTGCGCCATCAACTAAAATAAATTTGAAGGAAAGACATTACACAAATGTCCAATTAATTTTGAATCATTTTATTGATTTTGTTTCCCGTTGTCCTCATGATTCAGATGAACGCGCCTAAGTAGTACGCATTCGATCAGTTTCTAATTTCACTTCTCGTTGTTCAAGTGGTTCAAGCGAACGGATCTCAGCGGCATATATTCGAAGATTTTCCAGTCGTAATGCTCTTTTCTTCCGTGCTTGAGGCATAGGTCGACCAATTGCTTGTCATTCATTTTGAATAATTTTCAGTGACGCCATCCATCGGAAATTAATCGCACCAACCTCCGTCGACTCATGCGCAACAACTTTGTTAAAGATCACAACATAATCAAATGCACAGTTTACGATTTTATAAGGTACATACAAACAAACATTCATTTTTATATGGATATGTGGGCGTGGCATCTCGGCTACTTGAAATTTTAAAATAAAAAGTAGCCTATAGTTCCTTCCAGACATACAGGAAGGTACTGTTAAAATTTCGGTTAGAAAATCGGTCCAGCCGTTTAGACGTCTATAGACTTCAAACAAACCCACAAACAAATAAACACACACTCATTTTTATATATAAGATTACAATGTCTGAATTGAAGTCGTGAAGCAGATTTTGGGTTTGTTCTGAATGAAAGTGAATATTTTTTGTAGAGAATTGTTTATGCACCAAAAATTTGTCTATCGCCGTTCGTTAAGTCTTGTATAAAATTTATTTTAAAATGCCTTGACTATTACCATAAAATACTTGAATTAATTTGAAAATATTTTAAATATAAATGACACACGATTTAAGCAACAAATTTATGAGATCCTCTAAGAAAAAACTGCAACAAATTCATGACTGCAAATAAAAATCTTTAAATATTTCATAACAAAAAACAAGAGAAAAAAACGTCAACTAATTAAGCCATCAATTGGGAGAAGAAATACATGATCAGCGCAATACTAAATCATTTAAAACAATACGGCTATAATTTATATAATTTTGTAAGTTTAAAAAACAAAATTTGACAAGCGAAACTAATTTCTAATAACAAATCGTGACTACTTTTTATCATAACATAAATATCTCATTATGAGTAATAATTTCCGAAAAACAATTGACTTGTAATGCATTTTGGCCAAACAAAATTGGCAATAAATTGTAAGTATAACAAATGCTTTCAAGATTTTAAATCACAACGACCAACATTATTTGCTGTTTTACGGGTCGGTCCATTGTTAAATTAGCAAATCTTATACGAGTTCTTGTTTTCTTTTCTTTCATTGAAAAGAAAAATACAATAAAATATCACAACACAATTTCAATTGTTGTTGTTATTGTTAAATAAATGTTATGTTTAAAATAATAAAATATTATTAATAAATTTGTTGATAACCTTATGACCACAAATTATTGCAAATATTTCTTTTTTTCCTTTTCTTGTCTTGGCTAATAGACCACTTTGAACATTCATTTCATTGCCCATTGTAAAGTGTTAGTGGCTGCATGCAACTCTTTCTCGCTAGTTTTGTGTTGTGTATGCACTTACAGTAAGTGAGGCCAAGAAGTGTTTGAAGTTGGTTTTGCTTAACTCCACTTGGCATAAAATGTTAAGTGTCAATAAATACATTGTATTTTGGCCTGACTTTCCTCGATTTTCGTTGTTGGCATCATATTCAAACAGTTTTTGGGGGCCTAAAGAGGAAATAAAGTTTGAAATGATTGTTAAAGTTTAACAATGAATTGTTATACAAGCAAACTTTATTTTTTTATTTTTATTTGCCTACACCCACTAGAAGTATTTGAGATCTTAATTATGTATTTAGAAAAAAAGGGTTACCATGTTGCAAATAAGATAAGGTTAGTACCATAGACAAAGAGATAGATACAAAGTCCCTTTATTGGCTACCCCTAGTATCAGCGTAGTAGCTCTCGCTCTGTTCACTAGGATTTAATATCTTGGAATCATATTGGATAGTAAACTAAACTGAAATATAAATACTTTATCTAAATTCTAGAACGACTAAGGCGAACTGTTCTTTAATACTGAGAAACAGCTCCACACTGCCATTAATCCAATAACAAGTCTACTGGCCATACGACTTTGTAATCAAAATAACTATATTCTATGGGTCGCAGTTTGTTGGATGTCTTTAAAGAAAAGAAATAATCAAACCTGGTTTGGTTCGATAACCACGAAAAGTAGATACCAAATTGGTCATTACAACCCCAGGATTATCAGGATTATGACCTAGCTCCTCACACCACTTATGTTGTATGCTTTAATTTTATCATTAAGTGGTGGGACCTACATATTGAAGTCGACTACAAACGATATGTTTTTGAGAAACTTTTAAGGCAACTTTATTTGCTCTCTTTGCCAAAAATTTGCTGAGACGCAGCCGCTAAAAATTAATATTCTTTTATATTTCGTTTTGTTAAAGATGTTTGATGTAGCCAACAAGCTACCTATTAGTTTGAGGTGGATACTTAAGACACTGTTTATATTCTTAACTGGCCGCCAGTTGTATTGCTACCTAGACAAAACCAAACTAAACGAAAATAAGCCAACAAGGCAAACAGACAGCAACAAAATACACATATCGTACGGTACAAAAAATTATGCAAAGAAATGCGTACGCAAATTTACGAGAAAGGAACAAAACAAAGCTCAAGAATCCAATAACAAGAAAACAATAAACTAAACGAAAATAAGCAAAAAAGATAAACAGACAATAACAAAATACACACATCGTACGGTACAGAAAATTACGCAAACGCATATGTACGCAAATTTTCAAGAAGGGAACAAAACAAAGATTAAAAATCCAGCAAAACGAATTTAATAGAAAATCCTGAAGTTAACCGACATACAAATAAATGAGTGTAATAGATGGAGCGAACTACGGTGTTGCCAATCAGTCATGCATAGTGAATTAGTGATAAGGGGTGAGTCTATGATTAATAACTGAGAGTTGTAATAAAATGTTAAGGACAGTGATATTGAACACCGAAAACTTAGTTATTTGTTAATAAGGATCGTGAATGAAATTGATAGCATAGTGTTGGCAGTTGAAGTGTATTGGAATTTGAATAAATAAAGAACTGAACTTAAGAACGATCAGAAGAAATTTTTTTAATAACAGTTCACACATACGTACATAATTATTCATTACATGTCAGGATCAACACATGAGTGGCGGGACTTACAGTTTAAAGCCGATTCCGCAGGACAGATGTTTGAGAAATATTTTCATGGCAATTTTATTTGCACCCAGATTTTTTGCCAGAAATCTGGCTGTTAGAACAGGCTACTCTGAATGCACATCTGAAATAATGAAGAACTGAAAACCTTAAACAAAGAATTCCCAATGTCCCAAGATTTAGGGCAAGAACAGAATTAGCTGAAGGCGATTTGGATAGAATTCATATTTTTTAAAACCTATTGGATGCGTAAGATGCCAATCCGTATTTGCAATTGTATAATGCAAAAAGGCGATAATAATTTACGTGTTTTAGGGCGATTGCCAATTCAAGCGAATCCTGGAATCATTATTGCTCGCATGATCATTCGTTTAGTATTAGAATATCTGGTTATCTCATTAAAAGATGTCGTCTCGTTAGAGGCATTTGGATGGGAATATCTCTTCCGAGTAATTTGGTAGTAATTTAGCCTACAAGCAGTTCTATAACTTAACTTTCCTTTCATCTAACCATGTTGTTTGTGTTAATTTTATTCATAAGTGACAGGACTTTCAGTTTAGTGTCGACTCCGTAGGTGAGCTTTGAAAAACTTTTCATGGCAATTTTCTCGGAGTTGTTGCCAGAACAGCAGTCTTCAGAGGAAATTGCCAAAAGATATATTTTTCATTTTTTTATATTGTTCAAGATATCTGCGTTGAGGTTTCAGCTCACGATAGAAAAACTAAAATATTAATTACTTACCTACGGAGATTTCAGACATTGTATACACATATGTACATACATAATTGGTCAATAGAACCTTTCAATCAGGGTTACGAGCTTCTCGCACCACTTATGTTGTGTGTGTTAGTTTTATATATGAGTGTCGGTACCCATAGCTTAAAGTCGAATCCGAACGACAGATGTTTGAGAAATTTTTTCAAGGTAATTTCTATTTTCTCTCAGAGTTTTTGCCAGAAATCTGCTGACAGAGGAAGTGGCCAAAGAAATATTTTTTCATATTTCGTTTTGTTGGTCTATCCTGGGGTTTGAACCGTGGCCTTTACGCCTAATAACACAGCCCTGCATGGGTTTTTCAAATAAGATGGCACTAGGTGTTTCCAAAGGCATTTTGCGAGCTGAACACGAATCTGGGTTCAAAAACTTTCCATCACGTCAGGTTTTCGAAGAAAAACCTGAAAATAGCGTTTTTGGCCATTTTTAAAAAATTGTAGAGCTATGTAAACACTGACATGCTAGAACCATCGCTATTGTCAGAAATTGACAATTTAATAAGATTTAAAAAATTCAAAATGGCGGATGCAATATGGCGGTCAAGTAAATCTGATTAATTTTTATAAACCTCGATCGCTATATTGGATTGGATTGACAATTTAATAAGATTTAAAAAATTCAAAATGGCGGATGCAATATGGCGGTCAAGTAAATATGATTAATTTTTATGAACCTCGACCGCCATATTAGATCCGCCATTTTGAATTTTTTAATCTGAATGAAGATCTGTAATCAGCGACCCCAAAATCCCCTGAGTAACAATTTTCAAGTGAATCTGATTAATTTTTAAGGACCTCCGTAATGTGTTTCTTTTTCTCTTGCACCCCTTGACATAAACCCACCCCCTACTTTAAGGGTGCATGCAAACAATTTGAATTTGGGCTCATTTTAAAGAGCAAAGATCAATTGTCAATCTCTGACAATAGCGATGGTTCCAGCACGTCAGTGTTTAGCTCTACAATTTTTCAAAAATGGCCAAAAAAGTAATTTTTAGGCGTTTCAAGCCCCTTTTTCTCGCAAACCTGACGTGATGGAAAGTTTTTGAACGCAGATTCGTGTTCATGCCTTCGGAAACACCTGGAGCCATCTTATTTGCACAAAAAAGTCGAAATTTGCAGGGCTGTGTAATCCAACACTTTACCTACTAGACTACGGCGACTTCCTTAACACTTTACATAAAATCATTTTTTAAAATATCCGCATTGGCAACCCTTGAAATTAACCCAACCTTAATATTGTAGCACTTAGTGCCTCAAAAAATTCAGTTTCTATTCTGTTATACTTCCCAAAGCATTAACTCTCTTACCTCTGTGTACTTCATAATCAAAAAGACTGAAATTTGTATTTTATTTTTATATTCTGACTTCATCTATGGCTGCCACTGATATTTAGAAAATGTTTCTTTTAAACCAACCAAACGCTGTGCTGTTACATGCAATTATTAATTGATGGTTGTCATAAATTTATTTTTAGCCAAAAATCGCGCACGATATCAAAATGCAGTATTTTATTGTGATTTTTATTTCACATTTTTTCTTTTTTATTTTTGCAATTCATTGTGTATGAGGCAGATCAGAAGGTTATATAAGCAACAGCTACAGAAGACAAAGAGAAGAAAAAAAAATTCCAAATTGAGATATCTCCCTCATAGTTTATTTAATATTTTGTTGTCTGGGCTGTTAATCTAAATGATTGTTCGTCTGTACTCTGCGTCCTCTGGCTGCCTTGTTGCCTTGCCAGCCTGCCACAGTGTCTGTTTGCTGTCTATATATTGTCTCTAAAAAGTAGTTTTCGGGCGAAATAAGTTGTAAAATCAAGCAAACAATAGCCAAGAGATTATAAAATCCGTCTGTTCACTTTAAACACATTTTGTGCATTTTTTTTTGTCGGGATACACCTATTTTTAGTGAGATGTTAAACATTTTTACAAGGAAACGTGCGCGCCTGCGCACCGTACCACCACAAAATACTCATAATTTTATACGCTGTGTTGTTACTAAACAGTAAAGTATTACGAACGAAACAAAAAAAAATTAAAAAGAAAAATCAAAAACTGAAGCCCAAAAAATGTAAGAAAAACGTTTTTAAGAGCAACAACAATGCCTTGCATTGAAATGCATGGCTGGCTGGCTGGCTGTCAGGTCTCTTGTTTTTGATATTTTTAAGCGTCGCAGTAACAATTTGTGGGTTTGCTTGTGGGTAATGCCCCCTTAAGTTAAGAGTGTTGTTGTTCAAATTTAAGAAGAGGCGTCGACCGACACGATTTGCTATCAGATAAGCTGTTATATTATTGTAATGAAGGGCTTAAAGCAAAATATGGCATTTTAAGCTTAAATGAAACAAAAGGAACAACAAAAGCAACAAAATTTTATAAACAATGCCCAGCTGAAATACTGAAATAACAGATGCCAGCCAAATTGTAAGACTGATGTCAAATTTAAATCATGTTAAACAGCCAGCAAAGGGGGGAGGTGTACCGTGATATAAAAGCTAAAAAATCTAGTTAAGAAACATATTTTGCTGTATCGATTTAAGCTCAACTTAACCAAAAATTTAGCCTTAACCTATATACTAAACTTTTTTTATCACATTTCTCACCAATTGCTAACATCAAGGAGAGATTTGATTGCCACCAAAATTTTAGATGATATCGTCTTACTGTTCGCGTTATAAAGGATTAAAACAAAGGATAATTAGAAATAATTTTGAGACACAAATTTAGCATCAGGGAAAATCTTTTAAATCTAAGAAGGCCTAGGTGACATACGATGACCTAGTATTCTTGCGTAAGTACTGCTTTGATCATCCCAACTACTATGTGCAGCTTGTATATCTGAATATTAGTCAATGGTAGCGGATCTCATGCCTTTCTAAAGTGATACCTTTACAGTGTTCAGCAATAGCTCATCTGACCCATATTGCCAACACTGTGTACTGAAAAGTTGAATATTGGAAAAATTCAAAAGCTGAAGATATTATTCAGAAAAGAAACATTTTTAAAACTTTTACAACTGCATTAAAGGATCTCCCATTAAATGCTTCCTATCTTTAAATTTAAATAAAACAAAGTGTGTTTTAATGCCACTCAGTGTGGAATTTAACATCCGAAATATACAACCCTGACTCTAGCACATAAATCACTCTAAATTTGATCGATAACATGGGATATGCTGCATTTAAGAATCGCTGTGATTCGTGGTTAATTCGCATATATGTACCTGCGACATAAGAAAACTCCACAAAAAAAAAATATAATAGAATCAAAACGCAACATATCGGTCGGAGGCCAGTTTATAACGCCTACACGTGAGATGAGCATGTTCTCAAATCACTCATGCAAAATATAAAAAGTTGCCTGAGCTGTATGCCATATATTGGGTTGTTCGGAAAGTAATTTCGTTTTTACCCATCAAAGGTTTTAATTGTATTTTTTGCACCCACACTTAAACCGTATAATTTGTATACGCTTTGAGACCTCGTATAGCAAGGCCTGTTTGTGAAAAATTCCAATTAATTCGACGCAGTAGTTTTTTATTGGTGCCCTTTTAAATACTATAGAAAGGGCAAAAATGTTGTTCAAGCCATAAAGAAATTGGCCGATATGTATGGCGTACTGGCAGTACGCCAGTGCCAGAACTGTTTCGCTGAATTTCAATCCGAAAATTTTGACGTCGAAGATGCACCTCGTTCGGGAAGCTGATGAAGGCGCAAAAAATGCATTAGTTGATGCGTGAGATCAAATTGAGTTTAAATTTATCAAATTCAACAGTTTATGACCACTTGATTGATTCTATAGGAAAACTGCCTTTCTTTTCCACAGGAAAGAATGAAATTACTTTTCGAACAAGCCAATATTTCAAGAAAGAAGTTGGTAATCAGCGATCTATGCAGCTAGCCATTGACGGTGATTGCCTGACCAACGTTGTTGTCAAAGAAATATGAACCAATGACGCCGTCAGCCCAAAATCCGTATCAAACCGTGACTTTTTCGGGATATATTAGATGCAGTTGAATCTCATGTGTATTAATGCCGTCGCAATTTTGTTTGTCCACGGACCCAATCATCTAGAAATGGTTCTCATCGATCTCATTTTGATAGAAATATATTTTTTTATATATAGGTGTTGTTGAATGCAGTATCCATCAATGACGAGGTATCCTTCAATAGAGAGGCAAAACAGGTTGAATAAATCATAAACAACTTGACGTATGTAGGTTAATCTGCATAGGCATTCGCAACTGTTACAAGGCGTAAGTTCCCATAAGGAGACAATGTTTTCAATAGTTGTTGACATCATAGGCTTAGATTGGGATACCATTATGCCTGTCGTTCCATGTTTCCTATAACTCATGGCCGTTCTTCTGTTATTCTGTCCATTTAATTAAAGTTTTATGGGCAGTATTGTCAAACAAAATTTTTTTGTCGGGTCTTCAAATATGCAGCAATTTCTTCTTTTTCCCCGCGAGTTATAATTAGTTATTGTAGAGCTATTGTAGTAGACCCTGTTATGACGGTTTTAAAATACATTCAATGTTGATTAAAAGCAGATCATTTGCTTTGCATATCCAAATAGAGCAACGTGTGTTTGGTCTAGTTAGATGTGGATTCACTTTCCAGTCCTTTTATTAAACAAATAAATTAAATTTATGGATGATAATTTGTTTATATTTCAATAGCCGAATGTAAATTTCCAGGGTATTTATTCTTAGCTATTCCTTCATACTTACGTTAACTATTCGATGTCCTTCGACGTCCCTTCGATGTCCCATGGCCGCTATTTTCCATAGGGACACGCGAGAGCAAATCTAATGTAAAGCTTGTATCTGATGGCTGTTTTGTTACGATTTATTTTGTATTTTTTTTTTACTCATGTACCTTTATTGGGATTTAGTCCTGAAGTTGATTTTATCGTCATTAACATTCAACTATTTTTAAGAAAGTCATTAGGGTGTTTTCAAATGGATGAGATCTTAAAATTGTAATACAAGGCAGAAATATTTTGTGGAGTGAACTTTTTTTATTATAATATGGTGGATAGTTACATGGTATTTATTTATTAAATATCATTTCCAGCATCATTTCGATTCGATTAGTCCAAATTTTTCTCTTTATTTCATAGAGATTTAAAGCCTTCAACGATGTCGAAGGACAAGGCCGAACAAATTGAGAACAACAACGAATTACTATTTCAGAGTCTTATGCCCTATAATCGGTATGAAATGTGACTAGTTGATGCCTTTACATAGAGAATAGTGAAATTAGTGCCGAAAAAATTAATGACTTCATGAATTGCTTGCTCAGCAGGTCAATTATATATATGAACTTTGCAACAAAAAAAATTTTTTTCAAATAAATTCAGACATCGTGTAGCCAAATTTTTATCCCCGGTCAACTAACATTTTTTTGACTCAGATGATCAAGGAACGAGATAAAATCGCCACAGTTTTGTAGGTAGCTTGTCAATTTATTAGACTATAGCCCGTGGTTCAGGACCTGTCAATCGGAGTTGATTTTAAATAGTAGACCCAGCCACTTATGGATAAAATTAACACACAACTAGAGTGGTGTGAGAAGCTAGGTTATAATACCGACTGAAGGTTTGTAATGATCAGTTTAATAAGATAATCAAGCACAGTAGAGATTCTCACGTTCCTGGTAGAAAGATTAGATTTTTTTTCTTTTACTTTTTCAAAAACTCTGAGAAGAAAATTTTATAAAAAAATTTTTGATTTACGTCCAAACTTTATACCTGTGTAGAATAAACAAAGAAAACAGAATAGCTGCTTTGGTTCAGAAAATAGACTTGATTTATGAAGAAATGTTTCACATTTATTTCTTTAACTTAATACTTAAAGTAATGCTTAAATATTTAACTTCTGATGATTGTCTTCAAAGAATATCATTTAGTGGCCGTAAAAGTTTTTTCCAACCCCAAACTAATTTATATTAAGTAGAGATTCTCACGTTCCTGGTAGAAAGATTAGATTTTTTTTCTTTTACTTTTTCAAAAACTCTGAGAAGAAAATTTTATAGAAAAATTTTTGATTTACGTCCAAACTTTATACCTGTGTAGAATAAACAAAGAAAACAGAATAGCTGCTTTGGTTCAGAAAATAGACTTGATTTATGAAGAAATGTTTCACATTTATTTCTTTAACTTAATACTTAAAGTAATGCTTAAATATTTAACTTCTGATGATTGTCTGCAAAGAATATCATTTAGTGGCCGTAAAAGTTTTTTCCAACCCCAAACTAATTTATATTAATCGATAAACTCGATATCAATAACAATCGATATAAGCTTAGAAACCCCATTTCTTTATTTTAATAACTTTACCAAACTAAACTGCAAAACCATAATGAATTTATTAGATTTTGTTCGATACATTTTCCTTGGCCATATAGCAGGAATAGAACAGCAGGAAAGCAGCTGTCTGCCAGTGTGTGACCTTTTACACTTTCAATAACAGATGATTTTGGTAAAGTTATTATTTTAGTTTTGAGAAGCTCAAAGAGGCTACAATTTTTGCCCAATAAAGCTTGTGTACGTAGGTAAGGCATGATAAACTTTTCAAACGCCCCTTATAACAAAAAAAAAATATTCGTAAACGCCAAAAAGTGTAATAAAATAGCCAAACATAACGACACCTTTACTACATGTACATATATGTATGTATATACCAGTCAACAACGAAACATTTCATTTTGTTAACAACCTACGAAAAACAAGTCAAGGAGAGAGGCACCAAAAAAAAAAACAAAAATTGAGAAGCATTGACTGGTATCGATAAAAAATTATGTGCCAAAGTTTCGCCTTTTTTCACTTCACTCGTATGATTATGATTTTATTTTTTATTTTTTGCTTTGGCTGATGCTATTGCTATTCCTAATGCTGTTACTGTTGTTGTTGTTGTTTTCGTTATTATTATTTTTGTCGAAACAATATCCCCCACGGTATGAGATGAAATAACAAATTTATTATTTATTTCACCTGACATCATAAACAACAAACTCAATAAATTTCATCAGAGTCTGACAAACTGAAAACCATAGAAATTGCAAACAAATGAAAATCATTTCAGTTTCAACATAAACTCCGACCGTTGCCTCAGTACAACAACAGTACTCAGTACTGCATAAGTACATACGTACATGTACATGCACAAAAAAATCCCCTGTTGATAGGGGACCCAAGCAACAAAACATCCAATAACCGCCATCTCTCTTCATACAAATATTTCTCTCTGTTACAACATAAAAACTGTTGGGGGAACAAAAACAAAACCAAGGCATATCAAAGCAATAAAAAGAAAAACGAAAATAAAACTTAAACTTAAACTAACGAGTTAGCCGACAACGACGACCATCGCCATAAACTATCATCATTTATATATATGTATATGTATTCTTTATGTCCTGTATGTGTGTACTTTATAATTTATATCATTCTCATGCGCATGAATCGTTTTTTAAATTGATCCATCCATGATGCCGCAGACTTACTTGTTTACTATCGCGCCAAAAACTGCAAAGAAACCAAAAAATTATTATTTATTGTGCAAAAAAGTAACAAGTAACGAGAATAATGTTAAATTATCTCCGTTCAACTTCAATTTGGCGAGTTTATATCAGATACTCGACCATAGAAAAAAAAAACGAATGAAAAAACTCAACAAATACGGGGGAGGAGGCAAAATATTAAGTTTTCTTCATCTGCAATATCGAAACTGATAAATTTATTGAAAACGATTGCAACGATTGTACAGACAGTGGGCTAAAAGAATGGTTGCATTTTTGATAGCAAAATATAGGGTTTTTCATTAAGAGCTTCCTGTCATTAAATGTAAGTAAAACCATATTCCTTTCAAGATATACGAACTACTGGCTAATTATCTTCTAAAAGCATTGCTAGCCCAGGCTATCTAATATACACGATTGGGCATCCTGAGTGCCGGCATACAGAGCCCAAGCCAGTTCGTCACACACTTAACTTAGTGGAAGTAGATTGCTTCTATATATCCATAGCATCGTCAATCAAATGGCCAAGGTACTAGACCCGTTGCATATTGTTACGAAAATGGACAAATATAGATACTGGTGTTCTACATCGTTTAACATTAAAATTATAAACAAAAGCTACAAAAACAAAAACAATGAACTTGTTTACAAATTATCGCGCTGCGTAATATACCAACAAACACCAGCATAAAAAAATTATAAACAAGTAAGCAAAAATACAACAACAAACACTGCAAGAATAAATGTAAACAAAAATACACAAACAACAATAATGAAACAACGATGTTTACATTTATAGAGATCTAGATCTGTTTACGTTGCCATATAAAAAGAAGTTCTTTCGCCTTTTCATTTCCTTCTGTGAAACAGTGACACGGAACCCGGTAGAGGCGGGTGTTGTGTCGACGTCCATATATGGTTTAGGGAGTCCATTTCTGATGTAGCTTTCCATTCTTATTTCAAGTGAATCTCACAGGATCTGAGTGTTCGGATGGCTGTCTGACTGCCAATAAGTGTTGGTATGTCCCGTCCTCTGTGCTTCCTGTTCAAACCTATTTAGTACATCTTTCGATGACGCAAATTACGCTTAAAAGCAACTCGTGAGTTTCCCAGATCGGATTATTGGCCTGGTGAGTGTTCTAATTTTGTTAAGAGGAGGGAAACTTAAAATGTCACGAATTATTGACTGGATTTTTTGAATTTATTCTCTACTTTTTAAAAATATACCCAGTATTGCGCAAAACAGTTTGATAATTTAGTAGCTCCTTGTACTAAAATATTCTCTGCAGTTCGGAACTCAACCTGATTTCATGTAAATATGTAGACTTCCATGGTGATCTAAAGTTAACAGCCCATAACCATATATTTTCAACACCCTCTGTTCCACTGTTGCAGAAAGAAAAATACGAAGCCCATCAACTTAAATTAGCGGTACAAAGCAACACTCTGTCAAATTGTCTCGTTTACCAATTGTTTATAATCAACGCATTATTCACGAATATCATTACAATGGCAATAATAACAACATAAAATATGTAATCATAAATAATAAACAATAATTTTAGTTCTATTTTTTTCAATTTTTTCCTTTCCATCTTTCCTTCCTTCCATTTATCTTTTTAAGAAAACATTTTTCCTCAGTTTTTGCTCGTTTTTTCATACTTTTTTTCACTCAAGGCAGAACCAACAACTTTATTATTATTTTTACGAGAATTTATATGAGCTTCAAAAAAGTTGGTGTGCGGTAACCGCCGTTGTGGCAGGCACAAAACTTCCAACAACATTTTACTGTAACTTGCAGGTAAATACGAGTATAAAAGCATTGCAATAACCAAGTTGAAGGCAAAAAAAAAATATTTTTTAATAAATACAATATAAGCGTTTAGCTTCTTAACCACCACCACAAAAATAAGAAAAATAAGTGAAAAAACGCCAAAGTGAGACCAAGAAAATAAATGTGATATTTGGAAAAAAAATGGCCTTAAAGAGCAGAGGTTCAATTTGCCAACAGAATATAAACGAAAGAAAAAGGAAAAAAGTAAATAAAAATAAATAAAATTGTTCAAAAAGAGGTGATAATTTTAAGAGCGGACTTAGTCGCTAAACTAGGAAACTATAGTACTTGAGTTCGACAAGAAAACGGTTCACAACAGACGTCATCAGTTTTTGGGTAACAAAACATTTGAAGATCTGGATATTATGGCGAACGTGGCATTAAGGGAACTGGCCGGTTTTTTCCAGAGCTCAGGGTAGCTCAAACCAACCACTAACGGATCATGACAAGGGGTTCATCACACTGGGTAACACAATGGGCAACCGAGTGAACTTGCCTGTGAACGGCAAGCTAAGACCTGGATTTCAGGTCATATGAGAATTGGTGGCAATAAGCAAGCAGTTCGAAGTCGCCGTAGTCTAGTACGTAGTGTGTTGGCTTATTAGACGTAAAGCCAGGGTTCGAGCTCCAGGCCAGACATCAAAACAAAATACAAAAAGTATTTCTTCGGCGACTTCCTCTCAGCAGATTTCTGGCTAAAACTCTGAGAGTAAATAAAATTGCCATGAAAAGTTTCTCAAAACCTGTAGGTCCCGCCGTTCATGTATAAAAAAATTAACACACACAACATGAGTGGTGTGAGAAACTAGGTCGTAATCCTTACTGAAGGGTTGTAATGGCCAATTATGTATGTATGTAAGCAAGCAGTTCAGATGGCAGGGTGAATAGTTTCTCTGCCAGTGATGAATCCATAAATTTTATCTGGAGAAGGAACATTGTATATGTTAGTGTGCTAAGGCCTAAATTTCTTAGAGCTGCACAGATCAATGGATTTTTTGACGATCATTGCTCTGATGATCAAGAGAAAACATTTGGATGATTTGGTAAGAACGTGTACAACTGCCGTTGGCATAGATAGAGTCTATGAAACTCGGACATGGACCTAAAACTTGCTGACCTCAGGATAGAATCCATTACCACAAGGGTTGGCGACCACCAGGCTCCACGTTTAAGAAACATCTAACATATATTGGTAGCAAATGTACAGCGACAACATACATACATATATACATACATAATTGGCCATTACAACCCTTCAGTCAGGATTACGGCCTAGCTTCTCAACACCACTCATGTTGTGTGTGTTAATAATACTCCTACAGGAGTAATTCTGCCTTCGGAGTAATATCTGGCGCACTGTATATACAGATACAGCATTGGTGTGTGCGTTAATGATGGCGCTGCAGTGGACATATATGCATGACAAGAAAACGGGTCCCATTCTAACTAGAATCATATTGGCAGTTTCGGCGACAACCTCGTTCTTTCTACTAGAATTACTGCAGCAGCGGCCATGATGTGGTGGAAACTGAATCGATGCAAAACCTTATATGTGAGTGCCCTGCACTTCAGAACAAATGCCAATGGTTTTTGTGTTAAGGAACATTAGAAGGTCTGGGCATGATGGCGAACGTGCCATTAAGAGAACTGGCCGGTTTCATCTAGAGTTCGGAGTATTTCAAACCGACCAATAACGGATCGCGTCAAGGCGGCTTATCTCACACTGGTCACCTAGTGAACTTTGACTGTGAACGGTAAGCTACCCGCTAACCTAGCCGAACCTAACCTAGTAGCTAAAAAGATTGATGGACATAGATAATGCAGATCATATGATTAATCAATATTTTTGTTCAAATTGCTGCTATAAGAAGCTTAAGATTATAACAAGATTCTTATGAAAGTTCCAATAGTCTGCACGCTGGATAGCATGCTTCCAACTATGTTGTGTATTCAGCAGCTTTTTGATTAGATAGCTTTCTGAAGTTTGTACAGGATTTCCTGCGCATTAGTCTTCCCAGCTATATCATCTTCTGAAATAATTGGAGTGCGTTTTTTATTTCAATTTCAATTGAGTACTGATTACCTTCTCTGCTTAGTTAGATGCTCCATATTATTAATGGCTAGAAGATAGAGATAGATTACCCACAAGCCTTTTTGAAGAAATAAAAAATTTGTTTGGGTTCTTGTCTTGCTGCACATACTTATGACAGAGTAGATTTTGTCCTGGAATTGAATAATATTGAGCCTAGGCTTTATTGATTTATTGGAGAAAATAAGTGTGGTCATTTTATGTGTGCGAAAGTGTTACTTGTTCTATTGATTTGATGAAATATCACCCACTCGATGATTTAGCCTCCATTGCAAAGCAAAGATTATGTCTTTACTTTCTGGCCCTGAATAACGAATTTCACTCTACATGCATATATAAATAATTGGTCATTACAACCCTTCAGTCAGAATCACGACCTAGTTTCTCACACCACTTATGTTTTGTGTGTTAATTTTATACATGGGTGGTGGGACCTACAGTTTAAAGTCGACTCCGAACGGCAGATTTTTGAGAATCTTTTCATGGCAATTTTATTTTACTCTCAGAGTTTTTGCCAGAAATCTGCTGAGAGACAGTCGCCGAAGAAATACTTTTTGTATTTTGTTTTGATGTCTGGCCTGGGCCTCGAACCCTGGCTTTACGTCTAATAAGCCAACACACTACCTACTAGACTACGTCAACTTCCAACATCACATTATGTCGCCTAATAAAAACCATTTTGGTGCGCTCATGTAAGAGAATTCGTTCGCTATTCGGAAACGATTTTTCTAGAATATTTGCAATGCTTGCCATTGTACGTCACTTGAAAAAATAGTTCAAATATGAGGCTGCATAGTTGTGCTTGAGATGGTGTAACAAATCTCGGATACTATTTGAAGTTTCGAGACGTTTGTCACATCTGTCACCACAGCATACATTTTGTCTTACGCAATCAATCCTTTTGATTAAGATTCGTTATTCATAGTCTGCTGCTCTATTGTTTAGAAATTTACGCTACAATTTCCAGTAATTGTAACAAATTTGTTGGTAAACTTATATTTCCTCTAATGAAACTGTAACTCGTTGAAGATAAAATGCCTTTGAGGGAAAACAATTCGGGCGAATATAAGGCAGTAAATAAAAATGTTGAAGGTATGAAATGTTTTGTAATTTTATTCATAAGCGGCAGCATATTTTTTTTAATCCAATATCCTGCTTATGATAGTAATTTAACAACAACAGCAGAAGAGAGAAGAAAATGAAAAAATACTATCAACTGAGCCAGAATACGATTTTCCTTTTGCACCATATAAACCGTAAACCATATTAAAACGCGCCACAACACTTTCCAGTTACAAAACATCACAACATTGTGCATTAAGCTTATTGAAACCTTCAGCAAAAACCTCTGCCATGATTCAGCACCATCACTACTGCCACTGCTAGGTAGAACTGAACCTATACACTCTCCTATATACATACATACATATGCTTGGTATTATTCTTATTGTAGTGATAGTCATATTTTATTATGAATTGCCCTTAACGATGTTCCATATTTCATGTGAGCATTCATAAAATTTCCTGTGTTCACCGACAACATAAATTCAAATCCAAAAAAAGAATGCTCGGACAGACATCCAGAAAAGGACTAAAATTTATTTATTGCCATAACTTTACACTCAAAAAAATTAATAATTTTTCATTTGCAAATGTTTATAAGGTTTTCGTTTTTCTCTGTGTTACAGCTATGGTCAATTCAGTTTTTGCTCATCTATTTTGTTCAGTGTAGGTTTTTTTGTTTGTGGCGGCCTTTGAAAATATTGTTGTAATGAAGCCGCCACCATGAAAGGATTTTCTTCCGTTGCTATAATTTATTGAATATTATAAAGATTTCTAAGGAAATTATTACAGAAGCGTAGATTGAAAATTATTGAATAAATGTTTGGCTGGTGGAAAATCGAGTAAGAAATGGAAGATTTTTTTAAAAACTCGATATTAATTTTCAAAATTATTTTTCTTAACTTATGTTGTGTTAAATATTTGTAGATGAAACGAGAAGTCGTACTTGTCTAGTTGGTAGTGTGGCTTATTGGACGAGAGCTACTTGGCTCAAACCCCGGCTCCGACATCTGAATAAAATCAAATATTTCTTTCTGAAATCTGTCATTCGGAGTTGACATTAAACTGCAGGTCCGGGCACTCGCGAATAAAATTAACACACCCAACATGAGTGGTTTGGTTGAAGGATTATAATAACCTATTAGTAAAGTGGATAAGATGGAAACGGAATTACAGTAGAAGTCCGATAATCCGGCACGTTCGGGACCGGCTCGGTGCCGGACTATCGAAAATTCCGGTCTATCGGGCGTTAATTATAAGAACAATTTGGTTAATAATTAAACTACAAAAACAGTATGCGACTACATACAACATAGTTTATCTTACATATCATATAATGTATGTACACGTACTATAAAACATATTTCACTTAGATATAAAAAAGTCACGAATGCCTTTTTCTTTTCTTGACTTTTGACATGTAGTATAAAATTTATTTCTAATGCTATGGAAATCAATAATTTCTAGCCTCAGCAAAAGAGATAAACTTATTTAGTGATTATGCAGCTTCTGCCGCTGAGGGTTTACTACAATGTTGATAATGTCCTCATCGGTTAGTTCTTCTTCAACAGGCTTAGCTTTTGAAAATATGATCACTGTACGTTTAGAACGACACTCACTTTCTTTATAAACAGTTTCAAAAATTACGTTTACTGCGATGTGAAAGGAAGCAAAACAACAACGCACAAAAAATGACGAACCCGCTTCGTAATTGATTAACGGAACTGCACTGCACCTGAATTTCTTGTGACAGCTGAGGCTAGCCGGCCGCTAATTATTTTCGTACAATACGGAGCGTTTCCGGATGATCTCGAACTACCCCGAAAACTTTCGAATAGCTCTCGAGCGTTTTTATTTGCTTTAAAGACACACTTTTGGAGAAAACCAAAATTTTTACAATTTTCCGAAGCGATGCCGCACTATCGGGCATTCCGGGCTGTTGAATGCCGGACTAATGGACTTCTACTGTACCCCCAAACATGACATGACAAATGACATGACATATGACATGACATGTGACATGACATATCCCTTGTAACTGCTTTATAAACCACAAATTATTGAAAATTGAAAAAATTGAAGAACAAATAAAAACACAAAATTTCCGTAAAAACACGATTCTCGAAGTCGCCGTAGTCTATTAGGCAGTGTATTGACTTATGAGACGTGAGGCCACGATTCAAACCCCAGATAAGACGTCCCCAACAAAATGAAATTGGAATATTTCTTTCGGCGAGTTCCTCTCAGAAGATTTCTGGCAAAAACTCTGAGGCTAAATAAAATTGCCATTAAAATGTCTCCTTTGGAGACTTCTTTAAATTGTAGGTCCTGCCACTTATGTATAAAATTAACAATCACAATATAAGTGGTGTGAGAAACTAGGTCGTAATCCTGCCTAAAGGGTTGTAATAACCACATAATTGTATAAGCAATGGACTTGAATCCGTATCGTAGGCAGCCAAACATCATGGTTTAAATCAGTGAAAAGTTGAAAAAAAGGAATTAAAAAATTGTTTACAATATAAATCAGGCTGTGGTTACAAGATTTCATGCGATTAAAATGAATTTATAACAGGTGATTTTTTAGTTATTTATTGGTAGTATAACTTAAAAACCTTTACGTTAAATGGCTCCACTTGTTTATGAGTTGTTTTATATCAATGACTTAAATGTCATTAGAAAGAATATTTCTTCTCAAATCAGCATTTGTGGGAAGTTTTGTTGAGCCATTGTTTTGTCAAGAAAATTGCTCTTGCGGGTCATCGTTTGCTTGTGGTATTATAGTGATCTTGATTACAGTGATTTTAAGAGTTCGGGGCAACCAAAAAAGTTTGAATACCATAAATTGAATACATCACTGGTTTAATATTAATGCCAGACTCAAGAAAAGCTTTCACCAAACAGGCGAGACTTAAGGAGTCATTTCAAAAAGTTTAAAAGCAGCAGAATTCATTAATTCTGGAATCCAAAAAATTGGGTCCCACATGAGAGGAATCTAAAGACTTTTTTGCATATCCGAAATGCTTTTCGATCACTTTAAAAAGAAGATATTTTTGCATTGAGTGGCGATGCACAAGCACAAGAAATCACATGTGGCAACGAGCAAAATTTACGACAATCAAAACAACAAGGCAATGCTCTATATTGGTGGAATCTATTATGGGCTTCTAAAACTGAGCCAAATTATCTCGGGAGACTTGTAGAGACAACAAAAATGCTTTGAAAATTCAACCAATTTTTGTTTGTTTGTCGAAAATACATTTTTCCCATTCCCTAAATGCCGTACACGTAAACATACATTTTGTTGGTTCGATTATTTTGAAAAAAAAACCGACTAAAAACCACCAATATTTTCTATCGAAGTTTGAACTTTCCGTTCAAACCATCATAATTCAAAGAATTTCAACTGGAGTCTGTCTTCGACCAGGCCCTATTGATAAAGAATACTACGGAAATAATACAGTGAGCGCATCGAGGTGAAATTAAAACCGTATAATAGATAAGCGGAATGAATTTAAGCTAATTTCACCTACATTGAGGCCTAATAACATCAGTAATTAATGAAGCACATTGACATAGGACCTGAGTTAGCTTAGTTCCTCACAGCGGCTGGCAATTTATTTTAACTGAACCTAAGTTTTTAAAGCTTACAGTAGAGCCAATAAAAAAATGGACTAGTACAACTTTACATACATAATTGGTCAGAACAAGCCTTCAGACAGAATTACGACCTAGCTTCTCACACCACTTATGTTGTGTGTTTTAATTTTATACATAAGTGGCGGGACCTAAAGTTTAAAGTTGACTCCGAACGACAGATTTTTGATTTGAAACTTTTCAACAATTGCAATTGCAATTGTTTTTACTCTCAGAGTTTTTTCCAGAAGGTTGCTGAGATAAAGTCACCGAAGAAATATTTTTTTTATATTTTCGTTTTGATGTCTGACCTGGGATTTGAACCATGTCTTTACGTCTAATAAGCCAACACACTACCTACTAGACCACGGCGACTTCCCATTGTAATTCTCCAATCAAATCCATTAACATTAAGAAGAATGTTTGCCTCACTTTATCTTTCCTTTCACCGGCTATGCCATTTCAAACCTTTCTTCCTATTCCTCTGAAAGGTTCTAAACTCATCAGCTGCATGAAAGCTATATTCTACTTACAAACTGATATGTCTGCTCTTTACCTTGATATTCATTGCAATGCGAAGTTGAATTAATTAGTATAGTTTTGCCTCTGCAATTCCTATTCAAGAGCTATTGAATACATCTTACGTCTGACGTAAACTTTCGATCTGGAACATAACATGCCGTTGACCCATTGGAACATCATAGAATGGTCTCTCTTTTAAAAGAAGCTTGCAGTGTGTCGAAAGAAGTGAGTGTGAATAAGACTGATTATCACAAGACTATGGATTATAGAACCTTTGGCCTCTTATTGCACTCATAGCGACTTCTGCAGAAGCTGTATGTGCGAGAACGAAAAGCAGACTATAGAACATTGTCTCTGTCACGGCATATGTTAATGTTAGTGTTGTAATGCAACCTTAAAGGATACAAGTTCTTCGAAGCGGTTGCCAATTTATCCTAAGTTTTTAAGTCTCAGAGGAGATACAATAACAAAATGGAAACACACGTACCATTTTACTTGCATAAATGCAAATAGATGATGAGGTTAGGCCATTTAAAAGTTTAAATTTAAAAATGCAATAAAACAAAAACCGTTTGAAATTTTAACAAATTTATTCTTCAGTTGTGAAGTACAATTATTCCGGTTAGAAATGGAATTTTATTGCATTCATATGGATACCGTGGCTGGCCTTAAAGTACCTCATTAGATAGGACCAATTTTTTTGCATTTTTCTAGTGTACGGGGTCCTATTGCGGCAATTGCATCACGAATTTTGGCCTTCAAATGCTCAATTGTCTCTGATGTGTCGACATAACACTTTTCTTTAACGGCGCCGCATAGAAAATTGTCCAAAGGTGTCAAATCGAAGTTGACATCACCATTTCGGCTTATTAAGCAGCCATCAACGGCCATTGACACAATAAATTGATTGTGGCATGAGATGCGTGGCCACATCACCATCCTGTTGAAACCAAACATCGTTTAAATCAATACCATGAAGAGCGGGTACGAAAAAATCGTTTGGCATGGTGAGATCGGCGCCGTCCTTATTTTCAAAGAAATATGGGCCAGTCACTCGTAATGGGTGCACTGGCTTCTGTAAGACCACATGTGGGTTTTCTGAGCCACAAATACGGCAATTTTGCTTATTAACGTATCGATTCATTACGTTCATTACGTAGAGGTAATATATTGAATTTTGTGGCAGAAAAGAATGATTTAAGTATTGCCAGATTCGATAGCCGATGATTCAAATTTAAACCGATAGATGCCCCACCCAATACATTTATGAATGTCGCCATTTGAAAGCAATAATAAATGTTCCGAATGTTACGAAACTAAAGCTGGTTTCCTGCACACGAAATATTTTTCAAATTACATAAGAATGTTATTTGAAAATTAAAACTTAAATTAAAATTTATTAACAAATAAACTAACAACAGCCTACTAATTTTTACTTACAATTCAAATTGATTTATAACACATTTCAATTGCCAGCAATAGATTAACAATGTGAACCACAACCACAATATAAGCGAAAATGCATGAGACAACTACGGTCGCTTACCCAATAACTCTTTAACACCTACACCACTGGCTTTAAGAAACAGAAAAACCAAAAATAAAGAGCGAGAGAGAGAGGGGAAGAGAGAAAAAAACGCATTATTTAACAACCAGAATAAAATATTGTAGATACAATGCCAATTGTTCAATTCACGATACAGTCGTGTAGAGTATATTGTAGGTATGTATGGAGAGAAGGAGACAATGTACCAACACTTATGCTGCTCACAAATCATAAATTGCCGCCTTAAAATTTATCTTCAATTTCAAAGACCCCATGTGGTGCTTAGCGAATGGTGTTTTGAAATTTATTGCTGTATTTGCAATAAATATTGTCAGTAGGTATTCTCGGTTTCTCGACATTGCATCTTTTTTTCACTTTTATCGCCTGTTTTCTCTCTCATACTCTCATACCAATGAGGTAACCATGCTCATATAAACATAAATACTGTAGTTATTGGCATATGTATGCATGTATACTTGTATACGTATTTAATCGAGGATTCCCATTGAAAGTTATGCAAAAATTATACGTCTCCCCGTAACCATACGGCCAGTTAACCCTCGTATATTATTGATATGATTGCAAGCATTTGCTTCTTTCTGTGTTTATTATGGCCAGGCAGGCAGGCATATGTGACCAGGCAGCCAGTACTAGTAGAGTATGCGATACAGATGCTCATACCATTTTAAACGTTGCCAACTACTAAATAGTCGTATACCAACAATGTCATGGATATTATAACTTATGAGCATCTTATTGTTATATGGATTGTTTATTATTTAAATGGGTTTTCTTTTCTTTTTCTTTTCGTCTTCTGACTTGAATGTATTAATGATCGTTGATTGGTTTGGCAGCCTCGGTAAGAAGGAGTTTAAATGAAGGTGGAGTATATGTCTAAATATGTTATGCCTCCTTTCTGTGCCTGTGCAGCAAGGAAGACGTAGCAACAATACAAAAACTCTTAATTTATAATTTAGTGTTCGGAAAATTGATAGTCAGTATTATTATTATTTTGAAATTCATTCAATTTCTTTTCAGTTGGTGTTGAAGTCCTACTTTTTCATTCATTCATACAATATTTGAATTCTTTCTGCAAAGGTGGCATACAAAGCAATAACAATTACACCATTTGCGTCGAAAAAGACTAAAATTAATTTAAATTAAAAATATTGTTAAGTTTTTACCTTTTAAAAACGTTTAAAATATGAGCTCGTAGATTGCAAATAAAATAAAAATAAATTTATGTTTAGTTTTAATTAGAATTCTTTATTATTCGCACACTTCTGTCTGCCACTGTTCACATCTTTATGTAAACAACAACAATTGCCCCTTTTTGTTATTCCTCTGTTTATACACTTTGCATAAGCAATAACAATTACTAACAAATAGTTCGAAGATCTTTAAACACACTTTCATCTTCACACAAGACTAACTGAACTTCACTAACTCAGTCGTCGGCTTTGTCTCGCCTTTTATATAGCAGAGTAAACAGTCTGATGAATGTTCTTGATGGCGAATGTTCATGACTTCGCCATCTGGAAATCTCTATAAATGTAAACATCGCTGTTTACATTTATTATTGTAGTGTTGTTTGTGTATTTTTGTTTACTTGTTTACCATTTTTTTATGCTGGTGTTTGTTGTTATATTAAGCAGTACGATAATTTGTAAAAATAATGTTTAATGCATTGTTTTGGTTCTGTAGCTTTTGTTTATAATTTGAATGTTAAGCGATATAAAAGTAAATCACCCGTATCTAGGTTTTTCATTTTCGTAACAATATTTTTTATAATCTTTTTACACTAGTTGTGACTGAAATCAAATAATTTTCGATACTTACTGTACAGTGGACTATGCTTAGAAAATTAATCAGATTAAAAATTCCCAAACACTTAAAATGCATACATCTGCCCTACCGAGAGAAATATTTGTAATGCAGTCGATAAATTATAGTCCACTAGTTCACGTTCAGCACTTGACAAACACTCGTACATTGACGAAAGATTTTCCCACATTGTCGCTATCAACTCAGCTTTTCGCAAGCCTTAGCTCGGCTAATTTCACTTGGACTTGAAATCGACGCAGGTTAGTAAATTGTGTGCTGGCTTATTATACGTGAACCACAGTACAAGCACCAGATCACACTTTTCAAAGGAACCGAAATATAAACAAAAGTATTTCTTCGGTGTCTTCCTCTCCAGCAGATTTCTGGCAAAAACTCTGAGAGAAAATAAAGAAATTGCAGTGAAAAGGTACTCGAAAATCTGTCGTTCTGCTGCAAATTTAATTTGAAGGTACCGCCAATCATGAATAAAATTAACAAACTTAATATAAGTGGTGTGAGAAGCCAGACCGTAATACTGGCTGAAGCGTTGAATGACCAATTAAATAAAGTTAAGTAAGATTCACAGAATGACAAAATGAAATCATATTCGACAACTATTCGCCAATTGTAGAGAGGTATTTGATAGAATGTCAACTTTTTCATCCATCAAAGACTTCTCGTTGAAGCTATATCATCTCATTGATTATATATGGCGTTGAACAACACGTGCAAATAATAAAATAGTTTTATCAAAAACGATATGATGTGGATTAATTTGAGTTCACTAGTTCAGGAAACGCAAAATCTTTCGAAAACATCTCCGCTGTTCATGAGAAAAAATCTGAGGCGTCGCTCACTAGAATCTGGTTTTTCGTAGCCAAGAATTTGATAAACTTTGCGTCGTAACACAGGACTGAAGTCGCCGTAGTCTAGTAGGTAGTGTGTTGGCTTATTAGACGTAAAACCATGGTTCGAGCCCCAGGGCAGACATCAAGACAAAATACAAAAATTATTTCTCTCAGCAGATTTCTACGACTGTATGAACATATAATTTGGCAGTTGCTGTGTGATCACAGAATTGTCTCGGGATCAGTGAACAACAGACCCCAATTTTCATTGAAAAATCATCTATGCCGTTGAGGCCTGAACAAACAAAATTGTCAAATTTGCCACGATACCCATCCACATAAAATCACAAATAAGTAACTTTTTCGTGTAGATTTTGTGCTGAAGTAGTTATCGATCCCTATTTCTTTAAGAACGGCTTTGGCCAGGTCATCATTGTCAACGACGAGTACTATGTTATGATGTTAACACACTTCGTTTGGCCTGAATTGACTGAACGGGACACCAACGACGTGTGATTTCAACAGGAAAGCGCTACATGACACATAGCTCATGTCACATTGGACATTATGTACGAGCGATTTGAGGACGCGATCATCTTATCTAGAGCTGAAGTGTACTGGCCACCGTGTTCATGCGATTTAACACCCTTAAATTTTTTCTTCTTATAAATTCAACATAATCCATGTCATGGAGAATTTAATATTTCGGATGCGCTCAACCCATTAATAGGTTTCTAGACGATAAATATCCCGTAGTACAGTAGTGTGGTAGCTTAAACGATTAAAAAACAACATTTCCAATTCCAACACATATGACTTGTGGCACTATCGTTAAGTATTTCATAGCAGGACGAGAGTTAGTGTACTGAGTACAATTCCTAGAACTAGATGTTCCCTACTTTTCTATTATTTCTATAAATTACTTCACAGGCCGACCGTTGCAATTATGTTGTCTGAAGTCACAGGTTAGGTCAGGTTAGAGGACGTGTACTTGTCAATTAAGTAAAGTCCAGTACCCGGAGGTCGAATTGATCCATTGTACAACGTCCTAGTTTCTCACACCACTTATGTTGTGTGTGTTTATTTTTTATACATGAGTGGTGGGGCCTACAGTTTAAAGTCGACTCCGAACGACAGATTTTGAGAGACTTTTTCATGGCCATTTTATTTACTCTCAGAGTTTGTGCCAAAAATCTGGTGAGAAGAAGTCGCCGAAGAAATACTTTTTGTATTTTTGTGTTGATGTCTGGCCTGGGGCTCGAACCCTGGCTTTTACGTCTAATAAGCCAACACACTACCTACTAGACTGCGGCGACTTCTGTCTGAAGTCACATTTTAATTTATTTTCTTTTCGAACAACTCACATTTCAACTCAAATCTTGAGCAATAAATTGGAATATATTCGGCATTTACATATCCGTTAAAGGAAAGGGAACAAGTTAGCTCATCATTGTAGTCACACTTACAGCGATATTCTATAAAACAAGTTTATGGTGTCAGAATATGTTCCATGTAAACTATTCATGACCAATATTTTTTTTCTATGAGATCAGGATGTCTTTTTTTGGTCTGTCTTAGCACACTTACCATGCGTCTAGACTCTTTAGACTTTTTTCCTAGTTAGTCAGATGTTGAAGGTCTTACAACACCTCTTTTTGGACATATTACAATGGGTCAATTTGACCTCTGGGTAATGTACTTGTACCAATGTACAGTACACGTTCTCAATTCTAACCTAATAACTCTCCTAATTCTATCATATACCTACTTTAGTTCTAGAGCCCCTATATCTGGTGGAGTTAAGCTTGCTGCGACATCAATAAGGAAACCATTGGCAACCCAAGTGTAGCTAAATTTGTATTCCATAACGCTAGCCAGATTTACATGCATCATACATACATACATATATAATTGATCATTGCAACCCTTCAATGAGTATTACGACCTATCTTCTTACATCACTTATGTTGTGTGTCTTAATTCTATATATGAGTGGCGGGATAAAGTCAATTTAAAGTCAATTCCGAACGACAGATTTTTGAAAAACTTTTTCGTGTCAATTTTATTCACTCCCAGAGTTTTTTTTCGCCAAACAAATATTTCTTTAAAATTGTGTTTTTGTTTGAAACGTGGGCTCACGTCTAATAAGAAGTTACCTACTAAACTACGACCGTACAGACTTAACTTAACTTTATTGGTCACTGCAAGCCTTTAGTCAGGATTACGATCTAGCTCTCACATCACCCATATCATGTGTGTTAATAGTATACATGAGTGGCAGGACTCAACTCCGAACGACACATAATTTTTTATTATTTGTTCTCCGTCCAAATTATCATTGGAAATGGTGTTCCATGTATCCATCCGTCCACACAAATATTATCTTTTTTTGCTTTTTTGTTTTTTCTTACCTTTAATTCATGTATATGACATGTCAATATCATTTTAAATTACTTTAGACAGTCATTTTCATTTGTGTGCTAAAAATGTGTTAAAAATACTGTTGAAAGCTGTTAAGACGACCTTCATTTATATGTTCATACCAACAACCAACATGACTGCACTATAATAACGACTCAATGGGATTGAGAAAATCGTATAAAAAACTGTAGATATTGTTTTTGTATACGGTTGTATAATTAAATTATTTCATATGAATATTTTATAATTTTTGCTGAGCGTTAAAGAATGAAAAAAAATAAATGTATCCACTGTCAAAGTGTTAAAAACGTATTTAGTTACAATAAGATGTAATTAAAATGTCAGCTTGAGGTTTCTTTCGTTGTACAAATTGTGATTTATGAGCGCGATATTAAAAGTGAATTTAACTTAAAAAAGATTTCGAAGTAATAAATTTAATTCGAAATTTTTATAATTAATTTGAAATACTACCATTCCCTCTGCCATCTGGGAAATTCCATTTCATATTCGATAATTATTGAAAAAATTAAAATCTATGCCAAAGAGAGGCATTCAGATACTCCGACAACTCAAAAGATAAAAAAAACCCAGCAGTAGATAGTAGTAACAGTAATAGAAAGCCGCTATCGAGCAGCCATTAATCCGAAAAAAACAAAAAGTAGATAGTACTAACAAAAATAGAATCCCCAATGAGTAGCCATTAATCCGAAATAATAACCAATAGTTGATAGTATTAACAAGTACCGCAAGTCGATAGCCGCTTGCCATTAATCCAAAAGCCATTAATCCCAAAGGTATAACCAATAGTTGCTAGTATTAACAAGTACCGCAAGCCGCCATCGAGCAGCCATTAACCCGAAAAAATAACCAATAGCTCTTAGTATTTAGAAGTACCACAAGCAGCCATCAAGCAGCCATAAATCTGAATTAAAGCTGATAGTATTAACAATTACCCCAAGCTGCTATCGAGCAGCTATTAATGCGAAAGAAATAACCAATAGTTGCTAGTAAATATTCAGAAATACGGCATGCAGCCATCGAGCAGCCATTAATCGAAATAATAGCCAATAGCTGGTAGTATAAACGAGCAGCCATTAATCTGAAATAAAGCTGATAGTATTAACAATTACCCCAAGCTACCATCGAGCAGCCATTAATTCGAAAGTACTAACCAATAGCCGATAGTATTTAGAAATAACCAATAGCTGATAGTAATAACAAGTACCGCAAGCTGCTATCAAACAGCCATTAATCTGAAAGAAAAAACCAATAGCTGTTAGAATTTAGAAATACCGCAAGCCGCCAGCGAGCAGCCATTAATCCATAATAATAGCTAATAGCTGATAGTTTTTAGAAATACCGCAGGCAGCCATCGAGCATCCATTAATCCTGAATAATAGCCAATAGCTGATAGTATTAGCAAGCACCGCAAGCTACCAGCGAAATGCCATTAATCCAAAATAATAGCCAATAGCTGATAGTATTAACAAGTACCGCAAGCTGCCAACGAGCAGCCATTAATCTGGAATAATAGCCAATAGCTGATAGTTTTTAGAAATACCCTCAGCAGCCATCGAGCAGCCATTAATCCGAAATAATAGCCAATATCTGATAGTATTAGCAAGTACCGCAAGCTACCATCGAGCAGCCATTAATCCGAAAGTAATAACCAACAGCTGATATTATTTAGAAATAACCAATAGCTGATAGTATTTAGAAATACCGCAAGCTACATTCGAGCAGCCATTAATCTGAAATAATAGCCAATAGCTGATAGTATTAGCAAGTATCACAACCTGCCAGCGAGCAGCCATTAATCTGAAATAATAGCCAGTAGCTGATATTATTAACAAGTACCGCAAGCTACAATCGAGCAGCTATTAATCCGAAAGTAATAACCAATAGCTGATAGTGTTTAGAAATAACTATTAGCTGATAGTACTAACAAGTACCGCAAGCTGCTATCAAGCAGCCATTAATCTGAAAGAAAAAAACAATAGCTGTTAGAATTTTGAAATACCGCAAGCCGCCAGCGAGCAGCCATTAATCCGTAATAGTAGCCAATAGCTGATAGTATTTAGAAATAATCAATAGTTGATAGTACTAACAAGTACCGCAACCTGCCAGCGAGCAGCTATTAATACATAATAATAACCAATAGCTGATAGTATTAACAAGTACCGCAAGCTACCATCGAGCAGCCATTAATCCGAAAGTGATAAGCAACAGCTGATAGTATTCAGAAATAACCAATAGCTGATAGTATTAGCAAGTACCGCAACCTGCCAGCGGGCAGCCATTAATCTGGAATAATAGCCAATAGCAGATAGTATTTAGAAATAATCAATAGCTGATAGTACTAACAAGTACCGCAACCTGCCAGCGAGCAGCCATTAATATGGAATAATAGACAGTAGCTGATATTATTAACAAGTACCGCAAGCTACCACCGAGCAGCCATTAATATGAAAGTAATAACCAATAGCTGATAGTATTAACAAGTACCGCAACCTGCCAGCGAGCAGCCATTAATCTGTAATAATAGCCAATAGCTGATATTATTAACAAGTACCGCAAGCTACTATCGAGCAGCAATTAATCCGAAAGTAATAACCAATAGCTGATAGTATCTAGAAATACCGCAAACAGCGATCGAGCAGCCGAAAGAAATAACCAATAGTTGATAGGATTAACAAGTCCCGCAAGCCGCCATCGAGCAGCCATTAATCCGACAAAAAATAAGAATGATAGAAACAACAAGAATAGCAAACCGCCATCGAGCAGCCATCAATCCGAGTCAAATATTGAAGCTTTTTATACGCCGCAGAATGCACTATCTGCGAAATGTTTTAATTTAATTTAAGCATAAAGTTTTTATTTTCATTACAAATTTCAAAAAAGTATCCCAAAAGGCTTTTTTCCTTAGGAAAGTATATCAGACTATTTGGCATACGAATATATTTCCTTCTCAATAACTAAAGCAACTAAAATTTCAATGGTTATAATCCCATTTACATGACTGGTTACATCAATTTAAACAAAATGGATAACAAAAATGAAGCAAAGAAACGAAAAGATTTTCAGTTTTAAAACCACAAAACTGGTTAAACGGAAAATTAAGAAGAACAACTGGGACCTCCAAACCATAAGACAGATGACTTCAATCATCAACATGTGCGTGAATTTCTAGCAAAGCACAACCAAGAGAGACAAAATAAAACGACTTGAAACGAAATGTAATGAAATTTATCCATCTAATGCACAACAACAACATCAAAAGGAAAACAATTTTATTTATTAAACACATCAATCAGCAGGTCTGTTGGTTGGTTGGTTGGTTGCTTGGTTAAAGAAATGCTTGCGAGGCTGGTAACGATGGATTTATGATGGCTGGTTGGATGGTTGGGCTCTTTGTATGCTTGATTGTCTGCCTGGTTAGTTGATTTTGTTGGTGGCAGTTGTAAGTATAAGACTTGAGTTGAGTTTCTCAATTGTAATGATGGTTAAACATTAAACAACTGTGATTGTTCACGTTGTAAATGTTGTAAATGTTGCATGTTGTTGGTTGCTTTTTCGTATGTTCTTTCACTTAACTGATGGGTGTGGAAAAGTCTACTTATTTAGGACCACAACAAACCACATTAATGTTTAAATATGTTGTATAAAGTTTACAAAGCTGATGACAACAAACTTTAAATTTACTTAAGGCTGTAGAGTTTTCAGCAGAGCTTTAAGGAAAATGTTTAAAATGGTTATGGGATTAAAATACTTCAGAAATATTGCAGTAGTTTATAGCAGAATAGTTTCTAAATACTTTAATAAATGTTAAAAAGTATTGTTGTTAAATTAGTAATAATTATTGCTTCTTTTTACATAAGCAAACATATGTACACCTTGAAATGTCAGGATTAAGCATTTCCTATCTTTAGGTTTGAATTTTGAAGCCGCGGTAGTCTTATAGGTATTGTGTTGATTTATCAGAAGAGAGGCCACCGTGCAAACCCCAGGACAGACATCTCCAACGAAACGAATTTTTAATATTTCTACAGCAACTTCCTCTCAGCAGATTTCTGGCAAAAACTCTCAGAATAAATAAAATTGCCATGAAAAGTTTCTCAAAAAATCTGTCGTTCGAAATCGACTTTAAGGCGTATGACCCGCCGCTCATGTATATGATGATACCATTTGAAGAAACAGGAGAAATGATTGTTTCTCAATGCAAATAACATTAAAAAGAAAAATAAGTCTTTTACTTATATACCAATAAGTCTTTTACTTATATACCAACAGAATCATTCCCAACAAACAGTAATAACTTCTTCAAACTTTTATAAGCTTCGAAATTCCCTGTGTCTATAATTCTCTCATAAACGCTCCTATTAACTAAACTAGCAGCTTGCTGTTAAAAGCTCTGTTATATACATACATTTTTTAAGTCAGATGGGTAACCGAATAAGGCACAAATCACAGAGTTCCTCAACCCTTGCGATCGGTCAATTTCAGCCTGATTTGTGCGGAGTTGTGGAAAATTGGGCCTTTCAAATGCCCTCGACACAGAGAAGCTGTAGCGGATATTTGTACGATGCTTTATTCTACATATAGTAGCAGCAACAGGTCTTGCAAGCGAACAAAGAATTTCGATAAATTCTAACACACTCTTCGTTTTATTTAAATTTAAAGACACAGTCAGGATCAGGACTTAGCTTCCTACACCGCTCATGTTGTGTGTTTTAATTTTATACATGAGTGGCGGGTCCCTCAGTTTAAAGTCGACTCCTAACGGCAGATTTTATGAGAAACTTTTCATGGCAATTTTATTTAGTCTCAGAGTTTTTGCCAGGAGATGTTTATTATTGCTAGAGATGTCTGGCCTGGGGTTTGAACAGAGGCATAATGACTAATAACACTGCCTACTAGACTACGGCTACTTCGTGATAGCGATTCAATACCAAATGATTTTCTGCCTAGCCCATCAAACAGACAGCAAAATCTTTTTACCCTCAATCGAGATTCTCCATCGATTTAATTGGTTCCTCAAGTATTCATGTTTATAAAATTTCTCAGCAGCCTTGAGAGTCCTTTTTACAAGAAAATTAAGGAATTTTAATCCTACCACAATTACAGTTTTGTTCAAAGTTAATCTAAAAATTTAACCATGGCAACCCTTACTAAAACCAACAAAAGCTTGAACCCCTTGAAAACTAAAAAAAAAGAACATCAATTTGAAACTCTCCTCAGCTCAAAAACTTCAATTAAAATGCCGTAGGCCAAGTGAATGTTACGAGATGTTGTGAAATCAGGAGATGGAAACGTGTGTAGGAAAATAAAAAGCAACAAAAACAACAACAGCAAAAAAAATTTTTTTTAAAAAAAGGTTCAATCGATCATGGTCATTAAGCAGCTTTATTGATGAGTATATGCCTCCAGTAAAGTGATGCATTCATGCATGCATGTTGCATAAAGATAATAACTTATCAAACAACAAAATTTTGACAGCTAAGAGTAGAAACTTTAACAGAAGAAACACAACAAAAACAACATCACATCACAACTACTTAAGTCTGCTCGTTACCCTTTTTTGGTTGAATGCGAATAACGAGAATGAAAAAACAAAAACAACAACAAAAAACCGACTTTATATTGAAACGACCATTGAGGCAGTAAAGATTGTCCGGCTTTATGGATTTTAATACGAGCGAGCATACATATACCCATAGAGGTGGTATGTTGTAAAGTACTTTTGCCACAAAATAAAAACAAAAACAATGAATATTAAATGGGAAAACATAAGAAGCACGGATACATACATATATATGTATATATATATATGTATGTGTTGAAATTGTTGCTGTCACATTTATCAAAAATTCAATGAATACTAATTTTGCACTGCGTGACGTGCTAAAGTTATCTGATTGAAACTGAAGCGCAGGATGATGATGATGATGGCCATATAATATCGTTGTTGATGGCATGAATAAAAATTACGTAGGGTTGTTAAGTAATCGAATAAACAAATAGGATTTTAAAAAGGAAAAATCATCAACATTTGCAAGAGTTTCTTAAATATAAAGGGTGGAACATTTAAAAGTTTAAATTTAAAAATGCTATAAAAACAAAAATGGTTTGAAATTTTACCAAAATTTATTTTTTGTTGTGAAGTACAATTGTTTCGGCTAGAAATGAAATATTCTTCTTATTCTTTATTGGCCATAACAACCCAATTAACGGATTTCGGCCCGCTGCAACACATCCTTCCAGGCGCCTCTGCTTCTTGCGCGCCTACGCCAGTTGGTCACACCAATCGATTACAGGGCTTCCTCGATTTGGTTCTTCCAACGGATACAAGGTCATCCTCTTCGCCGACTTCCGCAGATCCCCGCATCAAATACCCGTCTCGCCGGAGCATCCCCCTCCATTCGAACGCCATGGCCGAGCCAGCGCAGCTGCTGGATATTAATACGCTGCACAACGTCTATGTCGTTGAGGAGCTCATACAGCTCATTGTTGGATCGGATGCGGAAATCATCGCCAACTCGTACTGGACCGAAGATCTTACGTAGTACTTTTCTCTCAAACACTCTCAAGGCTGCTGAATCAATACTTAACCTATGTCCATGCTTCTGCGCCATAAAGAATCACGGGTAGGATGACCGTCTTGTAGAGTGTTAGTTTTGTCGTACGAGAGAAGTCTCTGCTATTCAATTGCCTATTGAGACCATAGTAGCATCTGTTGGCAAGAGTGATCCCGCGCTTGATCTCTAGACTGACATCATTTTTGGTGGTAACGGCGGTGCCAAGATAAATAAATTCCTTGACTGTATCAAAAGTATAGTTATCGGCCGTAATCTGAGAATCAATACGCCGCACGTCTCTACTTGTCGAAGAAATGAAATATTATTTCATTTATATGGCATCCGCAGCTGGCCTCACAGTACCTCAATCGATCAGACCAATTTTTGAGCACTGTGTGTATGGGGTCGTATCTCTGCAATGGCATTACATTTGTTAGCCTTTAAATGCTCAATTGTCTCTGGTTTGTCTGCATAAGACTTTTATTTAACGGCGCCCCACACAGAAAATCGTCCACCGGCATCAAATCGCAGCTTCTTGGCTGCCATTTCACCGTTTCGGCAAATTAAACGGCCATCAAACGTTTAATGCAATAAATCGAGATGTATGGCAAGTTGCAACATCCTGTCGAAACTTAACATCGTTCACATCAATACCATGAAGAGTGGGTACAAAAAAATCGGTTATCATGGTGCGATAGGTGTCTCCATTGACCGTTATGGTTGCCTCGTCCTTATTTTCAAACAAATATGGGCCAATTATGCATCCGCTCCACAAACCGCACCAAACACGCACTCGCAGTGGATGCATTGGCTTCTGTAATACCATGTGTGGGGTTTCTAAGCCCCAAATACAGCAATTTTGCTTACTAAAGTAGCCATCAAGAAGAAAGTGAGTTTCATTCGAAAAAATTATTTTTTTTTGCAAAAAATCGACATCATCGTACAATTTCTCGTTGGCCCATCTAGCGATGCGAAAACGAAAGGGATGGTCGTGCGGCTTCTACTCTTGAACTAATTGAACTTTGTAAGGCGTTATACCGAGATTTATTCGCAAAATTCGAAGTAGAAGATATGTTCATTTCTTGAGAACGATGAGGAGTTGATTTTTAATGTATTCTCACGCACACTCTCAGCTACAGCTTCGATATTTGGAAGCACCATACGAACACGCTCGTGTCTTGACGCATAAAAAATGAAACCTGGAGGCCTCAGTATCCTCGAGCTCTGCCCGAAAGTGTTCAACTCCAAGATATTCATATCACACGTAGTTGTATTCGTAGGTTTACTTTTATTGTTCATCATTTCATTTAGGCCCCAACTCTCGGCCGCTATCCTAATCCATCGTTGTAGTCGTCACGAAAAATCCCGTGGTTACCTGTGCATAAGCAGGGAGGCCACGCAAGGGTTGGCACATAACCTCATGGGAATAGGTGTTCAGAGCCAGGTCGACGTAAACCAGGGATTCACATATGGTCCTACAACACCAACTTAACGGTGGTAAATCAAGAACGTACCGACAGACTTGCCATTATTTTAACGGGGCGGGGGCAATGAGAGCATTAGCCCGACAGCCATTTCAGCCAGCTATCATACCGCCTACTAAAGTGCCGGAATACTGCCATCGTCAGCCTATATCACCAATTGAAATCAATTTCCGGTATACCATAGTTAGAACCTTACCGGGCTCGGTTCTAATGCCCCAATCAAGGGCGTAGTAGTTCGTTGCTTCGGTGGAATTGAGGGAACCACGGAGGCATTACTCTCCCATTTTCCCATCTCTTGAGGGAACCCCCTGTGGGATGATGCCTAGTTAATGGCAGCATCGGTTCGCCATGTCGCAGATAACGTCTTCGGTCACTTGTACCCTTTTTGTAGTACATCTCCGTATCTGCCGCTCTTGGTCGGGGACTGCTTATTGGTTATTCGCAGCTAGCTTACTTGGGATAGGCCGTCCAGTTATCCGCCACCTACTGACCCCCATGGTAACCTGAAGCTAAGCCCCATGACATTCCAGTCTGTGTTGGCCAGCCTTTGTGAGTAATCGTTTAATATTTTAAAACTTTTACCCAAGATTCGATTCGTTATGTGAATGCCGTGCTATGGAAAACCGAAATTCGGTTTAAATTGAAACACATGATGATGCATGATGAGTTTTTAATATTTTATATGCCAAACAAGTTGCACATTTAGCAAGGAGGAGAGGTGGGACCTACTTGCTAGGGAGTTGATTGTTGGCTGGCTGATGATAGAGTGCAACAAAAGTGCTTAAATATTAATTATGAATTGTCGAGTCTACCAAAACGAGATTAAAAAAACCCAAAAGAGGATTTTTAACGACTAATACATTGTCGAAGCGATAACATAGACTCGCCCTTTTTGGTTTTTTTCCATTTTCTTTTAAATTCTTTACGTTTTTCTATTTAATTTAACCAGTTTCTCGTTACTTGTTGGACAAAAGTATCATCATACAGCAGCAGCAGCAGCAGCTATGCATTGATGTTGCAGCATTGCTTTTAAATTGATGGCCTTTTGGCAAGAATATTGATCATCATGATTAATGACAGGTAATTAAGGCTGTGGTGCGAAGTGTCGCCATTTAAGTTTCTGTTTTTTTTTCATTTTGGTTTCTTGAAAGCTGATTTTTTCTGAAATAAATTGGTTTGTATAGCTGGTTTTAGGAAATTTTAATTGCTGAAAAGCATACTTCAAATGTGGATAAGAAAACTAAGAATAAAAAAATATTTTTAAATGAATTTTTAACAACGACAGTCTGTACTACTTTGTATTATCTTTCACAGGTTGATGGAGATTAGGTGATAATTTAACCTACAAATGTACGTGAAGGTTATGGGCGTTTCGACCGCAGAATCAGCAGAGATTTGTAATGATTACTCATCAGTGTTAAGCAATTATCAATAAGTCAGCTATCTATTAAAGGTAACAGCCACCACTGCGATGCACTCCCGCCTACCGCAGAATACTCGCCAGAACGCAGTTGAGGGAGTTGCACGATATTAAAACCTCGCACGTTATTAAAAGGTTCCTCGTCAGCGTACGCAAATAATTGGACACTCTTTTGGAAAATAGTGCCCCTGCGATGCACTCCAGCCTTTCATAAAACACTCTCCATGCCGAAGTTGAAGAGGTCGCATGATAAGTGATCGAATTGTCGTAAACCTCGTACGGTATTAAAAGGTTCGGAGAGGCCCATTCCAACACTGACGAAGTTCCAGGAATTGCTCAACGTAACTCTGCATAGCCTTAAAAGGTTCGCAGATATATCGAGTGTAGGCATTGCGCCAAAAATACGATCCCTTATTGGGCTACCGAAGGTTGCCTTGTAGTCGACAAAAAGGAGGTGTGTGTCGACTTGTTTTTCGTGGGTATCAAACGAATCAATTGCTACAACAGATTGTTGTCAATAAGTCAGCTATCTATTGAAGAAAGATAATCTTCTGATCATACATACATACATACATAATTGGTTATTACAACGCTTCAGGCAGGATTACGACATATCTTCTTACACCCCTTATGTTTTGTGTGTTAATATTACACATGAGTGGCACGGCATACAGTTTAAATTCGATTCCATTGGCAGATTTTTGGGAAACATTTTCATGGCAATTTTATTTACTCTCCTGGTTTTTTGCCAGAAATCTGCTGAGAGGAAGTTACGGAACAAAAATGTTCTTCATAATTCGTTTTGGTGAGGTTTGAACTGCGGCCTCACGTCTAATAAGTCAACACACTACCTAATACAGGCTGATATATAATGCAACAAAGTAAAGTGCTATATTTTTTATTTTTTTTTTTTAAATTTTATTGTTCAAAAGCAAAAAATGTTGGAAATAACATCAAATTTTAGAATCTGTTTAGATTTTTTCGAATTGGCCACCTTTGGTACGAATTATGGCCTTCAAACGGCCGACAAAGCCATCACAGGCTGCACGAAAGTGGCTCTGCGGTATTTTGGCCCATTCCCGGCGAAGCGCCGTCTTGAGATGATCGACACTTTGGTATTTTTTAGTGAGAACCTTACTCTCCAAAATGCCCCAGGCGCAAAAGTCCAACGGATTGAAATCCGGAGATTTTGGTGGCCATTATGCGGTAGAAATGAAGCGAGGAACCTCCTTTTTAAGCCATTCTTGGTTGACGCGTGCTAAGTGCCATGGTCTGCAGCCGAAATGTTTGTCTGCCCAGGGCTTCAATACTGTCTTTAAGACATTTTACCGATAATATTCGGCATTTATTTTGACCCCACGGTCGATGAATACGAGCGGGGAGCGACCATCCGCCGTTACGGCGGCCCACACCATTACCATCGGCGGCGCTTAAGTTCTGGTGACCAATCGCAGGTGTAAATTTTCAGCTGACCTCTTTGGCAAGTAAACTCGATCATTTTTTTTGTTCACAAACTGCTCAATTTGGAATGGCTTCTCATCGGAGAAAACCAAATTCGGTAACTGACCACTTTCGTGCAAGCGAAGTAACTCCTTGGCTCTTTCCAGTCTAACTTTTTTTGTCCATCGGTGAGCTCTTGCACTTTTTGGAACTTCAATGGCTTTAGTCCAGCTCTTTTTTTAATATGTGTTGCATCCGTTCTCGCGATATGCTCAGCTCACGAGCAATTTTTCTACCACTGCGGCGTGGATTTCGATCAAACCTGGCCTTCACTTTTCGGATCATTTCTGGTGTTGTTACCGTTTTTTTTCCGTCCACTTTTTGGACGCAATGTAACACTGCCAGTACCACTGTAACGAGCAATGGTACGAGAAACAAAACATTTATTCACATTTAAATGCTGGAGGGCTCTAACGATAGCCACCTGTGGTTTTCCAGCCAAATATAAAGCAATTACACTATCACGCTTGAATTCCATCACGAATAACTTTTTTTCTGAATGCAATAGATCAAAATGCTTTTGTAAGCTTGTAAATAATAAAATGAACTGTCACTGGAATAAATATGTCGGCTGTCAGACGAGCGGTTTACAAATGATAACAACCTGAAGTTGGTTGCAATACATATCAGCCACCCTGTAGACTACAGACTGATCATAGGTTAGGTTAGAGGACGTGTACTTGTCAATTCAGACAAGTACAGTACCCGGAGGTCGAATTGACCCATTGTAAAACGTCCTAGTTTCTCACATCACTTATGTTGTTTGTGTTAATTTTATACATGAGTGGTGGGACCTACAGTTTAAAGTCTTGATGTCTGGCCTGGGGCTCGAACACTGGCTTTACGTTTAATAAGCCATCACACTACCTACTAGACTATGGCGACTTCACAGACTGATCATAGTCGAGAGCAAATACTGAAGACCTGTGGTATCCCATACTAGTTCACATTCGGTCTAAGGTTCTTGCAAAACTTATGCCATTGTATGTCCAGACTTACTTACGAATACGACCATGCGATCTATTTTACTCTTCCTATACTTTATAGGATTTATAGAATATTGTCCTGATTAATTTCAGGTTGTAGTCATCGTAGTCTAGTTAGTGGTGTTATGGTTTATTAGACATGAGGACTCGGTTTATGCCCCAGGTTAGACATCAAAACAAAAATAAGAAAAAATATTTTTTCGGCGACTTCCTCTCAGCAGATTTCTGGCAAAAACTCTAAGAGTAAATAAAATTGCCATGAAAAGTTTCTCAAAAATCTGTCGCTCGGAGTTGACTTTAAACTGTAGTGTGTGAAAGGTGTTAGAAGCTAAGCCGTAATCCTGACTGAAGGGTTATAATGGCCAGTTATGTATGTATAGCTTTAAAAGGACATTACGGCTAAAATACGATTCTTTATGGGGCTATTGAAGGTAGCTTGGAGTCGACAATAAGTAGGTGTGTGTCGATTTAGTTTTTATGGGTCTTCTTCGGTCTGATCAATGATGGATTTGAAGGTCTGAAGAGGCACTGATAAGTTGTAATCAGTATTTTGACGATTGGCTTTATTCATTCACACTATATGCCCTTAGGAACCTTATATGCATTAGGGAGAAAGCTTTCATTTCGCGTTCAAATATTATAACAAACTGAGTGACTCATTCTGATATTCTTGCACTCAACATCCTACACGTAAGTGAAGCATATGTATTCACTTTTAAAATTTTTTCTTGAATTAAGATTTCATTATAAATTTCACAGAGAAATATGCAATAAATTGTAGATAAAATGAATAATTCTTTGAATTTAAAATTCAAATCCTTTCTAAATCAAAGTATCCCATACACATACCAATAAACATGTGCATGTACATATGTATGTATGAACATGCATTCTATATCATTTACAAAATCATATTCAATTCAATATTTTTCAATTTACTTAACTTTTTGTATATACGAGTAAGTACATATGTACATTCATACATATGTATTCTGAAGTCTAGTTTTCCTACAGCTTGTCATTGGTTTGCCATATTTGTATGAAAACAAAAGTTTATTTCTGTTTTTTTTTTTTATAATAAATCAATGTATTCGTTCATACGCTATGAAATGCAATTTTTCTTTTAGTTTTTTTGTGTTTTTGCTTGTTTAGATTCGAAAAAAAAAACAAAAATAAAAAAATAAATTGTAAATTTTTAAATTTTCTTGACAGCTGTCAATGTGTACGACAAAATATTGACAGTATTACGTATTTATTATGTCATAATCTGAAATTAAATAAATTTATTTTGCAAAACATAAATACGTACATATACACAGTATAATCATTTATGTTTTTTGCAAACAAAGATATGTATGTCCAAGAAGAAATTGAAATAAAAAATACATATTTACTGCTTCAATGATATGTGATATGTATGTATGTATGTATGTGTACATACATATGTACATACATATTTACGGTTTTGCGCATAGTTTATTTTTAAAGAACATAACGATTGGTACAGCCCATATATCTTCTTATATCGACGCCTCCGTTCTATAATACTCTAAGTCGAAAAAGTGTGTTTTGAGTTATGAGCTCTCAAAGTTTTCACGCAACATACGACCATATGTGTATTCTAAGAGATTTTCACTATAACTTCGGAACGGATCGGCGCATCTTAACCAAATTTTGACAGTATTTAAGTTAGAGAACGCAGAATTTAAAAATGCAAGAACATTAAAAACGTTCTAAGTACACTTAGAACGTTATAGAATGGAGGCGTCGATATATAAAAATGAATGTGTGTTTATTTGTTTGTGGCTTTGTTTGAAGCCTATAGACAGCTAAACGGCTGGACCGATTTTCTTGAAATTTTAACGGTACCTTCCTGTATGTCTGGAAGGAACTATAGGCGACTTTTTATTTTAAAATTTCAAGTAGGCGGGGTGTCACGTCCACATATCCAATAAGTATTTTATGGATAAACTGCAACAGCTAGAGTCCTCTAATTTTGTATAGACGACTTTGACGTATATATGAATAAAATGGGCGGATTGGCTATAGTGGGAGTGCCACCTTCCATAGTTTATATATATAAAAATGAATGTTTGTTTGTATGTACCTTATAGAATCGTAAACTATGCATTTGATCATCTTTTATGATCTTTAGCAAAGTTGTTGCGCATGAGCCGGGGAAGGTTTCTAAGTTGATAGGACTAATTTCCGGCAGGTGGCACCACTGAAAATTACTTAGAATGAATTAAATCGTAAACTGTGCACTCTTTAACAAAGTTGTTGCACATGAGTCGACGGAGCTTGGAGCGATTAATTTCCGATGGATGGCGTGACTAAAAATTATTCAAAATGAATGACAAGCAATTGGTCGAGCTACACCTCAAGCACAGAAGAAAAAAGCATTACGAGCCTCAGAATCAGACGAGCATTGAGACTGGAAAATCTTCAAGTATATGCCGCTGAGATCCGTTCGCTTGAGCCACTTGAATAACGAGAAGTGAGATTAGAAACTGATCGAAATGCGTACTACCCAGGCCCGTTCATCTGAATCATCAGGACAACAGGAAACAAAATCAATAAAATGATTCAAAATTAATTGGACATTTGTGTAAAGTCATTCCTTTAAATTTATTTTAGTTGGTGGCGCAGCAATACGCGCAGGGTACAGCTAGTAACTTTAGAAAAATACTTATAATACTCGAATCATACAACAAAAAAAGAAAAAAAAACACAAGCAAAAAAGACAGAGCAACTAGCAGAGCAAACACAACGTTTTAGTGAATATTTTAGTTTTGTAAGCGATTCATACTTATTTTGCGATTCTTGTAAATGTTGAGTTATGGAGAGTCGAAATCAACAACATCATATGTGTTGTTAAGTATGAATATGATGACTACTTCAAACTTTGAATATGAGTATTATGAGTGTGACATTAAAATAAGTATGAATGCGTATAAGTATCAGAAACTATGAGTATGATTCGATTCTACTCATCGTTTTGAATACTCATGGCTGATCTCTGAAGTCAACACACTAACTACTAGACTACGGCGACCTAAACAAATATAAGCTGTTTTTGTTTCACCCTTTACCTTTTTTTTCACAATTTATAATCTAACAAATTTTTCTTTCTTTTTTTTCTGTTTAGTTTTGTTTTTTGTTTGGAATGTCTCACTCTCTCTCTCTCTCTCGCTCTCGTATGGAATATAATATTTATTAACATTTGATTGATAGCTTTTCAATATGATCTATCACTTAAAGAATAATTTATTTTATTTTAATACGAAAACATTGTCTACTGCATACACGAGTATTGTATTGTTCCAAATGAATTTCGACAATATTTATGAGCACACAATACAAACATAAAGTTTGAATATCGCTCCCTGGCATCACCTTTTGGAGTGCTTTAGAAAAAAAAACAGAAACAAAACATAATAAACATTAAATTTGTCTGTCTGCCATATATTTGCTTAATGTTACGTTGGTTGAATCCAAGTAGCAACGGAGTGGGTAAACATTTCACTTTTTCTTGGTATATCCAGGCCTTTAATGCAAACAAATGTTGTCTATTGAAACCGTTGAATGATCGATTATCTTGTATAAAAGTTGATGGCGATGGCAATGGCGGTAAGGATGGTGGCGGTGGCGTTCGTGGCAGTAGATGAATGTACGTATGTACGTACATTTGTTTGTTCAACTTTTCTAAGTGTAATACCAGTAGGCGCCAGAATAAATATAAATTATGAGTGTAATGAAGTTGAGATATTGTATTACAATCATTATGTATCCATACACACTCGTACTCAATATCTATAATAGAGCACAGTGTACTTTATGATGTATTTAATCGAATGTATGTAATTGACTTTATTTTAACACTTTTTTTGTTGTATACTTTTTGCTTTACTTTTAATGTCTAATCGCCGTATTGATTGGAAAGTAAAGTAAATATGCCAACATGTGGTTAAATGTGGATATATTTTAGTGAAGTAAATATTAGTAAAGAAATTTGATTCATATTTTGGTATCAATTTAACATCAATTGAACAAATAATATGAAACACATGTTGAAATTCGTTTTAATAAATTGCTTTTTATACAACACTCAGCTGGAAAACACTATGAAAAGATACATTCATCCTCAGACAACGATGATTTCATTGGAAAATATTCGCGATTCTTTAACCACAATAGATCTGAATAAATTCACGGCATCTTAAAGTACAGTGATGTAAAAAATAATAAGGACAATAAGGTCACAATTAGAGGTACGATGAGAGTATCAATAAAATGAAAATTTGTTGAAGAGTAGCTGCATTTATTCTCAGTTTATAATTTATTTTTGTATTTAAAAATTTAAATTTAAAAATTCAATCAAACAAAAACTGTTTGAAATTTATATTTTTGTTGTGAAGTACAATTGTTTCGATTAGAAATAGAATATTATTATATGGCTGTCGCGACTGGACTCACAGTAACTCATTCGATCAGATCAATTTTTCGATCGTATTGGTGCTATCTCGGCAATGGCATAACGAATGTTGGCCTTCAAATGCTCAATTGTCTCTGATTTATCGGCATAACACTTTTCCTTAACGACGCCCCACAAAAAATAGTCCAACGGTGTCACATCGCATCTTCTTGGCGGACAATTGACATCACCGTCAAACGTGTGACGCAATAAATCGATTGTGGTATGAGATATGTGGCAAGTTGCACCATCCTGTTGAAATCAAACATCGTTCACATCAATACCATGAAGAGCGGGAACAAAAAATCGGTTATCATGGTGCGATAGGTGTTTCCACTGACCGTAATGGTTGCGACGTCCTCATTTTCAAACAAATATGGGTCAATGATGCCTCCGCTCCACAAGTCGCACCAAACATTCACTCGTAATGGGTGCATTGGCTTCTGTAAGACCATGTGTAGGTTTTCTGAGCCCCAAACACGGCATTTTTTTATTAACATACCCACCAAGATGAAAATAACCTTCATCAGAAAAGATGATTTTTTTTGGCAAAATCAACATCATTCTGCAGTTTTTTGTTGGCCCAAATTGTCAATAAATCCCAACGTCAAGCGAAAATCGATTCATTACGTTCAATGGAGATAATATATTGAATTTTGTTACAGAATAGAATGACATAAATTTTGTCCGATTCAAAATAACCGATGGTTCAAATTTAAAGCGATAGATGGCCCATCCGATATAAGCTAAGAATACGTGCAATTACTTAACAAATATTTTCAAATTTTACTTACTTTCTCATAACTACACTGAGCAGGGCAAAGGGTGCTCTTAAGTTCACGCCACAGGCTGGCATCGTGTCATCTTGTCTCCACAACCATTGGAAATCTTATTCCAAAATGTGTCTGCTAGAACTGCACTGACGATCTTCGATGTGACTACGTTGTTCTAGAGACAGTTTTCGGACGAATATACAAAATTCACTCTACCACAGGGGCAGAATAGGTTGCTGAAACTGTCATCGGTGGCGGTATTATAACGATCTCCACTAATGGCTCAAAAATGAAATGTGGAACTGTATCTGAGATCATACAGAATACCTAATCAGGCTAGCGTATTTCAGGCGAAGATTTTTGTTATCGAACAAGCTGTACGTATGGTTGAGACCTAGCTCCTTCGAACTTAATCATATATGTAGCCAGCCAAGCAGCAATCATAGCGGTGGGATCCTATTTCGTCAAATAAAATGTCCGCGTCTAATGGGTTTCGGACCATTGTGGGATAGAGGGAAACGAAAACGCGGACGTACTGGTGCAGAAGGAATCGTAGATGTCTGAGGAGAAGAAGAATACGAATTTCCACGGAAGGGATCGGAGATGTCTGAGAAGGATACGAGAGATTGGATATATGCGCCCCTTCAAGAATACTTTTCCCAAATTAAGAAAAGTAGATTTAAATTTAACAAACATTGGATGCTTCAACATACCTGGTTGCCAAATTTCAAAAACTGCTGTGTCTCCTTAAGTTCGATAAGATAACGATTCGTACTTTAACATGAGATTTAACTGCCCTGCACTTCAGGACAGACATCATCGGTTTTTTCCTGACAGAACTTTTGAAGATCTGGGCATGGTGGCGAAAGTGCCACTTAAGGAACTGGCCGGTTTCATCCAAAATTCGGTGTGGTTCAAACTTACCATTAACGGCAACGGGGCTTACTTTACACTGGGTAACGCAATGGGCCAGCGTGTAAACTTGCCTGTGAACGGCTTGCTACACGCTAACCTAACCTAAAATTTTGATTTGTGATAGTGCATTACGTGGTAGCAATGTGGAAGTCACTAGATATGTACATATGTGAGGATTTCAAAAGTTTTTTCCATAAGTTTCTTAGAATTTTTTCTTTACATTTGTCTTACACACATAATTGGTCATTACAACTCTTCAATCAGGATTACGACCTAGCTTCTCACAGCACATATGTTCTGTGTGTTAATTTGAGTGACGGAACCTACAGTTTAAAGTCGACTCCGAATGACAAATTTTTGAAAAATGTTTCATGGCAATTTTATTAACTCTTATGAATATTCATGTAACTGTATAAATTCCAGCTATGTTAACAAATGCTAAAATATCTTTTAAATTCTTTCAAGGCTTTACAACCTTCAAATTCATTCATTTATTCTGATGTTCTGTGAGGTCTCTTACAAAACAAAAGTGTTTTGTGGTTTTTTCGTTTCGTTAATGTTTTATTTCTCAAGTGTTGACAACAGTTATCAATCAAATCGTGTCAGTCAACAAAATATTTGACATAATCAAACGAGTGAATTACAACAAAATAGTTGTTAAGGGGATACACTAAGAAAAAAAATTAGAACGAATGTAAAAGAAAGAAAACAAAAAACAAATACAGGAGGAAAAATAAAAGGAAAATATTTGAAAATTTACTTTTTAAGAGGAAAACGAAAAAGAAGAAAAACGTATTTTTCAAATTTATTTCGATTCATTTCTCTAAGTGCCATAACGATTTATTTAAATGCTGCGACGGCAAATAGAGAAGAGTCAGAAAATCAAATAACATTCTGACACAAAAGAAATGAGAAATTATTTGCGTATCTCATCAACTGGAAACGATGGGGTATATTATTTACTGACAACAACAAGCTGCTTCACGACTGCCACGACTACCTTTGCTACTGGTTTTCTTATTCTTTTTTGTTTTTCTTTTTACTGACTGCGTGTCTTACTTTTCTAGGAGGTAAACATCAAAAAATTCCACAATGACAAGACAAAATGAAAAGTAAGAGGAGAGCTGTAAGTGATTGCTTCTTTATTTATTTCTACAACGTTTTTTTGACAGGCAGTCATTTAGACAGGCACTCCGCAGACAGCAAGACAGACAGACAGACAGGCACATGTCAAACAGTAGCAAACAATGAAAATCAATTTTATGGATTCCTATTGACATTTGAAAGAAGAAAAGAAAAAATTTTTAAACGTAAAGTGGAGTTTCAATACACAAAACAACTCATCATAGCCGTGCTTTTCATAGGAATACTCCACATATTTTAATGTCACTTTGCGATAAAGTTCGATAAGAAATGATTTACGTTCGATTTTCAATTTCTTTTTGGGTTTTCAAATGGTTGCAGGGAAAGTAGCCCCCCCAACCATCAATTCATTTAATGGCTTGTTAATGTGTGCTCTTGTTTATGTCTGATGCGGTCGTATCTGTAAATGAATTGTCAATAAGAAAATTGTTTTTCTTTATTTTCTTTGCTTGTGTTTAATTAAATTCAATTCAATTCAATCAAATGATTTGAATTTGTAAAATTTTGGCACACCTTTAATGAAAGAAATCTTAGAAATGCGCTTATCTGATGAATGTTTATCTGCAATCAGTTTATACTGACGTATTATATAGTTTTGGCTTGATTTTCAAAGAAAGAAAAAGCGGAAATAATCCAATGTTTTCTATTAATTGTTGAAATTGTTGAAAGATTTTTCGAAATGTCATTGATCTTAAGATGCATGAGAATTTAAGCAATTTATCACACATCGGTTTTCGTTTTCATTTAAATAAATTCGTTTCTTTTAGATAGTTTTAGTGGTACTCAGTTGCCCTTCATTATAAATGCAGTGGCAACTGTTGGTCACAACTGACAATGTAGGATCGAACGTGGATTTGTTTACATTGTTTGAATGAATTTTTTTTATTATAATCTAGTAAATAATACACGGGCAGTCGCCGTAGTCTAGTAGGTAGTGTGTTGGCTTATTAGACGTAAAAGCCAGGGTTCAAGTCCCAGGCCAGACATCAAAACAAAATACAAAAAGTATTTCTTCGGCGACTTCCTCTCAGCAGATTTCTGGTAAAAACTCAGGGAGTAAATAAAATTGCCATGAAAAGTTTCTCAAAAATCTGTCGTTCGGAATCGACTTTAAACTGTAGGTCCCACCACCCATGTATGAAATTAACACAGACAACTTAAGTGGTGTGAGAAACTAGGTCGTAATCCTGACTGAAGAGTTGTAATGACCAATTATGTATGTAAATAATACACGAATTTTCCAGAAACCATACCATTTTTGGTGGACTGAATCCGTATATGATCTCAAAATTCGCTATATCGCACTAGAGTCTTGAGATATCCTAACCTAAAAGAATAAAAACACAATTTTGGACTTTGATCGTATTAGTATTTCGTCGCGGTATAATTTTGTCAACAGTAGATGGGCAGCTTCGGACATGGGCAGAACGACGCAGAAAATCTGGCCAAGACTGTACAGAAGACGCGTGGCAGCTCTGCTTAAACTCTAGAGAAGTAGGTAGAGACATTGCATTATATACGCATGCGAAGCGTATTTGGACACCTTGCAAATGGTTTATGCAGAAGCTGTGGTGATGAGGAGGTGGATGAGACTGTTCTTCACCTACTGTGTACATGCCCGGCATTTGGTCGGAGGAGAAAGAGGGCGTCTTCTAAATGAACGATCTGGATGAATTTATATTGGCAGTCTGAGTCGCTTAATTGGAAGCCCCGAGTAGTCCCTGGACTAGGGGGAAGTGTGAAACTGCGGTATCACAATGGGCCCTGTGTGTGGTCTAAGTGTGTCCGCTCATAACTCCATTGAGGGGGTAGCCACTACTACCTACCTACTTGAAGTCGCCGTAGTCTAGTAGGTAGTGTGTTGGCTTTTTAAACGTAAAGCCAGGGTTCCAGCCCCAGGCCAGACATCAAGACAAAATACAGAAAGTATTTCTTCGGCGACTTCCTCTCAGATTCTGGAAAACCCTTGAGAGTAAATAAAATTGCCATGAAAAATTTCTCAAAAATCTGTCGTTCGGAGTTGACTTTAAACTGTAGGTCCCACCACTCATGTATAAAATTAGAACACACAACATAAGTGGTGTGAGAAACTAGAACGTTGTACAATGGGTCAATTCGACCTCCGGGTTCTGTACTTGTCTTAATTGACAAGTACACGTCCTCTAACCTAACCTAACCTAACCTACCTACTTACCTCGTTACATCATCTGCTACATCAATGCTACTCTTACTATTCAAGACCTTTTTTGGAATTTTTCCATAATCTTATTTTAGCTTCGAGATATCTTTGAGTGAAAATATGTACTTAAGGCTTTTCATTGCTTTCATCGTTCACGAAAACGCTGAAATATTGATTAGTGGCTGTTGAAGCGTAATCTGCCAAATTAGTTGCTAATTATTTCGTCTGTTTTGCCCAATCACCATAAACGGATGTATCATTCAACAGCACGTGCAAATAATAAAATTATTTTATCAAACTGGGCACTTTCTTCGCCCATTACTCGATCGCCATAATCGTCCCACGGTCATGTATAAATTCAAGTCCCCTGGTTTACAATCCACCAATACCCGTACGTCGACGAAAAGCAAAATTAGCTTAAAACCTGGTTCCAGTACATGAGAATATGCTTGAGAATCCGAGCTGATTTCGGGCCGCTCATAAAAATTCGTCCTATCGCTTGGCGAATTTTGCGACTGGACTTAAGCCTGCACACTTACAAAAGTCAACTGACCAAGGAACTAAACTTTTTGATTTCCAAAAAAAGATACTGATTCGCGTGGGTTTTGAGCAGGAGGCGTTATAAGCCTATATTTCTTTAAGAACAACGTTGGCCAGGTCACCACTGTCAGAGAGAAATACTATAGGTCGATGATTACCCACTTATCTCGACCTGAATTGGATGACCTGTCCACCAATGACATGTGATTTCAACTGGATAGCATTACGAGTCACTTAGCTCATGTCACATTGGATATTCTGCTCGAGCGGTTGGGGGCATCTCAAGTTATTCCAAATGACCACGTTACACTTTTTGTGAGGTTTTCTTAAGTCACAGGTATACGCAAATAAGCTACAAATCACAGTGGTACACAAAACCAACATAACCCTTGTTACAGTTCAAATTTAGACTGATTCATACACCAGAGTCGTGAATAATTGAAGATTTCGAAAGCGTTTCATCCAGAATAGCCGTGGCATATGATAATGATACCAACAGGTCTTTCAAATCAATAATATGATGACGATATCTCGCACACACTTTGTTTTATTAAGAATTTAGAAAAAGAAGCACTTAATTAAAGACCGTAGAGAAACTTTTGTCACGGTTGGAGAAAATAACATGCTATGGTATACCCACTTACAGAGTTATTGATTATATTTGACTTAATCGAGAAATTTGCAATGGAAGACGACAATTTTGTTGACATCGCTATGAAGAGGCATTAGCATAAGATTTCAGGGCGGTCTAGAGATATGAGGCAATACATAAATATAAATAAAGGTACTAAGAAAACCATCAGATCCAGTGACAGATTTTCACCCTCAGAGAGACTAAAGATTTTCTAGAAATTATTAAACTTGATGTGACACAGCCCTATATAGTAAGTATATCGAATTTACAAGTTAAATATTTCCGTAGAAGTTGAATAGACCAGAAGGCAGAAAAAGAAAATCTCGGCGAATCAGTTTGAGATGGACCTACCATAGTTGCATTCGAGACAATGTCAGTGTTATACATGTGCAACTAGCTAAACGTTTTGGTTTATTGAGAAACATGGACAGCGGATATCGAGTGAAAGTCTGACAATATACAACAGCCTTCGATTTAAATAATTTATGCAGAATACCGAAGTCACCATAGTCTAGTAGGTAGTGTGTTGGCTTATTCATGAGGCCTCAGTTCCAACAGTAGGTCAGACATCTTTAACAAAACGAAAAATGAAAAAAATTTTCTTCGGCGAGTTCATCTCAGCAAATTTTTGGCAAAAACTCTGAGAGTAAATAAAAATTGCCATGAAGTTTTTCAACCATCTGTCGTTCGGAGTCGACTTTTAAATTGTAGGTCCTGACTTACTTAACCTCAACTGCCCATTATCTCTGCAAAATACGTAAATTATTTCAAACTGGGCGGTTGCATAGTAAACCCTGTAGTCAAATCTTAACATTCCTAAATGTCTTAAACTTTAGCAATTAATTCTGCTTTAGAAAAATCTTTAAAAAACGTTTTTTTGTTTAAACGAAACAAATAAATGTTGACACATCTACTTTACTAAACTGATGAAATAAATGATCGACAATTGAATTGTTGGCCAAAGTAGACAAATAAATACCAACAACTTGTTGCACTCGTCGTTAAGTGTTTTTGGCATACAGCCTCTAAAGACCTTTAATGTGAACGTATCATAAAAGGAAATTTCAAGTGCATTTAATTGTTTTCAACAATGAAAGTAAAAAAAAAAACAGAAGGCCTGTGTTAATTGAAACATTTTAAAATAACAGTAGTCCGGTCGATGTTTTTTCAAATCAAATTAATGAAAATGAAAATATTTTAAAGTGATGTAGAATAGACTACGTTTTCAATACTTTTATCACATATGGGCATACGTACATACATTAGAAGACATTAAAGCTGTTTAGCCAGGATTAGGGTCTATCTTCTTACACCACCCACTATGCTGTGTGTATTAATTTTACGAGATTGTTGTAAGGCCTACAGTTTACCATCCACTTCGAAGAACAGATTTGAGATGCTTTTTAATGACAATTCAGGTCAATGCAGATTGTATTCGAATGCTAAACTTACAAGGCAAGAAACTATATCCTTCCAATGGTACATGTTAAAGCAACTTTACTAAGTTATTAACATTAGAACTTACAAGCAAAGTTTTCTCGACTCAGATTATAATATAGAACTTCAAAGACTGCGTTTTAGGGCTCAAAGTTGAAATACTTTCCAATGGGCTATTATCTCCAAAATTCAGCATATTAACTCCACTGAACATAATGCATCGATTTACGCTTGAGCAACGTTGGGAGTCGCCGTAGTCTAGTAAGTAGTGTGTTGGCTTATTAGACGTAAGACCGAGGTTCAAACCCCACGTCAGCCATCAAAACGAAATTTTAAAAAATATTTCTTCGGTGACTTCCTCTCAGCAGATTTCTGGCAAAAACTCTGGGAGTAATTAAAATTGCCATGAAAAGCTACTCAAAAATTTGTCGTTTGGAATCGACTTTAAACTGTAGGTCCCACCACTCATGTATGAAATTAACGCACACAATATAAGTGGTGTGAGAAGCCAGGTCGTAATCCTGACTGAAGGGTTGTAATGGCCAGTTATGCCGTCGCAGTATCCATACAAATGAAATAATATTCCATTTCTAATCGGGACAATTGTAGTTCACAGCTAAAAAATTTATGTGGCAAAATCTCCAAACGTTTTTGTTTTATAAAATTTTTAAATTTAAACTTTTCAATGGACCTGTGATCGGATCGAGGTGCCTAGTTTTTAAGGCGATTGAGTAAATTTAAATTTAAATTCATTTTTAACGTTTAGACATCGCCACAGACTAGTAGGTAGAGTGTTGGCTTATTAGACATGAGGCTTCGGTTTAAACCCCAGGTCAGACATCACCAACAGAACGATGTATGAAAAAATACTTCCTCTCAGCATATTTCTGGCAAAAACGCGGAGAGTAAAAATAAAATTGTCATGAAAAAGTTTCTGAAAAATCTGTCGTTCTGAATCGACTTTAAACTGTAGGTCACGGCACTCATGTAAAAAATTAACATACACAACATAAGTGGGGTGAAAAGCTAGGTTGTAATCCAGACTGAAGGGTTGTAATTGCCAGCTATTGAAATATCTAGCTGGTGGGTGTAATGTAATTGATGCCTTTCCATACCACTGTTACTATCTGGGTTTTGGGTTAAACTAGTGAAATATTTTTTCTCTTTTTTTTCCTCTTCAATTTAATTTTGTCTACGACTTAAAGTTGTCTAATCAAAATAAGAGAAGAAAAAATTCCCCTTTTAAAAACGTTTTGAAATATTTCAAATTCTTCAATATGTAGTAGCAGCAGCATAAATAAGTATGCGAAACGTTTTTTTTTTTTTTTGTTTTTCTGCTGTCATTAAATTGACATTTTTCATTATTCACTCAAATATTGCTGGGCTCGGTACAAATTCAGACAGAAATAAACAATTTTCAGAAAATATTTCAAAAATGTTGTACACAAAAATGTTGAAAGGTTGTCTTAATTGCAGGGGATTTGATGAAATTGATGAGTTTCTTTTCGCACACAAGATTTCAAATGGCCAGTCATACAGACAGTGATATAAGCAAGCATACCGCCTAAACGCCTATCAGTCAGTCATTCAGTCAGTCAGTGTGTCATTCAGTCACTTACTTAAAGCAATATGTTGTATATCTTTTCTTGTCACTGCTGTTGGATATTGCCTGTCTTCTTCCTCAGCGCTTTTCAGTTGTTTTATTCATGCATTTGGTTGTTGTTTCCTTCATTTGGCTGTTGCCTAAAAGACAAGTGACTGACAGTGTTGAGTGTTAAATATGCTTTTGTGCTTGTGTGCCAATGTTTTTCCTTAACAAATATTTATTTCAGCATTTTGTTTTTTATTCATTTAGTTTTCACTTTAAAACAAAAACAAAAAAACCAGAGCAAGCAAAAGTAGAAACCAACAGCAGTCATGAACTTTTTACACTCAGTTTTTTTGCCGCTGTTAGCAGCAGCAGTATTTTTCTTTCCTGAAATTGTTTGCATGACTACATGTCAATGCTGACACTGAAATAGAAGATGAAAAACAAACGAGCCACATTCTTGTTGACTGACTGACATTTTGAGTGCACAATATGTGTGAGTTTAAGTCTCTTTTCTTTGTTTTTATTTTATTTTTTTTTTTTTGTTTTTATTTTATTTATTTTATTATTTTTGTTGTTTTTGTTTTTTCATACTTTTTTATTACTTTTTAGTTGGCATGCGGTATATGAATTAAAAATTTTCAACATCAAGTTTTTTAAACATGCAAACGTGCAAATTTATTCGATAATGATGCACCAAACAGACATACGGCAAAAATAATTACTTTTAAGTCAATGTGTTGGCTTATTAGACGCGGGCCTATGGCTTAAATTTCAGCTCAGACATGTTGAACACAACAAAATATGAAAAAATGCGACTTGTTCTCAGCAGTCCCTGAGTGTAAATAAAATTGCTTATCAATACGACGCACTATGTGGCATTTTGCCTGAAAACCTGGCCAAATTTAATAGAAGTGTTTTATGAGTTAATGGCTGGAATTTTTTGATAGTGTTTGTGATAATTAGGCCCAAGGATGAACCCAACTGATTTTGGTTCAAATCGGCCCGTGATTTCGCCTAGCACCCATACAAATTCCCCTCGAAATTGCACTTATTTACACATAATTATATATATATATAATATAAAAAAAATCAATATAAAACCTCTATTCGTTTAGCCACAAGAAAATATCATATAAACCTATTAAAATTTCAAAAAAAACACCAAAAACGCATTTAATTTTCTTTACTTTCCTGATTTTGACATCGTCTCAAATCTACTAATCTCAACTTAAAGTCGTGAAAATTCACTATATAATGCAGAATTTTGTTGTCTATCGAACTGCATATTCAGTGTCTTAAATTTCTTAAAATACATTTTCAGGGTAAATGCCACTTAGTGTTTCGTTCGACTCTTTCTGGACTTAGAGGGTATGTTGCTATATGATACAAGACTTGCGATAAAATTATTTTCTTCAAGTCCATTTGAATTTAAGATCGTGGGATTTAAAGCTACTAAATTGCTATGTGTATGGTTATATGAAGTCCCACGTGTATTGTGACAAGATATCGTGAGTTACCGGCTGAAAGATGGATAAGATATGGCAAAATTGTAACTCATGGTTTATATGAAATAATATTTAAAAAGAAAGTGACTATCATTCTTGTATGCTCCATATAAATATTCCGTTTACCAATGCAAACTTTCTATGAAATTTAATTAATTTTTTTATTTTAATTTTGGCGATTATAAGAATGATTTTGAGCGACTGTTGCATTACTCTAAGACTTAAGCCATTCGACTACAAACAATATTTGAAAACAATAATTAAGCAGTTGAACTCCAACATCAAGTTATTCAAACGTCAATTCATTAACTAAAATATTTAATTTAAACTTAATGAAAGACAAATACAAGTCATATAAAAAATAAATTAAACACTTTAGGAAATATTTAATTGCATGTGGCGTCAATTTTATTAAAAAAAAATATTTCCCAATTATGTCAACATCACCTCAAACTGTCATTTGACTAGAAGGCAACTTTTAAAACTTCAAAACTTATGTATGTATGTGATATGTAAATAAATATATAATTTTAATATAATGACGGTTTAAATGTCAAACTGTGTGTTGACACCTCCATTATATGGCTAATATTAACGGTTATTAATTGAATAAACCATAAATTTTCTGTTAAATCACTTGTTAAATCCCCCAACAAAACTACAAAATTTGTCTGTAAACAACAAAAAACATATAAAATATAAATATGTAATAAACGTTAATGATAATGTTAATAAATTTATAAAAATTATTGAAAATGTCTTTACGAAAAAGAAGTAGACATCAAGCAGCAGGAATCGCTAAAAAAAATGGAAAGAAAAAGAAAAAATTCCATGGAATTAGTAAAGAAACGTATTAAAATGCATGAAATGGTCAATCAATTTTCAAACAGCCATTTAGGCCTGATTAAACATGAACATAATATTTGGTTACAATCATGTCTGTATGTAGCCATTGCCACTATAATACAAAAGAGATAATAAACACGGTCGGTCGTCTAGCTGAACGACGCTTAACCACTAACGCTGGAGACAGTAAAGAGACAGCAATGTTGTGTAGCGAAAACAAATACAATCACAGTGAAGGCGACGTGTCGCTTGGCTTGACAGCCAAAGCGCCCCCCTTTCATAGTGTCTTACTTTTGAACAATTTTTTTTACGAGAGGTATTAAAGAGATTTAACCAATTGCAATGACCAATATGAGTACAACAACAAGGCAATAACAATCTTTTAAATACGAATTGAAAGGCTTGTAATTGAGGTTTATCTGCATAACATAGAGAAACACAAAAATATCCAAAATACCGCCACTACTACTACTATTGCTGGTCTGCCATACAACATGTCTTGTATATGAACAAATATTTTTGAAGGAATTTTGAATGGTTTTCTTATATGTATGTATGGATGTATGCACGTAAGTATAATACTTTATTTTTATGTTTTACTTCTCTTTTATTTTTTTGTTATCTTGCGACATAAATCGTTAGTGTCAATTGTGGCGCGACAAACTGCCAGGCGTCTGCAGTATAGCAACTCCACAAACCAACCAACCAAACCATTGTAAAGCAAGCTAGCCAGCCAGCCGAGTAAGACAAATGAAACTTTCACTATTGTCTTTGCTTTTGCCACTAATCATGGTCATAAAAACTTGGCCCCATGCTGTTTAATGCTTTACACCCAAAAAAAGTAAAAAAATAAATGAAATGACGGAATGAATGAGTGGAATGATTGAAATGATTGAAAACCTTTTAAATAAACAATGATTTCATTTCAAGTAGCCAAACAAACATCTTTTTCATCAGACCCTTTCCGTTTAGAGGTGTTTTCGCATGTAATACTGTTTTAATGACACCTAAAATCATAGGCAATCATCGTATAAATCTTAAAAGTCCGCAAAAAAAACAACAAGATAAACTTTTCAAATAAAAGATCCCTGTGGTGGTCATTCAAATGTTTGTTTTGTGATGAGAGGACAGTGGTTTTTAAGGAAAATTAATTCGATTTTAATGACTTAATAATCGGCTTCAGCAGTAACACGTTGAACTGTTAAGCAATCTTCTCCAGACTATACAGTTTCACACAAGGTGACCACCATAAATTTTAATACATAAAATTGCACCCAAAAAAAATTTCCTTTTATAATTTCTTATTTCAAGACGTCAGAGCTGAGGTTTGAACCCGCAACTGTTCGTTTAGTACGACAACACACTCCACAATAGATTACGGTAATCAGGTATTAGTATTGTTGCGGAGAAGTGCCTTAGTACCGTAGCCATACGACCTATTGTACTACACTTTTACTTGAGAAAATAGCCCTACAATGCATCCTCCGAGCTTATTGCCCTAGCTGCTCTGAGTCAACAATACCAGTACCTCGTGTACGTCTTGGTGTTTCCTTCTAAGACACATTAATGCCTCACATACATACATAATTGGTCAATACAACCCTGCAGTCGGAATTACGACCTAGCTTCTCATGCCACTTATGTTGTGTGAGACGGGATCTACAGTCGACTCCAAACGACAGATTTTTGAGACACTTTTCCTGGCCATTCTATTCACTCTAAGAGTTTTTGCCAGAAATCTTTTTTTAAGATGTCAAAGCCAAGGTTTGAACCCTTGACCCCTCCTTTATTAAGCCAACACACTACGCAATAGAATACAGTGGTCAGGGGTATTATTGTGGTGATGAGGTGCCTTAATACTGCGTATTGTACTCTCCTCTTAGCTTAAAAGGTATCCCTACAATGTCTCCTTCAAGCTCCTGCATGATGATGTCCGCAGTCAACAATGACAAATCCCTGCCCAGCGCCTTGTATGTATATAGGCGTTTCCTTCTGGAACACATTAATGCCTCACAGATTCCTATTATGTGTTATTCTCATCGTCACAGCACCTACATAGAACCCCCGTTCAGAATAAGTGTATACTCTGTAGCTGCGTGACCTGTCAAAAGATCGATTAACAACCTCACGTTATTTCTTGATAGTCCGATATATCACACATATCGCCTCTATTGTAAATTCCTAACTTATTGCTTTGCTCAAACTCACTTGCTTTGAGATAAGTTTTTGTAACCTCCTAACAGCCAAGTGCTAGAGTGGCGGCCTCACTGTGCCAGATATTATTGCTATGTTTTATCTTTTATTGCCTCACATAACCGCGCCCCTCAACAAGCATTGAGTCGCTTTGACCAAGGCCGCTTTGACCAAGCCCATTCTGTTATAATACTGCAATGATCAGGCAGCGTATACGATAATTGTTACTGATCTTTGAATCATCAGTCTAAACTTGAGAACTTCCAGTTTTCAGATCAAAATTCCCTAGTCGGAATTCTAAAATCGAATATTCTATTCAGAAAATTATAAGAAATCGACCATAGAATAGGTGCTTGTCCATAGTCCAGGCTGAGCCAGAATTTGCACGCATTAATTACTTAGCCCTCTGTCTTCATAGGAGATCGGAGGGAATTCAGTTAAGTATAGCAGAGTGTGAGTAGAACAGAGCACACTGGTAACTAGGGCAGCTGACTGCCTGCGTACTCTGTCTACCAGTTGACAATGGCTTTGGTGTCTGTGTACCTTGTAAAGCAAGGTCGGCTCCGCGATGGCCTTGGGGCAAAGTCTTAAAATCACCAGCTGTCAATTTTAAACCAGGGATTTGTAGTTAGTCTGGTGGGACATAAAACCACTCTTCTATTCTGTTCTAGCAGAGTTTACAATACTTCATCATTTTTCACGATTGAAGACTTTACGGATAGATCTATCTCAGTGGGAGTGAAATGTTTTAGATGAATGAATGCAGTTTGCTCCAGGTCGAAATTTTCTCAACCCATCCCGGAGTGGCATAAAGTCAGAGGCATAAAGTGTAATCAAGAATATGGAAGAGATCCTTTCGGATACTAAATTATCCTAAAAATTTAGCTTTAGGTAGATTTGTACATACTTTAGTATAAACCAGATGAGACAGAAAAGCGTAGATCTGTCAGCTCTATGACCAAAAGGGATGCTTTGATCAGAATCCACACCAAACGTAGTGCTCACGCAAGAAACCTCAACATCATGACTTTTGTAAGGGGCTATAGTGACTTGTACTTCTTAAAAATTGATCGTCAACGACCTACTGTAACATTCCATTTCTTATCAGCAACTATTTCTTAAAAATAAGAAACCACTGTACACAATACATTCTTGTATTGTTAGTCATAAATAGCCGGTAATATATGTATGTGTGTATTGTTGTATGAATTTGTGTTATTGTGTGTACTTCTGGGCACTTCTGGCATTCAATCTAGTAGCTGTATAATATGACAGTTTTTTGACATTTTCAAATAAATTGATTTACGAGCCTTTGGAAATGACACTACCTTTGGAGGTGCAGGTATTCTGTGTTTGTGGAGAAGTTTGTAGCACCTTGAAAAAAATAATTTTAGTATTACATGTTCAAAGTTTTATACTACGACCATGCGATTCACTCTACTCACCCCAAACTTGACATAATATCATGTCCAAGCATATTGCCCTGAAAAACTTCAGTTTCAAGAATGTCTTTCAATGATTCATTCTTATTGTCACAGAATCTACCACCTCCATTCTGAATAAATGTACCTTGCCTCTGCATTGCGTCAGCTTTGCTTAAACTCCAAAGAAGCAAGTTCAGTACTGTTGTCGGGGTTATTACCAGGCATTGCATTATGGGCACGTATGCGAGTTATATTATTCTTGAACACCTCGTGAATGATTTCTGTAGAAGCTGTAGAGATGAAGAGGAGGATGAGACTGTTTTTCACCTACTGTGTTCATGCCTGGCACTTTTTCGGAAGAGAAAGAGGCACCTGGGTGCCTACTACATTGAGAATCTGAATGAACTGTAACGCATTGATATTGGCACTGTAAGTCGCTTTATAGGATGCTCCGAGTGGTTCCTGGACTAAGAGGAAAATGATAAAATGTTCTATCACAATGGGCTCTGCGTGTGGCTTAAGAGTGTCCGCTCATACTCGTTGAGTGGACAGTCACTTCCACATACACCAGCCTACCTCAGATTATTCTTGGATTTCCAAAATAAAAGTTAAGATTGCCTAAAGCCAACTTGGTTTGAGGAGAGTCATCGCTTCCCTTGATCCTCCACTTGCTTTGAGAGTAACTTTCTAAATATTCGTTACCACTCTACAGAAGGGCACAGGCCCTAATAGCGGCGTAAAAGCTCCGCTACTCGTAAGCTAGTCTGCTTACTCATTGTCGAAATTCCCGTGTGACATCGGACCCAACAGAGGTAAGAAAAGGATGCAGCAGAGGTAGATATATGCAACCACCATATAAGAAAACGTTGCAGTTAGCCGCTACGCGAGCCATTGCCTTGAACTACAGTGAGAGTAGGAGGGACGAGAGGGAGAGCGGGAGGATACCGAGTTGTGCAGATGTAATAATGATGCTCGAAAATTTTATCAAAGTTTTCAGCGTCTAAACGAAGGTTTCAAGCTCGGATGAAAACGGAAACCTGGTTACAGATTCGCAAGGGATGCCGAGGTAATGCTCAACTGATTGCGAGGCGATGTCGTTACCAATTCAGGCTCTAGAGATGTTGATGTACCGAACCCAATCACTGATTGGCCAAAATAACATCGAATTGATTATTCTGAGCACTGTTTGAAGCTGTTCCAGAAAGAAAAAAAACGAATTTTTGCGCCGATGTGTGGCAATGGATAAAAGATGGATCCATTATTTCGTAGCGGAATAAAAACGATTGTCGTCTGGCAAGGTAGTAGTCGTCGTAGTATATTGGGTAATTTGTTAACTTATTAGATGTGAGGCCACAGTTCAAACCCCAGGTAACACATCAAAACAAAATACAAAAAATGATTTCTTCGGCGACTTCCTCTTAGCAGATTTGTAGCGAAAACTCTGAGAGTAAATAAATGATAAAAGTCTTTCGGAGTCGACTTTAAACTGTAGGTCTCGCCACTTATGTATAAAATTAACACAAACAATATAAGTGGTGTGAGAAACTAGGTCGTAATCTTGACTGAAGGGTTGTAAGTACCAATTATGTATGTATGAATCGGCAATGTTACGGCAACGCTATGTTGAGATGCGTATTGTATAATATGAAAAATATTCAACAGTTCTCCCTCGGACAGCACGGTTCTTGTTTTAACACGGTTTGACCAATTGTATGTATATGTATCCTCTGGCGAAGTTCTGGCAACACCATGTTGTGATGCGCACGTTATACTACGAACAATATTCAACACGAACTACTAGATTTCTCCCTCGGACAACACTTACTTACTTAATTGGCCATTAACCGATTGTCGGATTTCGGCCTGCCGTAACACATCCTTTCAGGCGGCTCTGCTTCTAGCGCGCCTACGCCAATTGGTCACACCAATCTATGACAGGGCTTCCTCGATTTGGTCCTTCCAACTCAAACAAGGTCGCCATCTTCGCCGACTTCAGTAAATCCCCGCATACCCGTCTCTCCGGAGCATCCTCCTCCATTCGAACGACATGGCCGAGCCAGCGCAGTCGCTGGATATTAATACGCTGTACAACGTCTATGTCATTGAGGAGCTCACGCAGCTCACTGTTGGATCGGATACGGACCGAAGATCTTTCGTAGGACTTTTCTCTCGAATACTGCTGCAGCAGTGCTTAATAGGATCCATGCCTCTGCGCCATAAAGAAGAACGGGGAGGATGAGCGTTTTGTAGAGTATTAGTTTTGTTGTACAAGAGAGGTCTCTGCTACTCAATTGCTTATTGAGACCATAGTAGCCGCTGTTGGCAAAAGTGATCCTGCGCTTGATCTCCAGACTAACATAATTTTTGGTGGTAACGGCGGAGCCAAGATAAATAAATTCCTTGACTATATCGAAAGTATAGTTATCGGCCGTTATCTGAGATCCAATATGCCGCTCGTCTCTACTTGTCGATAACATATGCTTTGTTTTGCCCTCATTTACTGCCAGACCCATCTTAGTTACTCTAGTTTTAACACGGTTTTGATATTACACGGTATTACATTTGCGATTAATACAACACGGTTTCGATATAAAACGATACCAATTAACCGTTCTGCTATTAAACCAACCATTTTACAATTCATTATTCTTGAGTTGCTATAAGGTATCACCTGGTTGGTGTGGCCAACTTTCAAAGTTTTGTTCATTCTTTTATTTTTTCTTTCTAAATAAAGAAAGACCTTCAAATAAAATTCACACACATTCACTTGGCTAATGAAGTTGATTCTCTTTTTTTCTTTTTTCTTCAATTAAACGATCTTTTTTCTTTGTTGGCTTCGTTTTCTTTTTCTTGTGAATAAATATGGCGCTACTGTAAGCTTTTCATGTTGAGGGGCATATGCATGCATACATATATGCGTGTTAATGTTATTGTAAGGTTCTCTTTTAAGCCGTTAATAACGTTTTTATTTATTTTTTTTGTTTACCGCTAATTTCATATTCAAAATGATTTATGATGGTTTCTCTGTTTAGTTTCTTTTTTTTGTTATTCATGCTTAAAAACGAGGGTTATTCTATAAAAAACTGAAAAAAGAAGAAAAAACTGTTTTTCTTTTATGTGGACAACAATTCTTTCTTTTTTGTTGTTGTTGTTGTTTTTGTAGTTTTTAAATGATTTATTCATTGTAATTATTTAATGGCGTCTCTGTGTATTTATATTTCAATAAGCTCATTAATCATTTTATTATTGTCACATGGATACATACTCGACGTACATGTACATGTACACGTACATACATACATAGGTATCCAAACATTTACTCTTTCAGTCATTGTTTAAGTTTTATTGGGTACTTTTCATGGTATTTGACTTATTTGTTCATTTCTACCTTCTTTTTAATCTGTGCATAACCATCATACTGCTACTGCTGAACTCCTCTCTTCAAACAGAGAGAGAGAAGGTAACACTTTAACACTTTCTAGACATTCTACACTGTAATACTCTGGTAATGGGTATGTGTGTGTCTGTCTGTCTGTCTATCTGGTAAAAATTGTTCAATAAATATTTGCTTAGTTGTCATTATGGCATGACTTGTGTATCTTTATGGCATTTGAAAGTTACAGTTAGTTTTATTCGTTTGTTTTCTTTTAATATTTTTCTTCTTTACTTCTTTCACAAAAAGAAATTGTCGCCAGTTTGACATTTTTAAGAATTATGACATTTTGCTTGGATATAAATAATGATTTATTTGTGCACAGACTAGTAGACGAAAACAAATATGCACTGGGGAACAACAAGTATTTGTACATCGTCTTTCAAGTTCAAATTTAGTTTTGACAGGGAACTAATGAATTATAAAATCTACAGGGTATTTTGTAAAAACCTAAGGTCTACAGAAAAAAGTTGGCACGATTTTTTATAATAATCAGGTACAGTCATCCAAATGACTCTTATGAGGTTCAATCAAAGATAATATAGATCGGTCTGAGGAAGTTGAGTCAACTAGGTAAGCAAAATAAGGTGGCTTCCAGGTCATGTGGAAATTCTCGACAATCAGCAAGCAGACAAGCTTGCTAGGAGTGAAGCTTTCATCCTGTTGATGGAGCCAGAACCCTTCTGTTGGATGAGAGCGGATGTGAATGAAGATAAAGATTGGCAAAACTCTTCTCAAACCTAATGCATTAGGGGCAATCAATACCTTTGTTGGGAAATTATGAAGAGGAGACCTTAGCCATTCATAAGACTATCAAAAAATAACCCGAGGTTGATAACAAGGTTTCAATCGATAGGGCACTGCAGACTAAGAGAACTCATGTTTAGAATGGCAGTAGTATCGAGCCCAAAATGTAGATAATGTGGCGATTACAATGAATACCCGTAACACATTCCGGAAATCTGTAAAGTAACCGTAGTCTAGTAGGTAGTGTGTTGGCTTATTATACGTGAGACCACGGGCACTATTGGCTCAGAGAGCACATATTTAGAATGGCGGTTGTCTAGAGCTCAACATGTAGATTCTGTGACGATTAGAATGAATCACCGTAAGAGATTCTTAAAATCTGTAAAGTAAGCGTAGTCAGGCAGTAATGTGTTGCATTACAAGACGTGAGCCACCATTCAAACCCCATGTCAGACGTCTAAAACAAACAGAAATATGAGAAAAATATTTCCTTGCAACTTCTTCTCAGTAAATCTCTGGCAGAAATAAAATTGCCAGGAAAAAGTTTCTCAAAAATATGTCGCTCGGAATCGACTTTAAACTATAGGTAGTACTTTAAACTCATGTATAAAAGTAACTGAGCCATGTGAAAAGCTAGGTCGTAATCCTAACTAAGGTTGTAATGACCAATTATGTATGCATGTTTGTATGTGATACCTAGCACCCATCCAGAAATTTATCAGGACAGTATAAAGCGGAGTACAATAAGTTATATGGTCGGAGTACATAGACATTTTTCACCGTAATATATACAATAAGCACCTTGTATTGCAAGTTCTGTCATCTTGTTGAAATCAAATGTGGTTAAAGTTTAGGTCATTAGTTTTGGCACAAAAATTCAGTCAGCTCAACCCTATATCGCTCGCTGTTCATCATATTACCAACTTCTTGCTCATTTTGAAAGAAATAAGTACCAAACAGCCAAATTCAATGGATGTTAACGTCTTTGCTCTAAGTATGACAATTTCACTGGTGTAGCCATGTAATCAGAAAGTAATTCCATCACAGAGCGCAATTCTTTAGTAAAAATGCCACACAAATCTTAGGCTAATTTCAAATGATCCGAATCAGTAAAAATGCGATGCAAACAATATACGTTTGGGTTCAGTTACTGTGCGAGCTTTATTTTATAAGAAACGTAAACCAAGATTCTTACACAAAATTTTTCGTGTTGTCGAAAGAAAAAGACAAACGTAGTCAAAGTACAAAGTCCAACAAGTTGAGAGAGATAACAAATGAATATTTTCACAGTAACTGAACAGATGCTTTGAGCACTATCTTAATCCATTACGGTTAATTATTGAGTAGTGGGTGGATATGATAACATAGCATCCTTCTTCTTGACATGGGATCCACAATGTAAATTTGTGGATGAAAAAACTCTGGTTCAAAGCAGAGATAGCTTTCAAAAATATCTTAGTAGTCCATAATTATAATGATATCAAAGCTCTGGTTTCTCTTCAGTTTTCGAATAAATCTTTCGCCTTTTTCTAAAGATTTCCGTAGAGAGGAGCATTTCAATGAGTCTAACTTACAAAGTTTTGTAGAGGTCCTCCTTGTGGGGGGCCCATAAAAAGAAGTCGCCGTAGTCTAGTAGCGTGTTGGCTTATTAGACTTAAAGCCAGGGTTCGAGCCTCTGGCCAGACAACAAGACAAAATACAAAAAGTATTTCTTCGGCGACTTTCTCTCAACAGATTTCTGGCAAAAACGCTCTTGCGAGTAAATAAAATTGCCATGAAAAAGTCTCTCAAAAATCTGTCGTTCGGAGTCGACATCAAACTGTAGGTCCCACCACTCGTGTATAAAAAATTAACACACACAACATAAGTGGTGTGAGGAACTAGGACGTTGTACAATGGGTCAATTCGACCTCCTCTAACCTAACCTAACCTATTATTACATTCACCGAACCTCCCAAAGCTTGAAAAATAAATTCGTTCATAAAATTCGGTATGGAATAGTTGTAGAGAGACCCTTACACGATAAAGCGACATTATCTTCAGAAGAAAAAAGTGTATCGAGAAAGTTGAGAAAGTTTATTCGACAAACTTCTTTATTCCATCATCAGTAAAATCAATTTGAAAGGAAATTCATTAGAATACGAGTCTTGTCCGTTTTCATCTTAGTAAAATGTACACTTTCTGCTTGTCAGGAACAAAAGGACAAAAGAAAAATGTGTACAAAGAAATTTAGATTTGTAATACCCTGTTGAAAAAGAATGCAAAGAATTAATAGTTTTTAACTATTTTGTGCTTCTTTTCTTATTTTATAGTTTTGTTTTCCACTGAAAAAATTTCCAAAGTTGTTAAAAATTAAACTTAAAAACTTAAGCGATTAAAGTTGCGAACAATTCATAGCCATATAGTAGGCACCCAAGTGCCTTGGTTTCGAAAATCAAGAAACTGAGCAAAATATGGGTATTCTGCTCTCAGAATTAATAATGATAATAGGGTGTTCAACTGGTTGATAACAGCCACATTCTTCAAGCAATATTGTTCAATTTGGTTGTTATTTATTCAGTTTGTTTTCATACATGTTTTTTAAAATAGGCTTCAGCGATGGATGAGCAAATGAACAAACAACGCCATTCCACAAGAGAATCAAGGATATTTAATGCATCAGGAAAAAGACACTGCTTGGTGAGGACCGTCGTTCAATAGTACTTTGAGAACGTCGTTGGCTAGGCTATCACTGACAACGACAATCACTATTGGTCGATGATTACAAACTTGACCAACTTTTTTTCTACCAACTTTTGGCCTGTACTTGTTTATCTGGATACAAACAACATGGTTTCAACTGGACGTGCAGCACAGTTAATGGCACAGTACATATTCTATACGAGCTATTTTAAAGCATTGTCATCTCACGTGGAGGTGTTGTGAACTGGCCACCAAGAGCATGCTATTCGATCCTCTTGTAGGGTTTTCTTAAGTTGCTACAAAACACAGCGATCTTCAAACCCAACATAACTCATGTCACCGTTTACATTCAGTCACAGTCATGTGAAAGTCAGTCAGTCATGACATTTTGAATGCTTTCTTCGCAGAAATTATTTTTTTTTACTCTGATCTTTGATGTCTGACCTAATTCTCTACAAGACGCTCATCGTCCCCGTGCTTCTTTATGGCGCTGCGGCATAGACTCTATTAATCACTGATGCAGCCCTTGAGAGAAGAAAAATCGAGAGAAAAGTCCTAAGTATGATCTTCGGTCTAGTAAAAGTTGGCGATGATTTCCGCATTGGATTCAACGACATCGACGTAGTGCGTATTAACATCCGGCGGGTGCACTGGGGCTGGCCATGACAATCGAATGGAGGAGGATGCGAATGTCGCCGTAGTCTAGAAGGTAGTGTGTTGGCTTATTAGACGTAAAGCACTGGTTCGTATCCTAGGGCAGACATCAAAACAAAATATAAAAGAAAATATTCTTCGGAGGCTTACTATCATCAGATTCCTGGCAAAAACTCTGAGAGCAAATAAACCTGCCATGAAAAAGTTTCTCAAAAAATCTGTCGTTCGGAGTCGACGTTAAGCTGTAGGTCCCGCCACTCACGTATAAAATTAACGCACACAACATGATTGGTGTGAGAAGCTAGGTCGTAATCCTGACTGAAGGGTTGTAATGGCCAATTATGTATGTATGTATGCATGATTTGCGGAAGTCGCTGAAGAAAACCTTGTATGCGTTGGAAGTCTTGGATCGAGGAAACCCAGTCATCGATTGTTGTGACCAAATAGCCAAGGTACACAAAATGAAGAGGAGCCTGGAAGGGTGTGTTAAGTAAGGTCGAAATCCGATAATCGAATTGTTAATGGCCGATTAAGTAATTAAGTAAGGAAGTCTGACCTGGCATACGAACTGTGTAATAAAATAAAACACAACTAGATTGCATTAACGCCTCATGTCAGCTTCAGATTTACTGGCAGTTATCGCAGTAAATCTGATGAAGACTTAACAAAAGGCACATAGATAGTCTGCTCAGACTACCGAAAAACACAACATACGACTTTCTAGACTACGGCGACAATAAATTTAATGATGGGAAACGCTTAATAAAAGGTTCAATAGTTATAGATTGTCTTAACGTCTCTTGATCAGCTTCAGATACTGGCGTGTAGCGCAATAAATGTGATCAAGGCTAAATACAGGGTAAAGTCTGCTCAGACTACAGAAAAATATGTATGTGCAGTGTCGTTGTGAGACTAATCTTGCAAGGCCTTTCGATTTTGCTCTAAAGAAGTAAGTTGGTGCAGAAGAGGGGAAAAGTATTCTATATTGCCAGTGGAAAGAAAAAGGGCTTCTAGCAAAAAGATGATCTCGCAGATATACATCTGTAGGTTGGGCATTGGAAGACTACTCCGGATGGTTTTAGGGCTAGTTGAGACCTATTTGACCTAGTCTACCTCTAGTAGAGAGCCTCTATCCTTTGTAGAGAAATATAATAACCAGGAACTTGTCTAAAATTAATTATTTTGATTCAAGGTTTTATAAATTTTATTATTTAATGAGCATATGGATAATAAGTTTATAAAAAAGTGACATAAAATATTAAAAAAAAATTTAATAAAATTTTTAAATGCAACCCAGATAATTTATTTTCATAAACATAATGATTTCATTCGTCATTTGCTCAACATTTTTATGAAATTAATTTGTAAAATTTCTGCAAAATTACAAATGAAAATTCCCTCTGAAATAAACTGCAAGACATACAGTGGCACCATGTTTGCAGCCGTCATTCCATTAGCCATGATGTGTTTGAATGTGTTTTAATTACATGAATTGTTGGCAACACTTGTTGCCCATTTGTCAAAATCTTAAACACAAATTCGTATGCCATTAGACAGGCACTAGCTGTGCCTGTGCCTTGGTATACAATTGAAATCTATTTTCATACAACAAATTTTTCTTTTTTATTTTTTTAAATTTGCTTTAATTTTTCTTTTGCTTTCAATTTTAATTTGCGAAAATCATTAAACCTTAAAAAATGTTCATTACTCAAGTGTAGACATGCGGTTATATTTATTCGAATAAAATTTTTTGCATTTTTTTTTTGGTTTTTTTAATTTAAATCGTGAAATATTTATGCATGTCGTTACAATTATTACAAATTATATTTATTTTGTGTCGTTTATGATGCGAAAAATTAAAAACAATTCGTTACATTCGTTCGTCGTTCAGTCTTTCAGTTTTTCCTTGTGGTTTTCAAATTGTATGTCTAATGCCATGATAAATTTAAATTAAATTAAATGTTTATTAGCAATGAAACGTATATGCCAAGATATTAATATTCGTTGTGAATTTATGAATATGATGTGAGATTGTGCAAGTATTTCAATTAGACACTCGTAAATTTGTTTGTTTGTATGCTTGTAAGCTTGTGTGCTTGTGTACTTGTGTGTTTTCTTGTATCTGCATGTCTGGTATTTATGATGATGGTGTTATAATGCCAGTGGGAAAATTGGTCGGTTGCAAACCGACAGACGTTGACACATTATTAGACATCAGAATTTGAATTAATGTTGACAACTGTTTCAAATTGTAACACGTTGTTTCTTGTTTACCACAAGGATTGTAAATGGCGGCGGTGTTGGTGGATGTGTTTGGGGAAAACAATAACTAGCGTAGGCCGGCAATTAAAACAGTTTATTAATGTACAACATGATATACATATGTACATAGTTAGTAGTTCATTTGAAGTATGTTCATATTATATACATACATACATATTATATACATTAATTAACTATTAACTGATAGGAGTACCGGTATGAAGAAAGCGTCAAATGTCTCCACTTGCAACATTTATTGGAAACGAGCCTTATTTTTTTCTTTTTTTGTTGATGGCCATGACCTCTGTCAAACAAATTCACACACGTACATATATATTTGGTCATTACAACCCTTCAATCAGAGTTACGACCTTGCATCTTACACCACTTATGAGGTGTGTGTTAATTTTATACATGAGTGGTGGACCTAGAGTTTAAAGTCGACTCCGAACGACAGATTTTGGAGAAACTTTTCATCGCAATTTTTATTTACTCTCAATGTTTTTGCCAGATATATGCTGAGAAGTCGCCGAAGAATTACTTTTTTGTATTTTTGTTTTGATGTCTGGCCTGGTGCTCGAACCCTGGCTTTACGTCTAATAAGCCAACACACTACCTACTCGACTACGGCGACTTCAATCAAACGTGCCTTAATTTTTTCTTTATTGATGGCGATGACATCCTTCAAACATATTCTTATACAGACATGCATATTTGATCATGTACATACATACAAATTGTTTTTGGTCAACACTTCAGTCAGGTTTACGGCTTAGCTTCTCACACCATTTATGTTGTCTGCATTATATAGATCCACTAATGGCGGGACCTACACAGTTTAAGGCCAACTCTGAACAACAGATTCTTTTGAGATACTTTTCATGACAATTTTTATTTACTTTCAGTATTTTTGCCAGAAATCTGCTGACAAGAAATAGCCGAAGAAATATTTTTTTGTAAATTCGTTTTGTTAGAGATGTCTGACCTAGGGAACGCAGTACTAACTAGACTACGACGACTTTAAACATATCCATTTAGATCAAATCAGTAAACAAACATTTTCGACTTTCATCATGTTGGGTAGGCAGACAGATAGTTGAAGGAGAGGAGATCAACCAAGGGTATTATCATATAGGCTTGTTGTGCGCTCACCTTACTTTCAATAGAAATTCTAAATCTGGTACAAAATTCCCAATGCCGAAGATGATTTTGACGACTCAGACATAACGATTTTGATATGATAAATGAAGAACATGGAAGAGTACGAATTGCGAACCATATTGAATGAAGATGACACTTTGTGTCAGAAGTCATTGTCGGGAATGGTAGTTATTGCACAACAAAGCTAAGGAAAATAGGCAAAAGTCTGAAAAATGAATGCCTTATGAATTGAAAAAAATCAGGATTGATTCAAGACAACCATAAAATTCAAGAAGACAATATTGTGTATCTGGTTCGACCAAAAGGTCTGTGGTGTAGCACTTCTAAGTCCTGGTAAAACCATTAATACAGACCGCCGCCATCGACAAATGATCAACTTGAACCATGTATTGACCCGAAAACGGCCAGAATGCGCCACAAGACACGGCTAAGGTTTGTTTTTTTTTCTTTTTTAAGCAGTGCAGTGCGTTGGAATACATAATGATAGAAAGATAGAGAGGTAGTGTGCGCCAAATTAATTTCTGAAACTTTTTATGACCAGTTAAAGTATGTTATGAGTGTCTTGTATTAGAGTGTTTAAACCCCAAAAAATGTCCAGTGATGCCATTCTCTTGTTTAATCTTTTTCTTAAGCAGCAGGCTAAAGTTAAAATATACACCTAAGGAAAGTGGAGATACTACTGTAGTCCTTAGGCCACGATCTAAAGACGTATCAGTCTGATATTACTGTTATGGAGGAGACGAAGGGGTTTTTTCTGTATTCAACACAATGTCTCACTCATATGATTGAGACTACTGGGGATTCACTTAACAGAAATTAATATGATATGGTGCCTTTTCGTAGCATATAACGAGACACTTGCCGTTGCCCAAAAGCTAAGGAAAGCCTATAATATCTGCTGCAGAGACTAAAGAGGTTAAGTAGGTATAAGTGGCCGTCCCCCCAAATGAATTGGATGGACGCACTTAGACCCCATGGGGCCCATTGTGAAACCACAGTCCGAATTTACTATCCCCTAGTCATGGAACCACCCAGCGCTTACAATGAAGCGACTGAAACTGCCGACGTCAATGTTCGATCATCAGATCATCGGTGTAGTAGGCACCAAGATGTCTCTTCCTTCTTTGACATAGTCCCTCCCTCCTCGTCCCTGCAGCTTCTACAACATCATTCGCGAGGTGTTCCATACCAATGCGCCTCGCGTGGACATCCATATGCAATAACCCGTCACGACTCCAACAACGGCACTGAGCACGCCTCTTTGAAGTTTTAGTAGGCTTGCAGTGGTCTGTCCTTATCCGAAGCTGCCCACCTGCGGTTGACAGAGTCCGTGATCTCGTTATCAATCATGAGTTTTGAGGTTCCCAAAGGGACCCCAATACCTAAGAATTCCTCGGAGAGCTCGATGGTCGTGCCGCGTCTGGCCAGTTCATCCTCTCTGCAGTCTCTCGGGATATCATTGTGTCCCGGAACCCAAATGATAGGCACATTATACCTCTTCGCCATCCTGTTCAGGTGTTTCCGACAGCCGTAGACCATCCTGAAGTTCATCACATTGGAGCCCAGAGCCCTGATAGCCGCGCTAGCTATCGGAGAGTATGGTGATGTTTATATTGGGGATATTCGAATCCCCAATAATCTTAACCGCAGTCTGTATTGCCAACACCTCCGCCTGGAAAACGCTGCAGTAATCGGGTAGCCTTATAGATTCGGCTATACCTATTGACTCCGAGAAAATTCCACCACCAACGGTTCGTCCCAATTTGGATCCATTAGTGAAGATTTGGACGGAGTCCTTGACGAGGTGAACAGCACCATACCTCTCTATCCGTGATGGTCGTCATGAATTTCATCGAGAAGTCATATCGTAGTATCATATAGTCTATGTCCGCGACAGCCTTGCATTTCTCCAGGGTACTTGAGTGACAAGTGTCTGATCCAAGCCATTGTCCAGTCGCCTAGAGACACCTGCCAATCTTTGCTGCCACGCCTCTACAATGTAGATCAGGCGGTGGGAGGCCCAAAATTATTTCCAGTGCCACCGCAGGAGTAGTGCACAAGGCACTACTAATTATCACGCAGGCAGTTCGTTGCAGCCGCCCTATTAGACTCAAGTTCGTAGCCTTACCAAGGGATTCCCACCACACAAAGCATCCATAGGTCAAGATAGGTCTGACCATCGCTGTATAAATCCAGTACGTCATCCTAGGTAACAAGCCCCATTTTTTCCCCAACACCTCATTGCAGGTGTAGAGAGCAATGGAGGCCTTCTTTAGTTTATTATTTATGATCGACTTCCAATTCAGTTTCATATTCAGCATCAGTCCTAGAAAATTCGCCTCATCCTTGAGTACTAGTTCGGTCCCATGCATTCTTAGTGGGCGAATCGGCGGTGTACCACCTTAGTTTTCCCGGGATTGACAACCAAGCCGCGACTAGACTAAAGAGCTCACTGACCATGTTCTCTATCATTGTCCGGGACTGAGAATTTCAGACGAAATATAACTTCACAAAATCACCAGATTAACTTAGCAGTATTTATTATAATTATTAAGACAGGAAGTCGCTGTCGTTTAGTAGGTGAGACTGTGGTGCCCAAACATCTCGAACAGAAATTCTGAGAGTAAATAAACATTTTCTGAATTCCATTAGAAAAAATATGTCGTTAGTTGTAATATTTGTGATTGCCTTTTTTGATTTTTAACCTACGGATTGTATATACTTATAAGGATTGAACAAACTGATTTATTTTTAAAAAACTAAATGCGTTACGTGCCATATACTTTGCTGATGCCATTAGCCATACTGTAGCACATAATTTGCCTATTTCTAGTGCAAACATTAGAACATTTTTTTATCCCAAACTCATTACTTGAATATCTATTCAAAACTTTTATTAAAGCCTTTATTAATTACCGTTAATCCCATGAAAAATTAAACAATATACCCAGGCCCACATCTGACTTCGATAAATAGCAGCTAACTGTCATATTACTTACGAGTAACAAATTTTCAACATTCATCATCACTTTTGAGTGAGTGATCCCTTACAGTTTATTTTTAATTTTTTTCTCTTTCTTTCTTTCTCTCTAACTTCATCAAGCAAGACATCAAAGTTTCTATAACACGCTGCTAATCCTACGCGTAAAGGGTTTGTCACATACAAAATTCATTTGTCATTTTAATATTTCGCTTGTCAGTAGATTTCGTTCATTCCGAAATGAAACTTTTCAATGTTCTTGTTCAACTTTTTCTTTGCTTTTCTTTGCTCTTTTGTTTGTAAGCCAAATAAAAATTTCACAAAATCCCCAAATAATCAAGAAAACACATCAACAGGCTGTTTCATTAGAGAGAAAAATAAACGAAGGACAAGAGAAGAGAAGGGAAGAGATGAAAAAGTCATTTTCGATCATAAATTTGCCACACACTTAATCCCACACGCCGTGTGTCTCTATTCGTTTTTTATTTTTTATTTGAAATCTTATGGCAACACTACGTAAGAGTGAGTGAACGGCTGGCAGCGGTATGACTCGCCATTTGTCAGATTCCGCCTGCCTATCTCCACGCATAACTCTTTCAATTTATCATCGCTTATGCTGATGTTGTTGTTGTTGTTTCAACCGTTCGTCTGTCATTCTGTCTGTTCATTACTTTGCTTGCTTGCTGTGCGTATAATTTCAAAATTTAAGCATTCATTTCATTTTTAGTGACATTCCAGTGATAATTCATACTTTTGCATGTCAGTCTTAATTATGTTGTCGCCCATAATTATGTCATTCATTCTTATTTCTTTCAGTTGCCATAACTCCTCTTGCTGCAATCGAGCATAATCAAGCAGCAGCGGCATGAGTAACAGCTACAACGGCAGCTGTCTGATGTATCATAACTTTTACGAAGCTATGTATGTATGTGCACTGAATATTGTGAGAAGTGACGAATTAAATAGGCCCTACTTTCATAAACAATAAGTGAAGCATTGGAGATTATCACACTTCCTTTACTAACCTGTGTGGATTGATCACTCGTGATTGATGTAATTTTAGTCGTGTTACATTATCCTCACCGAATCTTTTGATACCGTTTAAGGTTTCAGACAAGGCGATCCCTTATCATGCGACCTCTTCAACTTCGTCTCTTCATGTTCTGCGAAAGGTGGGAGTGCATCGCAATGGCACTATTTTTCAAAAAAGTGTTCAGTTGCTTGCGTACGCTGACGACACTGACATCATAGGGCGTATCAAGCGAGACGTTGCTGCTGGCTTTAGTGCTACTGAACGGGAGTCTACTAAGATGGGTCTGGCAGTAAATGAGGGCAAAACAAAGTATATGTTATCGACAAGTAGATTAGAGCGGTGTATTGGTTCTCAGATTATGGCCGAAAACTATACTTTTGATACTGCCAAGGAATTTGTTTATCATGGCTCCGCCGTTATCACCAAAAATGATGTCAGTCTGGAGATTAAGAGCAGGATCACTCTTGCCAACAGGTGCTATACGCAATTGAGTAGCAAAAACCTCTCTCGTACGACAAAACTAACACTCTACAAGATGCTCATCCTCCCCGCGCTTCTTTATGGCGCAGAAGCATGGACCTTATTAAGCACTGATGCAGCAGCCTTTTTTTACTGCATAAGATCTTCGGTCCAGTGCGAGTTGGCGATGATTACCGCAGCCAATACAATAGTGAGCTGTACGAGCTCTTCAACGACATGGACGTTGTGCAGCTTATTAACATCCAGCGGCTGCGCTGACTCGGCCATGTCGTTCGAATGGAGGAGGATACTCCGGCGAGACGGGGACCAGCGGAAGTCAGCGAAGAGGACGACCTTTTATCCGTTGAAAGGACCAAATCGAGGAAGCCCTGTCATCGATTGGTGTGACCAACTGGCGTAAGCGGGCAAGAAGCAGAGGCGCCTGGAAGGATGTATTGCGGCAGGCCGAAATTCGTAAATCGGGTTGTTAATTGCCAATTAAGTAAGTAAGTAAGTACATTATTTGAGAGCTTAGTCGCCGAAGAAATATTTTCTCATTATTCGTTTTGTTGCAGATGTCTAACCCGGGGGTTTGAACCATTGCTTCACGTCAAATAAGCCAATACACAACCTACTAGACCAGGGCGACTTCAATCCCTTTGAATATCTTATAACAATATTTGGAGATTTTAAACTCCTGCGATTGCTACAGAGTTTATTGTGTTCACGACATACAGCTTCATGTGTCTCACAATATTTCCTACATATAGCCAACTAATTACAGCATTGATACCTACCTGTTTAGCAGCATTCGTTAGTCATTTGCTAGCCTTTGCAGTATGGTATGGCCATTCATGTTTATTCTAAGGGATCTACACAGTGCAACGGCTTCCCGAAGTGTGCTGTCTATCGTTGCCTATGGAGACAATCCATCAATTCCGTCAATCCGTCAATTCTTATTCCGTCAACCACTACGCTTCATATTCTTAAGCACCTAAAACGTTGTTGTATGTTTTTCTTTTATTTAAATAAACCATACCGCGCTTGTCATATAATGGTTTAACCTTCCTAACCTGCCTGTCTTTAGAGCCTGCCTTCTTCAAATTCAATAAAAGAATTTTTCTTAAGAGGGGCCTCATCGGCATCAGTACTCTTATTCTGGGGTTATTTGGATTATGTATATCGACTTGAAGTCGCCTAGTCGCCCTAGTCTATCAGACTGTTTGTTGCTTGTTGGCGAGAGCCCGTGGTTCAAAACCCAGCTAAGATATTTTAACCAAAACGAAATAACAAAAAAAAATTTTTGGCATCTTCCTCCCAGCAGTCCTCTGTCAAATACTCTAAGTGTCCCACACAACATGTATGGTGACAGAATATATCATGTGTAAAGTGCTGTGAAGACTACTTAAAGTAGTTGTCGCAGAGTAGTAGTTACTGTGTGGACTAAGTAGACATGAGGCCACAATTCAAATCCCAGGTCAGACATATCGTTCAAAACAAAACATAAAAACAAATATTTCTTCAGGCGACTTCCTCTCAGCTGATTTCTGGCAAGAACTCTGAGAGCAAATAAAATTGCCATCAAAACTTGCTTAAATATATCATTCAGAGTCGATGTTAAACTGAGGGTCACGTCACTCTTGCATAAAATGAGCACACACTACACGGATGGTGAGAGAAGCTAGGTTGCGATCCTGACTAAAAGGTGGTAAAAACCATTAAAATTAAGTAATTGTAGCGGCATATCAAAATACATTCTGGCATGATATCCATGATAAGAGGATTAATCTTCTACAAAAGAATTTTTCTCAGAAAGTTAATCTCCTACCTCTGGCCAATAGCTTCTTTACAGTCTAATAAATCCACGAAGCCTTAGCCTGTAGAATACATCTTCAAAGAGCTTCATTATACCTCTGTTCCACAAGTCCATTCTTTAGAACTTTTATTCAGTCAATTTCACAAATTTCTGAGTTTGGTTCTTCACCTGATTAGTAGTTAGTAGGTAGGAATTGGGTTCGAATATATCACTTCTGTGATGATACAATAAATTCCCTCTTTCAACGAACTACGCGAGTAGGGGACTTTCACTAAAAAAAAAATTCAATCACATCGTAACAGAAAATGTGCCTTGATTTCTAAACATCAAACCGATCTTAAAGTCCTGATCTTAGCAATAAATTGATCGGAAGCTTAACATTGAAAAACCATGAATATCCGTAAAGGAGTTGTCTAAACAGTTGCGCTAGCCCTCACAATGCTGTATACATTCCAAGCCGCTATCAAGATCTCATTTACCACAGACTCATCAAATGCCTACAGCCTTAGAAAACAAACACTTTCTTTGAAACCCTTTAAATTACTAACTAATCAAAGACGCAAACCATATAACCCACTAAACACACCTACACCAGCAAGTAGGTTACAACAATAAAAAGGCTTATCTACACATTTAATATCTTCATTTAGGAAATGTGTTTTATAGTCTGCGTCCCTGCCTCTTACTCAAAAATTCTAAACTTTTTCAACGTAAATATTCATGCTCCAATGCTCGGGAATTGTTCATTTCACGTCTCATTCATTGTGCTTTTTAATCTGCCACAACAACAATTTGTCTTCTAAGACGATTTGGCCGCATATGGATTAAAAGCGTTTATAAAACTTTGACAGCCTTTTTCTTTTCTCTCTTATTTTTTCACTTGAAATATCTTTTTGAAGTGTTGGATGTTGATTTGCTGTAGCAAAGGGAGAAGTATTTCTTAAAATTTCTTTAAAGGGATTATTTTGTTAAAGTTTTGACAATAAATGACTTGAAATTTTCTCTTACAGTTGACTTCCTGCTGAGTGAGTGGTGAAAAATAATGGATGGATTTAGTATTACAATCCAAGTTTTTTTTAATGTTTTTAAAATATTTTTGGAAATGGGATTTTGGAATCGTTATTTCTGAAAGATTTTATTGCTCACTTAATGTTCAAAATAAATGGGTTGTGATGAGTCCAAATGATACTTGGACTACTTTGTGATAGTCATACATACATACATACATAATTGGTCATTACAACCCTTCAGTCAGGATTACGATCTAGTTTCTCACACCACTTATGATGTGTGTGTTAATTTTATACTTGAGTTACGGGATCTGCGGTGTGTGTAAATTTTATACATGACTAGCTGTACCCTGCGAGTGCTGCTGCGCCACCAACTAAAATAAATTTGAAGAAAAGACAGTACACAAATGTCCAATTAATTTTGAATCATTTTATTGATTTTGTTTCCCGTTGTCCTCATGCTTCAGATGAACGCGCCTGAGTAGTACGCATTCGATCAGTTTCTAATTTCACTTCTCGTTGTTCAAGTGATTTAAGCGAACGGGTCTCAGCGGCATATACTCGAAGATTTTCCAGTCTCAATGCTCGTCTGATTCTGAGGCTCGTAATGCTCTTTTCTTCTGTGTTTGAGGTGTAGGTCGTCCAATTGCTTGCCATCCATCGGAAATTAATCGCACCAACCTCCGTCGACTCATGAGCAACAACTTTGTTTACGATTTAATTCATTTTGAGTAATTTTCAGTATCGCCACCTATCGGATATTTGTCATACCAACTTAGAAACCTTAGTCGGCTCATGCGCAACAACTTTGCTAAAGATCATAACATGATTAAATGCATAGTTTACGATTCTATAAGGTACATACAAACAAACAATAATTTTTATATGTATAGACTACGGGAGGTGACACGCCCACTATAGCCAATCCGCCCATTTTGTTCATATATACGTCAAGTCGTCCATACAAAATTTGAGGACTCTAGCTGTTGCAGTTTATGCGATATGCGACATTAAATACTTATTGGGTATGTGAGCGTGGCACCTCGACTACTTGAAATTTTAAAATAAAAATAGCCTATAACTCATTCTAGACATACAGGAAGATACTGTGAAAATTTCAAGAAAATCGGTTCAGCCGTTTAGTGGTCTATAAACTTTAAACATACAAACAAACACACATTCATTTGTATACATATAGATTGTCGATCCCGGATGACAAGTTTTTGAGAAACTTTTTCATGGCAACTTACTCTTACAGATTTTGGTAGAACGCTGAGAGAAAATCGCCGAAGATACATTTTTCATATTTCGATTTTATCGAGATGTCTGACCTAGAGTTTGAACAGTGGCCGCAAGTCTAATAAACCAAAACACTAGCTACTGGACTACCAAACTACGGTGACTTTAAGACATGATAAAAAAGCTGTGATATGATAAGAAAACCTGTTGTCCTCCATTATGACTAGGCCAGACAACTCACATTTTTTGTGACTGGAGAGGCTTGGTTGTGAAATTTTCCATACCTTGCACCAAGACCTTATATATTCAGATTATCATTTATTTTGATTTCTAACATCTTAACGATTTAAAAACTTCATTATTTTCGTTTTTCACTTAGAAAACCAAAGAAATGGCAGAATGTTATCGACCCAAATGGCATATTCAATATGCTGCCATTACCGGCCAGCACTTATCTGAAACGTATCTTGAAATTCTATAAAAAAAAACTTTTTAAACTGTTTAACATCATCTCGCTAATAATCACTTTAACTTTATTCATAAACTTTAAGATCCAATTGATTTCAAAACAACTAAAAACTAACCTTTCATTACAACAATAAGTATGAAACACAATGAACATTATAACAGTAATATAACCAGTGTTGGGAAAACACTTCCTAATCAAATGTATATTTTTATTGCTCAACTCTAGTCAAGAAGAAGAAGTAGAAAAAGTTTAGCTATTAAAAGGAATACATATGAGATACTTACATACACCAATAGACACACAGTATATGTACATAATATAGGAGAAAAAAGAAAAGAAGTGGCATTACCATAATCTGTTTAAACATTCAAACAATGATTGCAATCTCAATTTGCAACATTCCACATGAGTAAATTCTCTACATTTTTACTTCACTTCAATAAACACACATTGTGTGGTTTTTGTTTCTTTCTCTTTTCTATACGTACAACATGACGACGTACAAAAGTTAACATTAACATTTGCAGTAGCAATAGCAGAAGCAGAAGCAGCGACAACAGTAATGACAACCAACTTTATATGAAACAGGACAATAAAAATATCCTTGGTTTCTTCATGACTAAAACAAAAAAAACGAAACGACAACAACAACAACTTTACACTTGGAAAAATGGTTGCAAAATAGCTACAAAAACAAAAAACAGAAAATCAGTACATGAGGCAACGGCAGCAGCAAAGCAAATTCACTTTTTCTATGTACACTTGCATGTGTGCGTGTGTACTTTTAAGTTTTTGTTGTAAATAGTTCAATAAAAACTACTTTTCGAAAATGTGGCAGCAGTTAAATGTATTTATTTATATGACCATGTATGTATGCATGTATGTTTGTAAATATGTAAAGATGTTGTCCAACACATACTTAAGCCACAAAACGACAAATCCGTAAACGTAACAAAAAAAGAAAAGAAAATATTTAAATATCATTTGGGCAGAAACGGTAAGAAATATAGCGGCTCCTGGAAAATAAATTGCTAAAAGACGTCTGCCCAGAGGACATTGTTGGCATTTCATTAATACATTCTCTATGAGTTTGATCAAGTCTTAATGGTTCGGAAGCAAACATCGTATTTCTGAGTATAGTACTACTTTCAATTCCAACTTCTTAAGAACACTAGAAGATCCGAAATAGCCTCCTTTTTACATACGTTTGGATGGCGCGTATTTTTAAAAGATTTAGTACTTGTGGTAAATTTTTGGATTGAAATTTTTTTGTTAGAATCTCAGAGACAATTTCATGGTATTTATTCGAGTCATGCGAATACTGTCTTCCAGTGCTGATTGCCGGTTTGGCCGATAAAAATCGTAATCGTACGAGCGAAGGTGTCAGTGAAAAGGACTACTTCTGGGAAAAAATTAAAAATAAAAAGGAATCGATTGATAAGCTATTATTTACGCCAAATGCACTGAACTTCCAATTTTGTTGAAGACAATGGTGATCCTTTAACGACCTAAGGATGATCTTCACAATTTTGCTTATTTACGTAGCCATTTAATCAGCACTTTACACAATTCTGCGATAAGCGATAAGAGAAAGCTCACCTTCGCCCAATTTCATAACCATTACCAAAGGATGGTCAGTTTACTTCAATTGTACAAGCTTGGCATACTTGCAAAACTTGACACAAAAGCCAGAATCCTTATCAAAAATTGTTCACGTAGTTGAAGAACAAAGGGCAGTTAGTTGGGAACGAAGACAAATTGACATTTCGTTGTCTTGTTCAAGACTTTGCTCTACAGTTGTACGGTGCGTATTGGTGCAATTGTGTGAGCAATAAACCGATTCTGTTAATAATAGAATGGACGAAGTGTTCTGTAAATTTTCACATTTTGGAAGCATTTTATCTACATATATACATTACGACCTAGTTTCTCACACCAGTTATGGTGTGTATTAATTTTAGACATGAGTGTCGCGACCTAAGTTTAAAGTCAACTCCAAACGACAAATTTTTGAGAAACTTTTCATGGCAATGTTTTATTTACTCTCAGAGTTTTTGTCAGAAATCAGCAGAGAGGAAAACGTCGAAAAAATATTTTTTCATATTTTTTTGGCGATGTCTGGCCTACGATTTGAAACCAAGACACTGTCTATTGGACTACGGCTACTAGGTGGAACCAATTGTCAACTTTATTGAAGGTAATGGTGATCCTTTAACAACTTAAGGATTATCTTCACAAAATTTTCTTATTTTTGTTCTCATTTAAGCGGAAATGTGCTTCGGCACTACAATTCTTCGATAAGAGAAAGCTCGCCTTCGCCCAATTTCATATCAGTACAATCAACAAAAAAGGCAACGCATCGGATGGTCAGTTCGCTTCAATTGTACAACCTTGGCAAACTTGTAGAAACTTCGCACGAAAGCCAGGATTCTTACGTTAAATTTTCCACATAGTGGAAGAACAAAGGCCTCTAAGTTAATAACGGTCAGAAATAGACATTTCTACGTCTTTTCCAAGACTATGCGCTACAAGAGCGATATTGTCTTCGGAACGTACATTTCCCTGTCTTGTTAATTATTTTGCTTCGAGATAAGTTGCTGCGATAACTGCACCAATTGTGTGAGTAATAAGTTAATTGCGTTGATAGTAGAATGGATAAAGTGCTCCGTAAATTTTCATAATTTGATCACAATCTTTTTTTCTATTGTTTGTTCCTCGCATATTATACGTGATGATGTAATACTGCTTAACATGTATGAGCATTAGCATTTAAAAAATTATCTCCCTCTATACCGGCTATAATTTCATTATTTTGATTGAATTTAAAGCTTTTATTCTGCATACTTGCAATGGATACCATTCGTATCAAAATATCCACGATTTTTTCGATAACTAGCTGCCATTTTATTAGTCTGGACCACACTGTTTCCGGACCCAAATTTGATCGAGAATTTGTGAAATATAGTAAAAACAACAGTAAGAAGAACGTGGCCCACAAATTACATTCCAAAATACTGACGCCGTAACCTTGTCAGCCGATTTATGTCTTTGCATCATTTGGAGCGTACCATGTGCATTCGATTCAGATGACGATTGGTGTGAAATGATGGAACTCTGTTTTATCCATTGTGATGCAACTTGGCCTAAATTTGTAGTTTTTAAGGTGGAATAGCTTCACACACTGCTTTGAATCATCGTTGTTGCGTTTTGTCGATTGTGAGCTTGTGACTTTGCTCGGCTCTAACTTTGAATAGAGCTTTCACCATACTCCAAAGAAAGAAAACTCCAAATTAGTCCATATGTAGGCACTTCAATTATTTGGTTCTCCTGTAAAAAACAGTTAAAGCGACATGTGTGGTTCTGTTCGCCAGCACCTTAACACGTTAACCGCCACGATAATATCAGAAAAATTTTCACATGGGCCATGGTAACTTTATTAGATAATTTATTTAAAAATGTATCAAGGAAACTTAACACAGAAAAAATTTGTTTGCCAAAATTCCCGGAAAAACACTATTTTTTATGTCACACATATATGAATGACAAAACTTTTTTTCTCGACAAGCCGCGTCAGTCTTATATATCTGACGCATCCTATTGTATTGAACACAGCGTTGAACGCATTGTGTAGGAATCAGTGGTACATGTAGCATATACTGAATAACACCTTGTTACTGTGACTATTTCTTTACAAATAAAATGTCAGTCATATATGTCTGATATGACTCATGTAGAACTTCTTAGCGTCAGACACATATGACTGACATGGTGATTAACGTGTTAAATACTCATGAAGGATAAGTCCAACAGGTTGCTTTGTGTCTTTGGAGTCGCAGCTAACTCGACATTTTCACTTTGTGGCCTCGCAAAATTATTTTGTGGACTCTATTGAGGTTTTCGTATGTAACAACCTTTTTGAGGTATCCATTGCGTGTATTGTGATATTGCTTTTTTGTTTCAAACGATATTTCACTTAGAAAGCTCTCTCTTGCCTCGTTGTAGTACCGGAAACGGTGTTTTAGTATACGAAGTTTTCAGTCGAACTGTTATACGAAAAATAAAAGACTTACGCCTCCGTTATTGCCTCCTTTTTATGCAAAACATACATAATTGATCATTACAACCAATCAGATTACGACCTAGCTTTTCACACCATTTATGTTATGTGTGTTAATTTTATACATGAGTGGTGGGACACAGTTTAAAGTCGACTTCGAACGACTTTTGATAAACATTTATTGGAAATTTTTATTTCCTCTCACAGTCGTTGCCATAAATCTGATGAGAGGATGTTGTCGTAGAAATATTCTTTTATCTGACCTGTGTTACATGGTTTATGCAAAACATTGACGTTTAAGTTACACCAGCATAAGTTCTGAAGACAACGATCTAATAATGCACCTGATCAACCCATCATCTGCGTTCGTGAACAGTTTAGCTGGAAGTCAGTCGGCACCAGGCCCTTTCTGCCTAACCTAACCTAATTTTGGTTAAAAAAAAGGTGGTAATTATCAAACTGTCGTGCTACAATGAGTGTCGTGGAAATGATAGCCTTTCCATAAAGATGTACCGATGACGCCGCCAGCCCAAAATCTATACCAAACAGTGACTTTTAGGGCATGCATTCGACACCATTGGATCTAATGTGGGGATTGATATGGCCCTAAATTAAGGAATTTGCTTTGTTTATCCAGAAATAATGATTTTTCTATCATTTACTTTAAGTTCCTGAGTCATTTAACTTTTGTACGGCAAGGTTTGTAAGGTAGGGTTCTTGCAAGTAACGCGAAATCAAATGACTCGGATTATCCTGCACATTATCGCGAACGGTGGCGATGTTTTTTAAAGACACTGGGTTTCGTCAATGTACGGGTGTTGTTTGTTTGTTTCCTAAAAGACTGGACCACATTTCAAATAGTCCTCTCAATAAAACGATTTAGCTGGAAGTCAATCGGCATTAGGCCCTTATTAGGGGATATTGGTGTTGTACCCAAATTTTGGTTGTCTGTGATCGGGTTTGTATTGTCCGTTATAATCAGTAAAGTGATCTTTATTAGTCCTTAACTTTCGCTGCTGATCATTCATGAAACCTGTTTCTTATGCATAGCAGAGAGAATGTCCTCCTCTCGGCGTTATAGGACTGTATTTCCCATTTGAAACTTTGTTTCCCACTGCTCTAGAATTTGTCATTTCTTCTCTAAAGCCGCTATTTCTCTTGCCAGCACTATCTTTAAAATGCTAATATGATTCTATAAGTTGTCGTATATGTATGTATATATGTCAGTATGTATATGTATGTGTGTGTTGTTGAAGTTAAGAAAAACATTGTTGTTAACCTAACAGTTTAAATAGAGTTATCCCAGACAATAATCATATTGTTTTTATCTATCGACGACTATAAAACGGAATGTGTTGAAATGTGTTTTTGTTGCCCTGCAGCCCGGTTTGTAAATGCCAAAGAAATCAAAGTTTAAATGCCAGTGATGGTGAAAATCGCTGTGCATTCTTCGCATAAGAATGTAAATGTATGTAGAATTTGATTTTTTTTTCTGTAAATTTATACGAGTAACTATTGTCCTATTCAGTGAACCAATAAAAACTCAAAAACAACTTTGTTTCACTCACTAATAACTAACACTATGCGTTATATAGCTTTTTGTGTTAAACTAGTAGTATTGGTTGCCAGTGTTACACACACACACACACACGTATGACATCTTCATTACGTACGACAACTATAAAGAAACTTTTTTACATATTCTTTACACATGTAAAAAGGGCTTAACAAATGCCGAGAGAGTATGAGTAGTAAAATATGTATGTAAAGTTTCATTTTTATTTGACAAAAAACAAATTTCCTTATATTTTTATTTTTTTTTCTTTGAAAATATTTTAGGAGTAGAATGTTTGGTATTCGAGAAATGAAAATAATAACCATGAGTTCATATGGTGTTGTTAGGTTAAAATTGGTATTTAAGGTATTTTAATAAATGAACTTCCTCCTTTAGGTGTGGAATTTGTATGAAATATGTATGTATGTGGGTTTATTTAATAACTATTGTATGATTAGTATAATATTTGCATGTTTTTGTGCATATGTTCACTTCAAATTAATAAATGATAATTATCTTGTCACAAGCAAAAAATACAAAAATAAAGAAATAAAAAAATTTCAAAAATTGTTTCGGAATCAAGAACGGTAACACTAATTGTTAAATTTCTTTAATTGTATCGGCAGGGCCATCAATTGGTTTAAATTTGAAACATCGATTATTTATAATCTGGCAATACTTATGCCATTCTATTCTGTCCAGTACTGTCCAGTTACTTTTAGGAAATGTATAAGATGCCCTTGGATCACACGTGGATTAATTTCCTCCTAAACTAAATAATTTTGTTTGTTCACGCACACATTTATACAGAAATGGAATGAAATGATGATTTTCCAATCAGTTGCCTTAAGTTCTTGGGTCAGTTGAATTTCGTACGGGTTCAATTCCAATGTTCTGCAAGATACAAGCGAAATAAACTGCCTCGGATAATCCCTCACATTATCGTGGACAGCGGCGATGTTTCCGATAGACGGTGGATTTCATCGTTTGCTGAAAAAGTGGACTAGTTTACTGAAATAGTCGACCACATTGCGAATAGTCCTCTCAGTAAACCGATTAAAGCTATACGAAAATGGACGAGACACACGGAACTTTGCCTGTACAGAACACCCATTTTGAACAAACAGATTTCATTATTTACACGCGTAGTTAAATGTTAAATCTGACCATGGCGATTTGAATAAACGACAACTAATTTGAAGGAAGTAGTTTCAACGATATGGCCGTTACCTGCTGTCAGATATCGAAAGTCACTAATTGATAAACCCGATGCCCGAACGAAACTCGTCTTGTTATTTCCTAAGTACAGGATCGTTCATTTCCGATGTTTAACATGATAAATAGCACCATCGACCTTTCTTAGATTGTTTCCTTATAAATTTTTACTACAACACCGTCTATCAAATCATTTGCGGAATTCCAAAAATCGTTTATTAAAGGATATATTAAAAGCGTACTAATCTATGAACCGGCAAAAAGTAATTCAGGGGATATGTTATCGATTCTATAGGTAGCTGCTTGTAATCTATCAATAGCAACTTTAGTTCATCCCACTTTTGGAACTTCCTTCCAGTTTGATGTGGATGGAAAGACTTGAAAGTCTATTATAAAGCCAAATAACTATTTTTTCAAAATGCTTTCAAAAAAAAACTGAATATTTTCTCAAATTTATTTTTTTATTTGAAAGTACAATCCTTCCGGTTAATAATGGAAAAATTATAGTCCAACGGTGATAAATCGCAGCTCCGATGTGGCCAAACGACATCAGATCTGCGGCTGATAATGCGATCTTCAAAAACAGGGCGCAAAACATCGAGTGTAGCTTCGGCTGTGTGGCACGTAGCGCCGTCCTGTTGAAACTAAATATTGCCAATATCCTCCTCTTCAATTTTTGTGAATAAAAATTTGTTCAACATGGCCCGATAACGATCGCCATTGACTGTAACGGCGACTCCTTGCTCATTTTCGAAGAAAAATGGCCTTAAATCCGCACCAAACAGTGACTCGTTTTGGGTGCGTCGGCTTTTCAATGTATGCGTGCGGGTTTTCTGTGCCCCAAATGCGACAATTTTGCTTGTTTACATACCCGCCAAGATCAAAATGAGCTTCATCTGAAAACATGATTTTTTTTGCCAAAATCGGCATCTTCTGGTGTAGGCTACTGCATGGTCAACCGAGACAGCCATTTGAATGAAATTATTTTCCATTATTAACCGGAAGGAATGTACTTTCAAATAAAAAAATAAATTTGAGAAAATATTCAGTTTTTTTTTTTAAAGCATTTTGAAAAAATAGTTCTTTGGCTTTATAATAGACTTTCAAGTCTTTCCATCCACATCAAACTCGAAGGAAGTTCCAAAAGTGGGATGAACTAAAATTGCTATTGATAGATTACAAGCAGCTACCTATAGAATCGATAACATATCCCCTGAATTACTTTTTGCCGGTTCATAGATTAGTACGCTTTTAATATATCCTTTAATAAACGATTTTTGGAATTCCGCAAATGATTTGATAGACGGTGTTGTAGTAAAAATTTATAAGGAAACAATCTAAGAAAGGTCGATGGTGCTATTTATCATGTTAAACATCGGAAATAACGAAAATAGTCAGCAAGTGAGATTCCACTCGATCGGATTTTTAGTTGAGAATTACCACAATGTGGTTTGATTACTCAGAGAATCTTGATGGCATGTAACTCTTCTTAATCTCTTGTCTTTTAATTGAAATTAACGAAATTACCACTAAAAAGCAGAGCAGACTAGTGCAGTGAAATGAAAGCTTTTTGACAAAATTGCATCATGATTGCAATAGTTTACCGTACAGACGTACAGAAGTGCAATTTCAAAACCTTACGTTTACATTGTTGCATGACTAATGAATTTATTATGGAATGCCATAGTATTTCCATTATTTTGGTGGAGTTATTGTGGATGAAAAGTAGAATAAATGTTGTTTAATTTTTTATATTTTTGTTAAGAACAACTCTCATTATTTTTCATTGTGCTGCAAATGGTGTTTAGGTAGTCTGAAGTGTACAAATGATTTTTGGTAAGGGGCCTTATAATATTGCTCTCAGGTTGAAATATGGAAACACTGTTTATCAATTCGTTATATAGCAACGCTTTTGTATTTTTATTTGCCTAAACTTTTGCAATCACCAGCTGATTTCAATGTTATTTTAGGAGTCGTTTATATCGGCTCTTTCATTAAGCGCTTCCTATCTTTAAATTTAAATAAAACAAAGTGCGTGTGAGATATTGTAGAATTTTTGTATTCATTTGAAAAATCTATTGATGCCATTATGTGTGGAATTTAACGTCATTCAAATGTCCACCATAGCTTCTTTGGCTGGAGAGCATCCCAAATGTATTATTTTCCATAACTCTGTCACATAAATCAGGCTGAAATTGACCGATAGCATAGGATATGATGGCTTGGAGTACCGCTGTGGCTTGTGCCTTATTCACAGGTGTAGGCGAATCACACTCGGTATCCAGTTCATATCACCTCCATGTGAGATGACCTCAAGTCGTGGCATGTGCTGTTCTGTTCTATTTAAAGCACATGTCGATCGTTCCGAGATCATCCAATTCAAAGCAAAAGAAGTTGGTAATTGTCTACCGATTGAATTCGCAGTTGACATTGCTGGCCTGACCATTATCGTTGTCAAAGAAATATGGAGCAATAATGCCACCAGCCCAAAATCATACACCATGATTTTTTTTCCGCACTTGCTGGATCTCATGAGTAGTGGTATCGACCTGATGGATGCGATTTTCGATGAAAATTAAGGTCAGTTGCCAGTTGCTCTAGAGCCCATTGTTGGCTGTTCACCTTCATTTCCTGGATCAGTTGAATTTTGCACTGGATCATGCCTAAGTATACACACATAATTAGTCATTACAACACTTAAGTCAGGATTATGACCTAGTTTCTCATACCGCTTGTGTTGTGTGTGTTAATTTTATACATGAGTGGCAGGACCTACAGTTTAAAGTCGATTCCGAACCACAGATTTTTTGAGAGTTTTTCATGGCAATTTTTATTTACTCTCAGAGTTTTTGTCAGAAAACTGCTGAGAGAGGAAGTCGCTGAAGAAATACTTTTTGTATTTTGTTTTAATGTCTGGCCTGAGGCTCGAACCCTGGCTTTACGTTTAATAAGCCAACACACTACCTACTATACTACGGCCACATCGTTTGTGTACAAATCATCCAATTGGGGCTAAAAGGTGTTAGTCATCATCGACTAATAGTGCTCATTGTTTATAGTAATGGCCCGGCCAATGTCGTTCTCAAAGAAATATGGACCGATATCGCCGCCAAACCTAAATCCACACTAAACCACTGCTTGCTATGTCGTCCTGTTGAAAGTACAGGTCGTTCGTATGCAGATCATCGAATTCAGGTTAAAAGAAGTTGGCAATTATCAACCTGTAGTACTAGAGGTTGACAGTTTCTTTAAAGAAATGTGAACCGATGATGCCGCCAGCCCAAAATCCATACACAAACAGTCACTTTTAGGGAATGCATTCGACGCCCTTAGACCAGATGTGGTTTTATATCGTCCTAAATTAAACAATTTTATTTATTCACGTACATATTTATCCCTAAATGGATTTAGATGCTGATGATGATTTTTCGAACATTTTCCTCAACTTCCTGGGTCAGTCGAATTTTGTACGGGTTCAGGCCCAAGTGTGCTACGAGAGGCAGGGTTCTGATGAGCAATGTGAAATCAACTGTCTCCTGTACATTATGGCGGACAGTGGCGATAATTTCGATTGACGTTACATTCCGTCAATGCACGATTGTTGGTCGATTGTTTATTGAAGCAATGGACACGAATTTATGCACCGAATAGTTTTGCGAATAGTCATCTCAGTAAAACGCTTACGATGATCGTAAAATGTACGAAACACACGGTGCTTTGCCCGAACAGAATAACCAATTTGATAAAACAATTTTATTATTTGCACATGTTGTTGAATGCAATATTCGTTCATAGTGATTTGGCAAAACAAACTGAATAAATGAGAACTCAATCGGTAGATGGAGCTACAGCAAGACAGCCGTTATCAACTGTCAAAGTTTAGAAATACTTCAGGAAGTCTCGATACTATCCGCACATGATTTGTGGGGACGAACTGCTCTACCTATTTCCTATGGGATCGCTCATTTCCGATATTTCAAACTTTGTGTTGTTAGATTCAATATATCGAATGCCCTTGAGGTTGTACATCGCTGGTTAAAAAATTTCAACATTTTATTTATTATTTTGAGAGTTAAGGATCACAGTGCTTCTTTTCATCGTAGCTTAGATTTCTTTTTTGGGTTTTGTGTTTTAAGTTTTTGATTGTAAGCGGAAAAACATTTAACACGAAAAACATAATGTTGTAGTTTTTACGCCAGAGTATCTTTTCACAAAATGAAATGCATGACAATTGCAATTTATTTCGTTTCAATTTTTTTTTCTTTTCGTTGTTTGCTGTTGTTTTCGGATTCAGTAAGTAGTTTTTCTGGAGTTTTCTTTTTATTTTTCTTTCTATCCTTTTATACTTTATTTAGTTTGTTTGCATTCGGCACGTTTTTCATTCATTTTAGTGATACATTTTAACGCTTTCATGTTTAACTCTCTTCGTAAGTAAGTATTTCAAATTGTTTTCATTTTTTTGGATTTCTCGTTACTGTCATTTGCCTTTCTTTTCTTCTTCTTTCGTGTTGTTGTTGTTGTTGTTTGTCGTTTGAGCCATATTATTTATATTTTCAAATATTTCTTAAGATTAAGTTGAGTTCATTTATAACAAACAACCGAAGAGGCCTTAAGTCAGAGAGTTGAGACAGTTTTTGGTAATTTTTTTTCCTTTTTTTCTTGTGTCATTTCGTTTCGTTCAAAGTGAAGAGAAACAATTTTTTTTACTAAAAACAAAAAAATTTTTTTCCTGTTGATTGTGTGCATTTTTCATGACAGCTACGTGTTGACAGCTGTCATTGTGTCATATGATTAATGTTTGTCAAAAACAAATGTAACATTTCGCCAAAAAACAAAAAGAAATTATCAAAAATAAAAGAGCATTAAGTAAAGAAAATTAAAGTGACTAATGACTGGAGAATTACAAGACAAATTGTTTGTGTATGAAGGGCCCTTCTTTGTTGTACTGGAAAAAAAGTCAAAAAAGTATAATTTATTATGTCATAATTATTTTGGGTCTCTCTCTCTCTCTCTCTCGCGCTCTGTATTATTTGCAGTTATGAAGTATTGTTTTTTATTTTTGAAAGCTATTAAAAATGTTTGGAGATTAACAAGATAGTGGAAGTATGGTTTCATATTTTTTTAGGGTTTTAAGAGTGCTTTTACTCATGCTAGATTATGTGGCAAAGTTGAGTATACTACATTCATTTATAATTGTATAAGATAACTCAGACATGATCTCTAAATTAGAGTTGGTTAGCCTTATTGCTAATTACATTCGAGTTCATATGATCTGAATTACGATAAGAGACAGATAACCTTTCATTTTCATTACCGAAATTATTTCTGTTACGACACTAGAATATTTAAATTGGTGAGGTTGTTCAAATCCCAGCTTAGATATCTTGAACAAAACGAAATATAAAAAATATTTCATCAGCGATTTCCTCCAGCAATCTGTTTTCAAAAATTCTGAGAATAAATAAATTTGACCATTAAAAGTTTCTATAAACAATCTGTCATAGGCTAGTAAGTATTGTATTGGCTTATTAGACGTAAAGCCAGAGTTCAAACCCCAGGCCAGACAACAAGACAAAATGCAAAAAGTATTTCTTCGGCGACTTTCTCTCAGCAGATTTCTGGCAAAAACTCTGAGAGTAAATGAAAATTGCCATGAAAAATTTTTCAAAAATTCTGTCGTTCGGAGTCGACTTTAAACTGTACGTCTGGCCACTCATGTATAAAATTTACATACACATCACAAGTGGCATGAGAAACTAGATCGTAGTCCTGACTGAAGGGTTGTAATGACCAATTATGTATGTATGTATGTATGTATGTATGTATGTAAATAAAAGCTTTGGTCAGGGAGTCTAAAAGTCTTTTAAGTGACCTTTTGTCAGATTATCAAATTAGATCATAGTTTACCATTTCATAGCACAGTTGTGCAAAGAGAACTCACACGCATTCTAGTGTTTTTTCATTTAGTTGTCGATCAGACTGCGGCAAGAACACATGTGCGGCGGGTGCTTTATCATTTTATTTCAGAATGATATTCAAAATACATGTTAAAAATGGGCTATGACATTAGCTGGGCGTTTTTAATTTTTTTTTTTATTTTGTCGCATAGTATAATTTTTTTAAATGCTTTGGAATGCTCGTTTTTTTCTTTTAATAAAAAATGGGTTTTTTATTCTTTTTATTTATCTAAAAAAAATGGCATAATTTTTAAGCCAAAGATGGATAGCTTTATGTTCTTTTAATAAAAAATGGATTTTTTATTTTATTTTTATTTATCTAAAATTATCAATCCAAAGTTATATAGCTTTACATATGTATGCTGATGAAATGAAAATAAAAATAGCGTATATTACTAACACTTTTCTATGGCTGTCAATAAATAAATTCTCTCAACTTATTCTCTCTCTCTTACTCACTAACACATAACCAAAATTTTTTTGACGAACCCTGAATTAGATTATGGTGGATAAGTCTTCATTGTGGCATTATTGGCAATGAAGTTACGAATGAATTGGCAAAAACAGGTGCAGCTTTGGAAATGAAAACATGCTTCTTTCTTTCGAATTATTAAGGAAATGATCAATTCACTCGTGAACTGTGCATGCGAATGTAGAACGGGTTGCAAGAGCTTTATGGCCAAACCTCAATCTTATAAGAACGAAACTGTTCCTAAGCATGAGTAGGCGGAAGATGACAGCTATGAAAGAAGTTGTAACGATGCATGGCCTCTTTAGATATAGGATTAGTAGATGGAGTAGAGATATTGATTTCTCTAAGCTATATGAAGGAGCAAAGGAAATAATGGATCATTTTCTATGTCGCTGTGCTTGTCTGCAGGTATGTAGGCAGAGATTGTTAGGTAATAGGCTTATTGGTGGATCTGATACCTGAAGATATACAAACTTAAGGATCTAAGGTATACGTAATAAAGGCTAGGGGGTAACTTTAGACTGATAATTTATGCCAAAATGGCAAAATATTTATTTTCACATGCTCCTTCTTGTTCTTCTTCTGATTTTGTGATCTTATTTTCTTTTTCTTTTCTATTTATTCAGGCTTCTGTTTGCAGACTCATTCAGCAAGCGCATACATAATTGGTCATTACATTAGGCTTAAGACCCAGTTTCCCACAGCACTTATGTTGTATGCGTTAATTTTATACACGAGTGGCGGGACCTACAGTTTTAAAGTCGACTCCGAACGACAGAGTTTTTGAAAAACTTTTCATGGCACTTTTATTTACTCTCAGAGCATTTGCCAGAAATCTGATGAGAGGTAGTTGCCGAAGAAATATTTTTCCTTATTTCATTATGTTTGAGATGTCTGACCTGGGGTTTGAACTGAGGTCTCATATCTAATACGCCAACAGACTACGGCGACTTCCTATCTAACCGAAACTAATAAAGAGTTGGGGATGAGTTGAGGAAGGAAAAGAACTGCTTTTACTTTGAACTCCCCATTTCAAATGTCTTCAAATATCTTATCACATATTATCAGTCGAACGAATCTTATGGAAACCGTTCAATTCTGTATCATTGAGAAGTGCAACATAAACTGGTAATGGGCGGTATTCCTCAGGGTTATTATCTTCAAATTTTTTGTGAAGGGGTATGAGACGCTGAGCTAATGGACGAGCTATCACTACTTCTTCTGGGCCATTTATTGAGTCAGTAGAGTTGTAAATAGTTGTCGTAGTCTAATAGGTAGTGTGTCGGCTTATTAGAAGTAAGGCCAGGGTTCAAACCCCAGGTCAGACATCTCCAACAAAAGGAAATGTGGCAAAAATATTTCTTCGGCGAATTACTCTCAGAAGATTTCTGGCAAGAGAGTAAATATAATTGCCATGAAAAGTTTCCCAAAATCTGTCGTTCGGAGTCTAGTTTAAACTGTAAGTCCCGCCACTCATGTACAAAATTAACGCACAGAACATAAGTAGTTTGAGAAGCTAGGTCGTAATACTAACTGAAAGGTTGTAATGACCAATTATATATGTAGAGTTGTAAATAATAGCATATATATTAAAGCATTCGATTAGCAAAAAATACTTCTGTTTACGAATTTTCTTTCCAGTCGCCTAGCATGACGATCTGTGGTGGTATTGTACTTCAATTATGCAGCAGAGGTTTTCCAAATAATCTGGCATCTGAAAGCAAGGAAGGATTTCTATATACAGTGTAATGATATATGGGGAGAGGACATCTTGTGGAAGACACAATTAGAGTACAAAAACTGTTTTATTAAATATCAATGCCCTGATGAATTTGCAAAGTTGCAGACATTGAATTCGCAAATATTTCATAAAATTTCGCTGAAAAATGTCTAAATCTAGCCATTTCCCAACAACCATTATTATCAGGAATTTGTCACTCAATAGCGGGAAATAAATGTCAACATGTACAAAACAGAACACACATATGCCTGCCACCCTTTACATACATAGCTGTATGTATGTACATGTGTATGGTGTTGTGACAATAAATTTTTATATGCGACTTGCAACAATAGGAAGGAAATGTTGTAAGTTGTTAATGTTGTTTCTATTCGCGAAGTTTGCATACATATGATTACACTTATGACACTACGTAAGTATTTCTACTGCCTCTGAGTATGAGTAAGCGGGTAAGCAAGTGAGTGTGTGAAAAAAGCAACAACATTTTAAATGTGTCAAGTAAAATTTCAGTCACGCACAGTTGTCAGCTTTATGACAGTGTTTAAGTTATGATTACGTTTCTCTCAGTTTTATTTTTTTTGTTTTTTTTGTTGCTATTGTTGTTTCATTTCTTATACACTCATAGCCATATATGTAGATGTATGTGTATGTTTATTTAAAATAGATTAATGTCAAAATTTTTGACAGATTTCATAGCATGGCACATTGTACTGTCAACATAACAATAATTAATTGTAAATGTTGCAATAATACCAACAATAAATGATCTTTCAGTTCAGTTCAGTTTCAAATTTTTTCACACATATTCATGCCCCTTACAATTTTCAGATTTTCCCATTTTTTTTAATTCTTTTTAATTCTTTTGAACGTAGAAATTGTACATGGAAATGAATAATGACAACTGTCAAGTGAAATTAAAATTTACATTTGTTTCTCAAGTACAAAGTGCAAGCAGTGCAGTGCAACAATGGACAGACACACAGACAGACAAGTACTTACCATAGATGGTTATGGGGGTAACCATTAATTATAATTTCTAGAAATATAGAGAACACAAGTTTGGTAATTTCATTAGATAAATGGGGGAGAGAACATGCTGATTTGCATTTCATAATAAATTGTTCGTTCGACATCAATCATTTTCAAACCGATCAACCGAACGAACGACCGACAGACCAACCCAACAACAATTCCACCATTCCTGTGTTTTTATTTTATTACAATTCTTTAATTAAACACTGACTGAAACTATTGTGACGTTATAGCTGTTGTCTGTTCTTAATAACATGACTGATCATGCCAATAGTTGCGGTTGGAGACTGAACCAAGGTAATAATTATTCAATGAGACCAGCGTAAGTATCAATGATTAATTTTTTAAGTCTTTTGTGGTGAAGCTGTTATTTTTTTTTTCGGAGAAATTATTTAATAACTTTAAAACTTCATCAAGCAATGATGATGTTTGAAGAAGACTAAAAATTTGAAATGGAATGTGTTTCCCTGCTGGGACGCTCATACATAATTTTACATAATTTGGTCATTACAACCCTTCAGTCAGGATAGGGGCGTAGGTTCTCACACCACTTATGTTGTGTGTGTTAATTCTATACATGAGTGGCGGGACCTTCAATTTAAAGAGAAAAAGAAATTTGAGAAGCTTTTCATCGCAATTTTAGTTACTGTTAGAGTTTTTGCCAGAACTCCGCTGAGTAGGAGTTACCGAAGAAATATTTTCTTCATATTTCGTTTCGTTGGGCATATGTGTTCAGGGTTTTGAACCGTGGTCTCACATCTAATAAGGCAACACACTACCTACTAGACTAAGACGACTTTGATGATTTAGACTTCTTCAAATGGTGAAATATTTTCAAAACTAGAAAACAGAGACAAGTAAATTACACAAGAAGTTCAACTAACTTAATCATTTTAAAAATGTCTATGTTTTTATCATTTTTAATATCTCCGTTTTCATTTGGAATAGTTTTGAAGTAAAAGATGCAGGACGTTTTTATGACCAATTCAACGAAATAGTGATAATTCACCACCCAGTAAATAGATACAGTATTCCCCGGGCGTAAGCACTTTCAAAAATGCTTGCAGAACAATGTTTATAATTTTTATATTGAAATCCCGCACCTGAGAGCAAATAGCCGCTTGTCATTCAAACTGAAAAAATTCTGTTTGTCTCATTGATGTCTAAGGCTTCGGATTTGATGGAATGCTGGCTGGTCATAAAGGGCCACTGGTACAACTCGGTATCACTGTAAAGTAATTGCTGAAGGAGATGAATCCGCAGCAGATTTTATAGGCATAGTCAAGAGTCCGATTGCAGCATTAACTTGGCAGAGAATCTGTCCGTTGATCCGCCTGAGAGCTGTAGTAGGTCAAATTAGTAGAAGAAGAGCTTTACAAATTACAAAAAGCAAACATTGTTGGATTGTAGGTTACCTATCAGGAATCAGTTATCTAAGAATGAATGCCGCAGTTGGTTATGTCTTCTGGATAGGACAGAGTGACGCCTCTACCTCAAGGAGAATGAAACCATAAGGAACATTCTATGGAATTGCATTACGCTGTCTAATTTTTTTACTACTTTTTCCAATAATGGAGAATATTGGCTTCCAATGGCTCGAGACATTCAGAAACGTTTCATCGCACGAACGAAGGAGCTAGAGAACAGGATCAATTTTGGAAAGAAAATTGTCATAAAGTCATGTCTTTTACAAGTCACTTTAAAATATGAGGTAGAATTTTTCGCCTTTATAAGCAGGGAATGACTAAAATCGGAATTTATTTATTTATGTATTTATTTATTTAAGTCTATGGAATATCCTTACAGACTATTACATTTTATATTTCAATTCATTAAATTTTACATTTATATTTCAATTCATTTTATATTTCAATTCATTTTATATAACAATTCAGAATTATTATTATTATGATTTCAGTTCAAAAAATAAGTTAAAAAAGAGACATCATTGAAAATATTAATTAAATGTGTTTAATTGTAAAATTATATCCTTTTTAATGGATTCCATACTTTTATTAAAATCTATATGATGATACAGACTATTAAAATCATTACAGATTCTACGAAATGGATCGAAGTTCGCGTAGTTAACTGTGTAATATTTTATATTTAAGAAATTATGGTATCTGGTCGGACGAACAGGTACTTTTATGGACAGTTTTTCTAGAAGAAATTGCGAGTTGATAACACCATTAAACAGCTTCAGAAGAAAGATAGCATTTAGCATTTTACGACGGCTTTTTAAAGTTGGTAATTTAATGAGTGCTAGGCGTTTTTCATAAGGATCCCATCCATTCCCTAAACCACGAAGACAGAATAATAAGAACTGTTTTTGAACTGATTCAATTTTATCAGAGTGTACAGCGTATTGAGGGTCCCATATTACAGATCCATATTCAAGAATTGGGCGAACCAGTGTGGTAAACAATTGCTTAGTAACATAAGGATCAGAAAACTCTTTAGCCCATCGTTTGATAAATCCCAGGGTACATGTAGCTTTGCTAACAGTTGATGTAATATGATTTCTGAAGTCCAATTTACAATCGAAAACTATCCCTAAATCGTTAAAGGTATTAACTAGTTCAAGAGCGGCACCATTCATTGTGTAAAATCCATTGGTTGGTGATGATCGAGTGAAGCACATATATTTACATTTTTTAACATTCAGCTCCATTAAATTAATACTACACCAAAAGGTTAAGTAGGTAATATCCTCTTGTAAAAGTACTTGGTCTTCAATGTTATTAAATGATAAAAATATTTTAACATCGTCTGCATACATTAATGTGTTTGAATTTTTGATAACAGAAGGGAGATCATTTATAAGAAGAGTAAATAGGAACGGCCCAAGATGACTGCCCTGTGGTACGCCTGACAGTACATCAATAAAGTTAGATTGCGTATTCCTGAATTTAACGCACTGTTTTCTGTCTACTAAATACGAATTAATCCAATTCAATAAAGATGAACTAAAACCAAGTTGATTAAGCTTATGAACTAGTAAGTTATGATTTACTTTATCAAATGCCTTACTGAAATCGATATAAATGACGTCAGTTTGTTTGCCTACAATAAATCCATCATTTACCAAAGTTGTAAATTCAAGAAGATTTGTGATTGTTGATCGAGACTTACAGAATCCATTCTGGGAAGCAGATAAAATAGACGATGCTTGAAATGACAGTGTATCACATAGGAGTTTTTCAAACAATTTCGGTATAATATTGAGTTTAGCAATTCCTCTATAATTTGAAATATCAGCTTTAGATCCTGATTTAAACAGTGGAATGATAAATGATTGTTTCCAAAAGGAGGGAAAATAGCCCAATTTAAGCGATTTATTGAATAAGTAGGTTAATGGAGTACTCAATAATTGAAAATGGTGTTTTAAAATACTGCTAGGAACCCCATCCGGACCAACTACATGCGAAGATTTCAATTGTTGTATATACTTGGAAACAGTACGTTGATCAATAAAAGATATATCAAAGGCCTTTGCTTCAGGAATATAATTTTGATTATTGGCGTTAAATGTAGATGATGAGTAGGTAGAAGCAAAAAATTGCGCAAACAAGTCACTTATAACCTTATTATCTGAGGATTCATGACTACCAAGCTTCATAACAGAAGGATAATCCGCTGCTCGACGTTTAGAATTAACAAATTTGTAGAATGATTTAGGATCACTCTTGAATTTGTTTTTTACCTTAATTAAATAGATGTTATAAGCCCTTTGGTTGGCGATGGTGTATTCAGATCTTACTAAGCAGTATTTGGAATAATTTATTAATGATCTATCCTTTTTAAAATTTTTATACAATTTATTTTTCTTGTTTTTTAATCTTGAAAGATATTTTGTATTCCAGGGCGGACCATGATTAGAATGTGGTAAAACTTTTGGCACACATGCTAAGAAAAAATTGTGAAGTAGTTGATAAAATTTCATAATGCACTGGACCAAATCATTGCCATAGCCAGATAATTCATTTAACCAATCGATTTCAGATAGTTGAAGATGCAGTTTATTGTGGTTAGTTAAATTGAAACAAAATGTTTTCTGTTTTTGAGTTAAATTATTTGTTTGAAGGAAAGGATGATGGAAGAAGTTTATTTCAAGCGTCGGATGATATTTGTCTTCGGGATTGGAGATAGGCGTATGACGAATAACTGAGAAGTCCGATGAATCACTAACAAACACAAGATCCAACATTTTATCAAAATCATTTGGAATGGAATTAATTTGAAAAAGACAGTTCTCAAGTAAACAGTTAATTATATTTGCCGAGGAATCCGAAGAACCAGTGGGGATTAAATAGTTTGAGTCTGGAACAGCCTTCCATGATGTGTGTGACATATTAAAGTCTCCTATTAATAGTACTAGATCCGTTGTGTTTACTTTTCTCAGAAGTGTTTCACTCGCATTTAAGTGATCTTCATAGACAGTGAGTGGTGAATTAGGTGGAATGTACACGCAAACAATGAATAAGGATTGTTTATAAATTTTAACTAATACGCATAAAAACTCAATATGTATGAATTCATTAAGACTAACTTCTTCAGATGAGAATTCATTTGATATGGCAATTAATACGCCGCCTCCAGATTTTTTCGTATTGTATTGCACACAACTTTCTCTATCTTTCCTAAAGATCTGGTATTTAGGGCAAAAAATTTGATAATTATTAATTTTACTAGTTAACCAAGTTTCGGTGAATATTATTATATGGTAATTAAATCCATAACTATTGCAATAAATTGGAGATAATTTCGAGTTAATACCTCTAACATTTTGATAAACAATGGAAATTAGTTTTTTTGATTTGTATCACCAATGTGAGGAAGACGAGCAATATTTCTTTCACTGTAGATAAATTCCCGAACTATAGCATTTTTAGGCCAAAATTCCGGATTAACGATTTGCTGGAACAGATTATCAGGAACAATTATTTTAAATGATGCCCTGTTTCTCGCATTTATTTTGAAAATAAGAATATCATCTGGGTTGCAATTTCTGATTTTCGATAGAATATAGAATTTCATATCATCAGCATTCGTATCAATTGCAAACCGAGTAGCAAATATTGTTTTCTTAAGGGGAATAGTTCGCAACTCCTTTGGATGATTTTCAGCAGGAGCTATTTGATTATTCACATTTTGAATTAAGGGCGATGGAACAGGAGATGCAGCATCCAAATTAATTAAACGGGTAGAGTCGACCGGATCAGGCAATATGGTTATTGATTGTTTGGGGAGCAATTTATTTCGATCAGTATCAGGTATATTATCTAAATTTTTAGGCGTGGGAAAGACTTCTTTTGAACCTGCTAACTGGCTAGAATTATCAATAAAACCTTCCTTTTCGATATTATTTGGAGTTTTTTGGATATTGACTGCTGACCCGACGCTAGATGTAGAGGTAGACGCAATTTCATTATTTACAAATCTGGGGCTTTTTCGGCGAGTTGGAGAAGGTGTCGGTGATTGTAAACCATCTAAGGTCTTAAAATCATTGAAAAGTTTTCCATACGCATTTAATTGGCTGAGATTATTTTGAATTTGTAAAAAGTTGTTTCTAGTGCTTTGAAAAAAGCGATAAAATTCAGCACCAACTCTCTGACATCCACTACAACGCCAATGCAGATTTTTATTCTTTGCAACGGATTCACCCACCAGACCAGAAAGACCGCAACACTTAAAATGGCATAATCCATGACAAAGCCAACAGACAATCATTCTGTCATCAGGTCCATCCAAGGTACATCCTTTCTTTAAACAAGACATTATGATTTTAATTCACGATGAAAGTAAAAAATATAATGAATAGAATTTTATATGAAGAGAATGAATTCGTATATTATTGTTCACTGGGTTATGTTAAAAGAGTATTCACAATAGGTGTAAATTTATTATCCTACTGTACAATAGATGGAGCTGTTTAGTTGGTGATACAGTAATACAACTATATATGAGTGATTTATCTGGTGAGATATGTTGTTGTTTTATATTAATGAGAGGAAAAGAACCGGTTCTAGTTGTTTTTGTTTTTAAGTTCAATTGAAATGTGTGAGAATTTGTAAATTTGTTTTGTTTATTGTTGTTTTTTTTGCGTAAATGAATATTTAAAATAATTTATTTTCTTTTCACCGTAATCTTGGTTCAATTATAATTCATTTCATTTTTTCTTTATTTCTTCTGGGAGAAACTCAGTTTTTTCTGTTTTAACTTTTTTTGAATTACAACCACAAATTATTTTTTCCTTGTTAAACACTGCACTATTTTCACTTTTTGATGGAGTAGATGAAAAAAAAATGAATGAATGAATATATTGAAGTGGTTTCAGCAAATTTTAAACCAAAAATCAAGATTGTTTGAGTTTCAGGATTTTCCAACCAACTTCGTTAATTGATGACGACCATATTGTTTAATCTACATCTTTCAAATTAGTTACCATATATTCAATCAGTTTTGATAACTCACCATAGTCGGAAATAGCATTCAATAACACGCTCAAATAATAAAATTGTTTTACCATCCATTTCAAGAAGTAAACGACTTACAAATCGCCGCAGACCATGAGAGTATGCAGGAAAATCGCGAGCAGTCGATTTCACATCTTTCAAAAGAATTCTGCAGACCTCAACTTGGCGAGCATTGCGTCTTGATTTGCGCCTTCACCCATACAAAATGCAACTAATCTAGGTTCTGAGGGCAAAACGAACATACACTCCATTTGTTCCCTGAATGAATGAATGGGCTCTAGAGCAATTGACAACTGTCCCTAATTTTCATCGAAAATTTATCTTCAGAGATAAGGCCTATTTCTGCATGAATATGTACGTGAACAAACAAAATTATAGAATTTGGGATCCAAGATTTTGGGCTAGCAGCGTCATCAGTCTAAATTTGACTGTGAACGATTTTTGTCAGGCCATCACTGTCAACGGCGACCTTTAAAGGTATAGATGATTTGGTCATCAACACATAAGGTTTCAACAGGTCGGCGCTATAACCCTTACAGCACATGCTATATTGGATATTCTTCATGAACGAGTTTTTTCTTTTAGTCTGGATTTGATTATATGCACGCCGCATTCGATCAAGCGATTCTCTCATGAGCAGACGTGTCGTTAAGCTAGTGTTTTTTAAGTGATTAAGTGAAAAAGTGTTTCTAAATAAATAACCTTCAAATAACCTTCGAATAACCTTTAAAATAAAAATATATAATAATTAAAAATTTTCGACATACATTGAATACACTTTAATTCAACGTTAAATATGAAGGAGCCACCGGACAACGGTGAGAATAAACTCTTTCCGAATAGTGGTGAAAATGTGAATGGTAATTCTGGGTCACTAAACATGACAACACCTGGTCCAAAATACCTTATACTAACCAGAACAGATGAAGGCAAAAACTTTACCAATGTATCACCTTTTTTAATTAAAAAAGTATAGACTGTACTTGCGGTGAAGTTGCAGAATGTAAAAAACTTAGGAACGGCACTATATTAGTCCGTACAAAAAATCTCAATCAGGCAAATAAATTGATAAAATTAAAAAAATTAAGTGAAAATATAAATGTTTTAGCTTCATGGCATAATTCACTAAATTGTGTCAAAGGAGTGATTTATTCTAATGATTTAAGAGAGATCCCAGACGAAGAAATTTTACACGAACTTAAAAATCAAAATGTTATAAAAATTGAGAAAATCAAAAGAAAGGTTAATAATGTCATTGAAGAAACCGGTCTTATTATAATTACTTTCGGTTCTACTATTCTTCCTACCGAGCTTAACATTGGATACGAACGTGTATAAATACGAACATATATCCCCTTACCTCTCAGATGTAAACAATGCTTAAGATATGGTCATATAGCAAAAATATGTAAAAACCCAAAAACATGCCCGAATTGCTCTCAACATTTCCATACAACTGAGAACGAGCTCTGCATGGAAACAAAACAATGTTCAAACTGCAGAGAATTTAATTCTTTGGACAATAATCATTCTGCGTATGATAAAAAGTGTCCAACATTCTTAAAAGAACGCGAAATACAAACAATAATAACACTAGAAAAAGTAAACAGAAAAACAGCAATTTCTATTTATAAACAACGTCACCCTATTTCATCAGTATTATACTCTTCAGTTGCCAAGCAATCAGCAACCAATAACAATAAACAATCAGTAAACATTGCATTGGAACAAAAAGAGACTATTGCATCACAGTGCTCATCAAATCTCAATAACTCAAACAATAGAGAGCATCAACATAGCTGCTCTCACCATTCAACATCATCATTACGAAAAATTGTTAATTACAACAACATATCTGATATTGAAATTTCGGAACATGAAATGGAACAAATAAACAACGCATTTCAATCAGAGAAAATATTAGACGACAACAGCACTCTCTCTAAAACAACATCTGACATCGAAATATCAGAAAATGAAACAGGTGCAACACAACAAACGAACAACGCCAATAGTGTAATTATTCTACCCAGGAACACAGCTAACAGGAACAAACAAAAAGTAAAGCAGAAAACATTATCTGGTAAACGCTTTAAAGAGCAAAAATATAAATTTTAATTAACTCATTAGTTATTATGATTCTCTCTCATAATTTATTTTATAAAAACTCTTTCGTTAAACATAATTTCTCTTTTTCGTTATTTTTACTTTCACTTAAAAACTCTTTCGTCTCACATAATTTCACTCTTTTATTACTTTTGCTATCACTTAACACTTCAACTCTTTTTGTTAAAATTTTAGTTATTATTTCTGTTATGTTGAAAATCGTTATTGTACATACTCATCTTTATTTAAAACTAATCTTAATTCTTAATTGTAAATTATTAACTTATCATGTCTTCATTTAATATTGTACAATGGAATATCAATGGTTACATTAATAATTATAACGATATTCTTCTGTTAATCAGAAAAAAAGCTCCTAAAGTGATCTCTCTTCAAGAGACGCATTTACACTCTATCAGTAACATTCCCGTCCCAATTAATTACACCCTCTTTTCTAAAAACACATCACCTACAAGGTACGGCGGTGTATGCATTTTAGTCCACAAATCAGTGGAACATAGACAAATTATCCTTTCGGACGATTTTGATGCAATCTGCTTAGAAGTAATTTCTAGGAAAAAATTCAAGATAATATCATTATATATACATCCAAATCATAAACTAACCTACAATCAGCTTGTAAATGTACTAGGCAACATTTCACACCCATGTTTAATCACTGGAGACGTAAATGGTTGGCATTCAAATTGGGGTTCATCTATTAATAACAATAGAGGTACTTTGATTGCAAATTTCATAAATAATTCTCATTATTTAATTATGAATGATGGGTCTCCGACTCATATTAGTACTCACAATTCGCTCACACACGTAGATTTAACCTTTTGCTCCCCTGACATTGCCACTGTAGCAGAATGGGACATAGAGAAAACACCATTCAGTAGTGATCACTTCCCGATTACAATTTCCTTATTTTTACACAGAAATACAATTGATTACTATAAACCTAGATATAATATTGGGAAAGCTAATTGGATGAAATACATTTTGAACAGTAGGAAATACAGTTCGGAAAGACCCGTATCTTCCAATATTAACAAGGAAACAGGAAATATATGTAGAATAATTAACCAGGCAGCAAATGATTCTATACCAAATACGTCCAGTAAAATAAATAATCTAAAATCAGTCCCTTGGTGGAATAAAAACCTTCAGAATCTTAAGGAAATTAAAAAACGAGAGTGGAAAACTTTTAATAGAAATATGTCTAAAACTAACCTTATAAATTATAAAAGGGCAAACGCTTTACTTAAAAGGGAAATTAAATATGCTAAAAATGCATCAATACGGAAATTAACGTCATCAATAAATCCGTCATCTAGCACAGAAAATATTTGGTCAAACATCAGATCATTCACTGGTTATAAAAGCACACATCAAATAAATTGCATTGCAACCGACAACACATTGTCTAACTTCACTGATAATAGAACAGAAATTGCTGAAATTTTATGTAAATTTTGGTCTCAAAATTCCAAAGATGAGAATTTTTCATTTGATTTTAACGAAAAGAAGAAAGCAGTAATCTCCAATACATCTGAAATTATTCCAAGTACGGAGGCAAAGGTAATAGAACGAAATATTAGTTATGTAGAATTTGAATCATCTCTTTCCAAGCTAAGAGGCAAATCTCCGGGTTTGGATAGGATTCCATATGCCATGATCAAACAATTACCATACACAGTAAAACTAAGAGTGTTGTCATTATTTAACCAAATTTTTAGAAATTTTATACCACAACAATTTAAAAATAGTATTATAATACCCATCCTAAAACCTAAATCTAATAAAACTATACCCTCATCATACAGACCTATATCTCTTAATCCATGTTTGGCAAAAGTTCTTGACAAGATTATTTCAAACAGACTATGGTGGTTTGTACTAAAACACAAACTATTGAATAGTCATCAATATGGTTTTAAAAAAGGAAATTCAACAACTGATGCTCTACTTTATATAGACCATCAGATTGCTCACAGTATTTCATTTAGAAAACACCTTACGCTCATTTCTTTAGATTTTGAAAAAGCTTATGATAAAATAGGTATCCACACCGTTGTTGATCAACTAAGATCATGGAAAATTGGACCGAATATAATTCAGTATGTTATACATTTTATGACGAATAGAAAAATTGTAGTAAGGATTGGCAAACAGCATTCTAATTATTTTCCCTTACATAATGGCATACCTCAAGGATCCCCCCTCTCTGTAATTCTGTTTTTAATCGCATATAATAAACTCTGTACTATATTATCATTACACAAAGAAATCGATTTCACTGCCTTTGCTGATGACTTTAACGTTATTATAAGATCAAATAGGAAAAGAAATCCTGTAATTGATGTAAACTGTATTTTCCAAGATATTATTGATTGGTGCCAATATTCCGGGGCGGTTCTGTCGGCCTCCAAATGCAAATACATCCATTTTTGTAGAAAATTTGAGTGTAGACCATTATTGCAACTAAATAATTTTCAACTAATAGAGGTTAATAACCTCAGGATTTTAGGATTATACTTTAATAATCGTTATAAATGGAGCACACACGTCGAGAACCTTACGTCATCACTTTCGAAACAATTGAATATAATAAAATGTTTGTCAAGTAAGAGATTTAATTGCAGCACTACTACTTTAATATCAATAACAAGATCTATTATTTTATAAAAAATTAATTATGCCTTACCTTTTTTCGGGTATGTGCCCAAAACTGTATTGCGAAAGATCAAACGGATCATAAACGCATCTATACGATTATCTTTGGGAGCATTCCGTTCGACCCCCATTAACAACATGCTAGCTGAATCTGGTATTTTACCATTAGAAACTCAGACAAATTTGGCAACATCAAGATTATTTAAATCCATACAGAACAATCCATCAATACAACGAATTTGTAAAAACATGAAAAATAGGAAAAAGAATTTAAGAATAAATTCAACGATTCAAAGAACTTTCGAAATTTGTAGAACGCTACAACTACCCACACAGTATTCGGTTTGTTCAAAAAATAAAGGAGAACCACCATGGAATTTCAATAATAACGTTATAGATATAACTCTTGCAAACTTTTCTAAGGATATTACATCACCATCTCAGTTTAAAGCACTATTTTGTGAGTTGAAGGAACGTCTAAAACACTTTAATTTTATTTATACTGACGGGTCAAGAAATGATGATTGTGTAGGTTACAGTATTGTAAATGAACATGAGATTATTAAATCTTCAATTTTACCAGGCTATTCATCAATATTTTCTGCAGAATTGATCGCAATTTTCGAAGCGATTAAATTTGTCAGGGTTAGGCATGAAAAATTTGCAATATGTACAGATTCATTATCTTGCATAAAATCAATATTAAATATAAATAACAACGAATATTATGCTACACTTATTAGGAACGTTTTAATACAATCATACCCAAGAATTTGTTTAATTTGGGTCCCTGGACACTCCGGCATTTCTGGGAATGAATTTGCTGACATTTCAGCGAAAAATACACTGATCAGCCCATTAATTACAACCCCAAATTTATACAAAAAGGATATTATTATGTTCTTGAATAACTACTTCAAAATGGAAGGTGTAACCTCATTACCAACATCATCTTGGTATAAGGAGATCAACTCTCCAAATTTAACGATATATGATTATATTAAAGACTGCCAAGATAAATTATCTCGTTTGGATCAAATTAAATTAATTAGGCTCAGATTGGGTCATACCAGAATGTCTCATGTTCACCTCATGAACCAATCTATTCAGAATGTGTGTAACTGTAATATTACTCATTCCAATAACTTGGACCATATAATATCAACATGTCCAAAATTTACTAATTCACGTCAACAGTTCTTCAAAAATTCAAATCCAAAGCTGTATTTATCAACCCCAACAATAGATAACTTAAGTGCCATTATTCAATTCCTCAAATTTACAAATATTTATAATTTAATTTAACTGACTGGACATTGTACAAATGTATAAATAGTACTTTTAAGAATATTTTTAATCTATTATTCATAGTTTTAATTTAAAGTTTCCCTCTTATATTTTATTCATTATCTTTATATATTTATCTAATTAGTATTAATTTAATTTTAAGTGATGAGCTAAAGGCCTATGTTGCTAAAGCTCTAGTCTTATATTATCTTATAATTTTTAATATAAGCTAATATGTAAATAAATAAATAAATAAATATATGCACGCCGACAGCATGGTTTCAGCAATACAGCTCTACATGTCACAAAACTGATGTCACAGTGAATATGCTGCACGAGCCATTTAAAAGCATGGTAATGTCACGTGGAGGTTATGTGAACTGGCCATAGAGATCGTGCTATTTGACTCCGACCGACCTTTTCTTGTTCGGTTTTCTTAAGTCACACGTACTATATGGGAATAAGCCACAAACCACAGCAGTATATCAAAGCTAACATAACCCTTGCCATCGATCAAATTCGTACAGTTAATTGTAATGCCTATTGAACATAACATGGGTGGTGTGAGCAGCTAGATCGTAATTCTGATTGATGGTTTGTAGTGACCAGTTATGTATGTATTTAAACTGAAATTAGCTTCTTCACTAAACGCAACTCTTCGATGAAAATGCTTTGGTCAGGCATGCCTGTGACAATTTTACGCATCAGGCACGAGATCTGAAGGTTAAAGTCGACGCCGAACGACAGATTTTTGAGAAACTTTTCTAGGCCATTTTATTTTATTTTCAAACTTTTTGCAAGAAGACAGGTTGAGAGGAAGTTGCCGAAAGAAATATTTGTTTTTCGTTCTGTTTCGAGATGCCTAAGCTGAGGCTTGAACCTTGGACTCGTGTTTAATAAGTCAAAACTCTACAAATTTTTTTAGAAACCTAATAATGACGAATGCCATATTAATTGCAGTAACATTACTTTTAAACATTTCAATTGTTTAACAAACACACAGACACTCACTTGTAGCACTAAATTCTATTAATTAATTGCAACATACATATCATTTCAAGCCATTAGATATGCATTTCAATTCACAAAATGATTTTTATCGTTTGGCACAAATTTTATTTTCATTTCTTTCAAAAAAAACTTGTTCATTCGTAATCATTTCAATTTACCGGGTTTTCTTTATTATTTCATATGAAATGTTTAACATCGTTTGTTGCTATTGCTATTGCTGTTACTGATGCTTTTGTTGTTTTTAACAAATTGTTTTCAAAATGCATCTCCTCTCCTTTATAGTGTCTAATAACAGGCATCTCAAATTGTAATTGCTTATAACGAATCAAAGATTGAGATGAGATATCTGCAACTTTACACTGTGCACGTATACGTATGTAAGTACATCATGTACGAGTACATGTTTGTACCACAAATTTATGTGTATGTAAACGTGGTGCCATGGATTGCTGATTGCATTTTCAAGTTATTTTATGTTTATGAAAATAACACTTAAAATGTTATTTATGTCGGCAGTCATTTAACGTATGTATGCATGTTGTTGTTGTATATATTGAAGTCATCGCAAGATGAATTTTCTTTGACAGGCAGATAAGCAGTGCAACAAATGGAACTCATAGTATATGTAAGAGAAGCATCACAGCATACTTGCATGTGTAAATGCTCTCAAACGAACATTAAGGCGACGCAATATAATTTAAAATTTTGCATGCCATTTATTGCTGCAACTTGGAAAACTTGATGTCTTCAAGTATTTAAGAGTTAAAAAGTTGAAGGAGAGGAGACCAATCAAGTATCTCATGACAATTGGCATATACCATTAGGAATACCACTTTATTTTCTATAGGAAGCCTCCATCACGTACAAATTTTCCTTAACTTCTTCCAGTCAAATTTATCTGAGATAAGTATGAAGTCGCCATGGTCTAGTATGCAGTGTGTTGGCTTATTAGACGTGAGGCCTCGGTTCAATCCCCAGGTCAGGCATTTCCAACTGAACGAAATATGAAATATGAATATGAAATATGAAATATTTCAGCAGATTTCTGGCAAAAATTCTGAGAGTAAATAAAATTGCCATGAAAAGTTTCTCAAAAATCTGTCGTTCGGAGTCGACTTTAAACTATAGGTCCCGCCACTCATGTATAAAATTAACACACACAACAGTGAGAAACTAGGGCGTAATCCTGACTGAAGGGTTGTAATGACCAATTACGTACGTGTCTATAGAAAGTATGTATCGCGTACAAACTTCCATAACTTCTTCCACGCCATTTCTATGAGATGAGTTATGTCTGGTATCATCCCCAAAATACTGGGATTTTGATCTTACGAAAGCTGGGCAATGAAACAAAACATGCCCCATGGTTTCGTTGTCTTCAGTGCATGCTCTGCATCAGAGATCAGCAATGAGTATTCAAAAAGATGAGTAGATTCAAATCATACTCATAATTTCTAATACTTATACGCATTCATACTTATTTTAATATCATACTCATACTACTCATATTCAAAGTTTGAAGTACTCATTCTACCCATACTAACATGATGTTGTTGATTTCGACTTTCCTTTACTCAACATTTACAAGAATCACAAAATAAGTATGATTCGCGTACCAATACTACTAGAAGGTTGTGTGTTTGCTTTGCTTGCTGTCTTTGTCTTTTTCTTTCTTCTTTTTTTTTGTAAAGGCAACAACAACTAAGACTGTAAATTTTCGAATCACTCGAATCATTTATGAGTATTATAAGTATTTTTCTAAAGCTATAAATCTAAACGAGTAGGCTTATGAATCAAACATATTTCGAAAGGTATGAGTTTGTACTCATATTCATTGTACCCCTGTACTTATATAGGTTTATCCATTTCGTGGTTTCAAAAGTAAACGTAAATAAAACACATATAAAATATTTTTTTCATGATATTTCTTTTTTTATTGTAGTTTGAACGTTGACATTATGTGTGAAACACTACATCATTTAAATGACCTCCACTCGAAGTGTTGCAAGCATTGATTCTTTTGAGGTAATTTTCGACCACTTTTTGACACATATTGGACGGTAACTCAGCCATAACTTGACGAATGTTGGTTTTTAAGTGCTCAAGAGTTGAAGGTTTATCTGCATAAACACGGTATTTCGCGTAGCCCCACAAAAAAAGTCTAGTGGTGTCAAATCGCATAATCTTGGTGGCCAGTTGATATCGCCACGACGAGAAATGTATCTTGCAATAAAGCCATATTCGCTCGAGTTGTGTGGCATATGGCACCGTCTTGTTGAAACCACATATTCTCCAAGTCGTATTCTTCAATAGCAGGCAAAAAAGTCGGTTATCATATGACCATAACGCTCCAAATTGACGGTGACAGTCGTTCCATCGTCGTCTTCGAAGAAGTAAGGTCCAATCACACCTTCGGACCCAAGAGCGCACCAAATAGTGACTTTTTCTGGTTGTAATGGCCTCTCTTCAATTACTTGAGGATTCTCAGAACCCCAAATACGACAATTTTGTTTATTAACATACCCACCGAGTGTGAAATGTGCTTCATCGCTGAAGAAAATTTTGTTCGATACGTGGCTGTAGCAGAATCACCATTTTTGTAGTAGGTTTTGATAATTTTTATGCTTTGTGTGATAATTAAGCAATCCATTTTCGTCAATGTCAGACTTTCAACTGAAAACATAAAAATTGGTTTCACATCTTAGTTTGACAGATGTCGAATTCCAGTCCCATTTTTGAAACCACTAAATGGATAACCCTTTAAAGCAATATTGTAGGGAGTACGAATGAATCAGAATAGTTGAATTTCAATACTGTTGACCCACTCATACTCAAAATTTCATGAGTACTTATGAGTAGCGAAAAAACGATTCATTGCTGATCTCTGCTCTGCATTCATCCCTTTGATAACGCCAATATGGCTCCGGTGTATATGTAAGGTGAAGTGCTCATTAGCGTGTTTACATACATAATTTCATCATGACGACCCTTTAGTGAGGATTACGACTTAGTTTCTCATGCCACTTATGTTGCGTGAGTTAATTTTATACATGAGAGGCGGAACATACAGTTTAAATTCCACTGCGAACGACAGATTTCTGAAAACTTTTCATGACAATTTTATTTATTCACAGAGTTTTTGGTAGAAATCTGCTGAGAGGAAGTCGCAGAAGAAATATTTTTTTCGTTTTGTAGGAGATGTCTGCCATAGGTTTGAACCGTGGCTTCACGTCTAATAAGCCAACTTACTTCCTACTAGACTATGTCGACTTCTATTAGCGTGCTCAGGTCACCCCTATTTATACTCGATCTGTCCCACCAGTATTATTGAAGAAGCTGATTTATATTATAGCACAGACGTCGTCAAATTTTGGTTGACAGGACATTTGAAGATCTGGGCTCGGTGGCAAAGGTGCCACTAAGAGAACTGGCTGGCTTCATCCATAGCTCGAGGTGGTTAAAACTCACCACTAGCATATAAAGTCAAGGGGCCTTACCTCACTCTGGGTAACACAACACAATGGAATATATGGGCCACCAAGAGAACTTGCCTGTAAAGGGCAATCTATTTAGACTCGGTCTGCCACACCAGGATTATTGAAGAAGAAGCTTTATATTTCAGCATAGACGTCATCAGTTTTTGGGAACGTTTGATGATTTGGGAATGGCGGCGAACGCGCCAATAAGAAAAGTTGCCGGTTTCATCCATAGCTCGGAGTGGTTCAAACTCACCACTAACATATCAAGACAAGGGGGCTTACCTCACTCTGGGTAACATAACACAATGTGATATATGAGCCACCAAGAGAACTTGCCAGCCAACGGCAACCTACCGGCTAACCTAATCTAACCACTAGAGCTTACACAGATTTCAAAAATATTGATTATCCAACTGTCAATCAATCAAACATAGTAAGTACTATTGTTAGTACGTTGCATTCGAACCTCTTAATCACTTCACATAAAATAAATATCATCCAAATACTCTTCTCATACATAACGAGTGAAAACATTTTAATCATTTGAACATGAACGAGTGCGAGATGACAACTCATCAATCAATAATACTCTACGAAAACAGATCAATCTATGAATCTTGCAGTCCTGTTGAGTAATTTTTCTACTTAACACATTGACTGCCCCGGCAGAAAAGAAAAAAAACGCAAGCTTCGAATTATCTTGTCGTTCAACAGCCAACATGTTTAACAATAAATATCACTAAAGAAAGTTGAAGGTTTTTCTTACACCATGATGTTGTTCTTCAACTGTAAAACGTCTAAAAACATTTTTATCTAAGATTCCTTGATATTTTGATTTTATGGGCAATTGATGAAAGAAAACTGTCAGATTAATTTGATATTTTTTTAACAGGCAACATCTTCAGTTTATCGATATCAATATCATAAGCTGTCATGTAAGTCAAAGATTTATTAAATCTGATAGCACTTTATTACATCACTAGACAAGTTTTCAATAATATTTGGTTGAAACTAATTTAATAGTATTGCGTATATTCTTTTATATATTCAAAGCCAATTGTAATAAACTGCTGTACAAAAACTAAATTTTTAAAAACAGCAATTGAAGTATGGACAATGATTTGAGTTTAATAAATAAAAATGAATTACAACAATAAATAAAAAATGAGAATTTATGAATGTAAAGTGAAAAAATTAGGTAAAACGCTGACCTAAACTACAGTCTATAAATTAGTTGCGATAGTCTGGAGGCTGTTCAATTATATGTAAACACCGCCATTGCAGAAAAATCCGAATTTGAAAAAGCGGATGAATATTATTTTCGATCATGATAATGACCATAAGAATGCCTTTAAACTTACAAAAATTTACTCTATGACAACCGCTTGAAAGTTCTAAATCGCCGGCCTCATTTAGCCGATCTTAACTCCATTCTGTGTTCAAATATTAATTCAGAACTGTCGTGATGCCCAAAAAGATGTCTTCATGTGTTTTGTCGATTATGTCAAACATGACAAACTAATTGAAATTCTAACCTCTATCGGAATACAAGATAAAGAACTACGCTGTATTAAAAACCTATGTATATTCGAATCAGACGGCACGAATTGATGTCGTTAGAAGAAACTAACGAAATTGACATATCAAGAGGAGTCAGACAGGGGTGCATACTATCGCCATTATTATTTAACATATATTCGGAGAGAATATTCCAAGAGACGCTTGAAGGGGAAAATATAGGGATAAAATTAAATGAGGAATTCATCAATAATTTAGATATTCTGATGATATCACAATTGTGGCTGGTAGTATATTCGACCTACAGAAACTGATGGAAAAGCTTGCACGTATAAGTGAGATGTATGGATTAAGGAGCAGTATGAAAAAGACTAAATAGATGGTTATTAGTAAAAAAATTCCCATCAGAACGCAACTTTAAATATACAAAATATAAAAATCGAAAGAGTGCGAAGTTTTAAATATCTGGGAGTCTTAATAAACGACCAGTGGGATCCATCAAAGGAAATTAAATGCCGCATAGAGATGGCGAGAGATGTCTTTTTTAAATACAACAAAGTGTTGACCAGTCACGACATCAACGTAGCAACAAAAACACGCTTCATAAAATGCTACATTTGGTCTGTCCTATTATACGGAGTAGAAGTTTGGACAATCAAAAACTCTGATGAAAGAAAATTGGAAAGACTTCGAAATGTGGATATACCGTCGAGTTCTGAAAATACCATGGACTACCGAGAGCTGACCATTTTAATACAAAATGAATACATATACATATTTATAAATACATAATTGTACGATCACTTATATCTGAATAACGAATGAGTAAATAAAGAAGAAGAACTCCATCGAACATATCTGGAAAGTTATCAAAAGAGATGCTGCCTGCACTCCTGGAAACTTGGAAAGTTATTAACACGGTTCATGTGCAAGTTCTCGATGCTCACATTATGCTTAGCAGTTTTCGTATGTTATCCAACTCCACTTAAACCGTTTTCAAATTCGTTGTGCTGCTATAGATCTGACGATACACTGCTGTACTATATTTACACCCCACATTTTCCGGTAAGCTGTTTTTGCATATCATTACGTATCAGATACTTGGGCCAGATATTTTACCTCCATTTCCTGTGATATTATTTAAAATTAGTTTTTCAGTTTAGGAAAGTCTCCTCTTTTTCGTAATTGTTACCACTCTCGTTTAGCTCGGCTTTATCTCCAATCCAACAAACATGCTCAACATAAGGATCGCTTTCAATTATTTCACGAACAGTCGCCGTAGGCTAATAGGCAGTGTGTTGGCTTATTAGTCGAAAGTCCATGGTCTCGAGCAAAGCGTAATATGAAAAAATTTTATTCAGCGACTTTCTCTCAGCAGATTTCTGGCAAAAACTCTTGCATTTTGCCATGAGAACTTTGTCGTCTTCATAGCCTTGGTCGTCAAAGCTCGTCTCAGATAATTTCCACCTTGTGAAAAACCCCAGATTCTTATTTCATCCACTGTGTTTGTTTTCATATATCGAATGCATAGAATCTCTGAAATCCATGTAAATATCATAAGATCTACAGCTTTTCTCCTTAAAAAAAACTGCATTGAAATTATTGTTTATTGTATAATTCATGAGAAAAAATTAATAATAACAGGTGTTTCATCAAGGACTTTTAATTTTTAATTTAAATAACACAAAGTGTTTGTGATGCCATTATGTCTGGACAACCGCCACAGCTCCTATGAGTGCAGTTCATCTGAAATATCAAATATTCCATGACTCTTGTACATAAATAAGTCTCAATTCGACTAATGTCATGGATTATGTTGGCTTAAACGTCTGTGAGCTCTCATTGCAGACACCTGCTACTTTAAAAAGCCGCTACAATAAAAGCTCAAACTGGTCAAATCGCACAATCTCAATGGCCAGTTCACGTCACCTCGACATGAGATCGTAATGTCGTTAAATCATGCATATGTACACACATGATTGGTCATTACAACCCTTCAGTCAGGCTTCACACACTACTTATGTTGTGTGTGTTAATTTTATACATGAGTGGCAGAACCTACAGTTTAAAGACTACTCCGAGCAATAAATTTTTGAGAAACTTTTCATGGCAATTTTATTTACTCGCAGAGTTTTTGCCAGAAGTTTGCTGGAAAGAAGTCAGAGGAGAGATATTACCTCCTATTTAGTGTTGTTTGAAATGTTTAACCATGGGTTTGACATGTAGCCTCGCGCTTAATAAGCCAATACACTAGATTACTAGATTACGTTGACGTACAAATACTCAAATCACGCGTGCATGATACCCACTGAGGCGTTAGCTGTTTGTCACGTAGCGCCGTGCCATCGATACAACATGTTATTGACAAAAGAAGTTTTCAATCATCGACGTATAGTGCTTACAGTTGCTAGCAAAGGCCTGAAGAACATTCAAAATCCACACACTAATGTGTGACTACTACTTCGGATTCGGAATCTTATATGACCTTCGTTGAGAGTTAGGCTGCGCTAGGGGCCATTGCGTCGGTCTGGTGCAAATTACGTCTAGTGCGCGAGTGCAAGGAGTCGTTAAGGACTTTTGGACTAGACCGCATCCGTCTATGCTGGGTTCCGGATCATAGCGAAATACTCGGTAATGAGACGGCGAGTGCTCTCGCTAGATTATGTTTATTTTCTGAGAGCGATGTAATAGTTGGTCCTGATCCCCCAATCCGCCAACTCTACTGCCTCTTCAATGGATAATAAGATGTTAAGAACAGTGGCATTGGGGGAATGGATCGGGTAGTTATGTTTCTAGACAGTATAAGAACAGGTTGGCTATTGGGCTTGGATAAGGACAGCTAAAGGTTAGTTATTTACACTGCGGGATTAAATGTTTGTTCCAGATCCCAGCCGGATTATTGCAGGGTATGTTGCGATGAGAAGAAGTTGGAGACTATCGAACACCTCCTCTGTAACAGTCCAGCCCTTAGTAGGTTGAGGTTGAAGACCCTTGGCAGGGGCTTCTTTGATGGTTTGAATTCTGTGTCGAGCGCTGACAAAAGGCGCTCCATATGTTCATTTTTAGTTTGAGCTGGTTGAGAAGTGCTAGGGCTTCTATAGTGCAGTCGCGTTCTTTTGTGTGTTTTGTTAGTCTGCTTCCTTTTCCCTCTTTTCCTACTTCCTCTATTTTTTCCCTATCTCCCCTATTATCATCTTGCCTTTATGACGTTCCACAATGGGTCAACTGGAACTCCAGGTACTGTACTTGTCTCAGTCAGCAAGTATACCTCCTCAAACCTTACCCTATGTGTGACTTTCTCGCGAGATATTGATGCTCTTGGATTTTATGTGGATTGGTATCTTCTGGATTGACAATTTCAATTGCTCACGTATCCATAAAGTTGACTTTTCTATGAAAATTAGGGTCACAGCCCAATCAGCAAAAACAAGTCTTCCAAACGAATAAATAATTTCGATGATATCTCACAGACATTTTGTTTCATTTTAATTTAAAGATGGGAACCCCTTAAAAAGAGACCCTATATAAATAATCATTAATTTCAAAATGCTATAAAGAAACACATTAGGAAATGACAATGAAATCAAAGTGACCCAGCAAATAATTTTACTAATGGCATGTCACCAAGCATATTGAAATATTATGTTTTGAGAAAATTCTCATTCGCAATTTGTATGAATAGATTCCAACAAATTTTTGGATAAATATATGATCAGAGACACAAATCATTTCCCTATTTTTGTCATTTTTCATGAAATATTTCTTGAAGGCTTTTGAAAAATAAGAAGAAAAATTGATGCAAAAAGTAGGAAGAAAAAAATATAAACGATTAACCGGTTGATACGTAAAACTCTCTCGTTATGTCTTTTGCAAATATACAATTCGTTTCGTTTTTTTTTGCATTTGCTTCTTTTGCCAAGTTTTGATTGATGTCTGCCTGTCAGCCAGTCATTCAGTCATTTTTTTGTGGTTGTTGCTGGTGCTGGTATGGTCTTAGCCCTTCCAGCAATCATTCTCTCACCCATCTTTAGCAAAAATAGAGAGAAAAACAAAAAAACAAGTTAAATACAAACACAACCAGTCATCCATCCATCCATCCACCTAGCCATCCAGCCAGCCGGCCATTCATTCATTCATCCATTCAGTCATCCATCCATCAGTCTATGTAAGCAATCATTTTTCTTTCTGAGCATTTTATAAATTGCCATTTCCTCTGGCACACGACTTCTTTGTCTTTTTCGTGAAATTTCGCTTTTGCGTTCATATTTAGAAAGATTCATATGGTATGGCATGGCATTGCATGGAAACGAATGATGGTATGATGGAATGGAAATACACAATCTCACCATAGATATCCCCCTATGTACTCATACCCATACATTATAATTGATGGATGAATGGAAATTTGTAAGTAGAACATTCGTATTCATACCATACCATACCAGGCACTTACAACCAAACCATTGCAATGTTTGATGGGTTGGTTGCTTGGTTGTTTTAAAGGTTTTCCTTCTAATATTTAGCCGTTTTATGACTTTTTTGGTGATTATTTTCTATATGATTGCCATATGTTGCTGTTGTTTGTACAATTGTTGGTTGGAATATGATAAATCATCGGTAATCATTTAAAAATCAGTTGTTAGAAAATAATCCATGAGCTTTTGTAAATTCTAGGCAATAATTTCTTTCCCTTTCAACTCTCTAGGCAATTGAAAATGTTTCGAAATAATTTTCTTGTTTTTTCATTTAATGAATGACTTCTTAGCATGAACTCAAGTGTTAAATTAAGTACAATTATAGGTTTAATTAACAGAATAGAAAAGGAGAAGACGTAGCCTGAAGAAAATGTTTTTTTAGAGATGCTGATTTGAATAAAGTGTTAGATATGTAAACGCCGCGTGTAGTAGATAGTGTGTTGGCCTGTCAGACGTGAGGTCAACGGTTCAAACCCTCGTCAAACACTCCCAAAAAAAGAAATATGAAAAAATATTTCTTCCGCAACTTCCGCTCAACAGATTCTGGCAAAAACCTTCAGAGTAAATAAAATCGCCATGAAAAGTTTCTCAAAAATCTTTTGTTCGGAGTGGACACTGAACTGTAGGTTCCGGCACCCATATATAAAAGTAACACACGCTACATAAGTGGTGTAAAAAACTAGGTCGTAATTCTAACTAAACGCCAATTATGTGTGTATGTATGTAATCTATGTTTAGATACGAGTAAAGAACTTTTTCTCTTGTCATGCAGAGATGTCTTAGTACTGCGACCATCCTATTTTGCCTTTCTACCCGATTCAACTCCCCAGACATAACAATAGTAACAGTATTGTTAATTACTATCCCCTATCCAACTTGAATTGCGCACAACTCTCTATTGCATGGACTACCGTTTGGAAGATACCCGCGAGTTTTTCCGTGGGCTCGAAATATAGTATTCTGAGTTCTTGACAGATGGGTCACAAAATAGTACATTTTTTAAAATAGCCAGATTAGGCTATTAATTTGTCTCGTTGTGAAGCATCTCCCAATATCATAGACCCTTCTGGTTCTGTTCAGCAAACCGTTAAAGAGAGAGTCAGAGATTTAGGTCACGTAATCCACTTATAGATTTCATGTTAGACTTGTCTTCCATCAACCCACAAATAGTCTGCAAAATTTTGGTGTTCTCTACCATGTGTAGCGGACTCAAGTCCAACAGAACTTCCACCATTGGTATAAGGCAGGTTCTCATTGCCTCTGTTGTGCCAATTAAAACTCCTTTTAAGGTATATTCAGACTTATTCTATCTGCGTGTTGGGCAGGTCTGCTAGTGATTAAATATATTGTGAATGGAGTGCCATTTAATTAATGAAAGGTTTGCAATTTACAAATATGGACCGTTAAACAACGAAAGAACTCATAAATAAGATTATAAAACTTAGGCACTTCACGACGATCAAACATCAATTTAGTATTACGACCTAGCTTCTCACACCACTTATATTGTACATATGTCTTAATTTTAACATCTGTGGCGGTACCGACAGATTTCGGAAAAGCTATTAATTGCAACTTTTGTTTACTCTAAGAGCTTTTGCCAGAAAGAGCTTTTGAGAGAAGGTCGCCGAAGAAATATTTTTCAATATTTCTGACGTGGTGTTTACCATGTTCACGCCAGCGCGTACCGCCGCTGGACCGCACTAGACTGCCTTATGGGACGGCGCGTACCACCGGTAGCCCATATTAGACAGACTCATCTGGCGGCGCATACCACCGGTGGCCCGCGTCATTATTACGTTTTGCTGCAGATGCCTAACCCAAGGCCTCACATCTAATAAGCCAACACACTTCTTATTAGACTACGGCAACGGGGCGATAATGGCCTTCATAATTGATCGACTGCAAATATAGTCAAGTCTGTGCATTATTACAATTTACGAAATGCTGAAAATTCAGCTTGTTTTAGTGAAAGAGTAGTGGGTAAATTGAATTTCTACCCTATTTTCCTCATAAGATCTCATAAGAATAAGTCTTGCGTAGCTTTCGTCTTTCTTGCAGAGCACATCCCTTTGTGGATCGCACACTGCATTACAGACCGAATTCTTTTAATAGCCGAAATATCCGTATGTGGAACTCCCTACTTGCAGAGGTCTTTCCTGCCACTTATAATATCAGAAGATTTAAATCTAATGGCCACAAACACTACTCTCTCTGTCCTCCTTCCCATACCCTATTTTCCTAATTCTAACACAACAAACTACAGGAATAGGGGCCATACTCTGAGTGTTAGTCCCACGGCGTTTTCAGTACATAACTGGACTTATCTCAGCGATTTGCATTTTAATTCTCATTTCTATTCAAATAAAGTCCAACTCGACTTAATGGAAGTATGACGAACTAGGTTGGGTTTAGTACGTATGTATGCGCTTCGCAAGCCGAGAGTAAGCTGCCAATATATTTTGAAGATTCCCAGCCTTTAGTTCGCATAGCTATCAAAAAAAAAAACTCAACAATTAAAACCGGGCTACTATACAGAATGCAGTAGATATGCTGATTGATGCTAAAAGATAAGATTTCCAATTTTTATATTTCGAAAAAGCGATGATAGCCATTGCCAAAATGCTGGTTACGTCCGAAGTAAAATTTGTGTAAGTCAGGCAGGAAAGACGTTATTGTAGAAAGATGCCTGCATCCCGAAAAAGTGGCTGTCTTGATGTACTGAAAGAAACTTACTTACTTACTTACTTAACTGGTCATTACAACCCTTCAGTCAGGACTTCGACCATGCTGCTCATACCACTTATATTAGAGCATCAGCTTCTCTGCTACAAATTTGCCAATAGAGATTATAATAAATTTTCCCTACTTGTGTCCACTTCACATTTAAAGCCAAACACATTTTTAGCAAATTCCCGCTCTATATCTCTAAAGTAAAATCTCAATTCGACGCCCAATGATGCCCCATATCCAGTTTTCCGATATCTTTTACCTATATTATATAGGTACTATTAGTAATAAATAAAGGAACAATAAATAAAAAAACTAACCTTTAAAACTCATTACCCTTGCTTGCAATGACTGCAATTTGTAGTTTATCTAGTTGAACGCTTCCAGACAGACAGCCACTGTATGATATTGGCGTTAATAAACACGTTTCAATGCAATCGATTGTTAAATCAACAAGAAGTGTCTAAACGTGTCCATGTAACAAAGTGTCTGTTTCCCTGTCATTCTCTACAACAACAAACACTTTAATTTCTAGAGAATAGAATACAAAAAAAAACTAAGAAACCAGCAAATAAACGAATGAATTAAGGTGTTGAACTTACTATCCGTAAATACTAGCTGGTAACTTTAACTTACTTAAGTTACTTACAACAGTATTTAGTTGCGACGTAAAGACTGTTTAGTTCGAATCCAACTCCATTAACACAGAACATTACTTTGATTTTGTTTATTCGCCTGTAAAGTTGCATTGTATTGTGGTGTGCAATTTAAACTTTTAACACGCGCTTGGAATGTGCAATCATTTGGGGAGACACAAGGAATAAATCACACGATAACATTACGTTTACTTTAATGTGCAACAATGTGCTGTAATAGTGACACAACGGGAAACTGTTTTTATTTCTAAAAAAGAGGTAAAGAGAGTTGCAAGTATTTTAAGTTAATAAGGTATTGTATTATGAGTGTGCATTGATGTATTGATATATCGCATTACATATTAATAATTGGTTTGATGAGGCTATAAATTGAATGTTAATTTCCTTTGGGATTTGTTAGGCTTGTTTCGAATTCATATTTGAAATAAATTAGCCGACTGTAAAAAAATTTTAAATGGAAAAGGCATGAAATTATTAACTGATAAGGAATCTTTCGAACTCATTAGGATATTAGTCAAGAAAATAAAATTTAAAGGGATTGTAACGTATTAATTTATTTATTTTAATAAAGTGCACTCAAGGAGCACTTTCAAATAAAAGACCAATAATTTTAACTAAGTGCAGTTGAACCGCACTATTTTGTTAAGTTTTATTGATTGTCTTCTTGAGGGAAAATGTCCCTTCTTTTATACTAAATTTTGGCTGATTTGACAATTCCAAATCAAACCCTTAATTCTAATACAATTTTGTATTGACTTAATACTATAACATATGTTTGTGTGTACATTATATGTTTAACTATATTATATTGGTTTGTGTGTGTAATAATTATGGGACAAGTGGATGTTATATGACACGCGCCTATTATCCACAATAATTCCCACGGTAAAGTGTAAAGAGAGCTACACACGATCACCAGCAATGCCATACAACAACAACACACATACTACATATTATATGCAAACCAATGCAGTCAGCGGCCTGACAACAAAGTGTCAAATGATCGTTGCATGTGCGCGACGGTCAATAACATTAAGTCAAGTGGTCGCTGCTCATATGCAATTGGATATTCTTTTGTTTATGCATATGAAATGTTGTGCCAGTATTGACAACTGTAAAATCATGCTACACCTCCACCCTTTACAAGAATGTTCATATAACTTTTGTTCTATGGACATTCTTTTACACAACACAGTACAATGATTTTACGTCTATTTCAAATTATATTTTATTAGTGAACTTAAAATGTAAAGTATCTATTTAAATGACTAATAATGTTTTACATATTAATCTTAGTTTAACATAATCCAATCTTAATATTATTTCTTATTTAATTTTAATATTTATTTTGTTTTTAATAAATGTTTAGTGATAAGTTTACTTATGTAGTTAAAAAAAAATAAATCTTATCTTAAAGATTATTATTTCACTTTTCTGGCCAGTTTAGTGTTATAATTAAAACTTATTTGTTATATAGCTTAAGTCTATTTTTATGAACTACTTGCTCTTTATTATTTTTCTTATCAACTATAGTTACATTATTTCTTAAATCTATATTTTTAATTTTGTATGGACCTTTATATGATTCCTCTAGTTTATGTCCTGTATTATTCCTAAGTAAAACTAAATCTCCTATGTTAAAATTATAATCTAATATATCCTTATCATAGTTATTCTTCTGTTTGATTTTATTTATTTCTAATAAATGTTTTGCTCTTTTAAGTGCAAGTTCTAATCTAAATTTTGCCTCTTTGGCATAATCGTCTACATTGTATAGTGGAGTAACTGTGTCTACCTCATTGAAATCTTTGAAACTGTTTTGTACTTTGCTAAATATCAATTCAAAAGGACAATAATTATGTACAGTTGATGGTGTTGTATTAAAACAATATGTGAAATACCTAATCCATTCATCTCAGTCATCTTTTTCTACAGATATGTAAGAACGTACGTATTCATTAAAAGTTCTGTGACTTCTTTCTATTGTACCTAAGGTCTGGTGATGATGTGCTGTTGATGTTAGTTTCTCGATTTTCAACAAAGTGCACAATTCGTTTAATATAGAATTTTTATATTCTGTACCCATGTCCGAAATGAAGGTCTTCATTGGGCCATAGGTAAGTACAAAATTTTCGAATATCGCTTTTGCGATCGTCTTAGCCGATTTATTTGGTATAGGTATTGTTACCAGGTATTTAGTTAAGTCGCATATTAATGTGATTGCGTACTCATTTCCATGTATTGATCTTGGAAATGGTCCAATTGTGTCTACATACACTGTATCAAACGGTTTGTTAGGTGTTTCTGTTATTATCATCGGGCTTTTAACGTGCTTGGTAGTTTTCGTTATTTGACATTTGTGACATGCTTTTACATATTTAGCTATGTCCTTTGTCATATTTTTCCAGTAGTAGTATCTTTTTATTTTCTCTGCGGTTCTATATATGCCGCAATGACCTCCTTCGATAGGGTCATCATGATATTTCAGCATGACTTCTAGAATTTCCTTAGAATTCTTTATATCAAGTATCTTTATTTCATTTAAAAGCGCTATTTTAATTCTATTTAGTACCTTATTGCCCATATTTCTAAATTCATACTTTGAGACAAATTCGAAAATTTTCTCACTAGGTGCTACTTGTAGTTTATTGATATTTAATTTACTGGCCGCTTTCTCGAGCCTAGAGAAAAATTGTCCTAAGTCAAGTTCCTCTTTAGTAAATATATCATTTATATTTATGCTAGCTAATATTGATTTTCCCTTCTTTATGTAGCATTTATTGGGATAAATCTTTAATTTGTAATACTTTCTGACGTCACTATTCTTAATTGGTACATATATATTGGGCTCATTTAATATATCTGTTTTATTTGCTCTATGCTGATTATTTATCCTACTACTGTCTTTTTGCTTAGTCACTGACCTTGTCGTGACTCTCAACACGCGTGATACCTTTCTATTAATTTCCTTAAAATCTTCTATAGTAATTCGCGATAACGCATCCGCGATATAATTGTCCTTCCTAAAGTATAATATAGCGTTTTGTTGCCCTGTTGCTTTAGTGCAACTATTTACGAATTTATTGGCTGTTTTTTTTTTAAACATGGTTCATATTTCAATTGCATATTAAAGTAATGAAAACAATTTTCACTTTAAAGCATAGAGGCTAGATTTATATATAAAAAATCTTTGGCTTGGTGACGTTCACGTTTAATGTATGTAATTTTAAATTAATAGAACATACAAACAAAAAATTAAGCCAACCTTTTAGTCAATTTTTGGCATTGGCTCCATCAAATTCTTCAATCCTATGTTTGTTCTTTATGAATATGAAAGTGGACATGCTGGAGATGTTGTATTCTATGGCAACATCCTCGCAGTCATCAATATCGACCCTGATAAAGACAATTCTGTCAGCATAGTCCCTGGAGAGTTCCTCCAACCTGGGGGCCATTACTTTGCAGGGGCCACACCAAGTGGTACAGAATTTGACCACCACCAACCTATCACCAGCATTTTCCAATTGCTGATTGAAATCGGACTTGTTTCTGATAGTATAAACCATTTTGTTGCGAGCAGACACAATTTTCTACTGTGACCATACGCTCTAACCTTTACCTCATTAATGCCCTAAATCAATTTACTAATAATTAATGCTTGATTATCTTAATATTTATCTAAAATTATTGTCTATTAAAGTCCAGTATATCCCTAATGTTTTCTTCCTATGTATTATTACAAATTTTTCCTTATTAATAATTTAATGTAAACTAAGTTATGGATAAAAATCTAAATATATGTAAGTATTATTGACAAATCTTATATTAAAAGTCCATGTATATGATTTCTAATTGTAATATTATATTGTTTCACTTGGAAATCATAAATATTGTAGTTGAAAAAAATTTTCGTAGCAAGTTTTGACTTCACATTTTTTTTTTTTGTTATTTTTTTTTTTTGCCTCGAGCGGTTAACGCTTATAGGCCCTGCCAGTGCAACCCTTGAGGAGAACGTTGGTTTAAATAAAAAATTTTTTTTTGTTTGGTTTTATTCTGCAGCGGCGGTAGAGGTTCTGTTCGACCTTAAACCACATGCGGGTTGTCTTCTTCATGTTTTTGTTCTTTGGTCCTTGATTCTTGAGGTCCTTGGTGCCTCTTGGCCAGGCGGTACTTCCTTCAACGGATCCTTGGCTGTCCGTCAGGATAAGCAAAATTTATTTTGGGTGCTTTTGAGCACACCAGTTGTTGTTATATATTTTTTTTCGGGTCCTTGGGTGCTTTAAATTTTAGCACACCAAGGCCCAGGCAGGATTGACCTGCTTTTTGGTGCTTGATAAATTAGCACTCCAAGACTGGCAGGATCACTGTTATATTCTAGGTGCAAATAACTGGAGCACTTCTAGAATAGTGGCAGGATCGCCATGTAACGTATTAATTTATTTATTTTAATAAAGTGCACTCAAGGAGCACTTTCAAATAAAAGACCAATAATTTTAACTAAGTGCAGTTGAACCGCACTATTTTGTTAAGTTTTATTGATTGTCTTCTTGAGGGAAAATGTCCCTTCTTTTATACTAAATTTTGGCTGATTTGACAATTCCAAATCAAACCCTTAATTCTAATACAATTTTGTATTGACTTAATACTATAACATTTGTTTGTGTGTACATTATATGTTTAACTATATTATATTGGTTTGTGTGTGTAATAATTATGGGACAAGTGGATGTTATATGACACGCGCCTATTATCCACAATAATTCCCACGGTAAAGTGTAAAGAGAGCTACACACGATCACCAGCAATGCCATACAACAACAACACACATACTACATATTATATGCAAACCAATGCAGTCAGCGGCCTGACAACAAAGTGTCAAATGATCGTTGCATGTGCGCGACGGTCAATAACATTAAGTCAAGTGGTCGCTGCTCATATGCAATTGGATATTCTTTGGTTTATGCATATGAAATGTTGTGCCAGTATTGACAACTGTAAAATCATGCTACAGGATGTCCATTATTTCAGCAGAACCTAGGCACTCTCCTAGAAAAACAGATTGTGAGAGGCGTGGCGAGTCAGTTGGGCTCAAACACATTTTTTTTGTTGGAGACAAGGAAGTTGTTTTCAAGTGAGTGCTCTTCATATTCTATCTACCATAAGAGCCGTTCCATTTTACTGGAAAAAGAACCTAGAAAATATTGTTATGAAAATGGAAAAGTCTAGATACATATTATATTAAAATTATAAACACACGCTACAAGAACAAAGACAATAAACTTGTTTACAAACAATCACTTCGTAATATAACAACAAAACATCAGTGTAAAAAAGGTGATAAAAAAGACAACAAAAATATACCAACAAACACTACAATAATAAGTGTAAACAAAATACACAAACATCAATAATTAAACAATGATGTTTACATTTATAGAGATCTCGAGAAGCGGAAACCATGAACATCCACCTTCACGAACATTCATCAGACTGTTTACGTTGCTATATAAAAGGCAAGGCAAAGCAGATAACTGAGTCAGTAAAAGTTCAGTCAGTCTTGTGTGAAGATGCGGTGTGTTTGAAAAGAATAATCGTGGTTTGAAGATCTCCGTTGCAAAGATATATGGAAAAATTGACTAATAATTGTTTATGCAAAGAGTGTAAACAGAAGTGTAACAAACAAAGCAATTGTTGTTGTTTACATCGAGTTGTAAGGCAGAATATCTAACATGGGACCATGCTCTCACATCGCTGGCATGTCACATTCCACATATCTTTAGTATCCAATTCAGACTAAAATGACCATGTCCCCAAATCGCTCGTTCAAAATATCCATTGTGACATGAGGCGTTCGGCACATAGTCCTTGATGTCCAGATCGTCCAATTCAGGTCAAACTATTTGGCAGATATAGCTTCAACAAGATCGAAAAGCCGAAAGACCCTATTTATGTTAGGTTAAAAGGCGGACCCCCTCGAAGGAAGAAGTCCCACTTAGGCCAGCATTCAGGCCAACTATTCCCTACAGAAAACCATTTTGATTCCAAAATAAATCTTGCAATTGCAGCAATCTTATTATGAAAGAACTCGTTCAACGATGTCAGAAAATGAGAGGTCAGTAACCTTCATCTCTTCATGACAAGAGCAGAGCACTAAGAAATGAGATGAAAGACAGTCTGTTCCTCCTCCACAGGCCCACAGCTCCTGCAGGAGTCATTAGTCGGAATTCAGAATTTTTCTGGTCTGCCTACCAAAAAGACAATGGCCCATAATAATCGCTGTTGTGAGGTGGATGGCCATAGGATTTACGGATAGAAGTGTGTCAGTCCTCTTCTTTTACATACGTGCCCATCAGAGTCTGACAACGAGATTGAGCCTCTCCGTAAAATGAGTTGACAATATCCAAACGTGCTGAAGATTGCTAGCTCTGCACCGGTCCTGGCTAGCTCATCAGCAGTGCAATTTCCAACGATATCCCTATGTCCTGGAACCCATATGAGAGTTACCTTTGAATGACTCGAAATTTCTCCAAAAAATGTTTGGCATTCATGGACAAGGACGGATGTTGAAACTACGTTCGTTAGGGACTTAATCGCAGCCTGCCTATCCAAGTAAATCTGGAGATTTTCAGCATTCAATCAATCAACAAGCATTGCTCTGCTTTCAAACTTGCCATGACCTCTGCTTGGCACACTCTGCAGGGATTAGGGAGCCTATAAGAAAGTTTAGTATCAAGACCTTTAATAAAGATACCACAGCTTACACTGTCATTCATCCCTATATACACGTATAAATCTGCCTAATTATCTGTCAGACAAAGTTGAACTTTGTAATTACAGTGACGTCCTGGTCAACGTTGTCCTCAATGAAATATAGACGGCACTGCTAGTTTAAAAAGCGCACCAAACAGAGTCCTTTACATTATGCATTGGGCACTTATGTGGATTGGTTTTGTTCCAAATTCAAAACTTTTGATTGTTCACATTCCTATACGTCTAGGTATGGGTTCCACGAAGGATTTCCTTGCACAAATGGCAGTCACGATGGGAGAAAAGTTTAAAGGGAAGATGGACATTCCACCTTGTTCCTGATATAACCGCTTGGTTGGAGGATAAACATTGCGAGCTGAACTACTACGTGACCCAGTTCCTAACTGGTCATGTATGCTTCACGAAGTACCTGCACAGATTTGGACACGATCTTTCTCTATATGCCCAAACTGTATAGATGAGGAGGAAGATGCGGAGCACATTCTAACATGCTGCTCCAGATTTAGATAGCCCCTAGGAACGATTTTAGGACCAAACCGGCTTATGGAGGAGGTGTTGAATTCTAAGATTCTATGGAACCAATGCAGCCAGAAAATGGCTGAAGTAATGCTGGAACTCCGAAGGTTGGAGGAACGAAGGCGACATTTGAGTTAACGTGATAAAGCTTTAAAGCTAACCAGCCATCCGCGCTGTAATACCTTATGGCAGTCCCGAGGGGGAGAGAGGTTGAAATCGTCTACATAGACAGGGTCTTTGACCTTTCGTAGACACAAATTATTTACTAAAATTTTTTAAAATTCAAATTCTTATACTGAAGCTCATGGCACCCCTATTTAAAATGAACTCCTGTAGTAAATAAGCTCCATTCAATTTGCAAATCAATATTATTATATCGGTTCCTCAGTTGGAACACTGCATGTTTTCTTCCTTAAAGGCAATAACATTTCAAAACAATCGCTTTTCATTAATTGATGATCAAAGTAAAACCATAAATCATTGACTATGTGTACGTGGCTATCAATTTATATCGGTATTGATGCAGCTTATTTTGCAAAAGTATAATAAAAAGAAAAGAATGATTAGCTCAGAACAATTTGATAGCATTTTCCCCTTTTCCTTACCAATATTAATTCAAGTTTCTCTAGAAGACAAGAAAACATCAGTGGACGTAAATTGATTTGCAAATTGCATAAAGACGAACACGATCCTCTATGAATAACAAGACAATGAAATGCAACAGCAGGTTCGGTTCATAAGTACTTTTATACGCACATACTTCATCTGTTTCAGCTCGGTGTGCATACAGCACAGAGCAGAACAAAGAATAAGTGCATGTAGATGGGCATGAACATCAAATACAATAATGATGCAAAGTGCAGTCGCAATCAATCAAAGTGTGGAATGTTTAAATGCAACATCAAACAAAATAAGAAAAAACAAAATAAAGAAATTTGAATAGGTTAAGTTCGACTAGATGATGCCTTAAACGTGAGCATATGTTTATCGACATGCTTTATACAAATACTTCGATGTTTTCTATGCATCGATTGATTTTGTAACAGAATCGAAGCAAAAAGTAGAATATACTTCTTGTTGCATTAGGGTAGTATAGTACCATCAAGCTATATAGGGTATCCAAGTAATGTATCCGCGAATTCTGTGTTCCTGACAATCTTCAGGATGCTGTTTTCACCTTTTAAAAACGTTTAAAATGTAGGCTCGTAGATTGCAAATAAAATAAAAATAAATTTCTTTTTAGTTTTAATTAAACTTCTTTATTATTCCCACAATTCTGTGTGCCACTGTTCACAACTTGATGTAAACAACAACAAATGTTTTCTTTAGTATTCCTTTGTTTACATCCTTTGAATAAACAATAACAATTACTAGGCAATTTTTCGACTGATCTTTGTACATAATTGTTCATTACAACCCTTCAGTCAGGATTACGACCTAGCCTCTCACACCACTTATGTTGTGTGCGTTAATTTTATACATGAGTGGCGGAACCTACGGATTAAAGTCGACTCCGAACGACAGTTTTTTTGAGCAACTTTTCTGCTGCGAGAAGTCGCCGAAGAAATACTTTTTGTATTTTGTTTTGATGTTTGGCCTGGGGTTCGAACCCTGGCTTTACGTCTAATAAGCCAACACACTACCTACTAGACTATGGCGACTTCGAGTATACCCTTCCAAATAATTATTCTTGTCTGAAAGAATGTAGTCCTATATCCTGCCTAACTGATTCACCTTCCTCAGAGAGTGCCATACTAAGATTAAGATTTAATCTTATAAGAGTCGAGTGCTCGTATGATAGCCTGTCTCTCAGACAATATAAACTTTCATATAAACTTATCCATTCAAATAGAATTAAGCAAATCTAAACCCGCTTTCTAAACTAGTTTTTAACAAAAATGCCTGATAAATATCATTCTGATAACAGTTAACAACTCCAAAGGACGGCATTCAAGTATTCACTGATGGATCCAAATCATGCGACAAAGTCGGATGTGGAATCTTTCCGGAATCTTTGAATTTTACAATGTTTCTTGCATTATCCGATTACTATAATATTATTCAGGCTGCAATAATGGCTATAAAATTAGCGTTGTGCGAATCCAGTATCAGAGTACTCGTATATCGCATATTTATCGAAGGCAAAGCGACCATTCGATCCCCAGGGGGTGCCTCTAGAGAAGATAACTAGATATTCCAGGGTTACATTCATTTTGGTTCTTGGACATGGTAAAGGTAACAACAAAGCATTTGCAAAGGCTGGAGCCATAGAAAAATCGAATCAATTTATGAATGCGATTGTCATTTCTCCGCAGCGGGACATATGAACTTCAGTTTTTGCCAAAGAAAGATGTGATAATAAAACTATTTATAGGGAGACCAGACTGATCTGGCCCGATATAGATATTTACAGACCAAAATTTTTCTTAACCGCAGTTAATTTTAGGAACCTAATAGCAGTTATAATGGTACAGTGGTATACTTCAGAAGCTATGCTTTTGAAAACGATGTAAAGAAGAGAAAGAACAGGAAACTACAACATTGTCTAGCATTTCGAAATCAGACACGGAGTATTCCTGAGTTACTTCGCAGTATCTCAGTGGTCAGTTCACATCGCTTGCACGTGAGGGCACTATGCACTCAAATCGTTGTTTGTTCACGTACCCATTTATCCAGAAATGTACCTCATCGCTGAAAAATAGTTTTAGATGAAACACGCATGTTACATTGCCCGCACAGAACAGCACATTTATTATTTGCTCGTGCTGATTATGAAATGAGAACAAATTTCAACAACACTTTCAAAGTTCAAGAAGTCCTATACAAACATATACATATATGTACGTAATTGGTCATTACAACCGTCAGGATTACGACGGGTTGGGATTACGGCTGGAAATACAGTTCAAAGTCGACTCCGAGCGACAAGTTTTTGAGAAACTTTTTCCTGACAAATCAGAGAAGAAGTCGCCGTAGAAATATTTTTCCATTTTCGTTTTGCTGAAGATGTCTGACGCGGGGTTTGCAAGATCTACTGGACTACGGCAACTTCAAAGAGTTCTTTACTTGTGGCATATAACGCCACAAAGACATGCATTATCAAATTACGGATTTCTATGCCGATTGATTCATACACCAAAAATCTGAAGTAGGGTACAAAAAGATGGGGAAACAATATTAATGCAAGGGTCAGTATATAAGTAAATACAGAATCGGCATATAAAAATTACTTCGCGATTATACTGACTCTCCTAAGCAACATAAAAGACAACAGCAGCAACATAAACAAATAGCTGAGGTGGTGACAATATACTTTACGTGTGGCTTGGGCCTGTTCATATATGCATATGCCCAGAGTATGTAAATTTTTAGTGTATGTTAGACAGTCTTACTGACAGTGGCTACTAACTGTTGGCAGTTTTTAAAAAATACATTACAGTGATGTATAAAACATAATTTAAGACCTTGATTGATAACTGGTCTGTAACTTTTATGGATTTCTAGTTTTAAGTCTCAACTGGTTCCCATATTTGTGTGTTTTATTTAGTTTTCATACAAACTATTTTTTATTTACAAAGACTAGAATCCGTGACGAATAATCATTTTATTAAGAAGTGGTAAACTTAAAGCGACATAACGTTATGCCAAACGCTACGTTAATATAGGGTGGGCCATCTATGGGTTTTAATTTGAATCATCGGTTATTTCGTATATGGCAATACTTATGTCATTCTATTTTTAACAAAATTCAGTAGATTATGTCCACAGAACGGAATGAATCGATTTACGTTTGATCAACGTTGATATTTATTGGAAATTTATTTCCAAAACAACGACAATTGGTTGGAAATAGCACGAAAATGTCGTACACATTTTGGTCGCAGAGAAGGACCAACAGTGCCCGGTATGCGTAATTTTATTGCTAAAGTTCTTGAAACTAATTTCATTGTAGATGCGTCAAGACGAGTGTGTTCAATCGAAAACATCGAAGCTATGGCTGGGGGGTGCGCGGGAATCCATCGACATAAATTCGTCATCGTTCTAAAGAATTGAACATTCCATGCACCTGTTTACGTCGAATTTTGCAAAAAGATCTCGCTATGCCGCCTTACAAAGTTTACTTGATTCAAGAGATGAAGCCGCCTGACCATCCGCTTTGCACGATGATGTCGATTTTGCCAGAAAAAAATCATCTTTTCGGATGAAGCTCCTTTTCATCTCGGAGAGTACATTAATATGCAAAATTGCCGTATTTGGGGCTCAGCAAACCAACACGTGGTCTTACAGAAGCCAATGCACCCATTACGAGTGACTCTGTGGTGCGGCTTGTGGAGCGGAGGCATCATTGGCCTATATTTCTTTGAAAATGAGAACGGCGCAGCCATTACAGTCAAAGGAGAAACCTATCACACCATAATAACCGATTTTTTTGTACCAGTTTTTCATGGTATTGATGTGAATGATGTTTGGTTTCAACAGGATAGTGGAGGTTGCCACACATTTCATGTCCTAATCGATTTAATGCGTCAAACGTTTGATAGCCGTTTAATTAGTCGAAATGGTGATGACGCAAGTCGCCGTAGTCTAGTAGGTAGTGTGTAGGCTTATTGGCCGTAAGGCCACGCTTCAAACCCCAGGTCAGACATCAAAACGAAATATTTTTTCGGCGACTTCCTCTCTGCAGATTTCTGGCAAAAACTCTGAGAGTAAATAAAGTTGCCGTGAAAAGTTTCTCAAAAATCTGTCGTTCGGAGTCGACTTTAAACTGTAGGTCCCGCCACTCAAGTATAAAATTAACACACAAAACATGAGTGGTGTGAGAAGCTAGGCCGTAATCCTGACTGGAGGGTTGTAATGGCCAATTAGTAGGGTGATGTCACTTGGCAGCCAAGAAGCTGTGATTTGACAACGTTGAACTATTTTCTGTGGGGCGCCATTAAAGAAAAGTGTTATGACGACAAACCAGACACGATTGAGCATTTGAAGGCCAACATTCGTGATGCCATTGCCTCAAAAAAGTGCACGAAAATTGGCTCAATCGAATGTGAGACCAGTCATGGCAGCCATATAAATGCAAAAATATTCCATTCCTAACCGGAACAATTGTACTTCACAACAAAAACATAAATTTGTCGAAATTTCAAAGCGTTTTTGTTTTATTACATTTTTAAATTTAAACTTTTAAATGACCCTCCCTATATTAAGAATTTATTCTAACTTTTTTGCTCTTCACTGCTAATGTTTGTTTGTGGCATGCATTCATTTTACTTGTGGTAGGATGTGTTATCTGGGTTTGGTTATATAATATGATGGCCGTTGTTTGTTTTTATTGAAAAGAATTATGTACACATCTAGACACTTTGACTTGCAGCCATTTACACAATTTCATTCATACCACTGCAACAATTATTTATTTGCCTACTCTTATATGCATCACGTATGATGTATTTATACGTTGACATTTGATTGCGCCACACTCTTGAAATCAGCCACTCCATCATTCTCTAGTCGTATATACATACATACATACATGCCAAGTAATTGGAAGTGGTTTGCGTTGTGATTTCTAAAGATAAATTAATCAGTTCTTGAAAACACAGCACAGGGCTTAAGTTTAATTAACAATTAAAAGGTTTTTTGTATCAAATTTTCAGTGATCGAAGTACGACATAAAGAAAAAACTTTTTTTTCTGGTAAAAAGGCAAGTAGCAAAGGACATTCAATCAGAAGAAAATGATTGAATGTCGGAGACCCACATTGTTCTATCGCATACGTAGTAAAGTCGAGAAAAGTCGACTGAATCAAATTTGAAAAAGCGAGGACGTATGACGTCATTCCAATATCCACAATGATCGAATTAGTTTCATATTAGACATTTTGTTGAACTGTTAGAGAGACGTTTGTCCCCTTTTCTTACTCGGGAAAGGGAGCCAGTCAATCTAGTGGAACGCAGAACTTTGAAACCTTCTATGTAAAGGTTTCTCAAAAATCTGCCGTTCGGAGATGATATTAAACCGCAGGTCCCGCCACTCATGTATAAAATTAAAACACACAACATTAGTGGTGCGAGGAGACAGGTCGTAATCGTGTATGTATGTATATAAGAGAGGAATTAAGAGCCCAAAAAGAACCACGTGGTTGAATTTCTACAAGAGTAACGAGGAAGATGAAAGTTTGGCACATCCCAAAATCTTAGGCTTCATTCAAAGAAGCAGTGCCGCATGGAGTACCTTTAGACTAGAAGCTCTAAAGGTTTTATTGGCCACACACTTTTTGTGTATTCCAATAACACACCTTTGAACTCGCCGTAGTCTAGTAGGTAGTGTGTTGGCTTATTAGACGTAAATCCAGGGTTCGAGACCAAGACCAGATATCAAAACAAAATACAAAAAGTATTTCTTTGTGTATCTGACCTAGCCCTTTGACGACCAAACATTTTCTGCTGAACCGATTTAACTTTTTGTTTTATTTTAATAATCTGTGGCCTAATAGTAGTGACGAAAAAAAATTGCCCTCCTGGGTATCCTCTAAGTCCCCCATTTCGCTTGACAAATATAGTTGCCTATAGGTTGAAAGCAATCTTTTTATCACAAATTATTAATTTTTAGGCATGATCTAAAAACAGTTTTTTTATTAAAAATATATAGTTAAATACAATAAATCTTAAAAATTTATAATTAGTGACGTTCGCGATAGTTTCACGGGATGTAGTGAAACAAAGAAACCCATTGCATTGAACGCAAAAAACATTTGTGCGACTATATTTTTTTATAGGAAGCACAATGAAAGCAGCGTTTCCAACATTCACTCTTTTCCATTTTATGAAGAGATTTGGACTTACTTACAAAATTAGTTCCAAATTTGGTTGACGCTGAAAAGGCACGTTTTCTTGAATTGAAGCGAATTATCAGTTCTTTGGCTAAAGGTGCTCGAAATTCAATTGAAGTCACATTGATTGAGGAACCGTTAACCAATATGAGTTTCTTATATATTATATAACTATTATGAACACATAGCTCAAATAGGTCGAAGAACAATCGTAAATAAAAACGCCATTTTTGGTCAATTAGATCAACGCCTCCCATTCCTTTGTTGTAGTGCTGTGTAATCAGAAGGCAATCAATATCTACATATTTTATTAGGTCGCTTGACCTTGATTACCTCTGTTGGGTCAATAAAATTTGAGGCGTGGTAGACACCACGATTGTCCATCCATTTGACGACGGAAATGCTTCCTAACATGAAGTAACTTATGTCCCCTCTTTTCATTTCTTTATCCGCCGGAAAATTCTTCGGTATGTGCTTCCTACTACACCAAATAGTTCCACATGCCATTATTTCATTTTACTGAAGAATGTGCATTAAGTTTAGACTTGTACAGAAATTATCAAAGTAAACTTCAACCCCTGTTTTGCCAGTGACTTACAAAACTGCAGGACGACAGCTTCGCTAAGACCGTGTTCAACAAATGGTTTTTTTTCCTGTGTAAATGTCAATACTGTACAAGTATCCAGTTTCTGACTCACATAAACACCATAGTTTGAATCCCCTTGAAATAGGTTTGTCCTTCATATACTGTTTCATGGCATTATGTCCGTTAAACTTTACCATATGTTCATCAATTGAGAGTTTTTTGGAAAATGTACATGCGTCAGGCATAGCCTTGTAAATGTGCTCTATAATTGGACGGATTTTGTAGCCACGGTCAGTAACATCAGCCTTACTGTTGTCGCTAAAGTGAAGATTGTTTGTAATTTCCTCAAATCGGTTCCGTAACATGACTCCTGCAATCTGAGCTTGGTAAAATGCTGGATCAGTTGACCAATACAGACGTGTAGTTTGGACTGCTCCACTATCATGAGACACAGGCGCGCTTAAAAAAGAGCTCAAATTTAATGACAATTTAGAGATTTTAATTCTAGAGTTTTTAGTAATGATAATTTTCGTTTCAACCCCTAGGCAAACATAATTGCCAAACATAAAATGACTATTTTTAGGCAGTTTGGAGTTTATCCAAAATTGTTCATTATATTTTTTTGATAGACAAAGGCTAAATCCAAAACATAATTGACTCCCATTCCCTTGTGCCCTATCGTTACCCTATAGTGGCCTTCAGTACAAAGACCATTGTTTGGCAAAATTTGGAGCCTCGTAGGGTACAAGTGGAGCCAGATAGGGGTTTGCACTCAACTACATTTTTATTGCCCCAATCTTCTTCTCTAAAACATTCTCTAACATATTTGCTCTATCTGTAACATGGACAAATATATAAGCCAAAAACCCCCGGGCAAGCATACTTGCCTATGGTCGTCAAAGGGCTAGGGTTTGAACCGTTGCCTCACGTATAAAAAGTCAACACACAACCTACTGGTCTACGGTTCATGTAGGCATGTCAATAACATGTTTACCTTAAGGATAAGTAAATTGAAAGCGATCTTCATAATGTCCTAACTTTGTTGAAGCAAAGTTTTCCAAACGTGAGTACACTGTATCAGTCTTCTTAATGTTGAGGAGGCTTTTAACACAGTTGCCAACTCGTCAATCGAGGACTCACTTAGGATGTAGATATACAGATATTCTGGTACGGTTTACCATTAATTATCCGATTAAATTTAGACAGGGGTTCTGTCAATAAGAGTTCAGCAAGGGATAGGGCTATGATGGCTTCTGGTTGCAAATATTGCTGTTAAGTGAATAGAAACTAAAGTATTTAAGGTTGTAGTATACAGATATCGATAATGCGGTTATGCTCAAAGAACTAATGGAATCCGCCCTTGGAGTTTTGTCAACAAATTGCGGAGCATGTATTTTTTGCGCGTAGATACAAAGTGTATACCTTCAGGTTACCAAATTTACGCGGTCGAGAGCTTTCTTTATGTTCTAAATTCAAGAATATCGGAATTATTGTAGACAGCAAACTGAAATGAAATAAAAACATCGAGGAAAGAATGAAGAGATGCTGCTTTATATTAATAAAGAAATTCCGTACGTGATACTCTCAGGCTGCTCTAGAAACTTTGGTTTGCCTGATTCCCCTTGATTTATATATCAAACAATGTTCGACAGGCCACTCTGGTTTTCTGAAAGTCGTCTTCCCAGAAAAGGGAAATAGATGTGTGGACAAAGCCTCCGACTATGTATTGCCTGAGCCTATATTCCTGCCTGTTGAAAATTCTCATACGGTATAGAGCACTGTTGAAGGGTGGGGTACTCTAGGTGCAAAACGTTATACCCATCTTCACGAATACATCGATGTTAGATGGAGGCACATATCACTTGTCCGGGTTCCTAGGCCCTAGGGCCGACGAGTTCTCCAGAGCTGGTGCGCTGCTTCCGAAATCCTCTTCAATCGATTTCGATATGCCACGTACTTCGATTAAATTGGGCATTAGGCAGAAATTCTTTCGGAACTCCAACCTATCCTAGGTCAATGAGGAACCCTGCCCCACTGCCAGACTCATTGGCCTCGATGGATAGAAGGCGCACCAAATAGCTACTCGGACTTGACCGCAATGTCATCTCGGTCTCAGTAGTCATGCTTACGGGTCATTGCGTTATGGAAAGACACGCGGAAAGTTGCAGCTCCTATCTGACGTTATCGTCCATTGATATTAAGAATACTTACTTACTTAATTGGCCATAACAACCCGTTTAACGGATTTCGGCCTGCCGCAACACATCCTTCCAGGCTCCGTTGCTTCTTGCGCGCCCACGCCAGTTGGTCACACCAATCGCTGACAGGGCTTCCTCGATTTGGTCCTTCCTTCCAACGCATACAAGGTCGTCCTCTTCGCCGACTTCCGCAGATACCCGCATCAAATACCGGTCTCGTCGGAGCATCCTCCTCCAATCGAACGACATGGCCGAGCCAGCGCAGCCGCTGGATATTAATACGCTGTACAACGTCTATGTCGTTGAGGAGCTCATACAGCTCACTATTGGATCGGATACGGAAATCATCGCCAAATCGCACAGTACCGAAGATCTTACGTAGGACTTTTTTCTCGAACACTCTCAAGGCCGCTGCATCAGTGCTTAATAGGGGCCATGGCTCTGCGCCGTAAAGAAGCACGGGCAGGATGAGTGTCTTGTAGAGTATTAGTCTTGTCGTACGATAGAGGTCTCTGCTACTCAATTGCCTATTGAGACCATAGTAGCACCTGTTGGCAAGAGTGATCCTGCGCTTGATCTCCAGACTGACATCATTTTTCGTGGTAACGGCGGAGCCAAGATAAATAAATTCCTTGACTGTTGCAAAAGTATAGTTATCGGCCGTAATCTGTGAATCAATATGCCGCACGTCTCTACTTGTCGATAACATATACTTTGTCTTGCCCTCACTTACTGCCAAACCCATCTTAGTAGACTCCCGTTCAATAGCACTAAAGGCAGCAGTAACATCTCGCTTGGTACGCCCTATGAAAAATAGTGTCATTGCGATGCACTCCCGCCTTTCGCAGTACACTCTCCATGACGAAGTTGAAGAGGTCGCATGATAAGGCATCGCCTTGTCTGAAACCTCGCACGGTATCAAAAGGTTCGGAGAGGTCCATTCCTACCTTGACGGAGCTGCAGGAATTGCTCAACGTCATTATAAATAGACTTATCAGCTTCGCAGGAATACCGAGCTCAGACATTGCTGCAAAAGCATGATCCCTTATGGGGCTATCGAAGGCTGCCTTATAGTCGACAAAAAGATGGTGTGTGTCGACCTGTTTATCGTGGGTCTTTTCCAGGATTTGGCGTAGTGTGAAGATCTGTTCGATGGTGGACTTGCCAGGTCTGAAGCCGCACTGGTAAGGTCCAATCAGTACTTTGACGAGTGGCTTCAGTCGTTCGCACAATACGCCAGTAAGAACCTTATATGCGATAGGGAGAAGACTTATTCCCCTGTAGTTGGAGCATATCGTAGGGTCTCCCTTTTTCAGGACAGGAAGGACACTGAGGTTCCAATCGTTGGGCATACTTTCCTCTAGCCATATTTTGGAAATAAGCTGGTGCATGCGCCCTACCAACTCATTACATCTGGTCTTAAACAATTCAGCGGGGAGGCCATCAGGACCCGCCGCTTAACTGTCGCATCACATCACCAAGCTCAAGTCAGCTTTGGTGATGAAAGCTACCACTTCGATCTACCTAAATGGAGGCACAGGCGTTCGGTGAGTCCAGCACTACAGTACATTTTCTTTTTTATTTTTGTTGATTCCTATAACCATTTCCTTCAGTATTTTCCAAATAGTATTTGCCAAATTTCCTATTCCGGCAGTACATTTGAAACAAACAATAAAAAATGTTTCCAGAAATTATTTGAATTTGAAAACCACTGTGCCACACTAACACCAATACCACATATTCAATCACTTTTATGTTTTTTCTATTAATGCATTCACTCATCCAAAGAGTTCACCAGTCAGTCATTCATTCATTCATACACTCACTCATGTCACTCATTCGCCACTCACTTTACAACAACTGTGAACACTTACATTGCAAACGTACGTACATACGTACAGACATTCTAAAACAGTATGATGCCTTACGGCTAAATAACACATACTCAAAACGGAAATTGCATACAATGCGTTGACGTGCCACATTACCGTGCCACATCAAATATGCCTCAAGTTAATATTTTTTGTTTAGTATAAAACGTTGTTCATATACATACATACAATACAGTACAGTACAAACGAGTACAGTAATGGCGGTGTGATGGTGATTGTGACGGTGACGGTGATGGCAGTGATGGCTATGTTGATGACAACGATGTTGTTGATGATATGCAAGTGTTTTCATGTCTTGTTTTTTGAAAAGCGGCCAAATGTCTGAATGTGGATGGAGGCCAATATGCCTGTGTCGTATACTAACCAGGTAGGTGTGAGTGTAACTGCCACTCAGTGCAGTATAACAAACCTTTTGTATTTTACCGTAACTCCTGTGCTGTGCTGTGCTATGCTGCATTGCATAAATTCGTATTGCAAATTGCATTGTGTCTCTTGAACACCCCCATCACCATAATCATCATCACCGTCACCATTATGATTACAAGTTGACTGTGAATGTCACTTGTAAAGCTCCTTGTGAATGCACATTTGTTTCATGTATTTTTGTTAAAACATCACCTTGCTAGCTGTATGGCTATAAAATATGAAAGTGAGTGCATAACTTATACAACATTTGCATACGTATGTATGTATGCAGCAGTAACAACTCCTGTCTGTGTTCGAGTAGAAAGTCCTCTTGATTTACTGATGCCAGTTAGTTGTTTACTGCTGCAGTTGCTGCTGCTGCAATATGCATAAATTATATGCATACACATGTGCAGTTTTGCATATTAATCATAAAATATTTTCTGACCCTAATTGCAGTTAATTTCATTATCATTTCCTCCGTACACAAAACCTAAGAATGAATTAATGCATCGTCGATTATGCATGTTCGTTTGTATAGGTTTGTACCTATGAACTCCAGCAACATGTATTAAATATTCAATTATCTTTCATTATTTGACTTGTTTACAGTGCTACGCAACACATCCCCATCATCACAACCATCACTGACATGCTTAAGGCTATTTATGGGGTTCCTAATACAATGTACACAATATATGTATGTACATATCGGGTGGGTCATCTATCGAATTTGAACCATCGGTTGTTTCGAATCTAGGAATGGTAGGTATAGAGTGGTAGTTTTCATACCAAAAGCTCACTTGAGCACGCTTAGTGGCCCGTTGTGACGCCACAAGTGAATGCAGTCCCTGTACTGACAAAGTTCCTCCAAAGCAGGGAAGAAGAAGAAGTTGGACAGCATAAGGGCTGCACATTTAAAGCACGACCACCCTACGCTGGAAAGCTAGAACGAATGTTTGATAAACGAAGCTATATCCTTGACATCAATGGATGATAGCTCCGTCAAGCTGACAAGGATTGGAGAGCCAAATAACCCATATCTGCATCTCGCAAGAAATGGGCATTGACAAGGAAAGTGGATAACAGTCTCCTCTTACTCAGCGGATCTGCACTAACGGCAGAAGTCGTTAGATGGGAGCTGCATTCTCTCCGCGTGTCTTCCCATTACACAAAGACCTGTAAGCATGACCACTGTGATCGAGATGACGTTACGACCAAGTCTAAGTAACTGGTTGGTGTGCCTTCTATCCATCAAGGGCCAAATGTGCCTAGCTGTGAAGCAGGATTCTTCAGTGACCCAGGATAGGTTTGCGTCTCGAAAGAATTTCTGCGCAATGACTAGCTTGACCGAGGCAAATGGCATACCCAACTCGATTGAAGAGGATTCTGGAACTAGTGCACCAGCCCTAGCGAGCTTGTCGGAATCTATGAATACTTATGCCATTCTATTCTATATTTTTCTCAACTGAACCTAATGAATAGATTTATGTTTGAGCAACGTTGGGATTTATTGGGCCAAGAAAAAAAAAGTCATCTTTTCGGCTGAAGCTCATTTTCAACTTGTTGGGTACGTTAATAAGTAAAATTTCCGTATTTGGGGCTCAACATCAGCTAATGCACCAATTACGAGTGACTGTTTGGTGCGGCTTGTGGAGCGGAGGCATCATTGGAACATATTTCTTTCAACTTGAGGACGGCCCAACCATCACGGTCAATGGAGGCACCTATCGCCCCTTGATAACCGCGGTTTTTGTAGCCGCTATTCTTGGTATTGTTGTGAACGATGTTTGGTTTCAACAGGGTGGTGCAACTTGCCACAAATCTCATGCCACAATGGACAGCGTCAAACGTTTGATAGCCACTTAATTGGACGAAATGGTGATGTCAATTGGCCGCCAAGAAGCTGCTATTGGACATATATACTTACATAATTGTTCATTACAACCCTTTAGTCAGGATAACGACCTAGTTTCTCACACCACTTAAGTTGTGTGCGTTAATTTTTTATACATGAGTGGTGGAACCTACAGTTTAAAGTCGACTCCGAACGACAGATTTTTGAGAAACTTTTCATGGTAATTTTATTTACTCTCAGAGTTTTTGCCAGAAATCTGCTGAGAGGAAGTCGCCGAAGAAATATTTGTTCATATTTCGTTTAGCTGGAGATGCCTGACCTGGGGTTCAAACCGAGGCTTCACGTCTAATAAGCCAATACACTACCTACTAGACCACGGCGACTTCACGATTTGACACCAATGAAATATTTTCTGTGTGGCGCCGACAAGCTAGAGACAATTGAGCATTTGAAGGTCAACATTCATGATGCCATTGTTGAGATACGACCTTATACACTCCAAAAAATGCACGAAAATTATTCCGATCGAATCGATCGATACTGTTAGGCCAGCTGCGGCAGCCATGTGAATGAAATAATATTCCATTTCTAACCAGAACAACTGTACTTCAAAACAAAGAAATAATTTTGGCAAACTTCCAAACCATTTTTGTTTTATTGCATTTTTAAATTTAAACATTCAAATGGCCCACCCTTTATATTTTGAATGCGTCTGAATCGTTGTTGGCATATATGTATGTATGTCTTCTCATAAAATTTCAATTAATTCTTTAAGAACAAAAGCTAAACTGATTTATGGCTTAGCAGTAGTATGCTAAGCATTTACCCTGGCAGGCATACCTTCCCTTAGCATTAATTTGTTGCCTGTCTGCCTGCATGTATTTGTGAATTTATTTAATTTATCAATTTTCTAAAAAAAATTCCCTTAAGATATATTTTACAACTGAGGCTAATTGGTTTATTTTATTTATTCATGCCAGAATTTATGAATTTTAATAATTCATCTTATTAAGACAGTTTGATAGAAAACAAAATTGGATTTTCAGAAATTGAATTTGTTGTACAGTATTCCACATGAGCAAGTAATGGAATGATATCGACAGGGCTTTTCTAAAATTCTATGAAAGATTGATGTTGCATATGAGACATACCGTAAGTATTGCAAGTGTATTATAAATTTTAATAATAATCATCAAATTTATTTGGTATGGCATCTAAAGTCAATACACGACATGGTGGGGGATTTAAAAGTTTAAATTTAAAAAGGCAATCAAAAAAAGGTTTGAAATTTTGCCAAATCTATCTTTTTGTTGTAAAATGCAATTGTTCCGCTTAAAAATGGAATATTATTTCATTCATATGGCTGTCGCTTTTGGCCTCACAGTATCTTATTCAATCGGACTTTCGTAAATTTTTTCGAATGTATGGGGTCACATCTCGGCAATGGCATCACGAATGTTAGCCTACAAATGCTCAATTGTCTCTGGTTTGTCGGCATAACACTTTTCTTTAACGGCTCCCTACAGAAAATTATGCAAAGCTGTCAAATTGGCTCTTCTTGAAAACCAATTGCTATCACCATATCGGCTAATTAAACGGGCTATGTGGTAAATCGCACCATAGTGTTGAAACCAAACATCGTTCACATCAATACCATGAAAAGCGGGTACAAAAAAATCTATTATCATGGTGCGGTAGGTGTCTCCATTGACTGTAATGATTGTGCTGTTCTCATTTGCAAAGAAATATGAGCCAATCATGCCTACGCTCCACAACTCGCGCCAAACAATTCCTCGTAATATGTATGTGCATTGGCTGCTGTAAGACTATATTGATCGGCATCCCAAAATACCGATACTTTAACCTTGTCAACCGGCTTTGCACACCTTAGGGTCAGTGTACAATGGGTATCGCCTAAACGGGATTAGGCTGATAAGTGATTTTAGGATAGTGTCTTATGAGTATCCCGTTTTTGGCAAAAACAATATCGATAGACAACTTGGAGGATGATATGAAACGGATATACATTCGCCGTCTCGAGGACCCACGATAAATTGCAGTTATAAAAGTGGAGAAACGATGGACTTCCATCCGCAAATGGCAGTTACGATGGGAGAACAGTGTAAAGAAAAGAAGGGTATTTCACTTTATTCCTAACATTGGTTGGAGAACAAACGTTGTGAGCTGAACTTCTAGTTGCAGTTGCTAACTAGTCATGCTTTAGAAAATAGCAAATATGGCTGAGGGCGAAGAAGCTGTCCCAGATTTAGAAGGCCCGTGGCAACGATTTTTGTGTCAAACTTGCATCTGAGGGAGATGATAAATTTTGAAATTCTATTCAGCATATGGCTGAAGTTATGCTGGAACTCCGAAGGTTGGAGGTGCAAAGGCAAAATTTAATTTAATGAGAGAAAGTTTTAAAGCTAACCTGCCCTCCGCGAAGTAATAAAAAAAACATCCCGCAGTTGGAGAATTATTGATGGATACAGGGGGTGGATTTAGTATGTAGGCAACAGCGATGATGTTGCAACAAAAGTGTCCTTTGAAGATTCCCAACTCCGGCTCAAGACAATCGATGTGAAGTGATGATACCATGTTACATTCATTGTCACATATCGACACAGAAGTTCAGCTTTTTTCTGGTAAAACGTATTCAAACACTGCTTATAATCATTAAATCGTTGTTGGTTTCATTTGAACAGAGCTTTCTCATACATATGTACTACACGGTCCTTTCATCTTTTTAGAGCCTCAGATATTTCGAGATCACCAGAAATTATTTTGTAGATAACAATCAGGGGATGCAATGAATTGTGTAGGAACTGGGAAATAGGTCGTTGAGCATACATACATACATACATAATTGGTCTTTACAACCCTTCAGTAGGGATTACGACATAGTTTCTCACCTGCAGTTTAAAGTCGACTCCGAACTACAGATTTTTGAGAAACTTTTCATGGCAATTTTTATTTATTCACAGAGTTTTTGTCAGAAATCTTCAGATAGGAAGTCACCGAAGAAAGACTTTTTGTATTTTGTTTTGATATCTGGCCTGGGGCTCGAACCCTGGCTTTACATATAATAAGCCAACACACTACCTACTAGACTACAAGCATACTTTTCCAAAAATCCCTATTAGAGCTATTTACAGATTTGTTCTATTGTCCATAGGACTGTATTGAACTCAGCCAGAGGATATTAGTCCAGCGTACTAAATACCATATGTTGTGCGTTGTTTTCAATGCAATAACCATTTGAGTTATTACACAACTAGTTTGCATTGTTGCTGAAATGACATAAAACTTAAAATATAAAATCTTTTTTCACTTACACATTTGGTCATTACAACCATTTAGTCAGGTTTACAACCTAGCTACTTACACCGCTAATGTTGTGTGTGTTAATTTTATACATGAGTGTAAGGATCCACTCTGTTTAATGACGATTGCGATTTCAGAAACTGTTCATAGTAATTTTAATTACTTCAGAAGGTTTTGCCAGAAAGAAAAATTTGTTTATAACGGGTGATTTTTTAGCTATTATCTTTTTGGCAACACTGGTTTAAACAGCTCACGCACTCTGTTAAAAAGTTCATCGCGCGCATCTTCCATTTTATGGTCAGTTTAATCGACCTACTGAAGCGGCTATTCGGGGTATTTGCAGTGAAGATCAGCCAGAAGCTTTGCAAAAGCTACCAATGCATCCAGGTAAAGTCACAGTTTGGTGCGGTTTATGGGCTGGTGGCATCATTGGACCGTACTTCTTCAAAAATGCTGCGAATCGTAACGTAACTGTGAATGGTGAGCGCTACCGTGAGATGATATCCAACTTTTTTTTTGCCCAAAATGCAAGAGCTTGACTTGCATGATATGTGGTTTCAACAAGAAGGTGCCATATGCCACACAGCACGCGTAACAATGCACTTATTGAGAGGCGAGTTCGGTGAACATTTTATTTCACGTTCGGGACCGGTCAATTGGCCGCATAGATCGTGAGATTTAACGCCTTTAGACTATTTTTTGTGTGGTTATGTTAAAGCTCATGTCTATACAGACAAGACCGCTTCAATTGACGCATTGGAAGACAACATGCCAAAATTGGACTAAGCGGATGGACCATTTGAGGCGCAGTCGCGGTCAACATTTGCATGAAATAATAATCTTCAAGCATTAAATTATATGGACCGTACTATCGATTCAAATAAAGATTTCATGAATTTTTCTGAATTTAATGTGTTTTTTTTTTGAAAAATTTTCCTATAGATCTTAAAAAATCACCCATTATTTTGTTTTGTTCAAGATATCTTAGCCAGGGGTTGAACCATAGGCTCTCATGTAATAAGCCAATACATTATCTGCTAGATTATGGCGATTTCAAATATAAAAATTAATTTGATTTAAATGTGTTAAACAATATTTCAAAAGCAACAGCAGATCTTAATCTCACGTTTGTCTTAATTTATTACAAATGCCATCGAATATTATATTTTATTAAATAATCGTGTTTAAAATTTGACATGCTGCGAACACACTCTATAATTGATATTTATTTCTTAACCAGTTTGACTACTAATAAACAGAAAACATACAAACATATTCATTATAAAATAAGTTTTTAAAATGATTATCATAATAATTATGTTATTTATCTATCAAAAAAAACAACTGAAGAAATTAAAAATGATAAATGATTTCACTGAAAATAACAAAAATTTATTATCATTTTCATTTCATTTTTCTTTTCTTCTGTTAAATATCATCGAAAAGAAGAAGATGAAGTTCATAAAAACAACAACGATTTTTCAGCACAAACGGGTATAGAAGGAGAGAGAAAAAAATAATGTTTGCTATTAAACAACAGCTACGACTCAACTCATCAATATCATTAATCAAAATATAAAATATCATTTATATTCATCTCTGTATCATCTTTTCTTCATATTCTCTTCATATTCCCCTCCGTCTCCTTCTTTCTTTCTGTAGGTAGGTAGTATAATAATGCCATAGAAATTTTCAACAACAGCCAGCGAACGACAGCAGCAGCAACAAATTAATATCAGAAACCCCATATAAAATATGAATACAACAAGCAGCTGAAAAACAGATAAAACAGAGATTGTTTGTGGCTGATGGTGGTTGTGGTGGAAAGGTAAGAAAAGATAAATGAAGGAATAAATAAATTGGACGGATGACCAGAATGAATGTTCCGCCAGAAGATATACATACCATAACTGTTGTTTATTGTTATGAGTATTATTTCATATCTTTGTAAGAAGATTTCATATGTAATTTATTTACACTCATAGATTTCAGATAATGTTATCAAATTATTTAAAGGCTTGTGGGAAAAATGGCAAATGTTGGTCAAAATTTCATTCAATAGATTGTCTGACACCGACTTTGTAATTATAAGATAAAATATTGTTACGTTTTTACCTTTTAAAAACGTTTTAAATATGAGCACATAGATTGCAAATAAAATAAAAATAACTTTGTGTTTAGTTTTAATTGCAATTCTTTATTGTTTGCACAATTCCGTGTGCCACCTTTGGCGACTTGATTTATACAACAACAATTTGCTTTATTTATTAGTATTCTTTACACTCTTTTGCGTAAACAATAACAATTGTTCGACAGATGTTTGTAACGGAGTTCTTCAAACTGTGACTATTCTCTTCAAGCACCGCATCTTCACACAAGACTGACTGAATTTTTACTAACTCCGTTGCCTGCTTTGCCTTGACTTTTATATGGCAACGTAAACAGTCTGATGAATGATCTTAAAGACGAATTTTCGTAACTTCACCTTCTCGAGATCTCTAAAAATGTAAACATCGTTGTTTCGTTATTGTTGTTTCTATATTTTTGTTTACATTTATTCTTGGAATATTTGATGTTGCATTTTCGTTTACTTGTTTATCACTTTTTGTATACCTGTTTTTATTGTTATATTTTTGTTCACTTGTTTACCATGTAAACGAGTTCATTATTTTTGTTTTCTTGGTTTTTTACAATTAAAACGATGTGAAAGCAAAACACCATTTCCATTTGTAACAATATGATCACATACTAAAAGGGGAGTGTATGACCTGGTCCAGATATAACTCAATAGTAAACAGGCATATGAGATTAAGAACAGCTCTGGACTATAAAAAGGCAATTAACAAGTACTCTAGACATTTCTTCTATGATCGTCATTGAGTCAGGCTGCCGTAAGGGCTATTGCGTCTGTCTGATATACTTGTAAATCACATGAGTGCAAATAGTCTTTAATACGTTGACTGCCGACTACGAGATAACTCGTAGATTACGTTCCCTTCTAGGGAGCCAACTACGAGTTATCTCATACTCACTAAACCTGCCATTTTTGTGTAGCTACGAATAAAATCGTATTATATCAGTGCTAATATCAATAAATGGCTTCTGGGGAAAGCACAAAAAGTCAATGTTGGCTTGCGTGGCCAGTTTTCTGAAAATTGCCGCGGCAGTTAACGTGTTAAGGACCTTTGGACCAGATCGAATACATCTATCCTAGGTTCCGGAATATAACGGTATACTTGGTAATGAGACGGTGGATGCTCTCGCTAGATTAAGTTCAATTCCTGGGGGCCAATTTCCGTGTCTTCTTCATTAACATCTCTCTCTCTCATGTCTCTGGACATGGAACGATACGCATTATATGGATCATCAAGTAGTGATTAGAAATGTGAAAGTGTGTAAATTAGCTAATAGATCCAGAGAGTTACAGCAGTGACCGTAATCCTCACATAGACTATTGTAGAATAACAACACAGCAGATAAAATTGCAAAGATACTCTGTGGTGATCCTTATAAGAAGAAAGCCATGAGTATATTACGATTACATTAAGGTACACTAAGGATAAGCTTTTCAAGACACTCCTCGCTACACGTATATCTGAACAGCACATACTGCAGGGCATGTGGAATGAATATCGACAAGAATGAAAAGTTTTTATGTCAAAGTAACTCAAGTTTTAATATTTCATGGAGCACACTTTATCGGACAGAACACATCTCAGAGGACTGGAAGAAAACAAGTTATAGAAGTCTGTACCTTGTACAAACTGTACCTCGTACAAATTGTACCTCTTTGACTACAAACTCGAACAATTCAGGTTTGAATCTGAAGAAAAACAAACAGATTTTTTTACTTCTTCGAATTTTTAGATTTAAAGTCAAATTAAAGCCCTAAACATAATCCATATAAGAAATTCTGTGAACCTTAACCCCTCAGCGATAATATGTTCAATGAATGGCATACGATAGTCAAGCCACACACCATTTCGATAACGCTACACCCCAATGCATTTTCAAGGATTATTGTTTCAAGGCGATATGTGGCTCACAGCTCAGTCCTATTCGATATTCTGCAAGAGCGATTTGAAGGCATGGTTATCTCACGTGGAGATGATGTGAACTACCCAACGAGATCGTGCGTTTTGACCCCGTTATACTTTGTCATGAGGAGTTTTCTTAAGTCGCGGATGAATACATATAAACCACTAACCACTAACATAACCCATGCCACTGGTCAAATTCAGCCTGATTTATGCTTCAAAGCGGCGGACAATTTTACATTTCGGGTGCGTTTCATTCAGCGAACCATGGCGAAAATTTAAACGATGTTATATTCCACGCATAATGTCATCACTGGCCTTTCTAATGAATAAACGATTTCGATGATTTCTCTAACACTTTGTTTATTTCAATTTAAAGATAAGAAGCGTCTCCAAAAGGCACTCTGTATAAGTTTTAATAGTCGTTTCCGATCGCAGTAGTCCAGTAGGTAACATAATTTCCAACTTCAGCTCTGAAATCTTGAAAAAGAAACATTTGTGAATGAAATTAACTAACACAACATGGATGGATTGAGAAGACAGACCTAAAACCTGACTAAATACTAGTATTGGACAACAATATTAATAAATAATTGTCGTGTTCTAATCAAAGATATCAGCAATCAGTAAAACAGACATCAAACTTACCTTTTTTGCGATAGGTTTTAGAATTTAATCCAATGATTGAAGACGACAGCGCTTATTTACGACTGAATATTTCAAATTCGTTTGCTACCAATCCCTGTTTACTAGAAAAATGTTTACATTCAAGTTAAAGGGGGTTAACGTTCATAGATGGATCGAATCTCCAGAGATGGCTAATATAGATCAATGCTGGAACACCAACAAAACCTTACTCCAGTTGTAATTCATTTCTTTTGTAACTAAGCTTCAATCGAACACTCAAAATATTTTCTTTCAGTGCAGTGCTCCAATATATTCCAAGGTACGTAAATACATAATTGGTCATTAAAACCCTGAAGTCAAGTTTTGCATCTCAGCTTCTGATGTTAATTTTAACATGAGTTGCGGGATCTACAGTTTAAAGCCGACTCCGAAAGATAGATTTTTCAGAAACTTTTCATAACAATTTTATTTATTCTGTGAAAGTCCTTGCAAGAAATCTGCTGACAGAAAGTTGCTGAAGAAATATTTTTTTTTATTTCAGTTTGCTGGAGATGTTTAACCTGGTGTTTGAACCCTGGCTTCAATTCTAATGCATCAACACACTGCCTACTAGTCAACGGCGACTTAATCGTTATACCACAGTAGACAAAAACCACTTGAGCTTAAGCTCTGCAGAAGTTGTAGAGAAGCAGTTTAAAAGCAAATTATTCTTAACCTCCTCCAAGTAGTAGAAAGTCACCAAAAAAAATATTTTTGGTATTTCGAAGTGATCAAGATCTCTGACCTAGGTCGCTGAAGTCGCTGTAGTCTAGTAGGTAGTGTGTTGGCCAGTTAGGCGTAAGGCCACAGTTCAAACTCCAGGTCAGACATCAAAACGAAAATATGAACAAATATTTCTTCGGCGACTTCCTGCCATGAAAAGCTTCTAAAAAATTTGTCGCTCAGAGTCGACTTTAAACTGTAGGTCCCGCCACTCATGTATAAAATTAACACACACAACATGAGTGATGTGAGAAACTAGGTCGTAATCCTGACTGAAGGATTGTAATGACTAATTATATATGTATGTCTGACCTGGGGGTTTGAACTGTGAACTCACGTCTAATAACTCAACGCATTACTACGACTTCATCATATTTCAAGATATTCCATGCAAACTAAATTAAGAAAAATTGTTTTATTCAACCCCCTTTAAAATAAGTGATCACTCAGTCGCCATTTATGTATCTCCCTCTACCTAGACAGTGTACCTCTTCATATAATTTGTTAAGATTATGAGTTTAAAAGATGAAATTATAAATGTTTTTTGGCAATTCGTTTGCCATTTATAAGTAAAAAAAAAAAAACAAACAAACAAAAGAAGTGAACAATAGACGAAGAGAAAGATTGAAATAAAAAATTGAAAGAAGAAATAAAAAAGCAAAGCAAAGACTTATCATTTGTACAAATCATGCCAACTGATGGCTCTTCATTAATCAGTCATAATGTTTTTGAGATGCTCTTTTGATATCAAGTGAACAACAGCAGTTTATAACAACGAAAACATCAAAAGAAAATTACAAGTTGTTTGGCGAATAAATGACTTGAGTGTTGTTTGTCTTGTTCATGTTCATGTTGTTCATGTTGTTTGTTGGCCGATCATTAGTTTTGTTTGCCCACCAGGTAATTAATTATGCACTTTGTAGCCAATTGTATGCCGACGGTCGATAACGAAATAAAAAACAAGAATTTTTTTCTTCTTTATTTTTTCACGATACATTTTAATTAAGATTACATTTTATAGAACCAAGAAATAAAACGAAAAATAATATTTTTTTATTATTAATGATGTTGATATTTTATTGTATAAATACCATAGCAAGGTATTAAGCAAGCATACCATCCATATATGTATGTACCTGACTCTGAGTACTACATCCAACAGAAGCCCAATCCCTAGTGTAAAGGAAATTTGTTCAAGCCTTGTGTCTGTCTATGTGTTAATGAAGCTGTATGGTTAAGGTTTTGAAAGATTCCATCGATTTAAATTCTTTTTCCTTTTTATTTTTTATTATAAATTGCTTTCGATTACATTTTAATAATTTAAATATTTATTATTTCATGCGTTTATCTTATCTACCCAAACCAACGTACAGCTGCTGTTTCCCTGTTTTCCTATATTAAAAAATCTTGTTGGCTTCTCTCTCTCTCTCTCTTTCTCTTCATCTGTCTTTAAGATAAATATTTGTAATTTATTATCAATCAAAATATAGCAGGCTTACTATGTGCCAGGGTACGAGTAAAACAATTTTATAGGGGTCATCTATCATCACTAACAACATGAGTGTATGTGAACATAAATTTGCTGTAAGTATGTGTGTTTTTTCCTTTGGCACAGTGTGTCATAATAGACAATGTTGTAATAATATTTTAACAGCAAAGCATGTTAGATGTATGGGGATCTCCATAGATTGATAACTAAAGGGTCCGCCAAATAACTTTTTTTTTGAAAATGCTTTAAAAAAAACTACTGAATATTTTCTCAAATTTATTTTTTTATTTGAAAGTACAATCCTTCCGGTTAATAATGGAAAATAATTTCATTCAAATTTCTACCTCGGCTGGCCATGCAGTAGCCTACGCCAGAAGATGCCGGTTTTGGCAAAAAAAAAATCATCTTTTCAGATGAAGCTCATTTTGATCTTGGCGGGTATGCAAACAAGCAAAATTGTCGCATTTGGGGCACAGAAAACCCGCGCGCATACATTGAAAAGCCGATGTACCCAAAATGAGACACTGTTTGGTGCGGATTTTAGTCCAGAGGCATAATTGGGCCATTTTTCTTCGAAAATGAGCAAGGAGTGACCGTTACAGTAAATGGCGATCGTTATCGGGCCATGTTGAACGAATTTTTGTTCACAAAAATTGAAGAGGAGGATATTGGCAACAATCGGTTTCAACAGGACGGCGCTACGTGCTACACAGCCGAAGCTACACTCGATGTTTTGCGCCCTGTTTTTGAACATCCCATTATCAGCCGCAGAGCTGATGTCGTTTGGCCACCTCGGAGCTGCGATTTGACACCGTTGGACTATTATTTGTGGGGTGCCGTCAAAGATAAGTGTTACGCCGACAAGCCAGAGACAATTGACGCTTTAAAGGACAATATTCGTGAAGCCATTGGTGAAATACAGCTGCACACAATCGATAATGTGCTTAAAAATTGGACCGATCGTGTAGGCTACTGCATGGCCAGCCGAGGCAGCCATTTGAGTTGAATTGAAATTTAAATTATTTTCCATTATTAACCGGAAGGATTGTACTTTCAAATAAAAAAAGAAATTTGAGAAAATATTCAATTTTTTTTAAAGCATTTTCAAAAAAATAGTTATTTGGCGGACCCTTTACTAAGTAAGCTAAGTTATGTTTAGAGTCGAAGTCGGCACAGTCTAGAAGGTAGCGTGTTGTCTTATTAGAAGCGATCCCCCATGGTTCAAACCATAGCTCAGACATCTCAGACGAAAAAAATATGAAAAAACGGCAAGTTCTACTTTCAGCAGTCTCTGCCAAACTCAGATAATAAATAAAATTATCACCTAAAGTTTGTCAAACCTATCGTTGTAGTTGACATTAAAATGTAAGTCCTGTTACATAAGATAAAAATTAACACACACATAACATGAGTGGTGTAAGAAGCTCGGTTGTAAACCTAACTGAAGGGTTATAATGCTGCAAAGGAGAGAGTGTTTTCTAACCTGCATTTTCAGCTCTTAAATATCTTTCATCTGAAGAATCATTTATTAAATGAAAGGATTGCCATTTAAGTGCATTATTATGATTCTCATAGGAATCGACAAGACTATAAAGAATTTTGAAGGACCTGAAAGTGCAACAGATGTGATCAGGACTTATTGCAGTCTATGCACCGACAAAATTATTGCCTCTACGGAGAAAGCGTGGCGAATATCCGAATTTGTCAGTTCCACCGTTCTTAGCCTATTTTTCATACTCTCTCTTGTGTATTTTCTGTATCGTTCAGATTTTAGTACATGTTCTGCCGAATTCGCCGTATTCAATTAGGTAGAGTGATGGCTTATTATACGTAAGGCCGTGGTTCAGCAATTGCCTCAAACTCTCCTCTCAGTAGTCTTCTCTTTCAGAGACAAGTACTCAAAAGCTCAAACCTCACCTCTGGCATCTTGAAGAAAATAAATATGAAAAGAAACACTTCTTGAGGTGCCTTTTATCAAAAGCTCTGAGATTAGGAAGTGTTCCGTAAGGACAGAGACCACATAGTATTATTATTGTGCTGAAGAAGTTCCATCGTTCTGCGACCATAAACTTTACAGTGCATCCCTATAAGGCTTTCTTCAAACCTATTACCCGCATAAACTTCAGAGTTCTGCTCGACGTCAACAAGACAATTTCGTGCAGAGCAACTAATATTTATTTGTGCCGAGTGTTCTCGGAATGTGTTCAGATGATTTATGTTTACTATCACAGAATCTACATATGAACCCCATTTTGTGTGCAAATATACTTTGCATTTACAGTCAAAAGACTCGTTTCAAACATCATGTTCGTTAAAGTTGAATTGTTTCTGTACGTTTACTTATTCATTGCACCTGTTGCGTAAACATTGTAGCTCCAATTTTTATATCCTGCATAATTCTCTAATCTTTTGAATTCAATTATGCTGAGCCTGCTTAAAATTAGTTTTTCCCCCAAATAGTTGACCAGCAAACCATTTATCTTTCAATAGGCTCATTACGAAATGGCTGGATTTACAGCCAGACACATCCTGCAATCTACGATGTTCCGCTGTCATTTGAGCAGTTTGGAGATATGGGACTATCTGTTAGCCTGAAATGGTACAGATATTATTGCCAGAATATTTGATGCGACATGATCTGTGTGTGATAATAATCCACTTCGTCGTAGACATCTTATAATTCAAAAATAAAAGCGAGCTCACAACCATAGTGTTTTTTTGCCGAGTTGGTCCTATAAATTTGGACATAGGCTTCTACAGCAAATTTATAACAGCTTGGTTTGTCCTGTTTCTTAAACATGGAACATACCAGCCACTCGATTTATAAAGTTGCGAAATCTCCTTTCTTAAGTAAGAGTTGTCTGTCTGCTGAGAATATCGGATAAGCATGCCCTGATTTCCCATTCAACTTTAATTTCCAGAATAAAAAAAATTTCAAATTGTTAAATGTGCTATGGAGAAATACATACATACATAATTGGTCATTACAACCCTTCAGTCAGGATTACGACATAGTTTCTCACATCACTTATGTTGTGTGTGTTAATTTTATACATGAGTGGCGGGACCTTCAGTTTAAAGTCGACTCCGAACGACAGATTTATGAGAAGCTTTTCGTGGCAATTTTATTTACTCTCAAAGTTTTTGCCAGAAATCTTCTGCGAGGAAGTCGCCGAAGAAATAATTTTTTTATTTTATTTTGATATCTGGCCTGGGGCTCGAACCCTGGCTTTTCGTCTAATAAGCCAATACACTACCTACTAGACCACGGCGACTTCACTATGTGCTATGGAGACACCCATATGAAAAATGTTTAACAGAAAAAATGTTTTTTTTTTATTTCATGAATGAAGTGTAGCTAAATAGATTTTTTCCAAAATACCCACAAACACACACACTTTTCGACATGTTTGCATGTCAAAATGAATTTGTTAATGTATTTGTTACCAAAATGTCTTTATATATGCAAATGTGTTCATACATATGTATGTGTTTAAATGTGTGTTTTGAAATTTACGTTGAAAATGGTCATATTAAATAAAAACAAAAACAACAACATAATCAACTAAAGGAAAAACAAGTTGAATTATTTTGATATGTGCATAAATTTTCACAAATTTTTTAAAACCCATACATACATACATATGTACTCGAATACGAATACACACGCAAATGCAAAAATTTCCTGAATGAGTCTCGCAACAACAAACCTCCTATAATAATTCATTCAAGTCTCATAATGTTAAAACATTTATTTTGTTTTTCTTGTAACATTTTGCCATGTTGTGTTGTATTGTGTTGTTGTTGTTGTTCCCAGTTACTGTTGCTACTTTTTTAATATGATTTATATGCAGCAGACACGACAGTTAATTTGATATTTTGATTAACTGCCGAAAAGACCGAAAATACGATTAATGTGTGCTTTAACCTTAAATGGGAGGATAAAAGAACGAAACAAAAAAAACCAAAAAGAATTGAATGAAATTTATTTATGTATTCATTGTAAAATGCTTTAAATATACATATCTCCTGTGAGTGTGTATTTGTTACAGTCATGTCATTGTGAAAGGGTTTCTTATTGGGGTAGAGCTATTCAAAGTATAGTTGGATGGTTGCTTGGTTGATAAGGTTAAATATTTTAAGGCAATTAACTTGGGAAATATACTTTCCAAGTGAATGTTGATGTTAATGCTAATAATGTTGAATGTTAATGCTAGTATAATTGTTGAAAGATTGCATAGAGGGTTACTTACTCAAGGATAATAAAACTTTTATAATTTATAACGAGACTATCATTTATCAAAACCATTACGTTTGGTTTGCTGGAAATAAATGGAAATGAAATATGAAATCAAATTGAGTTATTTTGGGTTTTTGAAAAACTTTCAAAAATTTTATAAAAATAAAGACTTTTTGCTAAATGATTGGTTTAAATCAAAGAAATAAAATTGGACATACATACATACATAATCGGCTATTACGACCCTTCATTCAGGATTACGGCCTAGCTTCTCACACCACTCATGTTGTGTGCGTTAATTTTATACGTATTTGGCGGGAGCTACAGTTTAACGTCGACTCCGAACAACAGATTTTTGAGCAACTTTTCATGGCAGGTTTATTTACTCGCAGAGTTTTTGACAGAAATCTGCTGAGAGGAAATCGCCAAAGAAATGCTTTTTTTTCATATTTCGTTTTGATGCCTGACCTGGGTTACGAACCCGGGCTTAACGTCTAATAAGCCAACACACTACCTATTAGACTACGGCGACTTCACAAAATAGGACAGGGTCTCTATACAGAAGAACTAAAAGCTAAATCTTGCTCTGATACGTGTGATCGGAAAATACATGATCTGGAAAAGTGAAAATTTAATAAAATTGACTTGACTATGTCTAAAGGGAATTAATAATAACTTCAGCTATGGAACAGTACATATTACATAAGTATCTAGTCCTCAAGGAGTGATAGTACCATAGTCTAGCACGGAGTATTTAGATTTGTGCCCCATTTGCTTCTAGTTAGACTTTAGTACTACAAACGGGAAAATGTTCTAAAGAACTGCATCGGAATCGAAATATCAAGTATACTGCAGAATTTAATTCAGCTTCCCTCGATCTCAAATCTGGTTTGTCTTTTCTTATCCCTTCTGTATAAGCGAGATATTTTCGATGACTTCTGCGGATGTCATTAGTCTGTTAGAGTATGGGCATGTTAATAAGGAGCAAATAGTCTAGTGGAAGTCGCCGTAGTCTAGTAGTTAGTGTGTTGGCTTATAAGACGTAAGGCCACGGTCCAAACTCCAGGTCAGACATCAAAACGAAAATATGAAAATATTTCTTCGGCTACTTTCTCTCAGCTGATTTATGGCAAAAACTAAATTGCCATGTAAAGCTTCTCAAAAATCTGTCGTTCGAAGTCGACTTCAAAGTGTAAGTCCCGCCACTTATGTATAAAATTAACGCACACAAAGTGCACAACAGTTTCCTCCGCTTCAGCAGACCCACATACTCGGCAATACTTGTTTGATGAGAGCTGCAGACTTTCCACGTGGCTTCCCATAACACAATGACCAGCAAACATGGCCACTGTGATCGAGATGACATCATGATCAAGTTTGAGAAGTTGGTTGGGCCAAATGAGTCTGGCAGTGGAGAAAGATTCTTCATTGACCCATGATAGGTTCGCGTCCCTGATGAATTTTTGTCTAATTGGCAATTTAACTGGGGTAAGTCGCACGTGGCTCGATTGGCGAGTGTTCCGGAAGAAGTGTACCTGCTATGGCGAGCTTATCGACCTTACATTTGCTTGAAATGTCCCTGTGCCCCGGAATCCAGAAGTGCCCAGAGAGAACGTCGAGACAACCAAGACATTCTCCAAAGAGTTTAGGCTAGACCGTAACGCTCGAGAAGGATCTAATAGTAGCTTGGCTATCATAAAAGTGAAAGAACCACCATTGGTAAGAATACATTGAGCGGCCCAGAAAATGGCCATCATCTCCACCTGACACACGCTACAGAGATCCCGTAGTCGGAAGGAAATTTTTAAGTCGAGTTTCTCAGAGTATGCACTGCTACCAACTCTAGTATCAAGTGTATACGAGTACATCTAGTGCCATCAGTGTATACATCCAGGGATTTGGGGGAGATGATAATGTTAGAGACCCAGCAGTCCCTGATCGAAATCAACAAATTAAAACTGCTGTGCAAATAATATTCGACAGAGAGATAATCGATGACTGGGGGACTAAGCTCCAAAATAGAGGAATGCCCTGCAGAAATGTAGCGCCAGCTAGACAAGTCATTGAGCCTAGTCGCGGCGAGTTTTGCTGCTTGTTTTGCAAAAATCCAGTTAAGCAATGCAAACAAGCCTTTTGTAGGAGTGGTACGTAAAGCACCGGTGATATAAATAGCCGCAGTCCCCCAGAAAGCTATTCCATACAGGAGGAGAAAATATCTATCCCGTGAAATTGGGGCGGTGACCTAATCTGGATCAAACTGCTCTAGTGCCGTTTAGTTTCCAGATTGGCTTTCCAGATGAGTTTAGAGCCAAACATCAAATAATTAATAAAATAATTAATAAAAAGTTCCTGGGGAAAATAGCAAAAATTGCTTATGTCCAATAAGGTTCTATCGTAAAACCGAAAGTATTTCTTCCATCATTCATTTAAAACTCTCGCCTGGTATCTCACAGTCATTCTGATATTTTTATACAGGTGAGGATACAGTCCAAAACCACCTTTGGTTTGACATATTCTAACCATGAACTCTGCCCTCTTCGTTTTGCTCATTATAACAGCTTCTGCAGAAGCTAAGGTAGTTTCTGGTCAGGTTTAATGCAAATTATGTTGAGCGGAAGTCACCGTGGTCTAGTAGGTAGTGTGTTGGCTTATTAGACGAGAGGCCTCGGTTCAAACCCCAGGTCAAGCATCTCCAACTGAACGAAATATGAAAAAATATTTCTTTGGCGACTTCCTCTCAGCAGATTTCTGGCAAAAACTCTGAGTGTAAATAAAATTGCCACGAAAGTTTCTCAAAAATTTGTCGTTCGGAGTCGACTTTAAACTGTAGGTCGCGCCACTCATGTATAAAAATTAACGTACACGACATAAGTGGTGTGAGAAACTAGGTCGTAATCCTGACTAAAAGGTTGTAGTGACCAATTATGTATGTATGTTGAGCGGAGATCAATATCGTGCCATTTTTATACGGTATCCATAAGCGGGTTCATTCTCAAATTTTTCTTTTGCAAATGAGTGAAATTTTTCCCCATGTGCAGAGGAAAACATGAATAAATTGCATTCCAAATTCGTCGGCTTTGTTTTCATCTTCAATTTCTCGGTGACCAGGAACTCATATGGAGTTAAGCGTCGAATGTTTCGGTATCTTTTGTAGAGACAAACTTAGATGTGGTTTATTCACTCTTTAGGGATCTTACAGATGCTTTACTGTGCATATTCGATATACTGTGATACCAGCTTTCCACAGCGGCAATCGGTCGACCACGTAAACAAACAAGTCACGAGATATATCCAGGCTAAATGTTCTACTTGCTAAAAATTCATAGCCTTTGGTTCCAATCAAGACACTTGCTTGTACATTTTTTCAGCAACTTTCCACCACTCTTTCAACACTTTTTTAACAATTTCTCCTATTCTTTTATATACTGGAATTTCATTTACAATATTCACTGAAAATATTCCTGCTATTTTTCACAACCCTTTGAGGGCTTGTATATCAATTTTATGTTCTAGTTTTAAGATTGTTTTTTCCCAAAAATCCATTACCAAAATACACCTTGTTTGGAGTGTAGTGTGTTTTACTAAAAACAATACGTATTTATGTATCGTACATGTTGTATTATTTTGCAAACAACTCAACTTTAATGCTGAAATGTGCCCATGTTATCGTTAAAATAAAATTGCAATATTAAGAAGAAGTACAACAACAACAAAAAATGAGAGGATATAATCAACAACAAAATTGATTTATTATCATATTTCCGAACTCTCACATGCATACAGCTTATCAACAACATCGCCGCTATAGTCGTCATTAGTTGCAATTGTGATCAGGCATGGAAACATGGAAACGTTGTCGCCACAAAGCAACTGTAAGTAGCCCGGTATAAGCGATAAGACTTGTGTCGCATACAAAATACACCCCGTTTTTTTCTGCATCTTTCTGAATGCAAACGTCGTTTGCTCATGCAACACACTTGCGATATGAGAGATGTAATCATTTGTGGTATTTCTTGCTTTTGGACATGCAAACAATTTTTACTTTCTTTCCCTTTTTTCGATTATTTTTATGGTATGGCTCTTGCTCTCATATTTAATCGGGCTTGTTTTTCTTCTTCCTTTTGCTTTCATTCACATTCAACTACGTTTGCATATGAATAAAATGGGTATACGCGGTATACGGTTTTTTTGCCCATTGGGCATTATAATTGGTATGTATAGTAGTGTGTGTGTATATTGCCCCCAGAGAGTGTTGTATGGTAATGAAAATTTAACGAACTGCTGATGAAAATGTCGCACCATAAATTATATTCAAACAAAAAATTGCCTACTTGTCCCCTCCCTAACACCCTGTCTATGGGTATGACACGCAAATAAATTAAAGCACCAAAAAGGTAGGCTGCATATAAGAGAGAGAGAGAGAGAGAGAGATTTATATCTCTCTTCTATATCTGTAAGTACAAAAAGTTATTTAGACTTTGTAAATATGATTGGAGTAAATTTAATGTTGTAGAGTTTGGCGCGGTTCGGTTGTAACCATCATCATGCTCATGCCATTATTTACCAGAGCAGACACGTTACATCGCATTCTTTTGGCAATTGATTATGTTATGAAATGTAATTAATTTATGTCGATTATGATGGTTATCATAGAGATAAATTCATTTATATTTGTCTATGATTAATTGATTTATAAATCAGGAAATGTTTATGCTACCCTAACCAGCAGAGCTGTCAAACAGTGTAATCACTAAACCATCTATTGGGTTGCTCGGGAAGTAATTTCGTTATTTTTTTTCTTTTGTGAAAATGAAAGACAGTTTTCGTATAATAAACAATTTGCTTTATTAAATTATATTGAATTTGATAAATTGAACCTCAATCCCATCTCATGTGTTGTTTTTCGCTGGTTCTCATCAATTAATTCCTTTATCGCGTCTTTATCAACTTCAACCGGCCTTCCCGAATGGAAGGCATCTTCGATATTAGAATTGCCGGATAGAAATTCAGCGAACCAGTTCTGGCCTTGGCGTACTGTCAACACACCGGCCAATTTCTTTCTGGCTTGAACAGCATTTTTACCCTTTCTGTAGTAAAACAGTAAGATATGTCGAAAATGCTGCTCGTCGCTCTTGATATTTAAAAGGGCACCAACCAAAAACTACTGCGTAGAATTAATTGGCTTTTTGTATACACAAGCCTTATTATATGAGTTCTCAAAGCATATATAAATTATACGGCTTAAGTGCAAAAAAATACGATTAAATCCTCTGTCGAGAAAAAACGACATTTCTTTCCGAACAACCCAATATAAAATGGAAATTATATTACGAACTTATATAGATGTTTTTAAGCGCTCTCTAAATTTAATTAATTTGAAATCAAATAAAATAAAATGCTTTGAGTCGTCGTAATCTAGTAGGTAGTATATTGGCTTATAAGACTTGAAGCACGGTACAAACCCCCGGCCAGACATCGCCAACAAAACGGAAAGTTAAAAAAAATTTCTTCGGCGACTTCCACTCAACAGATTTTGGCAAAAATTGGATAGAAAGATCGCAAAGTTGCCAGATGGGAAATAAGACAGAACAAGTAGAGTTATGAAGGACGATGCTGCTAGGTGCTACTACAGGCGAACAAACATAATAAATAAACATTTCAACTAAATCCGTGTGTCTGTAATACAAGATCTATTTTAATTTAATTTTGATGGTAGAACTTAATTTATTGATTTTATTTGTATATATAATTGATTGCCTATTCCAAAAAAAAAAAAGAATTGTTTTTGTACTTTGCCGACCTTCTCTGTGTTACAATAGACAGTGAAAATTCGCCTTTTATTTTCAACAACTATACGAAAAGCTGAAACGAACGCATTTCTACACGCAATGTAATGCAAACAGTTTTTCACAAAAATTGTTTTCTTTCGTTGTTTTTTTCTTAGTTTTGTTTTTTCTTCGTTTTGTTTTTGTGCCAAAAAGTACTTTAAAAAGGACTCCAAAATAGATTTATAACCTCGTATATTACACACTTTTGCTGGCTGTTTTAAGTATTTCTTACAAGTTCATAAGTCTTCCAATAAGTGCTGTAGTTTTAGTATCACTTTTGGCATCCAATACACTTCTTCTTTAAGTAGAAAACGTTCTATAACTACCTTAAAGATGGTAAAAACGCCCTTTCCTGGCCGGCCCTTCATGTTCGGAATTGTTTTACTTGTTTTGGCATTACCAAGGAGGATTTCTTACAAGAAAGTCTTATAAAGCTTTCCAACAACACGGCCACCAACATGAAAAAGTGGCCAACTGTAGTGAACACACTTGGTAGAACCCCTTTGCTCCATGCGGGGCAAATTTAAACAAAATGAATTATGTCCTCGATATGCCGGTATTGTAATATACGAGGTATTATTTAACACAGCAATAACAACAACAACAACAATAGCAATAGCCAAAGCCATATTATACTCTGTACGACAACGTATAAGTACTTTTGCTTTGGCTTACTTCGTTGGCTTCAACTGGCCCCAAAATACAATGAATGAATGAAGGAATGAACATAAAATAAAAATTTATTTGCGCCTTTTACGTTTACGTTTCTATAAGTTCTTGTTTAATTTTCAGCAATGACCATTAATCTTGACTATTACGAGGTCACCTTCTTAAACAATTTCTTTTTCTTCGCTTTTTTTTCTTTACATTTTCGCATACATTCCGTACTCTTGCAGTGTGAAATATGAGACTTTTACGGATTTGAAATATTACCTTAAAATGCAATATGTATGTATGTATGTATGTATGTATACATGTACTTGAGAAGATTTATTTGGCCAAATATACACTCACAAATTAGTATATCGTGCAAAAATTTCAAACTGAACTGAACTGATCCCTTTTTTTAACATGAAGAAAAAATTGTTTGTGGCACACTGCTGCTGCTATTCGCATGTGGTAGCGCAGAGATTCAGGATTTCGTAATATTTATGCGGATATAAAGTTATAAATTAATTTGCTGTTACTGAATTATATTAGAATATATTTCATTATAAATGTATAATAGTTTCGTGTGTGTAAATAAATTTCCAAGAATAAATTATTGCATTGAACAATAAATTAAGAAATTAAACGGTATTTATAAGGCAATTTTCCATGGACTACAGAAATTTGATGCATACATACATACATGCATAATTGGTCATTACAACCCTTTAGTCAAGATTACGACCTAGCTTCCCGCACCACTTATGTTGTGTGTGTAAGTTTTATACATGAGTGGCGGAATCTAAAGTTGATTTCGAACGGCAGATATTTGAGAAATTTTTTCACGAAAATTTTATTTCCTCTTAGTTTTTGCCAGAAATCTACTGAGAGGAAATCGCCGAAGAAATAATTTTTCATATTTCGTTTTGTTGGAAACATTTTTCCTGGGGTTTGAACCGTGGCCTCACATCTAATAAGCCAACACAATACGCAGTACGGCGACTTCGGCTTATGGATCATTATATCAGGAAAATAGCGAACGTCAACTTCTTCACAAATTAGTGTTTTCTTTAAGCCAAAGGCTATAACAGAATAAAATAACATCAGCACTGCAACTAAATACTGAATTTTTATACCTGCTTAGGGTCCTAGCTTCTCGGTCTTCTCTGACAATCGGGCCGCCATAAGATCTCTGTCGGGCGTTGTGAATAACTCCAGGATCCTCAGGGAATGTCGTCACTGTCTCGACCTTCTTTCTGGGCGCTTTAGTGTCTCACTGGTCTGGGTCCCCGGATGAGCTCGCCACAGCAGGGGCACTCCTTCCGAAATCCTCTTCAGTAGACTTGGGTATGCCACTCGCCTTGCTCAAACTGGCCATTGCGCGAAAATTCTTTCTAGACGCCAACCTATCCTGGGCCAATGAGGTGTCCTGCTCCACCGCTAGACTCACCTGGCCCCTGATGGATAGAAGGCGTACCAACCAATTACTTGGACTTGGTCATGGCATCATCTCAATCACAGTATACATCTCTTGCGAGGTACAGATATAGGTTGTTTGGCTCTCCATTTCTTGACAACTTGATGGAGCTCTCACCTATTGATGTCAAAGACATAGCTTCGTTCATCAACATTTCTAGCTGGTTTTCCAGTGCTGGGAGTCGTGCTCTGATGTGCAGCCCCTGCGCTGACCAACTTCCTTCTCTTCCCTGATTTTGGTGGAACTTGGCAGTACAGAGACTGCGTTCACTCGTGGCCGCTATGCGTGCTCAACTGAGCTCTTTGATATCAGAACCACCACTTCGTCCTAACCTAACCTAAGGTCCTAGCTTCTTCATGACTTAAAAACATGGCTTTTTGTGAAAAAATTAATCAAACAAAACATCATGTTGCGATAGCAGTCCCCATCGACCGTAATAGATACAGCGTCCTAATTGTTAAAGAAAAATGGACCAATAATGCCTCCGCTCCACAAACCGCACCGAACAGTCACTCGTAATGGATGGCATTGGTTTCTGTAAGACCACGTGTGGGTTGTTTTGAGTCCCAAATACGGCAGTTTCGCTTATTAACGTACCCATCAAAACGTAAATGAGCTTCATCCGAAAAGATAATTTATTTTAGCAAACTCGACATCATCCTGCAGTTTCTCAACGTTGCTCAAGCCTAAATAGATTCATTACGTTCAGTGAAGATAATATACTCACACCACTTATGTTGGATGCGTTAATTTTTATACATGAGTGGTGGGAGCTACAGTTTAAAGTCGACTCCGAACGAAAAATTTTTTGGATAAAATTTTGATAACAATTTTATTTGCTCTCAGAGTTTTTGCCAGAAATCTGCTGAGAGGAAGTTGCCGCAGAAAATTTTTTTATATTTTCGTTTTTATGTCTGACCTTGGGATTTGAACACACTACCTACTAGACCACGACGATATCTAATGTGCATTAAGAAAAAAATTTCTTTCCCGAAAAAAAATTTTAAACTACCACTCGACCGAATACTTTATATAATTTTCGTTTTTGTTTGGAACATAAAAAATTCTAATCTTCCTTTTTAGGATACATACTGTTGTACAAATACGTGTGTTACCAAAGGACTGGTGGCCATTAATAACATTATCATTTAGCTTCGCATTGAGCTTTTGTCCTCAAATTAACCTCAAAAATAATTTTTATGTTTCATTTCAAATTCTACGTATTTCGATGTATAACAATGCATTTCATTCGTTTTGATTCGTGAGAAATCTATATTATCCTTTATTTATTATTTAGCTAACCTTGAGTTCTTTTTTTTTTTTGTTTTGTTCAACCACTCGTTTACGCTGTAAGCAATTTAACAACCCAAATAATCAACTCATTGTGTCCTTAATGACCATTTAAGCGAATGGATAACGAAATATAAAACTCCAACAAAACAAAACTATAACGAGTCATCACACACACAACAATTGAAAATTAAAATAAAGAAAAACAAAAACAATAAAAAAACATAAAATCATCATCTGCAGCCATGGCTATACATGGCTGACAAGTTGTACTCAACCCTGGTCATTATTCAACGAAAAGCGTTCATAAGCAAAATAAGAACTGTAAGCTTTACTACACACATTATTTTATAAGCTGCGTTGAAATGCATGTTTAAGCGATTGTACAAGCGTGTGTAGAGCTAGCTTTAGAAGAATAAGAATAATGACCACTTTGGTATCTCGTGGCAAATAACCATTCATCAATTTGTCCAAATTACAGACATTTCACATCGTTTGCTTGAATACATTTTTTTCTGTTTCATTTTCTTAAAATTCGTTTACACCAATTTTACGGATGAAGTATAACGAGCTTTTTATATGAAAGGGGCGGAGGGGGGAGCACTGTATTTTGCAATAACGATTCTTAGTATTTAACATTATACAATCGCTGTATTTAACTGGCACCATAAATAAAATACGAATCACATAAACAATGAAATGAAAAGAAATGCAACGAAAATGTAACAGTAGTGGGCAGCAATAGCGCACAGAATATGTGAGAGATTTCAGACAATTTTGAAGATAAGAGTATGTCATGTTATCAATCTGAGTTTTGATGGTTATTGTAGTCATAATACTAACATACTTCTTACTTAATTAATTATTACAGTCCTTTAGTCAGGATTAAAAGCTAGCTTTGCACACCACTCATGGTGTGTGAGTAAATTGTATCAAAATCTACTCCAAAGGACAGTATTTTGAGAAACTTTACATGGCAATTTTAATGTACTCTCAGAGTTTTGCCAGAATAGTCGCCGAAAGAAATGTTTGTTTTCGTATTTAATTTGCCACAAGATTTCTGAAACAAGTCGCCGAAAGAAATATTTTTTTTTGTTATTTCATTTTGTTCGATGTGTCTAAGCCAGGTGTTGAACCACGGGCGCCTAAGGCGACTTGAACTGTAGCGTTCGTTAATCAGAGACGGCATTGCTTTTGAACTCACCAAACGATGTAGGCTACAATAAAGTTTATATACGACAAACAAAAAGAAACGGAAAGGAAGCATATTGGGAGCTACTATGGCAAATATGGTACTACTACTACGGCTACTATCTTCTACCGAAATGCTAGATATAGTAGAGATAGATGGTAGGCTTTAGTACAGGAATTTTAAGTGAATCTCTTTAACAACATCATTATTGAGAGGACAAGCATTTGTCGTTAATAAAAAGGGGAAATCTGATGGGTCTGCCCAAAAAATTACCTACATACACACATAATTGGTTATTACAACCCTTCAGCCAGGATTACAACCTAGCTTCGCGCACCAATCCTCGTGTCTACATTAATTTTATCCATATGTGGCTGGACGTGCAGTTTAAAGTCGACTCCGAACGACACGTTTTTGAGAAACTTTACATGGCAAAATATTTCTGAGAGGATATTGCCGAAAGAAATATTTTTTTCATATTTCGTTTTGTTGGAGATATCGCAGCCAGGCCTTCAACCAAAGGCTCTTGCCTAATAAGACAACACACTACATAGTAAACTAAAGCCTGTTGTTAACTGTAGCCATATTGCAATCGTTAATCAGAGATGGCATTGTTTTTTAACTTACGCGAAAAGTTTCAGACTGCGAGAAAATTGATATACATCGAACAAAACGAAACTATTCTAGAGGAAGCATATTGGGAGTGCTACTACTACTACGTATGTTCCAGAGAAATGCAAGACAGGCTAGAGATAGATGCCTGGCTTCAGTGCAGAAATTTTAGGTGAATCTCTTTAACAACATCATTATAGAAAGAACAAGTACTTGTCGTTAGGGAAATGAGATGGGTCTCCCAAATAAATAAGACGAATAAAGCTATCTTACATACAAATGCCTGACATGCCAGCAAGATGCCAGCACTTAAGAGAGAGGACAAGCACTTGTTGTTAATGAAAAGGGAAATTTAGTGGGTATCTCTAATAAATAAGGTGAGTAAAGCTACTTCCCATACAAATGCCTGACATGTCAGAAAGATGCCAGCACTTAAGACCATGTTTCTTATTTTTCACGGCGAAAAGAGAACGCTTCTTAGATGAGGGAGAGGGGCAATTACTTTTTGTTAATAAATGAGAAACTGGCTGGTTCTATATAAGTATTCATATGTTATCTCTAATAAAGCAATCAATAGTACTCCACGTAGACCATTGAATCATTTACTTGCATTTTTTAAACTAAACTAGGAGAACAAGATCATATCAATAAGGCCATGAATTTTCTATCTTCTAACTCTAAAAGTAGCGCTGTCTTCGTCAACAGACGAATGTCAGATCACTCCTATCAATATTTGAGCAAGCAGCATCATTTGGTCAAGAAAAAATTCTTTTGAATTAGGGCAATTGATGAATTGCTTTCTCTTTTAGAATTCTCTCTTAATACAGTTTGGAGTGACTAATTATTAATTATTAATAATCTATTTCGATGTCCTTGGTATATTTTTTATATCAAGAATGGATTATAGGACAGGAGCGCGAGTTTTTGCCTTGAGGATGAAATACTGTCAGCATTCTGAGGTTTGTCGTGCAATAGGCTTGGAAGAGACATTACAAAAATATCTAACAAAGCATGGGGAGAGTACAATAGAGCTTATAGTAGCAGTAATTGGGCACCACCTCTTTACTACATTAGTAATAATACCCCGTAGCTACAAATTATGTGCTGAATTTAATTAGTGAACATAGCTTAGCAGGCTAAATCCACTGAACGTTTATTAATTTGCCTTTTTTACAATGATATTGTTTTATAATATAATGTCCAACAATACAAGCATTGAGAACTGTTATTAATCCAAACTATTTACCATTTTAAGTTCCACTCTTTGTTCAGTCACTGAATTCTTTTCGAGACCAATCAGAAATTGTCGATAAAAAGAAACTTTAATTTCGGACTAAAAATCAGTTTTAACCTCAGTATACTCAAGAGGCCTTTGTGTACGGCCTAAGTGTGTTCGCTCTTGACTCCATCGAGGGTACTTCCAATTCTACCTTCTGTACTCAAATGATATGACAATGAATAGTTTAAAAAAAAATATTTGTAAATTGAACGTTTAAAATTGTTGTTATTGATTTTCTTTGAAAAGCCTGTGAAAAAACGCAAATAGTTTAAGTAATGCTAGGATAAAGCTCTCTCCTGCAATCCGTCAAAAATGTCTCTACGTAATCGGTTTTCAGTCTGCAAATATTTGTAAAGCACGTCTCATAGCTCCATGTGGAAAAGATCTTATTGGTTTCAGTTAAAAATTAAATAATATTGATTTGACTCTTATCTGAAGATTTCCATAGGCTTTTACCCTGATGTTTGCCCAGTTTTCTCCATAACTGACCATAGAGAAGTGCAGTAATAATTAAAGTGTCAAGTGCGAATTACACTTAAGCTAAACAATTTTTGCAAGTCTTTTTTTTTATCAGGATAGCATCATTAAAGGGTCAGACACCATCGCCTATCTCTTAGAAATTACTGAAACTCTATGAGCCTAGTTTGTCACAAAGTATGTGTCAAGTTTGGTGTATTAAGTCCAATAATGCTTTCATCTCCTACGCTGGTCAAGAACACTCTGCTTCATTTGTGTAACTTCTTTGAACCTATGAGTAAGATCAATACGCCTTGCAAGAGCAGTTTAACAACGACGCCGAACGTGTTTTTCTATAGTCAAAGCAGACTATCCAATGTGGTCTTCATTTAGGTCAGATCCACTGCGTTCAGACAAGAAGCGTTAATACAATCTATTACTACCAAGTCTTTCATTAAGCGTTTCCCATCTTTAAATTTAGTAGACGCCGTAGTATAGAAAGTAGTGTGGTATTTTATTAGACGTGAGGCCACAGTGAAGTCGCCGTGGTCTAGTAGGTAGTGTGATGGCTTATTAGACGAAAAACCAGGGTTCGAGCCCCAGGCCAAACATCAAAATAAAATACAAAAAGTATTTCTTCGGCGACTTCCTCTCAGCAGATTTCTGACAAAAACTCTGAGAGTAAAATAAAATAGCCATGAAAAGTTTCTCAAAAAATCTATCGTTCGGAGTCGACTTTAAACTGTAGGTCCCGCCACTCATGTATAAAATTAACACACACAACATAAGTGGTGTGAGAAACTAGGTCGTAATCCTGACTGAAGGGTTGTAACGACCAATTATGTATGTTATGTATGTATGTAAGTCCAGTAATGTACCCCACTTTCAGAGATATATTTTTTGCTGCCATTCTTTCTCTTAAGCCGTTTTTCTGGGACACCACTGTTTGGTACGCACTCATTTTGATGCCGCCATCAAATACCACCACCAGTTCATAGCAGTCAGCAGCCAGCAGTCGTAGTAGTAGTGGTGGTGATGGTGGTAGTGGCAAAAGTGCCTTTCGTGTAAATCATTTTGAAATTTATGGTTTAACCGAACTAATCATTTTGCTAAAGACAACAACTGTATTTTAAACAGCTTGCTCATGCTGCTGTTGCTCTTGCTGTTGCTACGTCTACTGCTGTTGCGGTCTGCTGCGTGCAAATGTTTAATAAAAGCATGAAAGCTAAATGACTGGCTAGCTGACTGGCATACAATTTCGTTTAATATAATATTAAGAATGAAAATTATTTATAATTTTCACTAAAAACCGATCATCATTTGGATGCGTAACATTTTTAAATTAATTAATATTCCATCGAAAGCGAACACAGATAATAAATATTGAAAGCTTTAGGGGACATTGGCTTTTTATACATTCTTTTTTTAAATTTTTCTTTTTTTTTTTCGTTCTTATAATGAATGACATGTTTGACTGGATGTGGCCAGCCAACCAGCCAGCCGTCATTAATTATCAAAGAAGACAATTTGCCTTCAGTCCTTAAATAATTGATCATTTGTGTGTCTAATTGGATTTGTTTTACCTTTTCAAAACCCATCAACATCAAGCTACAGTGAGTGCCTCTCTTTTGTGTTCCCATTTTTTTTTTTTGGTTTCATTCTTTTTTTGGTTAAATTTTTTTGTTCCTTTCCTCTCATTTTCTTCTCTTCTTTGGTTTTTTGGTTAAAAAAAATCATTTAAACTTATTGGTCACACCATCACCATCACCATCATCAGCATCATTATGTTTGTTGTGGAATTATATTTTTCACAACCGCATGACAAGCTGTCATGACAAGTCATCATTTTGATCTGGGTCGTTATAAAAATCTTGCCTTTGGCTATGATAAGTATGTTTAAACAAATTGTTGAAGTCTTTTTTAATTTTTTTGTAAATGTATTTGACCAAAACAGCCGGCATCTGTGATTAGTTCGTTAATGTTTTTTTTTCTGTATCGGCATTATTATTTTGAAATTGTGAACGATTTTCACATCTCTGCCATCCGCTCTTATATACTTCCTACTGCCTCTGAATGTCTATCATTTTCGTTTGCCACTTGTCTTACGCAATTATTTGTTTTGTTATGTTTTTTTTGAAAATTGTGGTCAAATGCTTTTGATTGAAATTGCCTGTGAGGTTTGCTAAAATCGTTTCGTTCCTTTTTCTTTTTCTCATTTTTTTGTCTAATATGAGACAAATATTTGATTTCCTCTATTAAATCGTTTAAGGCAAAATTAAATTTGATAAATACTTCAATACTTCAAACTATAGACGACAAAAACTTTAGGAGAAAACGCTGTCATATTAAAGAACATGTCTCTCAACTAAATCGTTCAAATTATGTTTTATGTTGATGCATAAGCAACAGCAATTGTAGTTTTTTTAGTTTCAAGGGGAGGACGCCAATCACAGAAGTTCAAGTTCTCATGCCTATCAGCATACATTTGAGCATCCAAGTTGACTTGTGAGTTCATTATTAAGGCGTACAAATAATATTTTCTATAGAAAATCAGTATCTTGTATTAACTTTCTTAGCTGCCTACTAATTTTTATTTTAAAATTATTTCCTCTACACTAATGAGATATGCTGTAAACACAATAAAGTCTCATAAGAACTGAATACTTTGATGGTGGCTTAACTGTCAGATAGTATTGTTCTCCTCTGTACCCTCTATCCAACTTGAATTGAGCTCATCTTTCCATAGCATATACTTCCGCTTGGAAAATATGTATACGTACGTACTACCACGGGCTCGGAATACTTCACTTTGGTACCAAAAACTTCAGCTTCTGCCTCACTATCAATTCTGAACCCAACCGTGCCACAGAATAATCCTTCTTTTAACACTTTCAGGACCATAAGACTATTAGAAGGAAAGTTATCATTTTGTCTATTTAGGATGGGTCATTAGATGCCAAAAAAAACAACTTTTTAAGACCAAATTGACAAAACCAACAGGGGATTCTTTTTTCTGTCCCTATGGTCGTTAAGGGGTAAAATTTAAACAAATTTGCTTCTAGTATTTTAGGTTCTAAAATATATGAAATATTTACTACCAGAATGTAATTAAATTTTAAAATTTTAATGAGGGCCTATGATATATTTATATGTAATCGGATCGCAGTGGAACCAAAGTTTGAATCTCCTTCAACTCGTTTATTTTTTACGTACTTTTTCATTACACTTTGCGCCTTAAATTTTATCATGTACACATCGATAGATTATTGTGTAGTAGAATCATTCTGATATTTCATTTCTGTCGATATTTTATTAACTTACGCTTTGTCACAATTTAGGCTTGCAGCATCTTGAACAGCTTTATTGTTCTAAAAATGAAAATTTTCGCATATGTCTTCAAAACGAACTCTTGGCATAACGTTTGATATATAAAGCACTCCCATATATGGTTCTGTCGATCAGTAATATCTCTATAATAGCAAAATATGATAATTTTTACCGGTAGTGCGTAGGTAGTTGATGTTGGCCTATTTGACGTGTGACCACGCTTCAAACCGCAGGCCAGCTATCTCCAACAAAATGAAATATGAAAACATATCTCCACAGCGACTTCCTGTCACCAGATTTCTGACAATAATAATGAGAGTAAATAAAATTACCAGAAAAGTTTCTCAAAAATCTGTCGTTCGGAGTTGATCATAAACTGTAGGTGCCGCCGCTATTTATAAAAATTAACACACACAAGCTAAGTGGTGTGAGAAGATAGGTAGTAATGTATTATGAATGTATGTAATGATTCATAAGAGGGCCGTAAATGAGAGAGATACTCTTCGAAAAGACTAAAGATTTCTGACCTAAAGATCAGTAGGTTTGTATTGGTATACTTGAGACTCGACGGCCTAAGGATGCGTGATAGGGTGGTTTGTGGTACATTTATTTAAAGTTCTTGTAATAAACTTTTTTGTAGGTGCCTGACCACTGCACTATTTACCAGGCGGCGATTGTACCTATTTTGAAAGCAGCGCAATGCTTTATGTGTAGTTGACGATTAAAGCCCTAAGGTATTATTTAAAGGTAATACTAGGCACTATCTCAGTACGCTGAACAATGTACAGAGGTTGGCTTGCTTGGGACTCACGAGTGCTCTGAAGTCCCCACCATAGGCTTGCCTCGAGGTTATATTGTCCTACAATCATTAGACATCTTCATCCGCAACTGCACTAAGACTTAAGCTCTCAGATATATTTAGGCCACGTACGGTTGGCCACGCTTCAATACTGCATGTAGTTGAACCGAATCACCCAGGTTTTAGAAGTGACTACATAGTACCAGAGTCTGTTTTCGAATGAAAATAAGCAACTCATACTCCCACACGATAAGAATGGGTTGCTGAAGCTTTCATCGGTGACGATGGTAAAACGATATTCACTGATGGCTCAAAAATGAAATGTGTTACTGCACCTGATGTCTATTCCGATAAACTGGAACTGAACGGGTCATACAGATTACCTTACCAGGCCAACAAGCATTCATAGTTAAAACCGGGGAACTACGATACATATTAGGAAAGCTTATTATACGAAGTAAGTAGTAGTGAGAAGCTAGGTTGTAATCTTGACTGAAGGGTTGCAATGACCAATGATGTCGTCGTAGTCTAGTAGGTAGTGACGTAAAGCCAGGGTTCGAGCTCCAGGCCAGACATCAAGACAAAATACAAAAAGTATTTCTTCGGCGACTTTCTCTCAGCAAATTTCTGGCAAAAACTCTGAGAGTAAATAAAAATTGCCATGAAAAGGTTTCTCAAAAGTCGACTTTAAACTGTAGGTCCCACCATACATGCATAAAATTAACACACACATCATAAGTGGTGTGAGGAACTAGAACGTTATACAATCGATCAATTCGACCTCCGGGTACTGTACTTGTCTTAATCGACAAGTACACGTCCTCTAACCTAACCTAACCTGCAATGACCAATTATGTATGTATTATGTTAAGGCGACTGACGAGTATTTACTCAAGTATTTTTAAGAAAATATTTGCTTCTATTTGCTTTGGTAACACGTAAATCTATTCAACTTTTTTAATCTGACCTCACATACTAAGAGTATAGTGCCATTTTATTTACCATGTACTGTCACTGAAGTATTTGAAAGCGAACTTAGCTTATTTCACTTTAAAATTAATTTTAAGTTAAGATTTATTACACCCCTGTTAACTTAGTACTCGTATACAATTTCAAAAAGAAATTGCATTTTCATACTGAAATATTAGACTAGAACTGTTTGGATCTTATTTATTAAATCCAAAGTATTTGATGTTGCTCACACCTGTGGTCCTTAAATCTAAAAGTTAAATACATCACAACAATTTTTAATGCATTGCCTGCCATAAGCTGACACAGGGCTTGTCAATTAGTTTTATGAGGATTTTTTTTCCTCTTGACATTTAAACAACATTCTACTGTCATCTACTAATTATAGTTTTCAGTAATCACAGTTGGAATATCAAATTAATTTCTGAGATCAAAAGAAAGAAAGAAAAAAAACCCATTGAAATCAATGTCTGAATAGAAAATGCTATGCAAGGAAACTATGGTCAATTTACTAACATCAAAGGCCCACATACAAATTAAAAATTATGAACAAAACTGCTTAATACTCACACTGTATATACTGCACATACATACATACACCACCCAAGGCAAAATTCAAAATACTTCACATGTTGTTTTTAAAGGATTTTGAATATGAAATTGCTCATCAAATACAATTTGAGTTACAATTTTGTAAGTGAATGAATGACTGAATGAGTGAATCAGTGCGTTCTATACACATTGCCGTCAACATTTTGTTGTTGTTGTTGTTGTTTACGATAAGCATTCCATGTCAGCTTGTCTTCTTTACTAACTGACAGCCGGACTTGACTGCTGGACTTCCATTCATTTCTGCTTCTCTTCAGTTCTGTTCAGTCAATCCCTCAGCCTTTATTTATTTTTGAATTTTTCCCAGCACTCCTACTGCTGTGGTCAGCTAAACTATTTTCCTGTCTAGTTGTCTGTCAGCCAAGTCAAAACATACAACAAATGTTTGGTATACAATTCTCATATATTTTGCCTTATATCTGAAGGGATATGCATGGATATTTGTGTGAATACTTGTGTGTATTAGCATTTGCGAAGTGTATGAAAATTATTTCTCTATCTGAGCACAGATAGACTCCTTCTCATCATTATAATCTTATTATTATGTTGTTGTTGTTGTTGTTGAGTTGTTCTAGGTAGAGTTTAACTTTAGACCAACACATACGCACTGAAATGTGTACCAAAATGAGAATATTTGACTGAACAAATTCATGATTTCCTTTTCACATCACATTCAAACCCATCGCATTGCATCGCATCACAATCATTCTGTATGTGGGGCTCCATTTTCTGTAATACTCTTGGCAGTTTTTGTTAGACGAACGAGTTGGATGGACACATGAATTTGCATATGTTTGCTGTCATGACGTAAATCGTTTTAACTCAAAATCTAAACAGCAATAATAACAATTGTTTATTTGGAAATTACACTGACAGAGAATATGGAAAACTCATAAGGAAAATGGTGCAACAAATGTGGAATAGGAGCTAAACTACAAAGACCCTCAAATTATTACTCCTAGCATCAGCAGAGTATTATATCTGTCCTATAACGCCAAATAAATTAGAATCATGTTAGTTATATTAGGTATCATCAAACCCAGTTTGAGGGTGTTACATAAATGGTTGCGTTCATGATAATTGATGCTCCTAGAAGTGATCAACGAAGGCATTGTTTACTATACCTTACTGGCTGCCCCAGTACTTTGGTGTTTGATAATGCAGCAAAGAGCCTAAACTCTGCATGAACATGAAGATATAGAAACTATGGTTGCATCATACTTGTATGATGAAATTGGTGACATTGTTAATACAACAGCACCTTATAGGACTCAAGTGTGCTGTACGTTTCAAGGCAGCTGCACTTTATCTTGTCGAAAAACTACTTTCTTCTTAGACAAATGCGGTCGTTTTTTCAAATTCTTATCAAATTAATCGAATAATACGAATACATACATACATTAGTCATTACAACCCTTTAGTCAGGATTATGACCTAGTTTCTCACACTACTTATGTTGTGTGTGTTACATACAGTTTAAAGTCGACTCCGAACAACAGATTTTTGAGAAACTTTTCATGGCAATTTTATTTACTCTCAGACTTTTTGCCAGAAATCTGTTGAGAAGAAGTCACCGTAGAAATATGTTTTTCATATTTTCGTTTTGATATCCGACATGGGGTTTTTTCATTATTTGAACCGTGGGCTCACGTTTAATAGCCAACACACTACCTACTAAACTACGGTGACTTAGTAGAATCAAATAATTCTGCATAATATTTTCCATTACTTTTAAATGTTGTTAATGAAGATTATAACACTGTTGGCCTCACAGTGCCTCATTCGATCAGACCAATTTTCTAACACTTTTTCGAGTGTATGGGGTCGTATCTCGACAAAGACATCACAAATGTTGACCTTCAAAGGTTTAATTTTCTCTGGTTTGTCGGTATAACACTTTTTTTCATGGCACCCCATAGAAAATAGTATAACGGTGTCAAATCGCAGCTTCTTGGCGGCCAGTTGACATCACCATTTCAGCTAATTAAACGTTTGATGCAATAAATCGATTGTGGCATGAGATGTGTGGCAAGTTGCATCACCCTGTTAAAAACAAGCATCGTTCACATCGTCATACCATGAAGAGCGGGTAACAAAAAATTGTTTATCATAGTGCGATGAATGTCTCCATTGTCTGCAGTAGTTACGACGTCCACATTTGCAAATAAATATGGGCAAATAATGCCTCGGCTCCCCAAGCCGTATCAAACAGACACTCGTAATGGCTTCTGTAAGACCACGTGTGGGTTTTCTGAGCCCCAAATACGACAATTTTGCTTATATACATACCCGAGAAGAAACTGAACTGCATCCGAAAAGATGATTTTTTTGCATTTTCTCGTTGCCCATTTAGTGAATCGAAAACGAAGCGGATGGTCACCTGGCTTCAACTCTTGATCCAATTGAACTTTGTAACACGTCATAACGAGATCATTTCGCAAAATTTGACGCAAACTGGTACGTGAAATGTTCTTGAGAGCGATGACGAGTTGAAGTTGATGGATTCGCACGCACACTCTCAGCTACAGCTTCGATATTTTCGGGTATACGCACTGTACAAGTACGATTATGTCTTGGCGTATCAGCAATGAAAGCAGTTTCATGAACTTTAGCAATACTATCCGCTTGACACCATTGGCTAACAAATTTACCCTGAACTTCAATTGCGTTTTGTCAGTTACATTGTAATGGATCCACATTTCGATCTCCGCTGCGATGCAAAAATGCATTCAACACCAAACATTTTTGCAAAGTAACAACGAAAAATTTTTTTTATTTTACGCTGAGATCTTGAAATAAGCTGACCATATGTCAGATATGTTTCAAGCAAAACTACTACTCTCAAACCGGCTGTTATTATTTAGATGCACGAGAACTATCGACATTGATTACCATGGTTTAATAGCTGAAAATGTCAAACTATTTTGACACTTCAATTCATTAATATTTGGCGAATCATTGTGAATCGTTTAAAGCTTTAAAAATGTGGAAATCACTGAATGACTATTCATGACTGACTGGCAACATCAGCCTTCAGCCTATTTATACTCCTTTATTTTAATATCTGGCAACTTCATAATCTTCCTGCGTGATAGTTGTTGCTGGATTTTTTTATCTTTGTCTTATTGAAGTCGCCGTAGTAGGTAGTGTGTTGACTTATTAGACGTAAAGCCAGGATTCGAGCCCCAGGCCAGACATCAAAACAAAATACAAAAAGTATTTCTTCGGCAACTTCCTCTCACCAGATTTCTGGCAAAAACTCTGAGAGTAAATAAAATTGCCATGAAAAATTTCTCAAAAATCTGTCGTTCGGAGTCGACTTTAAAACTGTGTATGTTGTCTTATTGCCTTCCCGTAAATTTATCCGAAAATGTTTGTGTAGTACCGTAGTTCATGTGTATTGTGTTATTGCCTGTTTGCCTTGTTTTTTTTGGTACATTTCTTTAGAAAAAGGTCTTATAATGTAAGTGTCAATTTTAAACGTTTCAAAACATAAAATTACGTCGCAATTTTACACAAAAAATTTTCGTGAGTGTATGTTATGTAGCCCACAAACATTTTATACGATATTAGACAAACTTATTTACAATTTGCTTTGCCAACAATTGTTGATTTACATTTTCAGTTTGATTTTGACTTGCATTTGGATTATACTCCCTTCCGCCACCCGTTTTCGATTTTCCATTCTGTTTTCTGTTTTGAATATAAACTGAACATGAATGAATGAAGCTGTCTTACCAAAAGGCTTAACATTGTTTCTATTCATGATTGGGTATACTACTCGTATATGTATACAAACATACAATATTGAGAAATGTTTGAAGTTTAAACTTTCAAGTCACTGTCAGAAACATAATTTAGCAGTAACATTTTCCCATTTTGTAAGATTAATTTGTTAGTTTTAGTTGAGTGAGAAAATAAATTTTTGAAATTCACAAATTATGACATGAAGGATTTTGCATAGATTTTTAAGTTAGACATGCTAATAAAAGCTACAAAAGAAAGTTAATATTGAATATAAAGAAATTAATTTTGAACATTTTGAAGCATCAATTAAGAATAATCACAGCATAAAGTTATAAATTTTTATTTAAATTGAAAGCACATAATATGCTACACATATATTTGAATATAAAAAGTACGCAGTATTCAGATTTGCACTCCATTTGCATGTAGTTTGACTTAAGCACAACAAATGGTACAATTTTCGAAAGGAGAAGACCTGTAGCAATAGTTATAACTGCATTAGAATCGAAATATGACCTCAAAACTGGTCAGTATTTTCTTATCCCTTCTGGATACGTGAGATTTTCTCGATCCCTTCTACGGATATCATTAATCTGTCGAAAGTTGGCATATTAACAACACGTAAATAGGCCAGTGGAAGTCGCCGTTGGCTAGTAGGTAATATGTTGGCTTATTAAACGTGATGCCACGATTCAAGCCCCTGATCAGACATAAACAAAAAGAAATAATTCTTTGGCAACAAACTCTCAGCAGATTTCTGGCAAAAGCTGTCTGAGAGTAAATAAAATTGCCACGAAAGAGTTTCTCAAAAATCTGTTGTTCGGAGTCGACTTTAAACCTTCTTGGTACTGCCACTCATGTATAAAATTAACACACACAACAAAAATGGTATGAGAAGTTTGGTCGTAATTATGACTAAAGGGTTGTATTGACTAATTATGTATGTTACACAGATCAGTCGAACAATTGTCTAGTAATTGTTATTGTTTATTTAAAGGATATAAACAGAGGAATAATAAAGAAAACAATTGTTGTTGTTTACATCAAGTTATGAACAGTGGCAGACAGAATTGTGCGAATAATAAATAATTCTAATTAAAACTAAACGAAGAGAAAATAAAAAATTGTCATGAACAAAAATTCTCAACAATCGGTCATTAGGAATCGACTTTAAACTGTATATCCCGCCACTCATGTATAAAATTAACACTCACAACGTAAGTAGCGTGAGAAGCTAGGTCGTAATCATAATTGAAGGATTATAATGACCAAATATGTATTCAGGTATGTAATGAACGATGTTTTCTGGTGAAAATATATCCAGCCCTGTACACAATTGCATAGCACAAGAGTGAAAATGCAATTTCTGAGATCCTATTACACTTATAAAACAAAAAAGATGAAAGTTACTACAACCTATTGATAGCTTTTTAACTACACATTATATTTCCGTATACTGCAGGTTAAATTTAAATTTTTGACAATCCATGTTTCCTTAAATCTTTAATTATTTTGACTGTCAAAGGCTTACCAGAGTTAATGAGAGTGAGAGAGTAAAAGTTAATCCAACATTTTATTGACCCAATCATAGAATTTATTATTTATTGGCGATATTTATCTAAAAATGAGCATTTTATGGAATCACATTCAAAATTAAAATTTCATAATGACATCACATATCCTGTGTTGTACATTTGTTTTTTGAAACATCAGAAATATTTTTTTATATTGTGGTCTGCTAAACTTGACAAAATACAAAAAAAAAGAAACCAACAACAACCAATACCATACACTACAATACAATACAATTTAACCATTCACCCAGTATTGCAACAAACTCTTTACATTGAGTGCAGAAGCAATAAAAAAGAAATTTAAAGTAATTCATTCACATGTCAACAACATACTCAGGCGCATTTAACAAAGTAGACATACATACAGACACAATAAAACCATGTATGTACGTGTGGCTGTCCATACCAATAGCCAACAGAAGCAGAATAGAATTTAAAATAACTGTAAGAGTAAGAGAGAAAAAAGGATAAGAGCAGCAACCATAACCAAAACACTTGTAGTTTGTTCGTGTTCGTGAAAGACAAATGAATGCGACACATACAAATGAAAATAACTTTTGAAAGTGGTTGATTGTAGTCTCATCCGCATATGCACTGAAGACAAGCAAATAAATGCAGCAACTAAACAACACCAACAGAAATAACAACAACAACAACAACAACAGCAGCAGCAACAATAAGTCTTAAACATTACCAAGCAACTGACAAAGAAATGGTAAATAATGGTAGCAACATATCGCCAACAGAAAAGCAATAACAAAACAAATAACATCGTGGTGATATATTTTCTACTCTTAGTCAGGATAAGAAAGAAAGCTTTAAGCGATGGTGGAGGAGGACGCGGAAGTGGTAGGAGAAGGTGTTGTTGTTTATAGAGAGTCACACACAAAAGAGAGTGCCCATACCCATTTTCAAACACCAATAAGACTGTCACATAACTCAACGTGATTAACGTCTTGCTGTCTTCCGCATGTTTTAGATCTAGACACTCGGGGCCATTTGTTATTCAGGCCCTTCATTTTTATTATGGCCTTAGAAAATAAGAAAGCGAAAATGATACAGAAAGAGAGAGAGGGAGAGAAAAAAAAATAAAACTTTCTAAAGGAAAATTTCGATTTGAAAACAAAAGAACTTATGGGGGTGCTAGTACTAAATGAGTACGTTTTTGGTTTGGAGGCCTATTTAAAAGTGCAATTTTAAAGCGAGCTCGTTCCTTTGGTTAGGAATTGAATTGTAGTCATTTGTTTTCTTGATTAAAATATTCTATGGTACCTTCATTGAACCTTTTTTTAACATTGAAAAAATGAAAACTTCTGCATTTTTTAATTGGAGGCCTATTTACTGCTATGTAAGTGTTTCGGTTCTTTAAAAATTTTAATTTTTTCTTTACATACTTAATGGGTCCGTTAGGAATATGACCTAGCCTCTTACATTACCCATGTTGTGTTTGTTAATTTTATACATGAGAGGCGGGATCTACAGTTTAAAGTCTATTCCTAACGACCGATTTTTGAGAATTTTTATTCATGACAATTTTTTATTTACTCTCAGAGGTTTTGCCAGAAATCTCTTGAAACATTTTTTGTTTTAAAATTTCGTTTTGTTGGGGAGGTCAGACCGGGGAAATCTATACCCATGATCATCCTACCGAGTGGACCATTCCCAATGTAGTGGATAAATTCGAGTCCACTGATTCTGTAAACAATCAACCAACACCCGTATGCAGACTAAACGCAAGATCTGTCGGAAACATCATCGCTATCCGTGAGAGTGTTAAAAAGAATCTGACCAAGTTTCTTGCTCACAATAACTCAGCCACGCCTTAGCTAGATCATAACTTGACTAATTTTATTTTGTGACTTGGGCCTGTACCCGTACGCAATTCAACTGATCTAGGAACTTAAGTTAAGCCACCATAAACATTGTCGTATGTTCACTGAATCGGCAAATTTCTGCATGAATGGGTACTTGAACAAACAGAATTGTCCTTTTGAGACCATAACTACTCACAGCAGATCCATACATACATTCGTAATTGGTCATTACAACCCTTCAGTCAGGATTACGACCTAGTTCCTCACACCACTTATGTTGTGTGTGTTAATTTTATACATGAGTGGCGGGACCTAAAGTTTAAAATCGACTACGAACGAAAGATTTTTGAGAAACTTTTCATGGCAATTTTATTTACTCTCAGAGTTTTTGGCAGAAATCTGCTGAGAGGAAGTCGCCGAAGAAATACTTTTTGTATTTTATTGTGATGTCTGGCCTGGGGCTCGAACCCTGGCTTTTCGTCTAATAAGCCAACACACTACCTACTAGACCACGGCGACTTTCCCACAGCAGATCCAACAGTCTTTAATGCATCTCGAAAAAGTCATTGTTTGGTGTGGATTTTAAGCTGGCGGCATTATCGATCCATTTGTCTTTAACACATTGACTGCCACGGCAATTTTCAGAAAACTTGCCGAGCAAGCCAACATTGACATTTTGTTATTTTCCCAAAAGCCATTTATCGATACTAGCACTGATATAATACGATTTTATTCGCAGCTACACAAAAATGGCAGGTTTAGTGAGTACGTGATAATTCGTAGTTGGCACCCTAGAAGGGAACACAATATACGAGTTATCTCGTAGTCGGCAGTCAACGTGTTAAGAACGACACTAAGCAAACCATTACTGTCGACAGTCGATGATTAACAATTTCTTTTGGTCTAAATTGAAAGATCTGGACAACACCGACAAGTTTTTTCTTTAAGACGGCTGTATGTGTCACACAGCTCATGCCATATTAGATATTCAGAATCGCAATTTGAGAACTTGGTCATCTCTAGTGGAGGTATTTGAACTGGTCACCACGTTAGATTTTTCCTTGTGGTTATTCAGTCGCTGATGCGGTCGAATAAGATACGAACCACAGGGATCCTCAAATCCATCCAGGGTGAGCGCCATCCAGAGAAGCCGTGGCGGATATTATATGTATGTTATATTCCACTCGTAATGGCATGAATAAGTCTTTCAAACGAATATAAAATTTCGATGATATCTGAGATACACTTTGTTTTTTAAGAATAAAAAGTTAAGTTGCGTTCAAACGATTGTCTATGACCGCCACGGCACATAACATACATATATACATAATTGATCATTACACCCCTTTAGTCAGGATTACGACCTAGCTTCCTACACCATTAAACTTACGTGTATTAATTTTACACATGAGTGGTGGGGTTAACTACAGTTTAAAGTCGACTCCGAATAACAAATTTTTTGAGAAGCTTTTCATGACAATTTTTTTTAATTACTTTCAAGAGTTTTTGCCAGAAATCTTCTGAGAGAAAGTCACTGAAGAAATATTTTTTTTATTTCATTTTGTTGGAGATGTCTGACCTGGGATTTGAGTCTTGGGTCTTGGAACTCAGCATACCACCTACTATACTTAGTCATCAATAAGTCTTTCAAACGAATATAAAATGTCGATAATAACTCACACACGCTTTGTTTTTTTATAAGATAGGAAGCGCTTAATAGAAGACCCAATATATTAACTAATTACGACCAATAAATTTAGTGCGGTCAAACGATTTGCTATGATTTTACTGTATTAATGGCCTCATTAAATTAACTCTTTTCATAAAGGCAGGAAGACCCGATACATATAAGTTAAAGAAGAACAACAAAATTAAGTGCGGTCAAACGATTTTCTATGATTTTAATTTATTAATGGCCACATTAAATTAACTCTTTTCATAACGGCAGGAAGACCCGATAAATATAAGTTAAAGAAGAACAACAAAATTAAGTGCGGTCAAACGATTTTCTATGATTTTACTGTATTAATGCGAAATTAAATTAACTTCTTTTTTAAGGCAGGAAGAGCTTAGTAAAAGACCCGATGTATATAAACTAAATAAGAACAACAAAATTAAGTGCTGTCAAACGATTGTCTATGATTGTACTCTATTAATGCCCCCATTTTTCCAAACAGTAGTAGTCAAACCGAAAATACTATGAAGTAAAAGTAACAATTCTACCGTTATCTTACAGAACCAAACTTCTATGGTAGGGGTACGGAGAGTGGTGGCATTATTTTGCAATTTCTTAAGTTCAAACTTAAATTAACTTATAATCTAATAATTCGTGAAACGCTATTATAAACAAAGATTTGTTTTTCAGGAAATTTACCAATGCAATCTGGCCTTTGGCATGCTAAAAATTTAAATCCTACAACAAAATTGCTAGAGATTTACTTTATTTTTAACTATCCTACACAAACACAAACACACACACACATTCGCTTCACTAAAAGTATTCATTTTGATAGTAAATGAAACAAGGATGAAGGAAGAAGGAAAAAGAAAGTCAAAGAAATTTTAGTCTCCATGTACAGTGAAATCTACTTAGTGGAAAAGCCATTTTGTACAATTCACAATTTAACAAACTAATAAATATTACTTACCTTCCGGTGAAAGACAAAAAAAGGATATTACAGGATGCATATAAAACTTACCCATAGGACACATACACACTAGCATACCGAACACTAATATACATAAACATTGTATGAAGACAACCATTGCAAAGAAGGTGTTGCAATGAACATTCAAGTTTCTGTTTTTGTTTCTGTTTTTTCTTATTTAATGTTGTTGACGAGGTTGATATTGCTGCTGCTGTTGCTGCTAAAGTTGTTTGTTCGCTTGTTCGTTTTCCTTTCCATTTTAGTTTCCTCCTTTCAATGTTATACTCCAGTTATTGGAGTATTCAATGGCACTAGGCTATGTTGTTGCTGTTGTTTCAATTTCATTTTAAGTACGAAGCATAAGGAAATAAGGAATTGAAATGTTTTTGGTTCCTTTTTCTTTTTTTTTTTTTGTTTTGTTGTACGTTTTTAACAACATTTAAATTTATACGTTCAGTTGCTACAAGACAAGCAATAGCAATGAAAATAGAGAGATTCGTTTTGGCTGCCAAAATAAATCAGAGATCCTAAAAACCTCCACTGGTAAACAAAATGCAGGGTGACCAGAGAAAATAATTGTTTTTTTCGAAGGTATGGCAGTCCGTTTTCAAAGTATTTGAAAAGGTTTTCTAGTTCCAATATCCAACCGACATTTTCGTGCTGCTGTTATATTAGAAGTGAACCAAAGATTTTGCAAAGGTTAATCCCATAACCATAAAGTCGCCGTAGTAGGTAGTGTGTTGGCTTATTAGACGTGAGGCCTCGCTCCAAATCCCAGGTGAGGCATCTCCAACTAAACGAAATATGAAAAAATATTTCTTCGGTGAGTTCCTCTCAGCAGATTTCTGTTAAAAACTTTTCTGAAGATAAATAAAAAATTGACATGAAATGTTTCTCAGAAATCTGTCGTACGGAGTCAACTTAAAACTGTAGGTCCCATCACTCATGTATAAAAATTACCACACACAACATAAATGTTGTGAGACGTTGGTTCGTAATCTTGACTGAAGGGTTGTAATGATCAAGTATGTATGTGGGAGAAAAATGAAGGATCATGGAGGTATTTTGCTGCACATTTGATGAGAGTTCAGCCAGTAATGGAAGTACATACATACATACATAATTAGCCATGTCTAATAAACCAACACACATCCTACTAGACTGCGGTGGCTAATTCTCCGTATGTCTACAGAGTAATTGGATACATTGTATGACTTTTCCCTTTTTCACATGTTCATGTCCTATATGTAGAATGAAACCAATCAGTGCTTTTGAAGTAATTGATAAGGCTATCCCAAATCCCTAAACATTTCTGTTTACATTTTCTAAGTCCCTTACAGTCCTCTAGCAGACGCTATAAAGTTTCTCTCTCTAACTTGTTAAGCAAAGACAAGACACTCGTTTGAATATGCAATGACAAGTAATACAAAATGCCTGATGATTTTACTCTCCATTTAATGTATTTTCAAGGTCAGAGAAGAAAACTGCTTGTATAGGGTCTTCTTTTAAGCATTCCTATCGTTAAGTATAAATAAAACAAAGTGTGTGTGCGGTATTGTTGTGGTTTTCATTGGATAGAATTTTTACGTGGTGGGTTCCAAGCCCTACGCATAACCCAAATTTAACGTCCAGGGGATTGGATTTCGCTACACACATTAGTTAACATCTAGCGGGTGCTAGAATGCCATCCATGTGGGGCCACGAGGAGGCTGCGTGTCAACATGAATACAGCAAGACAAGGATCGTCCTGGTGGTCGCCACGTTGGCCACAGTCACAAACTTTACCGTGGTTGCATGCATGCCAATCCTCCCTCACATGGGTATGGCAGTAAATGATGGCAAAACAAAGTATATGTTATCGACTAGTAGAGACGTGCGGCATATTGATTCACAGATTACGGCCGATAACTATACTTTTGAAACAGTCAAGGAATTTATGTATCTTGGCTCCGCCGTTACCACCAAAAATGATGTCAGTCTGGAGATCAAGCGCAGGATCACTCTTGCCAACAGGTGCTTCTATGGTCTCAATAGACTATTGAGTAGCAGAGACCTCTCTCGTACGACAAGACTAATACTCTACAAGACACTCATCATTCCCGTGCTTCTTTACGGCGCAGAGCCATGGCCCCTATTAAGCACTGATGCAGCGGCCTTGAGAGTGTTCGAGAGAAAAGTCCTACGTAAGATCTTTGGTCCTGTGCGAGTTGGCGATGATTTCCGTATCCGATCCAACAGTGAGCTGTATGAGCTCCTCAACGACAAGACGTTGTACAGCGTATTAATATCCAGCGGCTGCGCTGGCTCGCCAAGTCGTTCGGGAACCTGCGGAAGAGGACGACCTTGTATCCGTTGGAAGGACCAAATCGAGAAAGCCCTGTCATCGATTGGTGTGACCAACTGGCGTAGGCGCGGAAGAATCAGGGGCGCCTGGAAGGATGTGTTGCGGCAGGCCAAAATCCGTTAAACGGGTTGTTATGGCCAATTAAGTAAAGTAAATGAAGTAAGTGTGCGCGGTATGATCGAAATTATTTATTTAATTGAGAGACCTATTGATATCATTATGGCATGGGTTATAGGGCTTCGAGGACCGGTGTGATTTGTGGCTTATCCTCATATGAAAGAAGAAACCCCTAAAAAGGAAAGGCAAATGGGGCAAATCGCACCACCTGTATGTGAGATAACTTTGCTCTCAAATCCCTAGTGTAGAATATCCAATGAACTAGGCAGCACGTAGTTCCGCTATGTGGATACACATACCGTTGCTGCCCAGATTGTCCAAATTAGGCAAAAAAATTTATAGTGATCTCTGTTGACAATGATGGTCTCATCAATATCGTTCTCAAAGAAGTATAAACCTATGATGCAGCCAGACTTTTTCGATATGCATTGGACGCTCTTAGACCTCTTGTGGAGTTGGTATCGTCCCAAATTCGACAATCTTGTTTGTTCACGTACCTATTGATTCGAAAATGATATTTAACACTGAAAATGATTTTTCGATAAAAACTAGAATCAGTTGCCAACTGCTCTTAAGCCTTTTCAGTGAACACATGTCGTTGTTTTTGTCATGCATAGTGATTTGGTCAAACAGACTAAATAAATGACGACTACTTTGGCAGATGTAGCCCTAGCTGACAAGGTATGGAAGTCCCGGATGGAGTACCTTATTTAACCCGGGCCGGTATGTGAATTCAATATATAGCAACATATAGAGCCGAGTCTTCTGATGCCTTTTAAACTGCAATTTCATAACTGTTCTGCTATAATTAACCCTGCATCCATACGTTTTTAGTTGACCTATAACCATATTTTAATTTTCAACAGTAATAATGTCCAGACCTGATCCTTTTACAGCATATTTAGAGCAATTTTATATGGACACTGCTATCATGGTGAAAGAGTCCAAACTCTTAATAACTACGACTATAAATCTCAATTGCGTTTAAAACCAGGACATATACTATCACCCTTCGGTATAAAAGTTAAAATGGAAGCAAATTCAATTAATCTGCTAAAATCGGGAATGTTTAGGTCTTAGGAATACTGCCCATATCATAAGATTATCGCTGTTGTCGTAATCTGCAATTCCGTTGTATCAGAAGAGCACATATAAATCGAACGATTTATTTCTGGCCGTAATATCCCATTTATAGTCGCCGTAGTCTAATAGGCAGTGTATTCCCTTATTAGACCTTATCCCATGCTTCAAACCATACGTCAGACATCTTGAACAAAACGAAATATGACAAAATATTTTTTCGTTGGCTGCCTTCAGCAGATTTCTAGCACTCAGATTTCTAACTCTGAGAGTAAATAGAAATTGCCATGAAAAGTTTCTCAAAAACCTGTCTTTTGGAGTCGACTTTAAACTGGAGGTCCTGCCGTTCATGTATAAAATTAACACACAACATGGATGATGTGTGAAGCTAGACGTAATCCTGAATGATTCGAACAGTTCATTCAACTGTTGCACCAACATTCTAGTTTGCTACATTACACACTTTTTGCAGGTGAATTTTACTCATCCACCCTTTCCAATTTGTTTTTTACTTTTTATTCCACCACTCCAGTTTTTTTTTTCAATTTCTCTACTTTTGTCTTAGAAAAAAGAAAACAAAACAAAAAATAAAATATATTTTTAAAATTTTATTCAGCCAACAAACAACAATATCTTCTACTGGTAATTTCATTGCATCATCTCGACAAGCGGATCATGGGGTTGATAACATTATGGCTCACTTTTTTCCATTTTAAGACAATAGATTTTTATATGTGTATCTTATTTACTTGATACCATCGGTATATCCTATAAGGATAACTTTATATTGTTGTTTGTTAGTCTTGCTTTCACTTGCATTACTTAACAATTTAACATTCTTTCTTAAGTTTGTATTTTTAAAACGAATGAATACACAACAATTTGTATGAAAGTGATGGTACACTTAAAAAATATTTATTTATAAAAATGGAAAAAACATCTGGGAAATCTAAAATATATACAGACATATATACTTACGTACATACATAAATATATACTCACTTGGAAGTGATTATCGACGACAGGCTGAACTTTAAGGAGCACGTGAAATGCATCGGCGAAAAGGCATCTGCAACGCAGGGAACACTGGCGATGTTGATGCTAAATATTGGAGAACCAGGTCCATTTAAGATGAGGATAATATCGAGGGTTGTAATGTCGATAATGTTATATGCTTGCCAATATGGTCGGAGACACTGTCCTTGGGGACGACAAGGAGGATACTGTCCTCAGTGTAGCATCTAAGCGCAATTAGACATATAAGTGGCTTCAGGACAGTATCTGATGAAGCGGTACTGGTATTGGCAAAGACAATACCGATATATGAGACGAATATACCTTCGCCATCGCGAGTATCCAGGACAAACAGCAGCTATAAAAACTGGGGAACGAAAGACTTCCATGCACAAATAGCAGTCACGATGGGAGAACAGTTTAAAGGGGAGATGGACATCTCGCCTTGTACCTGATGTAACCCCTTGGATGGGGAGCAAACATTGCGAGCTGAACTACTACGTGACCCAGGTCCTAACTGTCATGGGTGCTTCAGGAAGTACCTGCACAGCCAGGGAATGGCTGAAGTTATGCTAGAACTCTGAAGGCTGGAAGAACGAAGGTGAAATTTGATTTAAAGCTAACCAGCCCTCCGCGAAGTAATACCTTACGACAGTCCCACGAGGGTAAAGTGGCTGAAGAATAAAGAGGGTGGGTTTAGTACATAGGCACTAGTGATGGTGAATCATGCACTCTTTTGTTGGAACAAAAGTGTCTTTCGAAGATTCCCACCTCCGACCCAAGACAAAAAAAAACATACATACATACTTTATTAGTCATTACAACCTATCAGTCCCTTTTGCTACATGACTTCTTCTACACCCATGTAGTGATAGACATTGCTTAGGCGTACAAAAGTACTATTACCTTACAAACGTTAGGATCCTTGCCAAGTACATGATAAACGCCAACATTATTTAAGATGTATTAATGCCGGACTGGTTAAAAGTATGAATTCTATTCATTTGTTCTTTTTATCACGGGACCTACATATTAGTCTTGAGTCGATCCGTAATCTGAAACAAGTGTGTTTTGAATCTACAATGCCCGATCAGATGGCAGGTTACTAGTTTCAGTCTACTTCTGTTCTCTTTCCATTGCAATTACTTAACCAAAATATGATTTATCTCAAACGATGGCATAAACTTTCCCTTAGAAGAAATCTGAGAGTTTCTCCAGAGGCTATACACTCTATACGCTCTCATTCTAAAACCGATTACCTCTGCTCCTGTTCTTTTGTAAGTCCTCGATCCCTTTCTTAAAAGACTATGTAACAAGCAAATTATTCTTTTATCACTCTTCTCATGCCGTCTATTGTTTGATATTTCGCAAAACAATAAAACGAATTAATGATTCTGGTTCTGGCTGTTCTACCATAAATATCTCGAATTTATGCATCGATATGAAGCAATTACTTCATCATTTTACAGCGAAATCAAACGATCATCAATTGTGTACAAAATCACAATAGTCGACTAGGAAGGTAATAACATCAGAAGTTTAGAATGCGTATGAAATAATATTCACCGACAATCTTGAAAAGAAGAAAAATCCCTTTAACAGCGGCTACAACACAGCCTTGTATTGGAGCGTTTTTTCCTATGTTAACCTACAAACTTTTCAGCCCAATGAGACATTATATCAAGTGTAACCTTAGAATATAAATCAAAGGCACACAATGTTCTGCGCTTAACGAATCCGGTATTTTTTCTTTTTTTTTTGCTTATGAGGACATAGGCTTGTCAAACGTTATCCCTAAAACTCCTTACTTTTTGCCTTGTTTCAGCTGCACTCATTAATTAGCTACTCAGTTAACATAACACAATTGGCCATTACAGCCCTTCAATCAGGATTACGACTTAGCTTCTCACACCACTAATGCTGTGTATGCTGAATTTATACGTGCGTGGCGGGACATACAGCTTAAAGTCGACTTCGAACGTCAGATTTTGTAGAAGCATCACAAGGCAATTTTATTTACTCTCAGATTTTGCCTGAAATCTGATGAGAGGAAGTCGCGGAAAAATATTTTTGGCATTTCGTTTTGCTGTCTGACCTGGGGTTTGAACCGTGGCCTCAGGTGTTATAAGCCAACACAATACGTAATGTATCGTTGTTTACATTTATTATTGTAGTGTTTGTTGTTCTATTTTTGTTTACTTGTTTACCATTTTTTTATGCTGGTATTTGCTGTTGTATTTTTGTTTATAATTTTAATGTTAAGCGATGTAAAAGCAAAACACCAGTATCTAGATTTTTCATTTTCGTAACAGTATGCACGTATTTCGACAATATTTTCCCTCTGTGTAGTATTTTGTTGCGGCTGCTGCTGTTATTTTCTTGTTTTATTCTTGATGCCAGTACTATTATTATAACTCTACTGCTGCCATCTGTCGGATAGTCTCTGACATAAATTGCTTTAACTGACAACACTACCACCACCACCAATAGCACCAACATCTCCGACAACTATAATAACAACAGCCATATAGATGACTGGCTATATATATGTATACCCATTGCAGCAGTTTTTACAATTCTTGTCTTTTTCTCTCTGGAGATTTTCAAAATAAAATTTGTTGTTGTTGTAAGCAACAACAACAACTACAGCTGGAGTATTGTTGTAGTGAGATGTTTGTAGTTGCTAGTCGAATAAGGTTATATATTGTCGACTTGGTCGTCGTACTGACTGTGACTGTGACTGTGTCTAAAGGAAAAAATTAATATTAAAATGGAAGAGCTTGCCAGGGCAAAGGACAGTTCCAATTTATTTACGCTCAAAGGCATTTTCTTTTCCACTTTGTCTTTTATTTTATTTTTTTCTTTTTTTTCATCCATTTAAACAATTTTTCCTGTACTTTTACAGCCAAGGAAAAATGTTAAGTATTGAATGTGAAACAAAATTAATCATACGCCTTCGGTATTAAAATAAAATTTTTTTAATTGAAAACAATTTATTTTACAAAGAATTTAAATTCCAATTAAATTCCAAGTTCTTTAAAAAAATATTTCTTACAAACATTTTTCCATTGACTGTCCTTTGCCATCAAAAAAAATTTTTTTTCACATCTTACTCCGCTTTCAGTGTCACTGAAAATGTTGTATGTGTATAACGTTGCTGGTGTTGTAACTGTCATGCTTGTGCAACATTTTGACAATGAAATATTCTAACTGCTGCCATCCATTTCAAACTATTTCTTCTTGTCTTCGTCTTTTCACTCTACACTAAAATTTTGTGACCAAAAAACAAAAAATAGAAGAAGAAAATAAATGAAAACGAGAACAAAAACTAAGAAAAAAAAACTCAACTTAATTCTATACAAAGTGTGAAATGTGTTGAAAGGTGTGAAAATGAAAATTTGTTCGATGGCAACTCACATTTCCATTTCCATTTTCATGCATGTCAAAGAGATTTACAATGTAAAACCATTTAGGAATTGGGAGAAGTAGAACTAAATTTTTTTTAACTTTCATTTCTAAATTGCTCATAAACAATTTAATAATTTAGTGGAAATGGTGTAAGTTAGGAAATGGTGTAATTTTGAATGGTACAAATAAATAATGTTTGATTTTGTAATAATGTTTGTAGAAGTAATAAGCTAATCCCGGCAGTATAAATAAGTATTAAGGAGGCCGCCTAAGCAGGAATATCAGATGAACCCTTAAGGGCAACGTTGAAACAACACTTGGGCACCACTGTAATCCCACATCCCAAAGCAGCTGAAGAAAGGCTGTTTGTATATTATAAGAAAGATATGATTTAAAGTTACTGAATCAACTTGGAAATAGCCGTAGTCTAGTAGGTAGTGTGTTGGCTTATTAGACGTGAGGCCACTCCAGATCATACATCTCCAACAAAATAAAACATGAAAAAATATTTCTTTGGTGACTTCCTCTCAGCAGATTTCTGAGAAAAATTCTGAGAGCAAATAAAAAATTGCCATGAAAAGTTACGTTCGGCGTCGACTCATCTATAAAGTAAGAGAAGCTAGATCGAAATCCTGCCTGAAGGGTTGTACTAACCAATTATGTATGTATACCAGAGATCAGCAATCAACAGAGTAGAATCGAATCATACTCATAACTTCTGATACTTATACGCATTCATACTTATTTTAATATTATGAAACCTCTACTCATATTCAAAGCTTGAAGTATTCATCATATTCATACTTAACAACATGTATGATGTTTTTGCTTTCGACCCTCCATAACTCAACATATACACGAATCACAAAATAAGTAAATCCTTACTAGAATGTTGTGTGTTTGCTCTGCTTGCTGCTCTGCCTTTTTTGCTTACGCATCTTTTTTCTTTTTTTGTAAATGCAACAACAACTAAGACTGTAAATTTTGTTGAATGAAAATTTTTCTAAAATTATGAATCTAAATGAGTAGGCTTTCAAATCGAACATATTTCGAATGGTATGAGTTTGATGTAAACGTTGTACGCGTACTCATTGCAACCTGTACTTATAAATCAATGGTATAGTGAGTGAATGAATCAGTGTAGTTTAGTTTCAATATTGTTGAATATTGTAGCGAGTACATAACCTCCTAGACTACGGCGGCAATGCTTTAAATAATGTCGGACACGAGTTAAAAACGACATTAATCAAAGAACTTTTTGACCTAACAACACGAGTGTGACAGTTATGTCCTATCTGACCCCTTGAAAAAACCAGGAAATTCTAAAATTTTTGGAAATACTTGTGAATACAATGACACTAAGTAAGCAGAGAATATGGGCTACATGCAATGACATACAGATAGACAGGAGCAGCCACATCGGAGCAAAGAATGAAATAATCTTAACCTTTGGAAAAACATGCAAGCATTTTCTAAACTAAAGTTTGTACCATCGAAAAGTGCGAGATATAGCAATAATATCCGAGAGTCAACCATCAATCTGAATTATTAACTGCTATGAGGTCTACTCCGAATTAATACGGTACTGGCGCGCTAAACAGCTTATGCGAAAATAATGTGAACAATTTCTGGATACAAATTCAATTGGGAATTCAGAACAACAAGCAAGCAAGGGCCAAAACCTATTTATGAAGTGTAAAGCAATTCCGTGAGCTTTCCAGGTGGGCAGCTTCTGTTGTGGATAGGCCTAAAATCTTTTTGTAAAATGCGAGCTAAAGTTTGGTGAGAAAAAGGGGAAAGCAGAGAGAGACCAAGATTCTTCTGAAGTAAGGTGGATTTAAGATAATTAAGGTATTACATCAAACTATACAGCATTAGCCGGAAAATAGTAACCGGTCTTCTAATCGGGTATTGTCAACTCAAAAACATTTGTTCAGAGTAAGAATCGCTTAGAAGATAGTGTGTTGGCCTAATAGACGTGAGGATACAGTATAAACCCCAGGTCAGACATCTCCAACAAAACGAAATATGAAAAAATATTTCTTTCGGCGACGTCCTCTCAGCAGATTTCAGACAAAAACTCTGAGAGTAAATAACAATTGGCATGAAAAAGTTCTGAGAAATATAACCTTCGAAATTGACTTTAAACTGAGGATCCCCCCACTCACACAATATGAGTGAGTAATTCTTACCCAACATGTACATTTTGTTATGAGAATACTTGAATGAAAAGCGTGAGCTAAAGTTCTGGGAGAAAAAAGGAAAAATAGATTGAGGGCCAGATTTTTCTCAAGTTAAACGGAAGTACGGAACGGCGATAATTAATGAATTACATCAAACTATAAAAGAGTAGCCCGAAAATACTGTTTAAACAATTTATCGTGGACGACCAAATACAGCGACCTCTGTTCACTGAATAGGCTTAAGAGCATTTTGGCAACTGATTTTCATTTTCATCGAAGAATCAACTTTAGCGATGAAGGGCATTTCCGAATGAATAAGTACGTGAACAAACAAGATTATGGAAATTGGAATGAAAGCAATCCAGATGAGGTTTAAGTCTTAGTTTAGTGTGGATTTTGGGCTGGCGGAATCATCCGTTTATACAGTGAGCGTCATTAGTGAGTCAACACTTCTGTTCTTAAGTATAAAACAGTTTTGTTCTTAAGTATAAAAAAAGTTCCTTCATCATGAATTGTTGTTTTTGTTTTAACATTTTATAAGTAATAAATAAACGTTTTTATTTTTGGAAATGTATTCGACTATTCTCATTTACTTTTCTCGCTATCCTAAGAAAATTAATTATTTCAGTGGTGTTTATTTACTTTTGGCGCTCAGGGTATTTCTTTGAGAACGAATTTGATCAGACCCTCACTGTCAACAGCGAACACTATGGGTCGATAATTGAGAACTTTTTCTGTGTGATTTGGTTGGTGTAGACACCAACGATATGTGCTTTCATATGACGCACGTTCATTGGATATTCTACACTAGCGATGAGAGAGCATGGAGGCGATGTGAATTTAACGGCAGGTAAGACGCTATAGAACCTGTAATTTTCTGTGACTTAGAAAAAATTATAAAAGAAGAGTGAAATGGTCAAATATTTTGTATTACTTGTCCTTGCATATTCGAACGAGCGTCTTGGAAGATATGATTTGCTTTACGAGTAAGAAAAAGAAGGTTTTTAAGCATCTGTTACAGGAATGTATGGAATTTAAAAAACATAAACACATATATTTGGAAATCGAAAACAGAAAATCATTTGGAAAACGTACCTTTCATAGCCTTAACAGTTATTTCAAAAGTACTGATGGCCCCTCATGCTAGATAGAGGACACGAACATGTGAAAAGGGGAAAAACTCTGCAGTGTATCCAATTGCCATCTAGAGACGCGGAAAAATAGTCGCCGTAGTCTAATAGACAGTTTGTTGGCTAATTCGACATGACTTTGTTCGATTTAATTTCACTGCGTATGATAGTGAAGACCAAAGTTTTAGACTCTTTGAAGTCCAAATATGAAATTCATTAGATGATCTCGGAACGTTGCCGCAGTCTAGTAGTCTAGTAAGTAGGTAGTGAATTGGCTTATTAGAAGTAAGGCCAAGATTCAAACCCAAGGTCAGACATCTCCAACAAAACGAAATATGACAAAATATTTCTTCTATAACTCTGAGAAAAATAAAATGCCATGAGTTTCTCAAAAAGTTTTAAACTGTAGGTCCCTCTACTCATGTATAAAATTAACGTACACAAACATAAGTGATGTTGAGAAGCTAGGTCGTAATCCTGACTGAACGGGTTGTAAAGACTATGTTATGCAACGATATGTAAATAGATTTTAATATTACGTTGTTGAAAAGAAACTCACCACTTACAATTAGTTTAACCCCTTTCGTGTGCTCCTAAATTAAGATCTTAAAACTCGACTTTACATACAAAATTTTATTTCATTATTGTTTGTTACGCTTTCATTCATTCTTACTCTTTTTTCTTTGTGCTCCTTTTTCATATTTCTTATTTTGTGTTGTTTTTGTTGTTTTTGTTTCTATTTTTTCATTTTTCGTAAACGGAAACAGACAATAAACTACATTTTCCGGTTACTTGTCATTTTGTGTACAACACAATGTTCGTTTAAATCCTGGAAAAATGGAAATGCTGTCAACATGCATACACACACAGAAACACACGCACATTTTATGTTTTAATATTATAGACTGTTATTGTTGTTAGTGTTAGTGTTAGTGTTGTAAACTGAAATTTTCTTAGACGACTTGATGGGTTGTAACCCCATATAGTTTGTTTGTGTTTTTTGTATTGGATAAACGCAACTAAATGTCTTGGCAATTGCTAACAATGAATGAAGGCAACAACAATAACAATAACATCACCAAGAATAACAGCAGCATAGAGAAAAAAAGAAAATAAAATAACAAATAATATGGTTTGTGTTGGCTTAAGTCATGTTGACAATAGCTTTGGCTTTGCTTTTGACACTTCGTAAATGGTACCGCCCGCTGTGTATTTTCACTCACTAACTTGGCATCAACATCAACGCAAACAACAACAACATCTACAGGAATATGGCAGCAGCAGTAACTACACTACACTAACAGCAGGATACACACACAATGATTTTGAACGTCAGCAACAATAACAACAACAACAACAACAGCGTATACAGTCATTTCAGTAACAGCAGCATAACATAAAGCAGGAACAGAAACAAAAACAGCACTAAAGCTGTTCGCTTTTACATGAAATGGTTTGGCACTTGGCAGCAGCAAGCAATAGAAGTATTGTTAGGATTTCTATAAATTACATACAAACACACATGCATACTGTCTTACATATTTACAAGCTCTTACTTTTACCATTATTCCACACACAATTCGATACGTTATTTAAGAAATGCATACATTTTTTATGCTGGCAATGACTTGTGCAGTTTTTCCCAAAGAACGTTTGTGAACGCAGCACCCCAAACAAACAAAAAGGAAGAAAATGTTTAACTGCGCTTAACAATACGGATGTTGAAGTGTCACCAGTGTTATACTGCAGCAGTTATAAAGTATGATGATGGTTCGTTTATTTGTAGTTTTGCCTGTCCTACTGTCAACCTACTGTCCGTCCGACCGTCTGTCTGTCTGTCTGTCTATCTGTTTGTTTATTAAACTTCTGTGTGTCGTTGCTATCGATTTGTTGTACCGCAAATAACAAGCACTTGAAATTGTAATGCCAACTGTGAGCGAGATAGAGAGAATCAATGTGTGCCTGGCTAGAATACGAGTACAACAGAATGCAACCATGCGTTCGGAAAGAATATTCATTTACACACAAAGACGCTTACAGTTGGTGTCATGTATTTATGATCGAATTGACACTAACACCAACACAAATGTTGGCAAATTGTAGTTGATTTATCAGGCGGTGTAAACTAGAATAGAGGTCACCATAGTCAAGTAAGTACCCGTAGTTCGAACCCCAGCTGAGACATCTAAAAAAAAATCATATCATATTTTATATCTGCATTGGAAGGCGGAAGATGAGAGCTATTATGGTGTACTAACGCTGGATGGCCCTTTTGAATACAGGATCAATAAGTGGAATAGAGATATCTAAGTGAAAGAGCAGGAGAAGGAGATAGGCTATGTGAAGGACAGAGGAAGCTGTGTGTCTGTTTTATGTCACTGTCCTTGTATACAGATAAGTAGGCAGAGATTAAATAGCCCTTATCTAAAAGACTCCAGACTTGAGTATCAAATACTTATTTACTTACTTAAATAATTAGTCATTACAAGCCTTTAGTCAGGATTACGACCTAGCTTCGCACACCACCCGTGTTTTGTGTGTTATCCATGAGTGGCGGGACATACAGTCTAAAGTCGACTCCGAACGATAGATTTTAAAGAATCTTTTCATGACAATTTCATTTACTCTCACTGTTTTTGCCTGCAGTCTGCTGAGAGGAAGTCGCAGAAGAATTATTCATTCATATTACGTTTTGTGGATGTCTAAACTGGGGATTGAACTTACGGCCTTACGTCTAATAAGCCGACACACTACCTACTCGACTAAGGTGACTTCACATGCAACATGAGTGAGTAATTCTTATCCAACAAGTACATTCTATGATAAGAATTCTTGAATGAAAAATAAGAAGAGACGCACATGTCACACCATGCATTAACAACTGAAGCATCAAGGAGATATGTAAGTATTGGCAACCACTATATCTTTCGTCTGATTCGAGAGCAGTAGACTGCAACTAATTAATCCATCTTATCCACCCATGCCCGACGAACCACTAAGGTGACTTCACATTAACTTTTACTTGAATTAAGTGCCTAAAATCTTATTTTCTTAATTGTACCAGTCATTGAAAAACCTTATATTTTCCCTCATACAACAAATTCAAAACGTCGTTTCTAATTACTTGATCTTTACTGTCTGTGTACACTTCTCATACTGCCACCCATTGTTATTTTGAGTGAACAGTTCAACTTTTCCCCTTTTTCATGTACACACTTCTTATTGCATTTTATGTGCGTATATCTTGCATTTCCGGTTTGTTGGTTTGTCTCTTCAAATTTATATGGCTATGCAAAAGTATGAGTGCAAAAGATTGCACAAGAGTGTATGAGTGCATTACGAGCAAATGTTTAAATGTTTAATTTATGTTTCCATGAATTATGTGTATGTCTGTATGTGTGTGTGTCCTTCTCTGTCATTTTAAATCTGTTGTATGTAAGTAGTTGCTACAGCAATGGCAGTTACAGCAGCAGTCATTTCTATTTTAAAATGTGCCAAAGTGCAAAGTCCAAAGTTACACACAAGGATGCACTTCCTACCATTTTGTTGTACTAAAGTACTGTTGGCTGTCACTTCAATTCGAGATACAAATGCCCATTTTTTGTTGTTGTTGTTGCCGTTGTTGTTATATATTGTGAGAAGTACTCAATGTTTGTTGATCGTGACAAAAAAAAGAAACCAACCCAAATAAATATAAATTATTGCCGTTTGAGGTTAAGATTGGTGAGGTTGTGTTAACAAAAGTTTAGTCGGTCTATGACTTTTCTTCTTGGTTTTGTTTTTTCTAATTACAATTAATTTCAAGAAAATCTGATTTATTTCATGTTTGAATTAAGGACTAGACATACATAATCCTCCCAGATTAAGGACACTCTATTGCAAGTGTATGTTAATGGCACAAAACGATTGGCAGAAATAATGCAAACAAATTCAGAACTCTTTTATAAATAATAGTGTCTCTAGAGTCTCAGTAAGAGTGCAATTGCTTACTTTATTGTTATATTGTGTTTAAGTGGCAGCTCTGAAATTTGACAGCTGTCACAGCTGTTTTTCGGATTATTTAAAAAGGAACACTTTTCGGCCGAACATCGCGTTATAATTGTAAAAGGTTATTAGAAAAATCTAGAAAGGTATGCTGAAACAAAACTTTGATGAATTTTAAATAAGCAAAGTGCACGTAACGTGTCAGTCTGTTTTTAATATCACCGGCCGGTATCTTGAAAACAGAGTCGTTGATAAATTTCACATCAAGATCTACAAATGGATGGAAACCTTCAAACATACAAAATTCAACTTCTTACTCATGATAAAACCGGCATATCATGAAAAACGGTTGGGCATTAGAGACTTTTTCGAAAAAGCATTCATAGCCTAGTAAGCTGGCTTATAAGACGTAAGGCCACGGTTAAAACTGCGGGTCAGACGTCTCCAACAAAACGAAATATGAAAAAATATTCCTTGCGCGACTTCTCAGCAGATTTCTGCCAAAAAAAACTGTCGTTCGGATTCAATTTTAAACACGTTAGCGATGTGACCAGCTAAGCAGTAATCCTACTTGAGAGGTTATAATGATCACTGTGTGAATGTATGTTTGTATAAGTGCATACTGGTTCAAAACCAAGAATACTCACATGATCTAAGACTCAGCTAATGGTAACCTCATTTGTCATATCTTGGCAAAGGTTAAGTTAAACTGGCAGTTGCCACATCGGGCACAGCTTGCTTGGGTTTTGTAAGTTCCCGTTGTAACATCGATATTATCTGTTCCGTCATATAATTATAGCTTCTGGTTGATATCTCTCAGTTTTGTCACTAAATTGTGGGTGTCCAAGAATTCTACTTCTCAGGTTCCCAAGCGCCGGACAGTGACGAAAAAGGTGTCCTTTGTTCTCCTCTTCTTCCTCGTTGTTGCAGCTTTTGCAGAAGTCACTATGAGGTTCCTTAGGTGAAATGGGTTACAACTTAGCTTCTCACACCACTTATGTTGTGTTCGTTAATTTTATACAAGAGTGGTGGAATCTAAAGTTGACTGCGAACAGGTTTTTGAGAAACTTTTCATGGCAATTTTATTTACACACAGAGTGCTTGTCAGAAATCTGCTGAGAAAAAGTCGCCGTTGAAATATTTTTTCATATTTCGTTTTGTCCGAGATGTCTGACCTGTGGTCATGGCCTCACTTCTAATAAGGCAACACGCTGCCTACTAGAATACAGCTACTTATACGGTGTTGATATTACCAAAACCCTTCTGAAAAATGGGAGCCGATGTATAAAAAGTATGCTCAACGTGATGGAAGATAAAGAGAGGCAAAGACTCTTCTTAAACCAAGTAGGTTTGAGGTAATCAAAAATATTGATGCGAAATAACTATAAGAGGAGATGTGAGTCATGCATCAGACTATCCAAGATTAACCTGAGATTATTATGAATATATCGGAACACATTCTTGGAACTGTGGTTAATTAGTTCATATCAGAAAGAGACATCAGGATGCCAAACAAATGCTGGGATGGGGATCGACATTATTGATACTTAACAGCATACTGAAATGTGTCAGGGCAATAGTCTTGAAGGAGACATTATAAGGATACCCTATACATTATTTACGTACGTTTTGCGAACGTCAAATTTTTGGGAAAGTCTTCATTGTAATTTTATTTATTTTTGCCAGAAATTTACTGAGAGGAAGTATTCGTAGAAATTTGTTCATATTTCGTTTTGTTGGAGATGTCTGATCGGAGTCTGGGCCGTGGCCTCTCATCTAATAAGTCAAAACACTACATACTAGACTACTATGATTACAGTTTGTGAGATTTAATATTTAAACTAGAAGTTATTCTTTTGAATGTTGTGAACATATTTCTTTTTTTTTGGTAATTTTTAAAATCAAAAGAAATTTCTGGTATTTGCCCCCTACGACTACTTTCATATTATGAATGCCTTTTAGCACCATAAATCTTCTTTACAGCGATGAAATCTTAACAAATGACCTTTTCTGAACTTATAACCTCGCAATCAATTATTAACCACTTCTTTACGAATATCATCAATATTCGGTTGATTAATTCTCTTACACACACACACACTCCCTCTCTCTCTCCCCATTCTCGAAAAAAAATTGAAAGTAAAAAAAAAGAAAAGAAATGAAATGAAAGTAAAGGAAAACGCAAACACGTAAAGAAAATCTTAAATGTCAAAATAAATAACAGGGACACTCGTTGGGGGATTTGTAAGATATCCACCACAGTATGCGTGATATATGATGTTAAGTGGCAGTAACTGGTATAACTGGACGACGACATCAGCACACACATTCATTTTGGGATAAAATAAAGCCAAGACCAACAGCAATAACTTAAATAAAAAGAAAGTTTTCTTATGCTCATAGATCATGTTATAAAGGGCCAAAAGCAAAAGGCAAAAGAAGAAGGCAAAAAAGGAGAAGTATGTACCCATCAGCCAGTGAGCCCAGCCAGCCAACCAACCAGCCAGCTAAACAGCCAACGAAACGACCAACTAACTAAACACAAATGATTAATGACTTTTCGAGTGACTTGCCAGAAAAATAATTCAACGTTAATACATACGTACACACTGACACATACAAAACACTCTCATGCAATTCCCTAAGAAATCTCTTGTACACACACACCAGCACACACACAAACAAACAATTTATCTAAAACTAAAGCGCCATATCGCCATAACAGAAAACCATAAGAAAAATCACAAAACACAACTCCAACAACAGAAAAACAGAAGAGGGAAAAAAATACCAAAAGTGAGGATAAATCGAAGTCGAGTCGAAGTTCATACACAAAAGAAGTGAAATTAGGAATAACAAACGACCTCAAGTCACTAAAACATGGTTGGCATGTCTAAAAACAGCTCAGATTAAGAAAGAAAGGAAGAAGAATGGCAAAGAAAAAAAACAGAAAAAAAACAGAAAAAAAACGTTTATTATGTATAAGAAACTCTCGACACAAGCAAAGCAACCAGAGTCAAGCGAATGAATGAGTGAATCAAGAAACAACAAAAAAAAAACGTGTGGGGTCACGAAAATTAATGACTTGAATGACTTGCGAATGAAATGATGAAGCACACTACGTACAACAACAACAACAACAGCAACGCCAACAACTAAAATAATAACAACGAAAATAACACCCATCATCATCACTCTGCAACACACTGTGCTGTGCGAACTAAAACTGACAGCTCAGGAGAAGGAAAAAAACAAAAAAAAGAACTGAACGATAATTTTTCGCACTGCTTTTTATTTTCTTAACAGTGCCTTGAAAGTGTTAAAACATTTTCTATTAGCTACAGAGGTATATTTAGCTTCTATGGAACAAAGCTCTTCAGTTCAAATATCCACCATATCCATCCAATTGAATGATACCTTCGAATACCCACGCTAAACACAAGCAAATCTTATCCGCTGTTTTTGTAGGACGAGTGATTTCCACGTTCGACTGTTTACGTGGAAAATGTACAAATATACGTTTTTTCGTCTTACAAAAACAGGCTCTTAGTATCTACAAATTGGATCCAGAAGAACATGAGTGAGTCACTTGAGTTCCTATAAATAAATGTAGCTTGGCGTTGTTCTAATGAACTCTGGTTCTAGAATGTGTTTTTAAGACCTAGAAAACTGAAAATTATAAGAAACGACAAGGAATGAAATATTTAATCTTAGTCTAGTTGGTAAACTCGAGGCAATTATTTTTTAAATGTAACTTCCAACATATTGTTACGTTTTTACCTTTTAAAAACACTTATAAAATGAGCTCGTAGATTGCAAATAAAATAAAAATAAATTTGTGTTTAGTTTTAATTAAACCTCTTTATTATTCACACAATTCTGTGTGCCACTGTTCACAACTTGATGTAAACAACAACAATTGCTTTATTTGTTATTCTTCTGTTTACACCCTTTGTATAACCAATAACAATTACTAGACAATTGTTCGACAGATCTTTGTAACGAAGATGTTCAAACCACGGTTACTCTCTTCAAACACACCGCGTCTTCACACTGACACACACTGACTGAACTTTACTGACTCACTTGCCTGCATTGCCTTGCCTTTTATATGGCTACTCTGCCAGTCTGATAAATTTTCTTAAAGGCAAAAGTTCGTGGCTTCGCATTCGCGAAATATCTATAAATGTAAACATCGTTGTTTCATTATTGTTGTTTGTGTATTTTGTTTACATTTATTCCTGTAGTGTTTGTTGTTGTATTTTTGTTTACTTGTTGACCATTTCTTATGCTGGTGTTTGTTGTTGTATTTTTGTTTATAATTTTAATGTTAAGCGATGTAAAAGCAAAACACCAGTATCTAGATTCTTCATTTTCGTAACAATATATTCGACACGACTACTGATTTCATGGTCCATTCGATCAAAACAACTTTTCATTACTCCTGCTACTAAATCTGTCCTTATAGCGCCAATGGTATCTTGAATCTTGGTCTTCAATGCTTCATGAGTGGCTTATATGTCGGTGTAAACCACTTACATAACATTTTGTGGTGCAAAGTACCTTAGACTGCAGCCATAAGATCTGTTTTACTTCCCTCATACTTTATATGGTATTCCTATAATACCTCCTTCAAGTCTATTGCCTTGACAAACCTCAGAATGCTGCTCGGCATCAACTAAGCCCAGTTCTCTGCTTAGCACCTAGTATGCATCCTTAAAGGGTGCATAAATGCCTCACTGGTTCCAAGAATATATTCCAATGATTAATTTTCATCGCCACATAATCTGTATGTTTGGCTCAAGACAACTGCTATTCTATGTCCATATACTCTGAGTCTATTGTGTCCTGTCGAAAGACAGGTTATCAACCTCAAGCTATTCTTGATACATGACCAAGATCTCCTTTCACTGTACAATTTTGCCTCGATTTATCTTTCGTTTCGTTGAGTATACCTTTCCAAATATCCGTTCCCACTTTGAATAAGAGGTCTGAGGATCCGCGTCTGTACTCTAAGTTTATAGTGTCCTGTCAAAAGACAAATTATCAACCTCTAGATATTCCTGATCCATAACCCTCTCACGATTCTACTCTTATTATAGAATCTTTTCCTCGCTTTATCTTTCGTTTCGTTTAGTATAGCTTTCCAAAAATCCGTTCCGGCTCTAAATAAGGAGTCTGGGAACCCTCGGCTATAAGGTCATCAAACTTAGGTTAATCCTGGATAGTCTGATGCATGGCTCAGATCTCTTCTTATTGTTATTTCCAAACAAAAGTTTTGATTGCCTCAAACACACTTGGTTTGGGGAGACGCTTTTGCCTCTCTTTATCTTTCCTTTTGTTCAGTATAACTTTCTAAACATCCGTCCGCACTCCACAAAATAGTTCTGGCCCCATCAAAGGCGTAGAAGCTCTCATCATCGTAAGCTAATCTGCGTGGTCCTTGCCGATAATTCCCACATGACCTGCTACTCAGCAGATGGTAACTTTAATCTGTCTAACTAGCTGACTCAGCTTCTTTAAACAGTCCATAGTATCTTCGATTTAACCTCATAAAAGCTGAGCGTAACTTCGTAAGAGTCGAATACATATATAGTTTTGATATGCCTTGTATTTGCTCCTCCTATTCAAGTTGAATTGAGCACACCTTTTAATGGCGTAGACTTTCGTTTGGAAGATACTCACGAGTTTCCCCATGGATTTGGGATACTTCATTATGTTACCAAAATATACAACTCCTGTTCCCAAATCCATTTTTGATACATTTGTATCCCTCTTTTGAGAGATTTTGTAGCTTCCAGATACCTCCATTTATTTTTGTATTTAAGTCTTCCTGCAAAGCAAAATCATAGGATCTACTGCTTCGGTCCAGCAGACAGTTAAAGAGAGAGTTGTCAGCCAAACGATTCCTTAGGTCCTGAAATTTCCGAACGAATTTCATGTTAGGCTTGTCTCCCATCAACCTAACTTAAGCTTTGCTATTCACCACCATGTACAGCGAACTGAAAGCAGAGCTTCCAGGGCCGCCGTAGGACAATTTTCCATTTCCCTGTTATATCAACAAGCGATAGATAGATTCCATTCGTGCTGTTTTCAAATTTTGTCTATCTGCTGCCAATACATAATGCTACTATGGTCTCAATAGGCAACTGAGCAGTAGAGATCTCTCTCGTACGACAAAACCTATACTATTCTCCCCGTGCTTCCTTATGGCGCAAAGCCATGAGAGTATTCGAGAGAAAAGTCCTACGTAAGATAATAGGTCCGGTATGATTTGCCGACATGGAAGGAGGATGCTACGGCGAGACGGGTATTTGGTGCTGGGATTTGCCAGTCGGCGAAGAGGAAGACCTATTTTGCGTTGAAAGGACCAAATCGAGAAAGTCCTGTCATACATTGGTGTGACCAACTGGCGTAGGCACATAAAAAGCAGATGCACCTGGAAGGATGTGTTATGGCAGACCGAAATCCGTTAATCGGGTTGTTCATGCCCAATTAAAGAAAGAAAGAAGAAGAATACATACTGCCAGTGTTGTATCCTAAGGATTTTCCTGTAAACATTCTGCGTATCATTATGGCCGGTCTGACCTTTCCTGAGATGCTAACGATATAAGGTCTCGATGTTAATTTACTATCCAGTGATGTTGCCAGATATTTTGCCCCCATTTTCTTTGATATTATCTCGAGGCGACAACGATTTGGATTTTCGGTGGCATTTTAAAAACTTCATTCTGCAACAGGAGCATTCTCTCTTCGGCGTATGTTGAACTGGCAGTTGCTTTCAAATTTACTCAACCGCTTACAACTTAGCTAAGCTAAGCTAGACCATACTGCAATTTCCCTCTCCAATTGTCAGCAAGATAATGCAATCCAACGAATTCATTACTTTAAACTATTGTTTTGCATGCGAGAATGTTTGTTTATATATATATATGTATGTATGTGTGTGTGTGTGGTATTAACTTGGAATATGTGTGTGATTTGTTATCCTTAACTTGCGTGTTAATTGCAGCAAACGTCAAAAGTCGACAGTGTAGAATGGCTGACTGACATGATGTTGATGGTTCTGTTGATGATGTTGATAATGATGGCAATGACGAACGAACGAGAAGACATGTTTCAACTACATCAACAACAAATGGAGAGTAAAAAAAACCAACCAAAGTATAGCCAACAAAATACAACAACAACAACAGCAAGTAGCAAAAATAAAATGAGAAAATAAAACAAAATCGAAGAAGAATGAAGATGAAGTAAAAAAAAAATAAAAAAACTAAAACGTTCTCATCAGTGATAGAGAGTAAAGCACAAGATTGTCATGTTGTTAATACTGTTGCGCTATTTGCTGCCACGGATAATGACGATGACGATGACGATGCTTGCCACTGTTGATGCCATCAGCTGTCAGATATTTTACATGTGGCAATGTGGCCATGTAATGTAAATGAGAGGGCGAGATAGAGAAAAAAAGAAGAGAGTAAAAACGCGAATATCAACATCAGTCAAGTTGTACAAAATGCGTTTGTCGTACTTGACAGTTTTGCAGGCAACTGTTGGTGTCGTTGGTTGCTTGCAAATGGAACAAGTAAATAATAGTAGCCGAACTACAGCCACAATAAATATAAAACAACTACTACTACTGCCATACGTACAACATGCCACAATGTAGCAGCATCGTCATCATCATCATCATCATCAGCAACAGCAGCAGCATGGGCAGCAGCATGAGCTGCAGCAATGAGGCAGGCCAACCAGCCAACCAACTAAGATTGATGTTTTAACGTAAAATAACTGATGATGGTGATTATTTTTCATTGAATGTTTTACTAAAAGTTCGTAAACATTCTGTATCTGTATTCAAACACAAACAGATACTTAAGCACTCATACTCACACACAATTTAGAATACTGCTTGCAACATAATTTTTTTTGTTTTTTTTTTTTCGTACAGCCATTTTTATTAATCTATTCCAGCCAAAAGTAATCATCCATTCATCCATCCATCCATCTAAAACTTCTAGTCATTCATTTACCAACATTCATCCATCCAGCCATCCATCCACCCATCCATCAGTCAGTCAAGTCAAGTCAGTTAGTCCATAAAGCCAGTATCTTAAAACATTTATGCGTTGTTGTTAATGGCTATGTATGTTGTCCAATATGATGATGTTTTAACTGCTGTAGCAGGATTTATTTCTTTCAATCCCTTTTTTTGATATCCTAAAAACACACACAAACATACACACATACACACACATCATGGATATGTGTCTGCATAAAAAATTTCGTTGTCCGAAGCATTCATATTTCAACGAGGTAGCCGAACGATATGATGTCCATAAGAGTACCAGGGCTTAGTAATATTCCGGGTAACCGGCCAGGCGGGACACAACCATCCAGCGCTCCAACGATAGCTCGACTTTGGGAATTCCCATAAAAATCTGGAAGTTTATAAATGAGCCGCAGTGGCCAGTTCAAACCCCAGGTCAGACATCTCCAAGAAAACGAAATATGAAGAAAATATTTTTACGACGACTTTCTCTCAGCAGATTTATGGCAAAAAACTCTGAGTGTACATAAAATTGTCATGAAAAAGTTTGTCTAAGGAATCTGTCGTTCGGAGACGACTTTAGATTGTAGGTCCCGCCACTCGTGTATAAAATTGACACAAACAATATGAGTGGTGTGAGCAGCTAGGTCGTAATCCTGACTAAAAGGTTGTAATGTATGCGAGGCGCATTAGTTTTGGACACCTTCAATAATTAAGCTGCAGGCACCGCCGTTACCAACAAAAATGATGTCAGTCTGGAAATCAAACGCAGGATCACTCTTGCCAACAGGTGCTACTACGGTCTCAATAGGCAATTGAGTGGCAGAGACCTATCTCGTACGACAAAACTAATACTCTACAAGACATCCTACCCGTGCTTTTTTATGGCGCAGAGGCATGGACCCTATTAATCACTGATGAAGCAGCCTTGCGAGTATTCGAGAGTAAAGTCCTACGTAAGATCTTCGGTCCAGTGCGAGTTGGCGATTATTACCACATCCGATCCAACAGTGAGCTGTATGAGCTCCTCAACGACATAGACGTTGGGCAGCGTATTAACATCCATCTGCGCTGGCTCGGCCATGTCGTTCGAATGCAGCAGGAAACTCCGGCGAGACGGGTATTCGATGTGCGATCTGCGGAAGTCGGCGAAGAGGACGACCTTGTATCGGTTGGAAGGACCAAATCGAGGAAGCCCTGTCATCGATTGGTGTGACCAACTGGCGTAGGCGCGCAAGAAGCAGAGGCGCTTGGAAGGATGTGTTGGGGATGTTATGGCCAATTAAGTAAGTAAGCTCATAATTTCTGCAGAAAAGGAAAAGGAGGAAACTTTGATTAATCTACATGGTACATGGCCGGCAATATGACGTAAAAAAAGTATATTGGTGCCTACTATATAGCTGATCTGGAAAAACAATCACACATTGACATTAATTGGTTGTTGTTGTTGTTGTTGTTGTCGTTGTAACAGCTCTCCTGCTGTCTCTGGAAGTGGCTCCCTGTTGTCAATTAAGAAAAACGTAAGTTTTATATATTAATTGTATGCCTATGGGATACTGGAAGAGATGACACGACAATTGGATCTAAGCTCCGGAACGTAGCAATTACTCATCGGCCAAGGATTGTCAACCCAGCGAAAGCTGTTTCAACAGGAAGTTTTTTCCAAGATGAGCAAAATATGCCGGTAGTTTTGCTCTCTACCCTATTTGCATTGGTAGTCGGAATTGCTTCATTAGGAGCTCCGTGTGTTTGCTCGACTAGGGGATAGCGGACAATTGTGGGCTCTATGTGGTCTAAGTGTGTCCATCCAAGTAACTTAGATGGACAGCCATCTTGATTTGTTAATCAATTTGTACATTAAGAAATAGATAAGATCCTTTGATTCCGTTATAATAACTACAAAGAACCTCTCTGTATAACCTTGATTCGCTTCAGCGATGCAGTTCACCTGTTGTAGAGTTTTCGAATCTTCAAACGAAAATCTGTTGTTTTAGAAACAACGTAAAGGCTTGGTAGTCATAATACAAACAAAAATTCCAATAAGTTTCTGTACTATTAGAAGTGGCGTAGATTAGGCCAAAGCTATATAGAATGTAATACCCTCCCCTGGAGTACACTCTTCATTGATTTCATGAAAGCCTTCGACAGTAAGAACAAGAGTACTGTATGGAAATGAGATGCTATGAGAGAAGGAAAGGCGTATTCCAGAAGTAATTCAAATCATCCGTGATTTTGTAAAACAAAGATTGTGTTGGTATATTACCATGAGCCATGTCTGTGATGAGAGGAGACGAATTATAAGAAGTCTCTCATGTTGACTTAAGAATTTTTATATTGAAAATGGATATTTGACTAGCCCCAGCAAATCTCGAAGATCTGGAGAATTTAGAGCACATCAACGTTAGCAGAGAAAACTGCTTTCCAGAAGGGCAACCAGATAGCTTCTAATATTTAGACAGTAGAGTGGCTCAAACAACAAGCTCAACAAAGTGGAAATGACATTCTGACAACATGGAGTTGCTCAAAAATTTCCAGACGAACCAAGCTTAGAATATTTTCTCCTCCACTTTAAAATAAAACTTTATTGAGAAGGGTTACAGATTCATACATATGTATGATATTTTCTACCACCTCCATCTGCAACATGGATCTCTGAAGCTTAAAAGGTGAGGAATCCGTTTTGAATAAAATCAAATGTATAAAATATACATGAAGTCGCCCTAGTACTACACTAAGTAGTACGTTGGCTTATTAGACGTCAAACCACGGTTCAAACCCCAGGTCAGACATCTGGTGCAAAACGAAATATGAAAAAATATTTCTTAGGCGACTTCCTCTCAGCAGATATCTGGCAAAAACTGTGAGACTATATAAAATTGCTATGCAAAGTTCTCAAAAATCTGTCGTTCGGAACCTACTTTAAACAATAAGTCCCGCCTACTTCCATTCTACTTAATTGTTCAGAAAATTTCCATGTGTCACATTGGTGTACTTATTTCTTTGTCACATCACTGTATTTTCTTTTGTACTTTGTTCATTCGGTACTTCTCCCCCAATGCAGCACATGAATTTCAGCAACTTTTAATTGTTGACGTACGTCGAATACATTGACATCTATTAGCTGGTTTGTTTAGCATTTTTCTCTTGATGTGTTTGTTGTATGTAAATTGTACCTTAAAGTATTCGTTGTGTCAATTTCATATTATTTTAATTCAATAAAAAAGAATATTTAGTGGCACAACAATAGGCCCCTTTTGTTTTTCATCATCAATATAGTGATATGCTTTAGACGAAATTGCAACATACCTTAAGGCAAAAAATTTCCTTTAAATTCCAAGCGCATATTGTCTTGAATAACATGCCAAATAATATCTCTTTTGAAAGTAGACTTCTTACTTAAAACACATAGTTCAGCCATCTATCACCAGAGAGAAACACAATAAGAATCTAGCAAATATACCAACCATATGAAGATTCATTTTCAAAACGTTACTAGTTATTAACAGAGGGCGCAATAACAGTTTTTATGATTTAAACTCTTTGTCAAAAATGTCCACATTTATGTATGTATGTATGTATTTTGCTTTAAAGGATATTTTTGAAGAAGAAAATTTTGTTCTGAAACTTATTTTATGTTGATAATTTTCGTATACCAGGTCTACCCCAAAATTAAGGGGAATTCTTAAATTTCGCGGGCTATGTACATACGTACATAATTGGTCGTAAAAAAAGATTACGACCTAGTTTGTCACACCACCCATGTTGTGGTAGCTCTATCCATGAGTGGCAGAACCTACAGTTTAAAGTCGATTGAATGACCGAATTTTGACAAACTTATCATAGCAATTTTATTTACAATCGGGCTCCTTGCCAGAAATATGCTGAGAGACAGTCCACGGAGAAATATTTTTTTTTTTTTCGTTCTGTTGGGGATGTCTGACTTGGTGTTTGTACCGTGGCCTCATACTACCTACTACACTACGGCGACTACCATTTATGAGCTCAAAAAATCGTCTTCAGGGATGGTAGTCATTTCTGCATGAATGCGTAAGTGTTCAACCAAAATTGTAGAATTTGGGACGTTACCAATCCACATGAGATCCAAGAGCTTCCAAAGCATGACGAAAAACTCACTGTGTGGTGTGCATTTTGCGCTGGCGCTGCCATCAGTCCATATTTCTTTGAGAATGGGTTGTCCAGCCCATCACTGTCAACAGCTTGCGCTATAGATCAATGATTTCTTTTGACCTGAATTTCAGGATTTGGACACCAACGACATGTGGTTTCAACAGGACAACGCTTCGTTCCACATAGCTCATACCATATTGGATATTCTGCGTAAGTGGTTTGACAGCGTTGTCATCTCACGTGGTGGTGATATAAGCTGGCCACCGAGATCATGTCATTTGCCATTATTAGAAGACTTTTTCTTATGAGATTTTCTTAAGTCGCAGGTGTATGCGAATAAGCTATAAACAAGAGCAGTCCTCGAAGCCAACATAACCCATGCCATCCGATCAAATTCAGCCTGATTCATGCGCTAGAGTTGTGGAAAATTTGACATTTCGGATGCGCTCTTGTACTCTTATGAATATAAGAGTATCGCTGTTGAACTCTTATGGGTATAAGAGTAACGCTCTTGAACTCTTAAAGGTATAAGAGTATCGCTCTTATACTCTTATGAGTATAAAAGTATCGCTCTTGAACACTTATGAGTATAAGAGTATCGCTCTTGAACTCTTATGGGTATAAGAGTATCGCTCTTGAACTCTTAAAGGTATAAGAGTATCGCTCTTATACTCTTATGAGTATAAAAGTATCGCTCTTGAACACTTATGTGTATAAGAGTATCGCTCTTGAACTCTTATGAGTATAAAAGTATCGCTCCTAAACTCTTATGAGTATAAAAGTATCGCTCTTTGACACTTATGAATATAAGAGTATCGCTCTTGAATTCTTATGGGTATGAGAGTATCGCTCTTACATTCTTACGACTTTGAGAGTATCGCTCTTGAACTCTTATGAGTATAAGAATGTCGCTCCTGAACTTTTTTGATTATAATAGTATCATTCTTGAACTCTTGTGAGTATAAGAGTATCGCTCTTGAACTCTTTTGAGTATTAGAGTATTGCTCTTGAACTATTATGAGTGTAAGAGTATCGCTCTTATACTCTTATGAGTATAAAAGTATCACTCTTATACTCTTATATTCTCCAGTTAATATCTTAAAAATAGTTTCCGCCCACGTATAAAATTATTTATACGACGCTTTTTAAATTAAATTAACAGACACCACAATATTTTTTTAATTCTTTTTTACCGTTAAATTCCTACGTACATATATTTTAAATATTTTTAGTGAATTCACTTAAAATCTTAAGTGATCGTAAAAACTTTCCAACAGAAAGTTCCTTTCATAACTTTTCTGCCAAGACAACCTTCTAGAAAAGAAAAATGACAACAACAACAACAAAAACAACTTTATACAACATAAGTGAAATTATTTATATTTTGAAAAGCAATTTCACTTTAGTTAACAATTTGTAGATAAACTGTGTGTAAAATTTATGTACGCACATCAAAAGCTGTAGACCTCTTCTTCATAACGTCCAACGTACTATTAACGATGATGGCCAAAAAAGAGCGTAAGGCATAGGAAAAAATGACTTCAAGAAACAAGAACATGTGCGTAATAAATTTAAATGTGCGCCAAAAAAGAAGAAGACAAGAAAAGTTACAAATTTACAAATTTATTTATAACATGAACGGTAAAATTTACTAAAAACTCTCAAAAACTATGAAAAAGTGACTTTGAAACGTGGCAATAAAGTAGACAATGGAAGTTATATACCCTATAGGGCATCAGATATTGTGTGTCTGACTTGGTCGTGGCATCATCTCAATCACTGTGGCCATGCTTACAGGTCATTGCGTTATGGGTAGACACGCGGAAAGAATGAGGCTCCCATTTAACGACTTCTGCCGTGGATGCAGATTCGCTGATGAAGAGGACACTGTTATCCACTTTCTTTGTCAATGCCCATCTCTTGCGAGGTGCAGGTAAAGGTTATTTGGCAATCCATTTGTTGTTGGCTTGACAGAGCTTTCACCTATTGATGTCAAGGATATAGCTTCATTTATCAAAATTTCGAGCTGGTTTTCCAGCGTGGGGTAGTCGTGCTTTTAACGTACATCCCTTGCACTGACCAACTTCTTCTTCTTCCCTGATTTTGGTGGAACCTGGTCAGTACAGGGACTGCGTTCACCCGTCGCATTACAACGGGCGGCTATGGGTGCTTAAGTGAGCTTTGTGATATCAGAGCTACCACTCCGACCTAAACCTAAACCTAATTGGTTAGCCTTCCTTCTGCTGTTTCATTACACAACCTAGCTCACTTGAGCTGCAATTCGGTCATTGTGTACCGGAGCAGCTTTTAACAGCGATTAAAAAATTTCTTGTAACTGCCCAGTATTTTGAAAGTCCGATATCAATTTTAGCAGCCGTTAGAATGTCGCGAATCACGAATTAAATATTTATTGGGACTTTCTAAACTGTAAGCATTGAGGAGTTGGGTATTTATTGGAGAGCTATCATGCATTTAGCTATGTATAAATTTTTCAATATCTCCCTCTAATAGAGATTATATCTAACTATCCTTGTTAGACTATATATTATCGGCTGTTAAAAGTTAGGTAAGTATCTGCCTCTATCGTCTAATCGAATAGTTCAACCTAAAGCGTAAGGATTTTCATTTATCAGATGGCATAGTTTGAAGTTGCGGTGGTCAAGTAGGTAATTAACACCCACAACATAAGTGGTGTGAATCGTAATCCTGACTGAAGGATTGTATCAGAGATCAGCAATGAATCGTTTTTTCGCTACTCATAAGCACTCATGAAATTTTGAATATAAGTGAGTCAACAATATTGAAACTTAACTACTCTGATTCGTTCGTACTCACTACAACGTTGATTTATAACTACAAGTTGCAGTGAGTATGCGTACAAGGTTGACATCAAACTCATACCATTCGAAATATGTTTGACTCGTAAGCCTACTCATTCAGATTCATAACTTTAGAAAAATACTTATAATACTTATAAATGATGCGACTGACTCGAATCATTCATCAAAATTTACAGTTGCAAAAAAATCAAAGCAAAAAAGACAAAGACAGCAAGCAAAGCAAACACGCAACCTTCTAATGAGTATTTTAGAGTTCGTATGCGATTCATACTTATTTTGTGATTCTTGTCAATGTTGAGTCATGGAGAGTCGAAATCAACAACCGTGTTGTTAAGTAATGAATATGATAAGTATTTCTAACTTTGAATATGAATAGAAGTTCCGTGATATTAAAATAAGTATGAATGCGTATAAGTATCAGAGATTATGAGTATGATTCGATTCTACTCATCATTTTGAATATTAATTGCTGATTTCTGGATTGCATGTATGTATGAAGATGGCATAGTATTGACAATTCTTTTATGTACTTCGATGGGGATAATTTCTGATCCAAGTATAGTCGCTTTTGATGATATGTAGCTTTCTTTTAAACCTTGAAGCCGTTGCTGCCTGCCTTTTTCTACCAATTATCTCTTTCAGATGCTGCAACGAAATTTTCCGAAAGAAAAATAGTTTGTGACGTATTACCTACTGATCCACTGGAGTATAGCTAAACAATAAGCTTTTTTTGCAGTTGTGGGTTATGATATCTCGAAAATATACAGTTTTAGAGTAAGTCTAATGCTAAAAACATAATAAACGCAACGCAGCAAGCACAATTGCAGTTGCACAATTGCAGACAGCAGTAGCAAAGCATAAACAAAACAAATAAAAAGTTTTTTCGCGCTTATATTTTATACATCACGTTTTTAAAACCTCTATTTAATGCATGTAGACGCCGTAGTTTAGTAAGTAGTGTGTTGGCTTATTAGACGTAGGGCCGCGGTTCAAACCCCATGTCAGATATCAAAACGAAATATGAAAAAATATTTCTTCGGTGACTTCTTCTCAGCAGATTTCTGCAAAAAACTCTGAGAGTAAATAAAATTGGCATGAAAAGTTTCTCAAAAAACTGTCGTTCGGAGGACACACACAACATAAGTGGCGTGAAAAACTAGGTCCAGAATCCTGACTGAAGGATTGTAAGTATTCAAACTCATAAAAGAAAGATCCAGCATATACATACGTACGTTTACATCGTCATAACCTAGCAGGTAGTGTGTTGGCCACGGTTCAAACCTTAGGTCAGACATTTCCTACGAATATATAAACGAATATTTCTTCTGGCAAAGACTCTGATAATAAATAAAAATCGCCGTGAAAAGTTTCTCAAAAGTCTGTTGTTCGATATCGACTTTAAACTGTAGGTCCTGCCACACATGTATGAAATCAATACACATGATATAAGTGGTGTGAGAAACTAAGTTGTAGTCCTGACTGAAGGATTGTAATAAACAATTATGTTTTAATGTGTGTGACTTCCTCTCGTCATACTTCAGGCAAAAACTCTGAGGGTAAATAAAAATTGTCATGAAAGGTTTCTCAAAAATCAGTCGTTCGAACTCAACTTCAAACTCACGGCCGCAACTCATGCATAAAATTAATACACACAACATAGGTGGCGTAAGAAACTAATTTGTAATCCCGACTAAAGGGTTGTAATGACCAATTATGTACGTAAGGTTAAGTATGTCTACTATTACCTAATATACCGCATATAGTATAAGATGATCGTAATATGTATCTGCATACATACATACATATTTATTTAGATATCAAACAATCTCTAAAAGATGTTGTAAATGTTGTACGCAACTCCATTTAACAAATACATGGCAATGCTGAAGTACTTGTTCGTTATAATGATACGGACTATAAATTGAGTCAAGGATGACTAACAAATATTTATTTTGGTTTTTTTTTTGTTGTTTTGGCAACAAAACTTACAACGGATTCTGTTATAAAATATATGGTGTGAAAATTTCTTTAAAAATATCTCCTGTTTACTACTTGAAATCTGCGTACAATACAAGGTGTATGTGAGAAAAGCAACGTTTTTTTTTTTTGTTACATACAACATCCGCCAAATGTGTTAAATTCGTAGATAAATTACTAGAGTAACCAATGGATGGATAGAGTTTCATTACATGTCCCCAAGACGTATGTATCAGTTAAAATGCATGTGTCCCATAAGTTATTTATTATAAAACGTACGTACATACGTATATTCATTGTCAATTGAATTTAAATGTTGCATTTTCGTTTCAACTTTTTTTCTCTTCCTCGTCTAAAGTACCAATAGCAGGGTGCAGAATGTGTATATGGACGCCAAGGTATGGCGTTTCTTTTTTGCTGCTTCTTTTTTTTGTTGTTGTTATTGTTTAGCAATTGAAATTATCTTTTGCCAAAGCGTTCCTATTTCTTAAGCAATTTGATCATTGGATTTGGTGTGTAAAGCTGGTGCGTTTGTCTAGCGATGCTGTCTGGCTAAACGGGTCTTGCCGTCAAGCTTACGTTTTTTAACGGCTTTTTAAGCGCCTTCTTCACTTGCAGCAAAATTAATTTGTACGTGCAATTTGTTCACATTATCAGGGCAGAGGATAGAATTGTATACTGGGAGCTAGGGAATTATGTGTGATAAAATATTACAGAATATTATTCTTTTTTTATTAGAATTTTGCATAAGTTGAATGTAATATCCTTTAGTAGTTGTTGCAATAAAATAACAACGATTTCAAATTTTGCCGAATTTATTTATTTTTTTGTTGTTGTTGTTGTTGTGAAGTACAATTGTTCCGGTTAGGAATGGAATAAGATTTCATTCATACGGTTGCCTCGGCTGACCTCACAGTACCTTATTCGATCGCGCCAATTTTCGTGATCTTTTTCATGTGTATGGGGACGTACCTCGTCAATGCCGTCAGGAATGTTGACAATCAAATTCTCAATTATCTCTGGTTTGTCGGCATAAAACTTTTCTTTAAAAAGTCCAACAGTGTCAAATTGCCGCTTCTAGGTGCCCAATTGACATCACCATTTCAGCTATTTACGTTTGACGCAATTAATCGATTGTGGCAATAGGCATGTGTCAAGTTGCACCATCTTGTTGAAACCAAACATCGTTCACATCAATACCATGAAGAGCGGGTACAAAAAAAAAATCGGTTATCCTGGTGCAATAGGTGTCTTATGAACTGTAATGGAAATATGGGCCAATAATGCCTCCGCTCCACAAGCCGCACCAAACAGTCACTCGTAATGGGTGCATTGGCTTCTGTAAGGCCAGGGGTGGATTTTCTTAAACCGGAAATGCGACAATTTTTGCTTATTAACGTACCCACCAAGATGAAAATGAGTTTCTTCCGAAAAGATGATTTGTTTTTGGAAATTCGACCTCATCGTGCAGTTTCTCGCAATAAGTCCCAACGTTTCTCAAGCGTAAAGCGGTTCATTACGTTCAGTGGAGATAATCTAATAATTTGCATAAGTATTGTCAGATTCAAATAACCGATGGCTCAAATTCTAATCGATAGCTAGCCCAGCCCAGTCTATGTAAATTAATGGTACAGAAATAAATAGTACTTCCAGAATAGAGGACCTTATTTTATTTAAAAATAAAATACCTGTTTTATATAAGAGTTGTATTACAAAGTATAAAAGTTATACAGAATATAGCCGTGGCTCGGAGTATATTTCATGCAGAATTAATGCCAAAATAGGATATCTATGGTATAGGATGGAATCCTGAATTCTAAATTGGACTCTTATGGCAATATGAAGTCAATCTTATATGGATTCCTTTTCAGAGAGACAAGGAAACGATTATGCAGTTATTTATTTGCAAATGAAAGAGGATATAATGAATCCATTTAAATAGAGAGACCAGACAGATTGGTTCCGATGTGGATACTTCTATGTTGAACCAAATTTGCATAATCCGTCTAGAGTCCAACTTATGAACTTCTTAACAGTTGTAATAGCGTAGTAGGTGCCGTAATGTAGTAGGTAGTTTGTTGACTTATTAGACGTGAGGCCAAACTCCGAATCAGACATCTGTAGCAAAGTGAAATATGAAAAAATATTTTATACATGAGTGCAGAGACCTGCAGTTCAAAGTCGACCCTGAACTACAGATTTTTGAGAAACTTTTCATGGCAATTTCAATTATTCTCAGAGTTTTTGCCTAAATTCTGCTGAGAGGAAGTTGCCAAAGGAATATTTTTTGACATTTGGGGTTTAAACCCAGGCCTCATGTCGAAAAAGCCAACACAGTATCTATTAGGCTTCATAACTTTAGAAAAATACTTCGTATGCTTATAAATGATTCAAGTGACTCGAATCATTCATTAAAATTTACAGTCTTAGTTGTTGTTGCATTTACAAAAAAAGAAAAAACCTTCTAGTGAGTATTTTAGTGTTCTTACGCGAATCAGACTTATTTTATGATTCTTGTATATGTTGAGTTATGCAGAGTCGAAATCAACACGATTCGTGTTGTTAGGTATGAGTATGATGAGTACTTCAAACTTTGAATATGAGTAGAGGTTCCATGATACATATTAAAACAAGTGTCGGCTTATTAGACGTAAAGCCAGGATTCAAACCCAGGCCAGACATCAAAACGAAATACAAAAAGTATTTCTTCGGCGACTTCCTCTCAGCAGATTTCTGGCAAAAACTCTGAGAGTAAAATCAAATTGCCATGAAACGTTACTCAAAAATCTGTCTTTCGGAATCGACTTTAAACTGGGAACTACAGCCGCTCATGTATAAAATTAACACACGTAACATAAATGGTGTGAGAAACTAGGTCGTAATCCTGACTGAAGGGTTGTAATGACTAATTATGTACAGTGGTGGCCTTATAATTAGAAACGATGTTTCTGGAACAGATTTCTCTGGAGTGACGAATCTAAGTTTAATCTGTCCCAATCTGATGGGAAAAACGTATGTAAGACGTCCTCCAAACAAAGCCTTTGATCCCAGGTACACAGTGAAAACTGTAAAACAAATTAACAAACATACGTGTTGCTAAGTCGTTTCTAATTATAAGGCCACCACTGTGTGTATGTATGAATGCGTATAGGTACCAGAAATTATTAGTATTATTCGACTCTACTTATTTTTTTGGATACTCATTGCTGATCTCTAATCTGTACCGTTTCATGTATTTCATATAACGGTATCATATCAACCGTTTTATATCGTCATTACAATAATTTGATTTGATTATTTATTGTGCCACAAATTTCTCATTAAAACATCCTATTTAAGATAGCAAAAGATAAGCAAAAAAAAAACTTTCATTTCCTTAAAAAGAAGGAACACAACACACATCACACATCACATTCCATTACCACAAATAATTCTTTCACTTTAATTTTTAGCATACAAGTGTAAATGATATCCTGAGGTTAGATTTTAACGAGTTGCAACAACAAGTGATAATTGCATACATACTACATACCATAGCTTAAATGCAATTTTAGAAAAAAAGAAAAGATATGAAGAGGAAAGGAAATATAAAATAGAGGTGAGCCAGCAATGAAATCATTTTTAAATATGCATACATATGTACATATGTATGTAAGGAAGAAGAAAACAACAACAACAATAACTAACAATTGTAAAGTGTAATTAAAATAATTTATTTCATTGCCATTGCAGATATAATTATGCTGCTTAGAAGATTTACAGCAGCGCCTGGCCCGAAACCAAAAAGTCAAGTGCTTCGAAACGCTAATAACAATAATCGTATAATAAAAGTAACAGCAAAATACACACTAAAATGAATGAAGGAAAAAAACAGCAGAAAAGAAATGAAGAAAGATTTCTACAAATCATAGTTGTTTATATGAAAGGCTATTATTAACCTGATGATAATGGAAATCAAAATACAAATACAAGGAGTTGCCTTTAGAAAAACGGCAAAGTCATACAGCATACACATACATACATAGATTTCATTTATAACAGCCACCAGTATACAGTCTACCACAGAAATAAAAAAAAATACAATCTAAACTGGGTCAATTTGTAGCACATTATTAGTTTAGTAGAACGACCATGTCTAAACATGGTTGCTTCAATGGTTTTCATTTTTTCTTTTTCTTTTCGAAAAAAAACTATGCCAAAAATATTTCTCCAAACTCCATTAAGAAAACCTTAAATTATGACTTTTAAAATCAAACATTTTAACTACGCAAACAAACATACTTACATCCAACATTAAGACAAACTTCATTTCGTTTGGTTTCTTGCACAATTCATTTGATTGAATGTTGTTTATTGAATCAATCCATACATTTATAATGCAATCTTAAAGGAAATTGAAAATTGACTTGAATGAACAACTGAATTGACGCAAAAAAAGCAGAAAAAAAAAACAGAAAAAAACCAAATAAATAACAACGAAAAGCCAAAAAATAATAGACAGTGAATAGAAAAGAAAAAATGAATAACTAACAACAACATAAAATAATTACCTACAAACTACTTGCAACATAGTTAATACAATAGCAACAACAATAGACAGCCAAAGGTACACCGTGAAAAAAAATTCAACCATAGGCCTCCTACATATCAATATACACCTAAGCCCCCAAGTAGCTTTATTGTACGCACACAATGAGAGGTACCAACCAGAGATCAGTAATGAATCGCTTTTTCGCTACTCATAAGTACTCATGAAATTATGAGTATAAGTGAGTCAACAGTATTAAAATTCAACTACTCTGATTCATTCGTATTCACTACAACATTGATTTATAAGTACAAGTTGCAATGAGTATGAGTACAACGTTGACATCAAACTCATACCATTCGAACTATGTTTGATTCATACGCCTATTCATTCTGATTCATAAATTTAGAAAAATACTTATAATACTCATAAATGATTCCAGTGATTCGAATCATTCATCAAAATTTACAGTCTTAGTTGTTGTTGCATTTACAAAGAAAGAAAAAGACAAAGACAGCAAGCAGAGCAAACACACAACCTTCTTGTGAGTATTGTGTAGTGTTCGTACGCGAATCATACTTATTTTGTGATTCGTGTATACGATGAGTCATGGAGAGTCGAAATCAATAACACCATGATTCGCATGTTAAGTATGAGTGTTTCAAACTTTGAATATGAGTAGTACGACTATGACATTAAAATAAGTATGAATGCGTATAAGTATCATATTTTATAAGTATGATTCGAATCTACTCATCGTTTTGAATACTCATTGCTTATCTCTGGTACCAACCATATTATCTTGAAGTTGCCATAGTCTAGTAGGTAGTGTGTTGGCTTATTAGAAGTGCAGCCACTATTCAAACCCCAGCTCAGACATCTCTAAGAAAACGAAATACGAACAAATATTTCTTCTACAACTTCCTCTCAGCAGATTTCTTTCAAAAACTCTGAATTTGCCATGAAAAAGTTTCTCAAAAAAAATTTGTCGTTCGAAATCGACTTTAAAACTGTAGGTCCCGCCACTCATATAATAAATTAACACACACAACATAAGTGGTGTGAGTGCTAAGTCGTAATCCTGACTGAAGTGTTGTACTGACCAATTATGTATGTATGTATACATATATGTAACCATATTATCTATATGCAACATACTGTACAACAAACTTTCTTATTTTCTTTCAATACACTCCTCTGATATGAGTTATTATTAAGGTTTTGATGAGCTGTCTCAGTACAATTGTCCTCTGCTCAAACTTTCTGGAGTATCGCTATAATGTCTCTTCTAGTCTATTATATAAATACATAATTAGCCATTACAACCCTTCAGTCAGGATTACGGCCTATCTTCTCATACAACTCATGTTGTGTTTGTTAATTTTATACATGAGTGGCTATACCTACAGTTTAAACTCGAGACTCCGAGCAACAGATTTGTTCGAGAAACTTTTCATGTCAAACTGTATTTCACTCTCAGAGTGGTTATTACAACCCTTCAGTCAGGATTACGACCTAGTTTCTCACACCACTTATATTGTGTGTGTTAATTTTATACATGAGTGGTGGGACCTATACTTTAAGGTCGACTTCGAACGACAGATTTTTGAGAAACTCTTCATGGCAGTTTTATTTACTCTCAGAGTTTTTGCTAGAAATCTGCTGAGAGGAAGTCGCTGAAGAAATATTGTTTCATATTTTCGTTTTGATGTCTGACCTGGAGTTAGAACCGTGGCCTCATGTCTAATAAGCCAATACACCACCTTGTAGACTATGGCGACTTCTAAGCCTATTGTAATAACAAATTTCGGGCAATTCCCTGCCTAACACATGGCATGTATATATCGAGTGGACCATCTATCGGTTTAAATTTCGAATCTAGCAATACTTATGTCATTCTATTCTGTCATTAAATTCTGTTTATTATCTGTACTGAACGTAATGAATCGATTTACTCTTAAGCAACATTCGGATTTATAACACCATGATTTTTTTGTATCCCGTCTTCATGGTATTAATGTGAACGATTTTTGGTTTCAACAGAATGGTGCAACTTCGAACACATTTTATACCTCAATCGATTTATTGCGTCAAACGCTTGAAGGCCGTTTAATCAGCCGAAATGGTGATGCCGTTCGACTATCTTCTGTGGGGCGCCGTTAAAGAAAATTGTTATGCCGACAAACCAGAGACAATTGAGCATTGGAAGGCCAATATTCGTAATGCCAATACCGAGATACGACCCCATACACTCGAAAAAGTGCTCGAAAATTGGTCCGATCGGATAGCGTACCGTGAGACCAGCCGGGGCAGCCGTATGAATGAAGAAATATTCGATTTCTAAGTGGACGATTGCACTTCACAACAAAGAAATAAATTTGGCGTAATTTCAAACCGGTTTATTTTGCTGCATTTTTAAATTTAAACTGTTAAATATCCCACTCTATATTTATTTTATCCTAGAATGCCGCACAGATTCCAACGACATGTTTTCATTGTTAAAAATCGAAATGATGGACTCGAGACAATCCCCATTCGAAAGAAGTATACTCTGACTACACAGTGCCCTGTTAAAAATACGTTTATCCCCTTTAAGTTCGTCTTATATTATAGTAGTTTCCCAACAAAAGTTTGGTTTACCTCAAACACACTTAGTTTGAGAAGAAACTTTCTCTTTATCTCTATCTATTCTCTTTATCTTCATTTTCGTTGCATTGGGTTATCCATAGGCGTGGTTTCAAATTCGAAAATTTTGTTTGTTCACAAACCAATTCACCCAGAAGAGAGCCTCAGTTGCCAAATGCACCAGAGCCCATTCAGGGAACATAAGTCGTAGTCCATGTTCTGCAGTTCGTGATTCAGTAGACTTTTGTGCAAGTGCAAGTACAATTCCCGATGCAAAATTCCTTAAGTTGTGGTCTGCGAAAGGCCGTGTTTTTGTGAGAGACTCTTAGGTTAGGTTAGGTTAGGTTAGAGGACGTGTACTTGTCTTAATTGACAATTGACCCGGAGGTCGAATTGACCCATTGTACAACGTCCTAGTTTCTCACACCACTTATGTTGTGTGTGTTAATTTTAGACATGAGTGGTGTGACCTACAGTTTAAAGTCGACTCCGAACGACAGATTTTTGAGGAACTTTTCATGGCCCTTTTATTTACTCTCAGAGTTTTAGCCAGAAATCTGCTGAGAGGAAGTTGCCGAAGAAATACTTTTTGTATTTTGTTTTGATGTCTGGCCTGGGGCTCGAACCCTGGCTTGACGTCTAATAAGCCAACACACTACCTACTAGACTACGGCGACTTCCACTCTTCCGACTCTTACGAACAGCGGATAGATTTCGGCAGATCGTTGATATACGGGTATTAGTCGATCATTTACCGAACTAGTGGACTCAAATTTGCCCACCACATTGTTAATAATCCTGTCTGTACAACGAATATAACGATCTTGGAACGTTTTGATAAAACAATTTTATCACTTGCACGTGCTATTGAATGCCGTATCCATCCTCGGATATTTGTTCAAGTGTATAACGCAATATTAGCAAGACAACAAGACCAAGTCATCATTTGCTAGGCTCTTTTTGTTGTTGTTGCTATTTTTGTTAAGAACTTCAAATAATAATTCAATGTTGTTTGTTAAAAGTTGCAACAGCATTTGCAACAATCATGTAACTCCACCATGCAACAAGCAACATGCTTAGCAAAACCAACTATGAAAGACACTAACAAAAACAACAAGTATAACATGAAACACAGAAGAAGTACAAGAAGAGGAGAAAAAAAATTAAAAACAAAGCAATAATAATCCATGAACAAAACCACAACCTACCACTTACAAATAATATCTAATACAACAAGAATTTTTGTTGTTTTACCGCTGCCTACTCAATAAACTAAAAATTGACAAAAACAAAAACAAAGAGCAACAACAATAACAAGTTAAAAACAATATACAATAATAATAACAAAACGCCCAACTATAAACCAACACGGGTAGTTGAATTTTAAAAAGCCAGAGGTGAACAAACTTTGCAAGCATTTAGTGAAGCATGGAAGACCACCATGTAAGTTATTTTTTACAGGAAATTTATATCGGGTCTTACAATTAGGACTTCGGAACTTTGATAGTTGATTATGGTCATCTTGTTGAAGGCTTATTAGACGCAAACCCAGGGTTCGAGCCCCAGGCCAGACAAAATACAAAAAGTATTTTTCGGCGACTTCCTCTCAGTTGATTTCTATCAAAAACTCTTCTGAGAGTAAATAAAATTGCCATGAAAAAAGTTTCTCAAAAATCTGTCGTTCGGAGTCGACTTTAAACTGTAGGTCCCGCCACTCATGTATAAAATTAACACACACAACATAAGTGGTGTGAGAAACTTGGACGTTCTACAATGGTTCAATTCGACCTCCGGGTACTGTACTTGTCTTAATTGACAAGTACACGTCCTCTAACCTAACCTAACATAACGTTGTAATTTATTGGAAATTTATTTCTCAAACAAAAGCATCTGGTCGGAAATTGCACGAAAATGTCGTACAAAATTTAGTCGCAGAGAAGGATCAACAGTGCCCGGTATACGCAAGTTCATTGCTAAAGTTCGTGAAATTGATTTCATTGTTGATGCACCAAGCTACGAGCTCCTGCTCGTACAGTAAATACGCCCGAAAAAATCGAAGCTGTGGCTGAGAACGTGCGTGAGATCAACATCAAATCGTCATCGTTTTTAAGAATTGAACATTTCACGCACCAGTTTACGTCGAATTTTGCGAAATGATCTCGGATTGGTTCAACAGTTGAAGCCGCATGACCATCCGCTTCGTTTTCGCTTCGCTAGATGGACCGACAAGAAATCTTTTAGGATGAAGCTCATTTACATCTAGGTGGGTATTTTGATAAGTAAAATTGTCATATTTGGGACTCAGAAAACCCACACATGGTTTTACAGAAGCCAGTGCACTCATTACGAGTGACTGTTTGGTGCGGCGCAACGATTACGGACAATGCAGACATCTATCGCACCATGATAACCGATTTTTTTGTACCCGCTCTTCATGATATTGATATGAACGATGTTCGGTTTCAACAGAATGGTGCAATTTGTAACACTTCTCATGCCATTATCGATAAATTGCCTCAAACTTTTGATGGCCGTTTAATTAGCCGAAATGGTGATGCCAATTGGCCACCAAGAAGCTGCGATTTGACATCGTTTGACTATTTTGGAGCGCCTTTAAAGAAAAGTGTTAAGCGAATAAACCAGAGACAATTGAGTATTTAAAGGCCAACATTTGACATTGACTTTGCTGAGATACGACCTTATACACTTGAAAAAGTGCACGAAAATTGGTTCGATCGAATGAGGTACTGTGAGACCAGCCGCAGTTGCCTTATGAATGAAATAATATTCCATTTCTAACCGGAACTATTGCGCTTCACAACAAAAGAATGAATTTGGCAAAATTCCAAACCGTTTTTGTTTTATTACACACATACATACATACATACATGATTGGTCGTTACAACACTTCAGTCAGGATTATGGACATAGTTTCTCACACCATTTATGTTGTGTGCGTTAATTTTATACATGAATGGCGGGACCTACAGTTTTTAAATTCGACTCTGAATGACAAATTTTTTTTTTATTTGCTCCCAGAAGAGCTTTTGATAGAAATCTGCTGAGGAAGTCACAGAAGAAATATTTTTTGTCATGTTTTTTTATGTTTGACCTGGGGTTTGATTCGTGGCCTTACGTCTAATTAGCCAACAGACTACCTACTTAACTATTTGGACTACGGCGAGTTTTTGTTTGAGTACATTTTTATATTTTAACTGTTAAATCAGCCACCCTATAGAACTCTACCAACTAAACTATCAGCCACTAGTCCATTTGATACTTGACTCAGGCTTAAGTTTTTCTTTCGGTTTAAACATTGTTGCAGACTTCCTCAGTGACAATGCATAATAGTGGTGGCCTCTCTACATAGTTGCAGTGAGGTCTCTGCTGCAGGAATGTTGGTTTCAAATTTTTTGCAATTAACGGTTAAATACGATTTGAAAATATTTTCTTTTATTATTCAAATAAAAATTTAAATTGTCATTAAAAGAAATATTTTTTTTTTAAATTGAAAGATAAACTTTTTAAATACAAATTTAAGGAGTTTATATCGGCACAAATCGTAAAAAAACTTTAATCGTGTACATTATTAGTGCCTAACATGTATGGAAAAAAAGATAATCTTTTAAAACCAAATAAAAATTAAAAGAAAATAAATATTTTTAATCTTATCTTGTACGTTTTTTTTTGTTTCGTATTGAAATATACTGCACCTTGTTTTTGCGTTTTACAATTAAAGCTTCAACAAGATGTCCTGTCAAAGTTTGAAAGTTCCTGTTGGAATACCCTATACATATACAATTTTATATATAAAAATGAATGTTTTATTCGTTTGTGGCTTTTTAGGTTTGGTTAGTTTGTTTGAAGTCTATGGACGGCTAAACAGCTGGACCGATTTTCTTGAAATTTTAACAGTACCTTCCTGTATGTCTTTATTTTTATTTTAAAATTTCAAGTAGGCGAGGTGCCCACTTACCCAATAAGTATTTAATGTCGCATATCTCATAAACTGCAACAGCTGCATACATACATACATACATAATTGGTCATTACGACCCTTCAGTCAGGATTACGACCTAGTTTCTCATACCACTTATGTTGTGTGTGTTAATTTTATACATGAGTGGCGGGACCTACAATTTAAAGTCGACTCCGAACGACAGATTTTTGAGAAACTTTTGACAATTGTATTTACCCTCAGAGTTTTTGCCAGAAATCTTGCTGAGAGGAAGTCGCCAAAGAAATACTTTTTGTATTTTGTTTTGATGTCTGGCCTGTGGCTCGAATCCTGGCTTTACGTCTAATAAGCCAACACACCTACTAGACTAGGGCGACTTTAACGTATATGTGAACAAAATGGGCGGATTGACTATAGTGGGCGTGTCACTTCCCATAGTCTACATATATAAAAATGAATGTTTGTTTGTATGTAACTTATAGAATCGTAAACTATGCATTTGATCATGTTATGATCTTTAGCAAAGTTTAGCAAAGAGCATGAGCCGACGAAGGTTTCTAAGTTAGTATGACCAATTTCCGATAGGCGGCGCCACTGAAATTTACTCAAAATCAATTAAATCGTAAACTATACATTCTTAACAAAGTTGTTGCACATGAGTCGACGGAGGTTGGTGCAATTAATTTCCGATGGTGGCGTCACTGAAAATTAATCAAAATGAATGACAAGCAATTGCTCGACATACACCTCAAGCACGAAAGAAAAGAGCATTACGAGCCTCAGAATCAGATGAGCATTGAGACTGGAAAATCTTCGAGTAATGAGATTAGAAATGAGATCGAATGCGTACTACTCAGGCCCGTTCATCTGAATCATCAGGACAACGGGAAACAAAATCAATAAAATGATTCAAAATTACTTGGACATTTGTGTAATGTCTTTCCTTTAAATTTATTTTAATTGGTGGCACAGCAACACGCGTAGGGTACAGCTAGTGCAATTATAAAACAAGCTTCTCTTCTCTTGAAATCTAAGGTTTAATTTCAAAATTTTCGAATTTGTTGTTTTTATGTGCCTCATACTGGCCAGCTCAGATTCAAACTAGACACAATGTTAACAAATTCTGTTTTGTTTTTTTTCTGTTCATTTTTCTATGTTGTATTGCCTCATGTTGTATTCGTTGTAATTTTCAAATAATCATACTTCCTATTAAAAAAGATGGTATAATAAGAGAACCACAAACACAGTGTTTCCTTAGAAAATCGAAAGAAAATCATAACAATTATTGGAATCTAGAGAAACTAGAACGCAGTCTTAAATGAAAATTGCCCCACATTTACAAAAAAAAAAAAAACAAGAGAGAGACAAATTGAAAAATATCCATAATTTTTCATTGAACTTGTGGTAGGAAAAAGATAGAATATTAGAAAATAGTTTTTAAAATTGTTAGGTTGGCATCCTTTATGCAAAACACTGTGCACGGTGTAATTTAAAGATACAAGAAGAAAAAAACGATTTTTTTGCATGTTCATCAGTAGAAAAACAAGAGTTTTAAGAGAAATAAAAGAAAACAAAAATTGTCTTAAGATGATAAAGAAATTTCACAAGTTTTTTGCTTGGATATGGAGGTAAAAAAAACCAAAAATTATTAATTTTTTTTTTTCAGAATGATTTTAATCAGTGAAAACAAATTTAATAAGAAATTCAAGTTCCCCTTAAAGATGCTTTTTTAATTATTTTGTTGGTTTAATGCTGCTGTTGTTAATCATATTCTAGTTCATATAGTTCATTGCCATAAATCCATACACCAACAGATTGGTGTACTGTACACCGTGCATGGGTACAATTTTTTTTCTTTCTTTCTTTCTTTTATTTGTATAGAGCAACTGAAAAAAGAAGAGAAATTTTATTTTTAAACACCTGTTGCCACTACTGCTGCTGTACTGTAGATATTGCTTTCGGCTGTTACTATGTATTATTGGCTTAAAGACTTGACTTATTCGTAAACTCCTTTTGCCGGTTAAGTTTGTTAAAAAATTAATTAAAAAAATTTGTAATACTTTGTTAGTATATACCGTGTTATATTTTATGATTTTTCTTTCCAACTCTTGATCTCTTAGAAAAAAGAAACAAAAAAAAACACAAAAAAAGGAAAATCTTATTGCTCTTAATATGATGAAGAGGATTATGAAAGAATAAATAAAAAAAAACAAAAATAATTAGAATTAAAAATCTATTAAGACCATAGATTGGCCACTTGCTTTTGGCCAAGCGCTAGTTGGATGGCCTTTATAAATGGGGGCATTTTATTTTCATGGCAATCTTTGCAACACAAACTATTCAAAATTTCTCTTTTTGCTTTCATCTGCAATTGACAATTGAGAAACGAGTTAAAATTTTTTAAACAAACTGTTATCGGCATTACTTTTACGTTCGATTAGCGTAGAGTGGAAAGGGAACATTGAATTACTTATTAAATACTACAATTCGTATGCATGTACGCCTTTAATAATCCTTAATTAATAAATTACTCGTACTCTTCCCTACTTTATTACTCTTGACTACACATTCATAATTTCCATAATGTACTCAATAACCACCAGGAAATAGAAATGCATCGGCGATACTCTCATAAAGAATACACAGCCCTGCAAATTTGGACTTTTTTGTGCAAATAAGATGGCTCCAGTTGTTTCTGAAGGCATTTTGCGCGCTGAACACGAAATCATTCAGATTTAATAAATTCAAAGTGGCGGATTCAATATGGCGGTCGAGATTTATAAAAATTAATCAGATTTACTTGATCGCCATATTGGATCCGCCATTTTGAATTTTTTAAATCTGAATGAAGATCTGTAATCAGCGACCCCAAAAACCCCTGAGTAACAACTTTCAAGTAAATCTGATTAATTTTTAAGGAACTCCGTAATGTGTTTCTTTTTCTCTTGGACCCCTTGACATAAACCCACTCCCTACTTCAAGGGTGCTTGCAATCATTTTAAAGAGCAAAGCTCAATTGTAAATTTCTGACAATAGCGATGGTTCTAGCATGTCAGTGTTTAGCTCTACAATTTTTCAAGATTGGCCAAAAAGGCTATTTTTAGAGGTTTCAACCCCCTTTTTCTCGAAAACCTGACGTGATGGAAAGATTCGTGTTCAGCGCGCAAAATGCCATCGGAAACATCTGGAGTCATCTTATTTGCAAAACCCATGCAGGGCTGTGATATTGATAGTATAACAAGAATGGCTTTAGAGTGGAATTCTTAAGGCTCGAGAAGCCATGGCCGGCCAAGGAACACCTGGAGACCTTCGATACTCCAATTTCAAGGACAGTACAATCTTACTATGCAAGACCCAAAAATAAATGCAATCAACCGGATAGTTAATAATCCTTATTGGAAGCCATATGCTTCCAAGTGCAGTAGCGGAAAAAAATACAGAGAATCATCTTTGTATCACAAGATTGTTAGCTGTTGCCTTCATTTTCCATTGGTTATTATCTGCCACTGTAACTAATTAGTATCAGTAGCACGGTCAAACGAAATCCTTTTGTTTCAATTCAGTCTGCTGAGACACCTATTCTAAGTTTCTATTCAAAAGCTATCTTTCTCCTAGTTAACCATGAGTTTTGCACATAAAAAATTCCGTGTCCATACCAACCTCTTATACGGTGTTGCCTTCTGGTGGCCTGCTCTAAACAGACAACACAACGTCAGAGTTCTTGACAAGTTCAGAAAGTCTGCGGCTATTTATATAACTGCGCACCACCCCCACGAAAGCCTTGTTCGCAATGCTCAACTGGCTTCCTACTTTGCTTTTCGCTAAGCAGACGGCTAAGTTTGCTGCGACTAGATTCAATGCCCTGTCTAGTTGGCACATTTTACCTTCTGGTCACTCCACTATTCTAGAGGTTGATCCAGTGGCCCCCGTGAACATCGACTATCTCCCTGCTGAATATTGTCTCCACTGGGGTTTCCACTTTCTGATTCCGAGTAGGGACAATTGGAATCCTCCCCCGGTAGTCCTGGATACATATACCGACGGCTCTAAACTCGACAATGGGGTTGGAAGCGGTTGTCTACTCTGGGAAAATGGACCTGAATATTTCTCTCCGTCTGCCGGGCTACTGCAGCATGTTTCAGGCGGAGGTGACGACAATTTTCCGGGCTGCTCAATGGATCCTCGTCAACGGTGCTATTTTTACTCGCGTCTCGGTTTTTTCTGATAGTCAAGCCGCGATAAGGTCTCTATCGGGTTGCGTGAATAACTCTAAAATCGTTAGGGAATGTTATCGCTGTCTCGACCTTCTTTCTGGGCGCTTCACCAGTGTCTCACTGGTGTGGGTCCCCGGGCTCTGTAACATTCCGGGAGAATGTAGGGCCGACGAACTCGCCAGAGCTGGTGCGCTCCTTCTGGAGTCCTCTTTAATTGAATTGGGTATGCCACTTGCCTCGGTCAAGTAGGATATTGCAAAGGAGAAATATTTGTGCACATTTCGTTTTGTTGAAGATGCCTGACCTGGGGTTTGACCGTGGCCTCACGTCTAATGAGACAACACACAACCTACTAAACTACGGCGACTACCATAAGGAACATTCTGTGAAATTAAATTGCGCTGTCCGCATGATGAATACTAATTTCCAATGACTTAAGAACTTCAGAAACGTTTAATTGCACGAACAATTGAGCTAGAGAGCAGCATTAATTTCTTCAAAAGTAAATTTAAATTCTGACGTACAATTTTCGGTGTATAAAGCAGGATACATAAATCGAAATAGTTTCAGTACATTTTAAAGCAAAAATCAGAAATGCCTAAGTTTCAGTGCTACTAAGTGGAGAATTCTTATATCTGGCGTTAGCTTATTCGACGTGAGGCCTCGGTTCAAACGCCAGCTCTAGCATCTCCAACTAAACGAACTATGAAAAAATATTTCTTCGGCGACTTACTCTCAGCAGATTTCAGGCAAAAACTCTGATTGTAAATAAAATTGTCATGAAAAGTTTCTCAAAAATCTGTCTAAACTGTAGGTCCCGCCAGTCTTATATAAAAATTAACACACACAGCATAAGTGGTGTGAGAAACTGAAATCCTGACTAAAGGGTTGTAATGATCAATTCTGTATGTTATATGAAGGATACTGTAATAAAACTTTAGTAATTTTTTTTAAAGATTTAGAACTGAAATTTTGATTAAATTAAACACCTTCTTAGTTTCCCTTATACATCAATCATGTTAAATATTAATACCGTACCATATGTATATAACGTATAGCCTGGTATTGTTTTATATTACCTTCATAAAACATTGTAATTTATACTGTGTTATAAAATAAAGCAGCCTCTATCATCACTTCCAAATTTAAAATGAAAAGAAAAAAAAAACACAAGACAAATGGCATGTATTACGAGAAATTTTATATTGACTTCCTGAAAAAAAAGAAAAAACTGACAATTCGTTTGCAGTAGTGAAGTTTTATACTAAAATTACTTTAAAAACAAAGAGAAGACAGTGTAGAGAAACGTATGTAAACATAAACAAATTACTTAAAGGTGTAAAGATAATATTTAACATTAATTTACATGTGCTGGCAACCCACATAAACCAGCATCACTAAACCAAGCACCTAGTACTAGCAACCAGTAATAGCAACACTAGAATTAATAGTACAAATTACCTTTAAGAAAACTTAAGTGCATTTAATATGCAGTTTAAATAACACAAACATGCAGATGACTGACTAACTGACTGAGTGACAGACAGACTAACTTGACTACACACCATTGCATTTGGATACACCACAGAGATGTGCTCATAAGAGTTGTTTTACTTCCCATACCATACTAAGTAGGCGAAATGGTATTTTCTTTACATACATTTCATTCACACGTAAATGACCCATATGTTGTTTATATGTAAGTCTTAAAAATTATTTCTTTTTTCTCCTTTGTTTTTAACGAAATTGCTTTAAAGCAAATATTTAGTTGCTTGCAAGTAAATGTAGGTAAATGTGAGTGTTAAAAAGGCCTATTGTAAGTGGTAAATGACAAAAGTACTTAACCACAATGGAACACAATGATCATGAAAAACTCATACAGGTTATAAAAAAAAAACATTTAAAGTTTACAAATATTTTTTAAAAAAAGCGCTTGAGGTTCTTTATTAGAAAAGTACACCGTGCACTGCACTCCAAATACGGGCATTTAAAGTTTAAGTTTCCTTTGCAAACACAAATGAAATAAATGAAAAATGAAGACTGAAAGTGCATATGAAACCTCTTAATTTATTAAAATCTAAGGCGACAGTGATTAAAAATTCTTTCGATCCTAAAATGCTTACATATGCTACCTCTGCTACCATGTTTACACGAATAGAGCTACTCTCACCATGTAGACGAGACGGAATCGTTACAACACTTTTCAGGCGAGTGCCCTGCCCTTCAGAACAAACGTCATTGGTTTTTAGGTGACAGAACGTTTGAATAACGGGGCATTGTGGCGAACGTGCCACCAAAGCAACTGGCCGATTTCATTCAAAGCTCAAAGTGGTTTAAGCCCCCACTAATCATAACAAGGTAGCTTACCTCACTTAGGTTAACACAATGGGCCATACGGCTTCTAAGTGAACATCCCTATGAAGGGCAAGATATCCTAACCTACTCTCACCGACTGCTGCATTTCTAACTGATGGTCTTTTGCTAAAGACTTTAGGTTGATGGTAGATTACTTACTGCACAATTGACGGAACTTAAGGTTTAAAGTCGTCTCCGAACAACTTATGTTTGAGAAATTTTTCATGGCAATTTTATTTACTCCCAGAGTTTTTGCCAGAAATCTGCTGAGAGGAAGTTGTCTAAAGAAATATTTTTACATACTTTGTTTTATTGGAGATATCTGACCTGGTGTTTGAACAGTGCATCACGTCTAATAAACCAAACCACAACCTACTAGACTACGGCGACTTTGAAGTGTTAGATTACTTCTACTGATTCTATTCCTCATATTGATCCAAATTCTCACCATTTTATAAGTCAACGACATCAAATTTGAATGCAGAGATCTCGAGACCTATGCGTTATCAAAAAATACTGCCTTTGGTCATACAAGGGTTCTGGTCGTAAATACCAAAGTTCTTATATCTATAGTTGGGATAGTGGCATGACGATCGAACGTAATATTATAAGAGGGTATCGCAACCTAACAGATATAACATCTGTCGGCTTCCTCCCGAACTATTTCCTGGTCAGAACCAGTACATTCTATGTTTTTAGGAAGAGCTTTGAAATGAAACTGGCTAATAAAAGTGAATATAAGGTGTTATAAGACTTATACTCATTAAGTGAGCATTAATTAGGGGATTCGGTCAAAGGCTAATATATTAGGAGCGAATAAGGAATCTCGAAGTATTTACAAAACGGGAGTTTATGCCATAGCAAAGGATGTAGAGGATGAGACAAAGAAATGCTATCTAACAGGCTATTCAAGCAGTTTGAACCTATGAGTAGTGTGGAATTGAATTAGCTAGACAGAAGGGATAGGGTTGCGCTATGCTTGTTTCCTGGACTTGTAAGCATGCAAGGTAATTAACGAGCTGTTGAAAATGTAGTAGGGGTCTGCTGATGAAGCCTAACAGTTTCTTATAATAGCAAGAGGAGTTCAAAATTATGAAAGGAAAGATAGAAGCGTACTTTCTTCTCAATTAAGATTTCATTGAGGAAGTTATAAATTTTACTGGTGTGGAAAGAAATTTTAGTCATTCGTTGTAGCGTGTAGTATCGAACGTGCACTGCATAACCAATATGCATTTGAATAGAATAGCAATCGCTTCCAAATTCAGTTATGAATTTAAAACATATATTTCGACCCATACGTCGTTAATATATATCAGAAAGAAAGTCTTGGGTGCTTATCAAGGGATGGATACTTGGGTTCGTAACGACATTGGTCAGGCCATTACTGTTAACGTCAAGAAGTACAAATCGATGATTACCATCTTCTGTTGGCCTATATTGGATGAACTGTGGTTTCACCAGAACGGCACTACGTGCCACATAGCTCAAGCCATCCTGGACGTGGAAGTGAAGTGACCAGGCCGCCGTGATAGTGCGATATGACTGCGTTAGATTTATCTTGTGGGGTTTTCGTAAGTTTCAGATGTATGAGAAATAGCTATAAACCACAGCGGTCCTCAAACCCAACATAATCCATGCCATCGGTCAAATGCTGTCTGATTTATGCACTAGAGTCATGGAGAATTAAACATCTTGCATACGCATCACCCAGTCACCCAGAAAAGCAGTGGTGGGCATTTAGACGATATTATATTCCACACATAATGAGTAATACTTTACCAGACACTGATCCTCCCCGTGCTTCCTTATGGTGCAAAGGCGTGGACATTATTAAGCACTAATGAGAGTATTCGAGAGAAAAGTCCTACGTAAGATCTTCGGTCCAGTGCAAGTTGGCAGTGAATTCCACATTCTATCGAACAATGAGCTACATGAGCTCCCCGACTATGTGGACGATGTTGTGCAAAGTGTTAACATCCAGGGCCTACGCTGGCTCGCCTATGTCGTTGGAACGAATGAGGATGCGCTGTCGAGACGGGTTGTTGATGCTTGGATTTGCGGAAGTCAGCGAAGAGAACGACCTAGTTTGCATTGGAAGAACCAAGTCGAGAAAGCCATATCATCGATTGGTGTGACCTACTGGCGAAGGCACGCCAAAAGCAGAACCGCATAGAAGGTAGTTGACAGTGCTTATACAAAAAGCGTTCGAGGATATAAAGCCAACTTTTTTTACCACTCTATTATCATGCAATGTATTAGGAAACAGTGTAATTGTATGTACTTTTTTCTAATGGCAATATTCGCAATTTTTAATATACAAACACACACACAAACACCTACAGTTTAGAGTGTTTAACATTTTAGGAGTCAGCATAAAACACTTTAAGTACCAACATCAACGTTGTATTGAAGGGTATACTAAAATACTAGAATAGTGTGTGGTGTTTGAAACAAATGTTAACAGGCTGCAAGTGTTAATTAATGGTCATTAACATTACACCACAAACAATGTTAGAAAACATTAGAAACCACAACTAAATGATATAACAAAACCAAAGCCAAAGATAATGGCTGCTAATGTAATGTAGGAAGGAGAGAACATCATTAAAATCAAGTAACTTTAGTAAGGCATTAGTAAAGTGTATACATTTGCTTTGAAATGGTCATTTTGGTTCAAATAGGTGTAAATAAGTACATGAGTTTAAAGGAAATTTTTTTGAAGTATTTTAGGTTGGCAATACTGTAATATAAAAAAAAAAATTCTTTTCTAACCTCAAAAAAAAGCTCTTGGATTCTTTTCTAACCTCAAAAAAAAAGCTCTTGGATTTTTTGATGTTAGAAAAGAATTTTTGTTTATATTTCAGTTTGAGGTTAGAAACGAATTTTATTACAAAAAAATACGTGTTTAAAAAATAGGTTAATTTTTGCTTGTGTTATTTATTATAACAATTTCTTGAAAAATGTATCAAATACCTTAAGGGCTAATGGAAATTAAATCGATGCCATTCATTCATACAGTCATTCATTTACTCATTTCATTCTTTTAATAAATTTTGATTTAAATTTTAACGATCATCATGCCTTAGCAAGCTAGGATAGAGAGAAAGAACTGTTGTTGCTTTAAGCTAGAAAATGAGCACAATGTCAATATAAAACTGTGTTGTTTTTTTTGTTTTATTATTTTCGCTGTTAAAAAGTAAATGCCGCATGCATTTGCAAGCCAGGCTTTAATGGTTTTTGTGCAGCCATTTTACTACGCTTACAAGCTTGGCGTTATTTTATTATTATTTTTTTCTTCTTCTTCTTCTGTTTTTGTCCAGCTTTACACTACAGCCTGTAGCATATTTCTATTCAAAACGAAAATTAATTGCTTATACGCATTTCGATTCAGGGCAACAACTGGCTTTTATTTCTTTATATCTGGTTTAGTTTTATTGTTCATAATAAAAATAAAAATATTTTTCTTTTTATGATTCAATATGGCCAAAATGCAAAATTCTTTTTCATTTTTATTTCAGCTTTTTTTGTGAAAGTATTTGACTGACATGCAAAGACAAGGTGCAGAATATTTCAAATACAAGAGAGAAAAAAACAAAAAATCCAAGATAAGATAAAAAATATTTATTTTCTTTTAATTTTTATTTGGTTTAAAAAAAATTATTTATTTTTCATATATGTATGTATGTTAGGCACTAACAATGAATGCAATGTATAATGTATACGATAAAATTTTCTTTACGATTTGTACCGATATAAACTCCTTAAATTTATATTTAAAATATGTATCTTTGAATTTAAAAAAAAAATATTTCTTTTAATGACAATTTAAATTTTTATTTGAATAATAAAAGAAAAAACCGTTAAATGCAAAAAATTTGGCATTTTAAACCAACGCTCCTGCAGAAGAGATCTCACACCAACTATGTAGAGAGGTCACCACTATTATGCATTGTCACTGAGGAAGTCAGTAACAATGTTCAAACCGAAATAAAAATCCAAAGGATAAGTATCAGATACACTAGCGGCTGACAGTCTAGTTGGTAGAATTCTATAGGGTGAGCCATTTAAAAGTTTAAATTTAAAAATGCAATAAAAAAAACCTTTTGAAATTTTGCCAAATTTATTTTTTAGTTGTGAAATACCAATGTTTCGTTTAGGAATGGAATACTATTTCATTCATATGGCTGTCGATGCTGTCCTCACAGCATCTAATTCGATCGCGTCAATTTGTGTGAACTTTTTCGAGTGCATGAGGTCGTAGCAATGGCATCAAGAATGTTGGCCTTCAAATGCAGAATTGCCTCTGGTTTGTTGGTATAACTGTTTTTTTGTAATGGCAACCTACAGAAAATAGTCCAACAGTGTCGAAACACAGCTTCTTGGCGGCCAATTGACATCACCACATACACCTCCAATCAGAATTACGGCCTAGCTTCTCAAACCACTTATGATGTGAGCGTTAATTTTATACATGAGTGGCGGGGCCTACAATTTAAAGTAGACTCCGACCGACAGATTTTTGAGAAAAACTTCATGGCAATTTTATTTACTCTCAGAATTTTTGCCAGAAATCTGCTAAGCGGAAGTCGGCGTAGAAATACTTTTTGTATTTTGGGGCTCGAACCCTGGCTTTGCGTCTAATAAGCCAACACACTACCTACTAGACTACGGAGACTTCAATCGAAAGATATGCTCAATATAACTTAAATAGAAGACGCATAGTACGAGATACAGCAATACTATCTGATAGTCAGCAGAGTGATGTGAAAGTTCGAGGCGATAAGCAGGCAGATGAGTTTGCAAGAAGGCTATAATGTTCCTGTGGAATGTAGATAATAAGGAAAGGGAAGACAAAGAAAGAGCTATACTCAGTATTGGTATTCCCTTTACCATGTAAACCCATGCCATGAAATGACCCAAAAACCAATTTTCAACATATGCTTATAGGTTTTCCCATTTAGCCTGTTCAATTTCAATGCCAGTAACAAAACACTTTTATTTCAATAAAACAGACAAAGAAAGAAAAAAATAGAAAAAAGTCATCAAAATGCTTGTAAATCGTTAAAGAAAAGAAAAAGTCGTACCCTTTTGATTTGCTCGCATGTCCTTAAACAAATACAAAACATGCACGATTTCAACTTACATGGGGTATGGGGTACACTGCACATGTACTACGTACTAAAGTGTTGTAAACAATACTTGCGATTTCAAAACCAATACAAATCGAATCGAATCGAATCTTATTGAAACGAATCGTATTATCACTTTAGAATGTATGTCAGAAGGTAAGAAAATAGGAAAAGAGAAATAATATGAACGAGAATCGAATCTTATAAAACAATTTCAAATTCATTGCCGATAAAAACAATCAAACAATTGTTTTATTTTTTTTATATTGTTGCCACACTACTGTTGCACGATCTAAGATGACTTTACGTATGTTTTTTTTTTTCCTTTTTTTCTTAATGTTTTTCTGGCTATTTTCAATTCCTCAATAGATTGTCTGGGGATATGTTTTGTTGTCTAACAATTTTTGTTTTTTTTTTGTCAGTTTAACAGTTACTGTATAAGCCATGATTGTTATTTATTAGAAACAACAACAATATTCAAACATATTTAAATAAAATAGATAATACACGGTGAAAATATTCCAAATAATTTATGAATACCGATAAGAATTAAGAGATACTGGCAACACATGCTAAATACAGTGAAAGAAATAAGTGAAGAAGAAAACAAATATTTTGCGAGCTTTGAATTGGAAACAAATCAAATGGATTTGGTCTAGTTACAGAGATAACTAGGTGTTGGCATATGTATGTGTTAGCGGTGCTAAAACATCTGTTAGAATTAAGTCCACTGCACATGGAAGTAAAGACCAAGGCTTTAGAGACTATGGTTATACTATGTTCAGACATTCACTTTTATTAAGTCAATATTGGGTTTTTGATTACAATATTTTAAGTGTTTAGACATAACAATATACGCAGTTCAGCTGCTTATTCAATATTCATTTGACAGCTGGTAACAAAACGGCTGGTTGTTACAACAATTTTCTTTTTGTTTTGTTTGTTTTTTTGTCGTTGTTGATATTGGAGTTGTCAAATATCAATAGGAAGTTTCGAAAAATTGTAATATGCTCAATGAACGTACTTATGACAGTGCTGTTTTTCATGTTTTAATCAATATTATAACAATTTATGAATATATTGAGCACTAATTAATTGACATTTTATAGGAAATATTGAGATCAATAATACCGTTTATTTACGATTTACTCAATAAAAGTGCATGTCTGAACATAGTATTATATTGAAAGGTTACAAGTCTAACACGAAATTCATTAGGGAATTACGTGACCTAAGGAATCAATTGGCTTAAAGCTCTCTCCTTGATGGGAAAGTACCAAACCCAGTAGAAAGCGTTTCGAAATGAGACTTAATAACAAAAATTAATGGATTAATCACCGTAGTCTAGTAGGTAGTGTCCTGGCTTAATAGACGTGCGATCACGATTCAAACCGCAGGTCAGTCCTCTCCAACAAAATTAGATACCAAAAAAATATTTCTTCGCCCACTTCCACTCAGCAGATTTCTGGTAAGAACTCCGTAAATAAATAAAATTCCCATGAAAAGTTTCTCAAAAATCCGTCGTTGAGAGTCAACTTTAAACTGTAGGTCCCGCCACTCATGTATAAAAATTAACGCACACAACATAAATGGTATGAGAAGCTACATCGTAAGCCTGCCTGAAGAGCTGTAATAACCACCAATGCATACATACAAGGAATTAATTGAACTGAAGGCTCCCACCTTAACCGTAGATCGAGCCTTAAAAAAACTTCATAATTCTAGCTATGTATCACTTTTGATACATACTTGTATTTCATAGAATTTTCGCAATTATTGATAGATTTTGTTACGAAGTTTAAATGTTTTTATTTATTTAAATTCATTTTAAGAAATCTATTTTACATTATTACATTTGATTATCACTTTTATGAAATTTGCGTCAAAATTTTTGACATGATGTACATTGTAGCATGGTTTTTTAAGTAAAAATTAAACACTTCATATCAGCTTGGTTTTATTTTTTTCTAAATGGTAACAATTTAACATCTGGCACCCTTGCTTTGTGGCGATTTATAAGTTTCCAAATGTTTAGATGGGGCAGCTTATTGTCACTCCCATCAGTAACGCTCCCAATCGAGGGCTAGCTGAAACCTGATGCCACAAACCATTGTCGACGTCATGTGATGTAACAAAATTTCTATTGCAATAGAACATCGATTATGTCAATAACAATGTTCTCTCTATCATTCCTCTCTGGTGTCCCGGATACAAGTTTCCCCAAATACGGCTATAAGTAGTTGCTGCGCACGTAGCATGTACTTGAATCTAAAACTGCCAATTCGACTCCGGTGGACCACGAAATTTATAACGACCATAAAATTTAATTAGTTACTAATCTATAGCGACAAAATTATTGGGATTATTAAAAGCTGAAAGACTTTCAGCTCAGTTTTCGAAGAGGCGTAATAGGTGTAAATTTATCACCACTTCGGAGTAGCACGTTATCAAAGCGAATAATTCTGTTATCTCATACGTACATAGTTTACCTAAACACTATCATCTGTAATATCTATGATATAAGACATAGGACGAAACACTTTTTTCTAATGTTTGTCTGTCACGGAAAATAAATATGAGAAGATCAGTAAGAAAGACTCTATAACATTTCATGTGACAGCTGCTAGCAATCTGTGTGAAAATTCGTAATATTTTTTCTTCCCAAACTGCTAATACGGTTCTCTATTCCAAGTAGTATCATCTTTTTCGATTAACGTCCTATTTTCATATTTGCAGCTGTCAATACTTGCGTCAGTTTATAAAAGGAGCTTCTGTTTTCTTCTTCTTCAGAATCTTCAGTAGTAGGAATATTACGAATATATGTACATATTTAGTCGGTCATTACAACCTTTCTTTGTAAATTGGAAATGTCTGCCCTGAGGTTTGAAACTTGATCTGACGTCTAATAAGCTAACATAGTAAATACTAGACTACGACTACTTCAATCAATATCAAGAACAGAAAATCAATTTTTTCACTTTCAACCAACACATAACTTTCAATTCCTTATTAAATATCATAAATAATGTATTATTCCTGATAAAACTTAAAATTTTTTTTTTGAAAACTTGAAAAAATTACATACACAACACCAAAGAATCCCTAGGAAAGTCGTATGTATAAAAAATGATACATAAGATAGAATTATGAAGTTTTTGAATTTTTTAAGCCCTGCTCAAAATTTTCTTTTTTTATTTGGTTTAAAATAACGACAATCACAATACTAACGAATTCAAAAAATATCAGACATCTAACTTTTTCTGAATTAAAGTTATATCGCCTCAAAAATTGAAAATCGATCTACGGTTAAGTGAAAAGTACTAAAACCAGCAGATCATAAGATTTTGGAAAGAACTAGGGTAGATTAGGTTAGCGGGTAACATGCCGTTCATAGACAAGTTCACTCTGCGTTACCCAGTGTGAAACAAGCCTTCTTGTCATGATCCGTTGGTGGTAGTTTTAAACCACCTACGAACGAGACTTAATAACAAAAAATAAGGCAGTAATCTGGAACCTGTTTACTCTTTCAAAAGAGGGACTCTTTTGATTTGAGGCAATCAAAACTAGGAAACTACAATAAAAGGAGATCTGAGTTATGCATTAGGTAATCCTGGAAAATCTGCCCTTATCCAGAATCGAGGTTGTCCCGCGCACAGGAGTATCATTATGTACCGACCAGAGCTCTTTGTTTGTTATGTAACTTTGTTGACAGCTGTAGAGCGCGACAATGTTGCCAGTCTCTGCTCAGAATGTCTTCTTTCCTTAAATTGTATGCCCATTGTCATACTACTGCAGTTCTCACAGCGCACTGGAATACTTGAAAGGCATGCCGATAGCTTTGGGATATCCTCAAATGACTCCAATAAGAGCTGTGTATCTGAGAAGCACGAAAAAACTGTCTTTCACCATATGTGTTAGTGGCTCGCTCTAGCAATGAAGAGGCGAAGTTTATTGGATCGAGTAGGTTACTTAAACAGAATAGTTGATCCTCGGGGTTGAATATTAATGTATGACATCAGAATGGTGTATTGAAGTAGGTAGTGTGTTGCGTTATTAGACATGAGGCCTCAGCTCAAGCCCCAGGTCAGACATCTTCATAAAATATAAAAAATATTTCTTCGGCGACTTCCTAAAACCAGATTTATGGCAAAAACTCTGAGTGTAAATAAAAATGCCATGAAAAGTTTCTCAAAAAAAAATCTGTCGTTCGGAGTGGACTTTAAACTGGTAAATACAGGCGCTCATGTAGAAAATTAACGCACATAACATAAGTGATGTAAGAAGCTAGGTCGTAATCCTGACTGAAGGGTTGTAATGAGCAATTATGTGTGTATGTATGTGCATCACAGTAGGTATAATCTGTGGCCTAAGTGGGATACTTAGCCTTCAAGAAGGATCCGCCTCCAGTCTTAACCTAACCTAAGTTATGTGGTGCATCGCAAGTGATCAAAATACGGCTACTAAAATGGAGGAATAGCCACACGCTTTGTTAGTCTACATGTCACAAAATTTTTTGCAGTGTTGCATTTAGAGTATATCAACACTCGTATTTACTGTTTTGTTAACAACATTGTGTGGTCTGCAGTAACACATGTTCATGTGCATGCTTTGTATTCGTACTTGTGTACTATACCGTATGCGAATATTGTGCTACGATTCAGTTTGTTTCGATTCGATTTGGCTTGATATGGAATGGAATGGCATTGCTCTACGTTTGTACACCGCTTGTTGTATTTGTGTTTTCCCCTATTTTAGCATCGTGTTGAATAGTTTTGCTTTTTTGTATTCTTTTGTACTTGTGTAGTCATCCTCATCGCCATCGCCATCGTCATCGTCGTCATCATCTTTGGTTGTTGTTGTATGTGCAAATTCATCAATTTAGTTTATCTTGATGGTGCGCCAAAAGAACAAATTGTTAAGAAGTCAAATTTGCCAATTTTTCTATTGTGGTACGGGTCTCTCTCTGTCTCACTCCAATGTTTTTTTTTTGCTTTCCAATACACATGTGTGCTGTTTCTTCTTTGTTTTCCTACATGAACTACAATAGAAAGTTTTTTCTTTTGTATTGTTGTTGCAGTTGCAGTTGTTGCAAGTAAAATTGTTGCAAGTAATGAGATTTATTTTAAGTATAATTTTGTTTAATGACAATTTATTGTTGTACATGTTTATGAAAATGGAAATTTTCAATATCAATTCAATACTGTTTCTCTAGTTCATCTGCTAGTATGGATTTGAAATGAAAGTATTTTTCTAACTCCTTTGTATTTTCATTCATTCATTCATTCACTCGTTTAGCGAAATTTAAGACAATAGATAAGATTTTTTTCTTCTTCTTCTTCTTCATGTACTGCCTAAATGCATATGGACTTTGTTTTTTATGGGCCACATTTGAAAACATGTGTATAATGTGGGTCAATAGTTTTCCTTTCATTTCGAATGTGTTTTTTCCCTGCAGAAATGAAAGGTGTGTGTAGGTAAAGCTAATTGAAATAATGTACGAACCCTTAAGATCTAAAGTAAGGCATTTAAAAGAGATTCAAGTTTATTTGTGGTGTGCTTAATGTGAAGGTAATCGGTATTTAAATGGAATACTAATGTATTTAAATAGAATAATGGCAAAAACTCTGAGGGTAAATAAAATTGCCATGAAAAGTTTCTCAAAAATCTGTCGTTCGGAGTCGACTTTTAAACTGTAGGTCCCGCCACTCTAGTATAAAAATTAACACACACAACATAAGTGGTGTGGGAAACTAAGTTGTAATCCTGACTTAAGGATTGTAATGACCAATTATGTATGTACAGTGAGCGTCAAAAGAAACTGTACACTAAGGATAAAACTCTAACAAACACCAAAATCAACTTTTACTACTTTAGGAGAGTGCCCGGAAAAAATTGACAATATATCGAAATTTTTTGTATTTTTCTTTTTTTCAATTAAAAACTGGCAATGAAACAATTTTAAAATAAAAATAACTGTAATTTATTAATGTATATTTGTTTATGTATAGTTTCATTTGCCGCTCACTGTATGTATACAGAGGGAGGCCTAAGCCACCTTGATGGAATTGTGATATGGCCAGTACAACTGATGAATAGAAACTCTGCAAGGCCAAGCAAAAGGAACATCTTTTTAATATACGACTGGTAACTTCTTTCGCTGGAGATACGCAGAGTGTCAGAGAATAGTGAATGGTGAGGCACCAGGCAACGAGGAGTTCCGTCCTCATTTCTTTATGACATTTCTCAAGCAACGAAATCATTGCTTCTGCTGAAGGCATTACCATTGCAGTCTCAGCGTTCGGCCATCGGCAATATCAGATGAATTTTATAATTAGTAAAACGAATTTAAATTCATCTAATACAATACTTCTATACAAAAAGGTACAATGTACCACAATTTACGCAACCTAGTGCATAGGGTGTCAGACTAAGTTGGAGACAAGGGGTTAAATATTTCACTTTAATTCTTGAACGAAATTTAAGAAAGGGGCAGGTACACCAAATGCGCAACAAAACTATACTATATATTTCGTTATCAAAATAAATGTTTGACCGACCCATGATTAATTTCACATATTCATAGTGCAGTTGGCGCCAATTATTGATGCAGAATGATAAGATGCGAACAAGATCGTTTCTTAGTTCGGTGGATGTATTCAATCTAATCTTCTTTGTCTTCGGTGGGCAGTTCCTAATAGAAATCATAATGGGAAGTTAAGGAAGTTTGAACTAGTTTGTACAAGAGTAAGGAATACCAAATACCTAATGGTGAGCGCACAACAAGCATACATTATGGTTTATTTGTGTGTCAATGGGCATAAGACAATTGGTTGGTCTCCTCCCCTACAACCTACCATGTGAATCTTTAGATAAAGGGATGAAGAGATCTGTTGCGAAGTAGATTATGCCACACACTAGCCCGGCGAAAGCTCTTTTTTGTACTCTTCATTAGCTTCCTCGTCAAACAACATCTGAGGATCTCAGCGAAAATTTTACATACATTATTGGTCATTACAACTCTTCAGTCAGGATTACGACGTAGTTTCTCACACCACCTATATCGTATGTGTTAATTTTTATACGTGAGTGGCGGAACTTACAGTTTAAAGTCGACTTCGAATAACAGATATTTTGAGCAACTTTTCATGACAATCTTATTTACTCTCAGATATTTTGCCAGAAATTCGCTGAGAAGAAATCGCCGAAGAAATATTTGTTCATATTTTCGTTTTCTCGGACATGTCTGACCTGGGGTTTGAACCGTGGCCTTACGTCTAATAAGCCAACACTCTACCTATAAGACTACGGCCAGGAATAATAGTCCACCAAAAATATTGTCCTGAACAGGGATTTGGTGGCAGTGGCGGATACGAAGCGTACTAATCAACTACCTCAGGATATCTCTGTTACTTAATGAGATCGGTAGGCACTCGGTGAAACTTCAGTCACTTCCTAAAGGTTTACACAGAGGTTGTAGTTTGGTTGTCTTTGTTTTCACGCAGATTTCTCTTATTTGGCTCTATAGTTTTTCTGATAACTTATAAGACCTATTCTTACGTGATTTCAGTTTGATCAAGAGATTGATTAAACTTTCAGGTTGGTTTACTACATACATACATACATAATTGGTCATTACAACAATTCTGTCAGGATTACGACCTAGTTTCTCTTATCCACTTATGTTGTGTGTGTTAATTTTATAAATGAGTGGTGGGACCTACAGTTTAAAGTCGACCCTGAACGACAGATTTTTTAGAAACTTTTCATGGCAATTTTTTATTTACTCTCAGAGTTTTTGCCAGAAATCTGCTGAGAGGAAGTCGCCGAAGAAATAGTTTTTGTATTTTGTTTTGATGTCTGGCCTGGGGCACAAACCCTGGCGTTACGTCTAATAAGCCAACACACTACGGCGACTTCACGTTGGTTTACTACTTGGTTTTAAGGAAGTCATGCTTTACATTAAGACCTGGTGATAATTTTCAAAGCCCATTAATAAATATCATAAGAGGAATTCCAGAAAAAATTAACGAACACTTTTGGAACATAGGTAGGTAGGTGGAAGTAGCTGTCCACTCGATGGAGTTATGAGCGGACACACTTAGGCCGCACACCGAGACCATTGTGATACTACAGTTTCACATTTTCCCCTAGTCCAGGAACCACTCGGAGATTCCGATGAAGTGACTCAGACTGCCAATATCAATGAATGACAGTTCATCCAAAACAGTCTCATCCTCCTACTCATCTCTACAGAAATCATTTGCAAGAAGTCGAAGACCAATACGCTTCGCATGCGTTCCTATAATACAATGCCCCGCAATAACCACGATAACAGTGCTGAGCCTACTTCTTTGGAGTTTAAGCAGAGCTGCCACGCACCTTTTGGCCAGATTTTCTGCGAAACCTAAACTTTTTACTAATTTTGTAAGCATTTGAAGAGGAATACGAATGAATATTTTCTTTCATTTAGGTAAAGATTGAATTAATTTACCATTGTGTCCAAGTTTTTTCTTGTGCTTTCCTTATATTATCTGTGATGATTATACCTGTTTCAGAATAGATAACAATTTTTGTGATTTTGAACTTGACAGATGCATTGTTTTCCTCTGATGGAACTTTAAACCAATAGGAGGATCTATCCTCCTATGTTATAAAATAAGTACTCAAGTACACGAGTACTTTAAACCACACCCTTTAAAATTTTCCCGCCTGTACCACTGTGACCTGATTTTGTTCATTAAAAATGGTGTGTAAAATTCTTTTGTACACGCAGATACAAGGTAGACTTCAAGATTATTTTTTTTACTTGCTTAACTAAACTAACCTTTGCATAACAAAGATATGGTATTTGTACGCCTGTGGCCTTTGCTGGATGCGATTATTTTTTTTTAATTTTTTTTTTGAAGGTTTCATTAAAATCTCTTAAATGTCACATAAAATCAAAGAACAAACAAGACAATGGCAACAATGGCATTGCATTGCGTGGTAAATACCCTTGGCAAAGTCTTAAAGTATTATTCAGAGAGAGAAAACTTTTGAAATGAACTGAATTTTTTTTTTTTGCAGAATTATTTTGAGTTTTTTTTTCTTGTAATTTTATTGTAGGGAGCAGAAAATAAAATATTTTAACATGTTAATGTGATGATGAAGATTTTAGTGCAAAAAAACAAAATTTATGATCAGCCAAAAATAGGTGGAGAGTGTCTCAGTTTAAATGAGTAGTTTACTTATGTGTTTTCTGTATTCATGATTGCGTCCCGGTTTAATCGAATTGTTTAGCTATAAAGCTAATGGATGAAGGATAACGACACTGCCTGTATCCTGTATTGATTCTAATGCAGACGATATGGCAGTGACATGGTGCATCAAATGTGAGTTGGAAGTCAATGAAGTAGTACTAAAACCGCTGCTAACAGTCAAATAGCTTAGAAAAATTTGAAACTTAGGCCGACCGAAGAACAATGTTCTAGCTGTTGTTACCCCCCTCCTGTAATTGGAATTTTTCTGCAGAGGCTGAAATGCTTAAAATGTTGCCATCATGCATTGCCATACCACCACGGATGCGTTACATACATAATTCAGTCATGATTACGACCTAGCTTATGTTATACTTGACTAGCGGATGCATTGCCAAACTTTAAAGTTGATCTGACATCTTTTCTTTTTCCCGGCTTTTACCAACACTATTCCTTGCCATACGACCCTAGACAATTGATTTTGATCTCACCTAAGAAATAACCTTCTTAAAGTTCTCTGCTGTCTATATAGCATACTTCTGTCTAAAATCCAAACGAATTTGTTGTTGCTTTTGATGAGTTTTTTGATTTTTCAGTTTGCCAAACCTGTTTGATACGTTCGCCAAGTTGTGGTTTGCAAAAGCCCGAGTTCTTGTGAGCGAAGCGAAATGGATTGTTTTGAATTCTCCTACACAATCTCACGTACCTTCTGGTCTGGGATCACATTGTTTGTAAAATTCGCAAAGTTGTGGTCTACGAAAGTTAGAGTTCTTGTGAGCTACACGAAGTCGACTGCATCGGATTCTTATGCACGCTCTCACGGACAGCGACGATGTTGTCGGCAGATATTTTGTTTCGTTCACATGCGGGTATTGATCGATCATTTACTAAACACGAATTTATCCACCACATTGCGAATAGTCTTCTTATTAGGACGATTGTGGTAATCGGAAAATAGGAAGGCGCTCCTCCCTAACGGAACACCCAATTTGTATGATTTGGCAAAACAGACTGAATGAAAGACAACTAATTTGAAGACACCGCCGTCTAGTAGGTAGTGTGAGAGCCTATTAGACGTGACACCACGTTTCAAACACAAGGTCATACATCTCGCACTAGACGTTACATAAAAAATATTTATTCGACATCTACCTCCCAGCAGTCTTCTGGGCAAAGATTTTCTCTTCTACGGCTATCATCAATCTGGAGGAATTTGGGCGTATAAACAACGACCAAATAGGTAAGTGGAAGTCCTCGTAGTCTAGCAGGTAGGGTATTGGGTAATTAAACGTGAGGCCACAGTTCAAGTCCCAGGTCAGACATCTCGCACAAGATGTCATATGAAGAAATATTTCTTTGGCAACTACCTCTCAGCAGATTTCTGTCAAAAACTCTTGAGAGTTAATAAAATTGCTATGAAAGAGTTTCTCAAAAATCTGTTGTTCGGAGTCGACTTTAAACCTGCTTGGTACTGCCACACACAACATAAGTAGTGTGAGAAAAAATGTTGTAAACCTGTCTGAACGGTTGTAAATTTATTCTTAAATATTTGTGCAATACCGTAGCTTATGTGCATTTTGTTGTTGTCTGTTTGTCTTGTTTACGCCAGCTTAACAATACCGTTGGATATATTTCTTATGACTAAAATCCCTTGTATAAACTGCCTTAATGAGAGTGTCAATTTTAAACGTTTCGAAACATTAAATTATGTATGTATGGCCAGTATAAAAAGTTTACTAGTTTAAGCTGATTGATGAATACTGTAGAACAATTTTTTATGACCCTCTCCAATAACAGCAGCTGATTGAAAACAAGCAAATATCACAAAATTCCTGCTTCGGACCTGATATACACTCTGAAGTGTCCTTCTGGTAGGCATTTACTATTTTACAGATTTCAAGAATGAATTCTAACGATTGATTTTCATCATGACTGAATCTACATGTTGTGGTCGAAATGAGGCCTATTCTGAAGAAGTATACTCAGCAGATTTCTGGCAAAAACTCTGAGAAGAGTAAATGAAATTGTCCTTAAAAGTTTCTCAAAAAATCTGTCGTTCGGAGCCGACCTCAAATTAAACTGCAGGTCCCGTCACTCATGTATGATATTAGCACACACAACATGGGTGGTGTGAGCAACCAGGTTATAGTCCTGACTGAAGGGTTGTAATCACCAATTATGTAAGTATGTATGAGTTCTTTCGATCGAGTGTAGCTATAATTAAGTCCCAATGTAATTTGTGTGCAATGTGACAGTTGTTACTTCAACAAGATAAATATATTTTGCCGATAGAGTCTGATTTAAGTACTCAAGAGGTTGTCACCTTTTATCCCAGAAAATACGGATATGAAATGGTTTTATTGCGAAACTAGCTTATGTAGTTTGGATTTACTTTCCTTTAATCGTAACTACAATGAAAAGTATTTGACGTAGTCGAAATCGCCTTTGTTCCTCTCTAAACTGAACTTTGTGTGACAACCACTTTCATATTTAAATTAAACCGAGCGTTCTAAGCTCGTTCTTGGCATAAAAACTTAACCTAACTACTACAAATGAAACGCATTTCTTGCAAATGACAAGGCGATACTACTATTCGCATTTACCCAATAATACTATTCGACATATTAGGCATGATTTTATAGTTGATTTCTTTTATTATTAAAAATTATGCCGCCATTTATCAAAGCATTTGTAATTGAAAAATTTTGTGTGGTTTACTTAAAAAAGCCTCCACGGAATTAAATTCAATTGAAAAACGAAATAGAAACGTCCATCTTTATTATTTCAAATCAGGATTTCTAATTAAAAATCATGACTTTAATTTCCTTCTTATAACATTTCATATCACAAAACTTTTCCTCATGGTCTCCAACACACAGCCATTACGCGGAGTTGCTGATCTCCACAACATCATGATAGTTTGTATAGAGTTGTTGCCATAATTGTTACAAATCTTTAGACGTTGCGTGAATTAATAATGTGGCCATGGCCATGGCTGTGGCCTTAAGGCTTTAATTAGTCAAGGGTTTTTCTAGTCAATTTAATTGTTAGCCGTTGTTGGAGTTACAACACACAGCATACACACATGGTTGCTACTTATGTACAACACAGTTTCCTTGTTGTTCATTTTCTATGACGAAACGTAATGAAGAAAAATCAAGAGAGCGAAAAAAAAGAACTGAAAACTTTCCCTGGTTGTAATACAATATTCTGGTAAAACTACTTACTTCCCATCATTAAATGACATTTAAACATGAAATTAATGGTTAAACATTTTGGTTACGCATAACTTTTGCTGCAGATGTCCATCGTACCACCACTACTGCAACAACAGCCACCATCATAAAGCGTACAGGAGGTACACCATTAGAGTATGACAAACATTCTCAAGTTGTTTGATGGCCATATAGAAATATGTTCTGTGGAAAAGAAAGATCACGGAAAAACTGAAGACATTTTCAAATGAACAAATCATAATAAAGGTTTAGAAGAGGGTGACCAGGCTTGCAGTTTATTGCTCTTAATAGGATGACTTCTATTTTTCAAAGAAATTGTTTCGTTACTATAGGCCGGGTGAATTAAAAATCTAAATTTAAAAACACAAACAGTTTGAATTTTATTTTCTTAAATTTTTTTTGTTGTTGTTTCTGATAGAAATGAAATATTATTTCATTCACATGGCTACCGCGGTTGGTCTCATAGCCGCGCACATTCGATCGGACCAACTTTCGTGCACTTTTTTGAGTGAATAGGGTCGTATCTCGGCAATGGCGTCACCAACGTTGGCCTTCAAATGCCCAATTTTTTTCTATTTATCGGCATAACACTTTTCTTTAACGGCGCCCCACAGAAAATACTCCAATGTTGTCAAATTGACATCACCAAAGGTCCAACGTTTGACACAATAAATCGATCAATACCATGAAGGTCGGGTGCAAAAAAAAATCGGTTATCATGTCGCGATAGGTGCCTTCCACTGACCGTTATGGTAGCGCCGTCCTTATTTTCAAAGAAATATGGGCCAATGAAGCCTGTGCTTCACAAGCCGCACCAAACAGTCACTCGTAATGGGTGCATTGGCTTCTGAAAGACCACGTGAGGGTTTTCTGAGCCCCAAATACAGTAATTTTGCTTATTAACGTATCCACAAAGGTGAAAATGAACTTCATCCGAAAAGATGATTTTTCGTTTCTTATTGGCCCATATAACGAAGCGAAAGCGAAACGTAAACGGATTTATAGCGTTCAGTGGAGATAATATCCTAAATTTTGTGACAGACTAGAATGACATAAGCATTGCCAGATTCGAAATAACCGATGGTTCAAATTTAAACCGATAGATGGCTCACCCCATATATATGTAAATATGTTGGCAATTTGGATGGTAACAATCTGTCATTTAAAAATGGCAGTCTGTCAATTTGCTAGTGATTTGGAATTTGGATTTGGTAGTGAAAGAAAATTAATATCGAATCTGTTCAACGTTCTCGAACAGGTTTCAGTTCGTTCCTTTTGAATCCTTACAGGAAGAGACATTTTTTCTTTTGAAGTCCATTTTTATTCTGGAACACATTGTGATTCAAAAAAACGAGGTTCAAAGTCTTTTAAAGCATTCGGATGTCTATGTACTCCTCCTGAGGTTATCGGGGTAGTCAACTTAACATATAATACGTTCATCTGCATTACTCCCATTTTTCACTAACAGTGTTTTAAAGACTTGCTTCAGCTTTTCAGAAAGCTGATGGATCTTGAAAATACTCTCTGAGGCGCTATTCGCTGTGATAAGCTTTCATACTCTGTTTCATACTCCTTGCTCTGATGGTAACATGTACTGAATGAACAGAGATGTCCTCATGACAAGGCTTTTGATGTTATACAGGCCATGTTTCTCAGGTGCCATTGAACTGTACGCGTTACAACATGGTCTTTATTCTTAGGGGAGCTGAAGCCTCTCATGCTAAAACTAAATATTTTAGGTCCATCAGCCCGTCAGCTTTTCCACTTAAGATGCTTGCAAAATAACTTTGAATAGGAACTGAAACGGAATGTAAGCTTAACCAAGAGAGAATTTTAAGATTCACAAGGAGGTACAAAATCATTTAATTTTCTAATTTTTCTAATTGCGTCTAACATCTTTGAACCTTATTGGATAGCAAACTTAACTGGAGTACGAAATCTTAAGTCTTTCATTTCAGAACTGTTAGCACTTAAGCCTTGTACTACCCGATCATGATTACTATGCAGACTATAAAGGCTATAACGACTGTCGCTTAATTCGGTATAGGAGTATAGCGAATAGTGGGTGATATGTGTATTTTTACTGACAGTGTGTATTCACCACTAATAAGATTATCCACGAATAACGTGTGTCTATGGAAGCGTGAGCCGGACATTCGACGAGTACCCCCCATATGTGTTCCTAAGCACGAAAGTATTGAAAGTAACAACAAAACTGGCGTAATGGCTGGTGCAACGGAAATTTCGCTTTAATTCAGAATTTAATTTAATTTTCAAACGAATGATGCGATAATAAACCACTTGTAGAGATGACAGAGAGATTTAACCACTAGATATTAAAATATGCGGAACAATATTTGTGTTAAACCTGTCAAGAGCTCATCATAGGAACCACATAGAAGTAATAATGGGACACTAACCTTTGGAAACCCTCGTTCGCAAATTGGGTATATATATCTCACAACAACGTCTGTTGAATTCGAGGAATACTGACAGAAAATATATAGCCAAACGTGACTTATATATAATTTGACGGCTGGGAGATGATAGCCAACAATTATAATTGTTTAACCGAATAGAAATTACAATAGATGGACCTTAAGCAACTAATTAAACCAAAACGGACCAATTAAACAATGCCGTTTGATTTGGCTGTCATTCAGCCGAACCTACCTTGAGGAGTACTAGTAGACTCCGAGATTCCATCTGTTTCATACAGCTGAAGACCGTCAAAGAGGCTCCGAGCATAAACGCCTCTAGAAGTCGTGAGCGGCAAAAGTTTAAACTGCTGACGCTTAAGTGGGGACTCAATAGACCTGTTTTTCTGATGTTCTTTGTTTTTGGTGACTGGAAAACTGAACTAATTTTTAATGGTTTCAGCCCAGCAGCCCTTACCTTGTGCCTGTACGTATAGGAGTATCACAGCAAAGGGATTATGAAAGTTTCTTTACAAACTGGCCACCCCATTTTAATTTATCTCCTACATGTCTATGTCAAAAAAATCTTGTGTATGTGCGTTCCAATCTAAAATTTCATCGCTTGACTTTATGAAATCAAACGCTTTTAGCATTCGTAATGTCGCTCATAAAATCAAATTGATATGAAAGCAAAATGAAAAGAAAACTAAGCAACAAGAAGAAAAAAATTTACGAGTACAAAAGGAAAAACTAAAAACGTGTACGTTTGTTTGTTTGTTCGCCTTGGCCATTCTTGGAAATACTGTATCGATATGAGCATATGTGTACAGTGTACACAGTTCTTCACACAATTTTTTGCCTCCGAATCCGTACGTCACTTTTTATTTTTCTAGCATATAAAAGTTGTTTCTTGCAATCGCATAAACAATTGTTATGACTAATGTTTGTAGTTCAGCAAAAGTGCTGTGGCAGTCTGAAAGTATGAAATTTACGATAGACACGGTGGAGACTTTATAATGTGAAAACTTGAGACACATTAAGCATAGGAATACGTTGTTAAAATGTTATTAGGAAAATAGGAAATGTTGCATAAAATAATCGAAAATATTGAATATTTATTTAATAAAATGCAAAAGTATTTAAGTGTCACGGAATTATACATAACATAGAAGATAATGACCATTATGATTATAATTTAAGCATTAATTTCATTCCTCTTAACAATAAATGTTTGTAGTCAATCAAAACAATAGATACAAGCAATATCAACATGATTTAAAAAGAATGTCTCTAGAAAAAGTTTGTCAACATTTTAGTTAAAGCTTATCAACACTTTAGCAACATTTAACTGAAAGCTTTGATACATTGAAGCTTTACGATAAGTTTGTAATGGACAACAATGTGTCTTTCAATTTAAATGTTTCACTACATTTTAAAAGCTTTGGTGGAAATAAAATATTTGTCAACAACTTCCCAACTGGCTCGTTGGTCTAGGGGTATGATTTCCGCTTAGGGTGCGGGAGGTCCCGGGTTCAAATCCCGGACGAGCCCAAGTGAATACGAACTTTTTTTAATAATTTAATTTTATCTTGAAATAAATAAATTAAAGTTTGCATATCTTTTACCACAGCTTCATTAACATTTTTATACAAAAAAAATCATCACTCTGAAAACTTCATTTTGTAAAACTTCTTTCAACTGGCTCGTTGGTCTAGGGGTATGATTTCCGCTTAGGGTGCGGGAGGTCCCGGGTTCAAATCCCGGACGAGCCCAGGTAAGAGGAGTACTTTTTTTTTCGTAATTTTTACCAGTAATAACTGAACTTTTTATTCATTTAAATCCGAAATTATATTTCATTTTTTTATTTACGACAATGTATTTTAAGTGACGAGAAAGACTTCGCATAAAAAGATGAAGACAAGATGAATTCTGGCTGCTATATATTGAGCACAACATTAGGCACTCTCCTACAACGAATCAATACAGTTGGAGCCCTTACTATTTTTTTTCTTTTAACACTTGAAAAATATTCTGATTCCAGTGAACATGACATTGATTCCCCAATAGTTACACCAACAACAACAAACTTAAGAAAAAATAATCTGCAGACCAATGCAGTCTAGTAAGGCCAAATGAAGAAACTCGAAACATACAACAGAACCTTCCACATAATATTTCCTTACTTAACTGTAAGCAGCAGCTACTGCTTGATGTTGACTGCCTGCACGGGAAATAAGTATGGATGAGCCTTGGAAACGAAAATTAAGGACACAAAAAATGTTTCAGAAAGATCGAAAAGCTGCAGAAAAATACTGCCTGGCCGACGTGCAAAATGCTAATAGCGCCCGTATGTATAACCATGCTATTTATTTGTTTAAGGGCGTATGATGCATATAATATGTATGTAAGTAGATAAGACATCTGAATCCTTTTAGAAAACAAAACAGAACAACACTGAAGTTTATAAGCTTTGCCTTTCGCTCTATTTTATACTGCATTTAATTTCTGTAGGGCAACTTCGGAATGTTTCTATTTACTAGTATAATTTTTGGTACTTTATGTAGAACTGTTGTTGCATATTGCCTCTAGTAATTTATTCTATGCTTGCTTGTCGTTAGTAGTTATTAGTATTGGTGTCTTTGCAGAATAACCATAAATGCGTTTCAGTATAACAGTGTTGTATATATATGATATAAAAACCTGTACCAGACTTGGGCTCGTCCGGGATTTGAACCCGGGACCTCCCGCACCCTAAGCGGAAATCATACCCCTAGACCAACGAGCCAGATAACGGTACATGATTTTATTGTAGGAGTTATCAGCTATTAAATATGTCAAAAAAGTTATCGTTCATTTTTAAAAAAGTTACAGCAAAATAGGCACTTCTTGGGCTCGTCCGGGATTTGAACCCGGGACCTCCCGCACCCTAAGCGGAAATCATACCCCTAGACCAACGAGCCAGTTAGCGACCCAGCGGAATTTTATTCCAAAAAATTTTTATTTAGTATATAGAATTGCTACGATTGCGAGATATCAGCAATAAGTTTCGTTTTCCAAAGCTGTTAGCTGAAAAATTGTAGGTAAAAAGAAACATCGTGGTAAAGCTCTATCTGCTTGTCATCTATGTACGTATCTCTTAATCAGGTCAATAGAGTTTTCACAAAAAGGTACGAAAATTATGAAAGATATGTGCAAAATATTTACCCGATTTCGAGTTTTTCCCAGTTAGCGCATTTCCTTACAAAATATAGTGTATCTCTTGGGCTCGTCCGGGATTTGAACCCGGGACCTCCCGCACCCTAAGCGGAAATCATACCCCTAGACCAACGAGCCAGTTATTTTTAGATTTTCAATTCCGGTTATTAAAATAAAACAACGTAAGCTTTCTGTTATGCTTCAAAACCAAGTTTATTATTCAAAACTCGTACAAGTCGTAAAGTTGTTAAAATTATTTTTGTATATAATCTCATTAAAATAGAAACAAACCTGCTATGCGTGTGTATCCTATTGCTAGGTTAGGCTAGATTAGTTGGCAGTTATTACCTAAAAAGGCATTATTCAATTCGGTCGTGTGAGCTTTCATTGTAATGCCGCTTGTATTTATTACAATATTCGCCTTTAACCTCATGACTGAGATTTCTCAACAATGATTAATAGAAACGTTTTATTAAAAAGTTCTTAATATTCAAAAATTCATCGTATCAGTTTCCGAAGAATTAAATTCAAAATGAATTCACCCAATGTCTGTAAGTGCTGAAGAACCTCGTTATATTATATCATATTGTGTCATTGCTAAACCAATACATAAATAAAGAAGTTTTAAAGTTCAATTTCAATTCTAGGATATGTTTATTGAGATCTTTAACGTTACAAGATAAGTTGTTGCTATTCACCTAGCAATGGCTAGGAACAATTTCTTTGTTATATTATCTTATCTCCATCAGAAATCCCTGGCAATGATCATCAATCAACACCTGCCCGTAACAAGTCCAGATAGCTAATGGCAGTCTAATAACCTAAAGGTCGTATATAAAAGCTGGCTCACACATCTCTGTGGTAGGGGACTCTTATCTGGAGGAGATCTAACAAACACGGCCATTCAGGAGGCAGGAGTATGAGGAAAAGTTTTTGTCTATGACATACTTAAACCGTCCCCGCCTGAGAGGCAAACTAACTAGAGTTCCCCCGGTGCCTCACAAGGACTGGAGACATCATTATTTAACCTATAATGACAGCAGGATAATCACAGATATATAGATATATATGTATATCTTCATCTCCCACAACAATTAACTCCTTCATCTGATGTCATTTATCTTAACTTTAGACTTTTTTTTATTAAAACTTAACAAAATGAATGCCTTCTTGGGCTCGTCCGGGATTTGAACCCGGGACCTCCCGCACCCTAAGCGGAAATCATACCCCTAGACCAACGAGCCAGGTGGTGGAATAATTGAAATCCTATTATAAACATTATTCTACACAGCATTGTTACATTTTGGTGTTATCAACAAAAGCCACTTCGTTTTTAATTATCTTGGGACTAACACGAGTATATAAGTATCAGGATCAAGTCATAAGCTTGTTTAACAGCAGTTAGTTTGCTATTTTTCTTAGGATTTTTAAAATTAAACGCATTTTGGTTTAATTTATTGAATACAATTTATAAACCTCTTTTAAAGGCTATAAACCTTCTGTTAAAATTGACCAAGTGAACCTAAAGTCCTATGGGAATACGTATTGATCTCGCATATCCATTTCTGCTTAGGAAATTATTAAAAATCTAAAAATTTTCTATACTTTAACCGTTTTATATTAGAAAACCAAAGAGAATTATAATATATTCTTAGAAAATATTGAATACACTTGGGCTCGTCCGGGATTTGAACCCGGGACCTCCCGCACCCTAAGCGGAAATCATACCCCTAGACCAACGAGCCAGTTAATGGGTTAATTAACGTATTTATATACAAATTTCAAATAAATTTTAACAAATATTTTAAAAACATAAACATTTCAAACTATTTAATATTCACAATATGTGGTCTGCTATTAAACTATTATGCAGTGCCTCCGTCCATGCAACTTTTCGAACGATTTCCAATTTTTCTGTGCGATCAATAATTTTGAACACATTTACATCATGTAGTTTTTTATTTTATGGTCAGGTCAGTCAACACACTTATTTTAATGCTTTTCTAGTAAACAATACTGTTAAATAGCGTGTTTTGTTAGTGGGTGCAGTAACCAATAACAACATGTTTATTTAGCAATAATATAAGCCATGTTGTGTCGTTTTATGTTTTCGAATTGTGAACACATGTTTTGTTTAAATTAAATATTTTTTTTTGTTGTTTCTAAAATGTCTCATTGTAAAATATTTGGTACTTACTTGGGCTCGTCCGGGATTTGAACCCGGGACCTCCCGCACCCTAAGCGGAAATCATACCCCTAGACCAACGAGCCAGTTAATGGGTTAAGCGGAATAACAGTGGTCATGTAAACACAAGAATTTTTTTATCTCAAAAACTAAAAATAGAATACTTGCGTTTAAGCCTTGATTTAAAAATTTAAGTTAAAATTGCGTTTTAAAACTGTGATATATTTTAAATAAATAAACGAACTTGTTTATAAAGTGATCTATGAAATGTTTTTAAAAATATGTCTGCGACGATGAAGCCATGTAAATTGTATTTGAAAAGCATAAATTGATGTTTGTATTGCAAAAAAGCCTTACTTAGTTCGCATTGATCGAATACGAATAGAAAAATTCTCGAGAGTTATTCATATTTGTCCATTTGTCGAAAGAGCTCCTCAGTAGTCACTCACAAATCACAATATTTGGCCAATTGCCTATGTATGGTCTTATAACACTGGCTTACGAAATTTTACAGTAGACAAGGGCCATCTCATTGAAGCTTCATCTGGCAATTTAGTTGTCATTTGTTCATTCTCTTCTGCCAGATCACTGTACCCGAACATAGACAAGGACGTATTCTCGCTCACACTAATTTTCATTGAAAAACACATAAAACGATAAGGCCGATATTTAGATAAATAGGTACGTGAACAAACAAAATTGTCTAATTGGGACTGTATTAATTCACATGAAGTACTAGAGCATACAATGAATACCAAAAAAAGCACTGTTTGACCACGTACTCGGTCCATTGAGATGGACGACTAGGTCATCACTGTCAACGACAAAAACTATAGATGGATGATTACTACCCTAACTTGTATGATTTGGACACTAACAACATGTGGATTCAACAGGACGGCACTATGTACCACACAGTGCATGTCGCATTGGATATTCTGCACGAGCATTGTCATTTCACGTGGATACAATTTATACTGCCCACTCTTGGTGGCTTTTATGCTTTTATAATTTGACTTCTTATACATTTTTGTGGGATTTCCTTAGGCCGAGGTTGTATGCGAATTAACCTAACCAAAAACCCCAAGGGTCCTTGCCGTCGGTCAAAATCAGCTCAAAATATTGAATACACTTGGGCTCGTCCGGGATTTGAACCCGGGACCTCCCGCACCCTAAGCGGAAATCATACCCCTAGACCAACGAGCCAGTTGATGGGTTAATTGCAATAATATGGCTATGTTACTAGGATAAATTTTTATTCATAAAAGTGTCCACATAAAAATAAGAAAAATTAAAATAAAACAAGAAATCTCGTCTTGAATTGCTCAGTATTTTTTTTATCAAATCGGTCCTAAGACAGCTCGTTATTTCCTATTCAACCTATTAGCTGAACCTTTAGAAATGTTGAAGTTATATACATATATAATGTTGCCATATTAAGTGCTCAAAATATTGAATACACTTGGGCTCGTCCGGGATTTGAACCCGGGACCTCCCGCACCCTAAGCGGAAATCATACCCCTAGACCAACGAGCCAGGTTATGGGTTAAATGAGAAATATATGATATAAAATTGTGATTAACGAAGTTTTTAATGTATTGATAACAACATATAAATTTATTCAAAACACTTAATCAGACTACGCAAAATTTTGCCAAAAAAGCTTTCCAAAATTTAAATCTTTAAAATTGTTTTTCTAAAAAATTTAATCATACTTGGGCTCGTCCGGGATTTGAACCCGGGACCTCCCGCACCCTAAGCGGAAATCATACCCCTAGACCAACGAGCCGTTGTGGGCGTGGTAACTCCCAAAAAATATTTATTTTTAGTATATAACTTTTTTTAGTAAATAATTGCAATAAATGTCTCATTAATCAGAAATTATAGAGTCATACATAATTTCTTACAAAATATGGAATACACTTGGGCTCGTCCGGGATTTGAACCCGGGACCTCCCGCACCCTAAGCGGAAATCATACCCCTAGACCAACGAGCCGATATCACCCCCGTATTCAATAATTCTGCATATGTGAGTAAAAACAAATTGCTTTAAAAAGACTTTTTAAGTATTTGGACCTGGAGTTTAAAACTTGGTAGGACATTGGTTTCAAGCATTATCTGTACCTGAAATTATTCATCCATCATCGGAATTATTAAAAATGGAACCTTATTGCAATACTTGCAGACAAATCTTTCAAACATGCTTACGTCGAATTTATCCAAAATGTTTCTGAGTAATAAGAATGAGTTTTAATGCGGATGATCACGAAGATGTCCATTCATACCTCAACACAGTATATCAAGAAAAGTTAATCGTTTCGTTTCCATTTCTTAAAGATGAAAATTCATCATGATAATCTCCAAAAACGATAATCTGAAGATGTAAGGCTCTGGTTATTTGTGGAATGCATCAAAACTACCCAGAATAGCATTTTCCAGCTTTTTCATGAGGGAACATAACAGCTTTTCTGTTCATTAATTCTGCCCATTTTAGTTAAATTGTTGACTATACCAGGTCTTCCAGCGCGAACTTCCCAGCATTGACTGTTGAAAAAGCTTTTTGTTGCCATCATGTGTGTGACATCCGAAAGCTAAATTTTTCTTAACTCTGGCGCATAAATCAGACTGAATTTAACCGACTGCATAGGTAGCGTTAGTTTTGACGACCGGTATTGTTGGTTTTCATCATACATCTATGACTTTACATCGACAACTTTACCAGAAAAAGTCCAACGGGGTTAAGTCGTACGATCTCGATGGCCTGTCCACCATGTCCTTAAATTACTCATGTAGAATATCCAATGTGGTATGAGCTGTGTGATGCGTATCACTGTCCTGTTGAAACCGCATGTCGTTCAGGCCAAAAGAAATGGGTAATAATCGATCCGTAATACTCGCCGTTGACTGCAATGATCTGGTCAAGAAATATGAAACAATAGTGCCGCCAGCCTAAAATCCTCATCCATCAGTAACGTTTTCGAGATCCATTAGATCCATTAGTATACAGTTTGGTATCGTCCAAATACGATAATTTTATGTGTTCAGGTTCTTTTTCATCTAGAAAAGGACGTCATCGCTGAAGGTGATTTTAATTTGAAAATTGGGATCACTGCGCCAGAGTTCATTTAGCAAACACTCATCATTGTTTATGGCCCTTTATCTTCAGTTCCAGGATCACTTGAAGTTTGTGCATGTACAGACCCAAATTATGACGGAGAATTTGCAGAGTTGTGGCCTACGTAAGTAAGAGTTCTTATGAGGGAATAGACTAAATCTCACGCACAGCGGTGATGTTTGAGGGAGATTGTATTTCGTCTATGTACGCGTTGATCGTGTGTTGGACCCGAATTTATCCTATTCGGTATGACGATTATGGAGATTGTAAAATTAATGAAGCGCGCGGTACATTACCCGAACAGAATATTAATCTTGTTAATCTATTTTATTAGTTGCTCGTGTTGTTGAATGCTTTATCCATTCTCGTTTTAGTTAGCTATCCTCAAGGCATCTGTTGATCTTTGCCTTCCTTCCACTAAATAATTGACATTGGCTAACTGGTGAATTTGAACGCCTGCTTGAAACGTATCAGTTACGAATGTTTTCATAAGGCTTTGCATATTAATTTCTCGAAACAATTACTCAAGTCTTTAAAAAAATTGAGAATCCCTGTCTAGATCAGTTGAATAGTTTCTAATCAATGCAAAGAGCAAAGAGTCAGTCAAATTAGCTCTTTTGCTAAACGAATGTTACTTTCATCTATCAGCCCGCAGTAACGTGCTGCACTTGTGATTAAAATAAAAAAAATTGATTTCGAATGTATACGGAAATTTAAAAAGAATCAATGAAATCATTTAAATCCTTTAACTTGCATTAAAACTATCGGTTGGGCCATCAATCGGTTAAAATTTGAACCGTTTGTTATTTAGAATCTGGCAATACTTACGTCATTCTATTCTGTTACAAAATTCAGTATATCTCTACTGAACGTAATGAATCGATTTACACTTGAGCATCGATGGGATTTACGAGAAACTACTCGATTTTCAAAGTAAAAAAAAAAATCATCTTTTCGGATGAAGCTCTTTTTCATCTTGGTGGGTACGTTAATAAGCAAACTTGCTGTATTTGGAGCTCAGAAAACCCACACGAGATCCTATAGAAGGTCATGCACTCATTACATCTTTGGTGCAGCTTGTGGAACGGAGGCATGATTGGCCCATATTTCCTTGAAAATGAGGACGGCGCAACCATTACGCTCAATGGAAAGACCTATCGTACCATGATGACCGATTTTATTGTAACCGCTCTTTATGCTATTGCTGTGAACGATGTTTGGTTTCAACAGGATGGTGCATATTGCCGTCAGAGACCAGCAATGAGTATTCAAAAAGATGAGTAGAATCGAATCATACTCATAATTTCTGATACATCTGATACGCATTCATACATATTTAATATTATACTCATACTACTCATATTCAAAGTTTGAAGTACTCATCGTACTCATAGTTAACAATATGCACGATGTTGTTGATTTCGACTCTCCATGGCTCAACATTTACAAAAATCACAAAATAAATATGATTCGCGTACGAACACTATAGTATTCATTAAAAGGTTGTGTGTTTGCATTGCTTGCTGCCTTTGTATTTTTCTTTTTTCTTTTTTTGTAACTTTTGATGAATGATTCTAGTCACTCGAATCATTTGTAAGTATACGAAGTATCTTTCTAAAGTTTTGAATCTAAATGAGTAGGCTTATGAATCAAACATATTTCGAATGGTATGAGTTTGATGTCAACGTTGTACGCATACTCATTGCAACCTGTACTTATAAATCAACATTATAGTGAGTACGAATTAATCAGAGTAGTTAAGTTTCAATATTGATGACTCACTTATATTCAAAAATGAATGAGTGCTTCTGAGTAGCGAAAAAACGATTAATTGCCGGTCTCAGATTGCCGTACTTCTCATGCCACAATTGATTTATGAAGTTAAACGTTTGATGGCCCGTTAATTAGTCGAAAAAGAAGCTGTGATTTAACACTGTTGGACTATGTTCTGAAAGGCTGCATTAAAGTAAAGTGCTATGCCGACAAACCAGAGACAATTAAGCATTTTAAGGCCAACATGAAGTCGCGGTAGTCTAATAGGTAGTGTGTTAGCTTATTAGATGTAAAGCCAGGGTTCGAGCCCCAGGCCAGACATCAAAACAAAATACAAAAAGTATTTCTTCGGCGACTTCCTCTTAGCAGATTTCTGGCAAAAACTCTGAGATTAAATACGATTGCCTTGAAAAGTTTCTCAAAAATCTGTCGTTCGGAGTTCATGCATAAAATTAACACACACAACATAAGTAGTGTGAGAAACTAGGTTGTAATCCTGACTGAAGGGTTGTAATATCCAATTATGTATGTATGTAAGGCCAACATTCTTGATGGCATTGCCGAGATACGACCACATACACACGAAAAAGTGCACGAAAATTGGCGCGATCGAATGGGGTACTATGATATGAATGAAATAATATTCCATTTCTAACCGGAACAATTGTACTTCACAACAATAAAAAACTAAATTTTGCAAAAATTTCAAACCCTTTTTTATTTTATTTCATTTTTAAATTAAAACTTTTAAACGGCCTACCCTTTACTATCTGTTGCTCTAAGCTGTATAAACCATTCTTTCATGTTTTCCATAGATATGTTCTTTTCAACCAAATGCTGTGAGTATAATTACATTTTTTACTTTACTTACCTCAATGTTCCTGTACTTTTTTTTTGATTTATCAATCGTGCTATTCAAATTATTTATTTTTTGTTTGTTTTAACAATAACTTTATTATGAAATCTTAATAAAAAATATTATTATTATTATTATTATTATTATTATTATTATTATTATTATTATTTATATAATTAATAAAAATGTTTATAAATATTTTTCATAATGTTTATGTTTATTATTATTATGTATTATTTTTTGTATATAAATAATGTATTCATATGTAGGCATATAGGGATTAATTCAATGGTTAACAAAACAATTATTATTCTTGTAATTATTTAATAAAAATATAATAAAATAGTATAAAGAAAGAAAGAAAAAATAGAATTAACATATATATTGTAAATAAAAATTAATGTATATGTATGTATATAAATACATAAATTTTTATATGTATATAAAGCAACACAAATTAATTTTTTGATTAAAAAAATAAAAATTAAAAACATAAAACGTTTTTATTACAATATATTGCCAAATAGTTTTAATTAACAACATAAACTATAAAAATTTTCTTGTAATTTTTTTTTAATTTGCTATGGACACTTAAATTTTTTTTTAATTCATAATAAATTGTTCTTTAGATTTCAAAATTTTTAAAAAATTAAATATTCTCTTGACTTGACTTGACTTTCCTTTGCCGTTCTCCTCTAGATTTTTAATTGTGCATAATATTTTTTATTTAACTTTTTTTTTTTTGGTATTTAAAACATAATCTTTAAATTTCGTACAATTTTTTCGTTATTTTTTTTTTATTTTTAAAACTATTTTTAACAAAACTATAACAACAAATAATATTAAAAATATAAAGTTTTTGTTTTTTTTTCTAATTCTATTAATAGAATATTTTTGTTTCTTTTATCTGGTTTAACAACTTAAACAAAAAAAATCTTCTTTTTTAAAGAAAAACAATGATGACATGTTAAGAGATAAAAATAAATAGTGCCTACACTCACAAAAATATATTTGAAAAAATTTTTTTCATAAATTTTTAAATAAATTTAACACAATTAAAATTTAAATAATGATTAGATTGTTTAATAATTTTAATTAAAACAAAAATGCTAAATTTATTAAAAATATACATATTTTTTATATACTCTTATATATATTTGTATATAAGCATATACACACAATATATGTTTAAGACAAAGATATTTCTCGTTTAAAAAGTTAAAAAATCATCATTCAAATTATATCTGTTTTTCGGATTTTTTTACACACCCTGCCATAAATATGTGCTGTACTATACCTATGTACTATATGCTATTGCAGAGTTAATCGTTAAATGTATTAAAACTTACTTTAAAAACTCCTTAAAACTTAAGTCCCGGTTAGCCAAACGTCTACAAAATTTTTTGGCTTTGTTTACAGACCGTTGCATAAATATTTACTGTACTATACCTATACCCTATTGAAGAACTAATTGCAAACTTATTAAAACTTCTATTATAAACTCCTTGTTGGTTGGTTAGATATCAGTAGCAAATCAGTAGCAAACTTAACTCTTTAGGCCTGGTTAGCCAAACGTCAACGGAACAAACATGTCTGGTTTATATTTTTTTAAAAGACCGTTCCATAAATATTTACTGTAATATACCTATAACTATATAGAAACCAGATATTAACAAAGAAAATTTATGAAAGAAAAAAATGAAAAAAGAACAATACTATCACGAGGTCATTTTAATCTAAGATAATCGCAGAATAAGGTATAAATTCACTTTCACAAGCTGATTACAATCTTTTGCCTTTATTCAGAACCTCATCGTAGGCTGATGTATATTTTTTACATGCATGATGGAGAATAGTAAACTTTGGGTTTTCTAAGAAAGTTAATACATATTACGGGCACAATGAGATTTAAAATATGTACACTTTATCCAGAACCATGGAGAAGTCTTCACGCTATAGCGGCTCATTTTAACAAAAGACAACCTGCGGCTTAATTCGTGCTTTTTATAAAAGTTACTTCATACAAGCTGCAGAGTGAGGCATAAATCTACATATACCGGTAGATCAAAATCTATTGTTTGTACCCAGAACCCAAGCAGCTGAATTGGATGTATTAGTCCTATCAGCTGTTCATCTTAAATTCTATCGATTACTGCCTCAAAAAGGTAATTCAGTAATCGAATAATTACTATCGATTACTGCCTCAAAAAGGTAATTCATCGATTACTGAGGCAGTGCTATTGATTACTGAATTACCTTATTGAGGTATTGGTTTCGATAGGCTTTAAGATGATTAGCTAATTGGACAATTGCATCTGATCCGTTAGCCATGGTTTTTTTCGAAACGTGTCAATAACATATTTTAACAGAAATAAAATTATACGCTCAATTGTGTGCTTCTAAGTATGGGATAATCATGTGGAGAGGCTTTTCTAGAACAAAATTGTTTCCTAATAAGCCAAGGAGTTAAAACAAGGAGTTTTAAAATTTTTCAAAATTATATTGGCTTACAGACCTAACTTGTTTGGTTTGCTACAGGAATTTAGAATAAACAATCTGATGGCCTTATAATTTGCATCAAGAATTTATTGCTGTTAAGCCTGTGATTTTTTTATATAGCAAGAAATATCTCTATCTCTCTACCATATTGTATGTATGTTGCACGTTGTTGTTGTTGTTGCACATTGCTGATGTTGTTGCTTAATTGGGGGGATATTTATTGTTGAGTTCTTTTAGATTTCCAACTCAAAACGTTTTGAATGTGATGATGAATTTCGACGAGTTATTGTGCTACTGGTGTTGTTGATGTTGTTGTTAATGTTGTTATCGTTATTATTGCTAATAATGTTAAGTGTTGGATTAATGTTGTTATTAGTGCTTTGGGTGCATGTGGTTGTAGTGTTAAATGTTAGCTCAACGTCCCTTCCATCTAAGGGAGGGGGTGAACTACTAATGCGTGATCTTTTCGTTTTCATTAACGTCTCCATATCAGAATGATTTAAAACGTGTTGCTGGTGCTGATGATGTTGTTGATGCTCATAATGTTGCTGATGTGGATAATGATGGTGTTGTTGTTGTTTTTGTTCTTGAGTTAATAAATTCTTACTGCTATTTAAAGGTGCATCGTCAGTTGATGTTGTCGCTGTTGTTGTCTCTCTAAACATGATACGATCATTGTTGTTCGTTGCTAATAGTGTTGTATAAGATTGTTGTTGTTGTTGTTGTTGTTGTTGTTGTTGCTGTTGCTGTTTGCTAATGCTATCATCATCATCATCAACATTTTTATTTAATGTTGCTGCTGGTGCTGGTGCTATAGCGGTTGTTGCTAATGTTGCCGATGTTGCTGTTGTTGTTGTTGCTTTTTGTACAAGGTCTGTAAAACTATTTAAATTAATTGCACTGCATCTTTCGGCAATTGTGTGATTTTTCTTATCATTTGTTGTTGTAGTTAAGTTAATATTAAATTGTTTTTTATGATTGTTATAATAATAATAATGTTGTTGTTGTTGCTTTAAATCCATATTGTTATTATTATTATAATGATGATTATTATGATTAAAACTATTTAAATTTAAATTAATTGTATTATTAGCACTAAAATTCTTTGGTAAATCCACTGGGTTTAGTATAGATTTAATTGTTGTTGTTGTTGGTTTTGTATTTGTATTCGTATTTGTTGTGTTTTGTGTTAATTTTTCATTATTCATTGAAAAAGTGGATGTTGTTGGTTGTTTTTCTTGGATTTGTACAAATTTAATTGATTTAAAAATTTGCGGCTTTTGTTGTTGTTGTTCTTCGTTTTTGCTTAATTTGGTTGTTGCTGTCGTTGTAGTCGTTGATGCTGTTGATGATGATGATTTAGTTGTATTATTATCATTGAAAGGGGATATTATTGTTGGTGTTGTCGGTGTTGTTGTTGTCGGTGTTGTTGTTGTTGTTATAAAATTATTTTTAGTATGATTAAATTGTTTTTGATTTTTAAAGGTTTTCAAATTTTTACCAAATGTTGTACGGGTTGACGTTCTCAAACCTAAGGTAATGGACACGAAAGGTGGGAAAGAAAACAAAATGAATTGTTCATATTAATAAGAGTTAAGGAATTATTATTTAAATTAAGGACAGAATAAATGTGCATATTTTTTTGGTTTTTCTTTTGGTGCAAGGAATATGAAAAGTGTAGGAAACGATTAAGGCCTTACGATCCTTAAAAGTTTCGTATATATTTTGTTTTAAACATAAATGATTGTGTAGAAATACAACAAAAAGTCTTTGTTAACCAGTGTTATAAAGTTTAAAATATTCTTAATCTTAAATATATATACAAACATGCATACAATAGAAATAAAACAAGTAAAAATAAAAGAGTCAATCAATATATATACATATACTCGTATAGTGGTGGTACAAAAAAGGCAATATAATTAGAATTCACACTAAAATTCTTTTACAAATACAACAGGATGATATAATAAGAACACTTTCAATGAAGTGTGTTTTTCCAGACCCAATGTAGTAATGGCAATTAAAATTAAATATCGTTGTTTTTTTCGATGTAATGTATCACAAAGTTGTATCGGAGTTATATTAGTTTATCATAAGCACAGTGATATTTTCTGTGCATTGATTTGAATTTTGTCATAGATTTGGTATATAGGGGTATTTTAGTACATCAAGCACACGATTTATTGTACCGCCCTCAACCTACGTATAGTCAAAGTAAAAAGTCTACGTACACCACCACTGTATGAAGACTTTTTCCCGCTAATTTCTACATTATATTTGTTTCAAATTCACTTTTTCTTCAAACATTCTTAATTCTAAATGCCTTTAACAATGCTGTAATATATTTTTCAATTTGGAAACAACGAACAGTGCACATATATGTGTGTATGTAGACTTTTTTCTTTGACTGTCATAGGATATACCTATAAGCAATTCGAAATTTTTAATGAAAAAAAAAAAATTCCTTTAAAAACTGTTGTTTTATGTTGCTTGTGGTATCGTTTTGTTGAAAACATATACCGTGTAGTTCATAACCTTCAACTGCAGGCTAAAATGGCTGTCATACGGTCAAAGCACTCAGAATTGACGGCAACGGTTCGTTTTAAGGAAAATACGAAGTCAATTACATACATACATAACATACATACATACATAATTGGCCATTACAACCCTTCAGTCAGGATTACGGCCTAGCTTCTCACACCACTCATGTTGTGTGCGTTAATTTTATACGTTTGTGGCGGGACCTACAGTTTAACGTCGACTCCGAACGACAGAATTTTGAGAAACTTTTTCATGGCAGTTTATTTTACTCTCAGAGTTTTTGCCAGAAATCTGCTGAGAGGAAGTCGCCGAAGAAATATTTTTTTTTCATGTTTCATTTTTGATGTCTGACCTGGGATACGAACCCGGGCTTTACGAATAGTAAGCCAACACACTACCTACTACACCACGGCGACTTCTGTCAATTACATATTCACCTTTAAATATTCCGGCTGCAATTTTTCCACAAACAGTCATCAGCCATTCAGTCAGGATTACGACCTAGCTTCTCACACCACTGATGTTATGTATGCTAATTTTATACATGAGTGGCGGTACCTACAGTTTAAAGTCGACTCCGTAGAACAGATTTTTGAAAAGCTTTTCATGGCAATTTCATTTATTCTTTTTGGCAAAAATCTGCTGATAGGAAATTGCCCAAAAGAATATTTTCATATTTTCGGCCTCACGTCTGATAAGCCAACCCACTATATACTTGACTTCGGCGACTAGCAGTTAGTAATACCAATGCAAAATACGATATAAAAAGCTGTAAGGTAGGCTCAATTGCTGAGGACTGCATGGAATTGATAAATTCGGATTATCCGTTATAATTTTTCAAGTCGCCATAGTCTAGTATGTAAAGTTTTGCCCTATTGGACAAGACGCCACGGTTCAAGATCCAGGTCAGACTTCTAGATCAAAACGAAATAAGAAAAAAAATTTTTTTGGCGACTTCCTCTCAGCAGATTTCTGGCAAAAACACTGAGAGTAAATAAAAAATTTCCATGAAAAGGTTCGCCAAAAAATCGAAGTCGACTTTAAACTGTAAGTCCCGTTATTTGTGCGTGAAAATAACGCGCACAATATTAGTTATGTAAGACACTAAGTCGTAATCCTGACTGAAGGGTTGATGTGACCAATAATGTATGTATGTATTCATGTTCATATTAGGCCTGTTCAATTTTTCGATGACGGACAGGCCTAGCCACATCTTTTACGCTTCCAGTCTCTTTAAATTTCTTTATAATCTTGCCAATTTCAAGCACAGTGGGTCAATTACAACGATCAGAATCACTTCGTAATGCATGAAATATAGTCGTGTTGTATTAACACTTTCGTAGTTAATTTTCAATTATATTTACGCGTTCTGCGTATTGACATTTCATATGCCTTGCCAAACTGGTGAATTTGAACGCCTGCTTGAAACGTATCGTTTACGAATGTTTTCATATGCCTTTGCATTTGAATTTCTTGATAGAATTTATTAAGAATTAAAAATAAATTAAGAACCCCCGTCTACATTAGTTGAATAGTTTCTAATCAATGTAAAGAGTAAAGAGTCATATTATAATTTTTGCTTTACGAATGTAACTTATTGTGTTACATCTATCAGTCGCACAGTAACATGTTGTATACGTTATTAAAATAAAAAATTTGAAATACAAATGTTTACGGAAATTTAAAAAGAATCCAAGAAATCATTAAATAACTTTAACTTCGATGGATTAACACTGTCATAAATTACACGCACATGTAAATAATTATGTAAACAAGTAAACATTACCACCAACAGAGGTCATAATTATAAAACATTACTTCCTATACACCACCTGTGTAGTACACAATACATTTAATTCTTAAACAATAGAAACAGAAACAGAAACAGAAACAGAAACAGAAACAGCAACAGCAAGTTTACATATGACAAAGAGATGAAGAGTGAGAGTAAATAATCTGTAAATGTAATAACATGTAGTGAGAGTGTAATTGTGTGTAATAATTTAAATTATGATTATAACAACAAAAATAAAATTTATTTTATTTTAAATGTGCAACAAACGAGAATAGTATTGAAAAGGACAAGAGTGTATAAAGAGAAGTGAGTGAAAAGACAAGTGAAAAAAATAATGTGAAACAACACACACACACACATACACAATTTTTATATAAAAAAATCACCTAGAAAAGTGAAAAGAGTGCTTTTAAAACAAGAAATAAAAACAATTAACGTGAGAAGTGAGAGTAAAGTGAAGTGAAGAACAAGAACAGTACTCAGTGTGTGATGTGTATGGTGTGTGGTTGGTTGTGATTCAATTTGTTTTACCTTCAAAGTTTAACAGCCTAGTTTGATAGTTAAACAAATTGGTTTGTTTATAACATGGCTCATACGAATATCGACTATTGGCTAAATAATCATCATCATTATCATCATCATCATCGGCCATAGCAATATTACAGGGACTATGAGGGTTACAAACAACAATACCACCACTACCACTCGTACTACTAGCACTATTAACAGCAACACAACGACTACTACTACTACTACTATTGCTATTTGTAGGTAATGATGCTTGTAAGGAGACCAAATCATTTGTGCCAACAACATTCGTTGCATTACTTTTGCTTGTAAAATTAATATTACAATTGGTGTTGTTGTTGTTGGTGTTATTGTTATTATTATTGCAATTGATAGCAGTAGGAGCCATAGTGGAATTGTTGTTATTGTTATTAAAACTATTTGCCTGATTACTCTCATTCTCATACTCATACTCTTTGGTAATTGCAACGGTTGTTATAGATGATGCCGCAGTAGTAATGGTAGTAGTGTTTGCATTTGCAGTAGTTTTCTGTTTTTCACCACTAAGCGGTGTTATCGCAGCAGCAGAAACACAAGTAGAAGAACTTGAGTAAGGAGAGTTTACATTTACTAACAATTTCGTTGTTGTTGCTGTTGTTGTTATAATTTTACTATCATTAACAACATCATTGCCATCGCCATCGCCTTTGCTATTGTCGTTGTTTTTACCGAAGTTCCTACCGTCGCCATATTCACCTTCATGTTTAACTTCATCATTATCATTATTGTTATGAGAAGAATCTTGTGTACGTTTTTTTATTTGTGTTGGTGTTGTTGTTCCTGGTGCTGTAGCTGTTGTTGTATTATGTAAAGGTTTAATCAAGTTTGATAGTTTACTCGTTTGTTGTCGATTCGCATTTGATCGTTGATGTTGTTCTCCTTCTTCCTTTTGATAAACAATATTATCACAATATTGTTGTTGTTGTTTTAATAATACATGGTCTTGTTGTTTGTATATTTTCGCATCATCATTATTATTTTGAGTATAATTTTTTGCATGCACATGCTGGTTTTTTATTTTTATTTTTAATTTGGTTTTTGTTTATGTTTATTTTTGTTGTTATTTAATAATGTTTTTAGGTTTGTTGGTGTGGTAGTAGTTGTTGTTTATAAAAAAAACAAAATAAAATAAAAAAAAAAAAAAATAAAAACAAAAAAAAATTCATAACAAGTGAGTAATGATTTGTTTGTTTGAGTGTATAAGAGAGCGTATAAAAAAGGAGTAAAAATGTTATGTTGTATGTTGTATGTGTGAAATGCATGTATAGAAGAATTATTATTATGAGTAATTTGTGTAAAAGAAAATAAGTTTCAGAAAATTGATTTTTTTAATTAAAAAAAAAACATTTTTTTATATTTTTTTGTTACTTTTTTTTTAGTTGTAATAACTGATTAGTTACAAATTGTTATATGTTCTCTAAGTTGTATTTTTATAATTGATACAAGCATTGCTAAATGATTTTTTCTAGAGTGTGTTCAAACTAACCTCACTGTCTTGACAAGCCGCTTCAGCATTATCATTATCGCCGTCATCGTTTTCATTCTTGGCTCTGGTTAAACCTTGAACGAATTGCACTTCTTTAGTGGGATCATCATTTGCTAAATGAGCACGGAATTGTTTATTTCTAGAAGAAAAAGAAACAAAAGTTATAGAAATTGTTTGTTTTTATTGAAAAGCCCACAAGGAGTAAAAAATCATTCAAATGGGGTATATGACCGTTTAAAACAACAAAAATTATAACATGACAACAGGAAAGTGCTCTTTAAAAGGTGCCTATGGACCTCATTATCTTTTGTATTTACCATTTCCGATCGACCAATACAAATTTTTCAATTGTTTCGAATGTAGAAATCTGAACCGGACGTCTAGAAAGAAATTTCTACAAATGCCTACAAAAACTACAAAATTTAGAAAAATATTTTTCAAACTATACATGGTTCGGACGTCTGTGGTGAAAAGCTTGGTCTTCACATCCCTTAATTGTGTGTCGTAACCTCAACTTGTGAGAATAAATCTTCAAGTGGGAAACTTCTCAAAGCAAGAAATTACATTTAAGAAAAATTATAACAGAGGGAAACAATTCCCATAGCAGCGGGCCTTTCATTAAGCGTTTTCTACCTTTAAAGAAAACAAAATGTGCGTGAGATATCAACGTAATTCTTTTAAATCACTTCAAAGACCTACTGATGCCACTTTGTGTGGACTATAATTTCGTTCAAATATCCGCCACGGCTTCTCTGGATTGAGCGTAATCTGGAGCATACGCTATAAACACAATAAAAGCAACACAGCAATCGCAGCAATCTCTCATAAATAGAATACATGCACATACCAGTTTATATCACCTCGTCCAGAATATCCAATACGGTATGACGCTGTTAGCCCAAAATCCGCATGAAACACCGATTTATTCGAGGATTTCTTAAGTGGTCATAACAACCCTTTAGACAGGATTACGGCCGAGTTTCTCAATCCACTTATGTTTGGCGCACTTACGTGAGTGGCGCGATACACAATTTAAACTCCGAACGACACGTTTTTTTAGATACTTTTCACTGCAATTTTATTTTTCTCAGAGTTTTACCCAGAAGACTGTTGAAAGGAAGTTGCAGACGTTCTAACCTATTTTCGTGGACTTTTTCGAGGGTGTGGGGGTCGGATCTCGGCAATGGCATCACGAATGTTGACCTTCAAATGCTCAATTGTCTCTGGTTTGTCGGCTCATTACTTTTCTTTAACGGCGCCCCACAGTAAACAGTACAACGATGTCAAATCGCAGCTTCTTGGCGGCCAATTGCGGCTACTTAAACGGCCTGCAAACGTTTGACTCAATAAATCATTTGTGGCATGAAAAGCGCTGCAAGTTGCACCATCCTGTTGAAACCAAACATCGTTAACATCAATACCATGGAGAGCGGGTACAAAAAAATTGGCTGTCATGGTCCATTGATCATAATGGTTGCGCTGTCCTTATTCAAAGAAATATGTCAAAGAAATATGGGCCAATGACGCCTCCGCTCCACAAGTCGCACCAAACAGTCTCTTGTAATGGCTTCATTGGCTTCTGTAAGACCACGTGTGGATGTTCTGAACACCACATACGGCAATTTTGCTTATCAATCAAGATGAAAATTAGTTTCATTTGAAGAGATGTTTTTTTTTTTTGGCAAATCCGACATCATCGTACAGCGAGCGAAAATGAAGATTCAACTCTTGAACCAATTGAAATCTGTAGGGTGTCATACCGAGATCTTTTCGTAAAATTCGACGCAAGCTAGTGAGTAAAATGTTTAATTCTTGAGAATGATGATGAGTTGATGTTGATAGATTCTCAGGCACACTCTCAGCTACAGCATCGATATTTGCGGATGTACGCACTATACGACTATGCTCACATCTTGGCGCATCAACAATGAAACCAGTTTTACGAACTTTGGCAATAAACATGCGTATACCGGGCACTGTTGGTCCTTCTCTGCGACCAAATTTTTGGAAATAAATTTCCAATAAAACCCAATATTGCTTAAGCGTAAATCGATTCATTATGTTCAGTGGAGATAATATACTGAATTTTGTAACAGAATAGAATGAGATAAGTGTTGCCCGATTCGAAATAACCGGTGGTTCAAATTTAAACCAATAAATTGATCACCCTATACAAACTATTTAGAGAGAGTTAATTGAGCTAAAAAAGTCACAGATATTAGTGAATAAACAGTGACACTTGATTACCACAAATTTATCTTGGAAACATGAATACAATAACGGTGTACTGAATATAACAACGGTGGAATCGTAACAAAGAATGCAAACGCAACTATTCCCATAGAAATTGGCTTAATTTTGAAATGTTCATACTTTTTATTTTAAAATTCCATAACAAATGTCCTTGTAGCCATGTAACCCTATTCAAATTTTAAGAGTATTCTACTCGTCACGGCATAAATGATAATTTCTGGTCCATTAAAATTCATTATTTTATGGTATTTTTATGGCTTATTTAAGGCAAACCTTCGTTTGAATTGTACACCTCTCCGCACTTAAAGATTTCTCACTACCAACACCAGCTATACCGACACCAACCCGCATGACTACTACTACTAGTACAATACTATGAAATAGGATTGGTCTCATCTGAAAATTATAGCCCAGAAACGTAATTTATTACTGGATTCCATATTGTCATACTGATGGATCTCTCTCATAACGAATGTGAAAATAAGGCAGAAAAAACAACAACAACAACAAATAAAACACACAGTTTTAAGCACGATTTCTGAATAAATTTCCATTTTTCAACTGAATTCATTTTGAGAAAAACTGTGTGTAATGTAAACACAATAAGAAGAAGTAGAAGAAGTAGAGAATCTTCAATGTTGTAACACTGGAAACAGACTGATAGACAGACGGCAAGGCGGACCGACAGACAGACAGATAAAATAAGAGAAAGAAAAAAAAAACAAAGTACGAATAAGTCTTTTGAATTTTTAGAAACTGATGATTACCTTAATTCCAATTGTTGCATTTGCTGAAAATGTTTAAGTTTTTGATTGGCAACACGTAATTTCTCCTCCAAAGCAGCATTTTCAACACATTTGATGGAATATTTTTCGGAGAATGATAGAATTTCTTGACGCAATTCTTCCAATTCTTCTCTGTAATTATATGGAGTAAGAAAGAAAAGAAAAAAAGAAAAGAGAAAAAGAAAAGAAATCTTTAATATATGACTTATAAATCATCTTTTGGTTGTAGTTTTTTTGTTTTGAAAATTTTACACATAATAAAGGGAAAATAATAGCACAAGTAAATATGGCGCAAGTACTAGTAGATGGTACATGTAAGCAAAATATTTCAGTTTACAGAGGGTTGTGTGATCTAGTTTAGGCGGGTTTCTGAGTCTGTTTAGATCAGAGATCAGCAATGAGTATTCAAAAAGATGAGTAGAATCGAAAAATACTCATAATTAATGATACTTATACGCATTCATTGTTATTTTAATATCATGGAACCTCTATTCATATTCAAAGATTGAAGTAAAGGGTGTTTTTTATAGAGGTATAGAACTTTAAGTTGCAATAAAACAACGATGGATTATTCGATTGACATGAATTTTATTTATCCGAAAGATAATCTTGTGGCATTACATTTTAAATATGATTTCTGGCATATGACCGCCATGGCTGGCGCGGATGTAGTCCAATCTGGACGTCCAATTTTCGATGACTTTTTCCAACATTTGTGGCCGTATATCGGCAATAATACGGCGAATGTTGTCTTCCAAATGGTCAAGCGTTTGTGGCTTTACCGCATAGACCAATGACTTTACATAGCCCCACAGAAAGTAGTCTAGCGGTGTTAAATCACAAGATCTTGGAGGCCAATTCACAGGTCCAAAACGTGAAATTAGGCGGTCACCAAACGTGTCTTTCAATAAATCTATTGTGGCACGAGCTGTGTGACATGTTGCGCCGTCTTGTTGAAACCACATCTCCTGGACATCATGGTTATTCAATTCAGGAATGAAAAAGTTAGTAATCATGGCTCTATACCGATCACCATTGACTGTAACGTTCTGGCCACCATCGGTTTTGAAAAAGTATGACCAATGATTCCACCAGCCCATAAAGCGTTTCCACATACACTTGAGGATTACCTTCACTCCAAATGCGGCAGTTTTGTTTGTTGACGTAGCCATTAAACCAGAAGTGCGCTTCATCGCTAAACAAAATTCGGTTATGAAAATCGGGAACAACGGTAATCTCGTTTTGGGCCCATTCGACGAATCTACGCCTTACTTGATGATCGTTTGGCTTCAAATATTGCACGAGTTGGATTTTGTAAGCAGGCAAACCAAGATCCTTCCGCAAAATCTTCCATAAAGTGGATGGACACAGATCCAATTCCTGTGCTAGATGGCGGATGGACTCATTCGGGTCTTCCTCAATGCTACGCTCTACAGCAGCAATAGCTTCTTATGTACGCACCGTACAGCGTCTCTTGGGATGCGAATTATCAATAAGAGTAAACGTGGTGCGAAAACGTTCCATGGTTAATCGAATTAACTGCTCTGATGGACGATTTTGTCGACGATAAAATGGACGTAGTGCGCGATACGTTTTCCGCACAGAACCATTATTTTCGAAATAAAATTGTACTATTTGCAAGCGTTGTTCAGGCGTGTGTCTATTCATGATGAATTGCCAAACCAAACTGAGAATAAATCACTTGACAGCTGTTAAATCGGTCGCCATCTTGAAAAGTAATGAAAACTTGAAGTTCTATACCTCTATAAAAAACACCCTTTACTTATCATATTCATACTTAACTAACACGTATGATGTTGTTGATTTCGACTCTCCATAACTCAACATATACACGAAGCTGAAAATAAGTATGACTTGCGTACGAACACCAAAATGCTTACTAGAAGCATGCACTGCTTGCTGCTCTCTCTTTTTTGCTTACGTGTCTCTTTTTGTTGTTGTAAATGCCTAACAACTAAGAAATTAAATTCTGAAGAGTCACTCGAATCATTTATAAGTATTATAAGAATTTTTCTAAAGTTATGAATCTAAATGAGTAGGCTTCTGAATCAAACATATTTCGATTGGTATGAGTTTAATGTCAACATTGTACTCGTACTCATTGCAGCCTGTACGTATAAATCAACGTTGTAGTGAGTATGAATGGATCAGAGTAGTTAAATTTCAATATTGTTGACTTACTTATATTAAAAATTTCATGAGTGCTTATAAGTAACGAAAAAACAATTCATCATTAGTTTGCCTCTCAAGAGCGGAATGCTAATCTCACGTCTGTATTCGTTAAATTAGTTATGTTCTTATTTCTATAGGACCTTAAGCCTGGTTTTTATTTCTCATAATAGCACTGCGATCATATCATCTATTGCACTACTATTAATCTTTGTATGTTATTCCTATAATGTCTCCTCCAAAACGATTGCCCTCTGAAATTTGAGCATGCAGTTGGCTTATTAGACGTTCAAACCACAGGTCAGACGTCTTCAACAAAACGAAGTGTAAAAAAATATTACTCAGCAGATTTCTTGCAAAAACTCTGAGAGTAAAAATAAAAGTGCCATGAAAAGTTTCTCCAAAAAAATCTATGGTTCGGAGTCGATTTTAAACCTTAGGTCCCACCACTTACGGATAAAATTAACACACTCGCAACATAAGTGGTGTGAGAAGCTATGTCGTAAATCTGTCGATATGTACCTAAGTGTTTCCTTCTGGTATGCATTAATGCTAGACAGATTTCAAGAATGTGTTTCAATTTTTCATTTTCAACGTCTAAAAATCTATATGTTCGGCTTAAGACAACCTTAATTCAAAATAATTTTATCCTGAGTCTATAGTGCCCTGTCAAAAGTCAGGTTATTTCATGATAGTTTGTTGTATGACTCACATCTCCTTCTTTGTAATTTTAATTTCATTAAACCCACTTGGTTTGACAAGAGTCTTTGAATATCTTTATCTTCCCATCCGTTTAGCATACCACATTCACTCCTACTCAATACAAGGGTTCTGGCAACATCAACCACGTGGAAGCTGCTTTACTAACAAGATCGTCTGTTTGCTCATCGCCGCAAATGGCCACACGACATGGGAACCAGTAGAGGGTAATCTTATACTGTATACCTCATTAGGCTGATTAGTTTCTTCAAGCAGTGCCAGACTATCTTCGATATTACCTTACAAGGGCTGGGAACTCAAATGGCGGCTTGATTGTTAATAGTATTTCTAGGTACTATCTTATGTACTTCCTATCCAAGTTGAAATGAGCACATCTTCCGAAGCCATAGACCTCCGCTTGGAAAATATCCACGAATTTCCTCAAGAGCTCAGATTATTTCATTCTGGAATCAAAAACTACTGCTTCTGTTCAAAAATTGTTTCTTTTTTAAAAGAGCATGCAGCTGCCATTTTTGTTTCGTTTGAACGTTGTCTCTGTAGAAATCATTTCCCAATATCATAGAGTTACTGGTTCCGCCCAGGTCCTGTCCTGTGACAGTTAAGGTTAAAGGTGTCAGATAATTGATGCCTTAGTCTTCCATTGACCTAACCTTAGTTTCTAAATCTTTGGTCTTCTTCACCGTGTGCATCGTACTAAAATCTAATAGTGCTTCTTGCGCTGCTGTAGGATAGGATCATTGCCCCAAGTCTTACTAGTTTCTGTATCACATCCAACTCCAATTCAGTTATTTTCAGATTCATTCTGTCTGCCACACAATTGCTTAATTGGTATGACCGTCATGGTATGTGCATAGTTCCTGGCATTATGGCATGTGTGCACTATGTCGAAATCCTCTCTGTAGGAGCTTACCTTGTTAATTTACTATCTTGAATTATTCTGTCATATTTAAGCCCAATTTTATGTGATATTATCCCATCCAGGAGCCGCATATCCTTTCGTTCAGAGGACTTTCCTATATATTATGCATTGTATGTCCCTTTAAATTAGCAGCTTACGTGATGCATTGGTTGTTGCTCACTTTCGGGCCACAAATGATAGTGTGATATCTACAGATTCTTTTGAGAAACTTTTGATGGCAGAAGAGTTTTTGCCAGAAATCTGCTAAGAGGAAAAGGCCAAAGAAACTTTTTCATATTTCGATTTAATCGAGTTGTCTGACATGGGGTTTGAACCGTAACCTCACGTTTAATAAGCCAATACACGACCTATTAGACTATGGCGACTTCCTTCTCATAACCTATTTTCCTAATTCCAACACAATGCACTCCATGAATAGGAGCCATTCCCTGAAGAAGATAGTCTTCTTGGTCAGTATTTGTCTACAGATACAAACTTTAATTCAAAAGGTCTTGTACAACTTGTTCACCAATTGCACAAGCTTCTAAGCCATGAGAGGAAAGGCGGTAGAGATGGTTGTCTGCCCAAAAAAAAGTTGGATAGACACACTTAGGTCATATGAAGCCTATTGTGATGCTTCTAGTCACGAAAGCATTGGAAGCTCCTGCTGAAACTATTTAGACTGTCAATATTCATTACTGACAGTTTGATTAAATCATGTGTATAGCAGTAGTCTATACTTGCTCTTGCTTATCTCTACAGCTCCTGCAGAAGTGATAGGCCTTCTAAATAAAATACTATTTAGCGACGTTAATTTCTGATTTTGCGGAAATTTTAAATCTGTTTGATCAAACCTTTTCAAACTTTTTCGACGAAATCGGTTCGACAAAAACCTTTCCATTGTCATTAAAATCATTGCTCTGTAAAAGAGAATACTAGAACACATATTATAGAACACAAATTATTGATATTTTTTGCCTTATCACACAACCCTCGTATATCTGCATTTATTGTTAAAATTATAAGTAAAAATTAAATAAAACTAAAAATAAAAAAAATTTGAAAAGAAAAAATAATACATACTCCTTCGCCTTGGTTGAATCCAAAGTACGTTCGCCTCTTTGTTGAAATTGTTTAAGAAATTCTTGTTTGAAGCGTGCAACTTCACGTTGCACTTCACTTTGGTGTGCTTTACGCATGGCATCAAGAGCAGCTAATGTAGCCTAAAGGTGATGGTTAAACAAAAAAAACAAAAAAAAGTAGAGAAGAAAAAGAAAAACAACAAAAATAAAAACATTAAAAAAAATGTTAAAGAAAACTGCAAGTATCGAGGAAAAATCAAGGTTTCAAGTAGATGAGGATGATCATGGAGTAGAAGGAAATAAATACAAAAACAACAAAAAGAAGGAGTAACCAAATGAAAACAACAGTGTCTCAGAGAAAAAAAAAGGAGAAAAAATGATGATTTCTGGGTTCATAATTATACATGACATGGTTGTTATACTTCTGTTACTTATACCTGCACATACATACGTACATTTATACTCTCGTACGTTATATAAATGTATTCTAGGGTATGTAAGTATGTATGTATGTATGTAAAAAGTTTAGACAGCCAATATGACGTTGCCTTAAGTCAACTTACTTGGGTTTCTTCGGCCAAGGCTGTTTCCTTTTCGATTAGCAAGCGTTCAATTTCTTGCTTATGCTTCTCTTCTAAATCATTAATAGTGCGTCTATGCGACGATTCCATAGCTGACAAACCCTTTTCACAAAGTGTCTGCAAATAAACCAAAAAAGAAGAAGAGATTTTTAGTAAAAAAAAAATATGATAAATGAGCGCATAAAGAAAATTTGCATAATTTTTCTCTCTTCTGAGAGACTTACCCTCAATTGTTCAATTTCGGATTGATAACGTTGACGGAAGGTCTCCTCATCGATGACATTGGGCAGTTCGGAACAATGTGCCAGCATTTGATCACGATAGGCTTGCTGTAGGCATTCCATTTGTTTGCCATGCTCCATTTCTAGCAGCTCTAAACGTTTCTCAAAACGTCTACTCTTCTCCTGTTCTTTGGCTAGCTGTGACTGTATGTAGTCACGTTCCTGTAACAGCATTACATACTCATCATCTTGGCGTGCACATTTCATTGTTAAGGCATCACTTTCCTCTTGATACGAACGCACTTTTTCCTCTTCCGCCTCGAGGCGTTTCAATAATTCACGCTGTTCACCTTGGGTGGCTTGCAACGTATCCTCTTTGGCATTCAGCCTTTGTGTTACTGCTTGCAGTTCACGTTCACGCTCTTCCATTAACACTTCGCTTTTATTCAGGTCTTGGTTGATGGCATTCTTATCGGCCTCCAGGCCGCGTATGGCTGAGCGTTGATGTTCGACTTGTTGCATTAGAGCTGTTAAATCTTTGGCATGTGATTGTTGTAAACGTAAAATTTCACTTTCATGTTGTTCCTGCAGACTGTGCAGTTTCTCGCGCACCTGCAAGCAATGCTGGCATGAAGCATTCAATTTGCGATGTACCTCTTGTAAAAGTTGATCAGCTCGTTTGCGTAATTCACAGCATTTGTGACAAACATCCTGTAAACTTTCAATGGAGATTTCAGTACGCGGTATATGTTCGTTGGTGGAAGTGGTGGCGGCTTCGCATTGTAAAGCAATAAGCGAATCTTCCAGTTGGCTGAGAAAGGTTGAAATGTCACCCAATACCTGACGATCGCTAAGAAAGTCGATGGCATGTTGTTTATACATGAACTCAAAATCTGCTTCCAACAAAATATCATCCGGATTGCTGATTTGTAGATCAGAGGATAACTCCTCAAACAGATTCTCATACTTTTGCAAAGCCGTAATGCCCAATCTTTTGATCTCTTTTTCTTCGTCCAGTTTAGTTGCGCAAGTTTGCAAGGCATAGTCTCCCCTTAAGACATCTATGCGTGCATCGACCAATGCCTTGTGGGCTACTATATCAGCAAATTCCGTTAGCAAATGTCTACCTTCGGAGGCTCTGGGCTCATGCTGCAAATGCAAGCGCCAATCCCTTTTCATTTGTTGCATCATCTCATCGTAGCATTGCGTTAGCTGGGTAACGGCCAACTCCATTTCCCTTCTTAGGACATCATGTACAGCATCGGCAAATTTCTCAAAAGACAGACGCTCCTCCGAAGTTAATGTAAAGCCAAAGGAGGGAGCTATTGCAGTTTCCAGCCGCTCCGCATTGCGCATCATTATGTGTGCAATCTCTGATTGCACTAATTCGGCATTGACTGTCTCTTGGGCTTGACGCCAAGCCTCCTGTACGGCTCCTTGCACTAAATCATTGCTTGACATGTAACTTAAAGTCTCTGCTGCCAAGCTGATTGCCAAATTTTCCATGGCATTGTTCTTAAAGCGTTTGGCAATGACATTAATTTCGTTCTGTTGCCTCAAGAGATCATCCAGCATGTTCTGATCGATTGGCTCCATAGTTAGTTTAACCTCTTGGGCATTAGCAGAGCCAGTACTTTTCTGATACGATGAGAGTAGCAGGCGTCGTGCTAAAACTCCCGCCAATATATCTAAACTGCCACTTGTCTTTACCGTACATTTGCCTTGCAATTTGGCCTTAAGCATTGACATGAGATGAGAAGTTTCGGCAACTTCAGCACGAGTTTGACGTTCACAGAAAAGCTCTGGATTTTCGGCTCTTTCAACGGAGTCCCTTAGTTTGCCAAAGCAAACACTTTCAAATGCAATACGCTCCGCTAATAATTCCAAATCTTTCCTTTTGGTAAGTTCATTGCGTTCCCTTAGCATGCGTCTTTGTTTTAACAGTTCAGCCAACTTGGACCTCAGCTGGGTCTCTAGTTGCGTCAAAGCTTTTTTTACAGGACTAGTTTCGGGTAACATAAAGACACTGGGTTGCGGCAACTCGGGATGAATGCCTTGCACTATACATGTCTCTGTGGACTCTCTAATGAGTTTTACAACTTCATGGAGGCAACGTTCTACAAAACGATAAGAATCTTTGCGTTCCGTTATGGGTGATACAGAGCGGCGGGTGCGAGATGATCTTAAATTCTGTAATTGACTTAGACTTTGTTCGAGACGGTCTTTGCTTGTAACCAAAACATTTTCCAGACATCTTAAGCGTTCAATGAGATGTTCGGAAAGTCTTAAGTTAACAGCCGGTGAGGCTCTAGAAGGTGAGTCCATTACTGGAGTTGCTGAGTTAGGTGTTGGTGTGCAAGAAGAACTCCGCGAGCCATTAACGCCTTCACAACGTTTCTCCAAATCGTTAATTCTTACCAGGAATTGCAAAGAGTCCGAATTGCCTAATTGCGATAGGCTGGTATCCAACGATCTTCTACGTGAGGATTTTTTTACGGTTGCTCTAGCAACTGGAGGATTCTCCATAATGGGCTGTTTTATATCCATTTGATGAGTTTTTTCCAACTCATCGATTTTGGTTTCCAATTCACATAATTTTACTTCGAGTTCTTTCGATACCGTAAATTGTTCCTTGCCTTTGAGCGATAAAGATCTACGACGTTCGGATTTGGCTAATTTTTGCTTCAAAGTGCGCACCTGCCTTTCCGAAGAACTGTATTTTAGTGTCAAATCTTGTATCCTAACTGCCATCATTTGCAATTGGGACTGATCCTCGATTTCTTTGCGTTGCAAGTCCTGTTTCAGCGAGGCATAGGAAATCTCCAGGGAATCATATTGATTTTGTGATTCTTTTAGTTCCCGCTTCATGGCACGTATTTCATTAACGGCCTTTTCAAATCTGCCCTTAAGTTCACTGTACTCTTCGGCCAAAGAATCACGCTCCAAGCCATACGGATCGATATCATTGATTTGCGTCAGATCACTTAATGAGTCCATGCGTTTCATTTTGCTTCGCTGCAAATTTATGAAACTGGAAGGACTGCAACTTTCCATTTCCCTTAAACGCTTATAGAGATTTTCATTCTCTTCAATGCCTCTGGCAAGGCGATCTTCAAGATCTTTAATTTTTCTTTGGCTTTCTTCAAGTTCATTGGTAAGTCTTTCGATTATTTCAGAGGCATTGCGCTTAGCATCTTCCAGTTGAGTGCTGAGACTCTCCCTCACCTCCTCCATTTCGTGAATACGATTGTTTAGCTCTTGTTCCGTACGTTCGAGAGTGGAAAGCAATTCCGACATTCTGGTTTCACGTTCTTTGGCTTCATCACGCAACATATCGCGTTCCTTTTCAACCACACTCAAACGGAACTGCAGTTCTTTGTCCACGTTAAGATTGATTTCTTCGTGTACCGTATGAATAACGGGCATATCATCGGAACCAACGCTATCTACTGTACTGCGCCGGGAAGAAGGCGGCGAAGAACGCGATCTTTTATGCATGCGCGGGCAGGCTGTAGTTGTTCGCGTACGCATTCTATCTTTGGCTCTTATAACACTAAGTGGAGCAGGCGGCGAGGGCGATAAAGGTGAACCCCATTCGCCTATGCTATCTCGTCTGCCGCCCTCGGATGCTGTGCGGTACTCCTCATCCGAAGAGAAATGCAATGCGGTCTTTGGTGTCAATGGTGTTTGGGGACTTATGAGAGACGACTTGGGTGAACTTGAACTACTGACATTGGTGATTATCACCTGGGGACTAGTTTCAGCTGTTGTCTGTGTTGGTGTTGTGGTTGTTGTTAATTTTTTCACACTTTTACTGCTGCTGTTGTTGTTGTTAATGATTCTTTGAGCTTTCATGAAATCCTTTTCAATTTCACTTTTAATATCATCACTTGTATTATCTTTGATTATAAGCTCTGTGGTATTCATAGATTTATTGCCAACGTTATTATGACTTTCATTCTTAGCCAGGTTGGTAGAATGCTTTATCAGGCCACCACCAATACCAACACCACCATTACCAACATTATTGTTATTATTGTTATTGCTATTAATGCCACTTTGTACACTAGATACCGAGGGATTTTGTGGCAAGCCAGCAGCATTTCGTAGAATTGCAATCCAACTATTACGTGAGTTGGGCGATAGACTTGCCAATGTTAGGCGCCTTTTATCCCAAGTGGTTAGTTGAAAAGCATAATTTCTATTGGCATTCACTTCGGCCACATTGGTAAGACTGTTCACATCCAATACACCATCCAATACACCACGTTCCTCTGAAACAGGATCACGATAATAGAAGAGTGCAGCACCGCTTAATGTGAACCAATGCTTCGTCCAATCACCAGTACGATTATCTTGTTTCATTAGCCAACCTTTTTTGGCATTGAGTGATTCACCAACTGCGGTTGCGGTTGTGCCGCCAGTTGTTGTTGGTGTGGCTGCATTGGTATTTGCTAATGCTGGCGGTGGTGGATTCACACGCAATTCTACTGTTTTGGCCAAATAGTTGGAGGAGAGATCATCTAAATTACAACCACCATCGGGATCGCCACGTTCGAGATGTTGTTTTTGGCGTCGGTTTAAATTTTGATTATTTTGTTGTTGCATTTGATAACGTGGACTAGATTTGCTTCTGTTATTTATAATGTTGTTGTTGCTATTGTTGCTTGTATTTGTATTAGAAGATGATGATGATGATGATGACACCATTACCGGGGGAATTTTCTTAACAATGGCTGATACTATGGCGGGTGTAGAATTTGAGGCCAACGGCAATGACTTTGGTCTTAAATGACTTTGTTGTGCATCTAACATCGTTGACGCCTGTGACGTCGTCGTCGTCGTCGTTTGTTTAGAACGATAAAAATCGGTTTCATCTCTCGAATTTTTATCATCTTGTAACGTTTTGCTATTATTGTTGTTGTTGTTGTGCTGATGCAAATGTGTATTGAGCACATTGTTAACAGCCGTCGTAGTCCAACGATTCTTTTGCTGTTGACTTAGATTCGTAATGGTATTGGTCAGATCCTTAATGGTCTTTTCATCTCGCCGTATATCTTCGATTAGCAGACAGGGTGGTGAAACTGCAATTACAAAAAATGCAAAGCAAACAATTCATTAAAAAATGCAATTTAACAAAATAGGCGTTTAAACTTAAAATCTTAAACAAAAAAAAAATAAGAAAGAAAGATATTTTTCCTTCCAATATAACCAATAATTAAGAAAAGTGATAAAGATTTTAAGATAAACACATACTTTTTTCAAATGCTATCTGCAGCTTTAATTAAAAAAGTATTATAAAATGCATTTCTTCTTCTTCTGCTTGTTTTAAAATTTATGGCTTATTTTACGTTTTTATACAAATCATGATTAAAACGCTGATATTTTATTGGCCAAATAAAAAAAAAAAAAATAATTCTCCTTTTGGTCTTGGTTTTGGTTTTCACGTCTCTTAAATTTATTAAAAGCTTGTATGTATAATACAGTATACAATTTGTTATCATGTTTATTATGAATATGAATCAGTTTTTTTAAGCCAAAATCAAAATCGATTTATAAAAATTGAAAAGAAGAACAAAAAAAAAAAAAACAGAAAAATGATCAACTCAACGCTATCTGTACAAAATTTTCATGGAGTGCGAACAAGTATTTAAGTTAAGGTGACCAGATTATCAAAAAATATTGTATAAATTCGTCACCTACTACTACTATTGGCAACCGAATTCTCTTTTTTTTTTGTAAACTAAAGAAGTAAAGTGAAATATCGGGTGGACCACCTATCGGTTTTAATTTGAATCATCGTGATATTTCAAATCTGGCAATACTTATGTCATTCTATTCTGTCACAAAATTCAGTGTATTATCTCCATTGAAAGTAATGAATCCATTTACGCTTGAGCAACGTTTGGAATTTATTGCACATTTATTTCCAAAACAAAAGCAATTGATGAAGATGTCGTACAAAATTTGGTCGCAGAGAAGGACCAACAGTGTCCAGTATACGAAAGTGAAACTGGTTTCATTGCTGATGCGCCAAGACGTCAGCATACTTGTACACTGCGTACTCCGGAAAATATCAAAGCTGTGGCTGAGAGTGTGCATGAGAACCCATTAACATCAACTCGTTATCGCTCTCAAGTATTGAACATGTCACGCACCAGTTTACGTCGAACTTTGAGAAAAGATCTCGGTATGGCACCTTTCAAAGTTCAATTGGTTCAAGAGTTTAATCCGCATGACCATCAGCTTCGTTTTCGCTAGATGGGCCAACGAGAAACAGCATGATGATGTCGAATTTGCCAAAAAAAATCCACTTTTCGGATGAAGCTCATTTTCATCTTGCATACTGCAAAATTGCAGTATTTGGGGTTCAGGAAACCCACACACGTGGTCTTAAGCAAGCCGATGCACCTACTGCGAGTGACCGTCTGGTGCGGCTTGTGGAGCGGAGGTATCATTGGCTCATATTTCTTTGAAAATGAGGACGGCACAACCATTACGGTCAATGGAGACACTTATCGCACCTTGATAACCCGCCACGCATGTATAAAATTAACACACACAACATAAGTGGTGTGAGAAGCTAGGTGGTAAAATATCAACTCAGTTACGACATAGATATGTAGCTCTCTAACAAAAATCCTATATTTAGATTTATTATTAATATTTAAATATATTATTAGAAATTACACTGATTTCATAAATTTTTTTTTAATGTAACGGTTGCGACAAAATAATGTAACAGGTGTGACATTGTACAAATATTTTAAATTGTTATTGTTAACATGTAATTGTAGAATTTAAAATCATAATTTACAATATTTAGACAGCGTCACACCCGTTACATAATTTTGTCACACCCGTTGCATTATAAAAAATAATACTAATTACCTTAAGTGTAAACCAACTCTAGAAATATATGCATTTTGTGTAAACTGGTCACTCAAATTACTTCATCACTGACTTTTTGTACTTGTATTGTTCATTCCTGATGCCTCCTATTAGCCATTCACTTATAAGAACAAAAGCTCAGAAAAAAAGGTAAATCAAGAAAAAAAAAAAGAAGACAAAAAGAACTTATAATCACAAGTGTATCATAACAATAAATAAAATGCAGCTAAATGATCCTTTTTATGTGAATTAAGACCAAAAAAAAAAAATACGAAAAAAAAAAACAAAGAAAACATTCCAACAACAATAATTAGCAACACTACCCTTTAAACTACCTATTAAAGTCTGCATCAGACAGTGGTCAGGATTTTGTAAAAGGCAACAACAACAATAACAATAAATATTTAAAACATTCAACCATAGTTAACCATTCATACTGTCAGTTAAACATTCAACCAAAAAAACCTTGCCGATTCATCCATTCAAAACAAGGTTGAATCGGTCTCAGCGTTGTCCGCGTCATCATCATCTCCGTCATTGTTGTCGTTACAGGAGCGCGAATACTGTGTTTATCTTGATTGGGCTTCTTTTTTGTTTCGTTTTTTTTGTTTTTTTTGGTTATTGTCTTACCCTGTTCGAGTTATTATTGGTTTCTGTGGCCTTTTTGTGTTTTTTCTTTGTATCACTTGTAAATGCGAAATAGCACTTACGTAGAACTCAGTAAAAGAAAAATCCAACAGCAACAAAAAAAAAGAGTAAGAAACAAGGAACAGGATTCCGTTGCAGCATATGTTTAATATGATTATTATACATATTAAAGAGGCTGATGATGTTTTTTTTAATTTTTTCCCTGTTGATTTTTTAACAGACATTCTGAAATGTTTAAGACACCCTACAAGTAATCAGTATTTCGGCGTCTTATGGCAAGGTCCTTGAGAAATCCTACTTTTATTTTTGCAGTCCTATTCACCCTAGAAATGTTAATACTTTATAGATAACTCCCACGAGCAGAGACATTTAAACCGCTCTTACTAGCCCGTTCCTCACAGTCGGGCACACGTCTTATCAAGGAGATATCTGCGCTCAGAATTATGTTTGTTAGAGTTCGACAATTTCACTCTTCTCTTGTCTACCTGAATTGGTTATAGGTTACATACATACAAACATAATCGGCCATTACAACCCTTCAGTCAGAATTACAACCAAGCTTCTCACACCAGTTGTTATGTGTGTTTTAATTTTATACATGAGTGGTGGTACCTATGGTTTAAAGTCGATTCCGAACGACAGATTTTTGAGAAATTTTTCATGTGAATTTTTATTTATTTTCGCAGCTTTTGCCAGAAAGCTGTTGAGGGTAAGTCTCCGTAGAAATGTTTTTTCATATTTCGATTTGTTAGAGATATCTGATCTGGTTCTAAAACAGACTATGCTAAATTGGCAGCCACTTCAAAGAGCATAGCTTACCACTTAGATCACATAGGTTCACGATGTAACACCAATATGACCTTTTCCATAATATCATTACAATTTCTTGTTGGTATCTCTTCACTATTCAGAAGGTGAAGGTGGCCGTACTAAGGAAATTAGCTTTAACCCGACACATTCAATCAACAAATTCTGGTTGCCACAGAATCCGTCGTTCGTCTATGGTAGAGAATATATTATGTGTTCTCTTCTTCCTCGTCATTAAAGCTTCTACAGAAATCATTGTGTGGTTGAGAATTAAAATGAGGTTCTTAAGATGGACTTAGCAGGCCAGATTTTATAAGTGATTTAGCTTTGCTGTTACCTCCAGTGTGATCAGAAACTCACACGAGACTAACCGTCGACAAGTCTCGCTATATTATTTCAAGATATCCGACATTCATAGACAATCTTAGATTAGGAATCTAATGGCGACTTTAATTTCTCTCTTAAATAATTTATTCATCAGAACCCTTTAGTCAGGATTAGAACCTAGCTTCTCACACCATTCATGTTGTGTGGATTGAGTGATGATGGGACAGTTAAATATCGACTTCGAACGTTTGATTTAAAAACTTTTCATGACATTTTTTAGTCTCATAGTTTTTGCCAGTTATAGGCAGTGAATTGGCTCCGCCGTCAACACCAATAATAATGACAGTCTGGAGATCAAGCGTAAGATCACTATTGCCAACAACTACTACTGTGGTCTCAATAGGCAATTGAATAGCAGAGAGCTCTCTAGCGAGATAAAACTACAAGTCGCTCATCCTAAGTTTCTTTATGGCGCAGAAGCATAGACACTAATTAAGCACCGATGCAGAAGCCGTAGTCTAGTAGGTAATGTGTGGCTTATTAGACGTGAAGTCACGGTTCAAACACCAGGTCAGACATCTCTAAAAAAACGAAATTTGAAGACTACTTCAGCAGATTTCAGGCAAAAACTCTGAGGCTAAATAAATTTGTCATGAAAACTTTCTCAAAAATCTGTCGTTCGCCTTTAAACTCTAAATTACGCCACTTATGTATAAAATTAACGCACACAACATAAGTGGTGTGAGAAGCTAGGTTGTAATCCTGGCAGAAGGGTTGTAATGACCAATTATGTACATATGTGGGTTTAGCAGCCTTTAGGGTATTCGAGAGAAAAGTCTGGTACGAGTTGGCGACTATTTTTGTATCCAATAATAATCGAACAATGAGCTGTATGAGCTCATCGACGTTGTGCAGCGCATTAACAACGAGCAGCTGCGCTGGTTAGGCCATGCTGATCGGATGGAAGAGAATGCTTCGACGGCAGATATTTGAAGCGGGCATTAGCAGAAGTCGGCATAGAGGACGACCTCATCTGCGTTATAAGGATTAAATCGAGGAAGCCCTGTCATCAATTAGTTTGGTAAACTGGCGAATTCAGGCAAGTAGCAGAGGCGTCTAGATGGATGTCCTAAGATAGGCCGAGATCTATTAATTGGGTTGATGATGGCCAATTAAGTAAGTAAACAAGTTTTTACCAGAAGACTACTGAGAGGAAGTGGGTGAAAGAATTTGTTTATATTTCATTTTGCTAGATATGTCTGAACCAAAGGCTTTCGTCTAATAAGCTACTAAGTTTGGCCGACTTGTATGACTGCTTTAATTTCAGCATATATTTGCATATCTCTAGCCCTAACAAACTGCCATCTTTTTGAAGATACAACTGTCAAATTAGTTGTCATTTATTCAATCTGTTTTGAAGTATTTTTTTTTATCAAAATGGCTGCCTTGACCCTAATTTTCATTGAAAAGTCTACTTCAGCAATGAGTACCCATTTCAGGCTGAATGGTTAAGTGAAGGAAGGGAGTTTGTATAAAAGTTCTAGTAGCTCCCTTTATATTCGTCTCTTGCCACACCAAATTCCTTAAAGTGTATGAATTAAAATTTTCGTACTCCGGCTGGCAATCTCTGTTGTTTTAACGATTAATTTAGTAAATATGTTGGCCATAATATTAAATAAAAAGAAGAAGAAGACGAAGAGAAAATAATTCAAGGTCAAAATATTTTATTAAGTAAAGAAAAACTGCATTAAAATCATGTTTTCATTTCATTTTAGAAGCATTACAAATACTTGAGAAAATTATAGTTTTGGAGAAAAAAAATTATGAGTTATGGCCTAAAACTAAAGCGACGAATACTGTAATGAAATATTAAAAAAGGTAACAACAAAAATATTTTTGAAAGATTTATTGAACAACTTGATTTTATTCAACAATTAAAATTGCTTTCCAAATAATGGAAAATTTCCATGTATATGTATATAGTCAGTCCTATAACTTAATAAAGAGTAGAACGGTCACCATCTGCAAAGACCACCTAGCCATGTCTTATTAATTCTATACTATAGCAAATGGGTCTTGTTTTGAGACAAGCCAATATACCAAACTGCCTAAAACTGCACCCTAGTGAGAGGCATCGGAAATTAGGAAGAACAATTTCTACGACTGAAAATCCTCAAACATGTAAATAAATTTGGACTTCAGAACTTCAACAGTTCATCTTGGCGAAACTGCCACTTTCGAATTTGTGTTATTTATTCAGGTGATTTTACCATATCACCATAGACGACTATAGCCTATAAAGATCCTTCAGAAGTGTATACAAGAAAAAGTAAGATAACTTTGACTTTTGAAAATTATCGATAACTTGCATTTTCTATAGCAACATTATCGATAACTTGCATTTTCTTTAGTAAAATTATCGATAACTAGCATTTTCTATAGTAAATTTGTCGATGACACTTGATAACGGTTATTTGTTCATATTAAATAATCCAGGCTCATTCTTGTACTCGAACGAACAAAATAGTCAAATTTTGAACCCACTTAAATAACAATGCATACAGTATGTCACTGTTAGATGTGAATTTTTGGCTTGTAGCGGTATTAGTCCATATTTCTAAATGAAAACAACGTATGTTTGCAATACATTATTTGCGGTTCTGAATCGCACACCACAATGGAACGTTGAGTTTGTTGTAGTATCAAGATCCTAGAGGAAGAAGAAAGAAAGTCTTGATGACAGCTGGGATTTTGAGTGCAACATAATACCACCAGTATTAATCTCATGAGTCAATTCCAAGGTGACAAAAGTTATGACAAAAATCAGTTAAAGATAGAACCAAAAGCGGTTTATGGAGGGTGGGCCATTTATGGGTTTAAATTTGAACCATCGGTTATTTCGAATCTGGCAATCCTCATGTCATTCTATTCTGTTGCAAAATTCAGTATATTATCTCCACTGAACGCAATGAATCGATTTACTTTAGAGCAACTTTGGGATTTACTGGAAAATTGGGCCAACGAGAACCTACACGAAGGTGTTGATTTTGCCAAAAAAATTCTCTTTTCGGATGAAGCTCATTTTCATCATGGTGCAAAATTGCCTTATTTGGGGCTCAAAAATCCCACACGTGGTCTTACAGAAGTCAATGCACCCATTACGAGTTTGGTTCTTTCTTTGAAAATGAGGATGGTATTGATGTGTACGATGTTTGGTTTCAACAAGATCTCATGTGACAATTGATTTATTGCGTCAAATGTTTGATGGTCGCTTAAGTAGCCAGAGAAGAAGCCAAGAAGCTTAGATTTAACACCGTTGGTTTATTTTCTCTGGGGCGCCTTTAAAGAAAGATGTTATGCCGACAAACCAGAAACTATTAGGCATTTGAAGGCCAACATTCGTGATGCCATTTTCGAGATACGATCCCCTATACACTTGAAAAAGTATAGGAAAATGAGTGCGAACGAATGAGGTGCTGTGAGGCCAGCCGTGGCAGTCATATGAATAGTCATTTGTACTTCACAACAAAAAAATTAAATTGGCAAAATTTCAAACCTTTTTTTGTTTTATTGCTGTTTTAAATTTAAACTTTTAAATCAGCCACCCTATATGTTTAATACTACCAGTCCTTGATCGATTGTAATTTCCTAACAAGTTTTGTTTCACTGTAATTATTATGCCAATATTTCTTATGCTCTCTGCTGAAATATGAGGTTTCTTAATCATAAATACGAAGAGGTCCTTAAAACCAATAACAATTTCAAATGTAAAGCCCATCGTTCTTTTATTAAAAATTCACACAATATACGAATATTTTCTATGATCAAATGCGGAAAAACAAATGCCAATACCACCCCTCCATAATATGGGTATTTTGCTAGTTTGCCGCAGCATTACAACAGCAGAAGAATTACACGAAAACAGTTCCGCAATGTATAAAACGTGACAATGAATGTTGAACATAATATATACATTTAGTTACAAGACACAATCTAGAAGAAGAAGACAAGACTACAGCAACAGCTATAGCAACAACAACAGCAACAGAAAAAACGAGTGAAACATAAAAGCGATAAACTAAGTTGCACTACCAAGGCAATAGGTAAAGCAGAAGTGCAACCAACAAGTACGTACTTGTAAAGGCCGACAGATAGACAGACAGACAGACAGACAGTACGAACAGGCCGTGAGGCAAGCAGGAAAGCAGGCATTGAAAGCCGGACCTGACACTGACTAATTACATTTCATCAATAAGCACAAGTAGGGTGAAACATTTTGTGCTGTATTGCTGATGCAACGTGTGCGCAAACAGAAACAGCAAACAGCGAGCGACTGAGTGAGTGCTTCATTGTAAATTGGTATCTAAGGCGACGACATCGAACTACAAACGATGACTACGATGGTACGATACGGCGACAAAAAGGAAAGATTCCGCATAGTTTTATAAAAATTAAAAGCACAACTGCAGTAAACGAAAGCAACAAAAAAATGGGGAGAAAAAAAGTGAACTCCTTGAAAATATTTCCGCCTAATAGCTTGAAGGCATATTAAAAACAGACTAAATGAATAGTCGTCTCTGGCAATTTATGTATGCATGTGTGGATGAAAACGTAGTATGTGTGTGCTCAAAAGAGAGGTGTATGGCAGACATTTACCTAAGGTATTTCACATTTTTTTTGCTGTTTTTCTTTTCGTATTCTAAACTTTAGGTTCCCCGTTCGTTCGTTGTTTTGTTCCCTGTCTCTATACGCAGTCTGTGGTAAAGTGTAGGCAACAAAATAATTCAAATTCAACAGCACACCACATTTTCTAAATGGTTTTATAGTCACAAGTAAGCAAGAAATCAAAAAAACAAAAAAAGAAGGAAACAAAGTGTCTCATGTTTATATGGCGGTTGCAAGTACTCTTTCGGTGTACTCCTTAATAATAACAACTATAACAACAAATTTAGTTTAAGATAGTTAACGACATTTGGTGCCATGGAAGGTGGGTAACTTCATAAACATACCATAAACACAAGACACAATACACATGCTAAATAATGCAGAGCTGGAAAAGGATGCTTTCTTAAGGTGGGTGAAGACTTGCTTGATATGGCATTAGTTCAACAAAAAAAAAATTGAGGAAATTTATATCAATGTACCGTTTATTAAAGGTGCTTAATGCTGTTACATAGCATCCTCTCCCCCAACTTTTTTTTAAAGGCACGTTTTGCCTATTTTACGGTCGCCATATCTTTCTACCGCGAGGATTATGCGCAATGTAGTGGATAGTGGATTCAAGTACACTGGTCCAGTGAATACAGAAACTGCAGAAAACATCGAATCCAAGGCAGTCAATTTCGCGTTGCCCACAAGAACTTAGCCTTTAGTAGACCACAACATGGCTTAGGCCTGTATGCGTACAAAATTCAACTCACACAGGAACTAAGGGTAAACGACGCGTATGCGCTGAATGGGCTTTGACAAAAATAAACAGTTTTAACAGGAAGAAACTATGTACCACAGAGCTCATGCCACATTGGATATTGAGTAACGGCAACTGCTGTATTTATAGAGGCAACAGCGCTAATTATAGTGGTAACTGCGGCGATTACGTCGTCAAAAACAGCGGCAACAACGACAATTTCGGCGGCAACAGCGTCAATTACATCGGCAATGACAGCGGCAACGGAGGCAACTACAGCGTCAGTACATCGGCAATTACAGAGGCAATGACAGCGGCTACTACAGCGTCAACAGCAGCAGTTACAGCGACCATTACAGTGGCATTTACAGAGGCTATGGCAGCGGCTACTACAGCGTCAACAGCATTAGTACAGCGACCATTACAGCGGCAATTACAGAGGCAATTACAGAGGCTATAACAGCGGCTACTACAGCGTCAACAGCTAGTTATAGCGACCATTACAGCGGCAATTACAGAGGCAGCAGCGGCAATTACAGTGACAACATCGGCAAATACAGCGACGATGGCAAGAATTACAGTTCAATTACAGCAGCAACAGCTACCATAACCGCGGCAACTACAGCGTCAACAGCCGATGTATCAGGGTCAAGTTCAGCAGTAATTTCAGTGGGCAATAACGCAACAGCGACAATTGCAGAGGTAACTGTGGCAATTTCGGTCAAATTCAGCCCGATCTACGCGCCAGAGTCGTGGAAAATTGGACATTTCGGAAAGACTCAATTGTTTAGCGATTTTAAAACCTTCTTGTTATAAACACCTAGACAATGTCACCCACTCACCGATATCCTCAAATATCTGGGTCCAGGCGAATGTTATAAGACGGAATTTCTAAACCGCTGCTTAAAATCGTGCAGTTCCAACGATTTGGGGCTTGGCATCATATTTAAAAAAGAGGTATAAGTCGGTCTAGTAGGTAGTGTGTTATCTTATTGGATGTGAGGCCACGGTTCAAACCCCAGGTCAGAGATATCCAACAAAACTAAATTTTAATATTTCTTCGCTAACTTTCTCTCAGCAGATTTCTGGCAAAAACTTTGAAGATTAAATAAAATTGCAATGAAAAGCTTTTTAAAGGTCTATCGTTTGTAATCGACTTTAAACTGTATGTCCTGACATCCATGTATAAAATTAACACACACAACATAATTGATGTGAGAAATTAGGTCGTAATCCTGACTAAAGGGTTGTAATGACCAATATTGTTTGTATGTACATATGTCAGTGAGTTATTTATGTATATTCTCTATACCGATAGCTAACTTCTCCTTCTGAAATTCTAAAATTTGTAAAACTTCACTATTCTGTATTCACTAACTCACTAACTTGTTTACCACATAAGTTTTAGTTCTTTTATATTTTGTTTTTTGGCATTTGACAAATACACTTTTTTATATGCATGTACGTACGTCTACATGAATGAAACAAAATTGCGAAATTATGGTCTCCAGACAGGGAGGAGGAATGAAAAAAAAACAAATTTCGAAAAGAAAAACCTTCAAAGACTGCCCACTGCACTTAAAAATAATTGCACACAAAATAAATCTTTAATAAAACATTGTAAATTTTTATAATCTATTTAAAAAATGTTAGGCAGAGGGAGGGAGAGAGAGACAAAAAGGGGAAAATGAGATCGAACAACAACTACTACTACTACTAGAGCAACAACAATATCAACAACTAAATATATTGCCAAGTACAATAGACATTATGTAAGCATTGAATATCAGAGTTGTTAGGAAAAAAGAGTTGCCAATAGAGAAAAATGTTTCTCATCAAGTTAAATAACTTGAATTTGCAATAGACTCTAGTCAAAATTAGACATATTAAAGGTGATAGCAACAAATTCAGCGGCCTTTAAATAAAAAGTCTTCAAGAAGATCCGACGTATTTTGAATTTTGAGTTTAAGTGATGAACGGTGCAATATTAAGAGTCGTTGGCCTAGTACGTCTCAGTTACACAAGATTTCATGGGGATATCTGGCACCATTGGGTTACGACACTTTTCTCAAGCAAATAAATTTAACTTACAATAGACAGAAACCAAAATCACACATACTAGAATTAGGCGTGGATAACGTAGTGCCCTTAAAGTGAGGACTTCAGAAAAAATACGAGGTACGTTCTGCCTTTATAAAAATTTGGAATGCCAACTTCAAAACACTGCGAAATAAAAAAGTATAGGCTAGGCTCGTGGACAACCTACATACATACATAATTGGTCATTACAGCCCTTCAGTCAGGATTACGACCTAGTTTCTCACACCACTTATGTTGTGTGTGTTAATTTTATGCATGAGTGGTGGGACCTACAGTTTAAAGTCGACTCCGAACGACAGATTTTTGAGAAAATTTTCATAACTATTTTTATTTACTCTCAGAGTTTTTGCCAGAAATCTGCTGAGAGGAAGGCGCCGAAGAAATACTTTTTGTTTTGTTGCCTGGCCTGGGGCTCGAACCCTGGCTTAACGTCTAATAAGCCAACACACTACCTACTAGACTACGGCGACGTGGATAACCTAGTCCCCTTAAAATAAGGACTACAGAGGAGATACGAGTTGTCTTTATAAAATTTTTTTTTTGTGTTTCCCATGCAAACAGACAAGAAAGTGAAATAGCCTGTCTTACAAAAACATCACATTATAATTCTAGCTTAAAAACACTGCGAAATGAGCAATCGTTGGCTAGGTTCGCCGTTAGCCTCAGCATCCGATGCATTAGCCCAATTAGTTTGTCAACTTAAATTTCTGCGATTATTGAGGCTAATGAAATTCTTAATATGGTACTAAGTTATCAATATGAGCCGTAAGAATATATTCTAAAATTATTTATTTTATAATGTTAAGACAACACTACATAATTGTTCATTACAACCTTCAGTCAGGATTACGACGTAGCTTCTCACATGACCCATGTTGTGTGTGTTAATTTTATACATGAGTCCAAGTATCTACAGTTTAAGGTCGGCTATGAAGGAAAGATTTTTGATAATTTTTCATTGCAATTTTATTTACTCTCAGAGTTTTTGCGAGAAATCTGCTGAGAGTAAGTCGCCGATGAAATATTTTTTTATATTTCGTTTTGTTGGAGATATCTGACCCGTGAGCCAACACACTACCTACTATACTACGGCGACTCCAATTGACAAAAGTAGCTCAGAAAAATTATAAATCATCATGTTTAACCAACACCTCTGCTGCTCGTTCTCGTACCACTGTAGCAGTTTGAATCTCACTTATCAGAAGTAATGAGGTGAACTCATACTACCAAGATGGAGTAGTTGCTAAAATGAAATGGTAAGGTCTTTAACACCATTGGTAAAGTGATAGCAACTCCAATAATGTGCTGAATATCCTCAGTGACCAGTCTAATATATTTTTGCGTCTTTAAATTTTGTAAAACGTTTATTTATCGTGAATTCGATGATTTTAAGACAATTATTTCTTATCGTTTTTTGTTTCTTAATTTAAATAAATCCTTTATTTTTTCTAAGTTATAATATACATACTTCCACTGATAACACTGCCCTATCAATTTTATTCACGATACTTATTCTATCAAATTTCATTTCACAAATATCATTGCGCATAAAGTACACTCTTTAATACAACTCTCGGTTATTAATCGTTCCGGCAGCATTGCTTTTCGTCTTATTTATACTCCTTATATTATGTTTGGTAACTTCACGATCTTTTTATGAAATTTTTATGAATAGATTTTTGTAAATAGCTACGCATTTGTTTGAGTACCGTATGATGTGAGCATTTTGTTGTTGTCTGTTTGTCTAGTTTGTTTACTTTTGTAAAACTATAAAGGGGAGTTTGATGTTTCACAAGGCAATGGTTTTTTGTATCTTATCATTAAGACATTGGCCGAATATATCTATTCCCAGCCTATGTTTCCTTTGCGCAGATTTCCAAAGAGTTTTAGAAGAGAAGCATTTAAACTTTTTCTAGAAGCTCTACATTGAGTATCTGATCATTAATCTTGCTGCACAATCATGACTCAGCTATCATATTCACTAAACCTTTTACTGCAACCGATACTAAAGAGACAGAAAGGGGGATTTTCAGCGATTCTGGTAATAAAGACGGGATTGTTTAGAGTACTATATACATACGTACGAGAACTAAAGGGGCAGAAGGAGGATTTTCAGCGATTCTGTAAATAAGACGGGATTGTTTAGACTACTATATACATACGTACGAGAAGTTCTTCGCGGATTGTAAAATGTGAAACGATTACTTACCCAATTGGTGATTACAACCAGGTAGTTGGGATTACGACCTAGCTTCTCACAACATCTATGTTGCGTGTTTTAACTACAGACTTAAGAAAAGTTTCATGGCAATTTTATTTCAATTTTTGTTAGAAAACTATTAAGAGGAAGGCGGCGAAAGAATTTTCTTTAATATTTTTTTTTGTTCAAGATGGCGAAGCTGGTGTTCGAACCACGAACTTTTGTCTAATGAGCTGACACACTACCGCTTAGACTACAGCGGATCGTATTTGATACTAATTTCTTATTAAGAATGGGGATTAATTCCTTCTCAAAACAATGCATCCAGAAACCTGTGGAGAGGACATCGGCACATCTTGAGAACCAGATGAACTTAATGATAAATACAGCAAGCCAAATGATTTCTACAGATGATTGTGTACCTTGTTTTAGCTACGGTTAGCAATACTTTTATCGTAGTAACAGCTAGACATTACTAATACCCTGCTTATCTTGATAGATAATAAGAATATTGGGGAGACGTAACAGCATTACATCCATACTGTTACGAAAATGGAAATGGTGTTATTAAAATGATAAACAAAAGCTACAAAAACAAAACAATGGACTTGTTTACATGATCAACGAATGAACAAAAATATAGCTACAACATCAGTATCAAAAAAAGGGGATAAACAGGCAAGGACAAACGTAAACAAAATACACAAACAACAATAATGAAAACAACATGTTTACATTTATAGAGATTTCGTAAAGGCAAACTCATTCTTCTTCAAAAGTATTCATCAGACTGTTTACTCAGCGAAATAAAAAGCAAGACAAAGCAGGCAATGGGATTAGAAAGAATTCAGTCAGTCAGTCCTGTGTGAAGAGGCGTTGCGTGTGAACAGAATAATTGTGGTTTGAAGAACTCTGTTGTAGAGATCTAACAAACAATTGTTGTTAGTGTGTACGCAGAAGAGTGTAAAGAAGAATGACAAATAAAGCAAATTGTTGTTGTTTAAATCAAGTTGTCAAAGGTGGCACACGGAATTGTGAGAACAATAAAGAATTGATTTAAAATTAAACACAAATTTATTTTTATTTTGTTTGCAATCTGCGAACTCATATTTTAAACGTTTTTAAAAGGGTAAAAACCTAACACTAGATTAAACGAAAGAGATAATATTTAGGGTTAGTTTAAGGCTGCTTTGGTAACCCTATTCCCTATCTAAGACTAGCATTTAGTTATTTTTTTTGCCCTTTTTAAGTTGCCCAATGCATAATCAACAAAGAAAATCCAAACGACATCAATGGTCATGATACAATCATTTACAAGTTTTTCCTTAAACTCTTTTTTGGCCGTGTGTTGCAATCATTTTTAGTACCTCCAACCACTTAGCAAAAGTTCTGCGTTTTTATACTATTTGCCTGATTTTTGTTTTATGTTCGCTTTCCTTTTTTCTACAAATGAAAAACGAATTGAGAAGAAAAAAGTGGGGAAAAAGAAACAAAAAATTGTCTGACAATTTCGATTGGGGCAAATCATATTTCATGGAATTACCGGCAAACACAAAAAGACAGACTAAATGCAATGCAACAATAACAACAACAACTACAACAGCAATAATAACAAACTGATTTTGTAATAGCAATTGCTGTAGTTACCACAGCAAAAAAGAAATTTTTTAAGGAAAAGTTGCATACGACGACCCTGACTATTGACTTTTAAAAGTTTTTTCAACGAACGTTTGTCGGCTGTTTGTTAAATAAACCTCAGAGTTTTGAGTTGTTGTTGTTGGTAATGCTATTGCTATTGCTGTTGATAGTGGTGTTGGCAATGCTTAGCGGCATGTATGCATTTGTTGCATGTACACATTGTAATGATTAAATAAGAATAATCGTTTGCTTTTTCTCTCTCTTTTTTCTGTTGTGTTGTGTGTTGCAAATGCCAGACTAAATTATTTTAAAGTCAACTTAAAAAAAGAAACGCTGGTGTTAAAAGCAAAATAGTTTGAAAGGCGAATATATTACCACTCTTAAGCAGAACAAAGCAAAGCATACCAGCCAGACTAAAGACAATCTATCCATCCATTCTATGCAGATATGGTCTAAATAGCACTCTTAATTTCAATAAAATAAATGAAATGGAAATCCATGTCCCAACAATGTTGCATAAAAGGAAACCAAAATGAACCGCTTAATGCGAGAGAGAGAGGAATTTGCCAATAAAATTTCAAAATTATTTCGTTGTTCAACTGGGACTGCTTGAGATGAGTTGGGCTTTGAGACATGGTATTTGCTTATTGCCAGTTTAAAATGTAAATTAAGCATTGAATGGTCATGAATGAAATTCTGTCATTGGCACGATATAAACACTGCTGGTGGACACGGTTATGGTGATAATTACTGCGTAAGGACATGCGAATATCAATGCTATTTGCGGGAAAATGTCAAAATTTCAATGCGGTGCTGCTTAAGTATTTCAAAATTGTTTTGTTTTATTGTGTACATTTAATTGTATTCAAGTTCAGAGTTTACCAACTACTATAACTTTGCTTGTGGTAAAACTATTGGCTTTTATATCAAAAAATATTTGCTCAAATCAATATCAACTTGATAGTGGAGCTTAGCAGCTTCTGTGGGCTGGCTAATAAGAAATCCTATTCCCTTCTTTACATTATCGGAACATTGAAATTCTGCGTATATACTATCGGGTTGGCAATACTTATGTCATTCTATTCTGTCACAGTATTTAGCATTTATTTCCACTGAACGTAATGAATGGATTTACGCCTAAGCAGCGTAGGGATTCATTGGGCCAACGAGAAACTGCATGATGATGTCGGTTTTGCCAAAAAAAAAATATCATCATTTCGGATGAAGCTCATGTTCATCTTTGTGGATAAGTTAATAAGCAAAATTGCCATATTTGGGGCTTAAGAAAACCCACACGTGGCCTCCAAAAGCCAATGCACCCATTACGAGTGACTGCTTGGTGCGGCTTGTGGAGCGAAGGCATCATTGGCCCATATTTCTTTGAAAATGAAGACCGCGCAACCATTACGGTCAATGAAGACACCTATTGCACCATGATAACCGATTTTTGAGTACCCTCTCTTCATGGTATTGATATGAACGGTGTTTGCTTTCAACAGGATGGTGCAACTTGTCACACATTTCATGTCACAATCGATTTATGGCGTCAAACATTTGATGGCCGTTTAATTTATTTCCAAAACAAAGACAATTCGGTCGGAAATTGGTCGAAAATTTCGTAGCAGAGAAGGACAAACAGTGGCTGGTGTACGCAAGTTTATTGCCAAAGTTCGTGAAACTGGTTTCATTGTTGATGCATTACAGTGCGTACAGTGCGTATACGCGAAAATATCCAAACTGTGGCTAACAGTCAACATCAATCATTACCGTTCTCAAGAATTGAAAATTTCTCGCATCAGTGTACGGCGAATTTTGTTAAAAGATCTCGGTAAGACGCCTTACAAAGTTCAGTTGGTTCAAGAGTTCAAGGTAAATTTAAACTTTTAAATGGCCCACCGTTTAATATTGAGAAAATTATTGCTGTGATACCTCTGCGTACGTATTTTAAATACATCTTCAAAAAACTTACTTGAAATCAAATTACAATTTCAGTGGTGATGTTTGGAAACACAAAAGTCTAAATGGTACCGTGGCCATTATTTGAATACGTAATGAACAAGAATTTTTGTCTTGAAAAAGGAGGATACTATGGTATGCACAAAACCTTCCCTACGATAAAAATTCTTGTATGAACAACTAAAATCACTTGCCAGGGCACTGTTTGGACCTTATCAATGTAGCTTTAGATCTGCTGAGTAATCCATCGACCAGAATTTGACCAACCAAATCCTAGAGATGAATCATAAAAATTAAGTCTAAGCACTTCATCTTTTTGTCGACTATAAGACCGCATTCTATAGCTCGATAAGGAATCAAGTTTTTGCCGTTATATTGTACGTAATTGTAATTGGTCATTACAACCCTGTAGTTAGGATTACGAACTAAATTCTCACGTCACTTATGTTGTGTGTGTTAATTTTATACATGAGTGGCGGGACATACTGTTTAAAGTCGACTGCGAGCGTCAGAATTTTTGAGAAACTTTTCATGGCAATTTTATTTACACTTAGAGAGATTTTGCCAGAAATCTACTGAGAGGAATTCGGCGAAGAAATATTTTTATCACATATCGGTTTGTTGGATATGTCTGACTGCGGTTTGAACCATGCCCTCACGTCTATTAAGCCAACACACTAACTACTAGACTACAGCGACTTCCGTAATATCTGTGCCTGGAATTCCTATGGAACTGATAAGGTTGTGCACCATGACTTGTGCAACTCCTGCAACTGCAACAACTTAGAATAGAATCTCTCAGAACTTTCAATACCACGGAAAGTTTCAGACAAGGCGATGACTTCTCATGGAGATTTCTTCAATTTTGTAATGAAGAGCGTATTGTGGTAGACATGAGTTGATCACAATGGCACTACTTTCTACAGAAGCATTCACGCTGACGACATTGATATAATTAAGAATTATTGCTAGGCTTTAGTGCTATTGGACGAGTGTCAACGGAGGTAAATCTGGCAGTAAATGAGGGCGAACTGAACTAGTATATGTAGGGACGTGTGGTTCCCAAGTTAGGATCGATAACAATACTTTAGACATTGTTTGCGATTTTGTTTATCTTGACTCTGCCGCACCAGCAAAAATGATGTCAGTTTGGACATCAAGCCTAGGGTGAGCATCTTTACTTACCAACAGTTGTTAGTATGGTGTGGCATACCGGGTCCCAGGTTAAAATCGATAACAATACCTTCGACCATTACTTAACAAAACGGGCTAGTATGATTTTAGTGGACAATTGAATAGCTTGAGGCCTCTCTTGTGAGACGAAACTGGTGCTCTACAAGTTGCTCCTCATGTCCACGGTGGCACGAATGCTATTACGTACCCAAGATCTTCGGTCCAGTGCAAATTGGTTATGATTTAAGCATCCGAACTAACCATTTGAACTTCTCAACGATGTGGAAGTGGCTCGGCTATGTCGGTTAAATGGAAGAGGATGTTCCAAAAACAGAGACTAGCGGACGACGGCGAAGTAAACTACCTTACCCGCATTGGAAAGGCCAAATTGAAGAAACCTTGTCACATGTTATCTTATGCTCAATGCAGGCTAGTGGAATATGTTCCTTTGTAACAGCGTTGATTGCATTGTAATTACTAGGCTGTAAATACAATAGACGCTACGCGGCAAAGGCAGCAATTTCTCAAAAGTAAAATACATGGGACCATATACGTACATACATACATAATTGGCCATTATAACCCTTCAGTCAGAATTACGGGCTAGCGTCTCACAACACTCATGTTGTGTGCGTTAATTTTATACGTGAGTGCCGGGACCTACAGCTTAACGTCGACTCCGAACGACAGATTTTTGAGAAACTCTTTCATGGTAGATTTATTTACTCTCAGAGTTTTTGCCAGAAAACTGCTGAGAAGAAATCGCCGAACAAATATTTTCTATTTTCATATTTCCTTTTGATGCCTGACTCGGAATATGAAGCCGGGCTTTTCGTCTAATAACACACTACCTACTAGACCACGGCTTCTTCTAGCATATAGAAAGCGACATGGGTGCATATGAAAACGTTTATTTTAAAACCAATGCGACAACAAGCAGATTGTTGCTGCCACATTGTACTGTGTTTGCTGCTTTGCGTTTATTGTGTTTATGGTGCATTATGATATAAATCTATTATGCGTCTATGTATAGTTTCGTATTGACTGGAAAAAATGTGTTTGAAATAAAAGCTTCCTATGAATATAATTCGAGTAGTTTTTTTTAAGCAAATCATTAACAAGAAAAATTAACAGACCACTTTACACTTCAGTAAAATTGAATACTTCCTCTCTCTCATCAAAATGTAATCCAATTTCGGTTTACGATGTCAGTAAACGGATCTGACTGTGTTAGACCAGTTTTAGTTTTTCAAATTCATATGGAATGAATTGAAAATTAAATTTCTGTTTAATAACATCATAAAATTCTGTATTTTAAATGGCTTAATACATGTTTATTGATTAAGATTGATTACTGAAATGCATGTTCATTCAATAAAGCTTACAAACGAGACTTGTTTTGTAATTGAAAAAAAAGTATCGAAAGGAAATGCATCATTAAATTGTCATTTGTTTGATCTTCTGTAAATATATGTGGCAACGATTAAATAATCGTGAATCATACGTAATAAACCTGCATAGAAAAAAAATCCAATTGAACTGAAAAAATAAAAAAAAAAATTGTTATGATGCTTCACAATACTTGGTTGGTTGCATCATGAACTATTAATAGAATCAATATTCACTGGTAGGCAATGCGAACATTAACTAGTTGTGCAGAAAATTTACAACTGTGGCTGTTATTGTTGTTGTTATGGAGAAAAAGGAAACCCTTATCAATTTTTATTATGACCCTAATAAAATCCTTTTAAAAATGCTCATATTTTATGTTAAACGAAAGAAGAGTTTTTATTTCTTCTACGATATTAATTTTCATTTTAGTTTGAAAATCTATAAAAAATATTCTCTACGATCATAAAAAAGTCAATTAAAGTTAAAGAATTTAAATTATGTTTTTAAATATTAAGGTCAGACATTTACGAGTATTTAATACATTTCTAGTCATACATTTCAACAAGTTACATACATACATAATTGGTCATTACAATCCTATACAAGGATCCTATACAGTATTACAACCTAGTTTCTCATACCACTTATATTGTGTGTGTTAATTTTATGCGAATTGGATCTGAGATAATGGTCGATATCTATACTTTCGATATAGTCAAGGAATTTATTTATCTAGGCTCCGCCGTTACCACCAAAAATGATGTCAGTCTGGAGATTAAGCGCAGGATCACTCTTGCCAACAGGTGCTACTATGCTCTCAATAGGCAATTGAGTAGCAGCGACCTTTCTTGTACGACAAAACTAACACTCTACAAGACGCCCATCCTTCCCGTGTTTCTTTGTGGCGCAGAGGCATGGACTCTATTCAGCATAGATTTCAGCAGCCTTGAGAGTATTCGAGAGAAAAGTCCTACGTAAGATATTCGGTCCAGTGCGGGTTGGTGATGATTTTCGCATCCGATCCAACAGTGAGCTGTATGAGGTTCTCAACAACATAGACATTGGAGGTGGAGGTGGATGCGGCGAGACGTGTATTTGATGTGGGGATCTGCGCACGTCGGAGAAGAGGACGCCTATTTTTGCAATGGACGGACCAAATCGAGGAAGCCCTGTCATCGATTTTTCCCAGAAATCTGTTGAGAGGTAGTCGACGAAGAATTATTTTTTCAATATTTCATCTTGTTGAAGATGTCTGACCTGGAGTTTGAACGCTGGCCTTACTAGCTACTAGACTATGATTACATCAACTTGTGACAATTTGGGTAAGTTAATTTTTGTTTTAATTGACAGAAGACTACCACATGGTTAGAGAAGAAAATGAAAAAAAAGAAAAATTTAATTGAACTACTTCATCGATTCACATATTAAGAGGATTTAGTCCTAGATGCCTACTTTCTGCATCAAAATCTGAAAATTGGAATTCCCTGGTAAATAAAAACTTGATAAAATCATCTCGCAAACACATCTATTTTGAAGAGCACCACAAATCTTATTTTTTTTTGCACAACATAAACAAAATGAAGAACTTTTAAACAAAATTTCTAAATTTTTTTTTTATAATGCTCAGGGGATGGCCCCTACTAACGTACTAATTGACTGTGTGAGAAACTAGCTCGTAATCCTGACTGAAAGGTTGTAATGACGAATTATGTATGTGTTATGTATAATTAGTTGTAGTAGTGGGAGTGACAGTGAAACCCAAGTTACATGACAACATTGTGTTAATGATTCAGAAAAATTAGATGCCCTACTGTCCTTAATACACACCTTCATTCGCTGAATCCTCTATTAGGGGCCGAGAAGCATCACGAGACATGTCTGCACAGCGCTTCATACAAGAGAGTTGTATTCCATTTTTTCAACTGGTCCCTACAACAATGTAGTCATGTTGTGTGTGTTAATTTAATTCATGATTGGTCGGACCGTTAAATGTCGACTTCGAAGAACAGATTTGAAAAACTTTTTATGACAATTTTTACTTTCAGAGGTACAGCTTAACGTTGACTCTGAACGTCTGATTTTTGAGAAACTTTTCATACCAATTTTATTTATTTTGGGAGATTTTTCGTGAAGACTGTTCAGAGGAAGTCGCCAAAGGAATATTTTTTTATTTCGTTTTGTAAAAAATCAGAGCTGAAGTGTAAACCATGGATTCTCGTCTAATAAGTCAACACACTATCTACTAGACTACGACTTATTATTATTATTATCCTTACTTTTGCAACAAAACGATTTATTGTACCTCCCTCTTATTTTATAGGTTACGTCTGTAATGTGTGCTCCAAGACTATTTCCCTGAAAAAGTTCAGGATGACGCTCGGTCTCAACAGTGACAATACACTGCCTAGCTTAATATGAATCCAGGTCTTTCTTCTTGGGATAAATGCCGCACAGATTCCAAGAATGTGTTCATATTAACACTTACTGGATGGGAACTTGAGAATTCACAACATATCTCAGCCATCTTGGAGAAAAGGATTATGAAAACATTTTATTATTGCCGAATTCACTCCAGTATTTGATTGCATGACCAGACAATTCAGGCTTTCGGGCGCACCATCAATTGTCTAGTGGTAGCGTGCTGCTAAACTAATTAAAAGGAAGTATCTTACGAGGCGGGCACTGCAAGTAGGAGACGTGGCATCCTGAAAATAATGAATATGAAAGAAAATACTTCTTGCGACAATCAGTTTCCCAGCAAAGGCCTTTGAAATCTGTTGCTTTGATTTGAGGTTAAACTGTAGGACTCGCCACTCATGTATAGAACGCGGGTGATGTGAGACACCAGGCCGTAATACTGATTAAAGGATTGATAGCCCATTACATGTATGTATGTATGTATGTCTATATGTATGTATTTTTGTATTGATGTTTGTATGTCTATATGTTTGCATTAAGTAGAGTGAAGTAGTTTTGGACCGACTTAAGTAGTCGAGGTTAATTCGACACTTCAGATAAATATTGGTTCGGGTAAAGAACGCATTGATTTTCCAGAGTTACAACCATAGTTGCAGATGTCATAATATTAAAGGCGCGCTTATGAGCCTGTAAATAGGAGTACCATTTTGCGAATTGAAATCCAGCGGCCTTATTGACCAAGTCGTTACAGAAATTTTGTGTACGTAACTGTTTAGTGCTTCTAACAACTTAATTTTTTCTTTAATAACCTTTAAAGCTTCAGTGCGTGATTACCTGCTGTAGGGCGTCTGAACATTTGATGCCAAATAATAAACAGCAGCTCTTGTATTGTCGTGTTAGGGTTGTTTGAAAAAAAATATTTATGTTCTGCAGTGATTATGGCTAAGATCACACCTCTTTTGAACGCAATGTCTGGCCCTGACATTCGTGTAATAAATTAACATTTATTTACCTTAGCATTCGCATCATCCACATCATCAGCGTCGTCATACTCATCAAGAGTGCCTTTAATGCCTTTAGTATGAGCGTTTTATGCTTATCAATGGTCTATTGTAAGAAAAACCAACAACAAGAAAAAAAGAGGCATTGTGGGCTCATTTGCCTGAGGGCTTAAATTGTGTTTAAACAGTAACAAAAAACCCTTTTTTTTCCAGGCCAGACAATCTATGCTTCATTCAGAATTTTTCTTTTTTCTTCTTTTTTTTTGTTGTGTAAAATTGTTGTAATATTTTTTGAAAATGCCTCATCAGTTGGTTTCTTATTGAAATTCGTTCCTTTTTTAATTTTTTTGTTTTTATTTTGTTTGTATTTATTTAGCATGGCAAAATGGGTTCATGTTTTAATTTATTTTCGTTGGTAAATTGTTGTTCTACAAAAAAAAAGAAGTTTTTTCTTTCGGTTTTTTTTTTGTATATTTCTTACAGCTAATCGTTTGCTTTTGGCCATTTTTATCCATATATAGTGTGGTGGACTTGCAACATTGTATTGTAAACCTAATTCTTGATTTTAGCATTCCTACACTACACACCGACTAACAAACAAATACATGCCCACAACATAGCAGTTTGGCGAATGGGAAAAGATTTTCGGGGCCAGATTCCTTTTTAATTTTTTTATTTCTTCTTGTCTTGTGGTATAGGCGATGACGAAAGTATGATGACACTAAGAACTTTGACACTTTGGTTGATGTTGGTATGGTTAGAAAGAATTTTGCCCCATAAACGATGTATTAGCGTCTTAGTGCACTTATAGGCCTGTTATGTTAATTGCTAAGAGGTGTTGTAAATGTTTAAATGTTTTGTAAATTTACATTAATGTTTTGATGATTTGCAAACTTATGCATCTCAGGTTCGAATACAGTGGAACATAAACAATTTTTATCATAATTTTTAAAAATTTGTTCTTATCCCACGAGAGCGAAAGGTCAGACAATGTCATCTCTTGGGAACAGAGCAACAAACATCTTCATTACTAATCCCAATACCAAACTCTATTACTCGTTCATGCAAGAACAACAACACTTAATTAAATGTGTTGATGTTACATCTCTCGATTAGTTTCGAACATTTTAAAGGATCGTCAAGGTAGGTTGAAGTGGTAGCTTTGATTAATAAAGCTCACTTGGGCACGCATAGCGACCCGTTGTGTTTTTTTCGTTAAGACGGCACGAACGCCATTCTCATGATTGTTCGACAGGGGTTGTTACAGATGGAATTCTATCAAATGATGTAATTGGGTTCTGGAAGGTTCTGTTCTTTCTCCAACTCCATTTCTTATTTTCAATAACAATCTCCTCTGATTTGCTTCTAAACCCATCCACTCTTTTGTAGATGACTGTAATATTTATCATATGCACCGTTTTGATCGTAGACCGAGCTCATTAGATTTTAAAGCAATCAATTTGCGAACGGGGTCGAATGAATACAATCAATTTGAAAACGTGTAAGACTCGATGTTTTTTATTGTCACACAAGCTCAGCACTAATATTATGCCGTCTCTAGCAATGGTCAGTATAAATATTAGGGAGTCAGAAGCCTTTCATGCTCTGGGTATGAATATTCAGTGTGATGTTTGCTGGAGCCCGAACATTTTTTAAGTGTCAAAAGAAGCATTCAATTGCCTCGGTTTCTTAAGACGAGGCAATAAATAATTTCTTCCACCTGATATCCATGCTTTTTGCACCACTTATATGCGATTGAAGTCGCCGTGGTCTAGTAGGTAGCGTATTGGCTTATTAGACGAAAAGCCAGGGTTCGAGCCCCAGGCCAGACATCAAAATAAAATACAAAAAGTATTTCTTCGCCGACTTCCTCTCAGCAGATTTCTGGCAAAAACTCTGAGAGTAAATAAAATGAATCAATAGAGTTGTATACCCTACCGTCGTTAATGAGCAAATTCGCCCTCGACTGTTTGCGGTGGTGAGAAATCAAAATAGATTTCGAGGCACGGACACATACATGATAATTGTATTTCAATCGCATATACATACATACATAATTGGTCATTACAACCCTTCAGTCAGGATTACGATCTAGTTTCTCACACCACTGATGTTGTGTGTGTTAATTTTATACATGAGTGTCGGGACCTACAGTTTAAAGTCGACTCCAAACGATAGTTTTGAGAAAGTTTTTATTGCAATTTTTTTTACTGTCGTAAAAGAAATATTTGTTCATGTTTCGTTTTGTTCGAGATGTATGAGTTGGGGCTTGAATCGCTGGCTCGCAGCTAATAAGCCAGCACACTAATCGCTGAACTTCGAAAACTTCTAGCCTTCTAAGGGCCATTATTACAACTTGCCGTTAAACTTGGGTTTAGTTAAAGGTACCTTTAGCTAAAGGAAACTATAAAGTTACTTTTAACTCATTTTCGTTGTTACAAATTACAGATAAAATTTTTCAAAAATATGGCAATGCCGGAGCAATGTCTGTTTTTTTAACGCAGCGGCAACCGCGGGTTTCGTTTTTTTTGTTGTATATGCTCATTTTGAAGTTCCCATAATGAAAATAAAATGGCAAGTTCAAATATAAACTGACCTTTAAATGTTAAAGAAAGGATTATACTCCCTTTAGCTTAACGATCACTTCTACAGTGGGACCTCGATTTTCCGTGATGGTCGGGACCGGAAGCATTCTGTATAATCTATTTTCCCGGTTAATTGGGTACCAATTTTGGCTGATTTTTTATAGATATTTTTATTAATTAATAAATGAATATGCACATGTTTATATAAAAACTAAATAATTCAAGGATTTTATATACATACATGTTTCAAAAATATAAAAAACCGAACTTCTCAAATTTCTAAATTAAACTAAACAGGTTTACACGTATGCTTCTGACTCATCGTATACTAAAGAGGGAATTTCACTTTTTCGCTTGTTTGTCCAAAATAATATAAAATTTTTTGCTTATAATCACGGATAATAGAGGTAATCACGGTTAAACGATGCAGAAAAATTTAAGTCGATCCAAAATAAAATAGAGTGGATGCAAAAACTTTTTTTCCATCCCGGATAAATGATGTTGTCGGATAATCGAATCACGGATAAGCAAGGTCCTACTGTATCTTATTTGGTACTCATAATAACGACAAACAATTTATCTGCCCGTTAAAATCCTCCCTTTAGTTAACGGCAAGTTGTAATAATGGCCCTAAGTCGATTCAAAAACTGCCGATGTATTTTTAATGTTTGTGACATTAAGCAAAAACGTTGTTTGAAATGGTGACCATAATTAAAAGTTTTTTTAATTCTTTCAACAATTTTTCTAATAACAATTGCTTTTGCTTGCAAATATTTAAAGAATGTGACACATTTATGCACATTATTTAAAATCGAAAACAATAACTCATTGAATAAATTTGTAATTAAATAACTTATGCTTAAATTATTGTGTGCATAGACTTTTAATGCCAACTGTTACGATTTATGTCCCATTAAATTATGTCTATGTGTTTGACACTGAACTTAATGGACATTTTGAGTTTAACATTTGCTTTCATGTTGGATTTGCAGAAACGAAAACGAAAAAAAAAATCAAAAAATCAACGGAAAAAAATATGATTTTGAATATATAAAGGAAATGTTTAATGTGAATTGAAAGGTAAATTAAAGGTAATAAATACGATAAGCAAAAAAAAAAAGGTTTTAAACAAAAACGGGTCAAATATTTTTCATTTAAAGTGTTCTAATATAATTTTTCAAAGGTATTCAATTAAATTTGATTTGGGTGGTCTTAAATGCAAAAAAAAGAATGAAATAAAGTTTTAAATTCTTAAAACCAAACATAAATCTTTTATCAAAAATCTATAAAAAAAATAAAAATTGTTCAAAAAAAAAAATTTAATTTTAATGGTTGGCACAAACTAAACAATTACCTACCAGAGCATAAACAAAAAAACGTTTTAAATTCTTAATAAAACAATTGAATATGAATTCGTTTTTTTTATTTATAAAAAATAATAAACAGTCATAAATTATTAAAATGCCTTTAAACAAATACCAGTAGCAATATTAAATTTTCATACACCACGACATTGTGGAATGCCCTACTATTTCAACAAAAAAAATTCTTTTAATTTTGATTCACAAAGAAAAAAATAAAAAAAATATTTTTTTTTTATTTGCTTTAATAGCTTGGAAAATCATTTCAATTTTCAAGAAATCATGCCATATACGTATTGTTATAATTGCATTAAACAATTGAATTACGAATGATAACTTAATGCTAATTTAATGCTCTATTAAATCATCCCATACCCACCACACCATATACGGCCACTATACACTACTGCATCGACACTTATAATGAAAAAACGAAAAAAACAACAAACAACAAACAAATTCTCGTAACTAATTCGTTTATCGAAATCAAATATATTAATGATTTTAACCACTAGAAATAGTTGTTGCTTTGAATGACAGTTTGTTTGAATGTTGCTGAAAACATTGCTAGAGTCATACTGGTAAATGCAGCTGCGGCAATTGTTGCTGCTTAAGCAGTTTAATGTTGCCATAGTAAGACAAAAAACTACTTACCATTTTGCACGACGATTTGTCAAAAAAATGCACAAAAAACACAAGATTAGAAACATAAAAACGTAACAGATAAATTGGCAGCAATGGCCAATTATTTCTGATTACCCTACACTTGGCAGTTAAAGAAACAGAATGTATATGTAACGTTTGGTATATGTATACAATCCTTGGCTTTTTTAATTTTTTTAATTTAAAGAGTTGAGAAATTGTTCTTTTTTAGAATTTAGGCTAAAATAATCATGTAAAGGGTATTTTATTAAGCACTTTCTATTTATAAATTTAAATAAAACCAAGGGTATATGTGTGAGTCGCTGAAGTCGCCGTAGTCTAGTAGGTAGTGTGTTGGCTTATTAGACGTAAAGACAGGGTTCAAACCCCAGGCCAGACATCAGAACAAAGTACAAAAAGTATTTCTTCGGCGACTTCCTCTCAGCAGATTTCTGGCAAAAACTCTGAGAGTAAATAAAAATTGCCATGAAAAGTTTCTCAAAAAATAAACTGTAGGTTCCACCACTCATGTATAAAATTAACGCACACAACACAAGTGGTGTGAGAAACTAGGTCGTAATCCTGACTGAAGGGTTGTAATGACCAATTATTTATGTATGTATGTATGTATGTGTGAGATATGGTCGAAAATGTTTGATTTGTTTTAAGGACATTTTGATGCCATACACACATAATTCGTCATTACAACCTTTCAGTCTGGATTAAGATCTACCTTCTCACATCACTTATATTGTGTGTTAATTTTATACGTGATTGAAATTCGACCTCGAAAGACACTTTTTTTAAATACACTTTTCATGGCAATTTTATTTGCTCTCAGAGTTTTTGTCGGAAATCTTCTGAGAGAAGTCGCCGAAGAAATATTTGGTCACATTTCGTTTGGACCGCGGCCTAAAGTTGAACAAGCGAACACCCTACCTACTAGACTACGGCGACTTTAATATGTGTGTGGGTCTGTTTGGAATATAGCATCATTCAAATGCCTCTGGTTGGAGCGCATCTGACGTGTTTAATATTCCATGATTCCATCTCATAAATGAAGATGAATTCGATTGATGGCATGAGTTATGTTGGTTTAGAGGACTTCTGTGGCTTGCAGTTCGTATACAACTGCGACCAAAGAAAACACCACAAGAAAAAGTCTAACGCCGTTAACTCTACCTAGAAGGCCAGTACATTTCACTTCCACGTGGGATGACCATGCCTTCAAATCTCTTATGAGCTGTGTGGCACGTAGTACCGTCCTGTTGAAACTGCATGCCTTTGAAACTCAGATCATCCAATTCAGACCAAAAGAAGTTGGTAAATGTTGAGACCATTAAGTCGACGTAATCATGTTGGCTTATAAGACGAGCCCATGCTCTTCAAAAACCAGCTCAGACATCGCGAATAGAACAAGATTTGATGAAATGTTTCTGCGGCGACTTTCATGATTTTTTCAAATTAACACGAGAAGTTTCTCAAAAAAGCTGTCGTTCGAAATCGACTTTAAGCTCTAGCTTAGGCCACTGTTATATGAAATCAACACACATAACATGGGTGGTGTGAGAAGCTAGGTCGTAATCCTGACTATAAGATTGTAATGATGAGTAAATAGTTATCGACATATGGTGTTCGCTGTTTACAGTTAAGGACTGGGCAACGTCGTTCTCAAAGAAATATCGACAGCTGAAGGTTCTACACCAAACGGTGACTTTTTCGGGTCGCATTGGACGCTCTCATATCCCATCTGAATTGGTCGCTAAATATGATTTTTCGATGAATAATAGGGTCCATTATTAACTGCTCTAGTTATTGTCTGTGATCGCCCATGGTAATCTGGTAAAACATACTGAATAAATGACAACTAATTTGACAGATATAACGAAATTGATCGGTTGGCTCGGTTGGACACGTTTAGAAAAGAAGACCACTATCGCCTTTTAATCGCAACGCCACTCATTGCACAATACAGATTCTTACGGGAATGCCGAAAGATACGGCATTCCGCCAAATTACTTCTGCAGGATCTGGGTCTGAGGAGGAGAAGGAGAGTGTCTTTCACTTCAGGTCCCTTGTCATAAAGAAACGTAGGTTTTTGATTTTTCACTTTTTAACATCCTGGACCGAGCTGTGTAATATAAAGATTGCTGCAATTACAAGACTTATTTTGGACTCGGGTTTGTTTTTCCTAGGGAATGTTTGATCCCCGGGAGTTATTGTGGTAAGTGGCACCTCTTCCTTTAGGGGGAATCTAACTTATGACGAATCTATGTCACCACTGAACCTGTACTCGAAAACTTAACCAATTTTAATGGAAAATCGATAAGAGTTCGCCTTTCTGTTATAAAAAAATTTGAAAGCCGGTGACTGCAGTTGAAAAAATTTGCAACCTTCTGCAGCTTCTCAACCCTCTTGTGCCAATAGCTCTGAGAGTAAACTAATTGCCATGAAAAAGCTACTCATATTTGTCGTTATGATGCGACGTTAAACTGTGGATCCCGCCCGAAAACAAGGACGTAATCCTGGCTAAAGTGTTGGAATATTGAATAGAGTATAACCGAGTCGTTTATGATTTTCATTAAATTTGAAACATGTTTTAAGTTGCCAATAATTTTTGGTTGTATTTGTTTAAATTATGGTATGCTTTGTTTTTGTTTTTGCTAAATTACTATGTTTGTTTTTTCAGGTTTCTGTCTTTTGTTGTGTATAACTTTAAATGCTCATGTTATTAGTGTGACAGTCTTTTAACAGCCAACAATTTGATTTCCAATTCACGCCAACGAACCATATCAAAAAAAAGCATAAAAAATGCTGCAGCATTTTGTTAAATATTTTTGCGAAAAACAATTTATTTTTTTCTATAAAATTATACAAACAATTTTTTGTTGTACAAATGGTGGTGGTTATTTAATTTACTATGACTCTTGATATGTATTGAAAAAAATGTTATGGTTTTCGGATTTCAACAAAGTAAAGTGCAGCGGTGGAAGGAAAAACAAACAAAAAAAAATTATTTTAACACGAAATTTTTTTTTAAACATTACAACAGTAGATTTGGTAGACAAGAGTTTGATGTATAATTATTTTTCAAATGATTTTTCAATATTTTTTTTTAATTTTTTTTTTCCAAAGAGGAGGTTGACTTGTTTTTTTGGTGACAAAAAGTTGCTGAAAAAGTCTTTGAACTCCAGCTTGAAAATTGATTGTGCACTTTAATTCGTACAAGGTTATGTAAGACGTTTTCTTCTTTTTTTATCTTTCTTATTGAAATCAAAAATGAAAAAAAATTTTTTGATACGCATAATTTTATTCAAATGTCTTACTAGGTAGGCTTGAAATTTTGTTTTCTAGAAAATTTCTTATGAATTTTTAATGAATTCATTTCGTTTCATTGATATGTTGATTTGATTGCTTTTCTCAAACAGTTTGCATAATTTTTTTCTGATTTTTTTCTTGATTGTTTGTGCCAATCTTGCTTATGAATTGTAATGATTCGCTAAATGCGTATTGGATGTTGAAATGTCAAAAGATTATCTCGTTTTCTAATGAACAAGTGAATTCATGCATACATTCATGAATTTGCTTAATATTCTATTCGTTTTTGAATTCCGTAGTTTCACTTTCAAGCATATGGGCCATTCAATGATATTAAAAAAAATTAAAAAAAAATTCAAAGAATTGAAAATAATTCCGCTTGTCATACAATTACAATCACATATCAAGGGTCAAATAAACAAAATAAAAAATTGGAACTTATTTGAAAAAATGAAGGGTGTGCCATTTAAAAGTTTAAAATAAAAAATGCAATGCAACAAAAACGCTTTTAAATTTTGCCAAATTTTTTTTGTTGTGAAATACAATTGTTCCGGTTAGAAATGGAATATTATTTCATTCACATGGCTATCGTGGCTGGTCTTAAACTACCTCATTCGATCGCGCCAATATTCGGGAACTTTTTGGAGTGTATGGGGTCGTATCTCGGCAATGCCATCACGAATGTTGGCCTTCAAATTCTCAATTGTCTCTGGTTTGTCGGCATAACACTTTTCTTTAACGGCGCCTCTTAGCAAATAGTCCAGCGGTGTCAAATCGCAGCTTCTTGGCGTCTAATTGACATCACCATTACGCCGTAGTCTAGTAGGGAGTGTGTTGGCTTATTATACGTAAAGCCAGGGTTCAAACCCCAGGCCAGAAATCACAACAAAATACAAAAAGTATTTTTTCGGCGACTTCCTCTCAGCAGATTTCTGGCAAAAACTCTGAGAGTAAATAAAATTGCCATGAGAAAAAATCTATCGTTGGGAGTCGACTTTAAACTGTAGGTCCCGCCACTCATGTATAAAATTAACACACACAACATGAGTGGTGTTAAGAAGCTAGGCAGTAATCCAGACTGAAGGGTTGTAATGGCAAATTATGTATTATGTATGTATACCGGACACTGTTGGTCCTTCTGTGCGAACAAATTTTGTGCGACAATTTTTTCGCGCAATTCCCTACCAAGCGTCTTTGTTTTGGAAATAAATTTCCAATAAATCCCAACGTTGCTCAAGCATAAATCGATTCATTACGTTCAGTGGAGATAATCTACTGAATTTTGTGACAAAATAGAATGACATTAGTATTGCCAGATTCGAAATAAACGATGGTTTATATTTTAAAAATGGCCCACTCTATAAAACACTACTTTTGTTTGTTTGTTTAAGTCCATGTGCTCTAAACCAAGAATTCATAACTCCATCCTTATAACGAATTAATATTGAGTTTCTATCAAAAACAATGCAAAGGGATGCATTACGCTTGACAGCGTATTAAACACAAATCTGTAAGAATTTTTGGCAAAAATATGAAAAAATCAAACATCTCTTAATGGAGAAACACTTTTTTGTTACGAACTGATAAAAAAGGTCTTTTGATGTCTGTTGTATTATAAAATATTTATTAAAAGGATGCATCAATCAATATGATGTATGTTTTTTTAAATCAAATTGATTTTCGTGGAACAAGAACAGCGTAAATTTAAAGTGTGATATAAACAAAGAAGTTTTTTTTTTGGTAACAGGTGGACCATTATGGGAGTTTATTTTTAAAACTTGACAAATTTCTCAGTATTATATTCTTATTAAGAGGCTATTGAATCCATACAAAGTCTACTGCGGTCATAAAGTTTGTGAAGGTTTGGATTTATGGAAAGTACACTCGGTCAACGAGGGCTTATTGAGTGTTTGCAGAGCAAAAACAAAGGGGTAGAAGATGCCATCGATAAACCAATTCCTGTGTTTTCTAGTAAATCATTAAGTGATGTAAGTGCCTTAACAACCACAAAGGTATTCTGAATAATGAAACACATCCATACATACATAATTGATCATTACAACCCTTCAGTCAGGATGACGACCTAGCTTCTCACACAACTTATGTTGTGTGTTAATTTTATACACAAGTGGTAAGCCAGACTCCATGCGACATATTGCATACGACAATCCAAACGACAGATTTTTGTAAAACTTTTTCATGGCAAGTTTATTTACTCTCAAATTTTTGCCAGAATGAAATATGAGAGACAGTCACCGACGAAATATTTTTTCTCACCTCGTTTTGTTGGAGATGTTGACCTGGAGTTTCACCCGTGACCTCACGTCTAATAAGCCAACACACTACTTACTAGACTACAGCGACTACGGTGTGGAAAATAATATCGTCAAAATATATGCCTCGGCTTCTGTGGTGGAAAGCATCCAACTTTCCAGGCACTGCTTTGAATTGTGGCTTCTTTGTATACAACTGCGATTTATGAAGACCCTACAAGGAAAAATTTTACGGTGTCAAAACGCACGATCTCGGTGACCAGGTTACTTCGCTTCTACACGAGATGACTAAGCACTCACATCGCTTGTACGAAATATCCAATCTGGCATGAGCTGTATGGCACTTAGATCGGAAACCACAATTTGATGGTTTTCAGATCACCGAAGTCAGGCTAAAAAGGATGATAATCGCCTTCAGCATGACCAATGTCGTTCTCAAAGGCACCTGGACGGATTATGCCTGTATAACAAAATTTTTGGGATGCATTGTACCATTCTGGGATCTCATGTGGATTGTTACTTTTATATACCGGTGTTTACAATTTCCAAAATGGGTTTTAAAGGCCTTCACTTTCAATTTTCACTCACTAAGCCTTTATATTTAATTTCCTTTTGGAATTTTCTAAATAATGCCCTAAATTTAGAACCTTTTACGGAGAAACCCTACCTACCTACAAATGAATAAAAAAGAACTTAAAATTCTCTAGAGAAAATGGCAACATAATGATTTTATTTTAATACACACACACACTAATATGTGTGTGATATTATTATGAGAGCACATTTTTTTGTTGGCCCAAAGGCATATCGACATGATGTGCGTGCAGCTAGTTTATGGCTATCAACATAATCAACACAATACCAACAATAAGAACAACAAGTACATCATCAAGCGTGTATATTCATTCAAATCGTATGGACATTTTTGCATTTGATAGGACCCGTATTAATGCAGCCAGCCAGTGTGTGGCATAATGTGTTTGTGGTACGTTGAGACGGTGATGTAGTATGTACTTAAAATTAACCTTGAAAATATTTATAAAAGGCAACAAAGTATTGAAGGTAGAGAGATGAAACCTTTTTTAACATTAAGGCAAAAGATTCATAATTCATGGCATACATTGTAACAATTATTTATTACTTACCAAGAGAACAGAACAAAGAGACGAATAATGTGGGTATGAAACTAGATCTGGAGTGCAATAAGAATATTTCATAAGGTTCAGGAAATTTAGCCCTTATGTAGTGGGTTTGCAATGGAAAACTGAAGGGTAATGCAACTTAAATTACAAATAATTTTGCACAATTTTGCTAAACAAATCATTTGACCCGCTTTAAGTGTATGAACTTCAATTATATTTGATTGTCATAATTACAATCATCATCATCATCTGTGAAAGAGCCTCATTTTTTTTTTTTGCAAAAGTTCAGTTCACTTCTCTTTTTCTTAAATATTCATTAAAAATAATTTTTGCCATGTCTGTAAAGTATTCATTATTTCTTCTTTACGTACATACATATTGGCCATATTCATAAATGTTAATAAACTCATAATGATGATTTTGTGCCAATTAAACACTGTACCCTTAGCTGTCATCTCTGATCAATGTCAATTATTTTCAATGGGTTCGTCTCAGACTCACCAACTCATGCCATGAGAAATCATTATTCTTTTCTCTCTCTCTCTCTCTGTCTCCTCTATTTATTTCTTTTTAATTTTTTCAATTCTATGAAAAATGAAGGAAAAAATTTTGCTTTTGTTAAAATTAAATTGACATTTAAAAAGGGAAGACGACTATACAGCATGAATACCAATGCACACAAAAGCCATTCAATTGATGACATTTTTAGTTCATTTTCATTTAAATATTTTTTTGCAAAAAGAATACGAAAAAATAAAGAAATTGTGAGAACAAAGAAAAGAAATAAATTTCACGAAAAAAAAACCACATCATGGTATAAAAAATCAATTCTAAGCGGATCAAAGCGGTGCCATAAATTAAAAGGTGCTTTCAAGTGCTTCTAATAGTTAAAAATAAATATCAAAATAAAAATAAATTAAAAATTATTATTCTGGACATAGCGGCATTATTTTGTGTATCTGGCAATGTGGACTTTTGAAGTAAATCCTAGAGAAAACGGTCCTTGGACCTTTTCACACAAGTAATAGCCTATTAACAAAAAAGTTTCTCTTTACATACAATGAACTGAATAACTAATTTTGAATGGTCAAGTACAAGGGTTGTTCATAGCGGCAATACAAGCAAACGTAACAAGGCTTATCAATCTTCATGTTGTGGCCTGTATTATTCACATATTAGGAAAACAAACCAACATCTGTAAGATGAGTCCACTTCACGTACAGAAAAGAATGCATGCAAGACAAAACTAACGGCCTCCTGTACACATATCTAAACATTGTTCTGTCCATAAAAATCAACAAAAAAAAACCTGTGCTGTAGCCGAAACTCAACCTCTCACCATAGACATCAAAAACAACTCTGGGTTATCAATCGGAGCGTCACGAATTAAGCACGATTAAGTATTATCGTTGAATTTTTGATATTTGTCACGTTCCCTTCGCGTAATTTCCTATATATTTGCTTGTGTTATTCTGTGTACCATAAGATGTGTGCATTTTGTTATTATATTTTTGTTTTGTTTATTTATATTCCTTTGGTTTATTTTTAATCGCAGTAATTGCATTATCCGGTAGAAATTTTTATAAGTATGCTCGCGCATGATTATCAAGATATTTCTAGATCCACAGTCTTTAATATTTTAATATAACTGTAAAGTACAGTCGCAGATACGTAGGAACCCAACACTTTTCTATAATTCTTTTTACGTTTCTTGTGTTGTTAATTATTCTTTCTTGATTATAAATGAATTCAATGCCAGCTGGGTAATCGATAGGGGTACCACCGTCTACAAAGTTCTAAACGAATTAAGTCTTTAATTCTATTAGACCTATACATAGCAAAAACAAACAAAGGTCGGTTTCTAGTTATTACAAATATTTCAAGACCATACGATCTATTGTACAGCACTATAACTTTATAAAGTATTCCAATAATGCCTAATCCAAGTCTATTGATCTTAAAAATTTCAAGATGTTGCTCTTTGTCAATTCCCCAACTAGCACCTGACATGTACTCAGATGTTTTGTTCTGTGATGCATTAATGCGCGACAGGTGCCAGGGATGTATTCCAATAATGTATTGTCATCGTCACAGAATCTTAATAGTGGTCTTGAAATAATCCATTTGTACTCTGAGCCTACAGTATCCTGTCAAAAGACCAATTACCCAATTATTCGTGGATAATCTGATGCATTTACAGTCAGATTACGATCTAGCTTTTCAAATCTCCTCATATTAAAATTTCCCAACAATAGTTTTGATTCTGTATACCATAAAATAGTTATTCTTTTAAAAAAGTATGCAGCTTTCAGGTTACTCTATTCAATTTTGTTAGCAAATTTTTTTGCGAAGCACCGCCCAAAATCATAGAGTTCTCCCTAGCAGACAGTTAAGTAGTACGCTGGATAGCCAAGCAATTCCTTAAGTGACGAAATTCCCTAATCAATTTGACGTTACACTGTCTTCCATCAACCTAACCATGGTCTCAAAAAGTTTTGGTCTTCACTACCATGTGTAGAAGACTTAAATCCAACAGAGCCGCCAGCACCGCTGTAGGACAATTTGAATTTTGTCGAATTTTGTAAAAATCGACCAAAAACTTAGATAAGCATGTTAATATAAAAACAAACTTATGGGAATGGACATTTCTTATGGCGACATATTCTGAATATTTTTCTTACTGCTTATGTAGGAATCATATGACAAAGTCACATGTAAAGGTTTTAATAAGAGCACCTGGTATCAACTGATTTTGTTTAATTTAATACATAAAAAATTCTCAAGTGTTATGAATTCTTAGGGGTTATGTCACATATGTTTACACATGTAATTCATACGCCTTTATAAGTGATTAAATTTAATAAACAAGTGTACATAGGCATGAGTCATGAATAAAATAAATCAAATGTAGAAATGTAACGGACTTCCTCTAATGAATTTTATATTAGACTTGTCTTCCATTAACCTAGCAAAAGACTCCTAAGCTTTGCTCTTCACTACCGTGTGCGGAGGTCTTAAATCCAACTGAACTTTCAGCGCCGCTGTAGGACAGGTTCTCATTGACCCTATTATGCCAATTTTCGATTTAATTTTTGTATTCCGGATTTAATTTTTTTTATTTTTAGTACTGCTTACGTAGAAGTCATATGACAATGTCAGATGTAAAGATTTTAATAAGAGCATCTAGTATCCACTGATTTGTATAGTTTAAAACATAAAAAATTTTAAAGTGCTATGAGTACTTAGGAATTATGTCAAATGTAATTCATATGTATTATAAATCGTCCATAAATAATCAAATTTAATAAACATGTGAAGTAACATACATTTGCTTATATCCATGACTCATGAATGTAAAAAGTCAAATGTAAAAACATGTGGTTTTATGTTTTTGTAGTTACAAATATAAAAACATATGTATGTAAACTACATACCAAAGTAAAGATTTTTTAGGACTTTCAAAAACTTTTCAAATAAAATATTATGCGTCAAATCTTTTAAGATTAAAAAGATTTTTTTGTTCAAAATTTGTTGTAAGTTTCATATTCAACGTTTTAATGTCATGGCCACCAATATGTATACAATCAATCGTTGAAAGAGCAAAAAAGAAGAAAAAAGTAAACGTTCACTATTGTAAGGTGATTAATCTCTTAATAAATTGTATGGAACTCTTAGCATGTGGATATAAGTGATACAATATTTCCATTCGAATTTTTTTATTTATTACATAAAAAAGAAAAAAAGTAATTGTAATATTAAATGAATAAATAAAATATTTGAACAACAATTTCAAAGTGCGTTCATTTGAAGCGATATCTATGCTTTAAAGTTGATAAAACAAGCATGATATGGTTACGCGTCATAACAAATTTAAAGCCATAAAATGATTGAATTTAATTGAGTTCAAAAATATTATTAACAACACAGACAGTTCTTGTAAAAAATACACACAGAGGCAGACAGAAAACTTAGAACAGCGCAGCATTAATTCAATTTAAATTATAATTCGCGTATATAAAAAGAAGTATTTTTTTGTGTCTTTTACACCCATGACAAATTCATGATAAATTATTTGAATAAACAATCATTGAGCCGGGCCTTTTAAAGGATTTTTTTTCATTGGGTTTGTATCGGGTGGGTCATCTATAGGTTTAAAATTGAACCTTTGGTTCTTTCGAATTTGGCAATACTTATGTTATTCTATTTTATCACAAAATTCAGTTTAGTATCTCCACTGAACGTAATGTATCGATTTAGACTTGAGCAACGTGGGGATTTATTGGACATTTATTTCCGAAACAAAGACAATTGGTCAGCAATTGCATGAAAATGTCGTACAAAATTTGGTCGCAGAGAAGGGCCAACAGTGTCCGTTATACCCAAGTTTATTGCTAAAGTACGTAAAATTGTATTCATTGTTGATGCGCTAAGACAGGAGCGTGCTCGTACAGCTGAGACTGAGAGTGTGCGTGAGAGAGAATCCAGCAACATCAAATCGCCATCGTCCTTAAGAATTGAACATTTCACGCACCAGTTTACATCGAATTTTACAAAAAAATCTTGGTATGACGCTAGATGGGCCAACGAGAAACTGCACGATGATATCGATTTTGTCGAAAAAACATCTTCTTTTCGGATGAAAAGCTCATTTTCATCTTAGTGGGTACGTTAAAATGCAAAATTGCCGTATTTGGGGCTCAGAAAACCCACACATGGTCTTACAGAAGCCAATGCACCCATTACGAGTGACTGTTTGGTGCGACTTGTGGAACGGAGGCATAATTAGCCCATATTTCTTTGAATGGAGACACCTATCGCACCATGATAATCACTTTTTTTGGACCCAGTCTTCATTGTATTGATGAAAATTTTGAATAGGATGGTGTAAATTGCCACACATCTCATGGTACAGTCGAGTTAATGCGTCAAACGTTTGATGACCGTTTAATTAGCGGAAGTGATGATATCAATTTGTCACCAATAAGCTGCAATTTGACACCGTTGGACTATTTTCTGTGGGGCTCAGTTAAAGAAAAGTGTTATTACGACAAACCAGAGACAATTGAGTATTTAGAGGCCATAATTCGTAATGTCATTGCCGAGATATGTTCCTCCATACAATCGAAAAAGTGCACGAAAATTGTTGCGATCGAATGAGGTACTATGGGGCCAGCCGCAGCAGCCATATGAATGAAATAACATTCCATTTCGACAGGGACTGAATGTATTTCACAACAAAAAAGAAAAATTTGTTTAAATTTCAAAACGTTTTTGTTTTATTACATTTTTAAATTTAAACTTTTAAATGGCCCACCCTTTACCATACACAAGTAGAGAAAATTTAATAAAATTTTAAATCATTTTCAATTATATTTTTCAAATGCTAGTGCAAAAAAAGAAAATAAAAACAACAATCACCTCTATTTTTAATTTCATTAACAGCATTTCGATTATTTTCATCGTGTACACTTGTGCCAGCCATTGAACTTTTCTTTTTGGTATTGCATTCCTCACCCGTTGAATTGCCACTTTCCTCTTCCTCTTCATCCACTTCATCATCCTCATCATCTTCGCCAGTTTCAACACCATCATCTTCATCATCATCATCGTCGTCATCCTCCTCACCAACACCGTCGTCATCGTCATCCTCATCATCGTCGTCTTGATTATTGACAGCAGCAACTCTAACATCACTTTTATGATTAGTTTTATGCCCCGCGGCAGCAGTTTTAGTCGACGATGACTTTTTAGTGGTAACAACAACATCATTGTGTGACCATAATTTTGAACTACCGTTGTTGCTATTACAGGCTGATGACTTTGACGCCGCCATTATTGCTGCTGCTGTTGCTGATGACGACGATGTTGTCGTTGCTGATGAAACGGTAGTTGATGCTAAAACACCAGTTGATTGGGTGGACGTTAAAATATCCTTATGATACGAATTATGGCGATTACGTGTGGTTGCTGTAACATTAGTTGCATCGGAATTTGTTGTTTGTAATATTGTGGTTGCTTGGGCACCCGGAAATGTGGCATTGCGTTTGTGGCGTCCCTTTGATTTCGGAAACGCTATCAATATATTCAACCACCATTTCGACTCTTCGGGACAGGTACCTTTAACGAATGTGACACGATCTGGTGCGGTTATTGCAATTGAATTTGTATGACCGGTAACATCTTCGGCAGTGGTTACCTCTAAAACTTTGGTCATATCAATACATGCCTGAGGTACAGTCTCGGGCTGAAAGAAAATGCAAAAAAAGGAAATTGAAAAATTAATCACGTTTAAAGTCAAGTTTTCATTGTTAAAATTCAGTTTTGGGCAAGTTCACTTTACCTAAAGTTAAAGGTGACTTTAATGTTCACTTTAGCTAAAGTTACCTTTAACTAAACCCAACTTTAACGGCAAGTTGTAATAATGGGCCTTAGAATATTACTTACTCTTCTATACAGAGTTTATTCTAATATACGACAGTGAAAAGCAGTTTAAAACAGAATATTGTGGCCCACACCAGAAGCAAAACAATGGAGGCGCTACAAGCAAGAATGGCGAGAATGGCGAACCCTTCAGTCAGGATTACGACCTAGGTTCTCACACCACTTATGTTGTGTGTGTTAAGTTTATCCATGAGTGACGGAACCTACAATTTAAAGTCGAATCAGAACGACAGATTTTTTGAAAAACTTTTCATGGCACTCATGCTCTGCTGAGAGTAAGTCACCAAAGAAATATTTTTTTCATATTTCGTGGTGTGTGAAACGTTGCCTCACGCCTATTAAGCCGACACTTTACTTATATAGGGACTACGGGAACTTATACAAGTTTAAATTTATTCTGCAGTTCGAATTCCTGGTTAAGTACACTGGTTAAGTTCCAGAGATCCGTGTTGCAGACGATGTTGGAACAAAATGTCCTGCATGTTATCCTGTAAGCCTCCTCCATGAAATTCTACTTCAAAGTGGAAGAGACGATTTTGTAAACGCGTTGAATATTCTGAGCAAGGTTCGACTCGCAAAGCTTAAAAACCGAGGTCACTCAGAGACCATCTAGTAACTGCAAACTTTCACCAGAAAATGCGTAGGACAGCCTTACAGAAACCATTTACTGACATGTGAGGTAATGGGGAAACAATTTTAAACTCTCCAATGAATTGTTTAAGGAGCATCTGTATGCCTTTTATACTTTAGTGCAGCCTGATGTTGGTTTGACAGCAATGAAAGCCTGTTTTGTCCGTAGTATCGGACAAAGTATTTGTATTTAACCCTCGCAAGTATTTGTATTTAAAGCGACATGGATCGGTGAATTGAAGTCGCCGTAATCTTGGAGGTGTTGGTTTATTAGACATGGGGCCACGGTTCACATCCCAGGTCAGACATCAAAACGAAATATGTGAAATCAGAAAATTTCTGGCAAAAACTTTGTAAATAAAATTGCCATGAAAAGTTTCTTAGAAATTTGTCTTTCGGAATCTACATTAAACTGTAGCTCCCACCACTCATATATAAAATTAACACACACGACATAAGTGGAGGGAATAGCTAGGTCGTAACCCTGACTGAAGGTTTGTAATGGTCAATTATGTATGCATGCCAGGTAATCCTTATTAGGACTTTAAGCATCGCTATTATTTTAGACTCACTCGCATACATCTTCGACATAAGAAAACCACACACGTAAAAGTCTAATGGGGTCAAATAACTCACTCATAATATTCAATTTGGCATAAGATGTCTGGTTATGGTAATGTTTCTTAGAAATTTGTCTTTCGGAGTCGACATTAAACTGTAGGTCCCACTACTCATATATAAAATTAACACACACAACATAACTGGAGGGAGAAGCTAGGTCGTAATCCTGGCTGAATGGTTGTAATGACCAGTTATGTATGTAAGCATGTTGTCTGGTGCTGGTTTGGCAGTAGAGAAAGCCTGTTCTTCCCACAGTATGGGACGAAGTATTTGTATTTAAAAACGTATTGGCATATAAAGCGACTAGAATCAGTAAATTCCTTTTTTGCAATGTAGTCTAAACATGGCTAAAAACATTTTTTTTGTATTTGTAACCAGGTTGGAAAAGAGTAGACTACGGATAAATATAACAACCAAATACAAACCAAAAAGGGTGTGTTTTGCAGGCAGCGATATTTAGCAACCCTATCATTCTAGTATTTGTAAATAGTCAACAAACAAAACAGTATTCTTAAGATTTCGAAATATTTGTAATCATCCTTTACAAAATTGTTTTCTTTTTCGTTTATGCGTTTTACAACTTTAACCAGACATTATCTGTTTTCCTCTGCAGCCTGCTTTACATTTGCTCACATTGTGAAACGAGTTATGACAGTTGCAGTAGGGTGCCAATTAGTATTCAATTTCCTACTTTTTGTTTCGAATGCTGCTGTGATTTAATGTTTATGATTTTGTCTAATCGTTTCACTGTCATCCAAAGCTCCAATACTACGACTACTACTACTATTACTAGGCAGAAGAAAAAGTTGATACAAAAAAAGAATAGAAGGAAAAAATAAGGCAAGAATGAACATAATAAGTGTTACTTTCACAGAAGGGAGCACGTACCAAGCAAAACAGTTTATGTTTCCTCATTGTCTTTAAATCATGACTACGATCTTAAGGAAATGTTCTGTGTTATTTTGTATTCTTTTTCTTTTTTTTTCTTCAACCAGGAAAGGAAACCACAAGTATAGAAAATGTTACAAAACGTATAAGAAATATGCCCAGACAAGCCAAATAAAAACCTGCTGTTCACACGAATTATTTCATCGTCATATCATCCTTAGCCAACGCTATTTATGACCATACCTTACGTAGAGTCATAGTTTTAAAGACAACCAGTAACAACACCTTCTCCATATACCTTCTCTATTACTTTATCATAATTTTGTGCTTCTTTTTTTTGTTCTTTCTCTCCTTATACTAGAAAATATGGAGAGAAACAAAGTAAAATCAAAGTGCAGAAAAAAGGAAAATCTTGTGAAACTAATCTTGATTTTGGCTTAAAAAGAACCTGTTCCTACTCTAATCCTCTTCAAACTAAAAATCATAAAATAATGCTAAAATGGTAATAGAACCAAAACAACAACAAAATAAGCAGGCGATCACTTTCATTTATTAGCTGTAAACAATCACCAGAAAAGAAATTGCAAGCCGGGCAATCTCAAAGTTCTTTAGCCAGTTTGAATAAAATTTTTGCTGAAATTCTTTTCTTTTTTTTACAAAAGTGGAGTATGAAATTTTGTTAAAGCTGGCCTAGAAGTAAAGCATATCTGCATACGATTTTCAACTTTTTGAATTCCAAAGTAATACATTGATAAAGCATTACATTCCAGCCTCGTGTTTAAGAATTCCTAAAACCTCTTTAAAATCCAAATGAAAGAACTAAGAAAGGTTAGGTGACGGATTCACTGAGGAAGGAAGAGGTCCCACTTGGGCAATCATTTAGCGGGCCCATTGTGATATCACAATTAATTCTACCCGGGGGTCAACCATTCCCTTAAGAAAACAATCCCAAGTCCCACATAAATCTTCTTATTGTAGCAATCTATACCCCAGAGACTTGTCTCTGCCCGGCAATTGTGCAAGCAACGTGGTGGCAGTTGTTTAAACCCAAATCGCAGGAAGAGCACAAGCTCGGTGTAGCGTTGCACTTTCAACCTCTGGAGAAGTTGAGTTTAGATAGTCTCCCACCCCTAACCAAGAAGTGGGAAGAAGTTTGGAAGTCTTGTCCAAATGCAAGGCTTTGAATTGGTACTCACGTATGGTGATGATATAAGGCATTGTGCAGGGTTACATATATGCGCGTGGGGGGCGCTGGTAGACGCATTGTTTCCACCCGTGCTTAGAGCACAGTGGGGTAAGCCATCGCGGCGCTACTCACGTAAAATCCTGGACTAATGTAGCAATCTATAATATTAGAGAGCTCGGTCAATGATGTGACAAAATTCGAGGTCAGACACTTTCGTTTTTCCGTTTTTTCGTGATAAAAGCAGGGCACTGACACTAGACGTAAAAGACAGTCTATTCTTCCTCCTCAGACGCATAGCTCTTGCAGAAGTCACTAGATGGAATGATGAGAATTACAGTTCTTTTTGAGGAAAGAGATAAAATCTATATGGTGTCTAAATGAGTTTGATGAAACACTACATTTTGATAAATTTCTAGGTGCTTGGCCATACAGACATTGAAGGATATTCAGTCGTAATGGGTTAAAAAGGAAGACATCAAAGCAACCGCTGTTAATTTGATCACATACATAGCTTTCTTCTCTCTCCACGTGTGCAATAAGGCCACAATAAGGAATAAAGTTGTGGACAATCGCGAGCACGTTCAACTGATGCAATGTAAATACATACATAACATACATTCATCATCGTCTCTAACAACTCGCGTTCCAATCTAAATCTATCGCAATAAAAGAAAATATGCTCAGCATTTTCAATTCCATTATTGCAGAAGGAGCAAGATACCTCATTGTCGTGGCCATATTTACAGAGATATTCCCTGAAGCAGCCATGCCCTGTCAAAAGCTGTGTCATGTAAAAGTCAACATGACCGTGTCTCCTTTCAACCCAACTTTGTACATTTCTGATAAGTCTATGTTTCCATCGCCCTTTCGTCGCTGTATCCCATTGAATCTGCAATTCGTCTAAACTCTTTTGTCTTTCCTTCGTTCTTCTGTAGTTAATTTTCTACCAACAATACTAACTCTATCGTATATCCTTTTCAGTTCCATAGCAATAACATCAGGGGAGATATGACACCAGTAGCCTCATATGAAACTGTGCGGAAACCACAACAACCCTAAGGGCGCTTAGACGAAATAAAGACCCTAGCGTAGGTTCTAATACCCAACGCCGTTCAGGTACCTTCAGCGGCACAATACTCCTACACGTAAGGAAAATCTATTGATACCGTGCTACACTTATTAGTTGGTTAACGTTGACATTGGTTGCCTATGCAGATGACTTGGCAGTAGTGATTACAGGCAAAGAAAATAGAAAAACAATAAAACATCCATTACAATTGGTGTTCGAGACCGAATCTCATGCTATTGAAATTAAAGGCGAACCTGTGGTTCAACCTCTGGCTTAGGCTTTTCGAGCATAACGAAATATTAAAATATATTTTAGGGGCAGTTTTTGGGAAAGTAAATAAAATTGCCATGAAAAGTTGCTCAAAAATCTTTCATTCTGAGTTGACTTTAGACTCTAGGTCCCAACACTCATGCATAAAATTAATGAACATGGGTGTTGTGAGAAGCTAGGTTATAATCCTAACTATAAAGGGTTGTAATAACCAATTAAGTAACTGGGTAAGTAATATCTCAGTAGTGAGGAGCACAATATTAAGTCTGCATTCTCAACTCACCAACAAGACCTCGGTTTCTATAATGAATTTCGCATTTTATGATTAGATTTGAAAGGAGTTTTTATTGTCAAACAGTGTAACAAGTTTATAAACATTTTAGATTCCATTTGTCTGGTTCGTTTATCTAATATTTCATGTGCAATTCATTTGTAGCAACTTTTCACTCTTTTTTTTTGGATTTTTTTTCTGCTTCTTCACATTGGCGGTTATGGTGATTTTTTGTTACACTGTCGTTTTTTATTTTACCTTGTTTTGTTTTATGGCTCATGCAGAGTTGAAAAGGCTTTTTAATTTTTGATTTTCCTATGGTTAGTTAAACATTTAAATGAATTGTGGCTAATAAGGAAAAGGCCAACAAAATTTGTGGAACAACATGATTCAAATTAGTGATAACAAGATGAGTCTGTTTTTTTTTTCTTTTTTTTTTTTGTACATTTCATGGAGTGAAAAATTTGTCCATACACACACACATACAACATTTTAAATTGAAATTATTAGGGAAATAAAATTTAAAGAAATCTCTTGTTTTGAATACGGATTTCAAAAGTTTGCCGTAAGGCCTTAAAATAGGTTCGAATAAATGAGAAAAATATTTAAAAATTTTTGTTTATTTGAGTACGTTTTTGCAAATATTTTTAAAATTTCCAGTAGTCTTCTAAGGCTTTCTCAGCATAGATTAGTCATGTTTGTTATTTGTGAAATTAACTTCTATTTTGTCCATTTTAAATAATTACTGTTATTTATTGTTTGTGTAGAAACACTTCCAGATATTTTATGCTTAATTTGTATTTGCATTAAAATTTCCCAAGAAAAGTTTCTTTTAAAGGAAATGTCATTTCATGTAAATCAAATGCAAGGTTTTTCAACAGAAATTTAATTTGAAATGGTGTGGTGCACTGCTAGATTGCTTGACAAAATTATGTTACTTTAAACTACAATGTACAAACACTTCCTGTATCTATATATACATACTCGTACATATCAGATGAACAAAAAATTGTAAACAAATTGAAATCGTTATGATGCCAATGTTCATATCAACTTGATAAAAGAGAATTATAGGGAAAAATTTTATAGGCTAGTAGAGCTGATTAATGGCAAAATTTATACCTATAATGTCGTATGCAACACTAATGATCTGACAAACCTCGGGATGCTGTTCAGTGTTAGCAAGATTAAATTTCTCTTTAGTACTTGATAAGCACCCAAAAGTTTACTTCTGGTATGCATTAACTTATCACATAATATGCTCATATAAACATGTAAGACTTGAAGCGTTCCTTACATACATACGTACATGCATACATAATTGGAAATTGCAATCCTTTTGTCAGGCTAGCGACCTAGTTTCTCATACTACTTATGTGTTGTGTGACTCAAAGTCTATTTTGAGGCTTCTCGACAGCAGACTGGAGAGGGCGAAAGTGCTTATTGATAACGGTAGGTTACCTAATTCTATTGATTCATTAGAGCATCGCCGCGCTAACGAGATAAAGGGATAAAGAATGCTAACTTTCCATCCCTATTTTCTCTCAATGTCGTGCGTTCTTATTATATATGGTGTCTATACTATGCCCGATACTAGGCAATCAAAACTTTTATTAGAAAATTTCAATAAGAGGAGATCTGATTCATACATCAGATTATCCAGGTATAAACATACATACATAACATATGTACATAACCGGCCATTACAACCCTTCAGTCAGGATTACGGTCTAACTTCTCACACCACACATGTTGTGTGTGTTAATTTTATATATGAGTGGAGGGACATACAGTTTCAAATCGATTCCGAACGACAGATTTTTTGAGAAATTTTTTAATGGCTGGTTTATTTACTTTCAGAGTTTTTGCCAGAAATCTGCTGAGAGGAAGTCGCCTAAGAAATATTTTTTCATATTTCATTTTGATGTCTGACCTGGGATTTGAACCATGGCCTTAAGCCAGCGCACTACCTACTAGACTACGGCGACTCCTAAGGCGAACATTTAGATTCTGTGACGATGACGATAAAGTTGAAGTTTTATTTTGATATCAGACTATACAGCACCAGCTAGAAATAGTAACAGGCCGTTTGAGCCGGATTTCTAGACTCAAAAGTTAATTTTTTTGATTTATTTTAATTGGTTGTGTGTAGCCTTACAGGCCAGACATCTCTCCAACTAAAAGAAATATGAAAAAACATTTCTTCGGCGATTGTCTCTCCATAGATTTCTGGCAAAAACTCTGAGAGTAAATAAAAATTGCTATGAAAAGATTTTCAAAAATCTGTCGTTCGGTGTAGTCTTTAAACTGTAGGTCCCGCCGCCACTCATGTATTAAATTAACACACTCCACTCAAGTACTGTATGAAGATAGGTTCTAGCCCCGACTGAAGGTATGTAATTACCTATTATGTATGTATGTATGCATGTTTCCAAGATAGGTCCTCCTTTTGTTTGCTAAGTCTAATTGCGAAGCATTGCCTAAAAGCTTAAAATCTACTAGTTCTGCTTATGAGACAGTTTAAGAGCAAGCTGCCTGCTACACTATTTAACAGGTCATGATTTTCCCTAATAAAATTCGTAATAGACTAGCCTTATATTATCCTAAACATGGACTTCAAAGCTGTAGCATAGTAGATAGTGCGTTGGCTTATTATACGTGAGGTTTCGGTTTAAACCTAAGGTCAGACATCCCCAACTAAAAGAAATATGAAAAAATATTTCTTCGGTGACTGCCTCTCAATAAATTTCTGGCAAAAACTCTGTGTAAAAATAAAATTGCCAGGAAAAAGTTTCCCAAAAAAATCTGTTGTTCGAAGTCGTCTTTAAACTGTAGGTCCCACCACTCATGTATAAAATTAACACACACTCAACACAGGTGGTATGAAAAGCTAGGTTGTGATCGCAACGATAAGCAACGGGCTTGATCTAGCACAACCGCTATAGGATTGGTTTTCATTCCTACAATCGAGCTTGATTCTATATCTTAACGATCTGCAACTAAAGTGCTTTCAGATTCAGTCTTCTAAACTCTCATAGTTACTACGACAGGCAACGCGATCTAACAGATCCCACATCGCCATTGTAGTATAGGTTTTCATTGTCTCAGTTACAGTAATACATGCTAGATGCTGTATCATATCGACCTCCATCTAAAGTGCTGACAGGTTCAGTCTCCTGAACTCTCATCGGTACAACGATGGGCAATGGGCATGATCTAATCATGCCCATTCATGCTAGATGCCGTATCTCCTCCATTTAAGGTCTTTTCAGTGCCATTTACTGAACTATTTTTCCCCCATATTATTTGTGCTTTCTCTAAGGAAGTACATTGATCGTAGTAGGAAATTGAGAGCCAAAGTTTTAATTGCTTTCGAAAGTAAGCCTGAATAACTTTTGGTTAACCTTGTACTCCTATGGCAAATTCAGTGACAGCCAGTGGCGTAGAGCTTGTATTTTATGCACATTTTTCTACGTTGGTAGTACCAACTAAAGAGCTTAATTAAATTCATTTTTGCTTATAATTTTATTGCCGATATCACAAATTCATTGCACTTTTCACATAAAATTCTTAAAATTCACTTGAGTTTAGTTTTTAATATCGTAATAAAAACTTTTTTATGAATTTTTAAAAAATTTTTTTTTTTACTTCTTTTGCTGAAATTTAGTTCATTCCGTTGAGTAAATGTTGTTAATTAAAAATCTTTTAACACCCAACTAAACTGTACGTGTAACGATCAATTTTTTTAATGTCATTTTAAACCAAAAATTTCATGTTGAAAATCATTCAGGCCAATAAATACAATTCCTGCTTAACAAATTTAAGTTATTTAAGTAATAAACCGCCAAGAGAGACAGAGAGAGATTATTTAGTTTTTTTTTTGTGGGCCATAAACTTAATTTGGCTTGCTGCGTTCGGTTAATGGCCAGTAGTAGTAGTACTGGGCCACTACTGTGAGTGAAACTTATGAACATTGGCAAGGTGTATCGTAAAAAGCTGAATTTAGAAACCAACAACAAAGACAAAAATTATATTTAAGAAACGAGGTAAATAAGTGCTTATTAAATTAATCTTTAAATCTGTTAAATCGCAGCGTGAGAAATAAGTAGACAAACAAAATACTCTCGTACTCGTACTCTGTATGTTAAATAAAACGTGGAAAAATCTTATAAATTTTCGTAAATAAATAAATGAATACATGAAATGGATTTTTAAATAAAAACAATAAAAATAAAAACAAAAACAGACAAAAATAGTTGCTGATAAAATTGGGCGTAAAATAACACGACAACTGTTGCTTGGCCTGTTGCCGCAATCGTTTACGGCTGACCCATATAGATATGTCCGAAGAGAACTTAATTAAAATGTCAAAATTTATTTTTATTTAACTCGTGTTGAATTGTGCAACGTACATACATATTTATTTATATTCTGTATTATATTCATAAATGAACATGCCAAAGCAGATTACACACATAAAAATTTTGTTTAAATCCGTTTAACCCATATATGTACATGAATGAGTCATGTTTTCTTTTTTCATATCATTCATATCATTTCTATACCCTTATAAGGATTGATTGTTCATTCCCTTAGCCCGGTTAATAAAGCTAACCTCTAAGTTGAAATATTTTCCTGCCGGACATCAATCAATCACTACCCGAACTCGAAAAGGTATCAGTAACCATACCTACATAACATAATTGATCATTACAACCCTTTAGTCAGGAACACAACCTAGCTTCTCACACCACATATGTTGTGTGTGTGTGTTAATTTTATATATGTGTGGCGGGACCTACAGTTTAAAGTCGACTTCGACCGACTGATTTTTTGAGAAACTTTTTATGGGAATTTTATTTACGTTTGGCTATAGATCTCTGATTGGGGTTCAAACCGTGGTGTCTCATTTACGACACCAAGACACTACTTACTAGATTACGGCTTTGGAGACCATGCTTAGCATAATGGATGACAAGTCTGTTACGAATTTTAATAGGGAACATCATGATCTGATAAATCGTGTAGCAAACAGCTTTCTCTTAAACTATCTTCTAAGCAGAACTAGTAGACTTTAAGCCAGGCAGCATCATGGCCTGATAAATCGTGTAGCCGATGGCTACATTCACAACTGCCCTCTAGGTAAAACTAGTAGAATCTATGTTTTTAGGCAATGCTTCGCAATGGGACTTAGCAATAAAAAATGCTACATACATAAGAGAGAAACAGACAGAAACAGTGCACGTAGGACCGATATTGGAAACATGCATACAGACATATATAATTTGTCATTCTTACCCTACTTATGTTGTGTGTGTTAATTTTCCAAATGAGTGGCGTGAACTACAGCTTAAAGTCGACTCGGAACGACAGATTTTTGAAAAACTTTTCTTTGCAATTTTATTTAAGGGGAAGTCGCCGCAGAAATCTTCTTTCATATTTCGTTTTGTTGGAGATGTCTGACCTGGGGCGACAGAGTGGGGATCGCCCGTATAAAGATTCTGCGATGATGAGATCGAAACATCAGAACACGTTCTTGGACCTTGTGTGGCGTTAACGCATTTCAAAAGTTCATGTATCAGGTGGTGGGCATGGAATTGTATTTTTTGACATCGGTTAGCATCCTTAAGTTTATCAGGGTAATAGAATTTCAAGAAACATTTTAGGGAAACCTTATATAGATTGAGTTGAGCTCAATTGCTTGTATGGTCACCTCGGTACGTCTATAATATTAGAGAGTAATTTTTCTTTCTTAATTGTGGCATCAATAGGAGTTTGTTACATTCTTAGGGAAATACGACAGAAAATTCCAAAAATATTTGCATGTTAGAGTGGTTCGACTATTAACCCGAGCGTCTAAAGTTCGAATACAATTCAATGTTATATCTTGCCCGACTAAAGCGCAAGATTTTTGTTTGTATTTGTATTTCTGAAGATTGTGATGAAGAATTTACAAGCTTAGATAGACAGACAAAGGGATGAATAAATGGACTTAAGGCTGAAATTATTTTCATAAATTTAAGTCCTAACATTTTTTTATTAAAAATTAGAATTTCTCAACAAGTTTAATTGGTAACAGCATTGACGGCACATCGTAAAATTATTGTTGCAAGTATATTTAACACAATTTAATATGTCTAGACATACAATAATAAATTGCATTAAAAAATACATCTTCAGTTAAATTTCTAGGCCACAAGGCAGTGAAAGCTAAATATTTTGAAAAAAATTTAATAGAGAAACAGAAAATAAACTAAAAAACTGACACTGTTTAAGAAACACTGCTTAAATGCAAAATAAAATAAAAATTTGTTTTCTTATTTACAAATAAAACTTACATGCTCATCGACTGAATATGTGAGTTCGCCATCGTCATATAAAACGAACCATCTTCTTTGCCATCTCTGTAAAGAGAAAAAAATTTTTTTAAATAAAAAATTTCTGTAAAAACAACCTACAGAAATGCATTAAAATGGCATTAAAAAGTTTTTGTATATTGGAAATTAATAACAAAAAAAAAAAATAATAATAAAAATAATTATAATGATTTCAATAATTTATGTTAAAAACTTTAATATTTTATGCACATGCGGAACATGCATATTGAGAGGCCCAGAATATAAAATTATAGACCATAAATGACAGTGTCATATAAATTAAAGGTAAAAATGTTGCCTGTATTATACAATAAAGGATACCATATAACGGTCATTAAAATTATTTTAATTTGTTTCGTTTCTGTTTTTTTTCTGCGGACTTATATGGCTAAAGTATGTAGGTATGTTAAAGGGTGGGCCATTTAAAATTTTAAATTTAAAAATGCAATCAAACAAAAGCGGTTTAAAATTTTAACAAATTCCTTTGTTGTCGCCGTAGTCTAGTAGGTAGTGTGTTGGCTTATTAGACATAAAGCCAGGGTTCGAGCCCCAGGCCAGACATCAAAACAAAATACAAAAAGTATTTCTTCAGCGACTTCCTCTCAGCAGATTTTTGAAAAAAAAAATTCTTGAGAGTAAATAAAATTGCCATACAAAGTTTCTCAAAAATCTGTCGTTCGGAGTCGACTTTAAACTGTAGGTCCCACCACTCATGTATAAAATTAACACACACAACATAAGTGGAGCGAGAAACTAGGTCGTAATTCTGACTGAAGGGTTGTAATGACCAATTATGTATGGATGTATGTATTTCGGCTAGACCAACGGCCATCAAACGATCGAAGCAATAAATCGATTGTGGCATGAGATATAGGACAAGTTGCAGCATCCTGTTGATGATCCTGTCAATACCATGAAGAGCAAGTACCAAAAAATCGGTTTTCATGGTGCGATAGGTACCTGCATTGATCGTAATGGTTAAGCCGTCATCTTTTTCAAAGAAATATGAGCCCTTGATGCCTTCTATACACAAGCCGCATCAAACAGTCACTCGTATTGGGTGCATTGGCTTCTGTAAGTCCACGTGTGTGTTTTCTGGGCACCAAATACAACAATTTTGCTTATTAACTTACCCACCAAGATGAAAATGAGCTTTTCATGCGAAAAGATGATTTTTTTTGGCAAAATCGGCATCATAGTGCAGTTTCTCGTTGGCCCCTGTAGCGAAGCTAAAACAAAGCTTCAAAGTCCTGAGGCTTCAACTCTTGAACCAATTGAACATTGTAAGGCGTCATACTGATATCATTTCGGAAAAATCGACGTAAACTGAAACGTGAAATGTTCAATTCTTGAGAACGATAACCCTCAGCCACAGTTTGGATATTTTTGGGTGTATGTACTTAACGAGCACTCTGAAGTCTTGGCGCATCAACAATGAAAAGGGTTTCACAAACTTTGGCAAATAACTTGCGTGTTAAGAACGATGACGATTTGATGTTGATGGATTCTCTCTCACGCACACTCTCAGCCACAGCTTTGATATTTTTGCTTGTATGTACTGTACGAGCGTGATCACGTCTATTCGCATCAACAATGAAACCAGTTTCATGGACTTTATGAATAAACTTACGTTTTACCAACCATTGTTGGGCCTTCTCTGCAACAAAATTTTGTCCGACATTTTCATGCAATTTCCGAAAAATTGTCTTTGTTTTGAAAATAAATTTCAAATAAATCCCGACGTTGCTGAAGCATAAATCGATTCGATACTTTCAGTGGAGATAATATACTGAATTTTAAGACAGAATAGAATAACATAAGAATGACATATTGCCAGATTTGAAATAAACGGTGATTCAAATTTAAACCCGATATATAGGCCTACAATGAAATTTCGCTTATAAATGCAAATATTCTTAAACAAAAAAGAAAGAAACGTATAAATTACAGCATATTGTATGTAAATTTACAACAAAATGTCGTAAAACAATTATTTAAATTTTTTTCAGCATATAAATGACACTTTTAAGTCATAAAAAAATCATGTCTGTCTTTATGTGGTTTTTATAAGTTTAAAAAGATTAACTCTCATTCAGGCCAGACCCCATAACAATAGCCTGCTTTTAACTGGCCTTATTCTTAACAGGCAATAATGGTGTTAATGCCCATAGTGCTTGGAAATTATATTTTTTTCATATCTTTTTAGCACATAAACGATTACTTAAGACTTTAAGCACACATACATATAATTTGCATTTAAATTTTTCATACTCTTTCCTTCAATACTATCACCACCATCATGCAAAAGCAGTCAGTCTCTGTGATAAACAATTTTTTAAGGCACAACAGGGCTGTAAATTATGCTAAATACGTGTACTTACTTGGGTGGCATAGTTTCACTGGATAGGAATTTAATTAAGTTAAGTTTATAAGACTGGATTGCATGGTAAGCTACTCCCTAGGAAACTTAAACATTAAAAAAACCTAAACGTGCTGAAATTATATTTTTAAATTACATACATACATACACACATAATTGGCTATTCCTTCTGTTAGGATTATGACTTAGTTCCTCACACCACTTATATTGAGTGTGTTAATTTTGTACATGAGTTTCAAATCGATTCTGAACGATAGATTTTTAAAAAAGTTTTTCATGGCAATTATATTTACTCTGAGACTTTTTGTCAGAAATCTGTTGAGAAGCAGTCGGCAAGCCTATCTGTACATACATTCATAATTGGCCATAACAACCCTTCAGTCAGGATTACGGCCTAGCTTCTCACAACACTCATGTTGTGTGCCTTAATTTTATACGTGAGTGGCGGGACCTACAGTTTAACGTCGACTCCAAACGACAGATTTTTGTGAAATTTTTTAATGGCAGCTTTATTTACTCCCGGAGTTTTTGCCAGAAATCTGCAGAGAGGAAGTCGAAGAAATATTTTTTTCATATTTCGTTTTGATGTCTAACCTGGGGTTTGACCCTTAGGCCTTATGTCTAATAAGCGAACACACTACCTATTAGGCTACAGCGACTTGTATATCCAAGCCTATAGTCCTGCCAATGACAATTGATTGTTTGCCAGTTGAAGTTAGTTCACGTAGATCATACCGCCTGCATCTCAGTAACAGTGTCCATGACTTTTTCCTCGCCGCAGTTTTCCTTGTCTCCTGTTGACCTCTAGAAGCCCACTGTTTTGACTGCTGTTTGGCTTATAGTGTGCTGTACTGGATCCTCGTTTTATCCACTGGGCGAAAATTGCTTTAAAAAGTTAAGCAAAGCCAAATATACCTGCAGAGTTGTTAAATGTTTGTGTAAGCACATCTGGCGGAAAGCTTTTTCATACTGAATTGTATTCCGCGATTTGTTCTCTTCATCACGGTGTCTGCATATTGGACTTGAATCGATTTTTATTCTAAAGCCTATGTTCTTTGAGTCTTCTATGCTCGAATGCTTTACTCAAGCCACTTTTCGATAGTCTAATGTATAACTTCAAAGCACTTCTCATTGCGATTACCCACACACAAGTTAAGATTGCCTCAAATTCGTTCGAGTAGAGAAGAGTATCCGCCTTTATTCATCTTTTCTTTCGTCAAATAAGCACATCCAAAACGCTTTTCTTTTTAGTATTCCATAGTAAGGTTCTGGCGCAATCAGCAGCATAAAAGCTTTCTTTACCGCAAGCTGATCTACCGCGAATTTCAACGAGACTGCAAGTCTGGTTCTGCTTAGCTGATTTAGCTCTCTATTTCACCTCATAGGAATTCGGTGCGTGGAGGGAGGCCTGACTGCCAGATAGAATCGTCAAGTCCCGATCTGCTTGAATCTTGACGTTGAATTAACAAAACTTTTTGGAGGAAGCAACTCGAAAGTTACTCCATGTGCAATTAATATTCATTCTCCTATGAAAACGCTCGTTTTCTTACTCTACAGAAAGGTTCTGCCTCATCAGCGGCATAGAATCTGCCCTTCCTGCAAGCTGATCTACCTGCTCATTGCCGCGAATTTCAACGTGCCTAAAGATCTGATCTTGCTTAGCTGATTTAACTTTCTATTTACCCTCATAGGCGTTAAGAATGCATGGAGTGCGCCCTGACTGCCGGATAGAATTATTAAGTGTGTGTTTTGAATATTTCATTCTTTATCAGTCCCATTATATGTCCTTGACCCGTACAGCATACCACAATAGTCAATCCCTCTCTCTTTTTTAAAAGAGTATGTAGCAGCTAAATAATTCCTTTCATACTAGCTTCGTTGTGAAGCATTTTCCAAAATCATCGAGTTTAATAATACTGTCTAGACAGTTAAGGGAGGCAACCATTCGATTTGTCAAGTCACGATGTCTGGTCACTAATATCGCATTGAACTTATCTTATTTAAATGTATGCTATCCATCACATTGAAACTTTCACTCTTTAATGTTGTTTGGGGGCAGGCATCATTAGACCATATTGCTTCAAGTTCAGTGCAGGCCACTGCGCAACGGTTAATTGACGCATACAGCATGAAAGACTGGTCACTCTCTCTCCATTAAAAGAGTAGATAGCAGCCAAATTATTATTTTCATTCTAACTTCCCAAAATAATTGAGTATACTGGTGCTGTTAAGGAACGGCCATTCGTTTTATCAAGTCACAATGCCGTTTGATTAATATCGCATTAAACTTGCCTTCGATTGATGTATACCGGCCATCACAAAGAGCTACCAATACATTCTGAAAGATTCACTCTTTGTTGCAGTGTATGGGTTGACATCATTGGACCATATTTCTTCAAGTATAATAAAAATCTCAGCGTTATGTTATAAACACAATAAACGCAACGCAGCAAATGCAGCAATCTCTCAAAAGAGAAGATATTATTTTAAGGGCAACGCGACAACAAGCTAAGATTCTGTTGCTTTGCTTTTAGGGTAATTTCTATTTTTATTCGCAGCAATGAGCGAATTACTAATGATAGTGATAGGATTTGTGCTGGCAATGACGAGGATTAATGCTGTCAATGCAATAACATGCTTGAAAAGAGGTTTTAAAAGCGAAAAGACGTTTTAGAGGCACCATTGATAAAGAATTAATGAATTGTTGATTTTTTCTTTGTTTTGCTTATGCTTTGCTGCTGCTTTAATTATTACGCATGCAGCTTACCTTAGGCTGCAATTCCAAAAATTGTTGTGCTTGCTGCGTTGCGTTTATTGTGTTTATAGCATTACAGTTAATGGACTTCTCGACTTGAAGTGTTACATGCCATAAGGCTTGTGACACCTTCAACCTATGAATATGGTACTCAATTGATCTTACAGCCAAGATAATACGTTTTGATGTGTTACATGCCAAAAGGCATGCGACACCTTGAATCCTATTGAAAGTCGGCCTTAGTGCTCAATCAATCTCACTGCCAAGATCATAAGATTTGATACCACCAGACTGTTGTTTGCGGCAATAAGGGAAGCGACACGAGTCAGGCGACACTAGTGAGATATTGGAAGAGTATGTTAGAGTCGCTGAACAGTATGAAGAACAGCCTGAACTTCAACTGAAACAAAAGATTACGAAAAACAGCGGTCATATAGTAGGATAACAGGATATTGTATTCCGATGCTACGGTGAAATACTGTGCAAAATCTTAGGCATATTGCAAGCGAAACTTTTTGCCGTAGAAAGATGTGCTCTCTTGAACTTGGACCGAAAAAACAGATTTCATGAAGCAGTAGTCAATCAAACTGCTATTACTGTACGTACCACCATGGTTAGAGGAAATTTGCTGAGAGACCCTCACAGTAATTGGGTTTCTAAATAATAAGGGCTCGTGGTCAAAGAGATACACCGGGTAGTTCAGGGTATAGGTTTGCTGAACAAATTTTAAAATTCAAAAAAACAGTTGTCGCCGTAGTCTAGTAAGTAGTGTGTTGGCTTATTAGACGTGAAATATGCAGATTTCTGGCAAGGAGTCGTTGAGGACTTTTGGACTAGACCGTATCCGTCTATGCTGTGTTCCGGGTCATAGCGGAATACTGGGCAATGAGACGGCTGATGCCCTCGCTAGGTTAGGTTCGCTTTCTGAGGGGATTTGATAGTTGGTCCTGACCCCCCAGTCTGTCACCTCTACGGCCTCATCAATGGATGGGTCAGGGAGGAAGAGCAGAGGCGTTGGGGTTATTGATCTGGTTGTTTTGTTTCTAGATGCCTATGGCCTGCTGTGCACAATAGAAGAACAGGTTGGCTGCTGGGCTTGGATAAGGCCAGCTTAAGTTTGGTTGTCGGTTTTATCACGTGGCACTGCGAGATTAGGTCGCTGACGGGGATTTGGAACAGATCCCAGCCGGACTATTGCGGGGCATGTTCTGATCTGTAACTGCCCAACCCTTGTTAGGTTGAGGTTAAGGACTCTTAGCAGGGCCTTCTCTGAGAGTTTGAATTCTGTGTCGAGAGCCGACTTCAAGGCTCTCCACAGATTCATTAGTGGCTTAGGCTGGTTGATAGGCGCTAGGGCTTCATCAGTGTAGTCGCGCTCTCCCCCCTTTTTGTTGTGTCTCATCTGTGTAATTCCTTCACTTCCTATTCTCCCCTTTCCTACATCCTCTCCTTTTTATCCCTCTATTATCCTTCCCTCTTTAAGGACGTTGTACAATGGGTCAATTCGATCTCCGGGTACTGTACTTGTCTTAATTGACAAGTAACCTCTAACCTAACCTAAATAAAATTGTCATGAAATGTACAATTAACACAGACAACATTGGAAAATTGTGAGAAGCTAAACCGTAAGTCTGAATGAAGGCTTGCCAATTATGCATGTATGTATGCCAAAAAACTCTCGCATGTAATATTTAAAGCATACATGTGGGTAATTTCATTCATAATATTTGAAACGCATTTAAACGAATTTTCTTTTCGCCATCACTGTATTATGCCACTTTTTTTTATAAAGCTCTCCCCCTATTAAATTCACTTTTTCTTTTCTGCTTAGCATTTACTTAAAATCAGCACATGAAGGAAAAAGGCGTTGGTTGATGTTTTCGAGATGATGATGATAATGATGATGGCTTTTTATCTGTGGAAGTAATTTTATTAAATTACATCTACTCTAGTCTAAATTCATAAATATGCATAATTTTCTTATACGATAAAGAAAAAAACGAAACTATTTTCCAAGCTAAGGCATATAGAAACTAAGCACCTCAATATAATGCCTAGCATATATGGTGTATGGAAGAAAACTAGAATTTGCATAATTTACGTGGCCTTTTTTTCTTCTTTCTAAAAAGCAAAAATTAAACTAAAAGTGCTCCACTGTTATTACAATAAAAAACTACAGTGAGTGGGAGAATTTCCTTTTATTTTTTTTGTTTTGCAAAAGAAAATTGTTTACAAAAACAATAATTTTATGCTTTTAGGCCTGCCATAGCGTACGTACATATGTATAATAAAATTCACAACAGTCAACACAAATTAAGGGGAATATTACCCGGCAGACTACAGCATATTATTCGCGAGATAAAAAGAAATTTGAAATTTGAGTAAATAAAGCAATGAAATTGGCACACTTTTTCCAATTTAAAAGAGAATTTGTTTTTCCATTTCGCTTTTCCAAAAGCAATAATTAAGGAAAATTGCCCTTAAAACCTAGGCAGCCATAAAAATGCTCATTGTGCACAGAAAACTTTTTCATTCTTTTCTCTTTTTAATTGAATTAAAAACAAAATTTCTTTATAAAATTATATAAAAACTTAGCAATAAAGTCACCTTTTTCCTATTGCGTCTATTATTGCGCCTTTGAAATGTCAAATGCCTATGAAAATCGTTAATCAATCAATCATAGTTGATGAAAAAAAAGCAACGCCAAGCAACTTGTATTTTAATTTCATTCTGTGTTGTACAATAGAAAAAAACGGCTATAAAAACTTATTAAATTTTTTATTGTTGTTGTATGTATTAATAACCGCTATACTTTCAATTGTTCAATAATTGATACTAGAAAAACATTGTAGTTTTACTCAAGTTACTAGGCATTAAAGGTGGCAGATTTCAAAGAAAATCAATGAACATGTTTTTTCGCTATGATTTTAAATCATTTTGTAATGTTTTCACACTGGCAGTGTTTATGCAGAGATTAGAATAAAGTTCAGTTGTTAGTTGACTACAAGCTAATAATATAGGGTGAGCCATCAATCTCAAAATTATTTCGAATCTGGCAATACTTATGTATGTATTCTATTCTGTAACAAAATCCACTATATTATCTCGACTTAACATAATGAATTGATTTATGCTTGAACAACGTTGGGATTTATTGGGTCAACGAGAAACTGCACGACGATGTCGATTTTGCGAAAAAAAATTTTGTGATGGAACTCATTTTAATCTTGGTAGGTGCGTTAATAAGCAAACTTGCCATATTTGGGGCTCAGAAAATCCACACGTAGTCTTACAGATGCCAATGCACCCATTGCGAGTGACTGTTTGATGCGGCTTGTGGAGCGAAGACATCAAGGGCTCATATTTCTTTGAAAAACACCATTGCGATAAATGCAGGCACCTATTCACCAGGATAACCGATTTTTTGTGCCCGCTCTTTATGGTATTGATGTGAACGAGGTTTGATTTTAACAGGATGGTGCAACTTACCACACTCGATGTATTCCATCAAGCGTTTGATGGTCGTTTAATTAAACGAAATGGTGAAGACAATTGTCCGCCAAGAAGCTACGATTGGACATCGTTGGAATATTTTCTGAGGGGCGCCGTTAAAGAAAAGTGACCAGAGACAATTGAGAATTTAAAGGCCATCATTTGAAGCCATTGCCGGGATACGACCCCATACACTGAAAAAAGTGCACGAAAATTGGTTCGAGCCATATGAATGAAATAATATTCCATTTCTAAAATGTATTTCCTGTTTCAGTAGGATGTATTCCTTTTTCTTTTTGTAAGTAAAAAAATTAATTTTGTTTGTGGTTTTCATGCAATTTTCATTGTGCTTTTGATGCAAGCAGTCATTCGTCTGAAATCATTCAAAGACGGCCACAGAACGAAAGAAATATCTGGGAGTGTGTACACCACTAGACATTAGAGTGCCACAAAAAATTAAACGGTTGTCTGTCTTCATGTATAATCCTGTGGTACGCAAACTGCTACAACAACTACTTCCAATGAATTCTGACTTGAGATTGACACTCTTATCTTGAAAAGATGAAAAACACTTGTATAGATACAAGCGAAATCTGCACATATGAAATAGAAAATTTGCGATAAATCTGGCCTGAATAAATCTCAAGAACCTCAGAGCGGTTATAAAGAGACATTCACTGCTGGGCTGAATATATCTTAATACCGTTTCTAAGCAACAGCAATGAGATGAAAGCGGTGTAGACCACTTGAAATATGAATGTCAATTTTGGGCAGTTCATAAAATTGTCTGGAGGTCTAAGAAATTCTAGACTGAACTTGGAAACTTTTCTTGACTTTCTGATTCATAAGACGTATGTCATCGCAATTCAATTTTTTTTTAAGAAATTCTAACAGTTTGCTTATGATCCATAATATTAAGAACGGCCAATAAAAGCTTATATAAAAAATTTACGATTTTAGGTTTGCCTAATTCAAGACCTTTCAGACGCCTGATTATCCACACTATTACGCTAGCCAAGGTCCCTCCACTTTATCCTAAGATATATGTACATATGTAAGTGGTGTAACTAGGTCGTATTCCTGACAAAAGTATTGTAATGATCTATTATGTATGTATGTATGTATTTCGCTAGCCAATAAATAGATTATGTACCTTCATTGTCCCTGTACCTCTTATAGAGATAACCAGCAATCAAAGGCTATTTTAAAGGAGATGTTTGCTTTGTGTCTTAATTCCTTTCTTTGATTTTTAATCAGAATATGTCAAAAGGATAATGGGAGTCCTGTATGCTTTATTATAGGGTCTTCCAATTTGGTTTTTCCGAACTTTGTCAAATTAGTTGTCAAATATTCAACTTAAATCATCATAAACGATCGGAGACAACGACATGTATTCACTGAATGAGCTCTGGAGCAGTAGGAAACTGACAATAATTTTCATCGTAAAATCAACTTAAGTGATGAGGCTCTCTTTTGGGTGAATGGATATGTGAACAAACAAATTTGTCGAATTTGATGAGATACGAACCCCGATGAGATCCACGAGCGACTCACGAAAAAAAATCACTATTTGGTGTGGTTTTCATTGGTTCATATACGTTTGAGAACGGTGTTGATTTTTTTTTTGCCTGAATTGGATGCTCAGATGAGAAAAGAAATTTTTTCCGAAGTAAAAATTAATGTGCTAGTTGGGAGTCTCAACATGTGAACAGTGAAATAGTAAAATGTTATGCTGAACTTAGACAGCGTTTTGATTTTGATTTAAAGCGTTTCTTAATACAATTTTAATCAAGCAAAATATGAAAAAATTTCATCGGCGATTTAATCTCAGCAGATTTTTGGCAAAATATAACAGACATGAAAAGTTTCTCAAAAAAATCTCTAGTTAGGAGTCGACTTTCAACTGTAGGTTCCGCCACTCATGTATAAAATTAACACACACAACATGAGTGGTGTGAGAAACTAGGTCGCAATCCTGACTGAAGGGTTGTAATGACCAATTATGTATGTATGTGTGCATGTATTAATATAATTTTAATGAAGTCACCGCAGTAGTAGCTGGTGTGTTGGCTTATTAGACGTGGGGTCATAGTTCATACCTCAGTCCGGACAAATAAAATTGCAATGAAAAGTTTCTCAAAAAATATGTCGTTCGCAGTCTCGACTTGTAAATTGTTTATACTTGACACATAAAATAAGTGATGTGAAAAGCTAGGTCGTAATCCTGCCTAAAGTGTTATAATAACCAATTATTTTTATATGTTTGCAGTAATCCAATTTCGATTTTATTAAGTAGAAATACTATAATCGATACTCAGTAATAATCGTTGCTAGTGTAACTCTACTCATTAGAAAAGTATTTCCAACAAAAAAAAAAAAAATAAAATAGGTAAACAAGAAAATTTTGTAAATGTATCGGCCTGTATGTACCGGTGCCACCTTTTTACAAACGTAGTAACTGACAGGAGTTTTAAATTACCAAAAAGAAAAATAATGAAAAATATGGGCGAAAAAAAAACACGCCAACCAACAATGTCTATAAAGTGAGTGATGAAAAACAAACAATTTGAAATTGTTATTAAAAATATGAAATAAAAATAAAAAAATATGAAATGAATATAAAACCACAATTGTGCATTTCATAATACCGTATAAAGTTGTAAAGAGAGAATGCTTAGAAAAACCCTCTTTCTTTATATTTCTAGTTTTTATTGTATTTTTTTTCGAATTGATATTGTGAATATTCGAAGTGATATTGCAAATACTGAGTATTTGTATAAAAATAGAAAAAAAAACAAATAAAATATGTATGTTGAGTAATAAAAACTTAAGTTGCATTTCCTTAAAAGTATTTTTTATAACAGAAAACCAAAAAAAAAAAACGTTATAGTTTAGGAAAATATGTAACATACCTCGTATGTTATGGATACTGAATTGGAATAATAATGAAGGCAATAGTTTCAAATAAAAAGTACCAACGTATGTACCTTTTCATTTAAAAGTTAAGGAAATTGTAAGGCGTTGTGTAAACTCTTAATATAAGGAATAAAACTAAGCAATAAACTTTTAATGGATAATTTTGTTTACGACCAAAGGAAAGAGATTAAAGAAATGTTCAAAAAATAATATTTTTTTATTGGCAAAAGAGCCAACTAACAATAAAATCATATTAAATGTAAGACATTTTAATCGAATTTGTGAGTACATATGCATGTTGTTAACAAGTAACTGCATTATTTCATGAAAAGTATTTTCATTGTTACATTTTTACATTTTTGAAAACGTTTAAAATATGAGTTCGTAGATTGCAAATAAAAATAAAAATAAGTTTGTGCTTAATTTTAAATAAATCCCTTATTGTTCGCACAATTCTGTTTGCCACTATTCACAACTTGATGTAAACAACACATACATATATACATAATTGGTCGTTACAACCCTTCAGTCAGGATTACGACCTAGTTTCTCACACCACTTATGTTGTGTGTGTTAATTTTATACATGAGTGGTGGGACCTACAGTTTAAAGTGGACTTCTCATGGCAATTTAATTTACTTAGAGTTTTTGGTAGAAATCTGCTGAGAGGAAGTCGACGAAGAAATATTTTTTGTATTTTGTCTTGATGTCTGGCCTGGGGCTCGAACCCTGGCTTTACGTCTAATCAGCCAACACACTACGTACTACGGCGACTTCACAACGTAATGTTTAATGGGATTAAATTGCACAATCTCTATGGCCAGTTCACATTATATCGGCCTGTTATAACCATGCTCTTCGTGTCGCTATCATCAAATTCAGGCCTAGAGAAGTTGATAACGACGTATAGTGCATGTCTTTGACAGTGATGGCCTGGCCAATGTTGTTCTCTAGATGCATTGAACGTTCTTGGATCTCCGGTAGATTGGTTTCGTCCCAAATTCAACAATTTTGTTTGTTCAAGTGCCCCTTCAGATGATTTTTCGGCAAAAATTAGGGCCATATGGCCACCGAGTGAACTTGACTGCGAACGCCAAGCTACCCGCTAACCAGAGCCAATTCAGCGAACACAATTTGTTATCTATGTTCCTGTTTCTTCATTTCATTTGAATTTTTTACGCGAATAAATCCAAGTCGCGATATAAAATTCGCCCGATAGCGGTCTGCAAAATACAGAGTTCTTTTGAGCGAAACGACTTCTGTAGATATTGCTTATCATCTGTTTTCCGTTCCAATGGACTCGAATTTATTCACCATATTGTGAATAGTCCTAACGGTAGAACACTTGTGGTGACTGTAAACTAAGGACTGTTGAAGTCTTCGTAGTTTAATGGTTAGTGTTTTGGCTTATTAGATGTGGTTAAACTGAAACATCTTGAGGAATAACGAAAAATCAAAAAATATTTCTTCCGATAACTTCCTCTCAGCAGTCTTCCTCTTCTGACAAAAATTCTGAAAGTAAAATAAAATTGCTATGAAAGTTACTGAAATCTGTCGTTCGGAGACGACTTTAAACTGTAGGTCGCACCACTCGCTGCTAAAATTAACACACATGCAGCATGACCATTTGAGTTAGTGTTTGTCAACAGGCAATATGAGGAAGTCCTTTTTGGAAGACATGATAGAAGGTGAGGAAGCGGAGTTTGTTGTTTTTTCTTTTTTTGTTGACCAAAACTTTCCTAATTTCTTTTGTATTTTTTAAAAACCAGAGTAGAGCAGTAGTAGACCACAGGCGTGGAAATTGAACCCATAACCCCGACCTACGCATATTTGCACACTGCTCACTAGACTATCCTGGTGGCTTGAGTTGAGACACTGAATTTTGAAAGTTTTTTATTTGAGAATTATTTGCTACAAGTGATGAACGAATTCAAAGTGGTACCTGTTAATACTTTTTAACACAATAAAAACATAATTAAGTACTCGTTACTCATGTGGGTGCAGTGCTAGTTCATGATCTGTCTATGAGCTGTTATAGTTTTTAAAGCATTTCCTTGTTAGTCATCTGGCTTATATTCATTAGAGTATAATTTATAATTCAATATTAAATATTTTAAATTCATAATGTATTGTTTTTAAACAATTATCTATTTTTTTGTTTTTATTAGAATAGTAAATATTGTATATCGTTTAATTAAATATAAGATAAACAAGCATTGACAGCTTAAAGCAATATTAACTTATCTCTCAATATATGAAGATAACATGCATATTAGAATGACAAATTCAAATTCAATTTAAAATGGTTAAAGATATTCGAATTTAGTTTAGAAAGCGTTATTAAAGTGATAACACAGTAGTATATCAAGCTTGAAATATAAAATAAAGACGAAAATAAAAATGGATTTGGAGGGTAAACATGTGGTTTATGTGGCCGATTGTGGAGGTCTGGCATATGACACGTGTAAAATATTGCTGACTAGGAATATAGCGGTGAATTAAATATATTTTAGGAAGTGTTCGTAACAGTATTTTTTATTTCTTTAAATTGAAATTTATTACAGAAACTTGCCCTCTTACATAGTAGCGATAATATACAGGCCATTGCCCAACTCCAAGCGATTAATCCAAAAACACAAATTTATTTTTGGAAATTTTCATTCACTATGAGCCGTGCGGAAATGAAACGCTACTTTGATGAGGTCATAGTTCAAATGGATTATATAGATATTTTAATAAATGGACCCACTTTGTGCAAAGAACAAGATGTTGATGCTACCATAAATATAAACCTAACCACGCCTATTAATGTAATAAGCATTGTACTGCCATTTATGGATAAAAGTAAAGAGGGAGGTCGTGGTGGCATGATTGTTAATATTAATTCGGTAACCGGTTTAGATCCATCGCCTGTATTTTGTGTGTATTCGGCAGCAAAGTTTGGTTTGCTGGGGTTTACCAGAAGTTTGTCGGTGAGTGTAATTTATTTTTAATTAAAATTAATTTTTCTTTATCTCTTCATATATTTATAATGCCTTTTATCTATGAATTGTTTGTTGTATCGCCCGCCCTATTTAAATCAGCACCCAATTTATTATGATAGAACTGGTGTTGCGGTAATGGGCATTTGTTGTGGTCCCACAAAAACAATTGTACGACACACAATGAAAGCATTTCTTGAATATGGGCAAGCGTATGTGGATAAATTAAAAGGGGCACCATGTCAAGAAACCGCAGTTTGTGCACGCAATATAGTACGAGCCATAGAAATGGGTTCAAATGGACAAATATGGTTGGCTGACAATGAACGTTTGGACATTGTGCAACCGCAGCTCTATTGGAAAATGTCAACGGAATTGCAACAGTATATGGAACATTAAAGGAACAACAACAATAACAAACATCTCCAACTGACAAAGGCATGTCATCATCATTATTATGTTAATAATCATAATGATGTTCTTTTCCTCTGTTTTTTTTCTTGTGTTTTGCTTTAAAGGTTCAATAAACTTTTGACATTTTGTGGCCATCTATGTGCCAACTATGCACGTACATACATACATATGTATATACATGGTATGTACATGCATATTTTCTTGTTGTTTTTATTAAATGTTCTAACGTACATACAGGGAATTCCGTAATTTCCCTGTAAAATGCAAAGCAAAATCATTTTAAAAATAAACTTTTGGCATACATTCAACGTTTTTTCGTTGTTGTTCTTGTTGCTTTTTTTCGGTTTTTAGTTCTTGGTTTTTGCAATGATGTATACTTCGGTGTTTCTTTATATTTTTACAATTTTTTTTTTTGGTTTGTTTTTCTTTGTCAAGAATAGATATGTTGCCGGTTTATTTTTGATTTTATTTTTCTTCTTGTTGTTTGTGTAGCACTATTGTGTCGTTTCTATATTAGAAAATGCAATTAAACTATTGTATACTGTTAGCAAGTAAATTGTATACAAGAAGACTTAGAAATTTTAAAGCAAATTTTTCTAGAAAAGTCAGTAATTTTGTACATTTTCAATTGCAGCTCAAATATAATTTTTTTTAAATAAAAATAAGTTAGGTTAGGTGAAGTTAGTTTAGCGGGTAGTTTGCTGTTGACAGGCAATTTTACTCGGTGGCCCGTACAGCCCATTGTGTTACCCTTGACATGATTTTTTAGTGTTGAATTTAAACCATTATGAGCTCCATATGAAACCGGCCATTTCTCTTAGAGGCACGTTCGCCACCATGCCCAGATCTTCAAAAGTTCTGTCACCCAAAAACGGACAACGTATACTCTGAAGGGCAGAGCACTCGCATTAAAGGTGGTGTATCGATAAAGTTTCCCCCGTATCATGGAGTAGCTCCTGGTTCTCCCGCTTTCCACTGATGGACACAGCAGTCTTGAAATTGTGGAATCAGATATTTTGGGCCACCCTCGATTTGTTGAATTCTATGCTAGGTTAGGTTAGGTTAGAGGACGTGTACTTGTCAATTAAGACAAGTACAGTACCCGGAGGCCGATTCGACCCATTGTACAACGTCCTAGTTTCTCACACCACTTATGTTATGTGTGTTAATTTTTATACATGAGTGGCGGGACCTACAGTTTAAAGTCGACTCCGAACGACAGATTTTTTGAGAAACTTTTCATGCCAATTTTATTTACTCTCAGAGTTTTTACCAGAAATCTGCTGAGAGAAAGTCGCCGAAGAAATACTTTTTGTATTTTGTTTTGATGTCTCGCCTGGGGCTCGAATCCTGGCTTTACGTCTACTAAGCCAACACCCTACCTCTAGACTACGGCGACTTCAATGATGGGTGTTTTGTTTTGATAATGGGTGTTATAAACGTGGGGGAGTAATGTTTATTGGCTTTTGAATCTGTTTACAAGTTAAGTGAAACGCAAAATTTCTACAGGAAGATAGTTACTCATATGAATAGTTTTGCTGTGCACCCATGCTACTTGTACGCGTTGGAGAAAGCTCGAAATAGATGTCAAGCCAACGCGACAATAGTACATGCTAATTGTGTTTTCCTATTTCGATTGTATACAAATGTATATACATATATCAGAAGATACAAGTAAGAGAGAAGTATTTCTAAAATTACCTATAGAAAGCGAGGCACTAGATTCTAGCAAACTTCGCACTGAATTACTATACTCAGAAGGTCAACAGATTATGACTTTCCAGCGATAACATAGCTCTTACTTGCAGTAGCTGTAGTCTAGTCCAACCTATTCGCACGATTCCATACGGAGATTCATACAAACATACATACATAATTAGCCATTGCAGCCCTATAGTTAAGATTACGACCTACCTTCCCACAGCACAAAACACTATGTTGGTTTTATACATGAATGATGGGCAATACAGTTTAAAGTCAAGTTAAACTTTTCAAGGCAATTTTCATTTACTTCCAGAGGTTTTGCCAGAAATATGCTGAGAGAAAATCGCCGAAGAAATATTTGTTTTTTGCATTTTGCTTTCTTGTTGATGTCTGATGTCCTTACGTCGAATAAGCCTACAACACCTACTACTACGAACTAGAGTACGGAGATTCTCGGTAGGTAAGATGCAAGTAATTTGTTAATTAAAAATCTTTTCGCTTGAATTTCTAAAGGGAGAAAACTATATGAATGAGAAATACTATCGTCAAAAAAAGCTTAAAAGAGTAGATCATTAGGTAAAGCAAAAAAATAGGCTTCGGGATACAATAGAATAGGCTTCGGGATACAATAGCACTGCTTTGGAAACAAAATGTTATGCTACCATTGGAAATGATTTAAACATGGTTGAATACAATGTATTACCACTGCATCACAGTCCATTAAACCAATTTGATGGCATATGGTAATTGGTGATGAGAAACCTGTAACTTACGAAAGCTTGAAGTATAAATTAAATCATATATGTAAGGCATAGGGTTGAGCCCTCGCAATTGATGACCAAATCACATATAAAGGCTTTTAACAGATTGAACAAATTGTTTTAAATTTACCTTCTTTATCATTTTTTCATTCATTCCATTTCATTCTTTCATTCTTTTTCGTTAAATATTCCGCTTTTCTTCACTTCATATCCGATATTTTTATGGTTTCTTTGGTTCCAATTCAAACATGCTACAAGTCCACGTGTCACAGAAAATCTATTTGACACACATATTTTCATACACACTTGGGTGTTATTAGTAATTTAGCACATCATATACAAAATTGTATATACGTATAGTATATAGTATATGTACGTATGTATATATAGTATGTATGTATAACAAAAAAGTATTACGAAAATGTATTTAAAATAGAAATTACGACAAAACAATCGATTAGTCACTGTTGTTAGTGAACCGTGCAATTGTCAAAGATTATCTTTCATTCAGACATGTTGTTGGGTGATGCAACATGATTACAACAAAAAGAAAAAAATGAAAGAAAAAGAAGTGAAATTTAATTCTGAAAATGAATAAAATAAATTACAGTCAACAAGCCCAATTATTTGATGCCCTATAACACAAATTAAACGCTTCTGCATTGCTTACTTCCAGCAGGGATAGGCCATTGGGTTGTTTATATTTAAACCATTTTTTTTCTTTGGTTTAAAAATTTTTTTTTGGTTCAAATTAAAAATTTGTGGAAATAATCGAAATTAAAGACTTTATTTACTTTAGCACGATGTGGAAAACTTTTGCTTTGACTGACTATGGCCTTCAAAGGGTTAAAAAAATTAGTTGCATTATTTTGACATATTCCTGTAAAATGGCTCTAAATGGGGGCACCCATATTCTCATATTTATATTGCTTAGTATGCTATTCAGAAATCACTGCGGCGTAGTAACTAGAGCGTTGGCTTATTAGACGTAACCCCGTGTTTCAAATTCCAGCTCAGATATCTCAATCAAAGCCAAGTATGAAAAAATATTTCTGAGGCGACATCCCCTCAGCATTCTCTCTGGGTTAAAATCAAATTGCCATGAAAATCTTTTGAACATCTTTCGTACGGAGTCGACTTTAAACTGTAGGTCCCGCCACTAATGAATAAACACACACAACATGGGTGGTGTGCGAAGCTTGGTCATGATCCTCACTAAAGGGTTGTAATGCCCAATTAAGTATGTAAGTATGCTTTCAAAATGGCTAAGATTGAATAATACAGTAGATTTTCATCTGTCAAATTCGTCCAGGCGAAATGACGAATGGAATGCGGCTTCTAAATCATTCGTCGTTGATATATGCTTCATGAGACAATGTTTGCTGCCATGATTATAACGTCCATGGTCTACAACCCAAATGTTCGCATGCCAACGGCTCTAAAGCAGTTTCCAAACAAGTTCCATTGATTTTGACCATAGTCTCGATGAAAACTAATGGATAGTATTTATCGGTGTTTACAGTTGCCCATACCATAACTAGAAATGGAAAATTGATTTGACTGGCCGTCACTAGGCTAAAAATTTCGTGACTGAGTTCAGTTACGTAAATACGATTATTTTGCGAGTTTATAAACTGTTCCATGGGAGTTTTTTTGTATGAGAGAACACACGTACATAATTAGTCATTACAACCCTTCAGTCAGGATTACGACCTAGTTTCTCACACCATTTATATTGTATGTGTGTTAATTTTATACATGAGTGGTGGGACCTACAGTTTAAAGTCGACTCCGAACGACAGTTTTTTGAGAAACTTTACATGGCAATTTTATTTATTCTCAGAGTTTTTGCCAGAAATCTGCTGAGAGGAAGTCACCGAAGAAATAATTTTTTGTATTTTGTTTTGATGTCTGGCCTGGGGCTCAAACACAGGCTTTACGTCTAATAAGCCAACACACTACCTAATAGACTACGGCGAGGGAACTCAATATTTGACAATCCGACATGTTCGTGCAAGCATAACTTGTTTATTCGAGTCTAACTTTATTTGTTGTGGTGCTTGATCAAGCCTTTCGGAAATTGTAAAACTATACCTTGAGATCCGATCATACACATGCATGCACGTACAATTGGTCATTACAATCCTTCAGTCAGGATTACAATCTAGCTTCTCACAGCACTTTTGTTGTGTGTGTTAATTTGTATACATGAGTGACGGGATTCACTGTTCGAGCGACACATTTTTGAGAAATTTTTCATGGCAATTTTATTTACACTCAGAGATTTTGCCAGAAATCTACAGATAGAGGAAGTCGCCGTAAGAAATATTTTTTTCATATCGACGCCTCCATTCTATAATGTTCTAAGTGTACTTGAACGTTTTTAATGTTCTTGCATTTTTAAATTATACGTTCTCTAACTTAAATACTGTGAAAATTTGGTTAAGATGCACCGATCCGTTCCGAAGTTATAGGGAAATATCTACTTAAAATACACATATAGTAGTATATCGCGTGAAAACTTTGAGAGCTCATAACTCAAAACACAATTTTTCGACTTAGAATGTTATATAACGGAGGCGATATTTCGTTTTATTGGAGTTGTCTGGCCTGGGGTTTGAACCGTGGTCTCACGTCTAATAAGCCAAGACACTACCTCCTTCGACTATGATAAAATTTTGGAATATTCTCAGATTATTGGTTGGTCAGTATTGTGTGGATTTCGATGTTGAATGTTGGGAGATTAGTGTGCGAAATTCTTTAATTGTGGATATTAGGAAATCAGATTTAAGAGCTCACTGGTCTTTATAAAATTAAAAACAAGCCCGAAATGGTATATTTTAATGGAGAGTTTAAATAAGTTTACTTATTCATAAAAAAACTATGAAATATTGGGTGCGGGTGCTTAAACGATGTTGAAGAGTACCCAGGAGGCACAACATTCTAGTAGGCCAATTAATACTCCCGCCACAATACATGTTTCTGATATTATCTAGTCGGTTAATATAATTAACAGTGGTTATGAGGTTTCAAGTCGCCGTAGCCTAGTAGGTAGTATGTTGACACATTAGATGCAAGGCAAGGACGAGATATGAAAAAATATTTCTTCGGCGACTGCTGGCAAATCCTCTGATAGTATATAAAATTGCCATGAAATGTTACTCAAAATTCTGTCGTTCGGAGTTGACTTTAAACTGTAGGTCGCGCCTTGGCTTCGACTGGACTGCGAAGCCTGACCGGAGACTTAATTCTGGTACCACGGGAGTTGGCAGCCCCAGAGACTTGTCGCTGCCCGAAAATGGTGAAGCCTCCTTGTGGGAGGAACATGGTGGCTGTGGTTTATACCCAAATCGCTGGGAGAGCGCAAGCTCGGTGTGGCGTTGCACTCTCAACCACTGTCAAAAAGGAGTTTAGATAGTCTGCGACCCCTAACCAAAAGGGAAGTCATGTCCAAATGCATTGCTTCGAATTGGGACTCACGTATGGTAATGTGATCAATGGTATGCTCATGCATATCATGTGGTTGCATCACTGTGCGTAGAGGTGCTGGTAGACGCATTGTTTCCACCCGTGCTTCGAGCATCGTGGGGTATGTCGTTAGGGCGAAACACGTTAAACCCATAAACATACAACATAAGTGCTGTGAAAAGCTAGGTTGTAATCCTGTTGTAATGACCAATTATGACTGTTGTTTTCTCTGCCTGAAGAACGATATTACAAAACTAAAATAGCTCAGATACTTATGGTACGGTATACGTTTAACGAATTCTTTTAATGAAATGGAAATAAAAGAAACGAAAAACAAAAAACAAAAAACGAAAAAAAGAACAAATTTGATGCATTGCCAATATTACGAAAAGTAATTGAGAATTTATAGCGGATGGGGCATAATTTATTTTTACACTAATATTCGCATTTTGCCTTTGCTTCTTCTGCAGGCAAAGAACCAAGTAATCAGCCAGCCAGCACAGCACAGCACAGCCAAGCAACTAAGCAACCACTTCTCAATTGCAAAAACCATTATTTGTATGAACTTTTGATTAATTAAACACACGTCTAATTGTATTGGATTTTATGCTGTTTTTCATGCTGCATTTACTTACAGAGAAAAAGAAAAAAAACTTAATACATGGCGAGTCTAGAAAGAAAAAAAAGATACCGGAAAATGTGCCAAATCAAGCGTTTAAAATTTATGATTTTTCATGTAAATTCGGCATATAAAAGACGAATGAAAAAGTCAAATTGTGGAAATGATTGAAAGTCTTAAAGCGAAGTAATTGAGTAACACATTTTACATGGAATTTATAATACTTATGTATACATGTGCAATGCAGTGTAATTAAATGGAATGCCAAAAAGTAAAAAGAAGTTTGAAATTAGAAAAAACTTCGCGGTAAAGACAAATTTACTGAGATTTAGGAGAATAATTTAAACCACAAAAAAAGAAGGTATTTTAAAGAACACGAAAAAAAGAAATACAGGAAGAAGAAGCCACCACAGGTGGTAGGTTTAAACATCAATCTCTGGCGAAAGAAATTTTTTGAAATTTATTGCAATTGCCGTTTGGCCTTTGGAAATGTTACGTAACTTGGCAGAGGTGTCTGCTAATTTGGATATACAAAATTATGTACGATGGCTTCGCATATGATTATTTGTTCATTGCAGTTCAATATTCAAAATTTATTAGAAATTAATTACTTTTCTGTTCCTAAATTATATACGAATTCAAAGCAGCATATAGCACCTCTTTAGTGTACCAATTTTGCATCGTTAATGGCTAAGACAACAGAGTTTACTAAGTTGTTCGGTTACAACCCTTTAGCCAGGATTACAACCTGGCTTTGCACACTACCTAATTATATACATGGGCGCGGGGATTTACAATTTTCATGGAAACTTTGTTTTATTCTCAGAGTTTGTTCCAGAAATCGTCTGAGAGGAAGTCACCGAAAACATATTTTTTTTAATATATCGGTTTGGTGGAGATATCTGATCTGGGGTTTGATCCGAAGCCTCATATCTAATAAGCCAACCCACAGCTACCTACTACACAACAGCGACTTCAACACCGTCATAGAACACGGTATACTGTCGGTGGAGAATGTAATTAAAGTGATGCTACACTCGAAAGGGACTTTAATAGTTCAGATAACTTACTTAAATAATATAAATTGGTCATTACAAGAGTTTAGTCTGGACTAAACTGGAAATTTGGTTCGATATCAGAATTTTTGCAAGAAAGCTGCAAACAAAGCATTGCTTACAGCACATATTATGTAAGGAAGGAAGATTAATGGCAAAGTAGACAGAAGCCTGCAATGTAATAACAAATGGCAGTCCTGCTGAGTGTGGTGCTAGCGGTCGAGGTGATTTAAATCGCTAGTAAGCCGACATAAGCAATAAGAATTGGAAACTAAAGAAAACACTTTATCACTGCCTGGATTACACTATCTTGCAGAAGTGAAAAGTAAGCCCTTGTGGAAACGAGAATGATTTTAATAACTCTGCTTACAAATACAGACATTGTGGATACTTTATATACATACATAACATAGTAATTGGTCATTATAACCCTTTAGTCAGGTTTAAAACCTAGTTACTCACACCACTTATGTTGTGCTTTAATTTTTATACATGAGTGGCGGGACCTACAGTTTAAAGTCGACTCTGAACGTTTTGAATTGTTTTTCTAATTTTCTTGCAAGCTTTAGATAAGATTCAGTTTAAAGGACGATAAGAATGTACATTCCTTTAGAATACTTTAGAGCGGCAACATATTAAAAAAATTTCAGATTCACATGCGCAGCAGCAACTTTTAAGCCTAATTCCGTGGAAAATAAAAGAAAGAAGAAATTTCCTTATAATGTAATGAGGTTTTGTGGAGAAAAATAAAAAAACATTTTTTTTAAACTTCGCACTTATAAAAGCCTCTATAGAAATATGATCGTGATAATCATATTGATGATTGGTTCAAACAAAAAGTGTATGTGAGGCATTGTCTGTAGGCTTACCTCAAGATAAAGGATTTTATAACAAAGAGCTTTACTACTGTATTTGCTTGGAGCTAAGGCGACCCATAATAATAATGATGACGATGTTGAATCGAGATAATGATGTTAAAGTTAAACCATAATAAGAATCTAAAGTTGCAGCAACAAATAAATATTGATTGTTAACTTGGCTTAAAGTAAAAAGCAAAAACAAACTGAATGCTTTCATTCTTCTTAAAATTGAGGTGAGTGTTTTGGCGTGTATGTAGTAGTAACGTAGCTTCTAATATTTTTTTACTTTATTTAGCCTTAAAAGCCATTGTATGCGTAAATATTTTTTCTGCTCCTTTATTTGTTGTATACAAAAAAAAAGCAGCAACAATCAAAACGTATGCTGGTTACATGCATAGTAAACTTGAGATACATTTGTAGATATGTTTGTTGTTGTTGTTGTTGTTTGTATAATAGTGTAGTAGTACATCATCAAAAATTACTTCCTGATTCTGTGTAACATGTCTGTCTCTCACTGTCTTATTTTGTTTTCATCTTCTCTTTTCGTTTTTGCTATGGTTGGGCTGTCAGAATGTAGAGTTTTGTTTTGTTATATGAAAACTGTTTTGAAGTTGTTGTTGTTGTTGCTGTTGACTACAAGTAGTTTTTTCTTTCTTGTAATTGCTGCCACATCAGTAGTTGGCTGTAATAGCAGTAGTAATAAGTAGCAGTTTATTGTATGCTGTTATAAACTGTTTAAAACATGATGTTGTGTACCCTACTTTCAACAAAACAGGCATGGTTCTGTTAAGGTTTAGATCGACTTTGGTTCCGAACAAGCTGACGAATTGTTATTTCAATATCATCAATACCAAAACAACGATTTCAGAATGGCCTTCGCCATAGTTTAGTAGATAGGGTTTTGGTTTATTGGACGAAGGCCTGTGGTTCAAAATCAAGTTCCGGATTTCTAATGAAGCGAAATATGACTCCTGCGCTGACTTCTAACAAAAACTTCAAGAGTAAATAAAATTGTCATAACAAGCTGAACAAAACGTAGTTCGAAGTTAAAATTAACACAAACATCATGGGTGGTGTGAAAAGCTAGGTTGTAATCCTGACTAACTGGATTGATGACCAATTAGTTAATAGGTGTGGCTTGTTCATAAAATTTAAAAACCAAACTTGAATACATTGAAAAACCATATGAGTATGGGTTAGGAATGAGTACCATGAGTGCTATTGTATAATCAGGTCGTTATTCAAACACGCGGCTCTTATGAGGTTAATTCGAAGATAGTATGGGACAGCTGAATAAGGTAAGAGTGGTTCCGAATGTTTGTAAAAGTAAGCTCAATGAAACGGAAAATAGAGAAACACAAAGAATCTTCTCAAACAAAGTGGGTGTGATGCAATCAAAACTTTTGTTAGGGAATTACAATAGAAAGAGGTCTGCGTCATCTATCAGACTATCCGAGAAAAACCTGAGATTGGTAACCACTCTTTTGACAGGACACTGTATAGACATTGTGTACTTACCCAGAATATTTGTTTTTTCAAGTCCAACATGTAGGTTCATTGACAATGAAAATGATTAATCGGAACACATTCTTGGAGTCTGTGAAGTACTAATGCATCGCAAAAGGTAACATGGGGGGGCAAATCAGGCATTAGTCTATGTTTTTTCGTTGTTAACCCCGAACAGCATTATACAATCTACCAAGGCAATATGATTTAAGCAGACATTATAGAGATTCCATATAAAGTAGAGTGGAGTACTTAAGATCGTATGGCCTAAGTTCTAAGGCACTTCATCACAACAATAATAACAGGATGAGAAATAAACTGCCATATACATACATATTTGCGGGAGTATATTGAAGAATTTAATGGTAGGGTATCGTATGTATGATGTCGCCGTAGTATATTAGATAATGTGTTGGCTTATTAGACGTGGGGCCATCGTTCAAACCCCAGGTCAAACATCTCCAACAAAACGAAATATGATAAAAATATGTTTTCGGCTTATTTCTCTCAGTAGATTTCTGGCAAACATTCTGTGAGTAAATGAAATTTGACATGAAAAGTTTCTCAAAAAAACTGTCGTTCGAAATCGACTTTAAGTTGTAGGTCTCGACACTCCTTTATAAAATTAACACAAGTGGTGCATAGAAGCTATGTCGTAATTCTGACTGAAGGGTTGTAATGACCAATTACAATTACGTGCGACAATACAGCGAAATCATTATTCCCGATCGAACCATGAAGTCTTGTCTTATAGACGACAAAAAGATAAAGTCCTTCAGTTTGGTTGTTATGGTTCATGTCTAAGATTTGGCTGGTGAATATAGATTTCTGGCAAAAACTCTAAGAGTAAATAATTTTTGACATGGAAAGTTTCTCAAAAAATCTGTCATTTGGAGAGGACTTTAAACTGTTGGTCTCGCCCCTCATGTATAAAATTAAAGCACCCAACGTAAGCGGTTTGATAAGCTAGGCCGTAATCCTGACTGAAGGGTTGTATCGACAAATTACAATTAACATTACATTACATACGATATTAAGGCAAAAACATGATTCCTTGTCGAACTATAGAATGTTGTCTTATAGTCGACAAAAAGATGAAGTGGTCCGGCTTGGTTGTTAGGATTCGTGTCTAGGATTTACCTGCTGAATATAGATTATAGCAAAAACTCTCAGAGTAAATAAAATTTGTCATGAAAAGTTTCTCGAAAAATCTGTCGTTCTGAGTCGACTTTAAATTGTATGTCCCGCCATCATGTATAAAATTAACACACAGACCCCAACACCCAACATAAGTGGTGCAGAGAAGCTAGGTCGTAATCCTGACTGAAGGGTTGCAATGACAAATTATAATTGCGTACGATATTAAGGCAAATCATGATTCCTTATCGAACTATAGAATGTTGTCTTATAGTCGACAAAAAGCTGAATTGCTTCGGTTTGGTATTTATGGTTCATGTCTACGATTTCGCAAAACTTTGAGAGTAAATAAAATTGTCATGAAAAGTTTTTAAAAGAATATGACGTTCGCAGTCGACTTTAAACTGTAGGTCTAGCCAGTCATATATAAAATTAACACACACAACGGAAGTAGTGTGAGAAGCTAGGTCGTAATTCTGACTGAAGGGTTGTAAGAACCAGATATGTATATATGGGGCAATAATAATAGGAATACATTGATTATTACAGAATTACAGGCTGATTAGGGTATCAAACAATCGATTTCCACTTAATAACACATCAAGAACTATTTATTAACAATTTCACATGTAAAGTGTCATTTAAATATTTTGTTTTTAACACAACCAGTCAACAGCGAGCAACAATGTTTGTTACATGTCGTACAACAGTAAATAAAATTTTAAAATAAAAAAACATTTTTTTGTCATTTAGCAAATGTACAAATTAAAAATTTCAACGCTTATTATATATTAGTATTCAAAATAGCTCTTAATTCTCAGGGGTTTTTTCCGTCTTTTGTTGTTTAATAATCATCAGCAAAACATTTTTCGGCGCCAATTCAGTTCATAAAATTATCATAAAAATATGCAAAAAAAATATAAAATTTTTTATTTTCCAATTTTATTTCTTATTTTACAAACAACCTGCTTAAAAGACACAAATCATATTTGAACATGGATATGTAAAGGAATACGAAAGAATATAAAACTTTTATTTGTGTTGTTTTTTATTTGTGTTCTATGGCTAGTAAATAAATAAATACCTTAAGTGGACAAACACTGAGAGAAATAGGCATGTGTTATGAAAAGCATAAGAATAGAGGTCTGCGCGTCAGTGTTTTTCAAAACCTTAGCTTAGACTTCGTGAACTAAAAAACGAAATATGAAAAAATATGGGGTGGACCATTTAAAAGTTTAAATTTAAAAATGCCTGAAAACAAAAACGGTTTGTAATTTTAACAAATTTATTCCTTTGTTGTGAAGTACAATTGTTCCGTTTGGAAATATAATATTAATTCATTCATATGACTACCGCGGTTGGCCTCACAGTACCTCATTCCATCGCAACAAATTTTCGTGCACTTTTTCGTGTGTATGGGGTCGTATCTCGGTATCACGAATGTTGGCCTTCAAATGCTCAATTGTATCCGGTTTGTCAGCATAACACTTTTCTTTAACGGCACCCCTTAGAAAATACTTCAACGGTGTCAAATCGCATCTTCTTGGTGGCCAATTGACATTACCATTACGGGTTATTAAACGGCCATCAAACGTTTGAAGCAATAAATCCAGTGTGGTATGAAATGTGTTGCAAATTGCACCATTCCAGTGAAACCAAACATCGTTCATATCAATACCATGAAGAGCAAGTCCAAAAAACTCGGTTCTCATGGTGCGATAGCTGTCTCCATTGACCGTAATGGTAGTGCCGTCTTCATTTTCAAAGAAATGTGGCTTTTGTAAGACCACGTGTGGGTTTTCTGAGCCCCAAACACGGCAATTTTGCTTATTAACGTACCCAACAAAATGAAAATGAGCTTTTCATTCGAAAAATTAATTTTTTTTTGGTACAATTGACATAATCATGCAGTTTCTCATTGGCCCATCTAGCAAAGCGAAAGCAAAGCGGATAGTATGCGGCTTCAACTCTTGAACCAACCATACCGAGATATTTTCGCAAATTACGACTTCAATTGAAGCGTGAAATGTTAATTTCTTGAGAACGATGACGATTTGATGTTGATGTGGCTGTGATGTCGCCGTAGTCTAGACGTAAAGCCAGGGTACGAGCCCCAGGCGAGACATCAAAACAAAATACAAAAAAGTATTTTTTCGCCGACTTCCTCTCAGCAGATTTCTGGCAAAAAACTCTGAGAGTAAATAAAATTGCCATGAAAAAGTTTCTCAAAAATCTGTCGTTCGGAGTCAACTTTAAAAACTGTAGGTCCCACCACCCATGTATAGAATTAATACAAATGTGCTATGAAACGTGTTTAGTTTTCATAAATAAAGTGTGTTTGGTTTGCATTTGAAAAGTAAATTTAAATTCAATTCATTTCATTTGCAACTTCCCTTACTAAGGCCGCAATAATTTATTTCAGTGTAGAAATCGTGGTCAGTAATCAGGTTTTCCTGCATTTGCAATTTTTTTATTTATTGTTGTTGTCGTTGTTGTTGTTGCTGTTGCTTAAGTGTTCGTTTCATTTTTGGTGAGTGACTACTAAAAGGCATCAACTATTTTTATGTTGTTGGTATTGCGTTAGTTGGTTGGATGATGGCCCAATCCACATGTTTGACTGTCTGTTATACTGACTGTATGTTGTATTCTTTTATGTCGGTTTGTTGATGTTGTGCATATGTTTGCTGCCGTTGTCTGTCTGTATTTGTTTGCTCTGCCACAAGAATACTATAAAATTGCTGTTGTTGCACAACATCAACATTTACAACAACAGCAGCAACAACAACAATTTCAAAGTTCTATTTTTTGCACCTAAAATTTGTTTTTCTTTGTGTTTTTCTCTAGGCTTTGCCATCGTAAAGCCAAAGAACTGCTGCAACAATACAAAGAATCAAACGACCTTAAAAAGCTTGTGTAAAATTTTCGAGGTTTTGAAACATACATATACAACATATTGTTGTTGTTTCTGTTGCATTGTTGGTTTTTCTCTATGATTTGAGCAAGAAAATTGGAAGGTATGACTAGACTAGTCCAATGGCTTGTAACATATGTTATGTCAGTCTTTTAAAAGTGTTTCTACAACAAATATATGAACAAACTATACAGAAAAAATGTTCTTATTACATTTAAATTATTTGAAATAAAGGCCTATTTCATGTAAATTTTGAAAAATGTTCCTATGTGAGGCATTCAAATATTCTCTGTGGCCGTTTGCAGAATATCTGTATGAGATTTCTTTTGCTCAAAACCATGTGAGATTTTATTGCCAATTTTTTGTTTTTTTTCTGTACAACTGTTTGCTGTTGTTGTTGTTAAGATATTTGTTTTTAGATTTTTGCGGTTTTTTGGGTTTCTTCGTTCTTTTGCTGTTGCTGCACAAACTCGTAGAAGTGTGGACGGACTGTTAGTGAGTGGAATATTTGACGCATGAGTTGCTTTGGGTTTTTGTTCAATTATTACACCATGAAACGAACGCATTGCATCGCTTTCAAATGCTATATGTGTGTGTAAAGCGATATTAGAAGTTTTATTGAAATTCAATAAAAATAACGATGTATAGGTACAGTGCGGAAAATAAGTATTGCTACACACGTCAGATATTTTTAGCTTAATTAAAGTGTAGAGGTTTTTAATTATTTTGTGGGAAATAACAGTCATATTACTATAAACCAAAGCAACGATGCCAGTGAATTTGTCTAAAAAGAACAATAGGATTACAGGTAACGCCCGATAACGAGGTTAATCTGATGTTAATTAAAATCATATGAAAATTGGAACGCAGTGTGTGTTTTCGCAAGGAAAGTGTTAATGAAGCAAAGACTGACAGAGAGTGCAAGGTCAGCAGAATTAGAGGTCAGCATTCACTGAATCTCCACCCCTCGGAAGTAATAATTGATTGCGATGTCGGGAGGTGTGCGACTAGATGGAAATGTGACGAACGAGATTGGGGTTAGTACGTCGGCGCTCAGCAACCCGAGAGTAAGTAAGTAAGATTCCCAGCCATTAGCTCGTAAAGTTAAAAAACTCAAGCAACAAATGATAGCAACCCGGAGAGAACGATAAAAACAAATTAAACACGTTGCTTGCATTTAAAAACGGAAAGGCTTTAATACTGTGTAAGGTAATCCCTTCAATCCTCACTTCCCCAAATGGCCAGAAGGGATAACATCAACAATGAACATAAAAAAAAACTCAGTAAATACCACTACACTCAACACTCTTCACATATGGTGCTTTTTTATACTAGGGCTATCTAGAGAAGCCCACACATCCGCTTGATTAATGAAACTGAAAAGAAACGCTTCCTAACGGTACTATGGCGAGAAACTTTTCATGGCAATTTTTATTTACTCCCAGAGTTTTTGCCAGAAATCTGCTGAGAGGAAGTCGCCGAAGAAATACTTTTTGTAATTTTGTTTCGATGTCTGGCATGGGGCTCGAACTGTGGCTTTACGTATAATAAGCCAACACACTACCTACTAGACTACGGCGACTTAAAGCCTATTGCATTGGTAAACTACAGGATACTGCTCGATCCAGAAGGTGTTTCCTTCTGGGATGCATTAATGATCGATAAAGTTTAAGCATGTGTTCTGATGAATTATTCTTACCATTACAGAATCAACATGTCGAACTGAAAACAATAACCATTCTGAATAAGTATACACTGAGTCTACAGTGTCCTGCCAAAAAACCGGTTCTTAACCTCAGATTTTTTCTGGACAGTCAGATAAATGACTCTGATCTCCTTTAATTGTAATTTTCTAACAAAAGTTTAATTAATTTAATTCGGCCCTATTCCACAGAGAGGTATGACCAAATTAACGGCTTGAAAGTCCCGCCCTCGCAAGCTCATGTGCTTGCTAATTGCAAGCAATTGACTTGGGATCCAGCAGAGGGTGACCGTAGTTTGCTTATCTAGCTTATTCAGCTTCGTCAGATATTCCGATGGTATTTTCAATTTAACCTAATAATAGCAGCGTGCTGGAATAGCAGCCTGACGGTACAATAGCACTAATTGTACTCATTCTCATCCTATTCAATTATTTCTTTCAATGCATTCCAGCTTGGGTTTTTTTCTCCATACATTTCCATTGTATAGTTTATGGGCTGAACTTTCTAAAGCTACGTGTATGTATTGCTGATTCAAAAACTAATCTAATCCTCTGTCATAAGACGGATGTTAATGATGAAACGAAAAAAGTATTTCTAAATGCTGATTGTCTCTTTACCGATCTAAAGTTAAGAGGACTTAGGGATAGCATGACTATGTAACTTTTGGATATCTGTCCGTTCGATATGTGTTTCAGACTAAGGAAAAATACCATGAAAAGTATGTGAGTACCAGAAAATGTTTAATGGTAGAGAAAGTGTGGTTATTGGTTATCAAATCCTTTATTCAAGATTACAACCTAGCTTTTTACACCATGCATGTAGAGTCTGTTTGTTAACTTTATGAATATGTGACCGGAGCTACAGTTAAACGATTAATTTGAAAAACTTTTCATGGATATTTTATTTACTTTTAGAGTTTTTGCAAGGATATTTCGTTTTGTTTGAGGTTCTGAGTTTAAAGAACGGGTTTTCGTCTAATAAGCCAACGCAATATTTACTAGTCTCTCTATCGCAGTCGCCGTAGATTAGACATCTCGAAATAAACGAAATTTGAAGAAATATTTCTTCAGCGACTTCCTCTCAGCAAATTTCTGACAAAAATTCAAAGAGTAAAAAAAAATTGCCATGAAAAGTGTTTCTCAAAAACCTGTCAATCGGAGATGATCCCGCCACTCGTACATAAAAATAACACACACAACATAAGTGGTGTAAGAAGATAGGTGGTAATCCTGACTGAAGTGATGTAATGTGAGTGTGAGTGTGAAGATTTTTTGAAATTTCAAGGTGTTACTTGACTTTTGTTAACCACTGTTGTGCTGTTGTGTTGTTTGCTAATATAATTGCAATATGTTTTTACTCTTTTGTTTTAGCATTTGTTTTCATTCGATCGAACGTTCGTCCGTCCCTCCATGTGTCCGTCCATCCGTTAACGTTGTCTGTCTGTATCTCAATATCTGTTGAGTTTGTTTGAAATTGTTTTTTTTTTCGTTCTCACCAAAATCATAGCGTAGCGTAATACATAACGTTCTAAATGTGATATTACGTTATATTACTATTGCCCGACTACAGCATTCGGTGGTAAGTTTTGGTTTTCCATTACCGTTGCTAGTGTTATTGCTAGAGCTGCTGCTGTTGTTGCGTTTGTTGGTTGCTATTGTTGTTATTGCTGTTGTCTTTGAAATATATTCTGTAACGTAGTGCTTATTTTTTTCTTCATTTTCTTGGCTAGTTTTTCTTTATTTTTAGCTTTTCCAGCGCCAAATCAACTTCTTTGAAAAGTTGTTGTGTGAAATTAGGTCTCCATAGATAAACTATGCTAGTGGTTCTGTAACTATTTTTTCTTTTTTTTATTATTTATTTTTCTTCTTTATGATTCTGACAATGTGTACGTTTATGTACGTGTGTGTGTGTGTGTTTTTTTTTTGTATTTTTATTGTGTAATAAGTAGATAACGGCATTTAATGGCTGAATGAGTCGAGTGCTGTAATGGCAGGAGAAACAAAAAAGTGGAAAAACAATAACAAAAACAAAATGAAATAAAAATAAATAAATTCAATTCGTAAATGTTGCGCATGCGCAACTGTTATTATTACAGGCAGCCAGCAAACAACCAACAACATCCAACAAGTAACCAGTCAACCAACCAACCAACCAAGCCAAGCCAACCAGCCAGCCGCCACTTTACTTTGCTCTTTTTTCCTAAGCGAGCATTGCGCATTATTATGAAGTCAAATAGAATTTTTCATGGTTTCTTTTCTTCTTCGTCTTTGTTGTTGCTGGCATACATTGTGTACACAATAATCGGCAAATATTAGCAATAATAATAGCAACAACTTTACAACAGTGGCAACAAAAATACTAAAAAAAAATTATAAAATTGATTAAAGACCTTTGTTAAAATTCCTCGTACCATTATTTTGAGGTTATGCAAGTTTTCTTAGCTGTTGTCTTACGTCTTAGGTTTGTAACTTCTTGTGCTTTCGCAGCTCTAATGAAATTTTAAAAATTGTCATTATTTTTTTAATGAATTTTCTTTTTATAAAGCATTTTGCGGTAATTTGCAATTGTTTTGAATGTGGCAATCAAGCCTTAAAGGCTGCTAAGACAAGACAAGAGACACAGAAACCCAGAATGTTGCTAAAGCAATAGAAGCAATAACTGCTTTAAGACAAATAATTATAATATGGTTAATCAATATTTAGCCAAAAACAACAACCAGAAATCAGCATTGAGCATTGAGTCATGGCTTATACTCAATATGCTAACTTTAGTTTCAATTATTCGATTAATTTTCATTGTTTTCCTTTAAGAAAATTGTTTTAAGTGTTATGTTATGTTATGACCTGAAATTTCAAGGCTAAAAATTAATTTAAAAAAATACTTACAGGTGTTTAGCGGCTAAATCAAATCAAAATCATAAAATGTTCTTACCTAGAATGAAGAAAAAAAAATGAGGGAATGAATTAAACAAATTAATCATTTTAGTTAATTAATTATTTTAATTAAAATTTTTAATCAACGAAAGGCACAAAAATTTAATACGTGGTAAGACCAATTTTATAATAACTTTTTTCCTTTCTTTTTTAATTTAATTTTTAATTACAATAAAATTACAAATTATATTTAATTATTACAAGCTAAGTAACGTAGATCATATGCTTGGTGTAGTGTAACACCAGAGTCTCTAAAGGGAATTGAACCCACGATCCTTACGCTTATATTCTTCTTGTTTCCTTTAATGTAAATGCCTATTTACTTCACATTTTGACAATTAATGTTCCTTATCATGTGTTATTGCACATTTGCTGCTTTGTGTATTCTGTCCATTGTATAAGCTATTCAAACCTAAGCAGAGACTATCTTCGAAACATCATAGTAGTTATAATGGGACATCGGATTCCAGGTGTATCTGGTAATAGGTAATAATACACAACGATCTCTGCAGAAGCGGTAATGAAAAGGAAAAAGGGAGCGATACCACAAAATATCTTCTACATCATTGTACAGCACTTGGGAGTTTGATACGAAGGATTCACTCAGAATTTGTTGACAGAACATGTCTAGACATACATATGTATGTCGCCGTAGTCTAGTTGGTAGTGTGTTGACTTATTAGACGTAAAGCCACGCTTCAAACACCAGGTCAGAGCCCTCCAACAAAACGAAATATAAAAAATATTTTTTCGTCAACTTCCTCTCAGCAGATTTCTACCAAAAACTCTAAGTAAATTAAATTACCATGAGCAGTCCACTTTAAACTGTGAGTTCCGGCACTAATGTTAAAATTTACACACACAACATAAGTGGTGTCAGAAGCTAGGTCGTAATCCTGACTGGAGGTATGGTACCCAATCATCAAAGGTGAGCAGGTATTGTACTGTGAGCTATTATCATAAGTTTTGCAATAAAATTCGTAAGTTTGAGCAAAATTTTTAAGGCAGAGATTGGATAAAGAGAGAAAGAAAGAAAATGTGAAAATGTGTGTTCTATACAAAATAGAGAGTGACTTAGAGAAATAAAATTTGGTAAAAGCGCCTATAAGCACAAACTTATTTGGCTCTGGATATTTTGCAATATTATCGGGAATAGCAATCAACTGACTTGATGCCTTATCAGTCTACATTTTTGAGAGCGACATTGATCAGTGCAAGACTGTCAATGGCGAGCCGTATATGATATTGATTACAAATTTGTATTGGCCTGAATTGAATGATCTGATCAGAGTGATGCTAAGTGCCAAGTAGCATGGAAATTTCACGTGAAGATGTTGTGAATTAGTCACCGAGATCATAGATTAGACTTTTTCTTGTGGAGTTTTCTGAAGTTCGCCTGTGTATGGGAATAAGTGACAGCCAGCAAAGTGCAAGCTTACAATCGACGAAATGAAATGACGAATTGAAGATTCTGAGCTGAGTTCCGAGAAGGGCATACAGACCGCTGACAAGAGCAGTTTCTTGGAAAGGAATCTCAAAACAAGTGGGTTTGCTGTAACAGAAACTTTTGTTGGAAATCCAAAATAAGACGAGACCTACATCAGACTATCCAGAAATAAACTCATTTTGGTAACCGGCCTTTGGACAGGGGACTTTTATTCAAAATGGTTGTTTTCCTGAAAGCTGGAACCATATATGCAGTATGAAGAGGCCAACAACAGATCGTATGTGTAGTTGCAGTAATAAATCGCTTTTTCACGACGATAATCATAATAACAGATAGTAGCGGGTTTGACAGAAGCAGTCAAGTGGCTGGGAATTCTAAAAATTAGGGACTTATTGATCAGCATTCGTATTGAAGAAAAAATGTTTCGTATTTCGTTTTGTTCGAGATGTCTGCTAACTGAGACTTGAATCAAATAAACCAATACACTACCTACTAGAATACTGTCACTTCACACTTACGTAGCAATTCCTTTAGAGGATATGTACTATGTCCTGCGCACTTGTAGCTTTTTAGTTTATGATAGTTCGTGACCTCTAGTCTAGTCTGTAGTCAAATGTAGAGCGACCAGGCTACATTTGACCTTATTTTTCATAAGGCGTTTAAATATGAATATGAAGTTAAAACCTCAGCTTTTAATAAAAACCATTCTAATCACTGTGTGAACACCATAATTTAAAATTTTAAAAAATTGTGGGAATTTTTTGATTTTCGCAATCATTTAATAATTCAATTAAATTTTTTTATTAAATAATAACTAAGAGAACCCAATAAAATTTCGAAATTTACCACATAAAATTTCAGAATAAAAATTCAAAGTGTATGTACAACTCTCTAAGGCTTAAAACATACGAATAAATTGGCAAATTTGTGAATATTAAAAATAATTATTTTGTTGCTTTTGTTGCTTTTTTATGGTTTTATTTTGTTTTATAACCAGACAACAGCAATTTTCTTAAATATTTTACTAAACCCCCATATAAAGTGGTAGCTTATGAATAAATTTTGTATGTGTAAACATTACAGCAAACATTTAAAGTTTAGTTGGACTAAAGATTTCTATACAATGAGTAAATCTCAATGAAAGGGAAAGGTAAACTCAATGAAAGGGAAAATTAAGAAACACAAGTAGTCTTCTCTAACCAAGTTATTTTAGAGCAATCAACACTGTTGTTAGAAAATTTGAATTGAAGAAGATCTGAGTCATTTATCAGACTATCCAAGAAAAATCTGGGGTTGATAACCGGTCAGGGTACACATATATAGAATGGGTGTTATTTCGAGTTCAACATATAAATTCTGTAAAGATGAGAATGATTCATCGAAAGACATTCTTGGAATCTGTGTGACATTAAAGTGTTACAGAAAGTGCCACCTTGTTAACACCGAGAAGCGTCCTGAAGTTTATCAAGGCAATAGGCTTTAAGGATACAATTTAGAGATTCCATATAAAGTGGAGAGGCGTACAATAAACCGTATAGTTTCAGTTCTAAGGCACCTCTTCAAAACAACGACAGCGTGATGAGAAATATATCCCTATATCCCCCACATACATACATATTTGCGGGAGAAAGTCGAAGAGTTTAATGGTCGTGTATCGTATATCTGAAGTCGCCGTAGTCTAGTAAGTAGTGTATTGCCATGGTTCAAACCCCAGGTCAGACATCTCCAAGAGAACGGAATATGAAATTAATAATTCTCCGGGGACTTCCTTTCAGCAGAGTAAATAAAAATGCCACGTAAAGCTTCTCAAAAATCTGTTGTTCGGTGTCAACTTTAAACTGTAGGTCCCACTACATATATATAAAATGAACACACACAACATATGTGGTGTGAGAAACTAGCTTTTAGTAGTCTTGGCTAAAGGATTGTAATGACCAATTATGTACATATGTACTCGTATGTATGTATACAATGTTTGTTGAAATGGTGTTTATTGGGTTATGCCTTTTTAAATATAAATTTTTATGTCAAACTAGAGTGTGTGTGTGTGTTCCATATGAGCATTTTTTTCAATTTCCGTTGGTTGACAGATTATATCGCTTGCTTGCTTAATATACTTCCATTCATTCCATTTTATACCACTTAAGCATCCACTAGAAACTTTTAAAACGAAAATGTTTTGGCATACATTATACAGCAGTACGTATGAAATAATTTGTCTAAAGCCACAGTAAAATCTCCTTATAACGAGCAGCAATTCAGGTATTTTCTGTAGAGATTGTTTTGTTTCTTTCAAAATGATCTTTCACTGTCTCTGTATGTACATATGTACATACATATAACGAGTGTGGCTGTATTTTATTTAATCAAAATTATAATAATTATAATTAATGAGATTTTTTTCTACTTTTAAGTCGACATATATTTCCTGACGACAACGGCTCAGTGCCAGCCAGCACTACTCTATGCAACGTTTCTGAGTTATACAGCAGCAGCAGCAATAATAATTATTTTTTATTTTTATTGTAAAATTTTAACAATTATCGATAATTGCAATTGTCGTCTATTTAAACTGATAAATCTCAAACTGAATACAAACTTGTAAACTGCAATTGCAAAAAGCAGCTACAGCAGCAGCAGCCGTATTTTATGTTTAAAAATAAAACGTATGGAATATGGAATGAAAATGATTGATTGATTAGTTAATAATTTAATCATGCAAAATTGGAGAAAAGCGAATTAAAAACAAATTAATATGCTAAAATGCAACAAAAAAAGAAATATGTTTTCTCTATATGAACATCGAATATAATAAACAAATTATTCTTGGCACTGTTTCAAGTAATTAATAGAAATCGTGATGGAAATAAGCACAGTAAACCCCACAATTCAGTGTAATGCTTTCAACTTTTCAAACAACAAATTGAGAGCTAGATAAGCAAAACATAAACAATACAAAGGTCGGTCAATAAATCCGTAATATTAATAATTGTCCGTCTCCTTACTGTTGCTGTCAATCTACATCTGCCGGTTGTAGTTATTATCATCGTGTAGAAGAATCTTATTACTGTGACCATGCAATCTATTGTACTCCCCTCAAACTATATGCTCTTACGGCTGGAGACAAACTCTCATTCAGAATAAAAGTGCCCTAGCAAAAGACCGCTTATCAAAATAAGGTTAGGTTAGTGTGGTAGCTTCATACCAAAAATTCACTTGAGCACGCATAGCGGCCCGTTGTGACGCCACAGGTGAACGCAGTTCCTGTACTGATCAAGTCTCCCCGAACCCAGGAGGGGGAGGTCGGTCAGCGCAAGATCTGCATATCCAAAGCACGACTATCCCGCGCTGGAAAACCAGCCAGAAAGTTTGATAAACGAGGCTATATCCTTGACATCAATGGACGATAGCTCCGCCAAGCTGACAAGGGTGGGAGAGCCAAATAAACTATATCTGCACCTCGAAAGGGATGAGCATTAACAAAGAAAGTGGATAACAGTCTCGTCCTCCTCAGCAGATCTGCACCCACGGCAGAAGTCATTAAATGGGAGCCGCATTCTCTCCGCGTGTCTACCCATAACACAGTGACCTGTAACCATGGCCACTGTAATTGAGATGATGCCGCGACAAAGTCCAAGTAACTGGTTGGTACGCCTTCTATCCATTCGGGGCCAGGAGAGTCTAGCGGTAGAGCAGGACTCCTCGTTGATCCAGGATAGGTTGGCATCTCGGAAAAATGTCTGCGCGATGGCCAGTTTGATCGAGGCAAGTGGCATTCCTAAGTCGATTGAACAGGATTCCGAGAGTAGCGCCAGTTCTGGCTAGCTCGTCGGCTCTGTAGTGTCCCGGAATGTCACAGTGTCCGGGGACCCAGACAAGTGTGACACTGAAGCGCCCAAGGATATTCCTGGATGGTATGATGCACTATTCAGATTTAAAATTGCCGTAGTCTAGCGGGCAGCGTGTTGGATAATTAGATGTGAGGCCATTCCCATGAAAACAAAATATGAAAAAACATTTCTTCGGCGACTTTTTTCAGCATATTTTTAGCAACAACTCTGGGTGTAAATAAAAATTGCTATAAAGAATTTCTCAAAAAAAAAATCTCGCTCGGAATCGATTTTAAGCACGTATGGATAAAATTTACGCACACAACATAAGCTGGTGTGAGAAGCTGGGTCGTAATCCTAACGTAAGGGTTGTAATGATTTAGTCAGATCTCCTCTAATTATATACTTTCAATTAAAGTTTTTATTGTATCACACCCGCTTGCTTTGAGATCCCTTTCCAAACATCTGCTTCTATTAGCGTGGCGTGTAAGACCTGATCGAAAACTCGTTTTCTTGCTCATTGCCGGAGAATTTCTATATTACGTGGGACGCAGCAAAGGGTAACCTTGTTTCCCTATTTTATCTGTCAGTCTTGACGCTTTTTTCCGGTAAACCAAGGCCGTAGTTTAGTAGGTAGTATGTTGGCATATTGGACGCGAGGCCATGGTCAAACCTCAGGTCAGACATGTCCAACAAAATGAAATATGAAGAAAATATTTCTTTAGCTTCGGCCTCTAAGCAGTCTTCTGAGATTAAATAAAATTACCGTAAATAGTTTCTCAGAAATCCGTCGTTCAGAGTGGTCCCCTGGATTTCATTTATGGCTCAGTACTTTCAGTAGATCACTCGGTTATGACAGCGGTAAAGGTAATGCAGTTGCTCATGATCGACCACAATCGCAATCATTTAACAACTTTAACGACGTAAATTCGACTTGGATCTAACGCAACATATAAGACCAAACCGAAATAAGCTGGATTTCGAAGCAAATCGACACCTCGAAGGGCGAATTGGGTATGGCAAGTATTTGTTTGGAATGTCGAAATTACGGCCTTAAAAAGTGTAAAACAATTAATCAATGCACCAGCGTGTGCACATATGCAGTTTATCTAGCAAAAATCAATGAGATTCGCCCGGTTTTCTCACTGCATATCTTCAGTGTAGCCTCTTCTTTTAGATTTAATAAGTGCTATAGTTTGACCAAGATTGTCTCAAAGTTGTGTGTAATAATAGAGATATTATTAAAATTTCCACACAAACTCCACCTTATACCCCTGCTTGTACGCATTGGTCGGTAGTCGGTAGCTTTCTTACTTGACTTAGATAAAATTTTTCATGCAAGTTGCCTGAATGGGTGGTCTAATATGTTGAAAACTTTATCTAAGTGAAGAAAGCAAGCGTTTGGCATTCGATCGACTCATTTAAGACTCTTAGGATGTTGACAGGATCTATTAAGAGGGCTAATGATTGCCCGTTCGTTCTTCTCTACAGCACTTGTCACCACCGTAATGTGAGCTAGGTTAGGTTAAGTTAGAGGATGTGTACTTGTTAATTAAGACAAGTACAGTACCCGGAGGTCGAACTGACATATTGTACAACGTCCTAGTTTCTCACACCACTTATGTTGTGTGCGTTAATTTTATACATGAGTGGTGGGACCTACAGTTTAAAGTCGACTCCGAACGACGGATTTTTGAGAAACTTTTTCATGGCAATTTTATTTACTCTCAGAGTTTTTGCCAGAAATCTACTGGGAGGAAGTCGCCGAAGAAATACTTTTTTGTATTTTGCCTTGATGTCTGGCCTGGTGCTCGAACCCTGGCTTTACGTCTAATAAGCCAACACACTACCTACTAGCCTACGGCGACTTCAATCAGTCGTTCCACATTTCTTTGAAATCAAATGTGAGCTAAGTTTTGTTACTTGTTAAGAGGCATTAAATCGTATGAACTAGGGAGTCAGTGATCAGTCACCAAAATAAATTTCAAATAGTTCGACTGTTAAACTGTATGGCAAGTAGCCCGTAGATGTTGGAACCAACTCTGGTTGATGTTTAAGGCTGATGCTTAAGATTAATTTTTGAGAACAAAAATTCTGTCGGGATGGCGTTACCTTTTTGTAGCCCACTGTCTTCGTTGTCATCATTTTATTAATATTGCAAATAAAACAATCATTTGATGTATGAAAGCATAATTTAACATGTAAATTAGCCTTCGTCAAGACATTAACTCTAATGGAGGCCAGGCAAATCGAACTCCTATACATTCTGAGAACATTTTTTATACGAAAATTGTTGGAATATTTGTAAGGCTGTTTAGCCAAACGACTGTTGTCTGTCTCCAGTTTATTTTTCATTGAACTATTTTCATTATTCATTAATTTAATGTAACTAATAATGTAAATTAAAATAAATTCATTGCAAACTAGAATGACCTTTAAATACATAAAGCCTGTCTCATTTTTTTTTAAATTTTTTTGTCAGGTTTCTCTGATTTCGTTCCGTTTATAAACGCTTTAAGCACAATTAGTGCAAAAATCATGTTCGAACATGTTAATTAGAGAGATAAAGAGAGGGGAACAGATTAATCGAACTGTGGATTGTAAATGTGGAGCAGATAGGTAGATAAGATACGAGTGAGTATTGTGTGGGAATAATTATTATTCCAGCAATTACTAGAAAGTCTATGGGGATGGAAAGGAAGTAATGTAGAGGAATTTCAGTTTTGCATAATCAAATTATAGCGTGTTACAACAGGGACATTGTAACTTTGATAATTGATAACGGTCATGTTCTTGAAGCTACATTAGTTATCATTTCTTCAGTCTGTTCTTGCCGAATCACCGTGGACGGACGCAACAGTCTACGATTCGGGAAAATAATGAAATTATTCCATCATAATCGTCCTACCAAGAGGACTATTCGCAATGTGGTGGATAAATTCAAGTCAACTGGTTCAGTAAAAGATCAACCAACACCCGTATGATGATGAAACTCAAGGTCTGCCGAAAACATTGCTGCTACCCATGGCAGTGTGTGACAGTTCGCCCGAAAATCTGTGGCCTTTTCCACAACACAACTTGGCGAATTTTGCGTAGTGAATTGGTCCTAACCCATACAAGATACAAAATTCAACTGATCCAAAGCCATAAAGGTAAACGATCAGAAGTAACATCGTGTGTTAGCTGAATATGCTTTAGAGCAGCAGGATTTTCAACGACGTGACCCATTTTTGGGAGCATGAGTACGTGACCAAACCAAATTGTCCAATGGTGTGGATTCTAAGCTACTGGTTCAGCGTTCAATATTCTTTTAAGGATAACGTTAGTCCAGGAATTATTCTTAACGGTGAGCACTTTTTTATCCGGTTTTGGATGATCGAATAGCAACAACATGTGGTTTCAAATATTTTAACATCAAATTGAATTAATTTGGTAATATTCTGCTCCAGATCTGCCATACCAGGATTATGATTTGGAGGAAACGGATTCGGTGCAACACCTTTTATGTGAGTGGCTTGCACTGCAAAGCAGGCGTCATCAGTTTTTGATCTGGGCATGGTGGCAAACGTGCCACTAAGGAAGCTAGCCGGTTTCATCCGGCTAACCACTAACAATAATGACGAGATGGCTTATCTAATACTGGATAACATAATAAGCCATGTGGCCATCGAGTGAATTTGCTTGTGAACGGCAAGCTACCCGCTAATCTAACATAACCTTCTGTGGGGTAGCCCGCTGAGAGGGTAACATCAACAACAAATGCAGAGAGAGTATGATACAACTGCAGGTTTTTCTAGCCAAGTACAAATGACTACCACACAAATCATTTGCATGTTGAAAAAATTTGGGTAATGACTTTGAATCACGGCCAGTTTTTTCATAATGATTCATCAGCGAATGTTTTAGGATTATTTGGAGGATATAATATACAAAATGGACCCTAAAATACCATCAACAAAGCAAGGAAGCAACAAAGAAAAAAAGGACGATATTCAGTAGAATAATACATGAGAAGAGGAGAAAAGAACAGATTCAAGTCCCTAAGATTAAAGATGGCATGATTTCCATCTGCTTTCAGCTCATAATATATAGCGGAAAACCTATTATAGATAACATAGTATTACGTGGATAAAAACAAAATAAACAGATATAAGTAAACAAGACCACAACAAGACAACAACAAAATACACACAGCGAACGGTACGTAGGAATTTACGAAGGTATTGAACAACGAAAATTTGATTTTTTTTATTTTAATTGCTAAAAATTAATACACTATTAAGCCAGCATTAATTTCTAGCCATTAGCTTTAAGTTAATAAATGAATTTTGCATTATAAAAATAAAAAAGAAGAACATCATTGAATAATCCTAGTTTCATTTTAATTGAAATTGTAGGATGCTATTGATTACAATTATTAGTAACTAAGACCTAAGGCAACATAAATAGTTGTAAGCTAGTTTATGGTCTTAATAGCTTCTTACTATTTAATGTGTTTGTGAGTTGCAACGGAAGTACTTTAAAATAAATTTCAAGCTAAAATAAGCAAACAAGCAAACTTATGCAATTTACTTCAAGTAAAACCCTATTTAACGGGCAATAAATTGCTAAACAAAATTACCAAATAATCAAAACAAGTTTTCCTAATTATCTAACAAACAAAACAAAGTGATTGGAAAAAAAGGCTTAAAATTCAAAGTATTTCTGTGGCCAGACTAAGCAACCTGTATTAGAGAGCAACGTTATTAAGAGGCCTGCGCACTGGTGCACTGGTTTATAATGATTCGGGCATTTGGTATGCAGAGCATAATTATAAACGCCAACAAATAAATGGAAAGCCACATTTAAATACTTCCTAGTTTATTAAATGAAATAAGCATTTATCGATGATGATAATAATGATGATGACAACAACAACAACAACGATGAGGATGACGACTACTACTAAGACATGGTCGATGATGATGACCATGATGTTGCTGATGCTGATGACAACAACTACAGGAATTGATAATAAACTTGACAGTATATGCCTGTAAAAAGCTTTTTTCCTCATGTTTTTTTGTTTTCTTTTCAATCTTCGTATCACTCTATCTCATATGCTCTTAGACTAGTGGTAAGTAAATGCCTGACTGTGTCCATCCATATAAACAGGTCTCAAAACTATAACTGTCATCTTTTTTTTTCTTGTCATTCGATAAAATAGTGACTTTCTTGCCGTTAGATTTGTATAAGAAAAATACAAGTTACTCTCCTAAGCCTAAGCCTGTATTAGTGCAAAAACAGTAAGTATGTATTAGTAATTGCAACTTGCAACTTGCTGCTGCAACAAATGGCATTGTGGCATCGTATGCAAAATACTTATAATTGTGTGCACTTGTGTACATGTATAGTTTTCTTGTCAATCAACACTTGTTATTATGGGTTTCCTCAACTGATTATCAATTTCATTATCATGAAAATCGGTTAAAGGAGTTTTTCGAATTCCTCATACACACAGCAATAATTGAATTGTTGTGGCCAAGTGCTAGTTGTTGTATAAGCCGCTCTTCGTGGACTTGTTGATAATTGGCAAAAAAAAACACACACAATTTTTAACGAATTATTTGCAACAAATAAAATACCAACCAACTCCTGTTGTTGTTAATAATTGCATAAAATTAACTATGAAATGTTTTCAATTAGAAATTGCAATGTGTTGGCAAAACAAACTGTCATTCACTACGGCATTAAATTGTATATTTCGGCAATAAAATCATTTGAGTTTTTCAACATCTGCTTCAACTATTCAGGAATTTATATTGAGAATAAAATTATTCTCTTCCTTGTTGCAGCTTCTACAATTTTTATGATGCAAAGCTATTAACCCATGGCTATGATTAGTAAAAGACACATACATGCATTCATACATAATTGCTCATTACAACCTTTCAGTCGGGCTTACAAACTAGCTTCCCAGACCACTGATATTGTGTGTATTAATTTTATATATGAGCAGCAATACCTACAGTTTAAAGTTGATTTCCACAACAACAGATTTTTGAGAAATTTTCATGGCAACTTTGTTTACTCTTAGAGTCTTTGCCAGAAAGGAAATCGCCGTGGTTTTTATGAAGGTGTCTGGTCTGAGGTTTTAACCGTGGCCTCACGTCTAATAAGCCCACACACTACCTACTAGACTAAGACGAGTTCGTAAAAGAAACATTAAATATGGTTTACGATTATTTTCAATTGTTGATGGCAATCACAATCACTACCTCACTCTGGTTAAGCCATTAAAATCCCAATAAATCTCATTAAACATGTTTTTAATCACCGTAGTCTAGCAGAAAGATCTTGGTTTAAACCGTTGCTTACATTCTTGAACAAAATTAAAAAATATTTCTTTCAGCATCATCGTAAGTAAAAATTGCTTTGAAAACTATAATTACCCCTACTCATGCATTAATTTAACTCCACAACATAGTAGGTGATGTGAGAATTTAGGTTGTAGTCCTAACTAAAGCAAGATGAATTTCTCAGAAATTATACAATGAATCACAAATTAACAAATTCTAATAAACTGACGCGATTACGATTAGATAGAAGTCGCCCTAGCCTAGTGGGTAGTGCGTTTGCTTATTAGACGTAATGCGCGGGTTCAAACCCCAGGTCAGACATGAAAACGAAAATAAAAAAAAAATATTTCTTCAGCGACTTCCTCTCAGCAGATTTCTGGCAAAATCTTTGAGAGTAAATAAACCTGCCATGAAAAAGTTTCTCAAATATATGCCGTTCGGAGTCGACGTTAAACTGTAGGTCCCGCCACTCACGTATAAAATTAACGCACATAACATGAGTGGTGTGAGAAGCTAGGCCGTAATCCTGACTGAAGGGTTGTAATGGCCAATTATGTATGTACAGCTGTGTTCAAAATAATAGGAGTGCACCCATGTAATATTTTCAAAGTAAAAATTTTTTATTCTACCAATTTGCAAAACATGATATATTTTAATGGTAGTTACAACGATATGTAAGAAATAAAATACAAAAAAGAATCTCGTAATAACTTTAATATTTACGATGAAATTGATTCATTTCTGTGTTTGCCCCTGAATTCAGTTGATCAAAAAAATAGGAGTGTGAGTGTTCTTTTAAAAATAAAAATACAACAGCACATAATTTAAAGAAAAAAGTGAAAAATAAGTACGGAAAAATGTAGTTAAAACTTTTTCTACAGTGATTCACATAAATTTTTGTAATAGTTGGACGAGAAAAGCACTGTACTGAAGAAAAGAGAAAACTAATTAAAAATCTTCGAAAAAAAGGCAAAACTTACAAAGAAACTAAGGAAATCTTAAGTTACTCCGATCAAATGATCACAAATACATTAAAATATAAAAAAAGCCAGAAACGCGTGGGCGCAAGGCCAAAACATCTAATGTCGATGATCGCCGAATTGTGCGGTACAGCAAAATAAATCCTTCAGCGTTTTCAAATAAAATTCAAAAGGATCTGAATCTTGCCGTAAGTGTTCTTACTATTCGTAGGCGTCTGATGGACAACAATTTATTCGCAAGAAGTTCACAAAAGGTGCCATTGTTGACATATAAAACAGGCAGCAGCACGCTTAAAGTTTGCCCAAGAACATTCCAAATATCCGAAAGAAAAGTGGAGAAACTTATTGTGGACCAACGAAAGCAAAATTGTTTTATTTGGTGGCACTGGGTCTAGACAGCTGTTAGACGTCCGCCCAACACCAAATATAAAGCTCAGTATACACAAAAGACAGTTAAACATGGTGGTGCAAAACTAATGATATGGGGCAGCTTTTCATATAATGATTTAGGCCCAATACATCGAATTAGAGACATAATGGATGGGAACGTCTATGTCGGCATTTTGACAGAAGAGATGTTACCATATTCCACGCCTCTAAAATGGATATTCCAACAAGGCAATGACCCGAAACACACCAGTAAATTGGCAAATGAGTGGTTTCGGGTTAATGGGGTAAAGGTTATGGCGTGGCCAGCTCAGTCTCCTGACCTTAATCCCAAAGAACATCTATGAGGGATGTTAAAAAATATGTTGCCGAGCGAAAACCGTCTAATGCAGCTGAGTTGTGGTCTGTAGTGCAAGATGGGTGGAAGAAAATTACACTAAAACGATGTCAGGATTTAGTTCACTCCATGTCTCGTAGATGTGCTGCTGTAATAAAAATTAAAGGCTATTCTACCAAATACTAATCGTATTTAAAGTTTCTGATTATATTCATAAGCATTTTTAACTTTTTTAACAGTAAATTTTTATGAAAACTGAAATACTCCTATTATTTTGAACAGCACTTTTTAAGATATTTTTTTTAAACTTACTGTTACTTACTTGTTGAAAGCTTTATTTAATTAATGAATAACTTAAATAATTTAGTATTGAATCAACATTACATTACACCAAAAAATTTAATTAAACCATATTTTGTTGTTGTTAAATATTAAGCTTTTGTTTTTCAATGGGCTCACTCCTATTTTTATGAACACAACTGTATATATGTATGATGTCGATTAGATTACTACAGCTTAGTATTAATCTACGTAATATTTTCTTCTTTTCTTTCTTTTCGTATCTTTTCTTTCAATATTTTTCCTTTAGTTTCTTGACTTTTTCTCTTCAAATTGGGATTCTCAATATTTGAAGAACGATTCTCGGGTCGCAGAGAAAAGACATGCAACTGTTCATATAGTGCTATGAAACCCTTCCTAAACTAACTTAAGCTGAATCAATACATCAAGTTGTAGCGGAAGTGCAACCGTAAAGATTATGGAATTTTCCATTATTTTTCAAATCAACGACCGCCAAGGCAGACGTTTATTATTTTTCAAAAACAGATACAAATTCATGTCCCTTTTATTTTTTGTTGTTGTCTGTTTTTTAAAGGTATTTTGAATAATTACAGTTAATTTTCTTTGACAAGTTAATTGCGATAATTTGCATTAAAAATATATCATAATTCATTTAGAAGACCATCAACATTCACTACCACGCCATTGTCATCAAAAACAACAAAAAAAAAGCGCCAAAAACCGACAGCATCACCTACATTGTCAGGCAGCAGCATATCATTTTGGAAATGTTGTAAATACAACAACAACTGGTGTTGATCAAGGCGATCGGGCACTCGCCATTAAATTTGTGTGTTAAAAGCAAAGGCAGCAGGCTCTGAAGTTCGAAAATATTTTGTTAAACAATAAAGTTTGAAATAAAAATTATTCAGATTTTTATCACAATTTTCTCTTCACCTCTTCTCTTGTCTCTTCTCATGGCAATTTTATTTTTTTTTTTTTAATTTTTGCCAAATCCATAAAACACAGAGACACTGTGTGTAAAAAATCATTTAATTTTGGTGGATTTTTTTTGTTGTGTATTGCTGTTGTCTTTCCCCCTTTATTGGTTGCTTAAGCTGTTTGTAAGTTATGATAGAAAATTTTTATGTTAAGCTTTTGGAAAAAATAAAATAAAATAAAAATACCAACAACAACAACAACAACTAATCGAACAAAATAGCAATATGGAGTTTAGTTAGAGTAGAGCCAGCCTTTAAAAGAAACTGCATATGCTCGTCACCGTTACCAGCACCATCACCATCATCATCATCATCATCATCACCGCCGCTGTTGTTGTCGTCAATATCATCAGTGTGGCTTGTCATGAATTTACGTTGGCTTTTAAGATAAAAGTTTGCTTATGCTTATGTTTGAAATTATTTTGTAAATGAAAAATAATGAAAACACTTTGGAAAAATAAGGTAGAAAATTAAGACTTTTAAATACCCTAAGAGAGGAAGGACATGACACTAAGCAAGCGATAAATGGGATTCATTATACACTCTCCAAAATAGGACTTAACTTTTAGGACTTAAGCCACTCCAAAGTATTCCCTGAAGTCTTTAATATTTTTAGCAAGATTTTCTAGGGCTTAAGCCCATAACGGACGCACTGCATATTAGTATCCTCCTGCTCTAAGAATTAAGAAAAGAAACGAGTACAAACTCAACACAGTGAAAATTTATTTTGAAGAACAATTTCATTTAATCACAGTACATGACTACAGCAGATTAAGTGTAAACGATTTTAAAAAGTTAGGTTAGGTAAGGTGAAGGAACCCCCCTATAGGTAGGTATAAGTGGCCGTCCCCCCAAATGAATTGGATGGACGCACTTGGGCCCCATGGAACCCATTGTGATAAAGGACCCCTCCTAAGAGAAAGAGTTTCAGCTTATGTCAGCATTTAAGCTCCTTGTAATACGACAATCAAATTTACCTGGCGATCGAGCATTCCCTAGAGACAACTATCCCGAGTTCAAAATAAATCTTCTTTGCAGCAATTTTTATAACAGACAGCTCGGTCAAGGATGTCAGGAAGTGAGAAGCCAAAAACCTCCGTTTTTTTTACCACAAGAACAGGGCTCTGACACATGTGGTGAAAGACAGTCTCTTAACCCTAAAGTGATATGACTGCCCGATTTAATTACGAAGTTCAGATCACCAAAACTTGTTGTTAAAATGTTGGAAAGAAAGGAGCTCTGGAATACCTACTCATGATTCTGGAGTCTACGCCCTCGAGAAGGCATAACACTCATACCCCAATGAAGAACGTATTATATGGCTTCTACGTTCGTAAGAGGAAGTGGCAGTTCTGATTATCAAAGCACACTGGAGCATAGCATGCATAGCGGCCCGTTGTGAAGCCACTCGTAGCGCAGTCCCTGTACTGACAGAGTTTCATCGAAGGATATGCACAATAAAAGCACGACTACACTATTCTGGAAACTAGCGTGAAAGTTTAATAAGATGTGGTCTTTGATCCAATATTTTGCCAAGATGAGTCATAAAACCAATCATCATCTATGGCAGTCTTCTTACATGTCACTTTTCTGAACGACGTCTAAGAATATTCTGGACACAAAGCTTCCCCGTGAATGTCTTTGTGAATGCGTATGTACGAAGTAAAAACCAAGTGAACTGGAACATCTCATATTGGAGAAGAGGGCAGGCCAATATTGGATAATTTGACGGATTATGTGGGATTTCTAATTTGATTATTGGTAGGACCTATAGGTTTAACATTTTACTGAGGGCTTTAGATAAAGGTACATAGTCGGATATTTATTCTAATGAACTTAACATTTTGCATTCGCTCCATGGTTCAACTTGGCCAACACCATGTCGAATTGTGTTAAATGTTAACAAGTTAATCTCGGGTTTTCGTGGAAACAATATTTCTTGCCATTGGCGTGACTTTTACGCATTGCAAGCGCTGTCGAACTTGATAGACGGTGGGGCATTAAGAACGATAGCAGTCAGGTGGACTGATTAATCACTTACAGAACGTATGTTATCCTCTAATCAATGGATGAATACTTTTTTGCCCATCGAAAGGGAGAGTGTTAGGCGCTGAACGTTGGGGCATATGACGGATCCCGTATTAAGGTTAGTATAGGAGTAGTCAGAATGAGAAAGAGTGACAGCAGTAGTCCATTGAATTTTAGGCTTAGGTGCCTAGGCGTAAATCTATTCCATGATATAGACTATATCAGGATAGTTTTGCTGACAAATCCAGTCAGTTTCGTTAAAGTCACTGAACCGCGGAGTTCAAGTAGGTTGCACCACCCAGTTTAGAGTTTCTAGTGAGAAAATAAGGGCAGATACGTGGCCTGATGACGCCATTTTTAGTGCATCAATGATACCCTTAGCTCTTGCATGGGATTAACTGGAACTCAATCAGAACTTATGTCTGATGTACAATGGGTCAATTCGAACTCCGGTTACTGTACTTGACTGATGTTGTAATTGAAAAGTACACGTGCTCTAACCTATGTCTGATTATATCGGCTTTACGGATAACTAAAATGGAGAATCAGTACAGCAGAATCAAAGAAGTTTTCGTGTGAGTGTCCAGCTCTATGGGAAGCTAAATGAAGCCTCTTTGGCGTAGGTAGTTTTCAGGAATGAGGTTTCAAGGATTTGTCAGCAGTACTAATTCGTTCTTAAAACATAAGATGTACATGAGCCTAGATTGAGCAGATGTAACTTGCGATGTAAACTTACGAGCATACTGTGTGACATGGATTTTTTCGAAAAGTGGATTAAAATTTTTTTTAAATCACGGCTTTAATTTTAAGTCCACAGATTTTTATGCTTTAATCTTGAAGGGCTTGTCGTGCATTGTAAAGCACTGAAACAACTACCATAAGAGCTTAATTAATGTCTTAAAGAGTTTTATAGAAGTCGCCATAGTGTAGCAGGTAGTTTGTTGGCTTATTAGACGTGAGACCTCGGTTTAAACACCAGGTCAGACATCACTAATATATCAAAATATTCCTCTGCATCAGAAGACTTCTGGCAAAAATTCTGCGAGTAAATAAAATTGACAAGAAGAGTTGATCAAAAACTTGTCGTTCGGAGTCGACTTTAAACTTTAGGCTCATGTATAAAATTAACACACATAACATAATTAGTGTGAAAAACTGACTGTGGGTTTGCAATGACCAATTATGTACGTATGTATCTATGTACGGTGGAGTTCAGCGTGTTCTGTATAAGTTATATCCTATCCTATGTCTGATTCTATGGGCTTTACGGGCAAGTAGAATGGAGAATCGATACAGCAGATCAGAAGAAGTAAACTAAGGCACGAGGCTTTTTCGAAAGTGTGTGAAACATATTTTATATCACGGCTTTTCTACAAACCAATAGATTTTAGGCCTTCAATCATGTGGGACTTGTTCTGGGCAGAAAAGCATTGAGACAGCTACAATAAGAGCTTAAGCAGCCCCTGCGCTGACCAACTTCTTCGATGAGTTTGATGGAATTCGGTCAGTACAGGAACTGAGTTCTGGTATCAAAGTTCCACTCTGACCTAACCTAACATAACAATAAGACTGTAATTAAAGTGGGTTGATTTTTAATCAGAAACGCATAGAAAACATTGATGAAAATTTCACCCAAATGGCCGTGTGAGACTATTTTGAAGACAATCAAACCAATCAATATAATTTAGCCATGATGACTATGGGGACTATAATACTTCATGGTATGCAAGCATTGTCTACATTATGTTTGTAGGGTGCCTTAAAATGATTTGTGATTTCTTGTCCATTATCGTCTACAATATTGCCACAACCCCAATATGCAAACGTAGCTACAATAAGTAATTGCCAATGATGCTTGCATATGTTAAACAAAACAAAACAAAACAAAACAAAGACAAAAAAAGAGTTGTGGCAAGATATTCCTTTGATGCAGCATGAAGGAGTGATAGATGGATTTGGTAAAAAGCAATACGGACATTGGAACGTGTTTGCTTTTTAATACAGACACAGTAATGACGCTGCTCTTTTTTTCCTTCGCTTACTTTTGATTCATTTCATTACGAGTATTGTATTGTAATGAGCGAAAAAGGAGTCTTATAGGAGTCTTAAAATATGCGAAACAAATAGAAAACCATTAGTATGCCATAAGTATGATGCACACATAATGATGGCGATGAGGATGAGGACAGGGAAATACTTTTTTTTCTGCTTTGATCTTATATTCACAGTCAGCTTTAGTACACTTAAACCATTGAAAGGTGCAAAGATTAGATGTTGTCGCCTTTTAAATGAAAATGAAAGACGCATCTTAATACAATAACAACAACAACGCTATTGTTGCAAAAGAGAAAAATAAGAGAAACATTTTTTTTACTTTTCTTTAAGTCTTATGAATAATGAAGTCTTTAAAGAAAAATGAAAAGCAAAGAGTCCCAACCAACCATGGCAGCCATGGCAGCCATGGTTGCCTTTAACATAAGAAAAGAACACACTTTTCATAACGATTTTCAATATGCTGATCACCTTTAAGTGATGATCTGATCTTGAAACGGCAAGAAAAAACATAGAAATAACACAGAGAAAAATGGGAAAATGAATTCAAATTCATAAAATACTTGCCTTTTAAAAAGGCTTTAAATACAGGCGGCGGCGGTTATCAAATGAAAGCCTGCGCCGAGAACTTAAAATGTTGTTAAACAAAACGGAAGTGTTTGAAATAGATTTTGTGGCAACGATAAAAAAAATCTGCCTGATCATTGATAAAAACAATTGCGAATCTTTCTTGCACTCAAAGCTAAGCTACAAATAAAGTAATAAAAGCCATGGTTAAGTATTGGCTGGTAACCTGTAGCAAAACCGATTTCTTATCAAATAAAAAACTTTGAAAATTGATAAGAGTACGTACTATGGCATGGTCTTGTTTAAAGTTTAGTTAGAAGATTATAATCATTTTGTATTTCTATTTAAATCGTTAAGAATGTTTAAATAATGAGTAAACATTTATTAGATTACAACTACTTTGTCAGTTTGAAAGCTTACAAGTTCACTTAATTGCATGATGAAGAAGTTAAAAAGAAAGAATTTTTTTTGCTATTTACCCCGGGTTGCATAATGTAATAACTTTATTTTAAAGTAATAATTTTAAACAGAAGCTTTGAAAAAGGGGGCCATAATTTCGAACAAGGCAAATGCTGGTCTGTTAAACATTTTCTCCAACATTTTTAAGAAATAAATTTTAAGCCTTTAATTATTGATCGGCTAAGAATTAAAGGGGATTCTGGATAATAACAAAGTTTCCTTACAAACTAGGATTGTCCTCAAAATGTTTTGAAGCTTAATAATCAAATTTTTTTAAGCTTACGGTAATAGTAATAAATTTATCATTTTTGTAGAGTTGCAGGTGTATTGAATTTACAAAACGGTTGGCCTGGCAGTTACTTGTTATTTGGCATGAGTTAAAAAGACTCAGATAGTTTAAGTCAACACTTAATTTTTTCTTTTTTATTAAATTAAATTTTTCTTTTGGTCTTAGAATAATAGCTCCTGGGGAAAACATGTGCTTTAAACTTTCTAACTTCAGAAGTCATTACAACCCTTCAGTCAGGATTGCAACATAGCCTCTCATACACACATGTTGTGTGCATTAATTGTATACACGAGTGGGGGTCAACAGTTGAAGGTCTACTCCGAACGACAGTTTTTTGAGAAACTTTTCATGGTAATTTTATTTACTTTTAGAGTTTTTGTCAGAAGACTACTATGCAGAAGTCGCCAAAAGAAATACTTTATTCATATATTGTTTTGTTCAAGATATTTGAGCTGAGGTTTGAACTCCTGACTCGCGTCAAATCTGTCCTACTAACTTAGAATGATTTGACAGAAACTGAAATTAAACTGAATTTGAATTTTCGTGGTATTTAGTAGCTTTGGACTTAAGTTTTTGAACACTGTAATCTAAAATGCTGTTAGAGAATAAATCGGTTAATGTAGGCTCTGTGGAGTGGTCAACAGCAACACTTGGGTTTGAAACTACACAGCAATTGTGAATGTCAGACTGCCGAGCTTTACGTAACTCGATATTTGTTGCGAATAGTATTCCACACGTTGTGTAAAAGATATGTCTATCAGGGAGCAACAATATATATGGTTAATGGAGATTAATTTTCAATATATTTCACTTGATATACGCTTAATATCTCCTAATTAAAAAGGGTTTAATGCTCAATAATGAAGAAAATTGATAAAATTTATTATATTTGCATTTGTCATTAATTAATAAAACTCATATAGTTGAACGAATGAACCTCCTTTAACCGACTTAGGAAGTGTTTTCAAGTTCTTTATACCGCGTTTTTTAACAGCGATTTTCAAACTTAGGCCGGTGAAGATGGCCATCTTATTGAAGATACATCGGTCAAATTATTTGTCATTTTTTTCAGACTGTTTTGCCAAACCATAACAAGTGCACATAACATTCAAAAGTATGGGCAGTATGTCCTGAGTGTATTGTTATTTTCATCGAAAAATAATCATCAGCAATGAGGTCCATTCCTGGGTGAATTGGTACGTAAACAAAATTGTAGAACTTGGGGCGATACAATGGGATTCAATAGAGTCCTATGCATACCGAAAAAGTCACGGTTTGATGTGATCTGACGAAATTACTGGTTCATATTTATTTAAGAACGACGTTATCCAGGCCATCATAGTCAGTGGTGAGCACTATAAGTCGATGATTACCAATTTCTTTTGGTCTGAATCGCATAATCTGGACGCTAACGACGTGTGGTTTCCACATAACGATGTTTCGCAATTGCGCTCATGCTACATTGAATATTTTAGCAGAGCAATTTGATGACATGGTCATCTTACGTAGAGGTAATGTCAACTCATCACCAAAATAGTGCGATTCGATCCCGTTAGTTTGCTTCTTAAGGGGTTTTCTAATGTCGCAAGTGATTGCGAATAAGTTACAAATCTTAGCGTTTCTCTAAGCAAACATAACCTATGCCATTGGACAAATTCAGCATGATTTATATGCAAGTGTGATGGAAAATTTAAAATTTATGACGCACTTCACTCGGAGAATCCGTACTGGATGTTATATTTCACATATAATGGCATCAATAGGCCCTTCAAAAGAATAACAAATGTCGATGACATATTACACATAATTTGTTTTATTTAATATTGAAGTTGGAAAGCGTGAAGTCACCGCAGTCTAGTAGGTAGCGTGCTGGCTTTTTAGATGTGAGGTCATTGTTCGAACCGCAGGTCAGAAATCTCGGACAAGAGGGAATACGGAAAGAATATTTCTTTGGCGACTTCCTTCCAGCAGATTTCTGGCAAAAACACTGTGAGAAATGAAAAATTGCCATGAAAAGTTTCTCAAAAAAATCTGCATATCGAAGTCCACTTTAAACTGTAGGTCCAGCCACTCCTGTATGAAATTAACGCATACAACATAAGTGATATGAGAAGCTAGGTTGTAATCCTGACAGAAGCATTGTAATGAACAATTGTGTATGCATGTAATATGTATAATGGAAATTTCTTTGTGTCGGATCGACAGGTTTTTAAAGCCATATGGTGTAATTGTTGTGCAACGTTAGAGACATATTACTTTTCCTTTCTGTTGGAAGAAGAATGGTGACTGGAAATCTATGAAATTATTTCCGTACTTTTGTTGCTTAAAAATATGTAAACAAAAAATGTTTTCCGCGCAAATACATAATTTATGATCATTTTTTTAAACCACACTACTGCCTAAAGAGACTTAAACTAAGAAACCTAAAACTTAGAATCACTAAACGATAAAAAATGTGCTAAGTTTTGTTAATTATTCGACCTTAACACAAATAATTTTTGTTTTTTTCTGTTTTTTTTTTAATTTAACCTCATAAAAATCGTTTACAAAACTTTGATTATTGTTCTACTAAAAGTGCCAACAGCAACAACAACAACCACATTGTCTACAACAATAACAATAATAGCGTTGAAAAAAAAATTGTTAATCTTTCAATAAAATTAATTCAATTCAAGTATGCGAGACTACGTCAATGTAATACCACGGCAATGTTTTGTATCAATGTTGCATAAATATGCACGAGCTTTGAATAGATTACGGCAAACAACGACTGTGAGTATGAGTAGAGGCAAATCGGTATGAATTTGTCTGAAGCCAGCTTTAAGTGGTTGGATTGCATGCTAGTCTGACTATGTATGATGGTATGGCTGTAAAGTGATGATTGCTGAAATATCACAGAGACTATGTATGTATGCATGTATGCGTGTTTATATCGCTAGACAAGAGAGAGATAGTATCATTGAGAATCATAAAAGCATAAATTTCATGTTGATAAACATTTAGTGGTTTGAACTGTCAATACGTAAATCCTTCAACGCAAGACTCTTTAAAATAAACGCGAGAGAAACATTTATGCGATAATTTTTTTCTTTAAATAACCGTCATCTAACGGTAAAAAGTCATAATACCTGTCAATGTTTGTTACAGTCGTCTTTGTGTTTTTTTTTGTTTTTTTTTATAAAGCGGTACCACATGCTAATGGAATACACACAGAAAAAAAAGGAGAGAAAAAATAATGAAAAAATGTGTTCAAATTTAATAGCGTTGACATGACTAAGAAAGATTGAACAATTGTTTAGATGTATATGTTAAGATAAGTTTTAATTTTTTTCAACACACCACGACAACTTGGCATGACTATATACAGTGAGCATCAAAAGAAATTGTACATTAAAAAAAATATATCTTAATAAATTACCGTTATTTTTATTTTAAAATTCTTTCATTGCCAGTTTATGAAATTAAAATAAAAAAAATTACGAAATATTAACAAATTTTTTCGGGCACTCCCCTTAATTGGTAAAAGTTGATATTGGTTATTGTTAGAATTTCATTTTTAGTGTACAATTTCTTTTAACGCTCACTGTACATATATAATACCAGGCTACAACACAATTTATGTCTAATACGAGCAATCGTTAGAAGCGAAAACAAAAAAACGTTGAGATATTGTTTGAGAATGTCAGATTTTATTTGAATTTTAACATGTACAAGTATAGACAGTATAACAGAAAATCAATAATACCGCGACAAACATGACATCTATATAGCACGCATGAGAGTTTTCCTTTTCTTTTCCTCTCTATACACAAACACACGTTGTGTATACATATCTAGATATTGATTTAATAACACTGTAGTTGCTAGTTAGTCCAGCTTAATCGTTTGATGATACGAGAGCAGGCGGCTTAAGAAATCTCTGTTGATAGAGAGATGAATGTATAAAATGGCAATAAATCTTCGGAAATTATTATGATTTGTGAAACTTGGGGAAGGATAAAGAAAAATTGAAGTTGGGTTTGAAACGGTTTTGTATAAACTTCTAAAGGGTGAGGCATTTAAAAGTTTAAATTTAAAAATGCAATGAAACAAAAACGGTTTGAAATTTCTCCAATTTTTTTGTGTGAAGTACAATTGTTTCGGTTAGAAATGAAATATTATTTTAATCATATGGCTGCCGCGGCTGGCCTCACAGTACCTCATGTGATCGGAACAATTTTCGTGCACTTTTTAGAGTGTATGGAGTCGTATCTCGGCAATGGCATAACAAAAGTTCGCCTTCAAATGCTCAATTGTCTCTGATTTGTCGGCATAACATTTTTCTTTAATGACGCCAAAAAAAAACAGGACATAGTCCAGCGGTGTCAAATCGTATCTTCTTGGCGGCCAATTGACATCATCGGCTAATACAACGGCCATCAAACGTTCAGTCAAAGGGAGGACAGAAGCTTATTTATGACAAGAGCAGGCATGATTTCATATTAGACCATTTTCTTCTTTTCAAACACACAACTCACACACACCACAGAAGTGGTTTAAAAATTTGCCAAGCTTTTTGGAATGATGTCTAATAAGACAGTGACCCCTGAGAGCCTTAATAGAGAGATATATGGCTAGAAGACAATCAGTTCTCTTTTTATCCATACAAGTCCCAGCAGTGTCTTGTAATATTGCATGACCATTCCTATCGTCAACGAAATTAGGACCCCTTCTAAAACACGAGAAGAATGTCCAGTACAACTGACGTAATCTGATCCTAAATCCTGTAACGTGTCAGAGATTGTAAGCTCTTTACCGACTCTGGCCAGTTTATCAGTAATATAATTTGCGACAATATCCCTATGTCCAGGAACCCATTGTCCTTTAAATGATATTCCGTATGAAATCTACGGCATTCACAGGCGACTGCAGATGTTGATATGCAACTCTGAATAGCTGGACAAATTAGAAAAACTTGTAGAAAATTCCCCCATCATTGCTGAGGGCTTCATGCTTTTGCACAGCATCTATGTTGAGTTTGTTTATAACAGGCATGAGTGGTGCGGCCTAAGGTTTACTGCTGACTGCAATCGAAGAATGTGGGAAGCATTTCATTGGCAACTGGTTACTCTTAAAGCTTTTGCGAGCAGATTGCTGTTTTCATATTCCCTTTTTTAATGTCAAAGTTGATGTTTGAACTTAAAATTCTTATCCAGTAACATCTATTGGACAACAGTTATTGAAAACTGAACTATTGCTGATTATTATTTTACGATAAGTTAAAAGGATGGGAACTTATGCGATAGAACGTAATAAGCTTTAGATATTGTTGCCACTTGTTGAAAGAGCAGGGGGCTAATATTACTTTTTATTTGGTTGCTTTATTTGATTGCAAAACTTCGGAGTAATAATGCTATTCAAACAAGGTTAAAAAGGCAAATTATTTTTGAGAACAACAAGTTGAACGCAAGAATCTGGGCTAAGTATTGTAGAACCAATTTTAATGTAGAATGCTTTAGTGAATTGTCTGAAAAAATTAAGAGAATAACAATTTACAGTAACAAAACTATGTAGAAAGACCATGAAATTTAGAAATGAGAAGAATAACAATAACAAATCAACAGTAAAATTCTAGAAGTTGACAAATCGTAAAAAAGGCAGAATAGATCAATCAAATGTTGTGTAGAATGCGGTGTATAATATGTCGTCGTTATGATATAAACTGTAAAACATAATTGTAGTAAAAGGCGTAAAGAGTAGAGAGTAGTAAATTGATAGCATAGTGATGTAGACTTAAATAAAGTTGTAAATTTAATTAAAGAAGAAACAACGAATGATCTACGGAAAGTGCTTGTTTATTATTTTACATTTGTTTTAGAAGTATAAAAATAAGTATAATGAGTAGGCCTTTAGCTTGCAAGTAAATGCATATGACTGCGGCAAAGGGATGAGCCGATGGTCTTGTTGGTAGCGTGCTAAACTTCAAGTGCCGAGGCCGTGGGCTCGATTTTCACCAGAGACTCTGGGTATTTGTGATTGCGTGATTGTTTGTTTAACATTTTATGTGAATACTTACAATAGGAAAAAGCAGGTAAGAATTATTACTAACAAAGAAATCCAGAAAAGGAAAAAGTGGAACAGAGTTCTCTCGAGTGACGAATGTAAGTTTAATTTGTCCCAATCTGATGGAAAAATGTATGTAAGACGTCCTCCAAACAAAGCCTTTGATTCCAGGTACACAGTGAAAACTGTAAAACAAATTAACAAACATACATGTTGCTAAGTCGTTTCCAATTATAAGGCCACCACTGTCCATACGTACATAATTGGCCACTACAACCCTTAAGTCAGGACTACGACCTAGCTTCACACACTACATGTATTATTTGTGTGTGTTAATTTTATACAAGAATGGAGATTCCGAACGACAAATTTGTTTAAGAAACTTGTCATATTAACTTTAGTTTACCCTCACAGTTTTTGCCAGAAATCTGCTAAAAGGAAATATTTGTTCATATTTTGTTTTGCGGGAGATGTCTGACCTGGGTTTGAATCGTGGCCGCAGGGATAATAAGCCACACTACCTACTAGACTATGGCGACTTCAGACGAAGGTATATAACTGGTCATTAAAAAAAAATTGTCGCACACTACCCCCTTTTTCCTTTCTCCTATAAACTATCTTTCATGTATTCTAACACATTGCTCTGCATTAATGGGGGTCATAACTTTCTGAGTGTTACATACATAATTGGCCATTACAACCCTTCAGTTAGGATTATGGCCTAGGCTCTCACACCACTCATGTTGTGTGTGTTAATTTTATACATGAGTGGCGGGACCTAGAGTTTAAAGTTGATTCCGAACGACAGATTTTTGAGAAACTTTTTCATGGCAAGAGTTTTTGCCAGAAATCTGCTGAGAGGAAGACGCGGTTTGATCCGTGGCCTTACATCTAATAAGCAAACACACTACCTATTAGACTACGTCGAAGTCGCCTCGAAGTGTTGGTCTCAAGAAAAAAAGCTCGTTAAGTTCACCGTCAATATACGAGAATGGGACAATAGGGAAACTCACGTCTAATGCCACAAAGATACTGCTTAGGTCTAGTCATACTGAAGACTTCGATAAGCCTTTTGAAACGCTTATAATTATGAAGGTCTAACTGTCTTTATAAAAAAACCTATATCTGCTATTGTGGGGATACCATCTCCTAGTGTAAGCCAATTTAGTGTGCTTAAGTATTTGCATATATGCACATACATACAGTGTATTAAGCTTATATAACATTTTAGTATACATTTGCTGATATTCTCTTCACTTTTTAATACAAACCCCGGGTATTGTATTGCATTTTGGTTTTAAAAGCCACGAAACACGTACGTGAGTATAAAAAACCGTTGAATGAAAAATTATAACAGATTTTATATGACAATAATATAAGCATTTACGTCAAAAGTAAACCAAAATAGTTTTTAAACATGAGTGATTTATAAATTGTTACATACTTATGAACGTTATAAAACAATGTCATGCAGGAGTGTAAGTACTACACTAGAGATGGTGATACACAAGGCGATGACGATAACCATGATGATGAAAGAGGAAGAAATGTATCATAATATATATTTCAACAATTGTTGGTTGTTATGACTTAAATTTAATATGGTAATCAATCCTTTCTTTATTTTTCCTTTGTTGTTATTGTTGTTGTTTTAATTTGAATATTTTGCACGTCTCTTTAAATATTTGCCGTTTTTAGGTTTTGATTTCAAAAATATAGGAAAAATAATACGTTTATGACATTTAAGGTGGTAGTAAATTATAGTAGAAGCACACACTCTGTAGCTAATATAAAACCTAACCGCCTAAGTGAGTAGGTAGTGAGGTAAAGTAAAGTTAAGGAAGTGTCTTTGGATTTTATGAATTTCTATGTTAAATTGTTGTTATATGATCACGTGTATTTTATTTGTATAATTTCCAATGCATAACTTATTTTCAAATTTAATTCATTTCCCATTGTTTTTTAATTTATTTCTTGATATTTTTTCCTCTGTTTACATTAAATTTTCTGTAAACAACACCTACATTTTCCTCATTTAGTTTGTTTGGCTTAAATTTCTCGCTTATTTGCTAAAGCCTCCTCCCACTTTACTTGAAATACATATTTTCTAAACCATATTTGCTGTTTTTTGCCGTGAAAACTTTAACGTGTTGATTAGACAACATTGTTTTGACCTTATAAAGGGTGTTTATGTATAAATTAAAGTCAAATGCTTTATAATTTGTTAGCAAATTGTCATTTAATTAGTTTTTCTAATTTGTTTAACACGCTAATAGTGTCTTATTATAAGCACTACAAAATAAACATTAAGGTATTGCCTTCACTTCAGGGTTTAAGACTGGAGGTCTGAAGATCTTATACTACAATCAGGAAATAATTTTGGAATCTGTTAGAAGAGAACAACAAACTATTCCTCATGTAATTGCTTTCCTTATGCTCATAGCAATTTTGAATCTTATAAAGTCCTCTTATAGTAAAAATTGACTTCATTCCAATAAATCTACATACATACATACATAATTGGCCATTACAACCCTTCAGTCAGGATTACGGCCTTGCTTCTCACACCATTCATGTTGTGTGCGTTAATTTTATACATGAGTGGGGGTCCTACAGTTTAAAATCGACACCGAACGACAGATTTTTGAGAAATTTTTCATGTTTACTCTCAGAGTTTTTGCCAGAAATCTGTTGAGAGGAAGTCGCCGAAGAAATATTTTTTCTTATTACGTTTTGATGTCTGACCTGGGGTTTGAACTGTGGTTTTACGTCTAATAAGCCAACACACTACCTACTAGATTACCGCGATTTCAAATAAATCTATTCCCATATTATATAGGGTGCACCATCTATCGGTTTAAATTTATACCATCAGTTATTTCGTATCTGGCAATACTTCAGTCATGAGTCACAAAATTCAGTATCTGGTCTCCACTGAACGCAATGAATCGATTTCCGCTTTTATTTCCAAAACAAAGACAAAGATTGGTTGGAAATTGCACGAAAATGTCGTACAAAATTTGGTCGCAGAGAAAAACTAACAGTGCTCGATATACGCAAGTTTATTGTTAATGTTCGTGAAACTGGTTTCATTGTTGATGCACCAAGACGTGAGCGTGTTCGCACAATGCATACACCCAACAATATAGAAGCTGTGGCGTGGCTGGGAGTGAGCGTGGGAATCCATCAACATCAATTCGTCATCGTTCTCAAGAATTGAACATTTTACTCGGTAGTTTATGTCGAATTTTGCGAAAAGATTTCGGTATGACAACTTATAAAGTTCAATTGTTTCAAGAGTTGAAGCCGCGTAACCATCCGCTTCGTTTTCGATAATTCGCACGATAATGACGATTTTGACAAAAAAAAAACTCATTTTCATCTTGATGGGTACATTCATAAGCAAAATTTCTCATTGGGGCTCAGAAAACCCACACGTGGTCTTACAAATGCCAATGCACCCATTACGAGTGACTGCTTGTGGCGGCTTGTAGAGCGGAGGCTTCCTTGGATTATATTTCTTTGAAAATGAGAACGGCGCAATCATTACGGTCTATGGAGGCACCTATCGCACCATGATAATCGATTTTTTTATAACCGGTCTTCATGGTATTGAAATGAGCGATGTTTGATTTCAACAGGATGATGCAACTTGCCTTATACCACATGTCGCAATCGATTTATTGCGTCAAACGATTGATAGGCGTTTAATTAGCCGAAATGGTAATGTCAATTAGCCACGCAGAATGTCCGCGATTTGACACCGTTGGACTATATTCTAAGGGGCGCCGTTAAAGAAAAGTGTTATGCCGGCAAACCAGAGACAACTGAGCATTCGAAGGGCAACATTCGTGATGCCATTGCCGATATACGACCCCCCATAGACTCGAAAAAGTGCACGAAATTGTTTCGATCGAATGAGATACCATGAGGCCAGCCATATGAATGAAATAATATACCATTTCTAATCGGAACTCCAATGGAACAGACTCACAGTTGGGGTCTGATCATTTAGCCAATGACATCTGCTGAGACTTTATAATGTTGTATTTTCTACTGATTGCCAACGAGTTTCGTTTAGCAAACAAATTTATTTTCCCTAAATTGTTACAAGTTCTAGTAGGTCGCTGATTATCAACTTTTTTGTGCTGAACTGGATGATATGAAGATCAGAGACATGTGGTTTCAAGATGACGGCGTTATGTGCTACACAGGTCTTGTTTCATTTGGTATTCTACAGAAGTAATTTGAGGTCATGGTCATATCACATGGGAGTTACGCGAACTGGCTATCGAGATCGGGCTATTTGACCTCGTTGGAGTTTTTCTTGAGGGGTTTTCTTAAGTCGCTGGCGTATGCGAACTACCCACAAACCACAGCGGTCCTCGAAGCAAACATAGAACATGCCATCATTCAAATTCGGACTGGCATATGTGCCTGAGATATGGAAAATTGGATATCTGGCATGCGCTGCACCTAAAGATGCTGTAAAGGATAGTAGACTGATGTAATGTGCCATGCATAATGACATTTATAGGGGTTTGAAAGAAATAAAAAATCATTTTAAAGATAGGACGCGCATACAGCAGAAAATAAATTCAATGATATTTTACAGACCTCTTCATGCATACACATACATTCATAATTGGTCATTACAAACCTTTAGACGGGATTACGACCTAGCTTATCACACCACTTATGTTGTGTGTGTTAAGTTTATACAACAGTGGCGGATCCTACAGTTTGAAGCGACTCCTAACGACAGATTTGTTTGAGAAACTTTTCATGGTAATTTTAATTTCTTGTCAGAATTTTTGTCAGAAATCTGTTGAGAAAAGTTTCTCAAACAAATCTGTCGTTAGGAGTCGATTTCAAACTGTATGCCCCGCCAAAGAAATATTTGTTCATACTTCATTTTGCTGGAGATGTTTGTCCTGAAGCTTGAACCGTGGCCTCACGCCTAATAAGGCAAGATACTACCTACTAGACTACGCTGACTTCAAACCTTATAGGCCTCTATGGAATTTAAATTCTCACAATTAAATGAGTTCCATTGATATTGAAACCAATGGTAATCAAAACTTCACAGCTAAACTTTCTTTCTCTCTCTTATTGTCGGGGCATCAAAACTGTTGTCTTGATGGCATAGTTATGTTAAATAATTTTTTAATGCTGATAACTTTTCATAGAAATATATGGTTCTAGGAGAGTTATGCTTTCGAACAAGCCAATCAACCCATGTATTGAAAAGTTGGAATAGAACACCCAATATTTTTTGCTATCTTTTCTTGGATTACAATAGAAATCGACTGCACCATTGCGAGGCAAAGGACGGGGGTTCATAAACTAATTTTAAAAAAAAATTTTTATTTCAAAGCTTTCAACTGAACCTCATTTCCAAGTTTGTCATGACTTGTTCAAATCTTTTCTGCACTTTTGTTGTGATATTTCATTGCAAATTGCCCCTCAAACTAAAGTGTGTATGTCTGACCGACCTTGACCAAACTTAGATAAAAATGAAGGAAAAAAACACAACAATTCGTGTTTTTGTTATTCATTTTTTTGTATTTGTCTCTCCTTTTTTATTAAAAATTTTTGTAGCGAACAATTAGAAACTTAACAAATAATTTAAATACTACTTGTCTTCATCTGTAAACAGTCACACCATTGGGTGCATTAAACACAAAGAAAAAAAAGAAAAAAAAAACTTAAGGACGGGTTTTCGACATGCGATTTGATATGATTTTCGTGTTTTATAATACGTGTAGAGTAGGAAAGAAAGACAACAAAAAAATAACTAAAAATGATTTAAAACTTGTTGCAAAATGCTTGTAAATCATTTAATCAACACCTACGCTACTCTCATACATTTTGAATGAATGAACGAATGAATGAATGAATGACTGAACATTTGTGTTAATTTGCATATTTGGGTGTTAATGCTAAATTATTTATTTTCAATTGAATTGTAATGAATGGTATCGATATACAGTCACAGGAAAAAGTCCACATACACCTTTGCATGTTGTTCAAGGCAGTTACAATTAAGAATATTTGACGAGAAAAACGAATATAAAAAAATTAGCAGGAAAAAAGTTTATACACAGCGGTGTGTGTAGACTTTTTTCTGTAACTGTACATACTGAGATTGTATAAAGAAACTGCAAAAAATAATACAATAAATAAATAATTAATTGTATTCGCAACAGGAACTCTTTATATAAATTTTAAATCGAATCAAATGAATGAAAATATGTTAGGGTACAGTAGAGCACATTGTTGTTACGTAATTTTTGGGGATACAATGCCTTCAAATCAGTATTTTCCTTCTTCAATTTTGATTTTATATTTTTGTCTTTTTAAAATAAAGACTACAATCCCGGAGGTACATAAGTAATTTGAATTCAGGTTATTAGGGGAAATGCTCGCAACATACTGTCTGTATACAAAGTAGGGAGATATGCATGCTTGAACATCATTTGTGCGGGGAAGTCCACGCCACTGGCTGGCCTCGATGATATCTTGTCTCTACAATCATAAGAAATCTTCCTCCTAAACATGGCTACTAGAACTGCACTGAGGCTTAAGTTCTTGGATATGTTTAAGGTATGTACAGTGGGTTGCGCTCTAATGCTGCATACAGTAGAACCGAATCACACAGGTTTTTTGGGCGTTTTCGCACTTATTTTACTTTTTTTCGATTCAAAACCATTCACAAATCAAAGAAATTTTAGACTAAGCTTAGGTCAGGTCGGAGTGGTAGCTCTGTTATGAAAAAGCTTACTTGAGCACTCATAGCGGCCCGTTGTGATGCCACGGGTGAACGCAGTCTCTGTACTGACCAAGTTCTACCAAAGTCAGGGAAGAGGAATAAGTTGGTCAGCGCAAGGCCTGCACATCAAAAGCACGACTACCATAGACTGGAAAACCAGCCAGAAAGTTTGATAAACGAAGCTATATCCTTGACATCAATGGACGATAGCTCCGTCAAGATCCTCATCGGACCTGCAACCACGGCAGAAGTTGTTAAATGGGAGTCACATCCTTTCCGCGTGTTTACCCATAACACAATGGCCTGTGTGCATGGCCCCTGCGATTGAGATGATGCCAAGACCAAGTCCAAGTAGCTGGTAACTTACATGGGAAGAATAAATTGCTGAAGCTGTGATATAACGATCTTCATCGATGGCTTAAGAATGGAATCGGGAACTGGATCTGGGGTCTATTCTGATAAGCTGGCAGTGAACGAAACTAACAAATTACCTAACCAGGCTAGCATATTTTAGGCGGAGATTTTTATAATTGAAACCAGAAAATCTTTTGAACTTGATTATATGCGCGGACAGTGAAGCAGCAAACAAAGCGCTGAGATCCCACCTCATCAAATCAAAGGGCATCAGGGGTTGCATAGACACCCTAGATTGTATACGTCGACACAACAGTCGCAGAGGCGACTGTAGCTTACAAAGGAATGAAAAACAGACGAGCTGGCACAGTAGGGATCGTAGATGTCTTAGTAGGAGACGGATATATGGGGAACGTATAGGCCCCTAAAGGAATACTTTATACAAATTGGAAAAAGCGGCATGGAATTCAATACACCGCAGCTCAATAAACTATCTCCATGCTAATCTTCAATTGGCAGTGATCTCCTGCCACCCTTAATGGCCCTTTATTAACACATTATTTTCGGGACGTTTTTACTCAAACTTCTTCACAAAGTGGAGGTAATAATTTGTAGTTTTTTTTTTTACCGTTTGCGGTGTAAGTTTGAAGATTGTTTAAGTAGTCGAACCTCTTTGTCTTGTGGATGATTTTGAATTGAGAAAAGTAAAGCCGATTGCAATACATGCATACATAATTGGTCATTACAAACCTGTAGTCAGGATTACAACCTAGTTTCTTACACCACTTATGTTTTGTGTGTTAATTTTATACATGAGTGGTGGGACCTTCAGCTTAAATCGACTTCGAATGACACATTTTTGGGAAACTTTTTATGGCAGTTTTATTTACTCTCAGAGTTTTTGCAAGAAATCTGCTGAGAGAAAAACGCCGAATAAATATATTTTCTTAATGTCTGACCTCGGTTTTGAACCACGATTCACGGCCACACGTCTAATAAGCCAACACACTATTTACTAGACTACATACATACATAATTGGTCAATACAACCCTTTAGTTAGGATTAGGACCCAGTTTCTCACACCACTTATGTTGTGTGCGTTAATTTTTATACATGAGTGGTGGGACCTACAGTTTAGAGTCGACTCCGAATGACATATTTTTGAGAAACTCTTCATGGCAATCTTATTTGCTCTCAGAGTTTTTGCCAGAAATCTAATGAGAGGCAGTTGCCGAAGAAATATTTTTTTTTCATATTTTCGTTTTGATGTCTGACCTGGGATTTGAACCTTGGCCTTACATCTAATAAGCCCACACACTACCTACTAGACTACGCGCGACTACTATAATTGTTACACAAGCCAAATTGTTGAAACAATCTTTGTTTAATCATCAAAGTAGTAGTCTACACACTACCTACTAGATTATGGCGACTCAGAATCGTTTTATTTCTGTAGTTGTAAATATGTTTAAAGTTTCCCATTGTGCAATGCATGAATGTATGCAATAGCACCATTTTGAATTTATGCTCCATATTATTACAAATAAATTTCGTAATTGGACTATTTTATTAACGGTAATTGGTCAGCCATCATTTAAGATAAAACTCTTTTTAAAAAGCCTTTGTTTCCCTCTCTAACGGTTTAAAACACTTTAACACTTGTCGCTTACCAAATGAATTTGGGCGCCTCTTGATGGGCCCATAACGTTTTCAAGCAATGTTGCTGTTGCTAATGCTGTTGCTAATATCCAGTTTCAAACAATTTACTTTGATACGATAGTTTTTCTTGTTCTTTTTTCTGCTAGGCTGCTTATATGAAATTTGTTGAAGAGAAGTTATTTTTATTGTCGACAATTTTTGTTTATTAGCCGGCCGTTGAATTCTGTTTCAATTTGTGTGTGTGTGTGTGTGTGTACATTTTATCATTGTTAATTAAGCAAAGTTTTCTTAACACACAACCTCTTGCGGTAAATTGCAAAACGATAACTTTTTAGAATCTTGGAAGAATTTTGTTATTTTTTTTTTCTTTTTGTATTATTTTTGTGTTATTCTTTTCTAATGTTTTGTACTTAAATTTGATAACAAGGAAATGAGTGTTTAATTTTCTATTTTTATATGTTTTTTTTAACGCACATATTGACTCATGCTGTTTAAATTTAATAAAAAGAAACAAAAAACATTTTTTTTAATAACAAAACGAAATAAAATTGTTTATTTTACTGTGCGGGGCTAAATTGTTGACTTATACAGTCAAGTCTTAAAAGAAATCATTTGAGTGCATATGCATATGCTGCTCTTTTTATTTGTCTTTTTAATTTAAAAATTTTTGTGTATTTTTCTTAAGCTTTGGGGACAAACACAACACAAGCTGAAATCCTCCTCTTCCTGTTAAATAGTTCTGTCTTAATTAAACAACAGCATGCAAGAAAAAGAAAATTAAAAATATTTGTTTTATTTTTATTCTACTTCCCTTTTAAACTAGTTTGTTTATTTATTATGATTTATTTGACTTTGAAAATAGAAAAAAAAGCTGGACACACCCCATCACCATCGCCACCCACTGTTTGTAAAATATTAAATGTGATGAATGGATTTTTAATATTTTTTCTTTCCATTCAATTTGAAAGTGTTTCTGTCAAATCACTTGTTTTTACCCTACACCCATAAAGGATAGCATATATTCCATTTAAGCTGATGTCTGCAAAAGCTTGACCCAATTATTCCATTAGTTTTGGCTCACAATTTAAGGCAGCAGCTAGTGCCTTAACTTATTAGACAATAGCCCATGTGTTTCAAAGTCCAGCTAGAACATCTCGATCAAAACGAAATACAAAAAATATGCCTTTCGTCGACTTACTCTCAGCAATCACCTGACCTAATATCCAACATTAGCGAAAAAACAATCGTACAATGGTTAAGTAAGAATAAATGTATAACGTTTGACCTTCAAAGCGATGTATACAATATTAATGGACTCAAACAACATTTTCTAGTTCTCATTACAACCTTTTAGTCAGGATTACAACCTAGCTTCTCACACTACTCATGTTGCGTGTTTAATTTTTTGTGCCTGAGGACCTACAGTTTAAAGTCGATTCCGAAAGACATATTTTTGAGAAACTTTTCATGGCAATTTTTTTTTTCTTTACTCTCAGAGTTTTCTCCAGAAATTTGGTGGGAAAAAGTCGCCGCAGAAATATTTTCTTCTTACAACAAGGACTTCAGTACTTTGAGAGTTAATTACAGCCATTTTGTTGAAATTAGCTATCTGACAAATTAGTTGTCCTTTATTCCATCTGTTTTGTAAAATCAGAAATCATTCAAGAACACCAGTAAATAAAAAAATTGTTTTTAAAAAATAGTCGTTCTAATAAGGCAGCGTACATAAGATATGGCGACAATAGCATCGTTAATCGACCATATTGCTTTTATTCACCTAAGATATGGCGACGTTAGATATGGCGACAATAGCACCGCTTATCCACCATATTGCTTTTATTCACCTAAGATATAGCGACGTAAGCTATGGCGACAACAGCGCCGTTTATCCACCATATTGCGGATGTTGATCGATCGCTTACTGAACCAATGAACTTGCGTTTATCCACCATATTGCGAATACTAAATTATGGAATTAAGATATGGCGACGTAAAACATGGCGACATCAGAACCGTTTATCCACCATAATGCGGAGGTTGGTCGATCGTTTACTGAACCAATGAACTTGCGAATACTAAGTTACGGAAGTAAGATATGGGGACGTAAAACTTGGCGACATCAGCACCGTTTATCCACCATAATACAGATATTGGTCGATTGTTTACTGAACCAATGAACTTGCGTTATTCCGCCATATTGCAAATAGTGCACTCGTTAGAACGATTATGACGATAGCAAAATGGACGATGATATGGTGACGTAAGATATGGCGACAACAGCGCCGCTGTGAGTAATATTGTGCAGCAGAATCGCAGGCAGTCTATTTCGCATTTCTCACAAGAACTCGACCTTTGGCAGGCCACAACGTGGCGAATGCTTTATGACTTAGGCCTGCACTCGTACAAAATTCAAATGACTCAGGAACTGAAGATAAACGACCAAGGATAATGACGTGTTTTTATTTTGTATATATTGTAAAGGCTTTGAAGCAGTTGGCAACTGAACCTAATTTTTATAGAAAAATCATTTTCAGTGATGAGGTTCATTCCTAGAAGAATGGGTACGTGGATAATACCTGTTCACATGAGTTCCAAGAGTGTCGAATGCACTTCAGAAAAAATCTCTGTTAGCTGTGGATTTTATGCGTCCGTTCATATTTTATTAGGAACGATATTGGCGAGGCCATTACTGACAACAGTGAATTCTTTTAGCAATTTCCTTTGGACTGAATGGGATGGCCATTAACGACATGTAGCTTCAATTGGCATACAGCTCATATCACATTGAATATTCTACCTTAGCGATTTGAGCTCATGGTTATCTCACGCGGACAAGATGTGAACTGGCCAATGTGATTATGCAATTTGACTGAGTTATACTTCTTCTTGTGGAAAGTTCTTAACTAAATCGCTCAAATTTAGTCTAATTTTTTAAGCCAGAGACATGGAAAATATGAAATTATTTTTATATTTCGTTTTGATATCTGACCTGAACCGTTCGCCTACCGTCTTATAAGCCAACACACTGCTTACTAGACAACGGTGACTTCATATACCGTAAACGGTAGATAATGTGTTCACCACCACAGAGAATGTTATAAGGGATGATAGGGCCTTCCGTCTAATAAGCCAACACACTACCACCTAGACCAAGGCGACTTCATTTACCGTATACGGTAGATAATGAGTACAACAGCACAGAGATTGTGATAAGTGATTCCATAATTTGTCAGTTATCAGCCCTTGTGGTAGCCGTTTATAAATTGGAATTCAGCTACTTGGAGAGCTGTACACCATTGTAAGTAGAAAATTCCGATGCTTGTACAGGCAAATAACTTTGGATTTCATAAATGAAAATAAAAGCTTAACGAAATACTGTACATTGCAAGGTATATTGTAGTTCTGCTTAACACGCTTTAATTTCTACTACCTTTGCTGCAAAAACTAAAAAACAAAAATACATAATAAATGACAATAAAAAATGGTTCATGTAGCAGCTATGATTCCTTAACATTTTTACGAGTATTATTAATGCATTGAATTGAGGTGTTTTGTTGGAAATTCTTTAACACAAAAAATAAAAAGGAATTACACTCTGTTAATCTAATATATGTACGTAGCAACACACCTCTTATTTGGAAATCTAATAAAAATTAAAATTTTTATTATTCACAAAAGGTTTCCAACACTAAGTTGTCAACGACTTTCAAATGACGGCAGCACATAAAACGGTAAACAAAACAAAAAAAGGTTAAGGTGTTGGTCAACGCCAAAAAAAAACTTTCAATTATTTTAAGTAACAACCACAAAAAAAGTGTTTAACAATGAATTATTCATTCATTCATTCATTCAAATGAAAAAAAAGGTTTCAAAAATTAAAACAATTTTTGGCATATTATTCCCACATATTCCTTACAGATCTCAGATGAGATAAACATGTCGTTCAAACAAGGAAGCCGTTAAATAACGTCACTCCTGGAAAGAAATTTGTCGTCACCAAATGGTTTTTGCAATAAATCTCCTGTTGTTGAAGTCAAAAGTCATTCATGTTTAGCTGATGAACTTTTGAATTCATGATCAACTAAATCGGCATTGAAGTTGCCATAGTCTAGTAGCAGTTAAGCTTTCGAAAAGGGAAGGTTTAACAGAATGTAAAGAGGAACTAAGGATTTATATTCTGCGAAAGAGAAGTTAGAGAGGCTCATCTCAAGTCAAATCAGTTTGAGACAATGTATACTTTTGTTGGGTAAGTCGCCTTAGTCTAAGAGCTAGTGTTTCGGCTTATAAGATATGAGGCCTCGGTTCAAATCCCAGGTCAGGGAAACAAAATATGAAAAAATATTTCTTTTGCGACTTCCTCTCAGCAGATTTCTGGCAAAAACTCTGAGAGCAAATAAAATTGCCATGAAAAGTTTCATAAAATCTGTCGTTCAGAGTCGACTTTAAACTGTAGGTCCCGCCACTCATGTATAAAATTAACGCACACAACATAATTGGTATGAGAATCTAGGTTGTAATCCTGACTAAAGGGTTGTAATGACCAATTATGTATGTATGTGTTTAGTTTTAATTAAAATTCTTTATAATTCGCACAATTCTGCGTGCCACTATTCACCACTTGATGTAAACAACAACAATTGATTTTCTTTGTTATTCCTCTGTTTATATCCTTTGTATAAATAATAACAATTGCTAGACAATTATAACGTCAGATCTTTATAACGGCAATCTTCAAACCACGATTGTTTTCTTTACACACAACGCGTCTTCACACAAAACTGACTGAATTTTTACTGGCCCCGTTGCCTGTTTTGCCTTGCCTTTCATATGGCAAAGTAAACAGTCTGACGAATATTCTTGAAGGTTAACGTTCATGACTTTGCCTTCTCGAGATCTTCATAAATGTAAATACCGTTGTTTCATTTGTGTTTGTGTATTTTGTTTACATTGTTTGTTGTTGCATTTTTGTTTACTTGTTTATCGCCTTTCTTATACTGGTATTGTTGGTATAATTTTGTTTACTTGTTTATGATGTAAACATGTCGATTGTTTCTGTTTTTGTAGCTTTTCTTTATCATTTTAATGTTAAACGATGTAACACCATTTCCATTTTCTTAACAATAGTGTGAGAAGCTAGGTCGTAAGGCTGACTGAAGGTTTTTAATTGTCGGAGAGAATACGTTAAACCTACCTTCAGCAATGACCCAGGCAAAGTATACAAAGATATAATATTTCTAACAAACATAAGGCATATACCATCCAGATGGAAGTAATGGCCATCTACCGAGACGTGCAGTGCATTCGCGCATACGGCGTTCCTTTCACCCGCATCTCGATCTTTTTTGATAGCCAGGCTGCCATAAGGTCTCTATCGAACGTTGCGAATAATTCCAGGATCGTCAGGGAATGTCGCCGCTGCACAACCTTTTTTCTGGGCGCTTCAATATCACACTTGTCTGGGTCCCCTGGACATTGTGACATTCCGGGAAACTGCAGAGCCGACGAGCTAGCCAGAGCTGGCGCGCTACTTCCAGAATCCTCTTCAATCAACTGAGGAATGCCACTTACCTCGTGCAAGCTGGTCAGCGCGCGGAAGTTCTTCCGAGACGCCAACCTATCCTGGATCAATGAGGAGTCCTGCTCCACCGCTAGGCTCACTTAGCCCTCAATGGATAGAAGGCGCACCAACCAGTTACTTGGACTTGGTCGTAACATCATCTCGATCACAGTGGCCATGCTTACAGGTCACTGTGTTATGGGTAGACATGCTTAAAGAATGCGGCTTACATTTAACGACTTCTGCCATGGATGCAGATCCGCTGAGGAAGAGGAGACTGTTATCCGGTTTCTTTGTCAGTGCACATCTCTTGCGAAGTGCAGATATGGGTTATTTCGTTATCTTGGCCCTTGTCAGCTTGACGGAGCTATCTTCCATTGATATCAAGGATATGGCCTCGTTTATCAAGCTTCCTGGCTGGTTCTCCAGCGTGGGATAGTCGTGCTTTGAAATGTGCAGCCATTGCGCTGGCAAACTTCTCCCTCCTTGGTTCGGAGTAACTTAGTCAGTGCAGAGACTGCGTTCACCTGTGTTCACAACGGGCTATGCGTGCTCAAGTGAGCTTTTGGTATGAAAACTACCACACTAACCATATTAATCTAAAGGCATATACCAAGATCCCATAAGCAGGCCCGTGGCATAGAGTTCTGGATGTAAGCAATGTGTTTAAGTAGGTATGTAGGCGTCAAATATGATAAAGTGTAGACAATTGTGAAACGAAAAATAAAAATATCGGGTTGGGTTGTCATTCTTTGTTTTTCAGGCGACTATTGCGTAAATTAAGTCATCCAATTAACTAGCACAGCATAAAACTTTTTGTTCTGCTGCCAGTGGATTACATTTAAAATTTTTGTAAAGTTTTATTTGTATTTTTTTTTCGTTTTAAAAATAAAAATAAAAAGTTTCTTAAAATTTCTTAACACATTTCAACGATATGATCAAAGTTATGTGCCCTACATTTTTCTTTTCTTTCTTTTTTCTGGAGATTTTTATCGCAACACATGTTTTTTTATTGTAGTGTTCAAAATTGAACAACGTTTTTATTATTTATTTGAAATTTTAATTATTTTTTATTTACATTTTACTGTTGTTGGTGTGTGTTGTTTTTTACATGAAAAGCGTGTTGACATAAGCTGTCAACCCATTTTTCTTGTATTTTTTTTTCTGTGGTTCTGGTGGAATTTTTCTTCAACATTTTTTTGGAAGAAAAAAACGAGGGAAAGAATTGTTTTTAAAAGAAAGTTTTTTTTGGTTTTTGCTTAACTGCAAGAGCACATTTAAAACAGAATTTATGTTTATTTTTGTTTTGTCTGTCTGTCTGTCTGTCTGTTTGGTTTGTTTATGTTGTACGTACCCCAGATAAGCATCAGTTCAGTTCAGTTTTATTGTTATTATGGCGATTATTATGATGGTATAATAATTTTTGTGTCGCTTATTTTCTTGTTTGGTTTTGTTTTTGTTTTGCCTCTTCAAGTTTTTCTAAAGAATTGAACAGAGACAGACAGACAGCCTCCTAGCTTTTATATTCATCATGTATTTTAACAAAAAGTTTTTTTCCTTCTTCTGCTTTAAATGACAAGTGTTTACTTTTTAAATGAATTTCTTCATTCTTCATATTCAAGCCAGATTTTTATATTTTTTTTTATTATTCTTTCGTTCATCATTTCTTCCCCAAACCATTCCATTCCATCCCATCCCAGTTGTCGATTATGATATTTTTCTTTCAATTTTTTCTCTCTTTTTTACATATAAAATAATGTTTTTTATTCCTTTATCTATTTTGGATACAGCCAGGGTCACATAAGTAGCACAACCTTATAAATATCTATATTTTGTATTCAAGAACCCCTATTTCTTTCTGCTCAACTGTAAAATTCCTTGTCATTGCATTGTCTAAAAGCTTATGGTCATACATAGTATTTGTTTGCCGTTGACCATGCTTATGATGTACAGATCCTCCTGATCACTCTACAAGAAGATTGTTAAGGTGTTTCTTCTTCTCTTTTTTTCTTTTTTAGTTGCTGCGGTCAGTTTGTTGTTTGTAGCAAAAGAAAAACAAATTTTTCCCAACACAAAACAGCCATAAATTATAAACTTGTTTTTATGAATATTGGTTTTAAACATTTATTGCTCATACCACTTTCTTGTTTGCCACATGGGTTATACCATCCATCCATAGGCTGGCTGACTGAGTGTGCTGGGTAATTTGAATTGAATTTTCCAATAGTTTTGCAAAATATCTTTTTTTTTTGTTTTTTATATTAAATTACATTATTTGTGGCAAAGTGGCAAAAAGAATTCCAGTTTTAAATTTAAATTTAACAAGATTCAAGGCCTTCTTAAAGCAATATCATGTAGTCTCAAGGCATTGGCTGGTTGTAAGCAATTATTTTGGGCAAGTAATCAAACTCAATAGAAATTATTTGTTGAATAAAATTATTTATTGCTTAACTAGGGGCTAAATGAAGAAGGTAGCCCATCATATCACAGTTTATTTTAGAATTGGGGTCCGTACCAGAGATCAGCAATGAGTATTCAAAAAGATGAGTAGAATCGAATCATTTCTGATATTTATACGCATTCATACTTATTTTAATATTATACTCATACTGCTCATATTCGAAGTTTGAAATGCTCATCGTACTCATACTTAACAACACGTATGATGTTGTTGATTTCGACTCTCCTTTACTCAACATTTACAAGAATCACGAAATAAGTATGATTCAAGTACGAACGCTACAATACTCACCTGAAGGTTGTGTGTTTGCTTTGCTTGTTGTCTTTGTCTTTTTCTTTCTTATTTTTTTGTAAATGCAAAAACAACTAAGACTGTAAATTTTGATGAATGATTCGAATCACTCGAATCATTTATGAATATTATAACTATTTTTCTAAATTTATGAATCTGAATAAGTAGGCATATGAATCAAACATATTTCGAATGTTATGAGGTGGATGTCAACGTTGTACTCATATTCATTGTAACTTGTAATTATAAATCAATGTTGTACTGAGTACGAATGAATCAAGAGTAGTTGAATTTCAATACTGTTGACTCACTCATACTCGAAATTTCATGAGTACTTATGAGTAGCGAAGAAACGATCCTCTGGTCCATACCTAGGTTGTTTATACAAATAGTTATCAATTTTCAACATTACGTTATTTGGATAAGATAGAGACAGTGTTGAGACGCGGCACTCGGGTAATGTAATTTGAGACAAATATAACACAAGATTCATTAGGGCCCATCATGACATGATACATCGAGTTCCTCCTTAAGTGCTCTCTGAACACAAGCAACCGAATATAAAATCGCCGCAGTCTAGTAGGCAGTCTGATGGCTTATTAGACGTGAGACTGCGGTTCAAACCACAGATCAAACATCTCCAACAAAACAAAATATTGAAAAAGTGTTTCTTTCGGTGACTTCCTCTCAGCAGAATTCTGGTAAAAACTCTTGGAATAAATAAAATTGCCAAGTTTTTCCAAAATGTGTTGTTCAGAATCGACTTTAAACTGTAGGTCCCGGCACTTATGGATAAAATCTACCTACACACGTAACACAATCCGTTTGCTGTTATAAACAAAATCATAGCACTCGGCCCCTAACTTTTTTTATTTTTTATATTTTTATTGAAAGTGTTAAGCAATTGTCGCTGTTTTGAGTGGAGGTGCAAAAATACTGATACATGAAGAACACATTGGACGGTACAAATCAATGACTACATCATGAACTCTCTACGCCGTATATGTCGACGCAATATCCAACATTTCTTGGGTTCCGGAGCATTGTGTCATGTGGCATAAAGGGATACGGAAAGGCGGACAAACTGGCAAGGAAGGGATCGGAGATGTCTAAAAGGGGGATAATGTGCTCCCCTACAATACATACATACATAATTGGCTATTACAACCCTTCAGTCAGGATTACGGCCTAGCTCCTCAGCCCCTACAAGAATACTATTTTAAATTAGAAAACACAGGGTGAAATTCAACAAACCGTGGATGGTACAATATACCTGGTTTGCAGAATTTCAAAAGTGCTGTGTCCAGTAGTGGACAGCAGAAAAACCAAGGAACTACGTGAGTTGAAATCGACAAGAGACCGGTTCGCATTCTAGCAGGAATTCTAACGGAATACTGCGTCATTGGCAATTTCGCTGACAAGCTCGGTCTGCGCCACGAAGACTGCTGCAGAAGTTAACATGATGTGGAGTATCCTGCACTTCAAAGCAAATGTCATCGGTTTCTGGATGACAGAAGGTTTGAAGATCTGAGCAGATCTGGTAACGAACGTGCCGCTTAGGAACTGTCTGAATTTATCATGAGCTCAGGGTGATTTAAACCCATCAATGATTGATTACGACAAACGGGATTACGACATACTGGGTGACTCAAAGTGAACTCACTTTTGAGCGACAAACTGCACGCTAATCTAACTTGACCTAATAAGTACATTCAATACAACAATCCCATATATTTTCACTGAGAACGTTCCTTCTAAGCAACATTATCATGAACTACTGCATAGATTAGATGGAAAGACATGATTAATTGAACCGAAATCATGAAAAGAAATACGAAGAATTTGAAAAAATTGGAACTGAATGGAAACAGCCTGCGCGTTATTTCTCTTAAAAAATTCGATATGATCGTCATTTTCAAGATTTAATATTAGTTTTTGCCTTACTTCTTGAGTTCAGTCTTTAATACAGTCTTTCATCCACTCAAAAGGATATCTTTTGTCTTAAATATTCGTTTAATTACAACAGAAATCATTTCATAGATCGGTTAAAAGTATTTTTAGATCATAACTTACCTTGGTTCTGTAAAGAGGATTACTAAAGTCCCAGTCTGGTGCTACAAACAAATAACCACATTTGGAAACTTTACGGGAAGCCTGGAAAAAGGAAAGAAAATAATAAAAAAAATTTATTAATGATGAGTAGTAATAGTAATTACAAGTGCTAAACGTTTGATAAAAATGATACGTATGTATATACATTTTTTTAATTCTAAATATAAAATTCTTACGTAAGATATCTTACAACGACAACAGCGCAGTTTATCCACCATAATGCAGATGTTGGTCGATTGTTTACTGAACCAATGAACTTGCGTTTATCCGCCATATTGCGGAACGATTATGGCGATAGCAAAATGGACGATGATATGGTGACGTCGCTGTGCGTGATATTGTGCAGCAGAATCGAAGGCAGTCTATTACGCGTTTCTCACAAGCACTTGACCTTTCGCAGACCACAACGTGGCGAATTCTTTATGACTTAGGCCTGCACTCGTACAAAATTTAACTGACTTAGGAACTGTGGACAAGCGACCACAGACAACGATGTGTAATTGCTGTAGGGGCTATGGAGAAAATGGCAACTGAACCTAATTTTCCTTAAAAAAATCATTTTTAGCGATGAGATCCATTTGTAGATGAATGGGTACATGAACAATACCTATTCACATGAGATCCAAGAGTGTCGAATGCGTTTCTGAAAAATTCTCTGTTAGCTTTGAATTTTATTCGTCGGTCCATATTTCATTGAGAACGGCATTGCCCAAGCCACCACTGAAAACAGCGAATTTTATACGTCGATGATTAGTAATTTCCTTTGTACTGAATTAGATGATCTGGCCACTGACGATATGTGGTTTCAATGGGACAGTGCTACATGCCCCATACTTAGGGTTGCCAGCCTGGCTGGACTTGGCTGGATTGTCCAGCTTTTTTGGTGCTTGTCCAGTTTCAAGCTAAAATTTAATTTGTCCAGCTAAATAGAAATTTTTTTAGTACACTGCAATAACTTGGGCAATAATTTTCATGTCATCTTTGTCAAATCATTAGTTTATTACAAACGTTTTTTTTTTTACCAAAGTACAAACTACTATAAACAAAATCAAACTATACTGAATTGTATATTTTGTTTTTAGTATTTAATTTTAATTCTTACATACATACATATGCATATGCGATTATGTATGTGACGGGCTGAAGTTTAGTTAAATAAATTTTAAAGAATACAATGAATTTATATAATTGTAATAGTTTTAAATAATAATATGTATATATGTTGATAACAAGGGATATTTTAATAAAAATTATTTACAAAACCAAAATTAACATTTTCTCAGTATTTTTTATGTCCAGCTTTTTTTTGTTTTGTCCAGCTTTTTCAAACCCAATGTCCAGCTTTTTGCGAATCGGAATCTGGCAAACCTAACCATACTTCATGTAATATTGACAATTCTACCCTAGCGATTTGAGGGCATGCTTATCCCACGTGTTCCTACATGTGAACTGGCTAACGTGATGTTGCGATTTAACCGAGTTAGACTTGTTCTAGTGGGATGTTCTTAAGTCGGGTAGATTATATGCGAATAAACTACAAACCACAGCGGTTATCAAAGCCATACATAATCCGTTCCGTCGCTCAAATTTAGCCGGACTTACACACCAAAGTCATAGAATCAATAGGGATCGATTTCTACCCATAGAAACCCTGGCGTACGACAAACCTTATACTCTACAAGTAGCTCATGCTCCAGGCGCTTCTTTATGGCGCAGAAGCATGGACACCATCATCCGATAGTGTAGCAGTCTTGACATTATTCGAGAGAAAAGTCCTACGTAAGATTTTCGAACCATAGCGAGTTAACGATGATTTCCGCATTCAATTTTATATTGAGCTGTATGAACTCCTCAACGACATGCACGTTGTCCAGCGTATTAACAATCAGCGGCTGCGCTAACTTGGCTATGTCGTTCGGATGGAAGAGCATCCACCGGAGAGACAAGTACTTGATGCGGAGATTTATGGACTTGGAAGAACTAAATTGACGAAGCCCTGTCATGGATTGGTGTGAACAACTGGCGAAGACGTGCAAAAAGCAGAGGCGCCTGGAAGAATGTGCTTAAGCAGGATAAAATGCAATAATCGGGTTGTTAATGGCAAATTAAGTAAGTACGTAAGTATATGCCACACACAATCTCATCAATAGATTTTTTAAACGGATAAAAAATTTCGATTTTTTATTTAATAGAACTGACGTTATATTATTTTCTAACTAATTGTGATAAATTTAACAATTTTTGAGTGTCATTTGCAAAATTTGCGGAGATCACGTATTAAATTTTTTTTACCACATATGGGGGAAAATTATTTCGAAAATTAATTTTTGGTAAGAATAAGTGAACGAAAGTGGTTAATAAGTACCATATGATGAACTATGATGAAAATTGGTCAGATAAGTTGCATGTAAATCTTCGTAAGGTTAAAATAAAGAGCGTAGATACCAAGTGATAATTAATTTTAGTTATCGATTAAGAGGCGCTTAAAGTAAATACCATTGCAGTATGGTGAAATGAAGCCATTAAACTTATTCGTATAACGGCGCTGAGTCCCATATATAGGGTAGGTAATCTATCGGTTTAAATTTGAACCATATTTCGAATCTGGCAATACTTATGTTTTTCTATTCTGTCACAAAATTCAGTATATTATGTTCACTGTACGTAATAAATCGATTTACGCTTGATAAACGTTGGGATTTATTGAAAATTTATTTCCAAAACAAACACAATTGGTCGGATATTGTACTAAAAGGTCGCACAAAATTTGGTCGCAGAGGAGGATCAACGGTGTCCGGTATACGCAAGTTTATTGGTAAAGTTCGTGAAACTGGTTTCATTGTTGATGCACCAAGACGTGAGTGTGCTCGTACTGTGCATACATCCGACAATATCGAAGCTGTAGCTGAGAGTGAGCGTTAGAATCCATCAACATCAACTCGTCATCATTCTCAAGAATTGAACATTTCACTCAACAGTTTACGTCGAATTTTGAGAAAAGATTTAGGTATGACCCTTACAGAGTTCAATTGGTTCAAGAGTAGAAGCCACATGACCATCCACTTCTTTTTCATTTCGCTGGATGGGCCAACGAGAAACTGCGCGATAATGTGGATTTTGCCAAACAAAATCATATTTTCGGATGAAGCTCATTTTCATCTTGGTGGGTATGTTGATTATCAAAATTTCCGCATTTGGGGCTCAGAAAACCCTTATGTGGTCTTGCAGAAACTAATGCATCCATTACGAGTGACTGTTTGATGTGGCTTGTGGAACGGAGGCATCATTGGCCCATACTTCTTTGAAAATAAGGACGGCGCAACCATTACGATCAATGGTGACACCTACTGCACCATGACAACCAATTTTTTTGTACCCACTCTTCATGGTATTGATGCGAACGATGTTTGTTTTCAACAATAGGGCAATTCACACAAGCCCTTGTATCGAATATACAACAGTGTATGCTTGTTGGTGATAACTTCCGATACACTTATACACATTTCTTTCATATATTTTTGAAAGTTGTATTTGTTTTCTGCTATCAGTTTATTTAATGCCAGTAATCAAGAAGAAGAATAAAAATACAAAATATTTTCTATGCAACTTGTGTCAACAATTAACATTTCAAAATTATATTTTCGCTCCAGATAATTATTTAATTTATTTTTTTCCGCAATATTTTTCATTTTGCTGCTTGAAAATCAAATTATTAATAATGTTATTCTTCTTCTTATCGCTTTTTGACGTTTAAGCGTTCACAAACAAAAAGTGTATTCAATACATATATAATGGATCTTAACTTGAAGAAATGTAAATGAATGGTTTTCTCTCGCGGGGGCGTAATTTCGTCCACGTATGTGATTAATTCTTACCCTTTGGAAACTGTCACAACATTTCTTGATTTGGGAGTATTATTGGATATAAAATTGTCTTTTATTGATCATATTAGTGTGATGATTGGCAAGGCTCGGGCTGTTCTTGGTTTTGTGAAAAGATGGGCTAGGGAATTCATTGATCCTTATATAACAAGACTGCTATACATTTTACTTGTTAGACCTATTTTGGAGTATGTGTCTGTTATTTGGAATCCATACTATCGTTGTCATAGTGATTCAATAGAGTCTGTGCAGAAGCAGTTTTTATTATTCTGTTTACGTGGCTTAGGATGGGATTATGCCAATGGGTTTCCGTCATATGAGGCTAGATTAGGTTTGATAAAACTTCCAACTTTGGAACGTAGAAGGACTGTTTTAGGGGTTTGTTTTGTTTTTAATCTGGCTAAGGTGATATCGATTCTGAGTTTTTGCTTTTTAACCTGAATTTCAGTATTCCAGCAAGATTTTCACGGCACTATCGTCCTCTTTCTTTAGATTTTTATAGAACGAACAATGGATGTAATTTTCCTTTTCGTAGATTATGTAAAGATTTTAACTTATATTATGATTTTATTGATTTGAATTGTAATGTTTGTAATATAAAACGTAGCTTATATGCTGGCATTAATTAGTAAATTATTATATAAAAATGTATTTTCGTTCTTGTCATAGGTAGTTCCTGTTTACTGTTACTTTATTCAGCTTGTGATTAAGTTCTGTAGCTGTTTTATGTTCTCGTTGCCATTACTTTTCCCTTACCCGCTACAGTACGGACTGTAGTGTATACGTATCCCTACGTAATGGGGACGAGCCCTCCGCGGGCGGGTGAGGTGGGTTATTGTGAGGCCGGGGACGTTCGAAAAAAAAAATACAACGTACACGATGCAAAGTCGTGCGAATTGCCCAGATGAAATAATATTTGATTTTTAATCGGAATTGTACTTCACAACAAAAAATTAAAATAGACAGAATTTCAAATCGTTTTTGTTTGATTGCATTTTTAAATTTAAACTTTTAATTCATCCACCCTATATTTTTCGGCCTATCGGCACTTTTGAATTTATTGCCACATCATAAATGAATAATATTTTTCCTCTGCTAATGCTTTTTTTCCTTGTATTGTTTTTAGCAATTTAAAAACAATTATCCGAAATATAATTAATTTTTTAAAGCAAATCAGTGCAGTGCTGTACAGTTTTATTTTCTTTTTATTTGTTCATCATTTCATAAATCACTTTGAAAAGAAGAAGTGCATAAAACAGATGGTTTGGCTACTGACTGTTTTAACATCAACGCCACCACCAGTAGTAGCTGCTTTTTATCTCCATTGTTTGGTTTTTTGCTTTAGCATTAGCTTCTGTTTCTTTCTGTTTAAAGATTTAAAAAACAGTGTAAATTACATTTAATAGACCCGTTTAAATGATTTTCACATCGTTTAAAAACACTGCAGCAATACACAATGGAAGCAGAAAGAAAAAGTTTCTTGGTGGAAGAAGAAATAAAAACTCAAGTAATAGCGGTAGCAGTAGCAGTAGCAACAGTCGTGGTAATAATTATTGGTAATTATATGCTTAACTAAAACAAAAATAAAAAAAGAAATCCGTTTTTTTTTTGTAAACATAATTAACAATTTGTTACACTCTCAGGCCCTTTGGAAAATCATTGAACATGTTGGCAATGTTTCCCTTGAAAGGAAATCAAAGTGAAAGAAAATATTCCTTTATTTTAATTGCATTATTTAAAGGCAATTTATCATGCATTAGAAAGGCGAAATGCAGCAAAATGTTGAAAGAAATAATGAAAAAAATCATTGTGAAGTTATTTTAACTGAATTATCCGTAAAAAGTTGTATGCAATGCTTTGAAATCAATTTAAACAAAGACCTTGAATAGGCAACAATGGAGGTAATGAGCATTGAATTAGCTGGTAGAAGTCACAGCAATTAAAAAGCATTCCATTGTTTTCTTTTTTTTATAAAACCAATACTCAGGGAAAGACCCATACTCATGCAGTACACTGTATTGGAATTAGGAAAATAGGTTAAGGGAAGGAGTACAGAGGGAGTAGTGTTTGTGGACATTAGATTTGAATATTTTTATGTCATAAGTGGCAGGAAAGACCTCTGCAGGGACGGAGTTTCAGACACATACGTATAATCCGGCAAAAGCAATAGAAGTTGGCTTATTAGATGTGAGGCCTCGGTTCATACGAAATACATACAAAAATTTATTCGCTGACTTCCTCTCAGCAGATTTCTGACAAAAACTCTCTGAGAGTAGATTAAATTGCCATGAAAAGTTTTTCAAGAATCTGTCGTTCGCAGTCGACTTTAAACTACAGATCCCGCTTTTCATGCATATAATTAACACACTAAGCATAAGTGGTTTGCGAAGCTTGGTCGTATTCATGACTGAAGGGTTATAATGACCAATTATGTTATCTTATGTTATAGTCCGGCAAAAGAACGTATTCTGTTTGTAATGCAGTGTGCGATCCAATAGTCAATCGACCACAAACGGATGAGTTCTGGGAGAAAGAGAGATACTACGTAAGAATACTCGATTTACGGGAGCAAGTCCCCTTATTTCGCTCGAGCAAAATCTGTTGTATGTAGTAGTCGGTTGTATAAAAGTGGTGTAAATAATAAGAAGATCAGTAGCATTTCTAGCACGATCTTAATAAATCGAGTCATTTGAAAGCTTTTTACGGCACTTGAAAAATGTGCTGGTTCCAGAGAACATCACAAGGAATTTTATGCCCAGACCAGCAAGAGCGTCTCACTAGTTAATATTTATAGCCACTCATAACCACAGATGAGGCAATATTATTGGACCTGCGCCTATGTGTCACTTAACAGTATTGCGTTTGTCATACGACGTCATTCGGGGATTGACTGTAGGTTGATTGTGAGAGTGTCATTCATACTCAGCTTTTTCGTCTCAATCTCCAAACAACTCGGGCCACCATTAAAAGAAAATGAACGACAACTATTGCTGTCATCTGCAAGAGAGTAGATAGGATTAGAAATTGAAGAAAGAAGATCGTTTATGAAAATAAGAAATAGAGTTGGAGATACAACAGAACCTTACGGTAGCTCTGAGTCTAACCTGAACTCGTCTGATGGGATCCCATCCATAAAAACCAGTATAGTGCGTTCTCTGGGAAAGATCAATATAAATCGAAAGAAGTGACTACCAACACCAAAAGCAATAAGTTTTGCTTTCTTTTCGATTGCTTTGGAAATATTTAGAGCCATAACCTTGTTCTCACCTGTGGCTGATAGACAGATTCAATATTTTCGAGAGCATCACAAACAGATTACCAGTAGAGCTCGCTCTAAGGAAACCGTATTGTTTGTTGCTAATTAGTCTGTTGGACTCTAAATATTTTACAAGTTGGAGGTTTAACGTGTTTTCCATAACTTTGAAAGTGGAACCTATTGCTATTGGGAGGTAGTCCTCAGGGTTATTAGACTCACCTTTTTTGAGTATTGGCGTAACATTAGCAACTTTACGGCAAGATGGAAAAACACATGCACGATATGAGGCACTAAAAAGGTTAGCTAATGAACCAGCGAGCGTCTAAGAACACTTCTTCAGCAGTTAATTACTTAATTGGTCATTGCAACCATTAAGTCAGGACTGCTATGTAGCTTTTCACACCACCCATGTAGTGTGTGTTAATTTCATACATCTGTCATGGGACATATAGGTTAAAGCCGACAGGTTTCTGAGAAACTTTTCATTGCAAATTTATTTACTCCCAGAGGTTTTGTCAGAATATTGCAGTGACGAAGTCGCCAAAGAAATATTTTTTCATTATTTCGTTTTGTTCGAGATGTCTGAGCTGGGGTTTTAATCGTGGACTCACGTCTAATAAACCAACCAACCAAGTAGGTAGTGTACTAGACTACGATGACTGTTGTGCCACGAATAGTAGATCCTAAAGTTTAAAGACGACTCCGAAAGATTGATTTTTAAGAAACTTTTCATGGCAATATTTATTTACTCTCAGAGTTTTTGCCAGAAAGCTGTTATGAGTTAGTTACCGAAGAAATATTTTTCCATATTTCCTTTTGCTCGATATGTCTTAGCTGGTGTTTGAATCGTAGTCTCATGTCTAATATACCTGTCTACCTAAGGCGACTTTAACAAAATCGATATTGAGAACAAATCATTATTATTTTCTAACACATCTTGTATTATTTTACTTTACCCAACAGTTTTATACTTTGCGTTAATTTTTTTTCTTATTTTTTAATTTATTTTTTTGTACTTAACACTTATTTATTTTTTTTTTTGTAGCCTGAGAATATCAATTAATGTTAAATGGGCTGACCGAAAAAAATGATATAAAAATTACCGCCCTAATCTCTATCAATTTATCAATAATGAGTCATATACCACATAAATCATGCTCAGAATTACAAAAGAAGCAGATATTTATGCTTCGAATATGTATTTCAAGTTGAACATAAAATCACAGCCAACCAGAGTTCGTGTTTGAAATTTTATTTGACATTTAAAAAAAGCTTTTAAACAAAAAAAAAAAAAAAAAAAAAAAGACAATAATTTGTATGGCATAAGCATTTTTTAACAGACAATTAAAAAATATTTAAGAAAATAATTAGGGGTAATTTATAATTCTTTTTTAACAACTGTTTATTGCTCTATTAAAAAAATAATATTGTTTTTAATATAAAAAATTTTAAAAAAATAAAATAAAAAAATAAGAAAAATAAATAATAACAATAAAAACATGTACAAAAATATTAAAAAAAAATAAATAAAAATAAAAAAATTAAAAAATTAAATAATAAATAATAACAATAAAACATACAAAAATACTGAAAAAAATAAATTAAAAAAAAATAAAAAAATTAAAAAAATACAAAAATTAAAAGAAATAAGATAAATAAATAACAATAAAAAGAAGATATACAAAAATATAAAAAAATAAATTAAAAAAAAAAATTAAATATAAAAAAATAAGAAAAATAAATAATAAGAGTAAAAATATATACAAAAATATTAAAAAAAATAACTTAAAAAAAGAATAAAATATAAGATAAATAAATAATAACAATAAAACATATACAAAAATACTAAAAAAAATAAATTAAAAAAAATTAAAAAAAATTAAAAAAAATTAGAAATAAATAATAGCAATAAAAAGAAGATATACAAAAATATAAAAAAATAAATTTAAAAAAATATGAAAAAAGTAAGAAAAATAAATAATATCAATAAAAACATATACAAAAATATTAAAAAAATAAATTGGTATTATTATTGTTTATCTAAATTAAAAAAATACTCTTATCAATTAATTAAGTTCACACCATATTATCTTCAAGTAAAGGAAAACGTTAAAAATAATTATGAAACCTATCAGGAATTATCTTGAGAATAAAAAAAAAAACTATAAACAACAAACACTTGATATTTTATTGTCATGGGTTTCTTAACATGTTACTGTCCTAGATTAAAAAAAAAGAGTTAATGTAAGAGCCTAGGCTGGCACGTGTAATGAAATCCAAGAGAGAGTGTATCAAAGAATTTAAAATTATTGGCCCAACTAATTAGTTTCATTACATGGCTTTTCCATACATTTATCATGCTCTACCCATTAAGATTGAAAGAAACAATAAAAACGTGTTTGTTTTTTTAAATAAAAATAATAAAAAAAAATTACCAAAAAAAAAACTAAAAATATGTATGAAAGCCACGTCTATTGAGTCATTGTTGCGGTTGGTTTTCTTAGCCATAAACATTTTTAAACGTTTTGCCAAAAAAAAACCGAAGAAAAAAATACAACCGTAATAATTTTGTGATTTTTATTTTATTTTATTTATGTTATTTGGTAAGAGATATTTGTATAAAAAAGAAAAAATAAAATTTCATTTAATGATTGCTAATAATGGGCGCCAGCCACCAAAGGCATTAACAGTGTTTCGTATCAATAATTTTGGTTTTTTTATTTTGTTTAATTTTTTTGTTGTGGTTTTATTGGGTCATGAACAGTAGCACAGAGCTACGAATTTTTATTTGGTGGGAGAATTTCTAAGAATTTCAAACAAATATGGTCATAAATGCTGGTGCTGTACAAGACATGGAAACAAATAAATTTAAACGAATTGGTTTGCTTGCGCTCGTATTGATATGTAATTTATTTATAACATGTGTTGTTATTTGAGTAATTGATTTAATATTTTTTTTAATTTTTAAAAAAAATTTGTGTTAAAAAAGATACATAAAGAAACAAACATATATGGAAACCACAACATTTGTTTGAATTACTTACATACGTAATTGACCATTACAACCCTTTAATTACGATTACAACTTAGATTCACACATCAATCATGTTGTGTGATTTAATGTTATCCATGAGTGGCAGACCTACAGTTTAAAGCCGACAGATTTTTTAACCAACTTTTCATAGCAAATTTATTTAGCCCCGTGGTTTTAGCCAGAAGACTGCTGAGAGCAAGTTGCCGAGAGAAATGTGTTTTCATATTTCGTCTTAATTCCAAAGTTCTGGGCTGGGTTTGGAATTTAACTTCACGTCTAATGAGCCAACATACTACCTGCTAGACCAGAGGGACTCCATTACGCATTGAAACCTTTCAGATATTAGTCCATAACAATTGTGCACTCACTGATTTATTGGAGAGAACTTCGTGAGCTACAAATTTGTGGAGAGAAAAAACATTTAAGATAATGTGGCGTAACCCTCTTGCAGAAAGAGATCTAACATAAGCCAGCATTTAAGTCCATTGTGATACCACAATCAATATTCAAACCCAGTATTAGACATTTCCGAGAGGTAACCAACACCAGTACAAAATAAGTCTTGCAAAATAAGATTGCTGCAATAAATCATTATATTCAATTGCTTTGGTTTAACGATGCAATTGAATCGGTCCTCTTCTTAACTATATGTATTCAGCAGTATCCTGCAATATTGCTTATACCCTCTTGCTATCGATAAAATTGAGCCTCCCTATAAAATGAGTGTATAATATCCAACTTAACTAAAGCAATCGGAATATCTAAATCCTGTAACACATCGGAGATTACGAACCCTGTACCGACCCTGACCAACTCATCAATAAAGCAATTTCCAACGATATCGACATGTCCCGAAACTCACATAAGAGTTACTTTTGAATGATTTGAAATTTCGCTTGAGAAATTCTCGGCATTCAAGTGCAAGGACGGGCATTGAAACTACATTTATTAGGAATTTAATCACAGCATGGCTATTTGTATAAATCAAGAGAATTTTAGGGAATATTCCGCCTAAAAAAGCTTAATGTAACAACCTTATAACAAATTCATTGCTGATCTCTGGTCTATACTTAGGTTCACAGGCAAGCTCACTCGTTGGCCCATATTGTCCATTGTGTGGTAAGCTCCCTTCAAACGTTCTGTCTCCCCAAAACTTATGATGGCTGCCTAAAGTGCAAAGCACTCGCATAAAAGGTGTTCTACCGTTTCAGTTTCCTCCACATCATGGCAGCTGCTGCAGTAACGCCAGTGGGGCAGATCGAGCCTGTCTGCGAACCTGTCTGTTAGAATGCGAACCGTTGTCTTATCAAATTTAAATAGTTCCTTGGGCTTCCTGTTATCCCCTGCTACATACAGCCATTTTGGACCAACTACGGTCTGTTAAATTCTAGTCTTTACGTAAATAAAGTAAAAACCTTCTATACAATTTCTGTTGACTTTTTCCTTGTTTTACTCAATTTCCTTGCTTGTGATTGAATAGGAAAATTTTTAAAGTTGCTGCTTAGGTGGCTTTTAACGTTACTTCTATATTTCTTTGAATTCATGTTTCTGCAAAATGAAGAATAGAAGCTATGTTCTGCAATTATTCCAATCTAAGATTTGTTATTGCAAATAATAGGAATAAACAATTGGTCAATTCACACAAGCCGTTGTATCGTTGTATTCATTGTATTGTTGGTTGACTATACAACAGTGTAAGCTTGTTGTTGATAATTTTAAATTAAAATTAATTTAATAACATTGTTTGTGTCCAATATCAATACTTTAATTTGCAAATCCGGGTTACATCCACCGTATAATATAAATTGTAATTTATGAATGAGATTTTTATAGAGTAATTCCATCGACTTACAAAAATACAAATTAAGACTGAAGGGAAATTCTACAGTTATTTTGAACTTATGACTTGTATTGATATCTTGTAAATATTTTGATACGTTAATTTTCTTTTTATTTGCTTATTTATTTTTTTTATTACCGTAATAGATATAATTTTTATTATTTATTTAATAAAAATTATTATTATTATTTTTTTATTACAAAAATAAAAAAATCATGCTAATTCATGCAAAACATTTAGAGAGTTGGCCTATATAAGCATAAGATGTTGTACAATAAGGTGTTGCCAATTTCTAAAATTCTCTTTACTTTTGCCTAACAAAACGTAAAGTGTTAAAACATGCTGAGTTTTGACCACAAATAAACAAATTCTCTGTATGTATATACAATTTGTATGTCTTATCTAAAAAGCAAATCTCACATAAAATCTTAGACTATGAATATGAATATTTTTTTTTGATTTTTTTCTGTGTTACTTACTGGTTTAATAATCACCGGCTGTTTAGAAATTTTTTTTATTTATTATTTAGTGAAAGCATGTAGAAAGAAGAAGAAAAAAAGGTTTACAAGAAAGAGAAAAATTGTTTTTAAAAATTATTTTTGTATACGTTTTTTTTTTAAGGGGAATAGAAATTAAAAACTAACTGAACTTTACAATGGCAACGGGCGATTGGTTTAATGACACTTAAATGTTACAATTTAATTAAAAAATGAAAAACGAAATCAATAGTATTGCCAACCATATTTACAATAGCAAAACAAAACAACAAAAGAAAAAATTAATTTCTGTTTTGTTTTTTTTTTTGCTGACTTAAAGATGACATTTAGCTGACATTAATACGCGACAACGATGAGCGAAAATAACAATCGGCCATGTAACGAACACAAAAAAGAAACCCAAGCATGGAAAACCAACAAAATCTAGTATTATTGGAGATTGGCAGCTCCAAACAATAACAAACAATAAAGCATACATTGCCAACCAACTAGTTTTGGGCTTTGGCGTACAAGTTTACTAACGAAACGTAAAGAAGAAAAGAATTAAAAATAATATAAGAAAATGTTTAGTAATAATCGTAGCTGCTGAACTTAAAGGCGAAATTGTGATTTTTTTCTTTTTTTTGTAGCAACTTTACATGAATGAAACCAGGCAATGAGGATGATTATGTAGTAATAGTTGAAAAACAATGCTAGAGAAGACAAAGTTACAGCAGAAATAAGAGAAGAGCAAAAAAAAGAGCCCCCCAAAAACATTTGATAAAAATTGGAAAATGTCATAAAAGTCACGATTTGTTTTAGGTTGAGCCAAAGATTTCAAGCAAATAATACTGCAAGTACAAGAATTAAATAACACAACACACTATAGGGTGGGCCATTTAAATGTTTTAATTAAAACATGCAATAAAACCAAAAAGTCCAGGTCAGCCATAAAACGAAATTTGAAAAAATATATCTTCGGCTTCTTCCTCTCTGCAGATTTCTGGCAAAAACTCTGAGAGTAAATAAAAAATTTGCCATGAAAAGTTTCTCAAAAATTTGTCGTTCGGAATCGGCTTTAAACTGTAGGTCCCACCACTCATGTATGAAATTAACGCACACAACATAAATGGTGTGGCCGTAATCCAGACTGAAAGGTTGTACTGGCCAATTATGTATGAAATAAAACAAAAACGGTTGTGAAGTACAATTGTTCCGATTAGAAATGGAATGTTGCTTCCTTTATATGGATGCCTCGGATGGCCTCACGGTGCTTCATTCGATCGCACCAACTTTCGTGCACTTTTACGAGTGTATGGGGCGTCGTATCTCGGCAATGGCATCACGAATGTTGGCGTTCAAATGCTTAATTGTCTGGTTTGTTGGCATAATACTCTTCTTTAACAGTGCCCCACAGAAAATAATCCAGGTCGGTGTCAAATCTCACCTTTTTAGCGGCCAATTGACATAACCATTTCGGCTAACTAAACGGCCATCAAACATTTGACGCAATAAAACGGTTACAGCACAGGATGTGGGGCAAGGTGCACTAATCTGTTGAAACCAAACATCATCCACATCAATACCATGAAGAGCGGGTAAAAAGAAATCGGTTAGCATAGTGCTGTAGGTGTCTCCATTAAGCGTAATGGTTACGCCTTCCTTATTTACAAAGAAATTTGGGCCAATGATGCCTCCGCTCCGCAAGCCGCACCAAACAGTCACTTGTAAAGTAATTCAGAGCCCCAAATACGGCAATTTTGCTTATGAACGTACCCACCAAGATGAAAATTAACTTCATCCGAAAAGATGATTTTTTTTTGGCAAAATTGACATCATCGTGCAGTTTTTGCTTCGCTAGATGGGTGAAGGATGATCATGAGTCTTCAACTCTTGAACCAATTGAACTTTGTAAGGCGTTATACCGAGAACTTTTCGAAAAATTCAACGTAATTGTCGCGCAAAATGTTCAATTCTTGAGAACGTTCTTAGCCACAGCTTGGATATTGTCGGGTGTATGCACTATTCGAGCACGTTCATGTCTGGCGGATTAACAATGAAATTAGTTTCACGAACTTTAGCAATAAACTTGCTTGTACCGGGCACTGTTGATCGCTTCTCTGCGACCAAATTGTGTACGACATTTTCATGCAATATCCGAACAATTGTGTTTGCTTTGGAAATAAATTTCTAATAAATCCCAACGTTTCTCAAAAGTAAATCGATTCATAACATTCATACATACATACATAATTGATCATTACAATCCTTCAGTCAGGATTACGACCTAGTTTCTCACACCACTTATGTTGTGTGTGTTAATTTTATACATGAGTGGCGAGACCTACAGTTTAAAGTCGACTCCGAACGACAGATTTTTGAAAAACTTTTCATGGCAATTTTATTTACTCTCAGAGTTTTTGCCAGAAATCTGCTGAGAGGAAGTCGCCGAAGAAATACTTTTTGTATTTTATTTTGATGTCTGGCCTGGGGCTCGAACCCTGGCTTTTCGTCTAATAAGCCAACACACTACCTACTAGACCCCAGCGACTTCTGTAGAGATAATATCCAGAATTTTGTGACAGAATAGAATGACATAAGTATTACCAAATTCGAAATATAGGAATGGTTCAAATTTAAACCTCTAGATGGTCCACCCTATACAAAAGATGTTTTAACTAAATTTCATACTATGTATACTACCTACTACTGCTATTACTTACTTACGTTTGGTAATATAAAGTCGTTGTTATCTAACAGTATACATACATAGGTAACTTAAAAAGTCAGACAACCTAAGTATTTAGTGGTTAAGCCTTAAGGGCCTTATATTTCATAACGTTTATGAGAAATTTGTTAAATGTTATGATAATGAATGACCATTAAAAGATCGATGAAATAATTATACAATAAAACATTTCAACAAAATATGAAAAAAAGAGATTCATTAAAATTTAAATAATTTATTACGTTACCATAAGCAAGGTTCTTCCTTAAAAAAAAGAAGAAGATAAAAACATCACCAATGAAGAACCAATCAAAGCCTATAATTATTATGCAATCAATTAAAATTTAAATTTTTTTAATTTTATGTCCTTGAGAGTCTCTATTTTAGTAAAGAGTAGAAGCGGCATTTGCTGATTAGTATAGACATTAATTATAGGTGTTAAAATCATATTCGTTACTATAAAGCAGTACCTCCAGCAATGAAGGTTATTAAACCACAGTGACGAATATACCAACTAAAGAATTTTCATAAAAAAATTCTTTAATTTGTTATTTCTTTCAAACACATTAATTCAGTCAGGATTAATATCTAGCTTCTCACACCATTTATGTTGTGTGTGTAAATTTTATACATGAGTGGTGGGAACAGCAGTTGAAAGACAATTCTGGACGACAGATATTTTTGAGAAACTTTTCCAGGAAATGTTTTAATCAAAAGGCTTTAAATTGCCCCAGTGAGGTAGTCAATCATTAGAAACATTTCTAGAAAGAAAGCTGCGCTCTGAACACAATACTTCGATAAAGATCATCGGTTTCAAATGAGTCAAGATTACGCTCTGACTTCTCTCATCGTCCACGCTGTGTGTGTTAATTTTATTCATGAGTGGCGAGACTTGCACTTTAACGTGTCTTCTCTTTGGTGTGCCCATTTCTTTGTCTTGTGGATGGTTTTGAATCGAGAAAAGTGAAGTAAGTGGGAAAGTGCTTAAAAACTGCACGAATTGCTTGCCAATATAACAATTTCTTGTCATACATACATAATTTGGTCATTACAACCCTTGAGTCAGGATTACGGTCTAGCTTCTCATACCACTTATGTTGTGATACCCACATTCTACCAACACATGGATAGCGGGACCTACAGTTTGAAGTGGAAATTTTCATGACAATTCTTATAACCCTCAGAGTTTTTGTCAGAAATCTGCTGAGAAACAGATCTTTTTCATATTTCGTTTTTTCGGAAGTGTTTGGCCTGGACACTAGCCAACATACTACCAATAAGACTACTGCGACTTCAACACATTTCTTAGGTTAGTTTAAATCAGCAGCAGCAGTCATAAAGTGCATAGCTTGCTATTTGGGTCCTATAAAGCCCCCTGTCTATATTACCCATTCCATCATACAACAATAACTCCTCCTACTTAACATATGACCTACTGTTCGGTATACCCACTGCAATATTCTTAATATCACAACAGTTTTCCCCATCCTGACAACTTCTAAAGAAATCATGACCAGCTATAAACAAGCTTTTATCTTTAACGTTTACCCGTTTCAATCTATTGCAGTTTGAGCTAAGAAATAGTGGGGTATGCGTGTCGTAAATACAATACAATTCCATCCGAATTATTGATTACCCGTGTCCATAACTTCAGTTTGTGTTTTCTCCAATTATAACATACATACATAATTTGTCATTACAACCCTTCAGTCAAGATTATGACATAGCTTTTCACACCATTTATGTTGTGTGTGTTAATTTTATACATGAGTGGCGGGACCTACAGATTAAAGAGGACTTCGAACGACAGTTTTTTGAGAAACTTATCATGGCAATTATATTTGCTTTCAAAGTTTTTGCCAGAAAACATATCATTTTATTCATTCATGTGTATACCATTTAGGTTCTAGTTTGTTTGCCTTCGACTCGGATATATGTACATCAGAGTCTTACTACTGGGTCTTCTGAACTTTTTTCATTTAATATTATAGCCTTATTTGGCTTCTTTGTCTAAGTTTGAAGCAGATCAAATTGATTATTTTTACCATAAGCATTTAATTTGTATTAAAATCTCTTGAAATTTTTTTTAAATCCATAACATGGCAACACTGCCTTAATTGCCATGCTTATTTACATGTTTTTCCCTTTTGGGGTGTTGCAAAAAAAATCTCCAATGTTGGACATCTAAATAATGCCCAATAAATTGTGTTTTTAAAAATGAAAAGAAACATAAATTTTCGCAATTGATTGATGTTTATTAAGCAATGTCTCGGAAATGTTTCATTTCAAAAAAATAAGTGAAATAGGCCCCCAAATTATAAGTGATTATTGGCAATTTAAAGGAAAATATAACTCTTCCTTAAGTGTTCAGGTTTTCTGTTTTGTTTCTGTGCTTCGATTATTTAATAATTGAACCATCAACATGCTTTTCAATATGCCAACTTTTCAATTTCACTTAAATGAGTGAGTGCAGCATGGTTTCTCATAAAAAAATAATTTTTATTTGGCAGCAGAATCGTTGGTTAGACAGTTGCTTTGGTTTATAGCCCCATCAGAGCACGAGTGAAGTACGTTTTTTGTATTTCTTTACTTTGTCTGAAAAAGTTATGATGTTGCCATGCAACAGTTAATAAATCGTTTAACAAATGATTTCTTTTATAACATTTTCCCTTTTTCTTCTTGTCGAATTCTTCGTTTTTTTGGCAGACTTTCATATCAGAAAAAATGGTAACAAAATACTTGAAATAGTTGAAAGTAAATTTGCTTCTTTTGACATACAATATGTTGTTGTTAGCAGAGGGTCAATTAAACAACAAAAAAAAAATCGAAATTTTATTAACAAAATTGAATGAAATATCGTGTGCACGATTTAAAGGTTTTTTGTATTTGTTGGTGTTGCTCTAACATCAGAGTCATATTTTCTAAATTAACTCCTCCCACACGTAAAGTGGGGTGAGTTTTGATTGTTTTAACATTTCATCCACGTGCGGATTGATGTTTTAATCACGCTTTTAAAACAATTTATTTGGAATAATTTTTTTATTTTTTATTTAATTTAGAAATTATAGTCAAAGGAATGCAGATACATGTAAAGTCCAATTTATAAGATAGGTCTTGACATACATAAAGTTAAAGAAGAAATGTTATAGAATTTCATTCGCATTTTAAAAATTAAAACGAATCTTTTTTGCCTTTATATGATTAATAAAATGACAAATTTTGAAAATTTTTCAAAATTCTGTCAAACATCCATCCGCATTTTCTTTTAATTTCGTATGCAACACATATTGACTTTACATATTTGGTAAATTCACACAAGCCGTTGTATCGTTGTATTCATTGTATTGTTGGATAGCACGAAACCAATACAACTTTTAAAAACATATGAAAAAAATGTGTATAAGTGCATCGGACTTTTACATGAAAATTATCAACAACAAGCTTACACTGTTGTATGTTCTTCCAACAATACAATGAATACAACGATACAACGGCTTGTGTGAATTGACCAATAGCATTGAGCGTTCACAAGCAACCAAGTATATTCAATACAACATACACGATACAAAGTCGTGTGAATTGGCCAATTGAATTTACATGATACTAGCCGCTCTCGTCCACATTAAAACTTGAAATGTAGTACAACGTGTGTAATCGTCTAACTACCCCTTAAATAGACGGAAGATTTAAAATGCTCTCTTACAAGTTTTTGCTTCAAAAGTTTGAAAATTAACGAAAGTGCAAGTTTTCTTTTAATTAAAGGAGTTTTACAAATGTTAGTTCCAGTTATGGACCGATAGGTTAGTTAACAAAACCTGGTTATTCAGCTCAAACGTCTGGTTAATAGGTAAGAATGGTTATGATACTTTTAAAATCGTATTATGTGTCTCAAAAGTATTTACAGATAAACGATTGGAGAGAAGTCGCAGTCGTCTAGTTAGTAGGATATCAATACTTCGGCTACTTCCTCTCAGCAGATTTCTGGCAGAAACTCTGAGGATAAAATTGCCTTGAAAAGTTTCTCAAAAATTTGTCGTTCGGAATCGACTTTAAACTGTATGTCCCGCCAGTCGCCCGTCTAGGTCATACACCTGACTGAATTAAGTATGTATGTATGTATGTAAGGAATTGAAAGTGCATGACCACACAGAACGACTTTCAAAACCTAAATCAGTTGAATACGGATGATTTTAAAGTCGACTCCGAACTACAGAATTTTTGACAAACTTTTCATGGCAACTTTTATTTACCCTCCGAGTTTTTGACAGAACTCTACGAAGGAAAAGTTACGGAAGAAATATTTTTTTTTATTTTGTTTTTCTCGTACCTAAATTAAAAAACAACATCTGCGGTCAGAGGAACGTTTATAATTCCCAATAAAACCAAGTTAAATATAGGAAAAGAAACATTTTCACAATATGTCCGTTTAATACCCTTTATTGCCGCATACACATTATGCCTGTTATGCCATGCCCGTTGCGATTAGTTGTACATAGTTTAGTGCTCCTTTCCTTTACATGTTTCGATCTTTCAACCAACTTTACTTATACATTTTTTGTGTAGCAACGTGTAGAATGAAATCAAAATTTTTTGATCTTCAACCAATTAGCGCTCCAACATTACAATTGGTTGTACAATTTGAATAAATTGATTAAGTTACCCAAATAATATCAACGTGTTTTGGGGTACGCATTACACCCAAGAAATACATAATTCCTTTTTGTACTTGCATAAAAAAAATTTCTCATACCACCCTCGTATATATTATAAATGATACGCAAAAGTAATTCGAAACGTGTTTTTTAATATTTTTTACTTTTTATTTTTTTTATTCTTATTTCATAAACAATTGATGCCTCTTCTATAAAATCCATTTCTAACATCCGCCACCCGTCTTCAGATACTTTTTTCGTATTTTTTTTTTTGGTTTCTTTATTTCCATTCATTGAACATATGAAAAGAAGTTTTTTTGTATTTAAAGAAGTGAAAAACTTTCTTTAATTTCCAAGAGCAAGACCACTGCTGGGGAACTTAAATTGTATTTGTTTTGCTTCTTTTAGATTTTTTCTTTTTTCTCAAGTATTTTGGCCAATAATGGTTTTTTTCTTTGTTCAAGTGGCAGACGAAATAAAGATCGGAAAGAAGCAGAAGAAGAAAATAAAAAAGAAGTAAAAAGAAAAGAAATGATGAACATATTCGCAGTATTGAGTATAATGAAGCCAATGGTGCTGGTGGTGATAGTGCCATTACCTCAATTCATATATCATTCATATACTCACACAATATTGTATACCAATTGATGTATGTATACATATATAGATGGATCATGGGATGTCATATATTTTTTTTCTTTTTTTTTTCGAAGATGACGATTATGATTGTGTCCGGTATGGATTTTTTTTTTGGCCAGTTGGTTTAATGAAAAATGAAAGTGGATGTGCAACTTGTTGCGGTGACCACCTTAAAAGCAAACTGATATCATTTATTTGTATACTGCCGTAGCAAATATTGTTATTATTTGTTGGTTTTTTGTTTATAGTTTTGAATTGAAAAAGGAATTTTTGAAGATACAATTAAGATTTGGAAATTTCATTTACAGATTAATCAGGGTGGGAATATTATGGTCAGTTGAAAAGAAAAGTTTTTTTTCTTTTTTTTTGTTGCTTTTAATTTACTCAAGTGCGTAAGACAAAAAGTTAAATCGAGCGCACTTGCTTGGAATTAAAAAGTGGTGTGATCATAAGGGGTATTCAATTGAAGAAAAAGTAAAAAAAGTGTTTTTTTAAGAATTTTAATCAATCTTTCGGGAGATTTGCGAATTAATGTAGTTGAAGAAAACAAACAGGTTGTAGTTATTATAACCTGATTCAATATGTAATATAATTTCACAATATACATTCATGATTTGCTTAAAACAAACATTCCCTACAACATGAGCAATGGCGGCGTAAATGAATCATAAGACTTCGACATGTAATTTATATTGCTATAGTACAGTAGAAACCAATGCACTCTCGTATTATATTCTAATTATCCGATCAGTGTTCAATAAGTCTGATGTACTATGTTATAACCGAAGACTAGCATAAGAAAACATACAATGTGTCTCGTTACTGGGAACAAATAGAAATTTCACATTCACGCCCTTGTCTTGAGTATATTCTATGTGATCTCCCCCTATATTGAACGGTAGGTTTGTGTACAATTTTTTCTTAGTATTGTACTCTTATTTGGATTTATTGTTTAAGTTTAAAGCCGGTCACCACCTGGTAGGTGGTGTGCTAAGCTACAAGTGCCGAGGTCGTAAATCAGATACCCACCCTAAGGCCTCTTTCATTAGTACTTTCAATTCCTTAGTCAGTTGAATACGGATGAGTTTTGAGGAAATGAAAGTACACCATCATATACAACGAAGTGTGTGAACTGAATGCAGTCTAGAGCAGTTGGTAACAAATGAGGCCCATGTCTGGATGCATTGGAACAAACACAATTGCCAAATTTGGGACGATGTCAAATCGAATGATATTAAAGATTGTCCAATGCATTTCAAAGAAACCACTGTTGAGATGGTTCTTGGGCTGACGTCATTATCGGTCCATAATTCTTTGAGAATTAAGTTGGTCAGACCATGCTTATCAATGGCCAGAAATATGTAGAATTATCTCTACACCAGCGACATGTGGTTTCAATAGGACGGCCTCACGTGCCACAAAATTCACGCCACACTGAATATTGTGCATGAGAGATTTAAGATCATGGTCATCTCAACTAGCAACTGGTCTCGTGCGATTTGACTACGTTACATTGTTTCCTATAGTGCCTTCTTATTTATTTATAAAGAAATAAAAAAACCGCAGCGGTCTTAAAAAACAAGATAACGCATGCCATCGATCAAATTTAGCTTGATTTATGCGCCAGCGTCATGAAAAATTGCTTATTGCGGATATGCTTCACCGAGATAAGTCGAGACGGATATTAGGAGGATGTCATGTTTGCCATATTTGACATCAATAGGTTTTTCAAACGAATAAAAAATTTCGAAAAAGTTACTGTTTTGTGAAGATTTTGTATTAGTAGCGAAATCAGTATAAAATTCTTTGAGAACGACGTTGATCTGGCCATTATTGTCAACGGTGAGCACTATAGGCGGGTGTTTATCAACTTCTTTTGCCCTGGACTAGATGATCTAAATTTATGATTTCAACAGGACGACGCAATGTGCCACACATCTTATATATTATTTTCTCACACCACTTATGTTGTGTGTGTTAATTTTATATATGATTGGCGAGATCTACAATTTAAAGTCGATGTCGAACGGCAGATTTTTGAGAAACATTATCATAACCACACACCTTATGCCACATTCAATATTCTGCGTGAGCTCTTTGACCTCATTAGACTTTTACGTGTGTGGTTTTCTTATGTCGAATATGTATGCGAATAAGTCTAAAATCATAGCGATGCTTAAAGCCCTAATAAGGGTTATCTTACATACATACATAATGGGCTATTATAACCCTTCAGTCAGGATTACGACCTAATTTCTCACACCACTTATGATGTGTGTGTTAATTTCATACATGAGTGGCGGGACCTACAGCTTAAAGTGGACTCCGAAGGACAGATTTTTGATAAACTTTTCATGGCAATTTTATTTCCTCTGAGATTTTTTGCCAGAAATCTGCTGGTTTTGATGTCTGACTTGGGTTTGAACCGTGGCATTACGTCTAATAAGCCAACACACTACCTGCTAGACTACGGCGACTTCAAGGATTACCTTGCATTGGTCAAATGTGGCCTGATCTATGAGCCAGTATCATGAAAAATAGAAGTTTTTCGGTGCACTACGATTGAGTATGTATGTAGAGGCCATTTAACATTACCCAAGGTTTGTCATCCTACAATCTGTTAAAATTGTTTGCAAAAAAAAACAGAATTCTTTATAAAAAAAATTTAAAAAAAACGTTTATATTGACTTTAAAACTGTCACCAATTAACGATAATTATTATTTATTGTCTTGTTTAAACAAACTACCATAAATAATACAAAAATTATTTCAGTTGAATAAAAAAAAGTGAATTTTAAAACATTACGAAACAGAATTTTAATCAAAGCAAAAACTGCAAATGAAACCAAAAACAATGACGAAAATCTTATGAAAACACAAAAAATATGTTTAAACGTCAAGACCCAATGACACAACAATAACAACAACTACTAAAAGGTATTAAAATAAAGATTCTTGTTGAAAAACAAAAAAAAAACGCAAAAAACGAAATAAAACAAATTTCGCTTTCAATTGTTGTGGCAACAAAAACAAACAACAACAAAAAAATTGAAGTTAAACAACAAAAAAGCGTAAAACCGTGAAAACCATGACCCAGTATTTGGGTGGATGGATATTTTATTTTTTTATGTTTTGTTGTTATTGTTTTGCTTAACAAAACAGCAATAAAACTGAATGAAAATAAAACATAAAAATGTTGTAAATTTGTTAATGTTGTTGTAATATTTTATAAGGTTTTTATGCTGCCTGCTACCATAAGCATAGTCCTCTATAGCCTACCTATAGACAATACACCATTTCAAGCAGCAATAAAATCAACCACCACCAACAACTTCAGGTAATTTATTAAATGTTTTATAATGTGGCATGAAGTGTAGGAATTTGTTGCTGTTGTTTGTTGCGCGCTTCTTAAATACCATAAATAAGTTTCACACGCTTATTATGAAGAAAGTTCACTTTAGTCTGCCACTGTTTTTTTTTCTGTGTTTCTTTACTGGAGCCAAGGTATGATAGTCCCAGTTAATGATGAACTTATAAAAATAGCTGTCTTTTAGGTTTTAATGAGAACTTTGGTTTTTTCGATACATAAATGACAGTAGTGTCACACCTTTAAGCGTTTTTAATGGTTTATTTTAGAGATTTTTTAATAGAAAAAAATTGAAAAACAATTCTTGGTATAGTGCAGTGGTTGAAGTACTTGACAAGCATTCCAAATTCAAAACAACAGCAGACTAGTAATTATTTGTCATGACTGTTTCGACTTGTAAAAAAGAGAAGATTGATGCCCTTATTAGATAATCAATCCAGAAGCACTTGGCCTATCTAAATAACATCATATGTAATACCGGCAGCATCAACTTGATGCCAAATCTGAAGCACATTCATTGAAGGCTTGTATTTCGTCATGATATGCTACAGTTGGACAATTATCTGCGTGATACAAAATACCACAACTGTGAAAGTGAAAGTTTGATGAACTAAACCATTACGGTTAAGGCAATAACGAAAATGCTTAATTTTTTGTAGAGGCTATGGCACGCCAAGATCGTGGTTATATAGCTGACTCTACGATATATGATCCTTGCAATGACTAAAATTCATAATTTTATAGTAGTTACGATCACGGCAAAATCCTAACTCCACGACATACGAATGTGTTTACGAACCCGTTTTTACAAAAAAAAAAAATCCCGAATAAATCCTATGATAGCGGTTTTCATGTCCAACTGAACTTAATCCATGTATTTACAGACGGATCCAGTTAACGTGAAAAGTTCGAATGGGGCTTTTTATCAGAACAGTTGATTTCTAGATTACGCACATACATAATTAGCTATTACATTCCTTAAGTTAGGATTACAACATAGTTTCTTACACCACTTATGTTGTTTGTGTTAAATTTATCCATAAGTGGTGGAGCCTACAGTTTAAATATGCTCTTTGAGCGCATAAATCGGGCTTAATTTAAGCGATAAATAGAATTATGTTGGCTTCGAGAAACGCTGTGGCTTGTTGCTTATTTCAATACACCAAGGACTCTCCCCAGAAGAAAAAGTTTGAATCGCATATTCTCGGTGGCCAGTTCACATCACCTCAAAGTAAGATGACCATGGCTTCAAATCGCTAATGAATATACCTATGAGCTATGTGGGACATGGAAATGGATGCCATGTGGAATGGTATTGTTCCAAGTTCGACAATTTTATTTGTTCACAAGGCGCATTAATTCCGTAACGGAATTCATCAATAAAGCAGATTTTTCATCAATCATCAATTCTGATCAAATAATTTTATTATTTGCACGTGTTGTTGAATGCCATATCCATCCATGATAATTTGGCAAAACAGACTGAATAACTGACAACTAATTTGACAAATGTAGTTTCAACAAGATGGTCGTTGTCAACTGTCAACTGTCAAAGTTCTAAAGTCCCTGTTGGAAGAAAAATTATTAGTTGCCGTCTAAGAGCATTTGGATCAAATAAAAATGTTAAAAAAGGTTTATGAGATCTTTAAAGAAGGGAAATGAGATGCTAATACCGTCTCGTTATGTTATGGAGAACATTTTGCCAGCAAATAATTTTCGAAACTAAAATTTTATTTTAAAAATTCAAAACATCATTGCTCTACACAAACGCTCTTAAAAATTCAGGCAATAAGGAAAGGAAACGACTGATTGCTGTTGTACCCATACAGTCCCCAAGCTCATTAACCAGTTGAGATTTTTCTTACAGTTTTCTTTTTTGTATAAGGACTCAGCAGTTCACTGCATGATGGGTGGAACGCATTGGGTATTATTTTGATTGAATGGATCAAGTGTTATTTTGCAGTCAAGGAGTAAAATTCCCGGAATTGCAAAAAAAGAAATGAATATTGTTGCGTTCAGATTGACGATCAGTACAGGGGACTACCTTTATCTGTGGCGTCACAACGGGCCGTCGCGTCGTCAAGTGAGCTTTGATAATCAAAGCTACCACTTCGACCTACCTACCTCATGCTATAAGCACAATAAACGCAACGCAGAAAACGCAGCAATGTCTCAAAAATAGAATGCTTGGTGGTATATGGCAGTGCGACAACTAGCAACGATGCTGCTTAGCTAGTGCTCACGGTGAGAGGATTTTTACGGGCAATGCTGTCAATGCAATAACAAGCATGAAATAGATGTTTTGTAAACGCGATGTATGAAATATAACGCGTAAAAACGTTTTAGTGCCACCATTGATAAAGAATTAATGAAGGTGTTTAGTTTTGATTAGTTTTGCTTATGCTTTGCTGCTGCTGTCTTTATTCTTATTGGAACGCAAGCAGCTTACCTATGGCTGCAATTGTAAAATTGTGCCTGATGCGCTGCGTTTATTGTGTTTATAGCATAAAACACTTTTTCTTTCAAATCGAATTAAATTGAATATTCTCATGGTCTCTTATGACGGAAATATATTTTCAGAATAATATTTTCACTTTTTAATTTTACGTTACGTATTGTTTTTTTGAAAAGCATTTTCCATGGCAATTATTTATAATCAGCCTACGTGCCAAAAGTTGGTCTGGCATTGATGTGGACTATTAATTAAGTGACTGCCACTTGTAACTAATTTGTGACTGCTAATGAAAGCAGTCAGTCAGTATGTTTCTTTCTTTCTTTCTCAATAAAAATTTCATTTCTTATGAAAAGAAGGGAACATTAATGAAAAAAAAATCATACATACATACACTGCGATGGTGGTGGTGCAATTATCTGAAATTTTATGAAAGCCAAACACATTAATTAATCACATTTATTTGGAAATGCATGACAGCGACGACCAGTTACCAATGCCAAAATGCCAAATAAGGAAATTAACTGAATTTTTCTTCAGTTGTTTTTCTCTCCATTTTTTGTTGTTGTAAATTTTATTTCTCTTAATTTAATACGTTTATTTATAGTTTTTGTTGGTTGTAAATTTGTAAAATGAAAAACCCTGAAAAGAAAATGAAAGTGAAGCTCAAGTGCAACAACGTGCATACAAATACAAAATGGAAGGAGACTGGTAGTGTTGCAGACATGAATATGGTCGCACATAAAGAGGAAACAAGTGCAACTTGAAGTTTTATTTTAATGCGCTTTTTTCTTTTGTTTTTCTTCATGGCCTTTTTTATGCGAATTCGATTTCGTTATGATTTAAAAGTGAAAAACCCGCGTACGAGTCAATATTAAAGCAGATGTAAACTTTAGCACAACAACCTTAAAAACAAACGACAACAGCAACAACAACAATAACAATGTTAGCGAAAATAATCAGAGACAATACGGCTTTACAAAATAAAAAGGAAAAAAAAACCGAAACGCAGTTAACGTAAAGCGGTTGCAACAAGTGAGTAGTGACCAGCAACAGCAAAACACAAACAATTCAGTAACAGCAATGCTACAAACAAAAGCCGCCACAAATGAAAGCGAATGTTGTTGCCACAAATGTATGTCGTACGTTGGTTCATTCATTCAATTGTTAGCCATAACATACATACATATGTACATGCATACATATATATTTACGGGACGCTTTTTTGAAATCCAAAAGCCCAGCATGACTTAAACAAAAACGAAAAATAAAATTTAAAAAACATAAGACAATGAAATAAACGAAAAAAAAAATAAGAGAAAGAAATATGTGAACAAAACTTCATTTAAAAACTAAAAACCAAGTGCGCTAATCATGCCGCAAACTGGAGTCATAACAGCGACCGAAATGTGTTGTTTACCCCCGTTAATGTCTATAACAAATACCTGTAAAAGCAAGTGCACACATGTGCTATTTAAATTTAAATGGAAAGTAAACACAGTAATTTAAAGGAATGAAAACATTAGACACAAGACAGAAGATATAAAAACATTCAAATTCTTAAAATTTATTCAAATGCTGGGTATTCGAGATCAATTCACAACCTAGACTTAACAAGCTATCATAGAAGTGATCGGTTAAGGGGAGATTATCTAAACTAATTTGTAGTTTGTGGTTGTGGTTTAAGTCCAAAAACGATGTCAGTCTGGAGATCAAGCGCAGGATCAGTCTTGCCAACAGGTGCTACTATGGTCTCAATAGGCAATTGGGTAGCAGAGACCTCTCTCGTACAACAAAACTAACACTCTACAACACGCTCAGATGGATGCTCCGGCGAGACAGGTATTTGAAAGTCGGCGGACGATCTTGTTTGCGTTGGAAGGACCAAATCGAGGTAGCTCTGTCATAGATTGTTGTGACCAACTGGCATAGACGCGTAAGAAGCAGAGGCGCCTGGAAGGATGTAATCGGGTTGTTATGGCCAATTAAGTAAGTAAGTAAGGTTGTGGTTTAAGTAGCATAGCCCTACGACCTCACAAGAAACAATCAAGTGGGTTTAAATCGCACAATCTTAGTGGCCAGTTCACATCACCTTCACGTGAAACGACCATGTTCTCCAATCGCTCGTGTGGAATATGAAATGCGCCATGAGCTGTGTAACACGTAGCGTTGTTCTCTTGAAACCACACATCTTTGGTGTCTATGTCATACAATTCAGACCAAAATAAGCTGGCAATCATTGGCCTATAGTGCTTGCTATTTTTCTCAAAGAAATATGAGCCGTTGATGATGTCAGCCCAAAATTCAAAGTAAAAGGTAACTTTTTCGGTATTCATTTGACGCATTTATCTATAGGGATTGTATCGTTCCAAATTTGATAATTTTGGGTGCTGCGGTGGCCTAGTCGGGAAAGTGCTTAACTTAATGTCCCGAGGCCATGGGTTCGAAACCCAACAGAGACTATGGGTGTTTGTGATTGAATGATAGTTTGTCTGACATGATTGCTCACAATAGGAAAAAGAAAGTGGGAATTGTTACAAAAAAGCAAATCTTGGAAAAAGTAGCGAAGGTATATACCCTGATCATTGAAAAAAATTGTCACACACTACCCCACTTTTTTTTGTCGAAGAAACTATCTTTCCTATATTCTAACAGGAATACATTCCATGAATAGGGGTTATCTCTTAAGTGTCGGTCTCAAAAAGAAAGAAGTTTGTTAGTTCACATACCCGTTCATTCAGAAATGATCCTTACCGATTTTTCGGTTTAAATTAGAATCTGTTGTCACCTGAGAGCTCACCAGAGCTCATTCAGCGAAAACACGTCTTTATGCATGACTGTTCATGGTAATTTGACAAAAAGACTTAATAAATGACAACTAATTTGACAGATGCAGCTTTTACCGTTATCAACTGTCAAAGTTCGGAAGTCCTTGTTGGAATGCCCTTTGTATACAGTAGCTTGCCAAACGGTAGGCACTTTGCTTAAAAGATTGATGTTTGATTGACTGATTGATTGACTGATTAATGAACCATATGATCATTCCCACACAATTATCATCAGATTCCGTAGTGAAAATGATGACCCATTAATTACAATTACTTATCGGTATCATCCTACTGTGCCCTTTTATTGAAAAGCGGCATGACGTAAGGCAGAACTGGGTTTAAGTGAAGACAAAAAACACAATCATATGCGATATTTAAAATACCCTTATTGGACCTATTTTACCATATACATAATGATATTAGATACAGAAACGTCTCTCTATAACTGAACAGGAGCCTGTCAAATGCCTATGGTTGTCTTATCTTCTTTCGATTTATAAATTCTTTATTACAAAATATAGTATTGTATAACTATAGGTCCCAATTATGCCAGCATTTAGGACCATTCTGATACCATAATTAATTCTACCCCGGGGTCAACTATTCCCTAGAGAAAACGAAAATAAATCTTTCTATTGCAGAAATTTTAATATTAGAGAGCTCGGACTACGATGTCAAAAAATTACAGATTAGAAAACTCTGTGTCTTCATGACAAGAGCAGGGAACTCACACATGAAGTGACAGACATTTTCTACCTCTTACTCAGATCCACAGCTCCTGCAGAAGTTATTAGTTGGAATGCCGGGTCTTTCGGCATGTCTACAAAAAGGAAAATGGCTCGTAAGGATTGACACTGCGCAATGAATGGCCACAGGATTTATAGCTATTGTGATACGACTCTACCAGACAGACAGAGGTGAGTCAGTCCTCTTCCTGTACATACGAGTCCAGCAGAGTCTGGCAGAGTCGTATCGCTATAACTTCAGAGAATCCTGTCAAATGCTATTAGTTAACTTGACTTCACTGGATTGCAGAACAATCGATCCTTTCGAGGTAGTTTTCAAAAATAACGAATGTTGCTCCATCCTTAAAGAATTATCCGTGTAGGCAAGGTCTTTGACGTGTAACCTGCTGCAATACCGTCAATCATTCTCTATACAGTCATCATAATTTGGAAGGTGTGGATTTTCTCCAAATTACATTGAGGTGATTATTGATTGAGATTAAGTTCTTTAGAACCGAACAAAGACAGAGCATATGATTCGTGAACATTGAACATTAAAGATATCATTTATTTAAATCTCTGCATGCTTAGTTTGTTGGCATGTATTGCTAATAAAGAAAAAATCCGCTCAGTGGTGTTGTGCATGATCATTCGCAATGATTTTTTTCTTCTGCTTTATCACGGGTATATATTGTTAAGAAAAACGAATAAAAAAAAATTTAAAAAAATCATTGAAAATGTGAACCAAAAAACGAAACAAAAGTTCATTTAATTCAAAGCAAATGTCGAAGAGATATGAATGAACGGACTGGGACTGAATAAATCAATGAATCTATGTATGCATAGAGTTACAACATGCATGAATGCATGCATTGACTATATGGGAGTCAATGAAATAAAGTGTTCGATGTTGTTGTTTGGGTTACTCACTGCCAAACGAGCTTAATTCCATTGGTTGTAAAGTGTAAGGGGGGTTACTGTTGTTATTAATATGGTGGAGTATTTTGTTATTTTCCTATTAACAACGGTAAAAATCCAATGAATTTCACTGGTATTGCTTGAGTTTTTTTTTTTTTGTTTTCGGAAACCCTTTATGGTCCCCTTGAATATGTTGTAAAGTATGACTGGAGTTTTTAATGCAATTGCTTGGGTTGCTGTTGTAATTTTCATGAAATGGAAAGTTGTTCGTTGAATTTTGTTGCTCCTGCTGCTGCTAGTGTTGTTGTCTGAGGTCTATGTTTTGAAAATTAAACTCTTTCAAGATTATAATTTATTTTCGGGTTTTTTTTTCTTTCATTCAACTTTTGCGATTTTTGTCTCATTTAATACTGTTGCGACCGGTCGGTCGGTTGGTTGGTCGTTCGATACAGTTGCATATGCCCAGACAGTCAACTGTAAACAACTGGCCATATGTAATATGGCATGTTGCAAGCTGTTGCTGCAACATAATGCTTAACAGTTAATTTTTTTCGGTTTTTTTTTGGGAGGACTGACTTTTTGGTTAGTTTCGGTACGTTTTTTGTTTACTTTTTTGCATTAAATTTCGCAGACAGTGTGGGTATGCTTATTAATTTATTTATTTATTCCACCATTTTAATATGTACCGTTTATTTCTTTACTTACTTAACTTGCATGAGTTTCTTTGCTGCATTTTTAATAAAAAAAATGATGTGTCATGCATTTTAAGAGTTTTCCCTTTCATTAAAATATGTTTTTTTCTTTAAATTTTTTTAATTGTGTTTTTAAACAGTTTTGCCGCCTGTTAAGATTATAATTTTAAAGATTTTTGCTGTTGATTTTGGGTGTAAAGTTTTCATAAGGAAATTGCATGTTTTCTTTTCATATTTTTGATTATAACTTCATATATGCATGCGCTTATGGGGACCACCATGAGTTATGAAGTAAGTTTTATACGCTGTTTTTTATGTTGTAGGCAAAAATTGCTTGGCAATTAGTTTGGCAGACAATAAAGAGTGTAAAGCAACCAATAAAACGCTTCCTGTAGTAAAAGTGGTTATAAAGTATAGACAGACACACTGTCAGCAAAAATAAAATAAAAAAATTGATTTCAATAATATTACCCGGTCGATGATTTATGTAAGCGTGGAAAACCGTGCGAGGCAAAACGAAAAGAAATTTGCTGTATTAAAGCCAACACGATACATAATAACAAAATTCGCCTCATGTTTATTACATGGGAATTTTTACTGTTCTTGGTATTTCATGCAGTTATTATTCATTGATCGGATTGAGTCATCAGAAATTTCTCTCCAAGTTATATGGAGTATATAAAGTGACGGCACCATTGCAAATATATTGATTGTGCTATACTTTGCTAGAAAGAAGAAGTAACTGCTAACGGGGACGGAATAAACAGCAGCTAACTTGCAATAAAATAACGTAAGGATATCCTACAGCCTTCCCAGTATAGAAAAGATACAAAAGATCACCTGGTAATCAATATGGTTTACTATCGAATACACAATTGCAATTCTATTGTCTCATATGGCCCCAGTCTTGTAATGCCGCCTCCAACAAAACCATCAATGTAAAGTTATAGAAAAGAGATGAATAGAAAGATTGGAAACATTTGAAGAGCAATAACGCAACTTAGGTTAGATTAGGACCCCCTCGTAGAAAAAGATCACACTTAGGCCTGCACTTAGGCCCATTGTGATACCACTATTAATTCTACCCGGCTGTCAAACATTCCTTAGAGAAAACCATTCCGAGTTCAAAAAAAATTTTGCTATTGCAGCAATGATGTCAGAAAATTAGAGGTCAGAAACCTCTTTCTCCTCGTGACAAGAGCAGGGCACTATAACATGAGATGAAAAAGAGTTTCGTCCTCCTCCTCAGGCCCACAGTTCCTGCAGAAGTCATTACTTGGAACGTCGAGTCTTTTGGCATATCTACCAAAAGGATCATGGTCTGCCTGTAAGGATTGTTAGTAGGTAGTGTGTTGGCTTATTAGACGCAAAAGCCTACGTTCGAGCCCCAGGCCAGGCATCAAAGACAAAATAAAAAAGTATTTTTTCGGCGACTTCCTCTCAGTAGATTTCTGGCAAAAACTCTGAGAGTAAATAAAAATTGCCATGAAAAGTTTCTCAATAAATAAAAATCTGTCGTTCGGAGTCGACTTTGAAAACTGTAGGTCCCACCACTCATGTATAAAATTAACACACACAACATAAGTGGTGTGAGAAACTAGGACGTTGTACAATGGGTCAATTCTACCTCCGGGTACTGTACTTGTCTTAATTGACAAGTACACGTCCTCTAACCTGACCTAACCTAAAGACAGACTGAACCAGTCCGTAAAACGGGTGAGTCAAATAACCGAAGCAGTGGGAATACCCTTCAACATGTTAATTTTATTCATTTGAAAGACATATTTATGCTATTATGTATGGAATATAAAATCGTTCAAACGTCCACTTTGACTTCTCGGAGTGGAGCGCATTCGAAATGTCCATTTTCTATGACTCTAGCGCATAAATCAGACTGAATTTCACCAATGCCACGGGTTACGTTGGCTTTGAGAGAAGCAGTGGTTTGTGATTTATTTCCATATACTTTAAACTTAAAAAACTCCACAATAAAAAGTCTAAAGAGGTTAAATGGCACGATTCCGATAGAAATGTAATGTCATAAACTTGCCTTTAAACCGTCAATGCGTCATAAGCTGTATGGTATGTTGTCCTGTTGAAATTTGCTTAAATTTTTTATCGTAACAAATTTCAACAATTTTTTTGTTCACGCACACATTCGTCTAAAATGGACCTCATAACTGAAGATGATTTTTTCATGAAAATTAATATAAGCTGCCGCCAACTGCTCCAGAGCCTATGCAGTGAACACACATCGTTGTCTATGGTCATTCATCTTCAGTCAGTTGAATTTTGTACGGTTGCATGGTCATTAAAATATTGAGTTTTTGCCGTAGTCTAGTGGGTTAGGTTAGGTTAGATTGGAGCACTTGAGCACGCACAGCGGGCCATTGTGAGGCCACAGATGAACACAGTCCCTATACTGACCAAGTTCAAGGGTTGCACGACTACCCTACTCTGGAAAACCAGCCCGAAAGTTTGATAAACGAAGCTATATCCTTGAGATCAATAGGTGAAAGCTTCGTCAAGCTGACAATAAATGTAGAGCCAAATAACCTATGTCTGCACCTCGCCAGAGATGGGCATTGACAAAGAAAGTGGATAACAGTGTCCTCTTCATCGGCGAATCTGCACCCACAGCAAAACTCGTTAATTGGGCACTGCATTCTTTCAGTGTGTCTACCCATAACACAATGCGGCACACCCAAATCGATTGAAGAGGTTTCTTGAAGGAGTGCAGTTTCCTGGAATGTTACTGTGACCAGGGACCCAGCGCTCAGAAAGAAGGTCGAGACAGCAACGACATTCTATAACGATCCTAGAGTTATTCACAACGCTTGACAGATGAAATAAAATTGCCATGAAAAGTTTCTCAGAAATCTGTCGTTAAGATGTAGATCTCCCCACTCATGTATAAAACTAAGCCATACAACATTACTCGTAGGAAACTGACTGAAGTGTTGCAATAAATAATTATATGTGTACGTGCGTAAGCTATGTGAAATCGTCTGCCTTGAACTCTTCTACGCACTCTTACGGACAGTTTTTGACAGATCTTGCGTTTCGTTGAGGTAAGAGTGTTGGTCGATCGTTTGCTGAAGCAGTAAACACAAGTTAATATACCTACCATATCCTATTTTTTTAGCAGGTAGTTTTAGTCGATAATAAAATAGGCGACGACCGCCGTACGTGGCCACAATACAATACCCATTTTGATAAACATACATAATTGGTCATTACAACCCTTCAGTCAGGATTACGACCTAGTTTCTCACACCATTTATGTTGTGTGTGTTAATTTTATACATTAGTGACGGGACCTACAGTTTAAAGTCGACTCCGAACGCCAGATTTGTGAGGAACTTTTCATGGCAATTTTATTTACTCCCAGAGTTCTTGCCAGCAATCTGCTGAGAGGAAGTCGCCGAAGAAATATTTTTTCATATTTCGTTTTGTTGAAGATGTCCTATCCTATTCCCTTAGTATTTCTTCGGTGATTTCCCCTCAGCAGATTTCTGACAAAAACTCTTAAACTGTAGGTTCCGCCACTCATGTATAAAATTAACACACACAATATAATTGGTATGAGAAGCTATGTCCTCATCCTGACTGAAGGGTTGTAACGATCTATTATGTATGTATGTAATTTAAAAGATGGCTGTTGTCAACTGTCAAAGTCTCTCTTGAATGTGCAGATCAAGAAAAATAAACATTTTAGAAGAAGATTTTTGTTAAGTTGGAATGTTTTATTTAAAGCTAATTAATTTTTTTTTTAACTTTCATTTCTATTTTAAAAAATTTCACCCGTATAATTTTTTAATTACAAATCCAATGTGAAATGTGATTGAACAACATGGGCTTACCATAGGCATAAATTTCTACAAATTAACATATACAAACAGCGGGTATGCTATGCTGCTGGTCACTAGAAATTTAATAATGACTTCATTATTCTAACAACAATTTACATAAATATGCCCAGACAGTATTGACAAATAAAATTGAAAATTTATAACAAAAATACAAGTAAATTGACAGACGACATTTCATGAGAAATTTAAAAACGAAAGCTGTCAGTCAATCTTATCAACGTTTTGAATGATATTTAAGAAGATGGAAAAGGTAAAAACGAAATTAAAACAAATAAACATGACCTAAGGTCATATTGAAATAAAAATAAATAAAAACAAAAATTAAATAAATTATGTTAAGAAATAAAAAAAGTACGTGCCATAAAAGGAAATAAAAAAAAATAAATGGAAAGAAAATATTAAATTACAACAAATCGATTATAAATGGAGAGAGAGAGAGAAAAAAAAATAAACGTAACGTTTAACAATCTTTAAAGCCAAGTAACAAATAAATTATAAAACAAACAAACAAAAAAAAGCAAAACATCTCCTCCAAAAAAATATTTTAAAATTTCATTTTGGCATTATAAACGTTTTAAAAAAAGCCCCTATAACAAGATGCTGACAATTTCATTGTTGCAACAATGGAGATTTCAGTTGAAACCAGCAACAAGCAATTGCTGTTTAGTTGTTGCTGTTGTCATGATGCCCTTGTGTGTCAAATCAATCATTAAATGTCAACGCTTTGGGACATAATTTTCGTAAAGTTATTCATCATAAAAGAAACAACAAAAAAAAAAAAAACTTGACTTACAGGCAATGCAAACAACTGGGAAAACAAAACGAAAAAAAAAATTTTTTTGCTGAAAAATTGCTGAAAAACGTTCTGCAACTTTTTCCTTAAAGTTTTTGTGTTCGGATAGAGGAAATATTTTTTTTTTAATTTTTTCTCCTGTCGCTGCTGTGAAGTGCTTACCAACAAGCAGATAATTGCACGACTGCCAAGGAAAATGCTAATAAATCAGTTAAAATACACTTTCATTTTCAATACCAGCGACAAGAAAAAAAGAGAACTTCAATCAAATTCGGTGGAAAAATGTTAAATTTTTTTGTAAAGTTACCACTAAAACCGTCAATTGGTAATAAATGTTACTTTACACCGCATCATACGGTAAAAGGGAAAATGCTAGTACCGCTGTTATACGTAATGATATGAAATAACAAGTTAAGAAAGTTTTAAGGTAAGTAATAAAGAACTGAAGAAGCTCTACATAATGACAGGAAATAATGAGAATACAATGTATGAATGAATGTATTCAAGTCGTGCTTAATGGTTCCATTACCATTTGCTCGATTTCTACTGTATTTATTTTCTCTATGACAACTTCTAGAACATTTACTGTTGATTTGTTATTGTAATTTGTTCTTTCTCCTGCCGAACTATCCTTGCCTTGCTAAATTCCAGCTGACATGTAGCCTCTACGTGGCCCTCCCTGGATGGCACACTAGCATCTGCTAGATTGCTATCTAATGCTTGCAGTACAGTCCAAGGTCCTGAAATCTAAATTTGAACTATACGTTGGGCTTGATATGCACAATGCAAAAACCTTATCCATTGAAAAACTCAACTTATGCCTCCCTCTATCAAGATCCTCTCAAAAGTTGACGACAGCGGCAAACGTTTAAAGGACTATGATTTAAGGACAGTCAAATGAAATCTTTCACAGGGTGGAGGCTTCTGCTCAACTGGCTGACATCCTCATGAAACCTAGGACTGACATTACTGACATCCAAGACATGGGATGGATGGGATAATGATAATCATGCGAAAGCCAAACATCATGTGGTATTTATTTCAGCTGGCATGCGAAAGAGCATGATCAGGGTTTGCAATCACAAACACATTTCACCACCTAATTTTGGAGTTCACTACTGTGAATGACAGATTAGTCATACTTCGCATCAGAACTAAAATTTAAAAAAATTAACTTGTGTTCGCCTCCAGACGGAAGAAAAAGTCGATGCGGTTAATAGTGCCTTCTACGCTATGCTCAAGGAAATATACGAAAAGTATTCGGCCCATTGCACCTATTTTGTGCTAGAATATTTTAAGGCCAAAGTACGACGAGAATGTCTCTTTGGCCGTGTTGTGGGTCAGTCTATGGTATTAGGCTAATCGATTTAACAGAGTAATTTAGAAGTCATAATGTCTCCCTTTTTCAGGACGGGACAGTAAAAACTGAGCTCCCAATCGTTGTGTATATCTTCCTTTAACGATGTTATTGTTCTTAAGTAGCATAACCACAACTTTGGCGGTGGAATCGTAATATCTAATGATGGTATTGGCGTCGACATCGCTTTATAGTAGAGTATAGTAGCGTTGGCGCATAACCCTTGTGAATGCATAACCAAGTTGCCATTATCATGCAAGCAGATGCTCCATGATTGAAACCTTGGGTCAGAAGCTTCATAAAATTTTCGAGCATCATTGCGATATCTGCTCGACTCGACTATCTCACGGGTTCGACTTTACTGCTTCCTTTTCTTGCGTCTGAAAAGGCGTCTATCTTTCATCCTCTTCTCTCAATAGTCTTCGATAATGGCTCTCGTAGCAGCAGATTGGAACGTTTTCTCTTACGATTTTACGCTGTAGTAGTCTGTTCACGCTCCTCAAAGTAACGAGCGCCCACCTCAACGAAACCAAAGACTGTTTCTGCAGACCTGCATGAGGAGTGCGGCAATGCTGACGCCTAGCACACCAATGTCGATGAGATTAAATGGGGATCGAAGAAATTTATGCGAGAATTTAGCTGAGAACGCCTCAGCTGACTTTTGTTAATGCAGCTTATTAATGTTCACCTTTCGCAATGTACTAGATTACGCAGACCTTACAGCGCTATTGCATATTGGCTGCGACAAGCTAGTTGTCCTCTGGATATGCGCACATCTAGTACATTGGATCGGGAAACAACCAATCGGCTTTGTAAATACCGAGATGACGGAGCTTGGTGCTACATACTACTATGAAAATCAAGCCGCCACACACTATCTTTTAGTAGTCTATTAGGCAGCCTTCGATAGCCCTACGCTTGAGGAGCTGATAAAAATTGCGTTGACGTTGAGTAACTACTGCTGTTCCGTCAATGTAGGAATGCACATCTCCGATAACCAGTTTTGAGACAAGGCGATGCCTTATTATACGACCTCTTTAACTTCGCCGTGCAGAGTATTCTATGATAGGTAGTAGTGTATTGTAATGACACAATTTTCTACAAAGATGTTCAGTTGCTTGCGTTCGCTAACAACATCCATGTTAGTGCTGCGCTATTGAGCAGGAGTCTTTGCAGATGGATTGGGTAGTCAATGAGAGCAAAAAGAATAAACTCTTGTTTATACTGGAAACATAAAGAAACAAAAAATAACAACAACAATTCAACAGTGAGATTCTAGAAGTTGTCAAACCAAAAGTAAATGAAGTACAAATAGAATGAAAAGTTGTAAAAAAGGCAAAGTATTTAAACGAACCGAATTTTATAAACATGGTGGATGTAGGGTATAGAAAAAAAAAAAATTAAAAAAACTGTCTTTAATAGTTATAATGCCAATGAACCTTGAATGTCACAAAAATGCCATAAAACTACAATGAAAAAAAATTTCTCATAGTTATCGGGTGTTTATTGATTTTCTTTCCTATTGATGTTTTGTTTTCACGACGAAAAAAGAGTTTAAAAAATCAACCAACAAAACTTTACAACAGGCTTTAATGAGAAGAAGAAGAAAAAAGCAAAAAAAAAAAGAAAACAATGAATGCCAAAAAAAAGAGGAGAAGAAAAAACTGAAAAGATAAATAGACATGCCAACACTGACAACAATTTAAGATGACGATCGATGATTGTCATAAAACAAACAGTCAAACAACCAAAACAATTTTACTATTTACGTATAATAAACAACAAGCAAACAACAACATACAAAAATTTTTTAAAAAAAGAAAAGAAAAACAAAAACGATTCAACAAAATGATGAAAAACTTTACAAAAGCTGTCAATGTGACATTTAAGTGAAAGTAAAAACTTGAAATCAGATTTATTAGAGATGCTGACTATGACTGAGGATGTTGGACAACAACAAATTAATGATAGTTATGATGAAATTTCCAAGATAATAATGACGTTAATCTTTTCTACATCATTAAGGTTGATTTGATTATAGAAAACGAATCTTGTCAAGCCAATAATTTTTTTCATTTTTTTTTAAATATTTTTTGTCACTCAATGTTTGAATTTATGAATGAATGAATGAATGCATGTTTATTATGAATGCATTTTGGTTTCTAAGGAAATTTGAAGTGACATTAACAAATTGTATAATTAAGTTGGAGTTTGTTGTTAAACATACAAACAACAACAATAACAACAACTAAATAAATGCTAAATGAGTTTTGAAGGAAAAATATATGAAAAAAAGCTTACCACAAGTGTCATATGGAAAAAAATTAGGCTTAAAACTTCAAATCAAAGGCTTACCTGTAAAGAGATAAAAGAAAAGAGAAACTTTAAGTTAAAAATAAACATTTTACAATGGGTAGTTGTAATAGTAATATAAATAAATACGATTACAAGTCAATAAAATAGAAAATTTTGACATACGCTTTAAGCTGGGATTAGTTCCTCATGTCTCATAATAATGACATAAAAATTGTCTTCTAAAATTAAGATACAGAGTTTTAAAAAGGCTTTCAAAATGTAATATGTATACAACAGTATTAAGTATTAAAAGAATATTACTTTGACACGATACTAAAATGCATTATAAGAGATATACGATAGAGATTGAAAAGGGTCCCGCATTCGATTTGAACATATGTTTTTTAGAAACTTTCCGCCCAACTTTAACAATGGCTAGCGATTAAACCAATGGTTAGAAAAAATTCTTAAATAAGTAATGGTTATTATCATTAATTTACTTAACATATTGTTACGTTTCTAGCCGTTAAAAACGTTTAAAATATGAGCTCGTAGATTGCAAATAAAATAAAAATAAATCTGTGTTTTAGTTTTAATTAAAATTCTTTATTATTCGCGCAATTCTGTGTACCACTGTTCACAACTTTATGCATACAACAACAATTGCTTTGTTTCTTATTCCTCTGTTTACACCCTTTGCATAAACAATAACAATTACTAGACAATTGTTCGACAGATCTTTGTAACGGAGATCTTCAAACTACGGTTATTGTCTTCAAACACACCGCACCTTCACACAAGACTGACTGAACTTTTACTAATTTTGTTGCCTGCTTAACCTTGGCTTTTATATGGCAACGTAAACAGTCTGATGAATGTTCTTGAAGGCGAAAGTTAGTGTTTCACCTTCTCGAGATCTCTATAAATCTAAACATCATTGTTTCATTATTGTTGTTTGCGTACTTTGTTTACATTTATTCTTGTAGTGTTTATTGTTGTATTTTTGTTTACTTGTTTACCATTTTTTATGCTGGTGTTTGTTGTTGTATTACGCAGTGCGATAATTTGTAAACAAGTTAATTGTTTTTGTTTGTAGCTTTTGTTTAAAATTTTAATGTTAAACGATGTAAGAGCAAAACACCAGTATCTAGATTTTTCCATTTTCGTAACAATATTATTGTAACAATTTCGCCAGGATTTCAACCTAGCTTCTCACACTATCCATGTTCTGTGTTTTAGTTTTATTATTGACTAGAGGGACTTTCAGTTTAACGTCAATTCAGAACAACAAATTTGTGAAACTTTTCATGGCATTTTTATTTTACTCTCAGAGAGAATATTGTGAAGAGGAAGCCGCCGAAAAAATAATGTTTTTCATATTTCGTTTTATTCGAGATATTTGAGCTGAGGTGTGAACCACAGGCTTTCGTTTGAAAAGACGAATTCATTTAATTGTTATTCATTAGTGGTTTCAAAACCGCTAGTCTGGTAAGGCTACCCAAGGCAATGATCTGTTAAAAATCTTTCATCTTAAGTACCCTTTATTAACTGAAAGATTTGCCATTTACGAATATGATCTTTCAACAAGCGAAGAATGTATAAAAATTGTTAAAACTTCTGGTGATTCAAAATTAATACTTTCTGTGCATTGGAAAGAAATTATGATTGCCTTTATCTTTCTACTGCACAATGAATTGTCAAAATTACGAAAAATTTGAAGAGACCCTTGGAGTAAAGCTTGGCTGTCAATGTAATGTTCTTAGCGCTGTAAGAACATTCTCTGTTAGAGAAGACTTTGGAAGAATTGCAATCGTAAATTTATGACTGTGTGAGTCTAAATGGGAGAAAGAGACTGCCTTCTACCTCATGCGTTGCTTTCGTCAGAAAAAGGCGAAGGTTTTTAAACTCTACTTTTCTGTCATCCTTGACCGAACTCTCTGATATAAAAATTGTTGCAATAGCAAGATTTATTGCGGACTTGGGTTGGTTTTCTTTAAGGAAGGTTTGAATATTTATTGTGGACTCAAATGCTGGTCTAAGTGGATCTCTTCTGGACTGGCGACTTTGGTTGCCTACAAAAAGTGTGGATCTCAGTAAATCCGTTACAACATTCTACACTTCGCTCCCGTTTATTTGCATATTTCTACCCTCAATTTCGATTTACCTTTGCTATATAATATTCACATGGTATGGGTATAGGGACGCAGCGAATTAATCAGATCTGATAGAACTATCAAAATTTCCGGTGAATTTTCTATCTACAGAATCTGATTGAGAACCTTCAAGTTACAGTTAACAACATCGTACGCTAAGCTTTGGCTACGGACAAGATTGTGCAGCAGTTCTAATGGAAGGCACACAGAAAGTGTGCTCAAAGTCTATACTGAATATTCGATTCGGATTAATCATGCACGACGCATTGCTCTTGGTCGTATGGCCAACGACTTTTGTAAGACTTGTAGTGATGAGTAGAGGAAATTTTTTTATTTTGAGATATTGGGCACATGCACATGAAAATCGCCGTATTCCTGGGGTCAGACATCTTGTACAAAACGAAAAATAGTTCTTCGATGGTTTCCTCTCAGTGGAGTTCTGGCATGAACTAAATTAAACTAAAATTAAAAATTTTCTCAAAAACATGTTGTTCAGAGTCTACTTTAAACAGTAGGTTCGGCCACTTATGGATGAAGTCAACACGCAAAACATAAGTGGTGTGAGAAGGTTATAGTCCTGACTAAAGGGTTGTAATGTTCAAGCACATTCCACTATGCGGATTATTTCACAGATCTGTTAAGGATAAACATTAAGAGTCAAAGTGGGCTCTTCAGAAGCTCCGAATGGTTTCCAGATTATGAGAGTATGTCATATGCCATTACTTAATGGGTTATTAAGTAAGGATTACAACCTTCTTCCTCACGCTACCAATGTTTTTGTTTTAATTTGTATCCATTTGTAAATGGACCTACAGTTTAAATGTCAAACTACGAACGACAAATTTGAGAAGCTTGTCCTGAAAATTTTTGTTCACTCTCAGAATGTTTGCCAGACACTGTACTGGTTTCATACCTTTTGAGGTACATATCGATTTTTTCTTTTTTTTCTATTTTTTCTATGGCTTTTGGTTTTCTTCCTCATCACATTGCCATTTTAAACAGAGTAGAACATTTAATTGAATATTTTTGTTGTTGTTATGGCATTTTATTGTACCCCAGCCAAAGTTTTCTAAGATATTGCATTTGGTTTGGTGTAGCAGTTGTTTAACTTCATGTTTTCTTTACACATTTTACAATCTTTTCGCATTAAATGAGAATAAAAATGGCATGAAAAAAAACATCTACGAACTAAAACTTTATTATGGTCATACGAAAATGTCTACAAATAAAAATACTCGTACATTGTATGAATGAATGACTGAATGAATGACTGAATGAACGACTGAATCAATGAATGAAACTGTGAATGACTGTAGTCATGAATTAAAATCTATCGCAGAATCCAATCTAGTGTTAGAGACTCTAGAAATTTATGAATGAGATTTTGTGTTTTAGTACCGGTTTCGTTACTATTTCGAATAAACCATAAAGTATTGTATGAAAGAAAGAAATATTAAACACGAGGTGGAAAATTAGTTGGAAAAACTATTCACATTTAAGATTTTCTTCATATTTTGCAATTTTTATGGTATTATACACCATAATTGTCAAGAAAAAAAGTGTATCATTCAGACAAAAGGAAAAAAAATCGATGTTGCATAAAGATACGATTCATGGTGTTGGTTAAACGAATGAATTAAAAGATGTATGATTATGTATTGTATGTACATAATTGTAGTTAATTTAGAATTGACCTCATTTTCTTCTAAGGTCATGAATTTTTTTACATAGGCGGTCGTGGATTCAATTTCCCCCTTAGACTCTGGTCTACACCGAGGAAATGACTTCAGCTTCTTAGCTCGTAATGTAATAGATTTTTAGGGGGATTTCTGTAGTCAAGCTTTGCAAATGTGTCCACATTTATTATGACCTTTGAACACGGAAGTATAACGAAATCTAAGTGTGAGCGTTCTGATCACCGTAGTCTGGTAGGTAGAGTGTTGCCTTGTTAGACAAGAGGCCACGGTTCACACCCCAGGTGAGACATCGCCAACAAAACGGACATATAAACAAATGTTTCATCGAACCCTGACTTCCTCTCAGGAGATTTCTGGGGATAAACCGTGGCCTCATGTCTAATAAGCCTCATAATAATAAGTCTAATAATACCTACTAAACTACGGCAACCTTCTATAACAAATACGAATTCTAAATTAATGCTTGACCGTTTCAATGGATTCCTCTTGAAACTGGAGCCTGAAACCAAACGACTACTACTTGTTTGGGTACTCTACTTAAGAGATTTAGGGATTTAGACGATGACACAAGTCGCATGACATGTCAAATTTTTGGGTAGAAGAACGCGAGTAGTATCGTATAAACTCAATATTTAAGAAGAGCGTATGACACTAAGAGAAAATATGGTAGGGCTCACTTCGTTTTTTGAAATTTTCAAAATTCATCAGGAATGAATACATATTTATTTTACTTTGTTTTTGGCAATTTATCGGGTGGGCCATATATTGGTTTGTCACAAAATTCAGTATATTACCTGCACTGAACGTAATGAATCGATTTACTGTTAAGCAACGTTGGGATTTATTGGGGCAACGAGATGACGATTTTGCCAAGAAAAATCATCTTTTCGATTGAAGCATATTTTCATCTTGGTGGGCCGCACGTGATCTTACAGAAGCAAATGAACCCATGAAGAGTGAGAGTTTTTGCACCCGCTCTTCACGGTGTTGATGTGAACGATGTTTGGTTTCAACAGGATGGTGCAACTTGCCGTTGAACTTTTTTCTGTGGGGCCGCGTTAACGAAAAGTTATAAGCCGATAAACCAGAGCTAACTGAACACTAGAAGGCCAACATTCGTAATGTCATTGCAGAGATAAGACTCCATACACCCGCAAACGCAAGTTGGTCCGAAGGAATAAGGCACTGAAATAATATTCCGTTTCTAAACGGAACAATTGTACTTCACAAGAAAAAAATTAATTTGGCAAAATTTCAATCCGTTTTTTTGTTTTATTGTATTTTTATATTTAAACTTTTAAATGGCTCACCCTATACTAAACGTGTAAATGTAGAAAAATTTGTCGTAAGATTTTTAAACCCTTTTTTTAAATTCGAATGGATTTTGACTTTACGCACTTAAGCCGTTATCATGTAAATTGGCCTTTGATGGTTAAAAATTGATAATCATGTGACAATTAATTGGCCAAACTTTCCAACAAAGATAGTAAAGCAGTAACAGAGAGAAGGTTATAGGTAATTATGACACAATGCGGCAACTTTTTCTATGACCCAATACCATACATATATTTAAAAAGATTTGTTTGAAAACAGAAGAAGGTGCTTTGTACGACAATTACACCGTACTGGACAAAGATGAGTCACTGCATGAACTCATCTTTAAAATTTAAAGAGCTTTGAAAGAAATCTGGATGTTAAGGTGAAAAGTTTTCTGTAAGTATTTAAATTCGTTTTAAATCATTTGCAGTCTTTAAAACCTGTAACACTTTTGTTAATGTTAATCCATTAATTTAATTCCCTTCAGCCTTAATGTTTAACAAATCACCCGCAATTCATAAGAAAATTTAAAATAAAACCAACAACCACAATACGAATCAAGGAGGTATTATAAATATGAAACAAATTGGGGTTGTTAATTTGTTTACAAATCTCCCTTGAATCTCTTTAAAAAAAAAGAGATCTTTAGGAGATGTTGATTGTAATTACTTGTAAGTAATTACAACCGTTGGGATGCGTGTTGTAGGAGAGAGAAAGAAAGAAATACAATTATTTCAATTTCTTTTTGGAGAATTGAGAGAGAAAGAGAATCTTACCTTTTTTTCCAGCTTCCAGTTACACTCTTTGTATTTTATCCAGTTGTGAATTTATTAGGGGTATTTGGTAAGTATAAATTTAATCACTGGTACAAATTTTAGCGTAAGTAGTTCAGGTGAGTATAATTCAGTTAGATATATTTTTTAATATATATTATATTTATGCACAATTGGTTGATTTCAGAAGTACAATGTTATAAATTTAGTTAAGTATATTTAATTGAAAGGTAAGTATATATAATTCAAAGGTAAGTATATTTCAATTAAACGGTAAGTATATATTTTAATATATATCTTGAGCACAATTTAAAATTTTAAGAGATCTTTATAAAACACAATTTTTTTTTTATATATATTTAGCACAATTTATAGTTTATAATTTTTTTTGGTAATTTTATTGATTTTATAACACTTTTTTTTTTACTTGACTGTGTTAGAAAAAAAACTTGATGTTAAACTAGGTTGTTGTTACGATAAGCGCAAGACGATAAGTGATTTCCTTTTTCGAATTTTATTTCCCACCAAACTTCATAGACAATTTGCCTTACTGTAAATAGTGGAGGCATTCCTTTTGTGTAATGGAATTGCGGAGACATTCCTTTAGATGGATGGAAAGTGTTTTGTTGTCACTTATTATTATTGTCATCGATATAATTTGTTGTGTTCAAACCTAGTTTGAACATATCGCCGGCCCTGGGGTTAAACTTAAGATGGCCTCTCGCCCGGAGGTGTAGTACAAAGGACTTGTGCCAAGGACCTTATAGCTTGTGCAATTATTTTGGCATCTGGAGTTGTGGACAAAGTCGATGATGATGCTTCTTCCGTTGATGTCTTTCGTTGAACGACCTTCTTTGTTTTCATCTTTTGAAACGTCTTTCGTTGAACTGTTGCATTTTTGGACCTTTCAGGGGTAGGGTGAAGCAATGTGTGGTGGAATTTGTCACATTTCTTACACATGTCCAGTGACGTGCAGGACCGTAGGTCATGGCTCCTAGCTAGGCAGTTTTCACAATACCGATGCCTATCGACGAGTTCCTGCCTTTCAATGATAGACATTCTCAGGAATTGGCGGCAAAACCTCAACGCGTGGAATTTCCGGGAAATTTTACATTCATAAATTTCAGGATCTGGTCGAGATCTTGGGTGACGACCCTTGCCCGCGTGACGTCTATTGGAATTGGGTTTGTATTTCCGGCGTATTATGGTAAATCTACGGTTGTGTCTAAGAGAGAAATTTTACAGATTAGAGAAGGTTAAGAGATTAAGTAATGAGAATTGAGTCGAATTAGGAAATGTTAGTAGCGGGAGAAAAAAGACGAGTTGTGTGATTTACTATTGGGAAATGGGAAATGGAAGACTACGATGTGCGACTATCCTTCGTACGCACATTCCTATCCGGTGGAGCACGAGGGGGAGTAAATTTCCATTCACGTTCGAGTGCTCTACTAGCTACGAGAAAACTACGACCATTGTCAGTTACTACCCTTTGGGGTAGTCCACGCCTCCCAACGAAATGAGAGAATGAGTCTTGGAATGCTGACGAAGACAGGTCTGAGCATAGTTTCAAATGGATAGCTTTCGTGTTGGAGTAAACGAAAGCGCTAAAATAGGTCTTTGTAGTGGTTGAATTCAGTGGGGCTGAGATTTTAGCAAAGTCAATGCCTATGACTTGAAGTGGTGGTGACAGAGTACCTCTCTTTGGGGGAGTGGTGCCACTAACTGAGAACAAGGCTGTTGGCGGTAAATAATGCAAGTTTTGCAGTGTCGTATTATCTTCCTCACTCGGGGTTTGAGACGGAAGATATAGAATTCAGTCTGTACCATCCGACACATTTGACTGCATTCAGCTTTAGATTGGTTTAGATACGGCTGGCAAAATCGGGAGTTGCCAGGTGATATAATGGGGTATCTCGGGATGTTTGCGGACTGCTTTTGTCCTCTAATACCGACAATTTCAAAATGAGAATTTTGATAGGGGAGTTGAAGTCGGCTTCTAATTCTTTCTGTTAAGAATGTTCGTTGAGGTCTTGGGTTAATAAGAATTCGATTGGTGAAGAGTTCACCTTTATATTCTATTTGCTCTAGAGCAGTTTGCAATAGAGTATTTTCATTACTCGTAGAGCAATTAGCGTGTACCTTATTCGATGTAGGGTTTTCTGTTTGTGTTTCAACGGGATTGTTTTGGGTAGCATTTGAATATTGCGGCGTATTACTGCTGCCTTTATAATTTGAGTCATGTGGAGTTTCTGAAATTTCTGTCATGTGGAGCAGAGAGTGATTGACAGTTTCTTGAAATACCTCTGTATCGCAGGGGGGAAGTGTTATAGAGTTAGATTCAAATGTATTTTGGGTAAAGGCGTGTGAATACCGTGATGTTCCTAGGTCACTAGAGGAACCTAACTGAGCCATCTTTCCTAACTCAAGGATCTGTGAAGTGCAAAGGCAGTAGGCATCCTCACACGCTTCATAATTTTTCTTCGCCTCTTCCTTAACTTCCGAGGTTACTATTCTGTTATGGGACAACATTAAGTTCTCATAGGAACTTTCGAGTTTTGCCCATATCGAGTCCAAGTGTTTCAACTTGACTCCTAGAACCAATTCCGATTGCTGGTCTGTGGGAGTTCGTTGGATATGTTGGCAAAATTGGATCAAATGATCACAATAGAATAAGAATCTCTCCTTTGGAGAGCTGTTTGCTTCGCTAGTAGATGTGGTAGACATTTTCTCAATATGGGATTGAAAATTTGAATGATATAGAACAAAGTGTGTTGAGATTTAATTATTGGATCCGTATATGAGATACGACTCGTTTAGAATTTGAGGTTTCGGTTATCGGGAAGTAGGGCTGGAACTGCTGTCCAGTCAATTCCAAAGAGAGTGTATATATGTGAGTAATACTGGATATTGTAATCCAGGAGATTAGGGCTACTGGGAAGTAGTACTAGAACTGCTGTCTAGCAAATTTGAAAGAGAATATATAAGAGGGCAATACTGGATATTGTAATCCAGGAGCAGTTAGCACTTAGGAGATTTGGGCTACTGGGAAGTAGTACTAGATATCTGTTATCTAGCGTAAAAAGAGTTAAGAAAAAGCTCTAAGTGCTAATTCGCGGTGTAAAAAATTCTTTTCTATATTCTATGAATAGGGGGTTAGGGGCTATATGGGAATAGCACTAGATACCTGTTATCTAGTTTAAATATAGAAAAAATAGAATATAGAATTGAATAAAGAAATTTGGGATTCTAATAAATTGCCATGTAAATTCTCTTATATAATTATGATATGAATTTTCAAATGATATATGAAAATTTATTTATTTCACCGTGTAATTTGTGTATTAATCAACCAAATATGTTTGAGATATTGGTGACATTAAATTTTCTTTAGTTCATTAATTTAAAAAAAAAAATTCAAATTAAAAAAAAATTTTTTCTGTTATTAAATTTTAAAAATATTTTTAAATATTTTTTTTTTTTTGAGTTTCAAATATATTTTATTAATAATTCGCAAAATGTATTTATTATTAAATTTTAATTTATTCTTGTAGTATCATTTTCACGATGTGCGCCTCAATGGGTTAATTTGCAATGGACTGTATTGTTTTCATTGGAAATAAAGACCAGTGGTGTAAAGGAAAATTTTCATTTGTTAATTTTTTTTTTTTTTTTTTCAATTTATGTTTTTAAAATTAAAATTAAACCAAGTGAGGGTAAATGGGATAATCATTTATTTATTTATTTTAATAATATATTTATTTATAATTATTAAAAGTGGGAAAAATAAAAATTTGCAGTGGATATTTTTTATAAATATCATTCCTTTAATACTCTGTGTGGTGTTTTTTCCTTCTGTCTATTCCTTGTCCTTCTTCGTTCGCTTCCCTTGTGACACAACTAGAATTGTTGTTTCAATTTTGATAAATCCGCTATTCTCTTGTTGGAATTTTGTAACAAAGAGATTTGTTACAAATCAAGAGACATTGCACTTGAGTTATCAAACGGGAATATAGTAAATCAAACACACTTCTCTTATGTGTGACTAAGAGAGTGGTGTATTAATACACTATATGTTTGATTTACAGAGAAATTAAGGGAGATGAGATCACTTGCACTTTTATTTATTATTATTTTTTTTTTTTTACTTTGTTCCTTTTTTTAAAGGGGGAACTTTCAATTGGTGTTTTTTTTTTACATATACAGAAAATAAATTTCTGTATTTTATATTCGAAAACGAGAAATGAAAACGCGAAATGGAGAACGGTATTAATATACTATACTATATATTATATGTATATATACGTATTTATATGGGTTTGTGTAATTTTAGAGTGTGAAAATTTGTTTCTAAGATATTCGAATTTTAAATGATTTCTTATATGTGTATAAGTATAAAACGGGATAAACGCAAAACCGGTACACGGGTAAAAGGAGAGAAAAAACGGGATGTATGTGCTTTTTTAGAATGTAGTTTTACCGTAAGCATATGTCCATCTACATGTCCATACGCTTCTTTTAACCTCTTTTCTATTTTTATCGTAATCACTTTTTAGCACTCTTTCTTTAACGGGTTAAATGTTATTTTTAACCTATTATCATTTTTTCCTTTTTGGTCACTTTTTGTTTTTTCTCTCTCTTTTTACATATATATTTTTTTTTTTTGAGTTTATGCGGAATAATTTCTATATATATATGTATGTAAAAGTTTTGTCACTTACTTTCCTTTTTTACTTATTTTCCGATATCTTATGTGTAATGTATAAAAAATGTACGTCACTTACGGTTTTGATGGTTTATGTTGTAGTGATGATCTTGAGAATATCTCTTTACCTCATTGTATGGAGTTGTTGTATGGGCTTGTTGTATGGAGTTTGTTGTATAGAGCTGTTGTATGGAGTTGTTGTATTGTGTTGTTGTATGAAGTTGCTTTTAATTTAATTTGTATTCAAAGAGATTGTCTTCTTCTTTTTTATAAAAAAACCATGAAACAAATCCACAGGTTGCTTTTTGTTTGCCGTGAGAAGGACCATGAAACAAATTGGGGTTGTTAATTTGTTTACAAATCTCCCTTGAATCTCTTTAAAAAAAAAAGAGATCTTTAGGAGATGTTGATTGTAATTACTTGTAAGTAATTACAACCGTTGGGATGCGTGTTGTAGGAGAGAGAAAGAAAGAAATACAATTATTTCAATTTCTTTTTGGAGAATTGAGAGAGAAAGAGAATCTTACCTTTTTTTCCAGCTTCCAGTTACACTCTTTGTATTTTATCCAGTTGTGAATTTATTAGGGGTATTTGGTAAGTATAAATTTAATCACTGGTACAAATTTTAGCGTAAGTAGTTCAGGTGAGTATAATTCAGTTAGATATATTTTTTAATATATATTATATTTATGCACAATTGGTTGATTTCAGAAGTACAATGTTATAAATTTAGGTAAGTATATTTAATTGAAAGGTAAGTATATATAATTCAAAGGTAAGTATATTTCAATTAAACGGTAAGTATATATTTTAATATATATCTTGAGCACAATTTAAAATTTTAAGAGATCTTTATAAAACACAATTTTTTTTTTATATATATTTAGCACAATTTATAGTTTATAATTTTTTTTGGTAATTTTATTGATTTTATAACACTTTTTTTTTACTTGACTGTGTTAGAAAAAAAAACTTGATGTTAAACTAGGTTGTTGTTACGATAAGCGCAAGACGATAAGTGATTTCCTTTTTCGAATTTTATTTCCCACCAAACTTCATAGACAATTTGCCTTACTGTAAATAGTGGAGGCATTCCTTTTGTGTAATGGAATTGCGGAGACATTCCTTTAGATGGATGGAAAGTGTTTTGTTGTCACTTATTATTATTGTCATCGATATAATTTGTTGTGTTCAAACCTAGTTTGAACAAAATATTTCCTAAAACTGTTGTAAGTGTAAAACAAAGCCCAAAAAAGTGTAAAAAATATTTATTTTCTTTCAACATCCTTTTGTTTTGGTTACCAAAAATAAAGCGCGTGTGTTTGTGGTCTAATTTATGATCATTTTTGTTACCAAAATGACACTTTAATTTCTTGATACGCATAAGTGCTGTTGTGTTGTTGCTTTCCAACTGAAAGCGGTTTGAAGTACTTAACCTGATTCATATCTGGTAGGCAGAAAAAAATATTTAAGCCTTACAATAAAATGCCAAAAAAGAACCGACGGTTTTTTTTTTGTTTTGTTTTTGAGGGAAACATGTAACAAAAGACCATAACGATTAACCTTAACATTTATCACCAAACAATAATCAGCTGGTTTATAATAAACAATACGACCCTGGAACATAATTTTTTTGTTTGTTTTGGAATTAAACACATACAACTGTAACAGGCAGCAGATAAGCCAAAGTCAAAGCCAAAGCTTTAAAACACCCATAACATTGTATCAGGTGGGCCATCTATCGGTTTAAATATGAACCATTGGTTATTTCTTATCTGGCACTACTTATGTCATTCTATTCCATCACAAAATTCAGTATATCATCTCCACTGAACGTAATTAATCGATTTACACTTGAAGAACTTTGGGATTTATTGCGCCAACGAGAAATTGGCACGATGATGTCGATTTTACCAAAAAAAAAAAAAAACACCATCTTTCGGAGAAAGCTCATTTTTATCTTGGTGGGTACTTTAATGAGCAAAATTGCCGTATTTGGGGCTTAGATAACCCAAAAGCCAATTTACCCATTACGCGTGACTGTTTAGTGCGGCTTGTGTAGAGGAGGCATCCTAGGCCCATGTTTCTTTAAAAATGAGGATGGTGCAACCATTACGATCAATGCAGACACCTATCACACAATGTTAGGTTAGGTCAGGTCAGTGTGGTAGCTTCCATACCAATACCATACCATACCATACCAGAAATAGTGGCCCGTTGTGATGCCACAGGTGAACGCAGTCCCTGCACTGACCAAGTTCCTTCGAACCAAGAAGGGAGAAGTTGGTCAGCGCAAGGGCTGACTACCCCACGCTGGAAAACCAGCCAGAAAGCTTGATAAACGAGGCTATATCCTTGACATCAATGGCTGATAGCTCCGTCAAGCTGACAAGGGTTGGAGAGCCAAATAACATATATCTGCACGTCGCAAGAGATGGGCACTGACAAAGAAAGTGGATGACAGTCTCCTCTTCTTCAGCGGATCTGCAACCACGCAGAAGTCGTTAAATGGGAACCGCATTCTTTCCGCGTGTCTACCCATAACACAGTGACAGTAAGCATAGCCACTGTAATCGAGATGATGTTACGATCAAGTCCATTGAGGGCCAAGTGAGCCTAACGGTGGAGCAGGACTCCTCATTGATCCAAGATAGGTTGACGTCTCTGAAGAATTGCCGCGCGATGGCCAGCTTGAGCGAGGTAAATGGCATTCCTAAATTGATTGAGGAGGATTCCGAAAGTAATGCGCCAGCTCTGGCTAGCTCGTCGGCTCTGCAGTTTCCCGAAATGTTACAGTGTCCGGGGACCCAGGCAAGTGTGACACTGAAGCGCCCAGAAAGAAGATTTTGGCAGCGGCGATATTCCCCACAATGACAATCGATTTTTTGTATTGGTGTGAACGATGCTTGGTTTCAACAGGATGGTGGAACTTGCCACACATCTCATTGCACAATCCATTTATTGCGTCAAATTGCGTTTGATGGCAGTTTAATTAGCCGAAATGATGATGTTATTTGGCCATCAAAAAGCTGCGATATGGCACTGTTGGACTAGTTTCTGTGGGGCGCAGTTAAAGAAAAGTGTTATGAAGATAAACCATAGGCAATTTACCATTAGAAGGCCGCCAACATTCGTGATGCCATTGTCGAGATACGACCTCATACACTTGAAAAAGTGCACCAAAATTGGTTGGATGGCATAAGGTACTGTGAAGCCAGCCGCTGCAGCCATATGAATAAAATAATATTCCATTTCAAACCGGAACAACTGTACATAACAATAAAAAAAAATTTTACAAAATTTCAAACCGTTTTTGTTCGATTGCATTTTAAATTTAAACTTTTAAATGGCCCACCCTTTACATACCAATATAAACAGGACCGTACCGTATATAGCTGTACATTTTATTTATTTTTTCTTTTACTTTTTGTATGTGTGTGTGTGTGTGTGTGTGTTATAGGGAGAGGATAAATTGTTAAAGAGCAAAAAAAAAGAGAAAAAATTTTAAAAGAAAAAAATTATACCCAAAGCCAGAGACACAAATTGGCCAGAAATGCTTCCGTCATTGACATACAACATGACAATTGATTTTTGTTTTTGATACGCGCCAAATTTACTACTGTCATCTTGTATTGTCTAAGTATATATACATGGATGTATGCATGTATGTATATGACTATAACTGACTATTTAACTATCTGCCTCTGATGGTCCGCGTTCGATCAACCCAAAACCAAACCAAACCAAACTAAGACTTTACCTAACCCTAGTTTTAATAGGACAAACGCGTCAAGCTGTGTATTTTTAAGTTTTTTTTTAACATTCATACATTCGCTTGACAATGATGATGATCATGATGCTTTAAGCAAGCATCTCAAGTATGTATTTTATGGAGTTTGAAGTTGAAATTCTATTTCTTTTCTTTAAGTTTCTTATTCCGTAAATTTTGTTTTCTATAAAAGCAACACACACTTGTATGAGTCACAGTTATGTATACAGTTTGTATTACGGAATAGAATAGAATTCTCTGGAGACTGTGATAAGGTAAGAACAGTTAGCCAAAAAGGCATCAAATCAAAAGCAAAAAAGAAAATTTTAAGAACAAAAGCAGAGCCAAAGTAGACAAAAAAGAATGAAAGAAGGCATTATTTTATAACAGAAGTTGCTTGCAAACAAACAAATGCAAAAAAATTATACAATAAATTTGGAAGACTAAAAATAAAATAAAAACACATACACAAGCAGAGTTGCCAAGAAGTATTTATACAGCAAAATGTCAGAAGAGATTTTGTATTAAAAATTCGTAAAAATTATGGCATGTTTGATCAAACATTATGCCAGTAGTGTTTTTGGTGAGTGGTTACACGTGACCAGATCGCTCACATTAAGCCACTTAGAAAAGTTAAAACAGCAATTGATATTTTTTCTTTTGTTAATTAAGTCTTAGCACAGTGCTCCCGTCTTAAAGAACCATTTACAGATCTCAGGTTGGCTCATTATTTGAGTAAATGCCATTGTGGAAAAAGCACAAATGAGTACTACCGAGCATATATGTATGTATACAGGTTGCGGATGGTGGAAATTTTCGTAAATATACGTAGTCTAGTAGGTAATACGTATTTGACGTGAGGCCGCAGTCTAAACCCCATCTCAGGAAAACGAAATATGAACAATATTTCTTCGGCGACTTCCTCTCAGCTGATTTCTATCAAAAACTCTGAGAGTAAAAAATATTGCCATGAAATGTTACTCAAAAATCTGTCGTTCGGAGTAGACTTTACACTGTAGGTCCCACCACTCATGTATAAAATTATATAAAAAATAAGCTGTAATCCTGACTGAAGAATGGTAATGACAAATTATGTTTGTATGTATGCATTCGAAGTCTGCTAATGCACTTACGGACAATCATTGCTACTGCGTGCAGAGTCTCAGTGTATTTCCGGATAGTGTTTAGAGTCGCCGTGGTCTAGTAGATAGTGTGTTGGCTTATTAAACGAAAAGCCAAGGTTCGAGCCCCAGACCAGACATCAAAATAAAATACAAAAATTATTTCTTCGGCGACTTCCTCTCAGCAGATTTCTGGCAAAAACTCTGAGAGTAAATAAAAATTTCTCAAAAATCTGTCGTTCGGAGTCGACTTTAAACTGTAGGTCCCGCCACTCATGTATAAAATTAACGCACACAACATAAGTGGTGTGAGAAACTAGGTCGTCATCCTTACTGAACGGTTGTAATGACCAATTATATGTTTAGAGTGTTCCTAATAAATACTAAGTTCTAAAGATAGTTAAACTTAATGATGCCTTTAAATGACGTACCAGAAGTATTCTTTTATCATTTTTGTTGCTGGTTAGCAGTGGGCATCACATTTTGAAGTCAGAACTAGCTTCTCAAACCACCGTTGTTGTCAGTGTTCGTTTAGTACGCCACCTGACTCCTCTTAGAGGAAGAGGCCCATTTACAACAGCATTTGGACCCATTGTGATACCATAATCTATTCTACCCAGAGATCAAACATTCCCTAAAGTAAATCATACCAAGTCTAAAATAATTCTTGCTATTGCAGCAACCTTTATATTAGAGAGTTGGCTCGAAGATGTCAGAAAATGGCAGGTTAAAAACTTCGGCCTGATTGTGGCATGAACGGGGCAATAATACATAAAGGGAAAGACAGTCTCCTCCTTCTCCTCAGATTCTCCGTTCCTGTAGAAATCATTCGACGAAATGCCGAAACTTTCAACATGCATACCAAAAGGACAGTGTCCCATAAGAGCCGCCATTGTGCAATGAATGGTCATGCGGTTTAAGGAAAGAAGTGTTCCTGTCTGTACGTGTCCAGCAGTGTTTAGCCATGAGTGGCGGACCAATAGGACTCCGAAGGATAGATTTGAGATACTTTTCAAGGAAATTTTATTTTAATCGCAGAGATTTTGCCAGAAGACTACTGGAGAGGTTTTAAAAATTGAAGAAACGGACATTTTGCAAAACTGAACAAATTATCCCTTAGAGGCGATAAATACATGCTTGTCATTTTCCTCTTCTAAGAAAAATTACCCGAAACTAAGTCGTGGGTAATCTATACATAGACAAATATAATATGTCTTCCCAGGACTAAATTTTGACTGACTTATCGCTACACTCGAGGTACTCTGATACATACATACATTGTATATACATAGTTCGTCATAACAACCTAGCTCTTCACACCACTCATCTTGAGTGTTAATTTCATACAAGAATCGCGGAACATACAGTTTAAAGTCAACTTCAAACCACAGTTTTTTTGAAAAACTTTTCATGGCAATTATTTATTTACTCCCAGAAAATGCCAGAAAATCCGCTGAGAGGAAGGCGCCATAGTAATATTTTTTCATACTTAGTTTTGTTGGAGATGTCTGACCTGGTTTTGAAAAAAGACCTAACGTCTAATAAATTAACACTCTACCTACTAGACTACGGCGAGAGACTGCCATGAAGTGAAGCATTTTGACTTCGGCTAACAAACTCGACTCTCAATAGTTTCGTGGTTTGCATGCCTGTTGCATCATCTTGTAAAAACCACATGTCAACTAAAGCTGCGATTAGGCAAACGTTTACAGAACGTAAATGAACAATGACAGCGATTACCGAACTGTAAAGTAATTTCGGTAAACATTCGGATTGCTCTTCATAGAGTAAAAACGAACGTACGTTCCGTTACCTTCCATGAACGTTTGGATAATTCTACTCTTAAGAGAGCGTGACTCTGTTAAAGGCCTAAATGTCTGGTTTTACGTGTGTTCTAATAGCGGTCTAGTGCGGGCCACCGGTGTTACGCGACGGCGTGAATGTCTTAAACCTATTCCTCATTTCTCAGAGTAAGTAATTATTACTTAAATACGAAGTTATTGCTCAGATAAATGAGAAAACCAGGCCATACATTTTCAATGATTTTAAAAAGTTTTCTTTTACAAAATATTTGAAAAACAAATTTTTTGGCAGGGATTTTATATTAAAGTTGACAACTTTGCCATGTATATGTTGCAAGTTGCTCGCAACCCATATGTTTAGCTATTTGTTATGTGTATTGAAAGTCTGAATTTTTATAAAACTTTTCAGCAAGCGAGCAGATACTTAAAAATTCTATCTTTAGAATTTTTGAAGGAAAAAATAAACGCACACACACTAACAGAACGTTGTTCTACGTCTCATCTCTGGTTGACTGACTGTTTTAGTTGAGCTGAAAAGGCGTACGAAAATAAATATCCTCTGTTAGTGAAGTAAGTTAAGCAAATAGTAATCGATTGAAATCATTAAAAAATATACGAAGTATTCAATAGTTTTTGGAAAAAGCTGTAATCGGTGATATGTTACTACATGATGTCTTTTATCACAATGTTTATTTTAAAAAATCATAACACACAGTGACTTCTGAGATTCAATCAATCTATTTAAATTGCTTAGGTCGTGATCCCATGGTAAAAGAAAGTGTGGAATCCACTGAATTTTCGTTCATGCCAGAATAAGTTGAGGTCTACCTCAGTCAAACGTTTCTTAGTTTCGTCTCATTTTATAGAAAACGTTGCTAATTCTAATTCCCCAGGTAGTCCTATACTATGTTCGATTCAAACTTATTGCAGAAGAAGACTCGAATGACAGCGACGCTGTCAGATACATACATAATTGATCTCTACAACCCTTCAGCCAGTATTAAGGACCTTGTTTCTCATACGGCTTATATTGTGTGTGTTAATTTTGTACATGATTGGGGGAACCTACCGTTTAACGTGGACTGCGAACGAAAAATTATATTTACTCTCAGAGTTTTTGCCAGAAATTTGCTGAGAGAAATTCGCAGAATGACAAATTTTTTGTATTTCATTTTGTAAAGGATGTCTGAACTGAGATTTGAATCGCGGTCTCAAGTCTAATAAGCCAACGCAATGCCTACTAGACTACGGCCTACAGTTTCGACTCCGAAGATTATTGGGAAACTGTTCATGAGTTTTTGCCAGAAATCTGTTGAGAAGAAGTTGCCGTAGAAATATTTCATCATATTTCACTTTGTAAAAGATGTCTGATCTGAGGTTTGAACCATGGCCTCCAGAATAATAAGCCAACAATACCTACTAGACTACGGCGAATTCGTGGTTGTCATCTGGTATTACTCTATCGCGTTCTTTCTTCTCTCAGTCCTAGTTGAATTAAGCAAATCCTTCTATGGCTTAAACCTCTGCTTATAAAATACCCGCGTGTTTAATCATGGTCTAGAAATATTTTATTCTGTGACCAAAAAGCATTGGTCCTGTCTCAATATCTGTCTTCGAACCCTTTGCATACGACTGAATGGTTCCTATTTTAAAAGAGCTTCGCTATTCCTAGTGATTTCAATAACTTTTGTTACTAAGAATTCGTAAAGTGTAATTGTTTTGTCCAGGACCTACCAGGTACACTCTATTTATTAGGTCACGATATCTTCTTTTGAATCACGTCTTGGACATGTCCCCTATTGTCTTAAACATAGTCTCCAATGCTCTGATGCTCATTAACATGTACAATGGACTTAAATCCAACTGAGCGTCTATTGTTACTGGTTCTCATTACCGTACATACATAATTGGTCATTACAACCCTTCAGTCAGGATTACGACCTAGTTTCTCACAGGACTTATGTTGTGTGTGTTAATTTCATACATGAGTGGTGGGAGTCGACTCCGAACAACAGATTTTTTGAGAAACTTTTCAAGGCAATTTTATTTACTCTCAGAGTTTTTGCCAGAAAATTGCTGAGAGGAAGTCGCCGAAGAAATACTTTTTGTATTTTGTTTTGATGTCTGGCCTGGGGCTCGAAACCTGGCTTTATAATCCAACACACTACCTACTAGACTACGGCGACTCCTCATTGCCTTAGTTATACCAAACACGTTAGCTTCTGTGTCTTGTTCAGCTCCATTTTAGCTGTTTTCACATTTGATCTGCCTAATGATACAATGGCTACACTATTGGTCTGACTGTTATGTTATACATCCAGTGCATAACACTTGTTTAACCCTCTCAAAATTTCCTTGAAATATCCTTTCATATCCTATCCTTGAGACATTCAATACATGCCTAATTAATAAGCATGATAATAATATTTGCAAATACTCTATCCCTCTATCCCATAACATATTTTCCTAAATTCAACGCAACGCACTGCATGAGTAGGGGCCAACCCCTCAGTGAAAGATAGAAGTGCCTTATGGAAAACCTGTGCATTGTGAACTACAGGATCCAACCAATATGCTAAAATGCTCTGAATTTAGTTCGAAGCTTAATATTTCCACATTCCGATGATTTGAACAATCGATTACTCCCTGCCAATAAAAATTTTTCAGTTCAACATCTCCAAAAAAAATTTCATGCTCTTTTTACTTTGGTTGCATGTGATTCGGATGGTGTGTTCTATGTGGTATGGTATGGTATGATGGTATTGGTGTGGCTGGCACATTTCGTTTTAAAACAAAAAATTTCATTTTTGGCTTAATGAAAAAAAGAAAAACTGTTATTTGCAAAAACAACAACAACAAAAACAAACGGCAATCTCAAGCAAGCAGCAATATTTAGTGCGCATGCAGCAGCAACAAATGCTGCAAGTAGTATAGTACAGAGAATAACAACTAAAATAACACAAAAACAAGCAGCAGCAGCAGCAAATAACATCACCGTTAAATGGTACAATATTGAAATTTATTTTTATGTTGATGATCATTTGATGAAAATTTTACGATGTCGTATAAAATAGCCAAGAAATAAAAAAAACAGAAAATAAAAAACAATTAAAGTAAGGAATCAACAATGGTCGGTTAAGACCGACTAATAACTGTTATACAGTAAAATACAATCCGAAAAATATATCCTAAGAACTGAAATGATATTTCAGTTCATTTGAACCTCTTGGGGATAGCGTCAAGGCTGTATTTATAAACTGTAGTATAGCAGGTAGGTTAGGATAGGTAAGATAAGGTGGCAGACCGCACTTGAAGGAAGAGGTTCCACTTAAGGCTTATTTTAATGCTACAATCCAATATGCAATCCCGGAATTAAGCATTCTCTAGAGGAAAACAACCCAAGTCAAAAATAAATTGCTATTCCAGAAAACTTTATATTAGAGGGCTTGATCAAGGATGTCTGGAAGTCAAATAAGATTAGAGAACTGACACATGAGATAGAAGACGTTCTTTTCCTCCTCCTTAGATCCACATACTATACAGAAGTCATTTAATGAAATACCAACTCTCTCGGCATGACAGTAGTTTGTTAGAGTCGCTATTGTACGAAAGATGGTTGTGTGATTTAAGGATTGGAGTGTGTGGGTTCCCTACTTATCCATACATGTCCAGCAAAGTCTGGCAATAGTACAACCCCTCTTGCTGTCTATGAATTTGAGCCTTCCTGTAAAGCAAGTGAATAATATCCAATTTTATTGAGACAATCGGAATACCTATGTCCTGTAATACTTCGGAGATTGCGAGATGGCATCCTCTTTTTTCTGTTGAACAGATTAAATACTAAAAATTTTAATTATGGCATACCTATCGTATTTGTGGACTCTAGTTTGCACTTGTATGATGATGGGTATCCAAAACTATTGATGGTTAGTTGGGGTAGATAAAAGAATGTCTTGTAGGCTGCGCAATACTATCACGCCATCGTAAAAGACATTCTGCATTGCACAGTAACAAGGAAACCGATCGTGATCAGAGATCGCGATGGTAATTGGATGCTGTCTGGGGAAAAAAGAAAATGGCGGCAAAGAAAACATCTTGTCTGCCATTGCGAGACATTGTCTACGATTATAAATTGGTTCTTCGGTTCAGTCATCCCAAGCGATGTATTAATATTACGAAAGGAATGTTTTGGAAAGCAAATTCTTTTATGCTCATGCAGCTTCATTGAGAAGCTAGGTTTCAATCCTAGCTAAAGGGTTATAATGACCAGTTAAGTAAGGAAGTTAGTATATCTCATGTATAAATTGGTTACACGAAGTGTATTTAGAAGTTTTTCAACGACGTACAGGAGATGGCGAAAGTGCTCATTAATGGTGGTAGAACAATCAATATTGATACTAGCACGTATAGTAAGTACCCTAGTGAAATAAAGCAAAAATCGCACAATTATGTAGAACTCGTTTTTCTAGTACAGCATATCAATTATTGATTGATCGATCAGTGAATAGCACAATGCATAGCAGCAGATATTTGTTCTGCAGTTGCACTATTTGTAAACGGAATGCCCTTCGCTCAGAAAATCTTGAAAACTTCATTTCATTCGCATACAATATTCTCACGTTTTAATACCCTACCCAGAAGACTGGGAATAACTCATAATGAGTTATGTGCAGAAGTTGCAACGACGAAGAAAAAGGTGAGACTACAGCCTACATCTTCAACGTCATTGTTTGGTGCTTCAAAACCTAAGAAGAAGAGTTCTTGGATAAACAAAATTTAGTGACAAAACCTGATCACGATTGGACATAATCGATGCCAACCAGAAGCTTTAATTACGTTTATAGGACCCAAGTAAGCTTTGCCTGTTGAGACGGCTGCAATTTCTACGTAACGTAATCTATATTCTTCAAACCCCACTCAAAAGCAGAGAAGTGCTAATTTAAAGTAAACCTCGGAAGTGTTATCATTGTCGCCATAGTCTAGCAGGTAGCGTGTTGGCATATTAGACGTGAGGCCACTATTCAAACCCCAGCTTAAACATCTCGAACGAAGCGAAATATGAAAAAAATATTTCTACGGCGACTTCCTGTCAGTAGATCTCTGACCAAAACTCGGACAGTAAATAAAAAATTTACATGAAAAGTTTTTCAAAAATCTCTAGCTCGGAGTCGACCTTAAACTGTGGATTCCGCCGCCTCGCACATTGGAGATTATGATTAAGATAACAGACGATAAGTTCAAGGCGAGCTGCATAAGAGGACATCGTGATGTAATAAATAGAACGCCTGGCATCTCTCTGAATGTTTCCGGGGCAAAACAATTAAATTATACGAATTCTTAGCAACATAAGTTATTGAAATCACCTGGTATAGCCAAGCTCTTCTAAAAGAGGAACCATTCAGTGGTATGCAACGGAGTCGAGGACAGATATTGAGACAGGACCAAGGCTTTTCGTGGCGCCATAATAAAATATTTCTAGACCATGATTAAACATGTGGGTATTTTCTAAGCGGAGGTTTAAACCATCGGAAGATGTACATACACACATATATAATTGGTCATTACAACCCTTTAGTCAGGATCACGATCTTGTTTCTCGCTCCACTTATGTTGTTAATTTTTATACATGAGTAGTGGGACCTACAGTCCGAACGACAAATTTTTTGAGAAAATTTTTCATGACATTTGTTTTTACTCTCAGAGTTTTTGCCAGAAATCTGCTGAGAGTAAGTCGCCGAAGAAATATTTTTCATATTTTTGTTTTGATGAGAACTCGGGCCTTGCGTCTAATAAGCCAACACACTACCTAATAGACCACGGCGACTTCATCAGAAGATGTGCTCAATTCAACTTAGACAGAGAGTAGAAAGGACGTGATATACTAATAGCATGTGACAGCTAGGAAGTAGTCGTAGTCTAGTAGGTAGTGTGTTGACTTATTAGACATGAGGCTACAGTTCAAATCTTATAATGGAATACGAAAGATGTTTCCTTCGGCGACTTCTGCCAATAACTCTGAGAGTAAATGAAAAATTGCAATGGAAAGTTTCTCAAAAAGATATCGACTTTAAATTCTAGGTCCCGCCACTGCTCATTGATAAAATTTAGACACACGCAAAATAATTGGTTGGGGGAAGCTACGTCTTCATTTTGGGTGATTGTGTATGTATACATGTACGTGTAATGAAAAAGTTTCATTCTGTAAAAACTATTTCTGTCACTAAGTCAACTAAAAGCAAACCGGGTTCAAATATGAGTCAAACATAGAACAATACTCTGCTTCAAATTCTTGCTGTATTAAACTAATTGGATTGAATCGTATAATATGGAAAATCTAATGATGCTGATGATCTTATCGTTTGCCAAATACTTCTAACGCCTACATTCTGGGTAGCGTATTGGAATTGAAAAAGTTTTTAATCGCACAACATGGAACAAATAAAATTCAAGAAAGTATTTGAACTTTATTTGTGTTATTTTTGTTACTTTTCACTCAGATTCGTACGCAATTGGTTTTTGGCAGAAACTGATTTTTTTTGCTTTTATTCGACATTATTTTCAACGTTCCGTTTACAATGTTTCTATAAAAGATTTTCGTTTTTTTTTTGACTTTTATTTTACCAAAGTTATCCTAGAGAGATAAACGTACTTTTCTTATTTTTTTTTTTTTTGTTTGTGTTTCATTAAAAAAAACTTCTTTTTTTTTTTGCTGCTGCTTTTCAAATACTTTAGGTACGACCAGTAATTCCTATTGATTTGAAAAGTTCTGTTTGCAATTCTTTTTTTTTTCTCTCTCTTGATTTCTAAAGTAGAACGACATTTGTGGGCAATTTTAGTTTCAGTTTAATTTATCGTACCAATAGCAAGCGTTTCCTTTGATCTACAAAAAAATAGAAAAGGTTACAAAGCATATGTACATACATATGCTCGTTGTTTAGATTTTCAATTAAAGTTTTTTTTTTTGTTTTGGCCTGTATCTGTGGCAAAAAATCAATAAAATTTTATACGTTTTTTGCGCTTGACTTTCAATAATAATTGAGAAAAGCTTTAAGCCATTAGATAATTTATGTTAGAATAGATGTGCAATCAATATTATTTATTGGATGTATTAAAATGATTCATATTCATAGTTTAACATCACATGTACAAAAAGAAAAAAACAAACACAAGCAAAACAGCAACATTACCCATATCCATACTATATGGTATGTAAATTTAAAGGTGTTGCTGGATAATGTAAATCGTTTATTAAATTGTAACCACAAGGTTTCCTTTTTTTGTTTCAATATTCGGAAGCTATTTCAAAAGCCAAAAAAAAAATAAGAAAAAAAATATTTTTCAAAATTATGACTCTGAATATAACCGTTAGCTTTAATAAATTTTGTCATAAATCGTTAGAAATTTATTAAAAGTATGGAGAGTATATGTATGTACAGTGAGTGTCAAAAGAAACAAAAAAAAAATACATACATAAATTACCGTTATTTTTTTAAATTTTTTAAAATTGAAATAAAAAAAATTTTACCAAATTTTTTCGCGCACTCTCCTTAAGTGGTAAAACTTGATTTTGCTGATTGTTAGAATTTTATCCTAAGTGTACAGTTTCTTTTGACGCTCACTGTTTATGTAACGTTTTTTTTTTGGTAAGGCCAACATTCAGGAGATGACCGCTATTCAAGCAGTACATTTTGTTGTGGAATACAGGAAAGATAGTTTATAGGGGAAAGGAAAGAGGAGGTAATGTGTTACAATTTCTAGTTTATATACCTACATCGCTTTTGTTTTCAGAATTGCTTTTTTTGTAATAATAATTCTCACCTTCTTTTTTCTATAGTGAGTAATCCGCTTATAATATCAGACATACAATCAGAGACATCCAGAATCTCTTGTGGGAATCGAACCCACGGCTTAGAAGAAATCCCCGAAGAAATATTTGTTTCATATTTCGGTTTATTCGAGATGTTTGACCTGGAGTTTTGAATCGTGGCCTCGCGTCTAATAAGTCAATACACTACCTACTTGATTACGGTTCCATAATATGGTTAAAATAAAAGATTTATACGAAAGAGGTTTCATTTTTGTTGTGCTATTGGTTAAAATGAAGTCGCCGTGGTCTAGTAACCCTTCTTCTTCAGCTAGGTTACTCTAAAGTTCGTCATCATCAGTTAGCATTCGAATTCATATAATTGCTCTTAATCTATGCCATTTAATATGAACATTGACTGGATGTTATACTTTCTATCGGGAGATTATTACTTCAGTGTCAGTTCTGCCTACAGAAGAATAAAACCACATTAAAAATTTTTTGGAATTGCTAATTCAGAGCGAATAAAATTCTGTTCCTATTGGACTTTATATAGAAAGCAATGAAATTCCTACATTACCACGGATTTCAATGTAATACTTTGTATTGAAAAAAAATTAAGTCAGATTGCATCCGAAAACGATGCATAAGGACGATAAAATGGCTGACATATGGTGTGGGGTGCGCACTGAGAATTATGAAGTGATAATGATGTGGTTCTCCTGGCGTTACTGAAATACTTATATACGGGCATGTTCTGAAAAACGCAAATCGCCTAAATTTTGCGCTTTCGTTTTGAAAACGCCAAGAGGGTGTTCTGGCAAACGCAAATCGCTAAAAAAAATGTATACGATTCGAAATCGCCAATTAGGTGTTCTGGAAAACGCTTAACGCTAAAAATTTGCGATTTCAAATCACAAAAGTATATTGCAGTGAACTGATGAAAATATGTTCAAGCAGAACTTCTTAACAAAAAATGCGATTTCAAATCACAAGAGGATATTGTAGTGAACTGGTGAAATATGTTAAAGGAAAACTTCTTAAGATAAAATGATAACAATATTACACTTTTCTAAATAAAAATACCAAGCTAAAAACTTGCTTTATTTTTAACCAATTTTTTGCATCATTTGTTTACTTAAATTGGTGATTTAAACGCACGTACTAAAGCATACGGCTGTAGGGCATATGCTGAATCGGCCAGCAACCAGTAACCACGATCTCCATTAGAATATTTTTCTAAGTAAAATTCATTGGCGTTACTTAAGTTCCACACAAATTCCACAGCTCGTATCCTCATTTGGTGGCCACAAATCTACTTGCACAGTAATCACTTTGATTGTTTAAATTTCTAAAAATAACCTTTATATAATAGTACTTACAATTAACACATTTAAACTATAATATAAAAATAGAAAATAAAAAAAGAAATTGTTTCTTCGTTGACTTCCTCTCAGCATATTTTTAGCAAAAACTCTGAGAGTAAATAAAATTGACATGAAAAGTTTCTCAAATAATCTGTCGTTCGGAGACGATTTTAAACTGTATGTATCGCCTATTATGTATAAAATTAACACACACAACATGAGTGGTGTGATAAACAAGGTCCATAATCCTGACTGAAGGATTGTAATGACCAATTATTTATGTATGTGCTCTTCTAAAGTCATAAAAAGACGGAGGTATTTTACTTTACATTTTTTTCTGAAATTCTTGACTGAGCACCGCCCCCCTTTCAACAATAGCAAGAATAATTTTGGATTCGGATTGGTTTCTTCTAGGGAATGTTTGATCGCCGAAGGTTGAATATTGATGGTGGTAACACAATGAAGGTAAAAGATAAGATGATAACAAGATATTGCCATTGTCTGTTGGCAATATTGCAAAAAAAGTTGTTGCAAGAATCCATGGAACAAAAGTTTCATAAAAAAAACGAAATCAAATTGAAGAAGACTTAATTTTTGCCCATAAATTTGTTGTAAATTTTGAGACAATTAAAACCAAAAGAAACCTCTCCTTGAAAAAGAAAAATTAGTCAAAGCATATTGCCAGAATGAACCTCTTTGCCATGGCTATGAAACCATGTCTAAAAATTATATAAATTAAGCCTTAAGGCCAATTGCCATCATATAAATTGATTATTTAAACATCATTGATCAAATAAAAGTAAAAGTAAGTAGCCTTAGCGTACATAATAAAAAAAACTATCACAATAAAATAAAATAAAAATGTAAAAAAGGAATCAAAAATAATATGAACATGAGTGCAGTTATGCCTGCATTGTAAACCACAGCTACGTACATACTGTACAGCACGAGAATGAATGGTATAAATGTCTTACAGACAATAAGGGCAATAAATGATTAAGATGGGTATAAATTAAAACCCATTTGAACTATTGAACCGCCCATGCAATGTTAACGCATAATAATTTTTGAATGTTGAATGTTATTGCACAAGCACACAGCCAACCACACTGCAATGCGTTTGTGATGACCAAAGTAGTTAATGCTGCAAAGGCAAGAGATTCTGTTTTTTTTTTATGGGGCCTTTTTTTCTTTTTGTCCCTCTTTTTGTTTGTCTTCCTTATTGCCAGTCTGCTTACGACTTAACCACCACCATTCACAACACCATATAAAAAGGGTCAAACGTATAAAATCGTTTAAACTTTTTTGTTGTTTTTTATTTTTCTGTTTGTACTTTTTATTGTGAATATTTGGTAAAGGAGGCAAATACAATGAATGGTTTTCACTGATTTGTAATGCTTTTTATTCTTTGCTCTTTCTCTCGTTGTATTTAATGCGGTAGTTAGAGTGTAAATGAAAATTTATAGGAGGACATTGGCTTCGAGTTAAAAGTTTTACGAAAAATATTTCGGCAATTTAGGTTTTATGAGGAATAAACTGTATTATCATAGTTTATTAGAAATATAGCACATATCGGGTGGGCCATTTATCGGTTTAAATTTAAATCATCGGTTATCTCGAATCTGACAATGCCCTTCTCATTCTATTCTGTACACAAAATTCGGTAGATTGTCTCCACTGAACGTATTGAATCGATTTATGCCTGAGCAACGTTGCCATTTATTGGAAATTTATTTACAAAACAAAGACAATTGTTTGGAAATTGCACGAAAATGTTGTACAAAATTTGGTCCAAATTGGAGAAGGACCAACAGTACCGGGTATACGCAAGTTTATTGCTAAAGTTCTTGAAACTGGTTTAATTGTTGATGCGCCAAGACGTGAGAGTGCTCGTACAGTGCGCATATCCGAAAATATCGAAGCTGTGGCTGAGAATGTGCGTGAGAATCCATTAACAACAACTTGTCATCGTTCTCAAGAATTAAGCATTTCAAGCACTAGTTTACGTTGAATTTTCCAAAAAGATCTCTGTGGTGGCGCCTTATAAAATTGAATTGATTCAAGAGCTGAAGCCACACGACCATCCGCTTTGTTAGATGGACCAACGAGAAACTTCACGAGTATGCCGAAATTGCTAAAAAAAATCATATTTTTGGATGAAGCTCATTTTCAATTTGGTGGGTACGTTAACAAGCAAAATTGCCGTATTTGTGACTCCGAAAACCCACACGTGGTCTTATAGAAGCCAATGCAGCCATTACCGGTGCTGTGTTCGTTGTCGGTTGTGCGAAGCGGAGGCATCATATTCCCTTGAAAATGAGGACGGCTTAACCATTACAGCCAGTGGGGATAACTATCGCACCATGATAACCGAATATTTTGCACCCGCTCTTTATGTTTTTGATGTGAACAATGATTGGTTTCAACAGGATGGTGCAACTTGCCACACATGTCATGCCACAATCGATTTATTACGTCAAGCGTTTGATGGCCGTTTAATTAGCCGAATTGGCCGCCAAGAAGCTGAGATTTGTTACTGTTGGACTATTTTATATGAGGCGCCTTTAAAGAAAAATGTTATGCCGACAAACCAGAGCCAATTGGGCGTTTGAATTCCAAAACATTCGTGATGCTTTTGCCGAAGATACGACCCCTTACTCTCGAAAAAGTGCACGAAAATTGGCGCTATCAAATGAGGTACCATGAGGCCAACCGCGGCAGCCATATGAATGAAATAAAAACGTAAAATTAACACACACAACATAAGTGGTGCGAAAAGCTAGGCCGTAATCCTGACCGAAGGATTCTAATGGCCAGTTATGTGTGTAAGTATGTAGAAGTGTAAAACCTTATGTATCCCAGGCAGTAGAAAAAAGCCTGAACTAGAAAGCCTTTTGCTACTAACGATCTCCGTTTGATTTTAACTTTAGCATGAATTCGGTATTGAATTATTTTACGTTAAAAATGCTTGATTGATAGTGCTGATATGTTTTATGGGCAATGGTTAGTTTAGTTTAGCAGGTAGCTTGCCATTCACAGGCAAGTTCATTCGGTTTCTCATATAACAGATTGTGTCAGCCAGTGTAAAGTAAGCCCCATTGTCATGATCCATTAGTGTTGGGTTTGAACCACTTCGTAGCTCCGGATCATACCGGCCAGTTCCCTTAGTGGCACGTTAGTCACCATGCCCAGATCTTTAAAAAACCGATGTCGCCTGTCCTTAAGTATAGAGCACTCGCTTAAAAGGTTAGGGGACGTGTACTTGTACAACCTTAAAAGGTGTTGTATCAATTCTGTTTCTTACACAATTTGGCAGTTTCTGCAGTAGTCCTGATGGAACAGACCGAGCTTGTCTGAGGAATTGCCAATAGTGCAGTTTCCCGCAAGAATTCCTGTTAGAGTGTGTACTGTACTCTCGTCGAACTTAAGCATTTTCTTGGTTTTCCGGCAGTCCACTACTGGGCAGAGCTGTTTTGAATTTGGGCAACTAGATACCATCTGCAGTTTGTTGAGTTCCAATGGGGAAAAGAATTTTTTGTCTCTTTGTTAAGACATTAACGATCCTTTCCATGTTCAGTTGGCTTTTCTGTCTCTTAAGGCCATAGCGTCTTAATAATTCGTACTTAATCTCCAAAGTAAAAAATGTTTTGTTTAAGTGTTTAAGAAAAGTGTTGGTCCGATCACCAGTAATAATGGTGGCTACTTAAGTTATGGTTTTTAGCTTGAAAAAGAAAAAAGTTTTCTTTGCCTTTTTCGCCTTAACTGAGCATGAAGTTTTTTTTGGGGATTTTCTTTGTGTGCATCAGCAGACCGGGTCATAAGGGTATCAGACATGTGTGTAAGCATAATAAAATGTTGTATAGACGAATGCCATAATGTGCATCTTTTGCACATGATAATGGTGATGATCATCATCATCATCATTTCATCCTTTCTTTTCACTCTCTTTAATATTAACGAACTTTAACATGGTTTGCTTGGCTTTTTCTTCTGTTTTTCGCAGATAGATTTTTGGGGAAAAGGAAAAGAAATGTTAAGAAAAAGTGAAGTCAAGTTTTCTTTTTTTTTTTTTGTTTACAATAATAAAGATTTATGTAATGAGATAAAGTAAAGTGATTATCATGTATTAAAACTAACAATAGCCATAAAATATAAAAATTCATATTCATTGCTAATGTTTATAAACAAAATAAATAAAAAACAAAATTGTGTGGCTTTTTTTTCGTTTCCATCAAGTGCTTTGGGTTGACCAGACCAGACCAAAATAGAAATGACTTAGAAGAAGACAAACAATGTTCCAAACGACCATATAAGTTACATTGTTTTGTATCACAACGACCATATATTTCAACGGACGGATATGTGTGTTAGAAACTCGAGTTACCAGTACCAGTTTTGGCAAGTACTTACAAGCAAGCATGTTGAATCATACCAAATACCAACTTGTCAATCACAAAAAAAGCAAAAAAAGCAAAGAAAAAAGTGAAAAAAAGTAAGTAGAAAAGTGCACTCAGTACCCAATAAATGCAAAATCTGATACAGAGATTTTCCCGCGGCTTACAACAGTTTTAGAGTTTTTTTATTTCTTTTCTTTTCTATTTTTTCCACTTCATTATGCTGCTTATAACACTCACTTATGTGTGTATGTGTGTGTTTGTTTAGTTTTTGCTACTCTTTAGAATCTTTACTACTTTACGTAGTAACTTCCCATATACTACCCTGACTGAGCCTATTGTCTTTTTTCCTTTTTCCATGCTCCCGGAATGTTACAATGAGAGCATCACTATCATGGCCAATAAGTGGACTGCAGAAAAGGAAGAAAACTAGTAACGAAATCGAAGACAACAAAGCACCACCTTATTTTAAATCAACGGACTTTAAATTTGTTTGGAAATTAAAAAAGAACTGATCATACTGTTTGTGAACCAAATACTGGAACTGGTATACAATTAAACAAGGCATTAAGGTGACTTGTAAGTACCTTATACAAACAGAATTCTAGCTGGCCTTAGGAAACTTTTGTGATCCAAGACACTATGTAAGTGGACTTCGCCTACTATAGATGGCTGGCTTCGGTCGATGCACAACGGCTCAGAAAATCGCGCCAAGATTGGGTAGAAGGCGTACAACAGCTCTGTTTAAACTCCTAGCTCAGTACTGTTATCGTGGCTATTACGGGGCTTTGCATTATAGACACGCATTCGATCCGCATTGAAGTCGCCATGGTCTAATGGATAGTGGTGTGTTGGCTTATTAGAAGTGCGGCCACGATTCAAACCCCACGCCAGACGTCTCCAACATAACGAATGATTGAAAAAATATTTCTTCGGCGAGATCCTCTCAGATTCCTTAGCAGATTTCAGGCAAAAAATCCATAAAAAGTTTCTCAAAAATCCATTGTATGGAGACGACTCTAAACTGTATTCCCCGACACTCATGTATAAAATTAACACACTCAACATCGGTGGTATGCGAAGCTATGTACGTCTTAATCTAAGGTTTGTAATGACTAATGTACACAAGACGCATTGGTCTTGGACAGCTCGTAAATGATTTATGTAGAAGCCGTAGAGATGAGAAGAAGGAGGATAAGACTGTTCTTCTCCTGCTGTGGACTTGCCCTGCACTATGTCTGAGGAGAAAGAGGCAACTAAGTGCCTACTATATGAAGAATCTTGAAGAACTGTCATGCATTGATATTGGCAGTCTGCATCGCTTCTTTGGAAGCGATCCGTATAGTTCCTGAACTAGGAACATACCCGGCACTATGTGTGAGGAGAAAGATGCAAATGATACTATATGGAGGATCTAGATGAACTGTCATACATTAACATTGGCAGTCTGTGGTCGAGTGGTTCCTGAACTAGATGGAAAATAGAAAACTGTGGAGTCACTAAGTGTGTCCGCTCATACCCTTTGAGTTGACAGCCACTTCTATCTACCTACCAGACACTATGTTATCAAACTTTCCGGCCTAAATATTACATTTTAAGGCATTGTATCTTCGGAGTCAAAAAGGATCAGTTGATGCAGCTAAGGATAGTATTAGCTCCAAGTTTAAGGACGTGTATATTTGCCATTGGGACAAGAATAATACCCAGAGATCAAAATCAGCCATTGTAATACGTCCTAAGAGAGAGAGACAGAGAGAGATAGAGAGAGAGAGAGAGAGAGGGAATAGTAAAGGAGATAGGACAAGTGGTGAAGGCGAAGAAGTAGGAAAGGGAGGTTAAGGAGAAATATTAGCTCGACCTCCTTAAGCTACTCACAGACTTTTCGTAGAGGAACATCTGTGAACATGTGTTTGCTGTAGCTGCACGAATCTTTTTACTCCGTGAAGCCTCTTCAATTCTCCAAAAGGGACGCCCTCGCTTTATACTACTTTCTCTTAGGAGATCAGTAATCACCACGCCTGAGTTATTATGGAGGATATTAAAGGCTCTGAACTGTTAAAAACTCAAATACTCATTGGGTAAGAAAACAAGAGTAGGAGCACCTTACATACTTAATTTAGTCAATGCAACCCTTTAGTCAAGCTAACAACCTAGATTCTTAAACCACCCATGTTGTGTGTGTTAATTTTATACATGAGTATATACATGATTCGAAATGATAGATATTTGAGAAACTTTTCATGGACTTTTTGCCAGAAATCTGCTGAGATGAAAGAAGCCGAAGAGATTTTTTCAAATTTTCTTTTGTTTTCTATGTGTGAGCTGGGGTTCGAACCGTGGCCATACGTCTAATAAGCTAACACACCACCTACTAGACTACGGCGACTACAGGCTAGTAGCGTTTTCTCTATTTAAAGTGGTAGACTTTTTAGTAACTTTATGATGCCTTCAGTTATTGAAGCGAAAAAGGTTACGTCATCACTTTTCGATTAATTTTTCTTATTAACTTCATAGCTTTCTTTTCATTTGCTACGTGAACCAGAATAAGTGATTCTTTACATACATAATTGGTCACTACAGCCCTTTTGTCAGGATTACGACATAGTTTCTCACACCACTTATGTTGTGCGCGTTAATTTTATACATAAATGAAGGGGACCTACAGTTTAAAGATGTCTCCGAACGACAGATTTTTTGAAGAACTTTTCATGTCAAATTTGATTTACTCTCAGAGTTTTTGCCAGAAATCTGCGGGGAGGAAGTCGCCGAAGAAATATTTTTCAAACTTTCAGTTTGTTCGACATATCTGATCTGGGGTTTAAACCGTGGTCTCACGTCTAATAAGCCAACACACTACCTACTAGACTACGGCGATCCTTTAACTCAAAATAGTTGGCAAAATATTCACCAACAATATGAACTAAAGTTTCTGCAAGAAGTTTATATTGCCTATCGGGATGCCTTTAATTTCTGCTCATTTTCTCATTATTATTGCTGACTGACTTGTAAGCCATACTCCTACTTTGTCTAGTCTACACTTTTATAACATATTTGTTGTCATTTCCAGTTGTTGCTGTTGTTTTTCTGTTTTAACTTCTTTTCATTTAGACCAGACGCAGGAAGCGTTCCAGAAACGCTTGACAACGATAACACAGCCACAACGTTAGCGGTTTGTTAGGAAAATGATGGTGATCATGATGTCGATGTGATACAAGCAAACAGAAAAGGAACGACAAAAAGAAAATAAAAGAAATAACACAAGAGATAGAAAGAAACAAAACAGTTTTCTTAGCCAAATTTGGTCAACATGGAAATTCCGATTTTCAATATAAGTTAAGATATGACATTACAAATATAGAATGTGCGTTATTTCTCTTATTCATTTCATTTCATTTTATTTCTTTTACTTTTTTTCATCTCTACTACAGTATCTGTCTGTTGTTTTCAACAGAAGTCAAAAGAAGAAATAGAATTTCGTTTAAAGAAGAAGCAGACATTTTTCAAATTGTACTCGTAGTAGAGCTTGAAGCGGAAAGCCATAAGTGGCAAGACAGTGAAACGCTTAAGGCGTTTGTTCTTCTTTGTTTAGTTTTTTTCGAGAGGTTATTTCTCTTTTTTAATTTTAATTGTAAATTAATGAAACTTTAAGTCTAGAAGACACTTTTGCTAAAAACAAATACACACGGCCATTTGGCAAAAAAAAAAGAAGCAGAGATCAACACAAGAAATGAAGCAACTGCTGGTTTACATTTTTAGAAATGATGACAGGGATGTGTAAGATGGAATATAAATGCGTTAACAATTATAAACTGTATCTAATTTAATTAAACAAAGGTGGGAGTGACAAGTATTTGAGAAAAAAGCCAATATTTCTTACGAATACCTTCAGCAAAGTAGTCACAAAGTTACCTTCTGAAGATTCTCCGCCTAATTTACCGGATCTGGATTTGTCGGTCTCCACTTTGTATATGATTTCCATTGAAAGTCTGCGATGCTTTCTAAAGAGAAGAATGATGTTTTAGGACATTCTCTAAAATAATGTATTATTTTTAGTGCTCCAGAGCTATGTAGGCGAAAACTTTTATTGACAGTAATGAGCTTCTGTCAGAGTCCAGGGAATGCTCCTTCTCTTATTATTAAAAGGCCTCAGAACACTGAATTAGTCTCTGTAAAAACTGAAATACATAAAATATTCCTTCTGCGACTTAGCTTCAGCAGATTTCTGGCAAAAACTCTGAGAGAGTAAATAAAATTGCCATTAAAAAATTTTCCAAAAATTTGAAGTTCGAAATCGACTTTAAACTATAAGTCTTGCCATTCGTGTGTAAAATTAAGACACACAGCATAAGTGGTGTGAGAAACTAGGCCGTAATCCTGACTGAAAGGTTGTAATGACTAATTCTATTCAGGTTGGACTCATATTGTCATATTGTCATATTGTCAATTTAGTTAAAATTTTATTGTATTTTTTGAATAAAAACTGTCGAACTTTGCCAGTTGATTGAGGCCGTCTTCTTGAAGCTATATTTGTAAAATTAGTCCTCATTTTTCAATCTGTTTTGCCAAATCAGCATGGATGGTCATAAACAACTATGATTGTTCATCGAATGGACTCTAGAGCAGTCGGCAACTGACGCTAATTTTCATTGAAAAATTATCTTCGGCTATGAGGTTTATGTCTCTATGAATGGGTTGACGTCCAATATGAACAATGAATACGGAAAAAGTCAATGTTTATGTGGTCTCATTGGTTCAAATTTCTTTCATCTCTGTCAAACAGCTAAATGGTGATGACTTCTTTTAGCCTGAATTAAATAATGAGTATACAAAAGACATGTGGTTTCAATGGAATAGCACTATGGGTCAATCCATCTCATGGCACATTGGATATTCTGCATAAGTTATTTGAAGGTGTGCTTATCTTACGTGGTGGTGATGTGAATGGCCAACGAGGTCGTTCAATTTCTAATGTGTTTTCCCAATTCGCTTGTGTATACGAATTAGCACAAAACACAGCGGTCTTCAAAACTAACATAAGCCTTGCAATTGTTCAAATTCAAACTGCTTTATGTGTCAAAGTCTAGACATTTCGAATGCGCTCCACCCAGAGAAGCCGTGGCTCAACTCATAATGGAATTAATAGGTCTTTCACTTTCACACTTTGTTTTATTTAAATCGAAATATAGTAGTCGTAGTCTAGTAGGTAGTGAGTTGGATTAATATACGTGGTGTAATCGTTCAAACCCCAGCTCATGTATCTTAAACAAAACGAAATATGAAAAAAGTATTGCTTTGGCGACTTTATCTCAAAAATTGTCATGAAAAAGTCTATCAAGAATCTGTCGTTCGAAGTCGACTTTAAACTGTAGATCCCGCCACTCGTGTATAAGATTAACACACACAACATAAGTGGTATGAGAAACTAGGTCGTAATCCTGATTAAAAGTTTGTATTGACCAATTATGTATGTATGTATGGTAGGAAGTGCTGAATTTAAGAGACTTTAAATTACTCACAACATGTCCCGTTTCTTATAGCCACTAGTGGACAATAATGCTTGTCGTGAAACATAATTTTTGTTCAGTTTTTCTGGAGGTAAAAATCCTTTCATGGTGTTTCTATATTAGGTCTGAATATCTTTCTCAATCAGTGGCGAACCTGCTATGCGATATAATGGTTTCGGTTCGATCAAACTTTCAGTTTTGATTCACAGTAATGAAACAAAGTTGATGATAAGGGATATGTTTTTCGAATTTGATTATAAAGTTGAAATCTATTAACACAAGCAAATGTCTCAAATCATTTTACAATACCTCGTCGTAAATAACATCGTACAGTTTTCTTTATCTTTCCTTTAAAAAATTTTATAAATCCATTTTCCAAAATGCTTTAAAAAAAAAACAAAAATTTCTTGAACTGTTGCTTTAAGCCCCAAACAAAACTGTAATGAATCCATGAGTAAATCTTGTTCTTCAGCAAAACAAATCATATGGCCTTAGATATGAAGAAATAAGCCTTTTATCTGTATTTCTTAAAAAAAAAACACAAAAGAACGCACATTATTTGGTATGTAATACTAAAAACTGTTTCTTTCTTAACTTTTTTGGCTTATTATGGCTTATAAGCCTTAAAGGCTTTTATTTGATTCTCTTTTGTTTTCAGTTGTGTTGTTCCTGTTCAATGAATTGGTGGCCCGTGTTTTTGTTGTTGTTTTTCTTTAAAAAAATATTCTTAAAAATGTTTTCAAAAGAATTATTCTTCTGGTTTTATTCAATAACACTTTGGTTTTTTGTCTTCTTTTTTTTGTTTGTTTAAATAAACATTGTTTCGAAGTTTTTGTTTATAAAAAAGAATTGACATAGACAAGGTGAGGTTAAACAAGGGTTGCCAGATAGTGCCACAAAAAATGGGAATTAGGGGAAATAGTTATTCTCAAAACTTATACTTTTTAAACTTTTTTTTGTGTTCTTTATTTACAATAAAGAACATTGTTTTCCTTAATATTTTTAATATTCTTCATAAATTCTGTAAAGTAATCTTACTTTGGTTAAGTTTTTTGGGGCAATGGTACTGAAGAGTTGAGCCTCATTTGTCACAATTAGGACGCTCAATAATAATGACTACAGTATAAAGTGAGAGAAAAATAAGAGATCCAAAGAAAAAGCTTTAAAATAAATTCTACGCTGATGTAAAAATCTTTCGAAGTTTTGCGCTTAGATAGCCAAAAATCCAATTCTACACTGGTATCATTATTTCAGGAGACCCACATTATATAAACCCACTTGCATGTTTTTACACACAATGTTCTCGTTGAGGGTTCTGGTCTTGGACACTGGTTTACTTAAATTTTATTCTGTACCTGCATTCACACCAATATCTCGGCACGAACACGCTTGTAGAGTGACCAGTCAGTTCTATCCCTATATATGCATCAATACCATTGCCATACGAATTTGTTTAAATTTTTTATTGTACCTGTTTTTGACAGCTTGATGGCTACTTTCAGTAGCCCGCTATCTTTGGAAAATCATGGGGATAAAATTGTCGTCAACAAAATTGCGCACATCTTCATTCAATATACTCAGACATCAGATTCGAACATTGACAAACTTTATAGATGTTATTTCAGCCTGCTCGAACAAAACGAAATATAAGGAAATATATCTTCGCCGAATTTTAGCCTTCTGGCAAAAAATTTTGAGAGAAGCTAGGTTGTAACTCTGACTTCATCATCTAGATGTAAACCATTACCGTACAGCTATTGGTTTGATTACAAAGTCATACACAATGAGCCTTAGTGAATTGCGTACTCATATTTCACTTTAGTTTGTTATCCAATATGAGTCAAAAAGTTGGAAGGCCTTAGCCATATTTATAAACCTGATTTCAATAGCAAAAATCATTGAAACACATCAACGTCATATTGATTTTGCAGTCCCACAACTTACGTTAGGAAATCTTCAGTTCAAATAACTCAGTTGTAACACGAGATTCCTGGTAATGGTTTTTATATTATAAAGTACATTCTCAGAGGTTTTGTTTGGAATTCAGAAAGCGTGTAGTGTTTTTGTCATTGATTGTAACGATTAGATCACTCATGGGTTTACTTTTTAACTATCAACCAGGTTAACAGGCACCAAGCGTCTCAATATAAAACATGTCTTATAAATAGGGTTTTCTCATAATTTTTGCATGGGTTTTGACAGTTAGTGACTAGCGTTTAGACAGGTTTTCAGATTAAAAACGATGTCTGGGTTTGTTTTACTATTCAATCTATTAGTGCTGAGACTAGATATTTATGAATTAATGATTGAAAGCTAACCACGTAAAGGAACGTTGGGATCTCTATGAACACACATAATTGGCCATTACAAGCCTTCAGTCAGGATTACGACCTAGCTTCTTACACCACTCATGTTGTGTGCATTTATTTTATACGTAAATGGACCTACAGTTTAACTTGGACTCCGAACGACAGATTTTTGAGAAACTTTTTCAATGGCAATTTAATTTGCTTTCAGAGTTTTCGGCAGAAAGAAGTCGCCGGAGAAATATTTTTTCGTATTTTGTTTTGATGGGCCTACTAGACTATTTATTTATTTATATTTAATACACGTACGGCACCGAACAGAAAAACTAACGACTTATTCGTGTTCCAAACATATAAGACAATAACATCTGATTCGGAACGTAACAAAACGTAAAAGCCCCGTTTAGTCAAACGTCGGTGGAACGTAATGTAACATGCGTTCGTTTTCAGCATATGAAGAGCAATGCAAACGCTTACCGATATTACATTACGGTTCTGCAAGCGTTTTCATTGTGTATTGTATTCTAAAAACGAACGTATATATGTTCCGTGGACGTTTGGCTAATCGGGGCTAAAGCCTGATTCGACTTTTAGTATTACGTTGAGCATGGTAATGCATTAATAGTTGAGAAACGCAAGACATAAAATGTATAATAATAAAAAAGTACTGAAAGCTTCGCGGGGGTACTGCGGTATTTTTGAAAAGTACCGAAAAAAGTACAAAGTACTGAATTTTTCAACACTGTGGCAGGTTTATTACTTACCGAAGAAATATTTTTTTTCATATTTCGTTTTGATGTATGACCTGGGATACGAAACCGGGCTTTACGTCTAATAAGCCAACACACTAAAAAATTTGTACTCACTAGCTTTCGTTTAAAAAACTAACATACTGCCAACTAAATTAGAGCAACTTCGTTTGCTTCTACTTATTTTAAAAGAACACAACTAAATTGTTTATGTAAAACTTGGCCACCCTTAAACGTTATTAACAGAATTTGATTTAACGATTAAAGAACTGCTACTTTCCATTCTATTCTTCGATTATTATTTGTTTTTCTGAAGAGAAGTTTTCTGTTTTTGATTTTGTTGTCGATTTTAATGGTGTTTTATGAGTTAAAGAAGAAGTTCTTTAGCTTTAGCTTTGGATGTTTTTCAATTAAAACAAATTAATGATTATAATTTATAAACAAATAAATTAAATAAGATTAATTATACTTAACTAAGATAAACATTTCAACACATAAAAAAGGAAGAATAAAAAAAACTTAAAACAAATGAAGTTGAATATAAAAAAAAAAACTTGAAAATAAGAGGTCAAAAACTTTACAAAAGAATTTAAATCAAAAGAATTTTAAATGAAATAAATTAATTAACAACGGAAAGCAAAACAAAAAAAGAACTGATAGGTATTGAAAGCCAATGTTTGAAAAAAAAAATAAGATTTTAACTGAAAAAAAAGATGGTAATATTAAGGCCATCATTTACAATTAGCTTTACATATACAGAAAGTCTATTATTGAAAATTAAAATTTCGTGGTTTCAAATTCAGCGACAATAAAACGGAAAGTGCTATTGACAATTTGTTAACATTTCTAATAACAATTTGCCATGGAATATAAATGACAATGACAATAGCAGCGGCAGCAGTAGCAATAACAATTAGAAACTGGAAAAAAATGGAAATAAAATTTAACAATAATATGGGAAAGTTTTCGAAAGTCTTGTGCCTCGGTTGCAATGCAAGTGAACCTTCAATACAGTTTCTTTACTTCACAATTTTCCACTTTTGTTATTTTGTGTGGTGAATTTGAGACAATAAAACTAATTGTTATTAAAGAAAAACAAAACAGAGAGACAAATACAAACAAAAAACCAAAAACCCCCCGAAATTGTTGTAAAATCAGCAATTGTTTGTTCATTCATCCAGTTATGGTTACAAATTGTTATTGTGTGTAATAAGTTTTAATTAAACGAAAAAAACAACAAAAGTAAAAGGCTTAAAAATACTACACTACACTATACTATACTGCTCTCCTCGTAATGGAAATAATTGTGAACAAAATAGTTGTGAACAAAAATGAACCCAAAACATCGACAAATTGCTGTCCAATGGAACCAATACAATTTCCCTTTTTGTATGAAATGAAACAAAATATTGCCAGCTTAAATTAATCTCACAATATTTCCATAAAAATAAACACCAGCAGTCAGCACCTGTAGTCATCTGACAAAAATATAATCGTTTGAAACATACATACATGCTCTCTTTAAGCCGAACGGAGGTGAAAGGTGTTCGTTAAATTTTTGCTGAAAATTTGTAATGCTTGGGACTAAAAAGGGTACTTCTAATTTCTTAACTCCCTTTAGAATCAAGCTTAAAGTATACTAAGGAGACTAAAAGACGTGAGGCCATGCTACAAATCCGACATCAGGCATCTACAACCGAACGAAATATAAAAAAAAGCTTTGATTACCAAAGCTCATTTGAGCACACATATCGGTCCGTTGTGACGCCACAGGTAAGCACAGTCCCTTTAGTGTTCGAATTCACACCAAACTAAGGAAAAAGTTGGTTCGCGCAAGAGCTAACAATTAAAAGCTCGACTAGCCTATGCTGTTGAACCAGCCTGAAAATTTAATAAACCAAGCCATACCCTCAATGTCAATAGATGATAACCCCGTTAAGCTGATAAGGAATGGAGAAACCAAAAACCTATATCTATACCTACCGAGAGGTGGATAACAGTCTCATCTTCTTCAGCAGATCCATACTGACGGCAGAAGTCATTAGATGGTAGCCGTAGTCTTTCTGCGTGTCTTCCTATAACTCAATGATCTGTAAGCAAGTCTCTGCTACTTCGTTTCAGCAGATTTCTGGCAAAAACTGAAAGTTTCTCAAAAAATATGTCGTTAGGAATCGACCCGCCACTCATAAATATATAAAAATAACACACAAAAACATAACTGGTGTGAGAAGCTAGATTGTAATCCTAACTGAGGGGTTGTAATGAACAAATCATGTACGCTATGTATGTATGTAACGTGGCTAAATTTCAACATTATGTATGTAAAAGCATCAAGACTTTGGTTTTCAATTTAAACAATTTTCATTGACCTTAATTGACAGCGAACAATCATATTCAAGCCATCTGAGGCCCAATTATAAATGAAAAGCTACGTAAGTACCCAGATGCACCGGTTTGAAGTAAGCGTCAAGATGTAAATGTCTCTATGGCATACAACCAAAGGAGTAGGCTGGGAGCTTTTGCTAAACCCACCAGACTTGATTTCTTCCAATTAACATTTGATTTCGTCTATTGGACACTTATTGCCTGAACAGTATTTCGATTCCTACGAGGAAGTCGAACATTAAGTGACTAATTGATTTGCTTCGAAAGACGATTTAGTGTCGGAGGATCTACTACTTCCCTAAAGGATGGAAAAATGAGAAACCAACAATGGATAATATTTTTATTTCCCATTAAGAATTAATGTTTTTGTATTTTCACAAAAATCATCATCATCATCATCATCATATTGCATCTGTATTTTGCCACAGCGTTCCCAAAAGCTAACGAAACACATGCCATTACATACATAATTGGTCATTACAACCATTTAGTTAGGATTACGACCTAGTTTTTCACACCACCTATGTTGTGTGCGTTAATTTTTATACATGAGTGGCGGTAGGTTCCGCCAGTTTAAAGTCGACTCCGAACGATAGATTTTTGAGAAACTTTTCATGGCAATTTTATTTACTCTCAGAGTTTTTGCCAGAGAGGAAGTCGCCGAAGAAATATTTATTCAAATTTCGTTCAGTTAGAAATGCCTGACCTGGGATTTGAACCGCGGCCTCACGTCTAATTAGCCAACACACTACCTACTAAACCACGGCGATACTCTCAGAGTTTTTTGCAGAAATCTGTTGAGAGGAAGTCGCCGAAGAAATATTTTTTCATATTTCGTTCAGTTGGATATACTTGAGGTGGGGTTTGAACCGAGGGGTCACGTCTAATAAGCCAACACACTACCTATTAAACCATGGCGACACATGCCATTGGTTAAATTAAATTTGATTTATGCATCAGGGTCATAGAAAACAGGACATTTTAGATGCGGTCCACCTCGAGAAGACTTGGTGGACATTTGAGTAATGTGATATGCCACATACAATAACATCAATGGGTCATCCAAGCAAATTACAAATTTTGATGATGTATTGCTGTTCACAGGTTCACTCGGTAGCATATACATACATATGGCCCATTGTGTTATTTATTTTTTGTTGAACTAAAATTTAAAAATTTCAAAATTTTTTCAAATTAAAACATAACGTTTGAATTAAAATATACATTGCGATCCTGAAGTTTAATCAAAATTTTAATTTAAAATGCTTTAAAACTTATGCATCATATGCATACTAACAAACCTATCGATACATCAATCGATACATTAACCTAACGATAAGCATATTATTTTCAATTACTGAAAACATTGATTGCTAATTAGAAATTAAAATTATGTATCAAGACATGGACCCAGCATATTACACCACAATTTCGTATGCCAACCAATTAAAGGCATTGACTTGTAGGTCCATTACCTTTGAGCCTAAAACATTAATTACCAAAATTTTATTAATTCATCACGCTTAATGTAACATCATCATAAAAAACACCATTACAAGACAAATTAACAAATAAAATTTCGTACATTGAGTGAATGATCAACAAAGTACCAACAAACACAGACAGCCAGTAGTACATACATACATTTGATGATTGGGCCAACCAAACCAAACCATTACCTTAGGCCTGTAGTAAAAGATGTTAACATATGAATTAAAAGTTTATTTCGAAACCATAAAACTCGTGTTTCAATTTTCTTTTTTTTGTGCTTTTTATCTCACAACTAAAGAAAATCAAACAAATCAACGTGATTTATTAGGAAGAAAAAACCAGAAGATTACACAGTAAAAGATGTGTTAAATTCAACACAACACGTGAAACTCAATAATAAAACAAGACAATTAAATAAAAAAAATTAGAGAAAAAAATAGTATATTTGTATACACATATACATATATAAACTATAATTACGGTAAATAAAATTACTAAAAGAGTGTATAATAATACGCAACAGAATAGATAGAAAATAAAATTAAGAAGAAAAAAACACGAAAAAAATATCGGATAGGTTAACCAGTACAATAACTGACAGATAACAAGTTAACAAAATCTCAAGTGAAAAAAGAAAAAAAAACAACAAAGCAATTAGGAAAGTTACAGTCGATCATGTAGGGCTTTGTAATACCCTTCACATATACATGCATACATAATTGGTTACTACAACTCTTTAGTCAGTATTACAACCGAGTTTCTCACACCACTTATGTTGCGTGAGTTAGTTTTATACATGAGTGGCGGGGCCTACAGTTTAAAGACGACTTCGAACGACAGATTTTTGAGAAGCTTTACATGGCAATTTTATTTACTCGCCGAAGAATTGATGTCTGACCTGGTGTTTGAACATTGGCCTTACGTCTAATAAGCCAACACACAACCTACTAGACTAAGGCGACTTCATGTATTTAAATAGCAGCCGGGAAACAATTTAGTTTTAAAACTATACCCTGTATACTATGTATAAACTGTATTCGCTTAGAAATTAGAAGTCAGATGGTGTCATAGAATGCTGTAGAGTGTAAACAATATTGCCTGACTGTCTGACTATTCACTGAATAATAACATTTAAATTACGATACAGACGAACACTGGCTGGATGCTGATGTGGGCATATAGATAGACAGACAGACGAATTATATTAAAATATTAGTACCTTACAAATCACTAATACCAATACACGGATTACTAAATAATTAATACACGTTGTGTATGTGGATATATGGTGGCAAGAAGCTGAGAGAAAAAAGAAACAGTAACATTTACAACAAAAAAAAAGAGGGACGGAACTTTGTTATTTAAACAACGAAAAAAACAGATACGATACTAAAATTAAGATGATGATCTTCAAAGCAGTCCGAGAACAGACAGACAACAAAAATAAAAAATCTCAAATAAAGATACAACAAAAAAATTGTCTACAGAGTCTCACACAAACTGATATTTTAGACACAAACAAGAAGTAGTGTTATGTGAGAGAAACCAAATAACAAATCCCCCCCAAAACAAAATTCCAAGTTGAATGAACTCATTATTACTGTTTTTGTTGTCTTATTCTCACACACAAAACGACAACACAAATTTTTTTATGAGTGTATTTCTTTTTTTTCTCTTCTTTACTTTAATGATTTACCCCTCCCGTTTTAAGAAGAGCAAGAAGAAGAAAAAAAAAAAGAATTTTTTTTTTAATTTTATATCCTCAGTTTTGTTTGTTTTGATTATTCGAACATAGGCGGCATGAATAAATTTTTTATTTTCGTATCAAATTGAAAATTACAAGTGGGGACTTCATTTCATTTCTTTAATTTTTTTGCTCTCCCTGCTTTAGGCTTGTTTATCCATCGAAAAGTGTGTAAAATAATTAATTTGAAAATAACAACAACAACAATCGTAGATTATTCAACCAGTTATTTAATGAAATCGAATTAATTTCAATATCTTTTGAATTTTACTTCTATCACTCACGTGTGTTGCCGGGTAAAGGCTTTAAAAGCTTTTTTTTTTTTTTGAAGAGAACCCATTACATAGTAGAGACTACAGGTGATAAACAATCGATAGGAAGGGAAAAATTATTTAATTCTGGTAACACAGGTTTGAAACCCCAGGTCAGATATCTCCAACAAAACGAAATATGAACGGCGGCCGCCTCTCAGCAGATTTCTGCCAAAAACTAGGAGAGCAAATAAAATTGTAATGAAAAAGTTTCTCCAACAATCTGTCGTTGGGATTCGACTTTTAAACTACAGGTCCCGCTACTCATGTCTAAAATTAACATACACAACATAAGTGTTGCAACAAGTCTTTCTAGACTTTCGACATCTTAACGACTACTAACGACCATCTTATTGAAGCTACGTCTGCCCAATTAGTTGTAAAGAATTCAATCTATTTTGCCAAATCACAATAGATCACCATAGACAACGCCTTTGTTTGTTAAATGGGCTCTGGAGCAGTTGGCAATTGACCCTAATTTTGATTAAAAAATCAACTTTAGAGTGAGGTCGTCGTAGTCTAGAGGGTAGTGTGCATATTAAACGTAAGATTTCTGGCAAAAACTCTGAGAGTAAAAATAAAATAGTCGCCAAAAATTTCTTCAAAATTCTGCCGTTCGGAGGCGACTTTAAACTAAAGTTTCACCGCTCATGTATAAAATTAACCCATACACAACCAAAATGGTGTGAGAAGCTAGGCCGTAATCCTGGCTGAAGGGGTGAAATGACCATGAATGAATGGAAAGCAAAATTGTTGGGTATGGATTTTAGGCTGATGACGTCATCTGTCATATTTCTTTAAGAACAACGTTGGCCAGGTTATCATTCTCAACGACAAGAACTACGGGTCGATACTGAGCAATTTTTTTTGGCTTAAATTGAATAATCTGGATACAAATGACATGTGATTTTCTACAGCACGGCGCTTTGTGCTAAACACCTCATGCCACTTTGAAAATTCTGCACGAGTTATTAGTGGACATAGTCATCTCACCTGAAGATGATGCAAATTGGCCTATGAGATCATGCGATTTGATCCCGTTTGCTAGTGTGGTTTACCTACGGTGTATGTGAAGAAGTCACAAACCACATCAAAGCCAACATAACCAGCAGCCAAACTCAACCCTAGTGTGGAATGCGCCATAGTAATGGAAAGAATTTCTTCCTTGATTCTATTTCTTGAATTTATTTTTGTTGCTCCAGCCAAGCAGGTGATTGGTCTACTGTAGCAAGTCCTAGGATAATGGGGCAGACATCTATTGTTGCTTAGAAACAATGACATAATGAAAAGCCAAATAAACTTGAAACTTCTTTTTTATCTTTATTAGTTTATAATTTTTTGCCGTATACTGCTTTGTATTTAATATGCTCTGGCCTGATAATATTATAAGAAGATACTTTTGTCAAGTGCAGTATCCAACGAAAATTAATCGATTCATAAATTGATTCCTAGTGAAGATATTTTAAGTCCTGGTAGCAAATGTAAAAAATAGCTCAGTAATACTTTCAAATGTAAACAATGAATGAGAAATGAGAAAGTCTTAACTTACATGCGATAATACAACATTCAGACTTCAAGTTACATTGTGTTAAATGGTACATACCTGAAAAGAAATAAAAGTTGAGAATTTTTAATTAAATTGTGATATTAAGAAAAATAATTAAATAAAATTGTATATTGTAAAGTTATATAGGCTGTTATTAGAATACAGGGTATAATATGCCGACTTTAGTTACATTATTAGGTGAAACCCACACAGTATCTCTACTAAGTCTAATCGGTGTGCGAAGCTAGGTTGTTATCTTGACTAAATGGTTTTTATGATCCATTAATCTAGTAAAGTAAAGTGTAACATCTTGTATTGGCGTGTTAGAAATAAGTGGGAGTACTGCATAGCAACGATTTACTTACTCGTGATAATGCCTCTTCTATTCAATTTCACATCCAAGTTAAAATTTAATATAAATACTTATACGAAATCCAAGAATAACAAAAATGCTTTGTGACGATCGTAATGAGGAGCGAACCATATTGTGAAACTAAATAAGGCCAACCTAAATACTCTAATGAGCCTACTTATGGGACACACCTTCTTACATGCACACTTCATCCGTACTAACGTGATAGAAAATGATGAATTCAGGGAATGTGGTGCAGACATCGAAGCCAAGTAGAACTTTTTGTATCATTGCTCAACTTTGTTAAGATCAAGATCCCAATATTTTCGCAATGACACTGTACCTTATATTACAAATCTCAGAGAAATGGACTGGAAGAAATTAATGGAGTTTGTACCAGATACAGACTTCTTATAGAAAGTAAGGTGATATTCCTAATGGTGGGCGTACAACAAGCCTACATAATGGCTTTGGTGTATACCAGTTTGGCATGAGAACATTGGTTGGTCTCTTCTCCTTCAATATTCTTACCTATACAAATACAATATGGTACAAATGTAAAACAACTGTTTGAAGTGGAGTTGCATATGACAGTGAGACGGACTTGGGTTGATATAATCGTGGATATTTGAATGGAAACGTAAATCAGCTAGATAGGGCTCGATGCCATTTCAAGAGAAAATTCTCAGTAGTGAACAGATGGATCAGACTGTGATGAGGGTAGCATTCACGCAGCTGAGTGGAAGAGAGTTTTTGAAGGAAACACATGGCAAAAGAAGTGATGAAAAGTGGCTCATTACTCTTGTTAAAGCATGTGAGTTTAGGTTATGCATGAGATTATTTGCCGGGTATCATAGAATCAAAGAGCTCGTATGTTGGAATAGGTATCGATTCAACCCCAATACGTATAAAGACTTCGGAATGAGGAAAAGTAATTATCAGTGCACATAATAGTAACATAGGCGTCGTTAATTCGCATTAAAATTGTAAATTTAATTGATTGAGTCGCCGTATTGAAGTCAGACTTCTCAAAAAAAAAACAAAATGAAAAAAAAAATATTTCTTCGGCGGAGATTTCTGGCAAAAACTTGGAGAGCAGAGATCAGCAATGAGCATTTAAAAAGATAAGTAGATTGGAATCATACTCATAATTTCTGATATTTATACGCATTCATACTTATTTTAATATCATACTCATACTACTCATATTCAAAATTTGAAGTACCCATAGTACTCATACTTAACAATATGCATGATGTTGTTGATTTCGACTCTCCATAACTCAACATTTACAAGAATCACAAAATAAGTATGATTTGCGTACGAACACTTCCAATACTCACTAGAAGGTTGTGTGTTTGCTTTGCTTGCTGTGGCATGTGTTTTTCTTTCTTCTTTTTTTGTAAATGCAATAACGACTAAGGCTGTAAATTTTGATGAATGATACGAATCACTCGAATCATTTATGAGTATTATAAGTATTTTTATAAATTTTTGAATCTGAATGAGCAGACATATGAATCAAACATATTGTTATGAGTTTGATGTCAACGTTATGCGCATACTCATTGCAACCTGTACTTATAAATCAATGTTGTAGGGAGTACAAATGAATCAGAGTAGTTAAATTTCAATAATGTTGACTCACTCATACTCAAAATTTCATGAGTACTTCTGAGTAGCGAAAAAACGATTCATTGCTAGTCTCTGTTGGAGAGTAAATAAAATTGCCATAAAAAGGTTTCTTAAAAATATGTCCTTCAGAGTTGACTTTAAACTGTTAGGTGGTGTGAGAAGCTAGGTTGTGATCCTGACTATAGGGTTGTAATGACTAATTAGGTATGGTATGTATAGTTTTAATTATTATATTATTTAGTTAAGATTAAAAATTTTAAGTTCCTATGTGATTGGTAGTATTCCTTTGAACTACGTCGCATCAGAGATAAGATTTAAAAAAAAATTTTAATTTCCAAACAGACACATTAAAAGAGGGGAAAAAACATTTTTTAACTGATTGGTATTTTAATTTTAATTTGAAAAAACCAAAAAATGTCAGAAATTGAAAAAGGAGAAGAAAAAAAAAATAACGAAATCCATATAAAACCATATAAAAATAAACATGAAAAAATCAAATAACAATTCAAAGCAATAAACCGAAGGCTTTGCAGGTGAATGCATACCAGCCACATATTAAAAAAAAAATCAAAACCCAACCAATAAACGGTTGAATAAAAGAAATCGACAAAAATGCCAGAAATAATTTACTCTTCTATATGTGTGTATGTATGTACGAGTATGTTTGGGCATATGCAGGCAGCTCCTATGAATTACTATTGTTGGGGCCATTGTGTTTGTTGCAGCATTGCCTATGATCGACTGCCATCATACATTCCAAAGACCTTTAATTTGCTTGAACAACAACAGAAACCCACCATCATATTGAAGGGATCGTTTCACGTCTATTTAAGAGTCCGTTCATCGTCGGGTATTAAAAAGTAGTTAAATTTGTATCCGTGTTTGTGTGTGTGTTTGTATTTTTCTTACAAAACTGCTAAATTATGCATTTGTTTGAAAGCATTTTAAATGGATTTTATGGCATTAAAAAAACATTTTTTTAGGATTTTTTTCAATTAAAAGCATAATAGAATCGATTTTTAATGATTTAATGAAGAAGAATTTTTTTATAATTTTCACATGGGGCGCGTTGAAAACGATACGAGTATCATTAAAAAATAAAAGTGAAAAGAAAATAACGACCACAATTGTAATTAAAAATTTCACACTAAATATGCAATAAAAAATTGAAAATTAAATTTGAAATGCCTTAAAAAAAGGGAAACTTAATAATATTTTAGTACACAATAAAATAATTTGAAAAGAATGTCAGGTGAATGGAACATAAAATAAAAATACTTTAGTGTAGGACAAGATAAATCCCTTATGATTCATTTAAATGTCTCCCAGTTTAACCAGCAAAATCTGCTTAAATTAATTGCTTCTCAGTGATGACGACTAAAACAGTTCTTCTGGGCCTTCAGTCTCAAACTATGAACCCTTAATTTTTCTTACAAATATAGAAAAATATGATAACGTAGAGTTCTCTTGTCATAAATTTAATGTAATTATCTCTGTTGTTGGTGCATGCATGTGTCAAGTACAAATGGTACGACAACAGTTGTCGTATTCCGACTCTGTAGCGAAATACTTTGTAAAATCTTAAGTATCTTCCAAGCGAAACTTTATGCCGTAGAAAGTGCTCTCGATTACGAAAAACAGCGGTCAAGATCATATAGTAGGATAACAGGCTGTTGTATTCCGGCTCGGTGTGAAAAACTGTGTAAAATCGCAGCTAACTTCCAAGCTAAACTTTACGCCTTGGAAAGACAATAAAACTGCCATTCGTGTACTTAGCTACCACACTCATCAACGCCAAGGTGCATAACTTTCAAAAGTTACAAACCTGAAATCAATGAAACTAGAGGTTGACTCGAGATTAATACGGAACTAGAAGAATTCTGTCTGAGAGATTCTCGCAGCAATTAGGTTTGTAAATAATAATAGCCCTGGTCGCAAAGACACCGCGTAATTGATGAAGATTTACTCGCCTATCGAATATCAATTCAACCACGATATCTCCATTATGATCTCCAATATGATCTCCATTGCATACATAATTGGTCATTGCAACCCTGTAGTCAGCATTACGATGTAGCTTCTCACACCATCTCATGTTGTGTATGTTAATTTTATACATAAGTGGCAGGTCCAACAGTTTAAAGTCGATTCCGAACGACATTTTTTTTTTTTGAGAAAGTTTTCATGGCAATTTTATTTTACTCTCAGAGTTTTTGTCAGAAATCTGATGAGAGGAAGTCGTCGAGGAAATATATTTTCATATTTAGTTTTGCTAGAGATGTCTACCCTGAACCGTCGCCTCACGTCTAATAAGCCAACACATTGCTCACTATTCTACGACGGCTATCTAATTATTAGGTAAGATATTATCTAAAGAGTTCTGCAGCAGGTCCCTGCGTGTCTTTAAATGAAATAAACTCTGTAACGCCTTTATTGGACCTCAGGTTTAGTGAGTATTGAGTGCAATATTCAGTAAATAAAATTGCCATGAAAAATTTACCAAAAATCAGTCGGAATCGACTTTAAACTGAAGCTCCCGTCACTCGTGAATAAAATTAACATACGCAACATAAGTCGCGTGAGAAGCTAGGTTGCAATCCTGACTAAAGTGGTTGTAATGATCAATTACGTTAGTAAGGAAGTAGGTAATTAGGTAAAGAGTTCCACAACGAGCCGGTATGTGTGGTTAAGTGAACTTTGATTTAACAAAACTGTCAACAGTTTGCGGGTCCTTAGGTAATGTGGGAATTCAAGGCAATGAACAGGTGACTGAACGTGCCACGAGAGAAGCTTCCATAAAACCGAGGGATTCAGATATTTGATTCATTTCTTTGAAGTGGCAAAAAGAGTTTGAAAAGGTAAAAGCGACTACAGAGCAGAGAGAGAGAGCAGCCGAAATTCTCTTCTTGATGATTGACCTGATAAAACCTAAATTTATGCAGAGGTATTACAGTTGGAGAAGATTTGAGTCGTCCAACACACTCTTCAGAAACAGGCTGCTAGCAGTGTCCCGCTTTCTGAACTTATATTTATTCTGAATCGCTGCAACCCAATATAAGATATTGTGGCGAGGAAACCGAAACACTAAAACGCAAGCATGGAACAGTAAACTAAGGTTGCTTACTGTAACTAGGTTAGGTGAGATATTGTAGGGAAACACTTTATACGTCGAGGACAGTATATAGATCGTCTGGTAGTACTTCTGCTTTAGTACTTCTAGACACCAATTAAATACAATATCAACCAGCTCAACAGGGGAACAAACCCTTAAAATTCAGCGTGAATTTCAGGCAGGATTAAGCTTATAAGGACGAATACATGAAGAGAAATAAATACTCAGACTGCTTGCAAAATCCCACTTATTCAGTTTGCGTTTTAAGGCCCATATCCTACTGAATATGATTGGGCTTGTTGGACATATGTCCTCCTGTAGGGTAACAACACATACCACACATTCGCATTTGGTAAGCAAAACAATTTCAATTTTATAACTTTGATTTCCTTTTTTTATGGCACGTAATTTTTTACGATTGAATAAAAATTATTGAAATAGAAAAAAACTGACAAATTCCTGAAGAAATGAAAGAAATTTTATTTTGCTTTTAAAAGAAAAAATGATTGAACAAAATTATGGATTGCCAAGTAATGATTTTTTTGATATGTGTTGTTGTTGTTATTGTTGTTTTCATTTTACTTAAAATGCCAAACGATTGGTTTAATGGCAGAGAAGTTTGTTGGACTTTAATATGCCATGACTGTATGGCATGTTGTTATTGTCTATGCGGTATCCATAGACAATAATAACAACAATAACAGGCAATAGCAAACAGAAACCTATAGCAACAGTCGATATATATTTACAACAGAAAAAAACAATCTCATGTTATGCATATGTAATTAATTAATTCGTGTTAATTTGAATTTACACAGTCTATCAAATTCACAAATTGTTGGTAGTCTCGGTAGTTGGTGCTGTGGTTATTGTATAAAATAGTATGTGAACGAGGGTCGTCATATGTAAAGAAGAAAGTAAGAGATTAAAGAGCTAAGTGTAATAATTCTTACGATCAAAATATTATTGTAAATTCAAGGAGATTACTTAAGCCAAATTTTATTAGAACTCGAACTGAAATTGTTATTTTAGCCTTACAAATGTGGTTAAGATAGGACCAATCTATCATACAACTAGCCAGAAGAAGTTTGGAGCTTGGAAACCATGCAATGTAACAGTTACAGGCATCAAAATGTAGTCGACTTAGATAGTTTCATGCAGGAATTACCCACAAGTGCGGTAATCGCTCGGAATATCACCATTAAAGTTCAAGAACATAGACAAATCAAATTAAGAAAGCAGATAAGTTAAGTCGTGTTGCATGACAAGCTGAATTCTCTTTCTGGAACCGAATCCCGTTCATGTTTAGCTGCATAACATGCATACCTGTCAGTCAGGATTACAATCTACTTATATTGTGTGGGTTAAATTTTATAAATGAGTGGTGGGACCTACAGTTTAAAGTCGACTCCGAACGACAGAATTTTTAAAAAACTTTTCATAGCAATTTTATTTACTCTCAGAGTTTTTGCCAGAAATCTGCTGAGGGGAAGTCGCTGAAGAAATAGTTCTTGTATTTTGTTTTGATTTCTGGCCTGGGGCTCGAACCATGGCTTTACGTCTAATAAGCCAACACACTACCTACTAGACTACGGCGACTTCAGCTGCTTAACGTACATACATAATTAGTCACTACAACTCTTTAGTCAGGATTACAACCTAGTTTCCTACACCACTTATGTTGTGTGTGTTAATTTTATCCATATGTGGTGAGGAGTACAGTTTAAAGTTGAATTTCGAACGACAGATTTTTTTGAGAAACTTTTCTCGGGGAGATTTTGAACAGAGGATGTCACCGAAGACATATATTTTCATTTTCTTGGAGATGTCTGACCTGGAGTTTGAACTGTGGCCTCACGTCTAATAAGCCAACATACATGGGATACGAACCTGGGCTTTACGTCTAATAAGCCAAAACACTACCTACTAAACTACGGCGACTTCAATTTAAAGCCTTAATATTCAGAACTATTCTGCATGATACTTTCCTTTACAACCCTCTTACGGCGAGCAAGTTGCTGGCTTTTGTATTACGTCTGCCAAAGTGTTGAGAGTTGTCCAATGGATCGAATCGTTCAATCGTTTGTAAGAGAGCTTGCAATCAGCCTTTACTGATTTCGTAATTTGATTTCTACTGTAGGCTTTCTGAAGAAAAAAAGCTTTGTTTACTTTTTTGTTTATTTTCTTTTTCTTTTTTTAATATTTTTGTTTCTTTTTTGTTTTTGCTTTCCACTAAACGTGGAGAATTGAGTGTAACAGCAGCATTAAAGCAGAGACGTGATCATTTCATTTACTTTCAATACGAACGAAATATTACCATTTTTGGAAAGTCATAAAAGGTTTTTCCTTTCATTTATTTTGAATTAAAATATCTCATTTAACTTTTTTTTGTTTTTTATTTAACATGGCCAACAATAACTGCCGTTTCCCCTCCGCTTCGTTCATTACAATCTAATGGCAATAACAATTATTTCATTATTATGTTATGGTTGTAATCATTAAAATAAAAAAAATTAAAGTAAAAATTGAAAACAACAACAACAACAATACATTTGAAAAAAAAAAATAAATCATGTGAGGAAAATACAAAATTATTATTTCCAACAGATTTATTGTAGTTTTTGCGGCTTCAGTAGCTGTGAATGAGTCAAGCTTTACGGTGAACATTTCATTGACATTTTTCAAATATTACTGTGTGTGATTTCATTTCATTTCATTTTTAATTCAATTCAAAGCTTAATTCATAGATTTTGCTGGTGCACATGTTCATTCACCTGAACCTTTTCCTCTGGCATCACGAGTGTCGGCATGTACAATTTCGAATACCAAATCCACTTGTGTGTGTAAAACTTATGTTTTTTTTTCTTTTTTTGTTTTGTTTTGTTTGTTTTCATCTATCGTGTGTATGTGTGTGTCTGTCTATTTCTATTAAACATTTCAGTGAAAGTTGTTTCATTCAAAAAAAAAACATATTTTTGGATTATTGTTTGGAGCCAACATTACTTTGTAGAAAAATTTGGTTTTTTTACTCATAATTACTATGAACTCTTTACACGTTATAGTTATAAGCATTAAAATAATCACAGATGTTTAGAACAATATTTAGAGAAGAGAGTCTCAAATTCCCTATTGTAGACTAGAGTAAACAACGTTTTTAAAGGAAATTTTTATTCTAAAAGCTAGGCGGACGACTAATAATTTCTGCGGTGATTTAACTTACTTAATTGTTTATTAGAAACCTTTAGTCAGGATTGCAACCTAGCTTATCACGCCACCCATGTTGTGTGTGTTAATTTTATTTATAAGTAGATCTACTGTATAATGTCGACTCTGAACGACAGATTTTTGCGAAACTTTCATGGCATTTTTATTTACTTTCCGAGTTTTTAAGAGAAATCTGCTGAAGTTTTTCAAATTTCGCTTTATTCGAGATGCCTAACCTGGGATATGAGCCGTGGTGTCACGCCTAATAAACCAACACACTACCTACTGGACTATCTGCTCACAACACTCATGTTGTGTGTGTTAATTTTACCCATGGGTGGCGGGTCTTACAGTTTAAAGTCGACTGCGAACGACAGATTTTTAAGAAACAAGATTATTGTCAGACGACTGCTGAGGGAAAGCTACGGAAAGAAATATTTTTCATATTTCGCTAGGGTTTGAACCACAGACCAACAAACACAACGCTAGAGTACGGCTACTTTGGGAATAGTACATACATACATAATCGATCATCACAACTCTTAAGTCAGGATTACGACCTAGCTTCTCACACCACATATGTTGAGTGAGCTATTTAAATGTATGACCTACAATTTAAAGTCGGTTCCGAAAGCCAGATTTTTGAGCAGCTCTCTGCTGAGAGGAATTCGCCGAAGAAATATTTTTTCATTTTTGAACCACAGGCTCTTGCCTAATAAGCCAACAAACTTATTGCTAGAGTACGGATAAGTGCTCAGACTACAATGTCCAATAATGACTTGCTATAATCACGCCTACTAGGCATCATTGGAGTTTGAGCAGATATTCCGTACACTCGTCATCCAACCTTGGTTAGATTTGCTGCGTTATTTTCTCTGTATTTAAAACCAACAACACATCTTAAACGGAATATATCGCTACATTGTAAATACAAAGCTTGCGAGTTTTTAATAGGGTTCCTAAGGTAGAAAAGGAAGCCGAAAGTTCGATGATTGTTTAATCGAACCAGCAGTTTCCTGGAATGCCATCTTAGAGGAAGTTATGTTAGAAATCAGTATCCTGACAGCCTGAATTCGTAGCCCACTTTCAACTTAGTTTTGAATACACCGTCTTTCCAATCCCCAAAAGATTGAAGATCGTACAATGCACTCCGAAAACAACGTAGGAACTGTGCATTGTGGGCTGCAGGTATCATTGGTCCATCAGTAAGCACTATAGGCCGATGATTAAAAATTTATTTTGTCTTGAATTGAATGATCTGAACAACGACATTTCTTTTTGACAGGTCGGCACTACCTGCCATACAGCTCATACTCTGCCCATGTAATTTAAAAGCATTGACGTCTCACTTGGAGGTAATGTGAACTGAACAGCGAGATCATACAATGCGACCCTGTTTGAATTTTTCTTGTGGAGTTTCCTTAAGTCGCCGGTGTATGCGAATTAGCCACAAGCCATAGCGGTCCTCCCAGAGAAGCACACATAATGGCGTTAATGTTGAAATTGAATGAAGAGCGTAATGAAATACTCGGACAGATAGAGTGTCAAGCAGGGATACATTTCATCACCTCTTTCGTTTGTAGAAAGACTATATCTGTGACTAGCATAAACAATCTTCGTAGTGTTCTTGACTATTGAACTTGATTACGCGAATGACATAATCTCACAGATAGTCAGGAAAAGCGACGCATGGTTGAGTTGACGTTGGAACTGGGAATAATTTTTCTTAATATAACAAAAGAACAAAACACCTTCTAATACCTAGGCCGTATAATTTCTAAACTAGTTTCTTGTGCTAAGAAATTTAAGTACTGATTGGAAAAGTCTAAGAATACATATGGAGTTCTTACTAACTCCCCACTGTGGTGTGGTGGCATCACAAGAACTGTTGCCGGATTACGCCCTACCTTCTCACAAGACTTATGTTGTGGGTGTTAATTTTATGCATGAGTAGCGAAACCTACAGTTTTAAATCGACTCCCAACGACATACATACATAATTGGTCATTACAACCCTTCAGTCAGGATTACGACCTAGTTTCTCACACCACTTATGTTGTGTGTGTTAATTTTATACATGAGTGGCGGGACCTACAGTTTAAAGTCGACTCCGAACGATAGATTTTTGAGAAACTTTTCATGGCAATTTTATTTACTCTCAGAGTTTTTGCCAGAAATCTGCTGAGAGGAAGTCGACGAAGAAATACTTTTTGTATTTTATTTTGATGTCTGGCTTGGGGCTCGAACCCTGGCTTTTCGTCTAATAAGCCAACACACTACCTACTAGACCACGGCGATTTTCACTCCGAACGACAACTTTTTGGAAAACTTTTTATGACAATTTTTTTTTCACTCTTAGAGTTTATGCCAGAAATCTGCTGAGAGGAAGTCGCCGAAGAAATATTTTTTTATGTCATTTTTTTGGAGATGTCTGGCCTGTAGTTTGAACCATGGTCTCATATCTAATAAGGCAACACAGTACCGTCTAACTACGGTGACTTTAAAGAAATTTGAATACTGATTGGAAAACACAAGCATGCTTATGGGGTTTTTACTACCACTTCCTGGGCATATGAAAATGAAAGATGGAACGCACCACCAAAGGAGTTAATCTTTCGACAACTATAGGCTCCGCAGTATGTTGGGAATGTTTTTGCCTGTGATTGTGAGCAGTGTCACGCTTTAGGTAATAACCATCGAACACCTTTTAAAGCCGCTATTGGATACTACAATTACAAAGACAATCAGAAGTTTGTTTTATAAAAACTATTCCATGTTAGTATACTGAAGGTAAAAGACGTATTGGACATGTGGATGAGACCTAGTGGGCATAATTTGGTTGAAATCGAACAAGTGGCTGGTATTAGGGGACATTTTCTAGTGATGTTATATTTCTTAAAAGAATTTCAGCAGTAAGTATTCAGGTATTAAATGCAATAGAATTTGATTTGGGTTAAAACTTTTATTGTGCACTGTAATAATAGTTTTACTAAAGCTAATTTGAAATTTTACCCTAAATATTGCCACACAAAAAAAAATGAAAATAATTCCCCCCACAGGCTGATTACAAGTTATTGGTTTAAATTCAATTTCTATTTCAAAAAGAGAAATGAACTAATTTTTCTTGTTATTAAAATACACTTGTAAAGTGAAGCCAAATGCTTAGAATGTATATCAAATTCGTGAGTACCTTTAAGCTTGCTTGTGGTAAGCAATTTTAGCATTTTCAATCCCCCTTCTCCCTCTTCGTAATGCGAGTTTCGTTTTGTACCGATTTTAACAATTGAAAAGCCAGCATTCAGTGAAGTGAATTGAGTTTAAGTGCAGGTGGATTGAAGCATTAAGAAGAAAAAATTTGTATCAAATTATAATTGAATGCGATTGCGAATGCGAATGGTTGTGATTGTAAGTTTAGGAAAAATGAAATGAAAAGAAAAGAAATGTAAATAAATAAATAATTTCTTAGGTTTCATATCGAAATAACAATTTTTCTGTTTCTCTTTCTGTTTTAATGGAAAACGTACGTACGTATAAAATTTGTATCGATTTTTTGGTTTTTTGTAATGAACATGTGAATATGAAAGGCGAAAGCATTTGTTATGATTACAATCGATTGTTTCGTTATTATTTGAATGTATAAAAAAATAAGTGAATGAGGGATTTCAGTTTGTATCTGGATTTTGTAACCATAATTTTACCTTCACTTCACTTAAGTTCGATTTGGTTTTTTTCTGTACAGATTTCAGGCATTAAAAGTGCTTTTGATTATTGGGCATGATTTAAATTTTTGTAGGCCTTTTTTTATAGTTTTTTTCCGTTTTTTTTCATTTTCGTGTAATACTCTCAAATTTAATGGTATTTTTTTTATATAAAAAAGGTATCAAAGCGCGTGTTTTTGATACCAAAAAATTTTGTAGGTTGTTAAACTCACGTTCGAGTGCGAAATAAAATGTTTTATTTCTGTAATTTAAAACACGTCCAAAAATTTTGTTTCACTTCAACTTTGTATTGTTTTTTCTTCTGTTGGTTTGGCCTTTTTTTATTCAATTATAGGGTGCTGTTAATTTAATTTCTTTAAACAATTCTTTTCGGTTTAGTTTTAACAAAAAACTGTAACAGTTTGAATATATTTTTTGTTTTGTTTTTCGATTTTGCAGCACACAGCAAATAAAACATTACAGTGCAATTGTAATGAAACATTGTTGCCAGTATCACTTGTAGTTGGTAAATGTTAAATCAACCGTTAAATTAACGCCTTTTTTAATGGAAATATAACTGTTATAAAAAATTAGTCAGAGAAAATATACTGTATTCCAGCATCCCAGATTAGCAGACAGCAAAAAACAAACAATTCTTAGTATTTCTTTAAACATCTCGAGGCCACCTGACCCCCCAGAGAGGATAATATCAACAACATATCATCATATTTTTCAATTAAGCAACATATCTCCCACAAACGATGGCAACCCTATCATTCCAGACCTAACGAGGCCACCTGACCCTCCAAAGAGGATAAAATCAACAACAGATACTAGTCTTCTCTTTGGAATGAAAGTGTTTTTCAATTAAGCAAAATATCCAGCCAGTAGGATGGCAATCCTATCATCCTAGAACCTGCTTTGTCGAAAAACTTGATTAAATAAACTAAAACAAAGCTAAGAAAAAAAGTTTTCCGTATAGGTGAGGTTGGAGAGGTAGCTTTGATACCAAAGCCCACTTGAGCACACTTAACGGCTAAACGCAGTCCCCATACTGACCAAATTCTACTTAACTCATCGAAGAAATTGGTCAGTGCAAGGGCTGCATACTAAAAGCATAACTCCCCCAAAGCTGGAAAGCAGACTGAAAGTTTTATGAACGATGTTATATCCTTGAGGTCAATGGATGTTAACTCCGTTAAGCCGACAAGCAACGAAGAGCCAAATAACCTAAATCTGCGACTTGCGAGAGATGGGCACTGGCAAAGAAAGTGGACAATAGTTTCCCCCTGTTCAGCAGACCCAAAACCATGGCAGTAGTTATTCGATGGGAGCTGAACTCTTTCCGCATGTCTTGCCATAACGCAATCGCCTGCATGCATGGCCACTGCGATCGTGATGACATTGCGATCAAGTTTGAATAGTTTACCGTATAAGAATATAAAGACACTTTATGTTAGTTCAACATTGACGTCAGCAGTTTGAGTCGTTTCATTGGAAGCTCTAAGTGGTTCCAGGACTAGGGGATAATTGACATGAACTGTGGTATCACAATGGACCACATTGAACCTAAGTGCATCGATCCGATTCCTTGAGGGGACGGCCACTCTTACGTACCAACCTACCTATGTCAGTTCAAAGCCCCCTTAAAGTAACTCAATGAATGATAGCACAACAGTTGAACCATGGTTCGAACCCTAGTTTAGACATTTCGAACATAACAAAATATGACCATAAAAATAACCTATGCAAAGCAAGCCTCTGAAGTGAGTTATCGGAACGTCTAGATGTGAGAAGAAAACGATAGAGGGGATATATGCGCCCCTACAAGAATACTTTCTCAAACTAGTAAAAGCAGCATAGGTTGTCCAATATACCAGGTTAACGAATTTCAAAACCCGCAGTGGACAACACGAAAACCAGGGGACTACTTAAGTGCGACCAAAGAAAGATTCGCAATCTAACAGGAATTTTAATGGGACGTTGAGATATTGGCAGTTTCGCTGACTAGCTCGATTTGCCCCACCAGGATTACTGCAGAATCTGCCAAACTGTGGAAGAAATGAAATTGGAATACAACACCTTTTCAGTGAGTGCCCTGTACTTCAAACCTGACATTAGCGGTTTTTGGGTGACAGCACGTTTGAAGATGTAAGCATGGTGGCTTACGTGTCACTAAGGGAACTGGTCGGTTTTATACAAAGTTCGGGGTGATTTGAATACACAACTAACAGACTATGACAAGGGGGCTTATTTTACACTAGGTAACACAATGGGCCATATGGGCCACCGAGAGGACTTGCCTGTGAACGGTAAGCTACCAACTAATCTAAACACATTATAATTATTAAAATATTCTGGTTTTCTTTGTTAGCAAAGCAAAGTACTCCCATGTTAATAAAATAGCTTCTGATATTATTTTGTGGTTATTGCCACACCATGTAACAAATTTCATCAGAACATTTTCAACATTTTTGTTTCTTAATAACACAGTAATTTTTTCCAAAAAATAATTTCATATTTTCGTTTGCTTTTCCCCCAAAAAAACAGTTTTTATATAATTTTAAAATGCATATTTTGTATACATATATATGTACATAAACACGTATGTACATATGCTCTATTACGAGTTTAGACATGCAAGTGGCATATGTTGTAAGTGCATTACATGTGGGGTCACTTTAGTTCGTTTTCTATATAATTTTTGTTTTTATTTCTACGTTTTTTTTCTGTTGTTGTAATTTAAGAAATACTTGCAATAGCTAAAGCTATGGCTCAGGTTCGTATGTTCGGTTGTGTTGTAAGTAAGTATGACACTATAAAAGTTTGATGACTTACACTGGAGAGAAGTTCAAAATAAAAGCAAAAACTTGCATGAAAACAAAAAGTATACATGTAAAGTTATAACAACATATACAACAACAACAACTACAAACAAAGTAAATTTCATTAGATCAATAGGTTAATAGCTTAAACCTACAACAAGCAATAATAACATTAAAATTATTGCAACACCAACAACAACAATAATAACAGAAGACATATCGAGGAAATACGGTGGAATTAAAAACAAATACGAGTGCAATGTATAGGAAAACAGAAAACCAACTGAATGAAATAAAAGGGCAACATGAACTAAAGTAAAGGAAAGAAAAAACAAAAGCGACGATGCCATAAATGAAGTCAGCATATCAGGTAATTATACGATTGGTGGAATACGACCTATAAGTTACGGTATTGGAAAGGTCGTAAAAGAAGGTGAATTCAAAACAAACAAACGAAAAGTCAGTGTGGTAATTATTTTATTATTTTTTTTTTTTAATACCGTCACATAACAAACTCAAAACAAATATGTACGTACATTATGGACAGTCATATACGACTGTATGCTATGCTATACAGTGTAGTCACAGTGAAGAACTGTTTCAGTTAAAAGGACAAATGTATCCACAGCAGAGATCAGCAATGAGTATTTAAAAAGATGAGTAGATTCGAATCATACTCATAATTTCTGATAAACATACGCATTCATACTTATTTCAATACCATGGAACCTTTGCTCATATTCAAAGTTTGAATATCATATTCATACTTAACAACACACATGATGTTGTTGATTTCTCCATAACTCAACATATACAAGAATCACAAAATAAGTATGATAATAATAGGTATGCTAATAACTATGTCCTTGTCGCGTACGAACACTAAAATACTCACTGCTTGCTCTGCTTTCTGCTCTGTCTTTGTTGCTTATGTATCTTTTTCTTTCTTCTTTTTTTGTAAATGCAACAACAAGTAAGATTGTAAATTTTGACGAATGATTCGAATCACTCGAATCATTTATGAGTATTATAAGTATTTTTCTAAAGTTATGAATCTGAATGGGTAGGCTTATGAATCAAACATATTTCGAATGGTATGAGTTTGATGTCAACCTTGTACTCATACTCATTGTACTCATACTTATAAATCAACGTTGTAGTGAGTACGAATGAATCAGAGTAGTAAAATTTCAATATTGTTGACTCACTTATATTCAAAATTTCATGAGTACTTATGAGTAGCGAAAAAACGATTCATTGCTGATCTCTGATCCATAGTTCAAATATGATCAATAATAATGAAATCGAATTTTGAAAGAGTTTACCTCGAAGTTGCGTAGTCTAGTAGGTGGTGTGTTGGCTTATTGGATGTGAGGCCTCGGTTCAAACCCCAAGTCAAGACACCTTCAATAAAACGAAATACGAAAAAAATATTTCTTCAGCGACTTCCTCTCACCAGATTTCTGGCAAAAACCCTCAGGGAAAAAATGCCATGAAAAGTTTCTCCAAATATCTGTCGTTCGGAGTCGACTTTAAACTGTAGGTTCCACCATGCACGTATAAAATTAACACACACAACATAAGCGGTGTGAGAAACTAGGACTAGGAGGTCAATTCGACCTCCGAGTACTGTACTTGTCTTAATTGACAAGTACACGTCCTCTAACCTAACCTAACCTAACCTAAGTGATGTGAAAAGCTAGGTCCTAATCCTGACTGAAGGGTTATAATGACGAATTATGTATGTATGCAGAATGTATATTCTCTGTATACTTACTTAATTGTTTATTACAATCCTTCCGTCAGGATTACAACCTAGTTCCTTTCACCACTTTATGTTGTGTATGTTAATTTTAACCATAAGTGGCTGGATACCTGCAGTTTATAGTCGCCTGCGAATGACAAATTTTTTTTGAGAAACTTTTCATGGCAATCTTAGTTACTCCCAAAGTTTCTGCCGAAAATCTGCTGAGAGGAAGTCGCCGAAGAAATATTTTTCATATTTCGTTTCGTTCCATATATTTGACTAGGGATTTGAAACGTGCCCTCACGTCTAATAAGCCAACACTCTACCTGCTAGACTACTACGGCTTTTGTATACAAATGTATACTAAAAATACACTCTTGTGTGGAGTGTTTGAATCCCTTATTCTTTAAAGAGAATTTAGAGCGCTTTAAGATTTGATAAGCTGGATCTGACTCTTTTGGTGTCTATGCAGACAACTGCAGACAACTGCATGATCGAACATTATTTTTTAAAGAAATCGTGTCTATGTACATATATACAGGTGGTGTGATGAAGTGTTAAAAGTGCTTGACTGAGAGTAAGAGTCCTCAGGCAAGGAAGTCTTCGGACCTCTGAATCTTAGACAGAATAATATTAACATGGATCATAATAGGAAGATCAAACATCAGATTTGAAAAAGAGTGGCACTCATCGAGTAATGTTACACATCTCTAGATCAAATGCAGAATCCGTATATATTGTGTTGCAGTCTTGATCTTAGACAACAACAAGTGGCAACTCTATTAGTCTAGAACATATTACAGTAGATTAAACACCTACTTATCTTGAAAAACTTAATTAATTAAACTGAAATTAATGAAAAGAACACAATTAATTAGACGAGCGAAATTCTTTGTGGCAGATCCATATCCTCTAAAGCTACGAAAGATAATTAAGAAGTCATTTCTGAAAAATCTTTTTAAACAAAAAACAAAAAAAGAAAGTAAAATATTTCGATATCTTTCATACTAGGCTCTGAGAGATATGATTTAGTGGTCATATTATTTCGGAACCTCAATAGCTTTGTGGGCATTTCTTTTGGAGGCCTGTTCATAGACAATAACAATTTTGAATAAGAAGAATAGACTGGCTTGCAAATGCATTTCAAAAGGTTTTATAAAGGCAAATATAACTTGTGAGCAACTTTAATTTGTGATGACTTGTTAGGAAGCGGGTACTTTCTTTTTGTTAAATTGTTGTTAAAATCAAATATGAGGTGATTTTTTTTAGTTTATAGTTGCGGAAGCTGGTCTTACACATACTTATATACATAATTGGCCATTATAACCCTTCAGTCAGGATTAGAATCTAGCTTCTCACACCAGCTAGTCTTATTGAATTGAAAAGCCAACGTTGTCGACTGGGTACGGTGATGAGATATGATAAATTCCTAAAATACAATTCTTGTCCATAAAAATATGAAAAATCTGTCAAATTAAAACACTTTTTAAACTTCTTACTCTTTTTCAGACTTCAAACTTCTGTTCTGGATTTCTATCAGGTACTGTTTTTGTTTTTTAAATATTCTAGTGGGACAAAACCCAGCTCAGACATTAACCAAAGGAACCAAATATGAAAAAATATATCTTCGTAGACTTCCTGTTGCAGCAGAATTATGACCAAAACTCGGTGAATAAATAAAACTTGCCAACGAAACTTTCTTAAACTTTTGGTAGCACAAATCATGTATAAAACTAACATACAATTCATGGGTGGTCCAAAAAGCAGGTTTTAATCATGACTAAAGGATTGTAATTACTAATTAGGTAGATATATATATAAGTAGGAACTTTATGAAATTTAAATGTCTTAAGCGCAGTATCTTTCTCAATGTTTGTATAAAAAAAACTCGAAGCATTTTACTGCTTGAAAAACATTACTTCCAGACACGTTAGGGTGGGTGTTCTCAAAAGAATCCTTTTCTTCTTACTTACTTACTTTGTCGCGATCTGCAAATCCTTTTTTCCTTCCACTTCCGTTTTTACTTTCAATACTCAAAAATTAAGAGCCTTGTTTTGTGGGTAAAATGGATTCTTATTAAACTTTTTAAATATTAGCTGACGTGTTACTTGTTCGATTTTGTATTCAAAATGTTACTGAGACAAAGGCTTAATAAAAGATAAGTATGCTTAGAAGTATGCTTGAATTTTCCCGAACATACTCCCTATATTTTTACACAATAATGCTATAAACACAATTACCGCAGCACAACAAACGCAGCAGTCCCTAAAAATTAGAATACAAGAGCGTATATGCAAGTGATCATTTTAAAGATAGCGCCACAACTAGCAAATGTACTGCTGCGTTGCATTTAAGCTAATTCCTATTTGTGGTCGCAACAAAGAGAGAATAATGCTTACAGTGAGAGGATTTGTGCTGGCAATACGAGAATTAATGCCTTCGACACAATAACATGCATAGAATACATGGGTGTATATGGAAGTGATTACTTTAAAGGCAACGCAGCAACAAGCAAAGGTTCTGCTGCGTTGCATTTAAGTTAATTTCTATTTTTATTCAATGCCATGAGAGAATTAGTGCTCACAGTGAGAGAAATTGTGCTAGCAATGAAAGGATTAGTTCTATGAATATAATAACATGCATGAAATAGTGATTTTAAAAACGCAATGTATGAGGTATTACGCGAAAAAATGTTTTAGTGGCTCTATTGATAAAGAATTTATGAAATGTTTAGTTTTTATTTATTTTCCTTATGCTTTGCAGCTGCTGCCTTTACACACATAATTGGTCATTACAACCCTTCAGTCTGGATTACGATGTAGCCTCTCACACCACTTATGTTGTGTGCGTTAATTTTATACATGAGTCACGGTACCTACAGTTTAAAGTCGAATCCGAATGACAGATTTTTGAGAAACTTTTCATGGCAATTTTATATGCTCCCAGAGTTTTTGCCAGAAATCTACTGAGAGGAAGCCACCGAAGAAATTTTTTCATATTTTCGTTTTGATGCCTGACCAGAGGCTTGAACCGAGGCCTTACCGGCTTTATTCTAATTAATGCGCTTGTATTGTAGCTTAGGTTGCAATTGAATTGCTGCATTGCGTTTATTGTGTTTATAGCATGAGCCGGAGAGGGTTAATAAAATATAAATATGCTTAAGAAGATATTTCATTGCACTTGCAATAAAATTCTAAGTTTTTCTCCTTATTTTTATTTTTTGTAGGATTTTAATAAGTTTTGTGTAATTTATTCCTAAACTTGTTACTAAATATACTTTGTTGTATGGCCTTTAGCTTTGACCCTTTTATACCGTATATAAAACATTATGTTTGTTTCACAACTTTGTTGCAAACCCTAGTGACAAAACAAAAATACCATCTCTCTACTACTAATGGCCAAGTGCTATCCCAACAACATATAACCTAGTATTATACTAAAACAAAAACGACAACAAAAACAATAATAACAATAGGTTTCTGGTTTTTTGTTTCGTCTTTCTGCTTTTCTTCTGCCTATTATAGCAGACTTCTTAAACAATGCAACAGATATTACAACAAATAAAACAAAACAAAAAGTAAAAATAAACAGTAACAACGAAAAAAAAAACAACAAAATATAGGTCTTATAACGATTACCTACTAAACGACTTTTGTGATGTGGCTGGCTGCAACTAGAGAGTTCATAGTGAATTTTCTGACTAAAAGCGAAAAAAGCAAAAACAAATGCAATAAAATAAAACTTAAACTAGTGGTAATAATAATACAACAACAACAACAACAAATGCCATGCCATATAACAGCAAATTTTTGTTTAACACAACAAACAAACAAATTTTTACATACAAAAATATTTATTACGAGTAAGGATTTACAGTCGAACGTTGGTTTTTTTTATGACTTTTAAAGTATTTTTCCAACAAAAGAAAAAAAATCACAGAAACTAACATATTTTTTTAAATGTTTAGTTTCTGTTTTTTTTGCAAAAAGGGGGTATAAAGAGAGATCGATTGCATAATTCTTTACAAAAAAAAAACGGCGACTTATTATTGCATATACGAGTACTTAACTTAACAACAACTTGTTGCAGTTACAAGTCTGAACGTCATTGTTTTGTTAGCTCCATTCAAGTTAAAACAAGTCAGCCAGCAAGCCAGCATTTTGTATATAAAATCGTTCAAAAATCAATGGGATTTTTCATTCAATTTCTTTGTTTTATTTTTTGTTTTTTAAGTAGAAATGAAGGAAAAACCCCTGGGAAAAATCACACATTATCTTGAGGTAAAAATCAATAAATCAGTTTTTAGCTTTTTATTGTTTTTTTCTGCCTTCTTTTCTTTCTTTAAAAATTTATTTTTTTCTAGAAAATATATTGACTAAGAGCCGTAAAAAATGCCAATTGTTTGTTGTTCTAAAGAAAATAATAAAGAAAATTCAATTAAATAAACAGGAAATGGGTTTCAATGTACATACTTTATGTATAGTATAGAAAGTATATGTTACAAACTGATTTTAGGTACTCATAGAAAAGTTTGCAGCTTCATGTACATAAAGCGTGATTTTTTTTCTTGATTGGTTAATAAGTGTTGTTATCTCGCCGCTAATAGACTACATACATAATTGGTCATTACAACACTTCATTCAGGATTACGACCAAGTTTCTCACACCACTTATGTTGTGTGTGTTAATTTTATACATGAGTGGTGGGACCTACAGTTTAAAGTCGACTCCGAACGAAAAAATTTGGAGAAACTTTTGTTCTCACAATTTTTGTTAGAAGATTGCTGAGTAGAACCTACCAAAACTAATTTGTTTTCATATTCCATTAAAAGCCTTGGACAGGATATGACCTAGCTTCTACGAATTTTGTGAGCGTAAATTTTATTCCTGCAGTGGCAGTTTAAAGTCGACTCCATATGATAGATTTTTTAAGGAACTTTGTATACCAAGTTTTTTGAGCTACAGCAACTCTATCGATTTGTTTGATATGCCTGTGCCTGTGGTTGAAATACGCCCTCTCGTATAATAAGCCAACACACTACTTTACTAGACCACAGCAACTCCATAATGCCTGCTAATCACTGAATTTTATTTCCAATATTAATACAGCGTTTAAAATGTGTTTCATCAACAACGATCTGGAAAATTTTTTGCTCACAGAGTATGTCGAAAAACAAATTTTTGAATTTTGTTTGAAGAGCTGTAAAAGGCAGTTCAAGAGATCCCAATGCACACTGAAAGATTTTCTTCGTGGCGTGGCTTTTGATAGGATGACATCAGTGGACTGTAGTTATTCCTCATGAAAGAAGCAAAACGCCAATGCACGTATTGAGAAGGGAATTTGATTAGCAAATAATCCCGCCATCATTAACCATACTGGACTATTTTTTGTAGGTATACGAGAAGAATCTCGTAGACAAAGGCAATTCTATAAATCCACATCTACAAGACATTATTTCAACTACCAATGGAAGATTCCTATCGCCTGCAACATTTGCATGAAATAATCTTTTAAAAGCAATTGGCTGACATTCAATTATCGGCCCCAATAATTTCTTCGTTCAGCTTTGCAAATTTTCTATTTTTTTGATTTCAAAACCCCCAGCGGTTAAAAAATCAATTTTAAAGAGATATTAAGGTAAAAGAAATAAGTAAAGGCATGCACAATCACAACACACAAAAGAGCACCTAACACACTACCGTCGAAGTCCGGTCACCTGTTAACTACTTCCATAGCTTCACAAATCTTATGAATGCACGGAGAGTGAATCCAGAAAATCAAAGGGACCCCTATCCAGGCTCCTATACCTTAGCCTAGTAAGGGCTAAATAGTTACAGAGGAGGTGTTCGATGGTCTTCAACTACTCCTCGTTGTAACTAACTCCGCATTAGTCTGACTGGATTTGTTTCAGACTCTTATCACGCTGGGTTTAACTGAATCCAGCAGCAAGTTTGCTCTAACACTGTCTTGAGAAGGCTAACGCCCTAATATTTCCGCTGCTTATCCCTGATCAATCATTCGACACGTCCAGGGACATAATGGATTAGATGCTTGAGACAAACTATTGTGTATTTGCCGCATTTTGGTGGCCATGATTTTGGTATGTTTATCTTGGGATCGTGCAGTGTCTATTCAGCTTACATTTCCAACAATTGTGACTGCAAGTCATTGAAATTGTGCGACAGTACACATATATTAGCTGCATAGCCTATTAGTCACGTCTGTTATGACTATACCCTTGTAGCATAGGATGGCAAGGCATGTTATATGTATTGTCTAGTGTTGTTTAGTATTTCCTGGATATAAGCACTTGAAAAACGCTTGCTTAAAAGCGGGGAATTTTTATATCGAAATCCCGCAACTGAAAGAAATAAACGCGTGTCATTCAAGATGATAGAATTCGATTTGTCGCATTGGCAACAATGGCTTCGTATACGATGGAATGCCGGCTGGTCGGAGAAGGCTGTGATCATGGACGTTTAAGCGCCAGATTATGTGCCGTGGTCTGGATTTAACTACCATTACGTTGAAGAACAAAGGTAATCGTGATCACCCTTCACGAATTCCGGCATTCATGATTATGGCTTGACATATCATTGTGTACAATGTGGTAAGCCTTTAACATGATTAGTATATCGAAAGCCTTTTCAAAGTCGACAAATGGTTCTGTGATTAGGCATAGAATGTTAATGACTGTTCATCAAACATGCCAGGACGAAAACCAGCCTATTCAATATGATAATTGCTGGCCAGATTATCAGCCAATCGCTTTTTCAGTATATAAGCAATCAACTATACCACGGACACTGATGTATCTTCAATTCCTGTGCTTTAGTATACGACCCAAAACCGGTCTGTAATCGTTGAAAATTGTTGTCAGCAAATCGGGCGATATATTCGTTATCGATCCAAGGAACTTAGTACTTTTGAAGCCTTTGATCATAATTTAAGTTTGATTTCATATATTTTAGTCAAACCTCATTTTATAATATAATTCTACAAATTTGTTACGACGATTAAATAACGATTTTATTAGCAACAGTTTGTAATCATATTCCACTTAACTACTGTTTAATTATAAGCAATTACTTGGAATTTATTTGGAATTTCTTTCGAAACTTATTTATTTATTTTTTTTTTAATATTAGATTTGAAAAATTCTTAATAATTGTTTAATTTATAAATTTTTATTAATTTTCTTGTTTTTATGAATTCCAAATTAAAAACGTTAAGGGAGTAGGAGTTGCAAATATTATTAAACTGATACTCATCATTTCATTCATGCAAGTTTTATTACTGCTAGTCACTTGGCATATTTATGACTGATGTTCGGAATTAATGGTTTAAAGGCAAACAAACAAAAAAAATGCCAAAATGTTACCGTTGAAAGCAAAATAATGACTGAATTGAAAGAAAAGAATAGAGAAGTTAGACGTTAGGAATTACGTGAAAAGAAATCGAAAGAAAATCATGCATGCAAAAATTAAATGATTAAATGATAGACAACTGAATTAAGGTATTGAATGGAATTGAAGTTGATTTGATGAAATAGGGGGGAAATGGAATGACTTGAGGTGCCAAGTGATTTTGGTAACTTTTAGAAGATTAAGAAGTTGAAACATGAGTCGTAACATATAAAAGGCTAAATCAGTTAACGATTTATAAAGTAGTTGTTAGAAAATATTTCCTCATCTGCTTTACACTTTATTCATGCAACGAGTACACTTTAAGAGCTGCTCACTACGACTTTTGGCCTGATCTCTTAGATGTTAAGAAGGTAGAGGGTATGATAATATCTCGGCTGTTTTTCCAATACCCAATATAAAGAAAGAATTCAAAAGAGGTGTCATTTCATAAGATCTTAACAATTTTGCTGAACGTGTTTTACATCTAGTATCAGAGGCATTTAACAATGGAATATAAAGATCCTCGTATTCAGAAAAAGAAGATTCAGACTCAATGCACAGAAGGCAAAGACAATGCGAATCAATGCATTCGCACCGTGATCATTCCGATTGATAAATAGACGGAACTTCCTTTTTATTGCCCGATTAAAATAGCCGTAGGCAGTGTGATGGTTTATGAGACGTAAGGGCACGGTTCTCAGCAGATTTCTGATAAAAACTCTGGAAGTAATTAAAGTTGCCATGAAAAGTTCTCTCATACGGAGTCGACTTTAAACTTTAGGTCCCGAAACTCACACTTGGGTGATGTGAAAAGCTATTTTGTAATGACCAATTATGTGTGATATGTATGTATGTTGCCCAATAACGAACTCTGGTGGTCCCTTTTTGAAAATAAAGTGCATGTAAGGTTGTTTTCATACGATTCTGTGTACGTTTTGGCATGAAAGAATATGAAACAATGGACTATGTTGTACGAGCCTATAAAAATTCCAATTAATACAGAGATTCTTATACAAAAAATTCTTCTTTTCTGATTTGCAGATTCTTCTCTGAAGTAAAAATCTATGAAACCTTTAGTGGATCAATCGATTTAATCAGAAATTTATTTTCACTACCTCTTGTAAATACAAGATGTTGATATCCACGTAGCTAATATTGTCTGTTATAATTATTTCCTTGTAGCATGATAAGACATTTTATATGTTTTGTCTAACATTATACAGTATTCCTGAATAATGGCAGGACAGTGCTTATAAGTGGGGAATTCTTATATCAAAATCCCACATTCAAGCTAATTGAATTTTATTTGTCTTATTAACAGCAATGGCTTCGTATTCGAAAGGAATGCCGTCTGATCGAAGAGGGCTAGAATCATATTCTACAGCTCGGTGTGGTGAGCAAAGTTGTAATTTGCTGGGCCCACTTATTATATACGGGGTGCTTATATCCGGGGAATACTGTAAGAGCATTTAAGCATAAGCCCTTTAGAAACCTTATTTCTCCATTATTTCTCCCCTAACGAATTATATCTCCAATTGTGGCAGGAAAAACAAAATGTGGAATTATAAAATTAATGCCGGTATTATGCAAAGTAACATTAAAGCAACTCAGTATTAAGAAACAACACACATAGACACGATTTGCAAAAAAAAAAACACAAAAATTATTACAAATGCAAAAAAAAAACTTCAAATATTTACCAATAAAGCTACTGCCAAGGAAGAAAAAAACTTGGAGCCAATCAAGCATTTAATGATTACAACATACGAGTGTAATTGATTTCTTTATTACTTAAGTTTGTTTTGTTTTTTATTTTTTCTTTCTACGATTTTAAGGCAATTGACCATGTTAAGCTAGAAATGTTAAAAAAAATGCAGCAGAAACAACAAACTTCGAAAACTATTTTAAGTATAAACGACATAATTAAACTGTTTAACAGCATAACTGGCCATAAATTGATGCGTTTTAAGTGCCTTAAATATTTTTGTTCAATAAAAATTCTTCTGCTCTCCACTATTCTACTGGTTATGCGGAAAAATGAATATGTTTTTAAGGAAAATTTATGAATGAGCATCTCGTCTACCAGGATTTTTGCTGTGTAAGCCAAACAATTTTCATTTAAACAGTTACCACAGCATTTGCTTTTTAGCTGCCATTTCTATGGGAGATGTTGTAATTTATGTTGATATTTGAAGGTATTTGCATACATCTCTACTCTATTTAGTGTATTATGGTCTAAAATGTTTGTATATACATGCTGAAGTTAGTAAAGTTGTCCATTATGTTTCTTTGCCATTTGCATTAGAAACACCTGAAAACCAGAAGCTGTCAGTGTTAGAGATGAACGTATAGACAAGCAATACAGCAACTGTTTTAAACATAAAAGTGGAAAATTTTAAAGCAAGGAATGCCAATAAAAAACAAGGAATTTAAATGTAAAAACATTGTAGCAAAACAGTTAGAATTTCTATTCATTTTATTACAGACTTCCTTATGTCATTGCGAGTTCTATTGGCACGTTAAGTGATCAGTAATGGAACATACATATGGAAAAATATGTTTTATTTTAGAAACCCTCCATGCAATATCACTTTGAGTATTGAATCGAAGTCTTAAGATAATTAAAAAAAAATAGGATTTATACGAAATTATATTCACGTTTATTGTGGACTATAAAGGTTGAAAACTGTGCTAAGTGTCTTGGTAATTACCGAGCTAACTTATGAGCAATCTAAAGACAGTGATAAACTTTTAAAAATACATACTCTGGAAATGATCTTGTTTTTCACCAATTAACAGAGGTTGAATACATGTCTTTTCCCAATGGTTTACCAGTCCTGTTTCTCTACCAATACTAAGTACGACAGAATGCTGAACAATCTAACATATAGGCTGGATGATTCAAAAGTTTATATGGACAGAAAATAGTCTTACAGTGTAAAATCGCAGCTTCTTGATGGGTAATTCACATCATCATTTCTCCTAATTAAACGGCCATCAACCATTTGAAGCAATAAATCGATTGTGGCATGAGATGTGTTGCTAGTTGCAGCATCTTGTTGCAACCAAACATCGTTCACACCCCTACCATGAAGAGCGGATACAAAAAATCGTTTATCATGAAGCAATAGGTGTCTCTATGGATCGTAATGGTTGTGTCATCCTCATTTTCAAAGAAATGTGGGCCAATGATGCCTTGTGGGGCAATGATTGCCTTGTTGGTGGGCAATTCACATCACAATTTCGGCTAATTAAACGGCCATCAAATATTTGAAGTAATAAATCGATTGTTGCATCATCCTGTTGAAACCAAACATCGTTCACACCCATACCACGAAGAGCGGTTACAAAACAATTGTTTTCATGGTGCTATAAGTGTCTCCATGTACCGCAATGATTGCGCCGTCTTCATTTTCAAAGAAATATGGGCCAAAGATAACTCCGCCGCATAAGCCGCTTCAAGCAGTCATTCGTAATGGGTGCATTGGCTTCTGTAAGAACTCGTGTAGGTTTTCTTAGCTCCATGTGCGGCAATTTTGCTTATTGACTTACCCACCAAGATGAAAATGAGCCTCATTCGAAAAGATGATTTTTTTTTGGCAAAATCAACATCATGGTGCAGTTTCTCGTTGGCCCAATAAATCCCAACGTTGTGCAAGAGTAAATCGACTCATTACGTTCAGTGGAGAAAATCTACTGAATTTTGTGACAGAATAGAATGACATAAGCATTGCCTGATTCGAAACAACAAATGGTTCAAATTTAAATTGATAAATGGTCCACCCTATAATACAAGATATTGTCGAATATCAGGTGAGAATGCAAAATGGTGGGTGTTGTATGCAAACACTTAAATTGCATCGTTACTCAATATAGTCGTTCTTTTCATAATGGACATTGGAATTTAGACAGTGTAAAGTCGAAATTGAAATCGTCGTAGGCTAGTAGGTAGAGTGTTGACTTAGTGAGGTTCAAACCCCAGGTCAGACATCTCCAACAACACTAAGTATGAGAAAATATTGCTTCGGCAGGTACATCTCTGCAAATTTCTGGCAAAAACTCCTCAAGAGTAAATAAAATTGTCGTCAAAAATCTGTCGTTCGGAGTCGGCTTTAAACTGTAGGTCCCCCTACTTGTGGATAAAATGAGTGTGAGTGCCAGAAGCTAGGTTGTAATGCTGACTGAAGGCTTGTAATGACCAGGTATGTGTGTATGTATACATGATATTAAATAAAGCACAGGAAGTAAAAGATATTTTCATAATGAACAATGGGATTAAGGCAGTGTGAAATCGAAAATTATTTGATTTCTATCTCGAGATTGTAGAGAACAAGTTGTGCATGAAACTGATCGTTTTGAGCATGAAGGGGCTAGGTATGACTAAGAAGAGATTTTTTTTCCCCAGCTACAGATCATGTTCACTCTCTTTTCGATTAAAAACTATCAAGAAAATAATGAAATCGGTATATCGAAGAGAAGTCTTGAAAAATATAGTCTTTGGTCTAGGTGGAGCGCATCCAACATATCAAGTTTTCCACGACACTGGCATATAACTCAGACTGAATTTGCATACTGGGTGATGTTAGCTTTGATAACCGCTTTGTTTCTGGGTTATTCTGATACACCACCTACTTAAAACAGTCTCATAAGAAAATGTCTGTGCATCCCAAATATCTGGATATCGGTGGCCAGTTATTATCATCTAACGTGTGATAGCCATGCCTTTAAATTACTTGTGCAGAATACACAATGTGATATGAATTATGTGGCACGTAACGCAGTCCTATTGAAATCATATGTCAGCGGTGTCAGGCTACCTAATTGAGTCCAAAAAGAAGTTGATTATCATCGAACTACAGTGCTCGCCTACATACATAACATACATACATAATTGGTCATTACAACCCTTCAGTTAGGATTACGATCTAGCTTGCCACACCACTTATGTTGTGTATGTTAACTTTATACATGAGTGGCAATGGGACCTACAGTTTAAAGTCGTCTCCAAATGACAGATTATTTTGAGAAACTTTTCATGGCAATTTTATTTACTCCCTCAGAGTTTTTGCCAGTTATCTGTTGAGAGAAGAAGTCGCCGAAGAAATATTTCGTTTTGTTGGAGCTATCTAACCGTGGCCTTACGTCTAATAAGCCAACACACTACCTACTAGACTACGGTGACTGTGGCAGTAACAGTGCTCGTCTGCCCAACCTTGGCTTAGGTTAGGTTAGAGGACGTGTACTTGTCAATTAAGACAAGTACTGTACCCGGAGGTCGAATTGATCCATTGTACAACGTCCTAGTTTCTCACACCACTTATGTTGTTTGTGTTAATTTTATACATGAGTGGTGGGACCTACAGTTTAAAGTCGACTCCGAACAACAGATTTTTGAGAAACTTTTTCATGGCAATTTTATTTACTCTCTCAGAGTTTTTGCCAGAAATCTGCTGAGAGGAAGTCGCCGAAGGAAATACTTTTTGTATTTTGTCTAAACGTTATTTTCAAAGAAATATGGACCAATGACCTAGCCCCAGCCCAACAGCGACTTTCTCGGCATGCCTTAAAAGCTTCATGTGTATTGATATCCTCACAAATTCAACAATTTTGTTCGCTAACATACCCATTCATCCAGATGAGCCGACCCTAAGTTTAAGTTGTTTATTCTCTTACAGAGCCTATACAGCAAAAGCACAAAGCTGTCGTCCATGGTCATTTAACTTCAGTTCTTGATTCCTGAATTTTATGCGAAATGAATTATTCAGTGTTATTTTTATTTATTGGCATACCTTCCCTTCCACTTGCAAATAAAATAAAATGTATAAAATATGAGCCGGAAAAAAAAATGCGCTGAATTGATTCAATTTCCATAATAATACATGAGCCTACATTTGTTTATTTGTCTGCTGTGGCCCATACAAGTGAAAATTCTCTTCAATTGTTTTTATTTATTTCGTTTTTTTTTTTGTTCTTGCTGCCACTTTTATTACCATTGAGCAACGGCTACGTATTAAATTAAATTTTATATCTGTTTTCATTCTGTTTTCTGTTGTTGTTTTTTTATCTCTCCATAGTAGCTTTGCAAAATTTGTCAGTCAGCATTAAAAAAAAATAACATACACACTGGCAATACAGAAGCAAAAGTAGAAGTCGTAAAACCCGTAATCGTCATCATCATCATCGTAGTGTGGATACAAGTGCAAAATTGTATGCGAACAAAAGTGAAAAAAAAATAAAAAATAAAAAATTAAAATAAATAAAAATGATAATTTAAATAAATTTTGACAAGTACGAAGTACCGCTAAAATAAACTTGAAATTTTTATTTGATTCAACATAATGACGAGGAGTCAGGCAAATTGTATTTTTTTCTTTCGTTTCATACGTTTTCAGTTACTAAACTTGTGAAGTTTTTAAGTTCAAATTCACAAGGTATACGTAATTTATAGAAAAAAAATTGTTTTTTCAATATACCATAGACCTGTAGGTTTACTATAGAATATATGAATATAAACAAGCATTTATATCGAATTTAAGTGTCATGTATTTTAACGGTTAAGATGCGTGATCAAGGTTGTTAATTATTTTTTTTTGTTTTATTTTTGAAAAGTTATCATAGATAATAATTAACGACAGATTAAGTACACTAATAACTAAAGTTATTTAGTTCTTACTTAGTTTTTTAATTTGATTTCAATGGAAAAAGTTTGAGAAGTTAATATGATACATACATACCTACCAGAGGTCAGCAATGAGTATTCAAAAAGATAAGTAGAATCGAATCATACTCATAATTTCTGATACTTATATGCATTCATGCTTATTTTAATATTATACTCATACTACTCATATTCAAAGTTTGAAGTACTCATCGTACTCATACTTAACAATACGCATGATGTTGTTGATTTACTCAACATTTACAAGAATCACAAAATATGTATGATTCGCGTACGAACACTACAATACTCACTAGAAGGTTTTGTGCTTGCTCTGCTTGCTGCTTTTGTGTGTCTTTTTTCTTTTTTTGTAAATGCGACAACAACTAAGTATTATAAGTATTTTTCTAAAGTTATGAATCTAAATGAGTAGGCATATTAATAAACTTATAAATCAACGTTGTACTGAGTACGAATGAATCAGAGTAGTTAAATTTCTATATTGTTGACTCACTTATATTCAAAATTTCATGAGCGCTTATGAGCATCGAAAAAACGATTCATTGTTGACCTCTGATACACACATAAGTGGTAATTCTTAAGTCAAGATTACGACCTAGCTTATACAAATTAGAGTCGACCCCAAACGACAGATTTTTTGAGAAACTTTTGATGGCAACTTCTTTATTTACTGAGCGGAAGTCTACGAAGAAATATTTGTTTTCATATTTCGTTTTATTGGAGATGACTGTCCTGGAGTTTAAATCATGGCCTCACGTCTAATAACACACACTATCTACTAGGCTACGGTGGCTTTTTAATACGATAATACAACACAAATATTGTTGGAATAAATTTTTTTGATACAAAATTTTACTAATAAAATGTCCTCGGCTATAAGTTACATAGTCTGTGCAACCAGTCAAATAGCTTCTCACACCGCCTATGTTGTGTGTGTAAACTGTGCGCACAAGTGGTGCGAACTACGTTGTCTTCGTACGACAGATTTGAGAAACTGGCAATTTTATTTACTCACAGATTTTTTGCCAGAAACTGTCCAGTTTATGCAGATATGTACGTTATGCCAATCACAGCAAAGTAATTCAGAGACATTAAATCGCATGAACTAGGGGGCATCACTTCTGGATAGAAAGTTGCCAGCAAATGGATTGTTACACAAGTTGTATTTCCGATTACACCGTCTTGTTGGAAACAAATGTCGGCGAAAAAAAAATAAAAGCCTATAATTACGCCACTGTGTAAACGGTACATTTCTTTTTTTGCTCATGATTTTGAATCAAAAACGGCAAATGAGTGCGAAAATGATCAACAACTGCAGGAATTGTTTGCTCACTGGACATATTATGTACATCATCATAATGATGGCTGTAAAATGGACGAAGTACTCGAATTTCGCAACAGATCTATTATTTCATAGTAAATCTCTACAATTTGCAAGAATTATTCTGGTATTAAACATCAAATCATAGTTGTCCTTAAGAAGCATGGAGGCATTTCATTCGATTATTAACTTTTTGACCTGTTTAGTTAAGTCGGATTTGGGATATGAAGTGTCTATTAGATTACCAAAGTCTCAATGGGGGCGTATTCAACATTTAGTCTTGGCGGAGGCTTCAAATGATTCACTTACTAATAGTATGAGGAATAGATTTGCAGTGAATTAAAGGCATAGTCTTCAGATAATTCCTGCACACCCTATTGAAGGCAGTTTTTTTCCACAGCGAAATATGAAAAAAATATTTCTTCCAACGACTTCTTCACACCAGATTTCAGGCAAAAACTTTCTGGGAGTAAATAAAATTGCCATGTAAAGTTTCTCAAAAGATCTGTCTTTCGGAGTCGAATTTAAACTGTAGGTCCCACCACTCATGTATTAAATTAACATACACAACATGGGTGTTGTGAAAAACTAGGTTGTAATCCTGACTGTCGAATTAAGTAAGTAATGAGAGGACTCTATAAATTTAGATGAAATTCTGTCATTTGAAGTATCACATCCAAATATCGTTTAGCGTATAGTAAAAGTATAGTGTCATGTAATCAGATAAGTATTCTACATTCATATACAGCGACGTGCAAAATAATAAGGACCCCAATGTGATTAGTAGGGACAGATTGCTGAGAAAGTAAGTAAAAGAAGAAAATTGTTGATTAACAACTGATTTTAGTATCAGCTAACATATAAGAAAAACAAATTTCAGGACGGGTTTTATTAAAAATTAAAATTCATCCTATAAAAGAAAATAAGGACACCCCATTTTCTTTTCAAAAACGTTATTTAAACTGTTAGTAATACAATAATACCTATGCACTTTCTTAAATTTTAATGTTGTTCTAGAATGGTTAAGATTTTACAGAAATTCTGGCTTTGTATAATATTACTAGATTTCGCCTACGCGTATGGTCAACAAGATTTCGGCATACCACATACAGTATATCATACCAGGTAGTCTGAATTAATTCTCAAAGCTTGTCACAATTTCTGAGACACTTTTCTCTGATTGTTGTTTTCAATATATTCCACAAATATGGATTTAAAGATCGTGTGCGCCGGTATAATACACTGTATTGTTATATTCGAACCATTTCTTGGTGTACTTTGAAGTATATTTAGGATCATTATTATACTGAAACACACATGGAAGTGACATATTTTTATTCAACATATTATAGCATGAAATTTCGAAGGATTGCAACATAGTCCACTACTTTCAAAAGGAATTATACACGATATTAGGACCTAACATAATAGTTTCCTAGTAGGAAAATGATCTACAAAGAGCAATATTACAGCCGTTATATTCATTTAATTATTATTTTATCAATACAAAATGCAAATTTAATTTTCCTGAACATTTTCATTCGTATAGACATAGTCTTGTTAGCATATAACTTAATAAATAGGTCCCTTGCTGTAAGAACTACAAGAATTGTTTGCGTAAATAATCTGAAGCTTAACAAGTCTACAAACACATTACAAGTTTATTTATCCCTCCTAATCTCTTGTTTCATTACTATGTTATTGATATCTTATTACATTTAATTAATTATTTATCTTAATTAATCTTAATTATAATCTAAAGTTACAATTTCTTTACTAATTAGACTCCCTGACTTCTAGACAAAAAACTAAATGCATACGAACAAGTGTTGCTTTATACCACAAGTGCCTAGCACTGCAAGTTGTATTGTATGGCCATACTAAGCTAAGGTGTGTAGTATACCCAACGACAGTCAATAGTTTTTGATTAATCGCTAAAACTCTTTAACCTTCTTGCTGCTTAGCACACCAAGGGCATCATTTCCAATCACTACCATAGTACAGGCTGAAGTAAAAAAAAATATTTTCAAATAATAATAAAAATTCTAGTACCTGTGCCCAAGCTTAAATGTCATTTGAATTTCAAACACAATTTATATAAATAAAATGCATTCAAGCGTACACATATGACACTTTCTATTGAGGATATTTCGCATTTTGTTATTTTTTATTATTAATTAAGTTTGACATACTTTTGATTTATGTACGGCAAAATGTAGAAGAAATATTCAATAAATTTAAACATTTATCAAATCTAGGACTCGCATAAATTTCAATGATTTTGTTGTCAATTTAAAATAAAAAATACCAAAAAAAAGTTTGACTCATTGAAATCGATTTTTATGAGTTTCAAAGTTTTTTTGATGTCAAAGTGTCAATAATGCATTAAAAATGAATAAAAAAATAAAAAATACTAATAAAAGTAATTTAAAGAATAAAATAAATTGTTTAAATTAATTAATTATTATAAATAAATTTTAATTTATTTTTATTTTTGTTTTCTTTACAGAAAAAATGCAATCATATGCAAAATTTTAACTGCTTTTCTGCTGCATGTGAACTTTCGTTGGCGATTATTAAAGCTTAACAGCTGAAAATGTTAGGCTGATATGTTTTGATTCGACATTGGTCGCCATGGTCTAGTAGGTAGTGTGTCCCCTCAGCAGGTTTCTGGTAAAAACTATGATCAATTATGTATGTAAGTCTTTAAATTTTTCGTTTTATTGATGTCTGAAATGGGTATCAAACGTAATGCCTGTTTAAAATAGGGAACTATTTTTATTGCGTTTTTTATTTTTTTACATTTTTATCTGTTTTTGCAAATAAAATAAAAATAAACTTGTGTTTAGTTTTAAATATTATTTATTTATTTATTTATTAATTACAATACAATTACAAATTATATTCTAATTATAGACGAGCGGAGTAACTTGCTCGGTGTAGCGTCACAGACCAGAGTCTCTGGTGGGAATCGAACCCAGTACCCTCACGCTAATAGTCTAGCACACTGTTCACAACTTGATGTAAACAACAACAATTCCTCTGTTTACGCCCTTTGCATAAACAATAACAATTACTAGGCAATTATTCGACAGATCTTTGTAACGGAAATTTTCAAACCACGATTACTGTCTTCAAACTTATGGTGACTTCGAATTTATATCATATTCCCGAATTTATTGTCAGAGGTAGCCAAATATTCATGTAACTCGTAGGCGTGTTAAAAAACATTTCTATCTTGTTCTATGTTTCTGAATTCTCAAGCCTTTAATAAAACACCCTGTATATTTGTTTATAGAACCGGTTTATTATTATAACACATAAGACTTTCAATTTTATTTCCATTGTTATTTGGTATTTAAAATAGAACACGTAACAATATTTTTTCAGTTTTATTACTTTTGTTCTTTTATTTATTCAATCTAATTATACACAAACTTTTTTCGAATGTTTAATTTTATTCAGTATTTATTTAAATATCTATCATGTGCTTAAAATTCAAATTCGATGAAATTCTCATTTCCTTTACGCCACAGAAATGTCACAGAATTTGAAACTTTTTTTGTGTTTTAAATGAATGGTGGTTGGTTGCTGCTATTGTTGGTAGGTTTTAAATAGAAAATATTGCTAACAATATAAATTTGGCTTCTATACTGAAACAAACCGAGTTTATCAGAGCTGAAAACAAAATTTTCTTGTAAAATTCAGTAATGAAACTGAGTTCACACATAACATACATAATTGGTCATTACAACCCTTCAGTCAGGATTACGACCTAGATTCTCACACCACTTATGTTGTGTGTGTTAATTTTATACATGAGTGGCGGGACCTACAGTTTAAAATCGACTCCGAACGACAGATTTTTTGCGAAAATTTTCATGTCAATTTTATTTACTCTCAGAGTATTTGCCAGAAATCTGCTGAGAGGAAGACGCCGAAAAAATGTTTTTGTATTTTATTTTGATGTCTGGCCTGGGGCTCGAACCCTGGCTTTTCGTCTAATAAGCCAACACACTACCTACTAGACCACGGCGACTTCGAATTCACACCTGGTAATTAAAAATTATTTAAAAATTATTGTTTGCTACTTTAAGTGTTGAAAACAAATATTTTATTATTCATTTAGTTGTATAAGCTATTGAAAAATAAATTTATTAAGTTTCAAAAAGTTTTAGGTTGAGAAAAAGTTGTTGATGCTGAATCGAATATAAAGCCTAGAAAGCACCAGGTTGCTCTGCATATTGTATTTATTTCATGGCAATGATTTCAAGTCGTCGTAGTCTAACATGTAGTGTGTTGGCTTATTAGACATTAGGCCTTGAATCAAATACGAAAAGATGTTTCTTAGACAACTTCCAGTCAGCAGATTTCTAGCAAAAACTCTGAGAGTAAATAAAAAAGTTTCATGAAAAGTTTCTCAAAAATCATTCGTTCGAAGTAGACTTTCAACTGTAGGTCCCGCCACTCTTGTGTAAAATTAACACACACACAACATAAGTGGTGTGAGAAGCTGGGTCGTAATCATTACTGAAGCGTTAAAATGACGAACTATGTATTTCATGAGTTTAAGAGGTGGCATGTTGTAGTAGTTAAAGTGCTTGACTACAAAACCAATCATCTCAGATGGATGGAAATTTCCAACCGATTGGAATGTTGAGCAGAACAGTACTATCAGTGGTCTGCTACCATAACAATTTAGTTTTAATTGCGTAAATTTATTTTGTGTAAATTTTAACGCAATTAAGAATGCCTAGTTAAATATTATATCCTCCATTAATCGCTTCCTATCTTTAATTTTTTTTTGCCTAAAACAAAGAGATGTTTACTAAATTTTAATACGTTTTGGAAGTCGCCATAGTCTAGTAGGGTGTGTATTGGCTTCTTAGACGTGAGGAGACGGTTCAAACCCCAGACATCTCAAACAAAGCAAAATAAAAAGAAAATATTTCTTCGGCGACTTCCTCTCAACAGATTTCTGAGATAAACTCTGAAAGTAAATTAATTTGGCATGAAAAGTTTCTCAAAAATCTGTCGTTTGGAGTCGAGTTTAAACTGTAGGTCCCGCCGCTCATGTATAAAAAAATAACACACGCAACATAGGTGAAGTGAGAAGCTAGGTTGTAATCCTGACTGAAGGGTTGTAATGAATTATGTATGTATGTATTACATTGTGATGCGATTACATATGTGTGAGATATATCATGGTTGAAATGTACGCTACTACTTCTCTAGAGGGATATAAATCAGTGGCATGATTTGAGTGGCCAATTCACATTGTCTACACACGTCGTCCTGTTGAAACATAACGTTCATATCATATCGTGTTCAGATCATCCAAATTAGGCCAAACGAAGTTGGTAATCACCAAACAGTGACTTTAGAGGGATGCTTTGAATGCTTTCTCACGTTTGCTGTGCTTTTAGAATTGTACAGAGGTTTTTAAAAGATCTCAACTTTTCAGGGTTATTAATGAAATATTTCAATCAAAACAGAAAGTTGGTACTGCATGATACTGTAAATTTCATTCGAGCATGTACAGTTCCGTGTGATTAAAAAATCATATGCGTAGATTTCCTCTACATTCTATGAAATAAAAATGAGACAATCAATTATCATTTTTGTTTGTTGTTGTTGAATTTCTAGCACTTATTTATTTACCAAAAGTTCACTTGAGCACGCATAGCTGCCCGTTATGACGCCACAGGTGAACGCAGTCTCTGTACTGATCAAGTTCCTCCGAACTAGGAAGGGAGAAGTTGGTCAGCGCAAGGGCTGCTCATTTAAAGCTCAACTAGCCCACGCTGGAAAACCAGCCCGAATTCTTGAGAAACGAAAGGCTATATCCTTGACATCAATGGGCGATAGCTCCGTCAAGCTGACAAGGGTTGCAGAGTCAAATAACCTATATCTGCAGCTCACAAGAGATGGGCATTGACAAAGAAAGTGGCCAACAGTCTCCTCTTCTTCAGCGGTGATGAA